>CM066567.1:19771028-21247695 GCA_033816785.1 Picus viridis | reverse complement strand
CTTATGATAAAGAGATTTTCTGCCCCCAAATACAACAGTCATTGTTTTTTATTAAAATACCTCAGAGGTATATCAGATAAAAGCCTAGGTACACAGCTAGATAACAGACCATATTCAACAAGTTTTCTAAACATCTTGTTCTGTCTGTCAGATCTAATGATGACTGGTGACTAGACACTTCAGTGAATAGCTACTTTGCTATTTATTTCTCATTTATTCTCCTGAGAAATCTCAAAACATTTCCAATTTGATTTAAAGGAGTTTCCCAAAGTCAATTGAACATGCTACAGAAAACAGTTCACTTTCATGGTCAGTATGCAGTCTATAAAGAACAATAAGGAGAAAGTAATTTCATTCTGATGATGTCAAACTTGTATGCTTGTGCTCTGCTTGTCTTTTAATCCCCCTGTCACTTGCTCTGAAACTAGTTTTATGCTGAATCTAAATCTTCACTGTGATAGAATGGAAGTATGCATCTAAACTTAGCTCACATGAAGGCAAATTTAGTCAGCAGCCTGGGAGTTGTGAAATGGAAGAGCTATGGACAGTGGTAGAGGGCTGTGTCATGGGACTTGTGCTTTTAGCCCACTCTGTTCCATGCCCACAAAGATGGTTGTCCTATTTAAGCATTCCCTTGGTTGCATTTGAAAATGTCACCATGGAATTTTTGCCAGAGAAAACGGGATAGTAAATCACTGTCTACCTCAATCATCAAAGTCCCTCAAGGCAGTAAATCTACTTTTACAGTGACAGCATTGACCTTCTATACCACCTTCAAATCCATACCCACCCTATGGACTGCAAATGTGTAGGTCTGATGACCTACACCTGCTGCCTACAAACTGCAGTTATTACAATGGTCTGTGGAAAGGAGGAGCTGTCATTCAAGAAGACAGCAAAGAGTCTATGTGTAGCTTGGTAAAACATGGGCTAAAAGGGGATATGCTCATTGCAAATACAATATTCAGGGAAAGGTGCTCAGGGACATTTAATTTAACTTAGTTATGGGTATAAATTAGTCTTGAATAAACATGGGGTAGAAATTACCAGAAAGATCTCAAGCAGGACAAGGGGTAATGGATATAAACTACAGCACAGGAGCTTCCACCTCAACATGAGGAGGAACTTCTTCATTGTGAGTGTCACAGAGTACTGGAACAGGCTGCCCAGAGAGATTGTGGAGTCTCCTTCTCTGGAGACTTTCAAGACCCATCTGGATGTGTTCTTGTGCAGCCTGTACTGGATTTTATGGTCCTGCTCTGGCAGGGGGTTTGGGCTTGATGATCTTTGAAGGTCCCTTCCAACCCTTGTGATCCTATTAGAAGGATGATATCAGGGAGTACTGTCCTCACTGAAGACATGCAATTATCTAAATAACTTTAAGGTGGATCTAGATCAGTTTATGAAGGTCATTCTGCCTGACTGCTGAGATGGCCAAGGCTAAACTCCATGAAGAGAGGGGCCTCTCACAGCCTCATGCTTCTTGCTGCCTTGACCCACTTGTCTGGATAGATCCTTTCCAAAAGTCTCATGCCAAATGTCACCTCTGGTGCTTTTCCATTCTCTCCCACAAACTGTTTACTTACAACAAGAAACTTTCACTCTGCAATTTCCAGACACTGTGGGTAGAGTGAAAAAAAAAATAATCCCAGCAATCAAAACAATAGTTTTACCATGAATTTTAGGCCTGCAGTACTTGTCTGATGGTTTGCTGCCATACTAAATCTTTGTGTTTCTAACATCATTAAGGTTTAAATTGCCATGGTTTAACAGTGGGAAATTTGTGTGTGTGGACAAGTCAGTTCTATGTTTTAATGATACTTATGTATATGGAATTTTAATGAAGATTGCCTTTGGTGGGCCATTTGTCTAATTAAAATATGTAAAATCCTTCATTATTTTGGAGTCTTAAGAGCAGTGAAGGACAAGTATTTGTCCTGCCATCACACAATTAACAGTGAGACATCTTTCATCTGCAATTAGACAGTTGAGACAGCAACAGATCTGTGCAGCTGGAGGATCCTGGAGAGCAGGAGGCAGCGGCTTGGGAAAGCTCCTGTGATATGAGTGATCAGGAAAGGTGAGTAGAGTTTCAGATGTACTGCTCTGAGAGGATCAAAGGGCATTGAGCCCCAAAGAATCTCTGGGCTGAAGTTTCTTTACTCATAATATGTACATACAGCACACTGGAGTATGTTGCTAGTATATCCTCCCACTCTCTCTGCTTCGGGTCCTAAATGACATTCACAAGGTCCTCATCTCTTTGCAAATAAATAAAAGACTGTGCTTTTCTGGTGCTGGTGGTTCATGGTGTCTTGATGGAGTTCTGGGATTAGGGATCTCTGTCCTGGGTGGCAGGCAGACGTGTGAAGCTGGAGGATGCTTGCAGCAGAGGGTCCTTTCCCCCATCATCCCTCCAGTGAAGCAGAGAGCCCATTTTCCCTGGTCAGGGAGCAGGGGCTGCATCTTGCCTCCCGCAAGGTTGAATTTCTTGTGACAGCTTTAGCAGCTGCCTCAGCTTCCTGCTGATTCAGAAACCTTTAGTGGCTTCTTCCACATCTCCATCCCAAGCATCACATGCATGTGCTTCACTGGCTGACCGCTCCCCATACATTTGTTTGTAGGCCGCTGCAAAGCTAACTACACCTCCGCATTGATATACCAAGTATTTTTCTGTAGATGCACAACACACATTTCTGAGGTTGTCCACTTTTAAGACAGCTTAAAAGACCTTTGTCTGAGAAGAGAGTGCCCTGATACTACCTGCCAAGTCCTGCATCTCCCTTGGCTTCCTCCTGGTTTCAAGTTCAGTTTAAGTGTTGAGTTGTGGGTGGAGGGTGTAAAAGGACCTATTGGCACCTAATACTTGTTTGGCTTGAATATAGGTTTTTCATTGTATTTTCTGGACGTTCATGGAAAGCTGACATATGTGTGCGTGTGTGTGTGTGTATATATGTATGTATAAAATACAATTTTTATTATTTTCTCATTTCAAATTCTTCTGCAAAGCCAAAATCTGGTGGCCATATCCTTCAGGATGCTGAGCCTCCACTCTCTTTTTCCAGGGAGACTAGAGCTCCCCAGTACCTTGCAAGAGGAACTCCTACTTCCACCACGGTATGAAAATGATTGAATCACAGATATAAGGTAGATAGATGCCTTACTACCTCTGTACAGTTTTCAAGCTACATCAGGCTTATATTGTCAGGATGCCTATTTGGTTTGGTATTGAAGGAGTTAACAATGGCAGCTCTCCATTACTTCAGCAGAGGGCTGGAAAACACACTTTTTAACATAATAGTGCCTGGCCCCCTAAGCAGCATTTTGAGATCAATCATATTTCTACTATAAATTCACATCCTTGCCTCAACAATATACAATGCCTCCATCTCCATGGAAATCCTGGTGGTATACAGTGTTTGCAGTGCAAGAGCATGAAACACAGAAGATGCTTTTTTCCCCTCTGAAGAACAGGCCTAAGTACTCCACAGCTGCCAGAGGCTCCCTGCTGCTTCTTGCCCATTCAGTAGCACAGCTCAGCTTTAAAATGCTTTTAAACATCGGCAACAATGGGACCCTCCAGCCTTTAACTGTATCAAAACACCTTTAAGGAATCTGACCTTGCAGGAGGTTCCAGGTCTATGTGAAAGACCCACAGGCAGGTACAAAACTCAGAGCAGCAGGACTGCTCCCCTTCTGGCAGACTTTACACACCCCACAGGTGTAGGTGAGTTCTGAAGCGACTAATGAAGAAGGGCTCCGAGAGCATCCTCTGCTCCTCTCATAAAAACAAGTGACAGAGTTATTTCCCTCCCGCCGCAGCCTTGTATTCAGTCCATTCCAGGTATGTAGAAAAGCAAACAAACCTGGAGGTCGGTTTTATTAACCCGGTGCTAATTGACTGTTCCCTTTTTTACCAACAGGAGGCAGAGAAACAGTTCTTCAGGCCACCCACCTTGAGAAACTGTTTTAGTGCTGGACTGAGAAATCAGAGGCAAGAAACCCCCAACGCTGATTGTCACTGCCCATAGCGACATAGATTTGTTTTATTCAGATTTATTATATTTTACGTTTTAAAATAAAGATCCTGGACTGCACATTTGAGGCCAGCCCAAGGGCTGTCACGTACTGTCTCTGCATGCTTTTACCCTTTGAAAACAAGCACTTTTAAAACTGCTGTGCTGCCATAAGAAATTGTGGCAGGTCCCAGAAAAGGAGAGGCCTGCAGAAAAAGCAGGGCTGAAAACCAGGCCAGAGACAGGTAAGCAGTGGTAATGAGCCAGGAGGATGCTTGCCTTGCACTTACCTGACTATCCAGCAAATGTTGCAGAGGAAAAGACTCTAAAGGCTGTAGACAGAGGTGAAACGTGGTTTTCTAAAACTGATAGGCAAATACAAGCTAATGCTTGTGAGGAAAGCTGCTTATATGAAGATGAATATGGTATCACATATAACAGGGAATCATTTGATTTATTTTAAGCTGATTTATTTTAAAATAATTTCTGAGTTTCTAAGGAGCTACATAAACATTTTTCATAGTATTTTACAGAAACAGAAAAAGGTCTGTGTTTTTATTAGAGCTTCCATGTCTCCAGATCCAACTGGTTTTCTTTATCTGCTGGGCAGCTCACACTTCAGCTTTTTGGTGATTCCAACCCAAGCAGGAGCTACTCATAAAAGAGTAAATCTTAAAATAAATGACTGTGGAATATTTTAACCATGTACAATTAGATTGACCTGGTAACACTGGCAGCCTTGAGGAGAGACTTGAAAATGTTCCTCCTACAATACTCTGAATGTCCTCAACTCCAGGTGTTTGCATCTGAGCTAGTCCCTGTGACTGCCGTGATCACAGGTAAGATTAACCGACTCATTCCGCACAACAGAAGCTATTGCGAGTGCTTTGAATGTCTGACATACCCTGAAGCATGTCCCATAAGTGGTGCTGCCACGGCCAGATAAAATGGGGAGATTATGTCAGTGATCCTGGAAAAACAAACAAACAAATATCTTTGAGATGCTTTGAGAAAGTATCTTCTTTGAAATGGTCCATCCTGCTAAGAGGGACAGCCCTGCTGGGAGATTTAGGGCCTGGAGTCTTTCTGGGGAAAAGGATCACGTGTCAAGCCTTGTAGGAGGGAGTGATTTCCAAAAAGGGCACTCTGCGGTTGCCAAAGATGTTTCTTGGCCTTCCAAGCTGCTTCTGTGGCTATGAAGTAGCAAATGCCACACTGACACTGCTGTGAAGCACATGGGCTACCACCAGAGTTTTAAAAGTTTGCGGCAGATGAGGGGCTACTCTTGTGACTTCTATAACTGGCAGTCCTATGGTTATTACAACTGCAGAAATTAACACCTTTGTCTTTAGAGACTCTGAAAAACCTGATGGAGTTATTTTTATAAATGAGTTGCACACTTTTATAAGCTTAACCTTTTATCTGAAACATCTCATAACTGTTTTATTAATGCTCAAGGGATCTGAAGCACAGATTGCTCAACTTAAATAGTGTAGGAAATTTAAATTACAGTTGAGATTGGGCAGTAATATTAACCTGCAGCTTGAAACAAGCGACTAGTGCTTTAGGTATTTGCCACTGACCATCCACCTGGACAACCTATTTTTCAACATTCAGATGTAACAGAGGATGCTGTGGAGCCCAAAGGACCTGAACTGCTGTGACTAAAATGTGTTTGGGATCTTCTGGTCCCACATGCTGATTTGTCATGGGCTGTGCCTGAGGACACACTGGAGTCATGGGGGCCCCAAACCCGTCCTGGTCTTTCCCATGTGTTGTGTTCCTAGGTCCTCAACAAGGGCACTGTGCAAGTCCTCATTCCTCTAGAGCTGAGAAGGGCGCAGTGACCCAGCTCTGTTCCAGGCTGAATTTTGGCAGAGGCAGAAGCATGATTTTCTTCTGAAGGGAAAACACTTCCTCCATTAAAATGTGCAGCACAAGGAGAGCAAATTAAATCAGAGACATCCCAGTCTCACTTGATTATTAAATTAGAGTGACCTCTAAATTTCAAATTCTTCAAATGCCATGATAATACTATAACTGATATTTGAAAGTTCACCTTACTCTCGTTCTCAAGAAAAGAAGATTAGGACTTTGGGAAAAAAAATTAAAGCCACCATCTTAAAAAAGGATAGATACCAGGGTAAAGCCAGAAGTATATGCTTCTGTAACTTGGGTGAGGGAGAAGAGACTGTGTCTCAGAGGACAGGACAGAGGAGAGTGATCAGCATCTCTCCCTCTGTAAGTGGTGGAAAAGTATACAGTCCTACCTTCTGCTCAAAGTAGGGCCAGCTTTAAAGTGAGCATACTGTTCCTTAGGCAAGTGGAGTCTTGCCCAAGATGAGAATCCACAACCAGGTTGGCCACCCTACCCCAGTACAGAACCACCATCTTTCAAAAGTCTTCTCCTTATGCCAAGTTGATGTTTCCTTTGCTGTAGTCTGTGAGAATTACTCCTTGTCCTTTCATTCCGCATCTTTGAGATTCAGTTGAATTTCTCATCTCTATAACCACCCCACTTGAGGAGCAGCAAAAACATCCATTTTAGCCTTCTCTTCTCAGCAGTAAACAAACTCAGTCTCCTCAGTTCTTCTTTGCACGACATGTGCTCAAACTTCTTCTTTTTCTTGGTACCTTTCCACCGCACTCCCTCCTTCTCTTTTGCAGCGGATAGGCCCAAAAGTGGATGCAGAATCCAGAAGTGACTTCACAAGTGTGCATGCAGCCCAGGATGCTGTTGGTATCCCTGCCTGTAAGGGTGCAGTACTTGCTTAGGTGCAACCCATTATCCACCAATGCCCTCAGGAAATTTTCTGCCCACTCTGACCCCCACTTGTGAAGTTTCATGGAGGCACTTTGTTCCAATTGCACAGCTTTTCACTTGTCCATGCTAAACTTCATGAGTTTCTTGCTCCTGCCTCCTGCAATGTCTGAATGACAGCCCTGCCCTGCAGTCATGAACCACACCTCCCAGTCTGGTGTCACCCATAGACTCATGGAATGATTTTGGTTTGAAAAGACCATTGTGTCCAAACATTATCTAATTCTACCAAGTCTGGTGCTAAACTATGTCCCTGCCTCCTGCAATACCTGTTGGATATTGGACTCCAGTGGACAATTTAGTGCTTTATTTACTTATGGCCTTAATTACACCAAACAGTTAAACTTTGTGTTAGACAGAGGGGATTAAGCTCCTTTGCAGGCAGAAAGAAACAACCAAACTCATGTGGGGTTAATGGTGATGGGACAGATGGACCCTGTTTAAAGATAACAGAGATAAGTGGTCCCCTTAGCCTGACAGTGATGCAGGCAGGAATGAAGGCTGGTATGAAATGAGGTCAACAGATCAGAGCTATTTCTAAGCTTGGTAGTAGCACAGCATGTTGTAAAGTGATCATAAGAACAGGACCATAAAATCCAGCACAGGTTGTACAGGAACACATCCAGATGGGTCTTGAAGTCTCCAGAGAAGGAGACTCCACAACCTCTCTGAGCAGCTTCTTCCAGTGCTCTGTGACCCTCACAGTGAAGAAGTTCCTCCTCATGCTGAGGTGGAACCTCCAGTGCTGGAGTTTATATTCATTGGCCCTTGTCCTATCACAGGGTGCAACTGAGCAGAGCCTGTCCCTTCCCTCCTGACACCCAGTCCTCAGATATTTATAAACATTTATTAAATCCCCTCTCAGTCTTCTCCTCTTCAGACTAAAAAGCCCCAATGCTCTCAGCCTCTCCTCACAGGGCAAGTGCTCTAGTCCCTCAATCATCTTGGGGTCATCCGCTGGTATCCAGGGAAGAAATTCACTCTTGGAGAACTTGGGTTTTTTTTGGTTAAAACTTGTTATCTTGATCTGAAAAGCATAGATTTTCCTGCCAAGCAGAATGATAATGATGGAAAGATTTCATTGTAATAGCAACCATTGTGCTTTATTTTATGATTTATTGATGGGTTTGTTCTTTTTGTATGGAGGCAAAGCAAACCATGAACTGAAGTTGTACATTATGAAGGATTAAGGGAAAATAAAGTTACTTTAAAATCCCCTTCTTTCAGCACCACCTCCCCTTTCCCACCATATCTGCCCCTTTTCCACCCCACCTGCCCCATTTCCCCCCTTTTTTCCCTCAAATCCCAGGGCACCTGGACTCTATTGGAGTCTCCTCCCACCCCAGGTGTGGCCATTTGGCCCTGCCCTCCCAATCCCCATTTTAATCCACACACCACCCCCACCCCCACACTCCCTCCCCCTCCCCAAAGGGCAGAAGCATCAAGCTGAGCTCATCTGGGCTGAGGGATCCTCCTCTCATCACTGGTGAGTCCCCATGGTGCACACTGGGTGATGGTGGTGGTGACAACAAAGGCCGGGGGGCCTAGTGGCCCCCGGTTAGGTAGAGAGATTGTTGATGACCACTCCAATATCATCCATGGGTGCTGGCTGGGCTTCCTTACTGGGGCTGAGCTCCTCTGTGTGGTATCTTGGCTGGTGAGGGTCTTGGCCCTGGCTCTGGGATGGCTGCAAAAATGGTGGTGGTGGAGTAGAAACTGTTTAGGCAGGGTGGAGGATGGTGTAGAGGGAGCAGGAGCTGCTTTGGGAAGATGAAGTGGGTTGGTGATGGGGGAGCAGGTTTTGTTGTTGCTCCTCCTTGTTTCCCTGCACCCTGGGATAGGGTAGCCTAAGGCAGTGGTGGAGTCCCTCCTTCCCTGGAGGGATTGAAAAGCCATGGAGATGTGGTGCTGAGGGACAAGGGTTTAGCGGGGACCTGGCAGTTCTGGCTTGGACCTGATGCTCTTAAAGGTCTCTTCAAACCAAAACAATGTCCTCAGGGCCAAGAAGGCAAATGGTCTCCTAGTGTACATGAGGGAGTATGGCTTTGGTCAGACATCCTTTCTCATATGAACTTTTCTGCAATTATCTGGTTTTAACTTTTCAGTCCTAGGACTTAATTTTTGGCAATAATATTTACAATGGGGACATTAGAGATGAGTCATTTATTGTTTATCTGCATTTGCTCTACCAAAAGCTCTATAGCAGAATCAAGATGAGTGTCTGGGTTGAATGACTTGTATTTTATCTAGCAAAGACATTGCTTATGGCATTACAGACAAGACAAAGATGGAGTGGAATGAAGAATGTGCTTTCTGATCTTGGGGCCTGCAGGGCTGTATTTATGACCATATCTCTGCTTGTATCTACACAAGTATACTAAACAGAGGCAGGATATATGGTTAGCCATGTTGTTCAGTTGTTAGCACAGTCCCTGGCTGGGTGCTGGAGTCAACTGGTTTAGACACTGCCTGCACGTAGTCTGGGACACAGCCCAAAAGAGCCAGAGGTGACATCTAGAGGTCTTGCCTGGTCTGAGTGAAGACTAATTCCTCTGGAATGTATCTTCTCACAGGTTATGTGTCTGCTCAAAGCTAGCATCATCTTAGAAACAGAAATTAAGGGCCAGAGGAGGGCTGTGTCCTCGAATCCCTGTGAGTCTTCTATAGACTGGCATGCACCATCATGTATTTGTGGCACAGATGTCATTGCTAGGCAGGAATCAAGGACTCCTGTGGGCACAGGACATCACCCTAGCCCTTGAAGGTATGAAATATAAATCTGGCTTTTCAGTCCTCCCCTCACAGCTTTAGGATTGGAGACATGGTTTGGGTCATGAAATACTAAAATAGCAGATTAAAACTGGGCAAATATCTTCCGGTTAGTGGTAAGTTATGCTTATTCCTGGATCCTGCAAGAGTCATCATTCCTAGAAGGTTACTGCTGGTAGGAAGGGTAGGAAAGAATCCCTCATCTCCAACTTGGAGATGTAGAGACAATACTGGACTGGGTTTAAAGTTAGAATTGGAATTGAGGGCTAGAAATAATGAGATGCAGGCTTGACATTATTCAAAAATTCCTGTAGGAGCCATAGAATTAAAATGAAGCTTCATTCTCACATGAACATGTGGAGCATAGTTAGGTGGCAATTCATTACTGTCCTGATAAGTTTAGGGTTAGTGCTAGGCTTGAGGATTGTGAGGTTTTGCATCTGTTATTGGTCCTTGTGAGATCTCTAGGGGAATGAGGCTGGCATAAGTATGGGTAAATAAATGCTAGTATTTCTTATATGAAAAATAAATAAGGAAAGCATGAATTTGCACGGGATGGCACACTTCAGAACAGAAAGCAGCTGGAAGAGCGTGGCAAGGGCTGCAAAGCGCAGAGCAGAAGGAATCCTGTCTGGGTGCTCGCTGCATCTAGGACCGACTTCTTTAGGCCTGTCTGCTGACAGAATACAAAATGCATCTAGGAAGGCAATGCCCTTTTCTGGCTTAAATTTCCAGTTCCAAAAGAAATGGTGTGCTCTTGAGAAAGAAAGTCAGTCCCTTTGTATCTGGACCTTTCTCAGAACATTGAGCAGTTTATTCATGTTGCAGGGAAGCCTCCGCATACAAGCTTCATGAAAGGATGAAATGGAAGCTTTCACAGGGAACCCACTGTAATTTTCCTGACCACAGAGGGCAGTGTTTAATATTCGTGCTTTGGATGTATTAAAAGATAAAATATGAATCACATAGTATGACTGGAAGCTGATTTGTTTCAGAAGAAAGTAGAAGGTAAAACTTTTATGGATCTGCACATCAAAGTTATTACTAGCCAAGGTTTCTTTTTATAATTTATGCCCATATCTGAATTGAATTTCAATGGGCTGGTTGTGCAGTGTACTCCAATCTCCATATCAGTCAAACTTGATGAACACCCCAAAGCTCAGTGGCTGAGAAAGAGAGAAGAAAAAGCACTTCCATTTGATGTTCCTAGGCATGCAGGCCTGATATCTTTTGTCACTAGAAAGATATTTTTTTTTAATACCCCGTCGGTCACAGTAATAACCTTAAACAAATAGATCGCTTGTATTTACTTTGTAATATCACTGCTTTTACAAGATTGACTACCTAGTGGGAATGTCTGTACAAATTCCACAGTTGTCCCCAGGCAGCTCTGTGAGGAGGACATTTTAGCTCCATATGCCACAGAAAGATGCCTTCAGTGATGCTCCATGAATTAATCATATCCCTGGAGGCTGTGGGAGGCTAATAGCAGAAAAACCCTGCTGGAGTGACTTGAAGAGCTCCAACGAGCTGTCGCAGCACCTGGCCACTTTGTGCAGTAGGGAGCGGTTATACCAAATAGGCTGCTACCTGCATGAGCAGATAGCACTGAACCTCTCTGAGCTGCCGAGGTGAGGGAGATTGGAGCCAACAGAGACGGTGCAATTCACATTACAGATTGGCATGGGCTTCCAGCCACATGGGGCCACAAGGGTTAGAAGAGAGAAAAGGCAGCAAACATTTATCTACTGGATTACTTTTTTTCTTTTCCTAATCCCCACCACTGCTCTTGAGTTGCAGAGGCACTTTAAGGACAATCTGCGTGTACTCTTTTTACTGATAAAGTTGATAAGCATGCAGTGAGCTGCAGGTTTTGATGAAAAAGTGGCTTTTTTTCTTTATTTGCTATCTGTTGCTTTTGTCTGTCTTCTAGGATCCTACCCTCAAACCCAAGGCCATGACCAGCCATTCTCAGAAAACATGGCTCGTATGCAGCATATGCATCCAAGGAAGGTGAGGATAACTGCTTGTAATAAAAAGGTAAAATTATCACCAAGACCACCTTGTGTTTTCTATTTTTGTTATTTCCATGAGGCTGTGTCATATCTGGTTTAATTTTCATTCATCTTTTCAGGGCAACAGAAATTTTCCTTTTATACAAACATAAATAAAACCCTTTCAGAGTAATGAAGCGTGCACGGAGGGTGTGTTAACCTACAGGAGTGTGAAGTAGGTTTACATTCAGAGAACATGTGCATCAGGATTATTCTCTTTCCCCTCCACCCCACCCCTTGCCATGTGAGACCTTTTCCTCTTTTGTTTCCATTTGAGCGAGGTGCCGGTTCATTACTCTCAGACATTCAAAATACATCAAGTGCAAGTAATCCACTGGGGTGTTTTTCCTAAATGTTTTTCAGTTGGTCTGTTTCTATTGTAGTCTAAACCTGGTTTTCCCTGTTAAGACAACTCTTGCCCAGACAAATATGAGCGCAGCTCTAGTTTTGTTCATCCTCACACCTTGTTCTGAGTTTAGCAAGAGCCTGGCTACAGGGTCTGATTAACCTCTGTGAGCAAAGGGACAAAAAGCCCCAAAAAATGCTCTGAACCAGACAGTGAGCCAGGAGCTAGTAGGTCTGGTTTTTCAGGCTTTTCAGATCTGGATTTTCATTGCTCAGGCTTGCCTGAACATGTTTTAGAGCCAGAATGAGCCAGCGGGCATGCTTTTGGCTACATTTGGAAAGAAACCTTTCTATAGGTTGTAATATCAGGGTTTTATCCCTAGATCTGTGTTGCTACTGACCATTATTGTATCAGGAAATCTGTAAGTACCAGCCCAAAGAGCCAGAGCCTTGCCTTGCAATTGTCCACACTCCAGAAGGAACCACAAGCTTCACTTGGAAGCCGAACTGTGTCTCAGTTTACCTAGAGAGGACAGCGAAGACCCCTCGCTATTTTCAGCCGTTGTAAAGCCCAGGAACAGACAGACACATCTTGCCGGGCTGAGAGGCAAAACCCCAGAGGAGCTGAGTCCCCAGGACAGTTTCGTTTGATTGGAGCAAGGAGTGAGCGCTGCTGCGAAAGGATTGCAGCAGAGGAACCTCTTCTACAAAGCTTTCAGCTACAAATCCGTTGTGAGTAAATCCTGCCTCAGCAGCAAGCTGCAGATACCAACAGAAAGTGAAATGGCAGCTTCCACGGGGCCATTTTGGTTTTGTTTAAATCCTAGCGTGTGCCACGAGGTATCAGGATCAGTGAGTAATTGCAATACCTGATTTTTATAAGCATCTATTGAAGGTCTGTTGCCCTGGGGAATTCTGGAGGTTCCCCCCCACCCCATTGTGGGCAACTGCCGGCTTCATTGCCGAGGTTCCCTTTCTTTATGGTTTAAAGCGCTGTTTGTTGTTTCTGGATTCTTGTACATATTGTTTAAGTTGTCACTTGTTCCTGCTGGTGAGGTATCTGTTCCATGATTGAACATCTTGAACCTGTAAATAGGTTTTATTGAATATTTTTTGCGGGATTTTTGTGATTAATAAAATTATTATTTTTTATTAATTGCGCCACTTATTGAATATTAAAATAACCTTTTTACTGATTGTAACAGCATGTCAAGAGACCTTGAGAGAAACAACTAGTTTATAGACATAGGAGAAAGCAGCAAATCAGACTACTGCTTGAAGTTTTAGTCATGCCAGGCACAAATCATCTGACACTTGTATGGACAGAAATGTAAGGCAGATGGGAAAGATCCAAATGCCACTCTTCCCTAAACCTGTCTCTTGGTCAATATAAAGGGAGCCTTGGTGTGACTAGCTTGGATGCAGTCCTCTACCCTGCAAACATTTCCAGTCCAATGAAGGAGTTTCCTACCTTCCCTGTTTCCTAATTATGATTCTTACCATTTACCTTTGTGCAGTAACTTGCTGACTTTTAAAGACCTCAAGGCTGAAAACCAAAATCCACCATGTTCAAGGTGTAACACCTTAGAAGTGCTCAGCATCAAATGCTGTTGGCTGCTAATCTGATTGCTAGCTCCAGCTAATACATTGAGGAGTTCATCCCTGCCCATTCAAGCTGTATTTCCCCATGTCAAGCTTTCCCTGCCAGGAAGTTAGGAAGGAGCTACACCTGCTCAGAAACTTAAAAGAAGAACCATTACTGTCAGTTGACCTCATCTCATGCTTGTTTTCATAAAGCTGCCATGCACCCTGCCCACCTTCCAGGCACAGCAGATGACAGGGCCATATCCACTCTAAGAGGTGATGAAGGGGTCTACAGCCTAACTGAATTTATTCAGTATTTTCCACCTGCTCTGACAGAACAATCAGGGAAATATTTTCTCAAAGTTACACTGTAGGAAGTTTTTCTGTGGGATTTCATGGAAGCCCTAAAGATTTGTCGAGTCTGACTTTTTACCTCTCATGCTCTCTTTGAGGTTTCTATCACCTTTCTTTTTTGCACAGGGTAGTGATTTTGTATTTTGGTTGAACTAGAGCAGGCTTTGGACTGAGCCTAATCCATACAAAGCCCAGTTTACTTCTACTGTAAGCAAAAATCTTAAACTGTTTTGTCAACACATGCCTTCTCCAAAGAAATGCCTCATTGCCTGGCTGTCTCATTTTGAAGCCTTGTTGCCATGAAATCTATTGGGAAAGCACAAACAGTTGTGATTAGCTGACAGCTCTAGGAAATGGCACAGAGACAAGCTCTGTCTTTGAGACAAAAGTGCCTATTGCAGGTGGAGGCTGCAGGCAGATCTTTGAAACTTCTCCAGGAGCACCAAAGGAGGGAATGCCTTGCTAGTGTGTTTAAGTGAGAAACAGCAGTCTGATACTGCACTTCTGTCCAATTGAGAGTCATTGGTTTTGTTAAGCTAGATAGGATTGGAGATGTCACAGAATCAATGAACAATAGGGGTTGGAAGGAACCTCTGGTGGCTGTTTAGTCCAACCCACCTGCTAAAGCAGGTTTGCCTAGATCAGGTTGCATGGGAACACACACAGGTGGGTTTTGAAAGCCTTCAGAGAAGGAGAATCCTCAACTTCTGCAGGCAATTTATTCCACTGGTCTGCCACCACCAAGTAAAGAAAATTTCCCTCATATTTAGGTGGAACATGCTGTGTTCTACTTGGTGCCCGTTGACACTTGTTCCTGCTACTGGGCAACACTGAAAAGAGACTGGCCCCATCCTCTTGACACACACAGCCCAAATATTTATAAGCATTGATAGGATCCCCCTCAGCCTGCTCTTTTGCAGACCAAACAGTTTCAAGTCTCTGAGCCTTTCCTTGTGAGAGATGCTCCAGACTCCTAAGCATCTTTGTAGCCCTCTGTTCGACTTTCTT
Organism: Picus viridis; assembly: GCA_033816785.1. NCBI lineage: Eukaryota > Metazoa > Chordata > Aves > Piciformes > Picidae > Picus > Picus viridis. Next base: position 21,232,744 of record CM066567.1, on the reverse strand, counting down.
CATTAGTTCCCTGTCTCCCTTGAACTGGGAAGTCCAGAAGTGGACACAGCACTCCAGATGTGGCCTCACTAGGGCAGAGTAGAGGGGGAGAACTTCCCTCAATTTGCTGGCAAGACTCTTCTTACAGTGCCCTAGGATACCATTGGAACTCTCGGCTACAAAAGCACACTGCTGCTGGTTCAAGGTGAACTTGTTCATCAAGACTCCCAGGTTCCTCTCCAAAGAGCTTCCTTCCAGCAGGTCAGCCCCTAGCCTGTACCAGTGTATGGGGTTATGCCTCTCCAGATGAAGAACTCTACGCTTATCCTTGTTGAACTTTGAGCGTGTTGGTCACTCCTAGTTTTGTATCATCAGACTTCCTAAAGGTGCATGCCATCCCTTCATCCAGGCTGCTGATGAAGATGTTGAACAGTACTGACCCCTCAGAAACACTGCTACAGGCCCCCAGTTAGACCCTGCACTGTTACTCACAATTCTCTGAGCTCTATCATGCAGCCAGTTCCCTCTCCACCTTACTGTCCGCTCATCTAACCCACACTGCCTAAGCTTACCTATGAGGATGATGGGAGACAGTGTTGAAAGTTTTGCTGAAGTCAAAGTAGATGTAAAATCCACTGTTTCCTTTTTTCTCTCTCATGCCTGTCTCTGGCTTGTGAATGTATTTTAGTCTATCTTGCAAGATCTTCCACAGGAAATAACCCAAGACAGGCTGGGTTTCACAGCCACAGACCATTCATCTTCATGTCTGTTCTCTCTACTTTTCTCCTCTGACCTTTCCTTCCCCTGTCATTCCCTAGACTACATCTTCCCCTGCCAACTCTTTTTGCCCAAGACATTTTATCCATCACAGCCTCCAAGGCATTTGTTACTGGACTGCAGAGGGAGTTATGCACGCTCCCATTCCCCTTTATGTTTTTATCTCTCTCTTTTCTTATTTTTCCCCCCAAAGTAACTTTCACCATTAGAGATGATATGGACCATTAGCTACAGATCCTACCTATACATATTTGTGTGTATGAGCATGTCCCAGCAACTTTCATGCCACAAGCAGGTGAAGGAGGTGTTCCAGTCCTGCGGGAAACTCCCACACAACAAACTTTGCAGATCCCAGCATCTTACTCCCACCATGTAGTGAATCTACTGGTGGGTTAACTTCCAATACCTGGAGGTTATGTTTCTGTTGGGTTTGCTTTTGAAGAATGTCATATTGCTGCAGCGATGCCAATGCTGCAGTGAGACCCAGACAGAGAGGCAAGGCCAGAAGGCGTGCGTCCATCAGGTAGAGCATAGTCAAAGTGGTCACAGATTACAGGAGCTTGGTGCACTCTTGCCTGCAGCAGAGCTGTGTTGGGACAGTGTGTTGCTCTTTTATCAATTGCATATCATCACGGTGAGGCTATGGAGCTGTGCAAAATCAGGACTGAATAATGGGAGTTAACTGCTGAACTAAGCCATTGACCCAGTCCCCTACAACATCTCCTTCTCTCTAAGCAGGAGGGATATGGATTTGATGGGTGGACCATCCAGTGGATAAGAAATTAGTTGGATGATCACATACAAAGGGTAGTCAACAGCAAAATGTCCAGATGGTGATGGGTGACCAGAGCTGTTCAATATCTTCCCCAATGATATTGATAGTGGGACTGAGTGCACCCTCATCAGGTCTGCAGCTGATACCACACCTGAATGTTGTGCTTACCGAGACTGAAGAATGGGATGCTATCCAGAGGGACCTGGACAGGCTGCAGAGGTGGGCAGAGGAAAATCTCATGAGGTTCAATAAAGCAAAGTGCAAGGTCCTGCACCTAGATCAGGGCACCCCTTGATATCAATACAGGCTGGGGCAAGGTGAAATTGAGAGCAGGCCTGCAGAAAAAGAGTTTGGGATACTGGTGGATGAGAAGCTGGACATGAGCCCACAATGCATGCTTGCAGCCCAGAAGGCCAATTGTATCCTGGGCTGCATCAACAGAAGTGTGGCCAGCAGATTGAGAGAGGTGGCTCAGCCAATTTGCTCTTGTGAGACCTCACCTGCAGTACTGTATCCAGCTCTGGGTCCATTAACACAAGAGACAGGGACTTGCTGGAGTGGGTCCAGAGGAGGGCTACAAAGATGATCAGAGGTCTGGAGCTTTTCTCCTATGAAGACAGGCTGAAAGAACTGAGGCTGTTCAGCCTGGAGAAGGCTCCAGGGAGACCTTATAGCTGTATTTCAATATCTGAAGGCTTTAGAAGGTCTTGTTTAGAAGGGCTTGAAGCAAGAGAATGAGGGGCAATGATTTTAAACTGCATCAGGGTAGAATTAGGCTACACACAAGAAGGAAGTTCTTTACAATGAGAGTGGTAAGGATAGGCACCATCCCTGGAGATGTTCAAGACCAGACTCAGTGTGGCCCTGGGCTGTCTGACCTAGTTGGAGGTGTCCCAGCTCACTGCATGGGGGTTGGACAAGATGACCTTTGCGGGTCCTTTCCAACCCAGTGCAATCTGTGAACTACCCCTGCTCCTTTGCATGCAACTGGGGAGTCAGCTCTATGCTGTGCTTACCCTGTGGGTGGTCTGATTTAATTTGTGCTTAAATTTCTTACTAGCAGAGCACCAAGAAGTGACACTAGAGTAGAGGGTACAACTCTTATTCATTAGCCTAAATCATCATTTAGAAAGGAGGGGGAAAAAAATTATGTGGGCTCACTTGGATTTGAGACTTAACCTAGGTACCATTCAGCATCAAATTCAACTGTCCTGGAAAATATTCTCATGTGATTTTGAATGAGAAAGTCAGGTACATTACAAAATGTATGGTTTGCTTGAGATTTCCACCACTTTGGGGCAAAAAAATTAAATAAATCTCATGAGAATAGTTATTCTTGTGAGTTTTCATCTGCATCTGAACAAGAAGGAAAATATGTTCCTGAAGTGTGAAATATCTCAGTCAGATCCACAGAGGAGTGGTGTATCTGGAAATTCAATTCTGAATTCATGAAGACTGAAAACTGAAGTGGGCTGAACTGTGTGAGACTTTTTTTTACCTGCTGTCACATCCACAATATCTCCTATGTGGGGAACAGGCAGCACTCAGCTCCACTGCCTGACAGGGGGCATTGCTTCAGCCTGAAAGTGGCATGGAAGCCCCACATACAGCATAACTCTGCAGGGGAGCACGTCAGCTCTTTGTGTGCTACAGTGCCCCACAAACAAGCAAAAGGTTAGACCAAGCATCCAGTTACTGGCAGTGGATATAGCTGAGGTGGCCACAGTCCAACATACTGTGAGAAAATAAGGACTGGAGCCAGATATACCTACGGAGGTCGAAGATGAGCCAAAGTGAGCTGGAGGTAGTGCAAGGGTCTTGCTGAGAGATATAGCAATGTGAATCTATAGAATGATTGATTCATGACAACAGGGGAGGAAAATTTGCCACCAGAAGATCTTTCCTAGGTTTCTCCATGCAAAGAGCACTAGTGCCTCATAGAAGACCTTGTTCTGTGGGCAGAGACCCAGCTTTACATTTTGGCATTCAAGGCTGCATCCCCAGCTTCCATCCTGTGTCTCTGCCACCCTCTACTTGTATCTTCTGGCTGTGGATATGACCAAGCAGATTGTTACTGCACATTTATGCCCCGCTGGGCAGCCCACCGAAGCCACACCTTTTGCCAGATTCATTGCTAAATTGTAGTTAGACTGAAGCATTTCACTGCCTGTGAAGCTCAAACATATAATTATGGTAGAGCATAACGTGCAGGCAGCATTGATGTGGCCAGGAATGGGGTCAGTACTTCTAAATGATATACGGATGGGGATTTAGGTACAGCTGCACTCCTCAAGCAAAGACTAGGGAACAGCTGCTCTCCTCCAGTACAGCTCAGTCCTCTTGCCACCAGCATCATGCAGAAAGGAGCAGCGACCACCTTGGATTGCAGGACCTGGTGATGGAGAGTACTGCCTCCAGCTACAGAGTTGTGCCCCACAGACCTCCATTTGGAGCCAAATGCCTACAACTGTAATGACACCATGATGGCAAGTGTCACCCACTTGCATGGCCATGCTGCTCTGACAACTGAACGTGTGGTGTTTGCTGGGCACTCTCCCCTGAGCCAATTTCACCATTTCTCACCATCTTCTCCCAGCAGGAAGCTGTGATTGAGAGAGCTGTTGGCAACCAGCTCAGATAACAGAAATTTCTGACTGCTGATACATTTAGAAACAAACAGGTATCGTTTGTATTTGGTTTTCAGAAGGAAGCTGGATATGACCTGAGGTATGCAAATGCCTTCCGAAGCGGAGGAAAAGATTGCAGGACTGGAGGTGTAAGAGTTGGCAAATTAGGTGGAATAATGGAATAATACTCCATTTTTGTGCAAATTGAGTAACAACAGCTGTTAAACATGTCAGCATTTGGGGAAGCTAATTTTCAGAGCAGAGGAATAGAAAGCATCATTGTCATGCACAGAGAGGAAAGGAAGTTAATGTAGCAGTGAACAGGTGAGAGTGTCTCACATTGTTTCTATAGGAGGATAAAAGCAGTAAATCCTTATTTAATCCTTGCACAGTTATTTAAAATATTTAAAAATAGCGTGTCTTAGAGGGGATTTGGAATGGTTACAGAGAGAGAGATGAATTATAAAGTGAACATTTGAGGGTTTTAGACTTATTGCAGGAATAAAGCAAATATTTTTCACCCCACTTTCTCCTTTGTATTGGAAAAGGCAAACAAATAAAAACCCCCACAAACAAAAAAAAGCACACCACATACTCTTCTTACCAATATTGACATCCTTCACATCCAGAGGGTGAACCCAAACATCTGCCTTGCCCCCAGTGCTTACCCTGCAGAAGCCCCTAGCCTCACTTATTCTTGGCTCAGACGCCACTGAGGAATCACGTGACTTGCAAATTCTCCTTCAGCCTTAATCTCCTTCTGTCCCTCCACCTTTTCTTCTGAAGTGTAAGCAGTGATCTGATTTCCCATCTTGGTGAAGCTGACAGTTGTCTCCCCTGCTCCTTGTACCCATTTTTAACAGTGCATTCTTTAGACTCAATGAAGGAGTTGAGTATTGTCCTCTAACTGCATAATTGTTCTTTCCAGTACTTCTTTTGCCTTCTGGGACTGGTCTCCCTCAGATTACTAATGATCTCTGAAAGACTCCACTTGTCCAGTTTAATTTACTCACACTCGTGCTGACAAATTGCAGGACTATCAACTACAATCTTACAGTAATTTCATATTAATGTGGACCTTGGGCAACTGGCTCTAGGTGACCTACTTGAGCAGGAGAGTAGGACACTAAAGCACTTCAGCTTTAGTGTGTCATTACAGCAGCTGAAATATTTGTCTTCCACCCCAGGATGGAGTCAATTTTCCTGCATAAGATGGTCCAGGAGGACAAGGTCTTCTTCAGGCTCTGAAGGATGGATATCCTGGATCATGTGACTCCAGTACTCTAACCTTGGGAAGCTCTCTTAGACAAATATCCACAGCTAGGGGTTAGGGGCCCCACCCCCTGGACATGCAGTAGAAGGTGTGATTTATGTGCCTGTGTTAAAAGAAAAACATTTGAGATGCTCTGCATGTATCTGAGACAACTTCAACAGACTGTCAGATACAACATAAGGTGACTGCTCCTTTCTGTCGTGGCCACTGATTTGAGGAAACTGAATACAGCTGGTTGAGCCCTGAGATCAAATTGTCATCCCAGATATTGAGGGTGCTCAAACATACCCACTTGTATTATTCTAGATATCCCAAGGTACCTGAGACACTTGCTTAGGCTGGAGGATACAGCAGCAAGCCACATCACTGCAGAGATGGCAGCAAGAAGCCTACAGCATCACAAAAGATACTTGATATGTATGTTTGGGCAGCTGCACAGTCTGGAGGTGACTTTGCTAGGTGATCTGAATCACTGTTTGTGCTCTACTGACTCTATTGACTGGGCTCCCCTTGAGTGTAACACAAGCTTAAACATACAGCTTAAATAGTGGCACCTTGATTTATTCTGGAGATGGATCCTATCTTTAGAACTAACAATCTGAACACAGCCCTGTGATTTTCCATACAGCATTTAGCACATTTCAGGAGTTAGAAGTCTTAATAATGGTGGCAATATAATAATGCAAGTGTAAGAATAATATTATTCTAATTCTAATTGCTCATAATGAAGTTCTATGACTCTGCAATAAACAATAGATGGGTTTCATTTTCCCTCCAGAGCTTATCTGTAATTACTTTATATATATTTAAATGTCATTCACATTATATGTATCTATCAATGACATATTGCTCACAATAAGAAATAAAAAATCCCCCTAGCAGAGGTAGGAAGTAGAAGCTGCTGGCTGCAAACCCTCTGGAGCAGCAAAATTTCAGGGTCTTATTTGAAAAAAAAAACCCAATTTGTTTTAACTCTTCCATGTGACACCTCTAGACACACAGAGGAATCCTGTATAATACTGCATTACCCAGCCTTGGCTGCCCCAGCCTCCTCACTCTCCGACGCTTGGGGCTTTGCTGGCTTTGCTTTTGCTAAGCCTTGGCCAACAGCAGCCCTTGGCCAGGATTTACAAGCAGAGCTGCCCCTGAAAGCCGAGGAGGGTGGAGAGCCTGGCTGTATCCATCCTCATGGCTAGTCCATCAAGAGTTACCCCTGTAGCAGGAGCAGCTGAAATATTGTTTCTCCAATTTAGTGCCTGCCAGCTCTTATTTTTCATGTTACATCTTTGCTATAACTTACTTGATGCAGCAGGTGTCTTTTAAACAAAGGGAGAGAGATATTGCTTTCCTGTTTATTTTGTGTTTGATAACTTCTAGGTGGATAGATTCTGCCTGTACCACCCCTAATAGAAACTGGATTTGAGAGATCTGTTTTAATATCAGAAGACCAGGTGCTAAAGAAGGCTGCTTCTCCAGGAAGCTTTACCACTTTGCTCCCCGGGCAGGACTGGTCTTTGCATATACAGTCACTAAAAGATTCCTGCTTGAAACCCAAGCAACTCATCAAAAGGCAAGACATTAATTCTTCCTTTAAAATCAAGGGATGGTGTAGCAGGGGTAGACTGATTTTCTTTTTAAAGGACCACAACATCACCAATGAAAAGGCCAGTGATTTACATCTGGCTGATTTACAGAAGTTTTCAAGTGGTGAGGATAGAGGGAACCATTAAACTTGTTGAGGAAAAGGCAGCTGCAGTAGCTGGAGGATTGGATGGGACAGAGCTGATTCTGAAGGATGACCAATGTGGAGAGAAGTGAGCAAACAGATCAGGTGAAGAAGGATATTGGGAGGCAAAAGTGGGGGAGGCTGAAGTGGAGTGTGTGAAGCAGGGAACAATTTGGATATGGGAGGAGGGAAAACAAGGAGTTGATAGAAATTGTGTAAAGAAGAAAAATGAAGCCGTAGCTACCTTCCACGAGGTTTCCCAATTTCTAAGTGGCTTCTAGGAAGATTATGGTGCATCTTATCCTACATCCTGCTCTGGCCATGCCTCTGAGCTAGTGCACACACCGGGGACAAATAACAGTCTGCCAGAAGGATGCATATCTTTTGGTGCAACGTCTCCCAGGGTGTTTGCTCAAGCAGCAGTAATTTGATCTCCACCAATGTCCTATACTGTAGCCTCATCCGTCTCCCTGTCATGTTTATGCTTATGCAGTATACAACATCTCCCAAAACATCAATATATCCATTTCAGGAAAACAATGGCAGAAACAGGGGTCTAGCCAAGAAACAAGTGGAGTGTTTGATTTACTAAAAAGACCTAGCAGCTCTCAGTTTTTCAGAGAAGTAGAGATACCTTCTGGTTTATTTTATTTCACCTCTTAGCTTTCTCTGACATAGATATGCTGCAAATTGTTTTCTCTCTTTCTCTCACAGACTGGGGAGTAGGAAGGTGTTGCTGCTTTTTCCTGAAAACCACATTTTCATATTGAGCTTCAAAGGTTGGATTTCAAGCTAAAGAGGAACACCAGTACAGTTTTCATTAATAAAATATCAGTGTGCATGGTATCTAGGTTGCTACTGGCAAGGAGAGAAATGACTAAGCAGGAGATACACTTTTGGTTTTTTATATACTTATTCTAAAATTGACCTGACAGTTTCTAGCTATTCCTTGCTGATGGATTTTAAACTATTCAAACAGATAATTTTCAGCTCTTGCACTTGTCTTTGGAACTTTATGCAAACATTCTTCCACAATATTAAGCATGTCAAAGGCTGCCTAACAGCTCTGAGCCTTGCCTGTAAAACGTGTGCACACAAAAATGCAACAAGATTGCATTTTGGCAATAAACTTAAATCTAGAAGAAATGTTGCAGTACCCTGATTAATTAAAGACAACCCAAGTGTTACCTCCAGTCTGCAGTGGTACAATGTTAAGTGGCATAATTAATACCAGGACCAGCTGAAACAAGAGAGGTATTTTGGATGTTCAGTTACCAAAGGAAACCGAAGTGCTGTCTGTTAAATGCTTTGGCCTCCTTTTCTTGTAGAAAATATGCTCCTGCTGTTCTCTTCCTGATGGATGTTGCTATGGAAGCAATCTGGGGAAAAAAAATAAAAAGGCTAATAATGTTTCTGCAAATGATTGCACAGGTGGAGCTGAAAAGTACAAATGACATGAGTTAGTTAAGCAGGGGATTTGAGCTGCAACAACAATTTGAAGCCAAGCATCAAAACACTCATGCTTTCCTTTCTTTCCTCCTTACATCTATTTAGCAAGATTCCAGATCACTGCAGGCTGTTGGGGTTTAATTTGGCCTTTTTGGAGTAAATTTATTCTGAAAGTTTCAGAGATGCCCTGAACCAATAGATAAAATAGACGGAGATTTAGAAGAAGGAGGTGAGCAGCACTGCATACCCTACTCAAGTGAGCGGGACAGTCTTGGAAAACACAGGTCCCTTGAGGCTATACGGCTTCTGTTTTTCACTCAAGTAAAAAGTAGTCTTCCCATTCTGTGCCATTTTTGAACATCACTATAGCACATATGGGATGTTGGAGGGACAAATATGTAGCTCCTAGTAAGTAAGAGCTTATACTCCTTCACAGGAGTACAAGCTTTTTGATATAAAGTGCAATTGAGAAGTGTCTGTGGGTGAGGAAATGCACCATCATGTTGAACATCTAGTCAAGTACTGAAAGCAAGGCTACGGAGAGTGAAGCAGTGAGTGATACAGGTTGCACCCGGCATCTTGGCAGGCCCCTGGCCAAGGCCAGCCAAGCTGGCAGTGTGTTTCTAGGGCATAGATTAGGTAGCTACTCTATTTATTGCTTGCTTGCTTTTCAACCATGTTGGCTACTGCTCTGCCTGACTGCGTGACACTGAACTTTTGTTTGGCTCTTCTGAGTCTTAGATAAACGTATACATATGGATCTGTTTCAAGCTGGTTCATGCTGCTTGGCCCTGTGTCCCAGCATCCATCTCTCTCTGGTAACAGCTCATTACAGGCTGTGGCTTCTTCCCCACACTCCTTCAAACACATTTTATAATGCAGCTGGACCACCTGAATGATCTGAGATGGGCCAGATGTCTGCAAACCTCATCTGGTCTGTTAGGACAAGGGTCCCCACCAGACCCCTGAGCTCATCCTGCAACATGAGAAAGGTTAGAGTTCACTGTCAGGGAGCATTTAAATAGAGACCACTAGTCCCTTTTTACCATTTAATTTGTTGTTGTTGTTGAGTTCTGTGGCATCCAAAAATGTGCAAGGTTTTTTGCAAATGTGGGCTGTACTAGTGACAATAGCATGGTGCTGGTGTGTGCTGCACACTGGCGTCCTCCCTCCTGGAAGAGCTCCATGCTGAGCTCCCTGCTCTGCTCCCAAGCAGAGACTTGACCATGGGTTTCTCATGTAACAAACCAGAACCCCACAACTGTCTATTTTAAGAAATTATGTCCTTCCTGACAAATCACCTTGTGAAAATTTAAGGAAAAATGATACATCTTGCCAGAATGTTATGGTGCAAACTAACCACTTGTAATCAGGAGGTTTTCAAGTGCAGGGAACGTCAAGTCATTTGCTCAGTCCTCAGCTGTGTGTGGGCAAAGTGTCTGACTGACTCCTACACACCCATATGTCCTACCATATGGCATAAGGATAAAGCAAAAGAGGGATCAAAAGATGCAGGGGTGCATTAAAGCCATCTGCAGCTCACATGTACCTAGAAGTTACTGGGACACATAGGTGAAGGTGCTCAAGTGTGGTCCATAACCCAAGTCACATAAGTCTTGGCACAAAATTTGGCCAGCCATTTGGGGAGTGAGTCATGAATCATGTAAGCCAGGCAGCCTTACCTGTTTTAGCAGTCCAGCAAGTGATAAAATTATGGGGAGAGACTGGATACAGGCTCAGAAGTTCATGCAACTAGCATCCCATCACCGTGCTCTTGCACAACAAAAGAGCACACCCAGATCCATGTTCAGGCTTTTCTTGGTGTGTCATTTGCATACATTGTATGTATATGCAGACAAAATCCATATCTATCTACTTCTAACTTTGGATTAAACATGCTTCAAGCTCATGGCAGGTTACAAACCAGGCTGCCCTGCTCCTTGATATATGACAGCCTTGACCTGACTGCAGAAGAGAACTGAATGAGGCTATTCCATGCCTCCAAGGAGAGAAAATAAGAGCAGAGAAGGGTTTGTTAGTACTTAGCCACAACAAAGCAATGCAGCCAAGGTCAGCAAAGCCAGAAGAAGCCAGAGCTTCTATCTGCTAGAGCGAAGGAGTTTAAAAGGAAGTTAGCTTATATAAATTAACTTTATTAGATATTGGTACAATGGGATTATTTAGAACTTATATTTATTTTCCTTTTTATATCCAGTGGTAATTTATTGACATTCTACCACTTTCTGCTCAAGATCTGTGGAAAATTTTCCAGGCACAGCCTAAAACTACCACAGTTCTTGAGAGGAGGGACAGTGCATTGCATGCAGTCATAATCACTTGGTATTCAGGGGGAGTTCAGAGTTAGTGAGGCGCCTCCAGAGCAGCTGCAAAGGGTCTAATATAAATATGAAGAGCTGCTGAGATTCATGATTGCACCTGGCTGTCCTGCTGCTTTACAGGCACTGCAAATTAATTCTTTCTGCATGTGAGCAACTAAGTCAAGTCACTTAAACTAGTGGCCTTGTGCTGTCCTCTTAGGAAAAGAGGTAGATTATCTGCACTGTAGTGATCTAGCCCCATGCCAAGGGAGTTGCCAGCTACTCTGCTGTGACATTCCATGGCTGTTGGACCAAGCCAGGGAAGACATTTCAGTTTAAAGTTCAGCTTCTGTGTAACCCCTGATAATGTTCAGTTACCGTCCCCTGGACTGACATTCCCAGGAGATACAAAGAGAGTGTGTGGATCTGCTTACCTGCTCTGATACAACTCTGGGCACAGGAGAGCAGAAGAAATAACTATTTTTCCATTGGCTTCATGGGAGCATGCTGCCTGCAGCTGGAATGGTAGGCAAAAAAGAGGACATGGCCTGTTTGGGGAGGGATATAATTCAAAATGGAAAAAACTACTTAAGAAGCTGCTGCTGAATGTCTAGTGACACATGTGTGTCCTTGAGGTCCTACTGCAGTAGGTGCTGTGCAAGCTCTGGCTCCCACAAGGATCTCTTAGCTGTACAGCCAAGCTGCTATCATGCAATAAACTATGCCTCCCATGCCGCATTGTACTAATGGAGAGATCACCCTCCTTTCCTTTCTGCAGCATCTGATTTACAGACACATACATCCAAAGCACTGCAGGGGCCCTAGGCAGCATGACAGTGTTTGTGGCATAGTATATCTAATTCCTGTAATACATGCAAAGCTCTCAAAATGATAACTTTTCTTCAGCCTGAGAAAGAGAAATACATTCTCTCTGGTCTAGAGACATCATTATCAGAGTTAATACTGCCAGAGAGAAATGTCTGTGTGTTTCTGTCCTATATTTCTGTGCTATACTTCTGGGCTATACTTCTGGATATTCCTGCAGTAAGTGGATGATCCCCCAGTCTCTCTGAGGCCCAAGTGGGCACTACTGCTTGTGTGAGCATCACTGACAAACTAGCGCCTCTACAAAGTGTGCCATGTGTGGTGTCTTCTAGGTCAGTTCACAGCAACTCACTAAACATTACTGTTCTTTCAAACACATCTCTAGAGAAGATCAGGGGCAGGCAACCAAGGGGACTTAGAAAAATGGACTAGAGGGTTAGCCAGGTCCAGTGATTTCCAGGGTGCAGAGTCAGGATTCTGTAGTTCACCTCACATGATCTGTGAATTGAATCCCACCTTTAGAAATAGGGACAGAGCCCAGGTTGGCATCTGAGGCATTAACCAGTCCTTCTCCCTTGCCTAGGCAGAATTAGGTTCACTTGAGACATTCCTGCCTGATACTTTAAAGAGTTTTTAATGTGTCTCAGTGCCTCATTAAATGACTCTCTAATATGCCTGGAGAATCTCTATAATAGATATTTGCTATTTAGAACAACAGCTATCAGTTATTACCAAACAACAGCTCAATCCTTGTCAATACGATAGAGTCAAGGAGCCAGAACCTCTCCCTTCCCAGGAAACAAGGATAATAAACTAAATAAAACTGTGCTTTGTGTCCTGTTAAGAACAGCTGAAGGGGTGGGTAGAAGTCTCTCAGACCTCACATTGGTTCTCTACATCTTTGATAGAAAGGGTGGTGTTAGGTGTCCTAAATCTCCATCTGGAGTTGCGTAATTCCCTACAGAAGCCAAGAGAAGACAGGTAAATGTGTAAATCAAACAATCTGTGTCTTACAGAGCTTTAGATGCCCTGCAACCTTCCCCACCCAGCACTGGGGTCTAAGTGCTCATCATGGCAGTGCCTTCACCAGCTTCTGATATCCATCAGAGTGGTTCTCGCCTGAAGGAAGTATATTCATCTGAGTGTTATAAACCTGATTGAGCACAGAGTGATAGACATAGATGTGAATGCCTACTTCTTTTTAGTGCCTATGACAACCTGCTTGCCCCAAGTTCCCTTCATTTGCAAGAGTGAAAATGCTATTATTGTTTGCCATAAAATTATACGGTCCCTTTATACATAGCTATAGCAGTTGAATTGCTTCACTGATTTTCAAGGATGCAATCAAGGATTTGTGTACAAACAACGTGCAAATATGTACTTTGGTTTGCCTGTCAAATCTGCAGCCACCATGAATTTGCTCTTTATGCAGAAGCAGCTTCAGCAAAAGCTTTCCCAAGATTCCCTGGCAGCAACAAATTTCACATTCTGTCTTCTCTCTCTGAAGGAGCAATTTCTTCATCGTCTCTTAATCTTCTTGAACAGAATAGTACAAAAAACAGGTTGCAAAATAAAGAAACCTCACTTTATATAAATTGCCTAGAATTTTCAAAGAAGAATCATATCCTTGCTTTTCAACTAGCCCATGAAACTGAGACCAGATTTTACCAACTGCCTAATAAGAGTTCCAATGCGTTAATTTAATAAACATGTTATAGTACAAAACTGAAGAGAGTTAGGATAAATACTAGGATCTGTATATATTGATACTAAGGCAAACATATTGAAAGGACACCCCAGTTCCACATATTTGCAGTCTCTGATTTTCCTGGCACCAGTTTAGCTGTGAGGAAAAATTTAAACTGGATTGTGTCATGCTTCTGGCAAGGCTTGAGTATTGCATACAGCATCGTATACAGCATAGCATAAAAACCTATCCTGTAAAAGTTTTGCACTTGTACTCCCATTTACATTAGTGGAAACACAGCAATAAAGGGCTGAGGAACTGGACCTTGGTGGGATTTTTCAGTTACAACATTTCACTTAGGACAAGTATTTATTTTATCTTCTGTGCTATTTATTAACAGGAAAATTCCTAATATTAGCATGATGCAGTCATTTCTACATCATGGATATCAGCAATTGAAGTTTTTTGCTTAATTCTGGCTAGGATGACAATGTTACTGCTTCATTTAAATTTGCTGTTCAATTTGTGTGACTGCAGAGGCAGCCTGATCTAGTTGGAGGTGTCCCTGCTCTCTGCAGGGGGGTTGTACAAGATGACCTTTAAGGGTCACTCCCAACCCAACCCAATCTGTGAATCTGTGATAGTCGAGTCACGGAGATGAAACGCAAACTTATGAAATGAATTAATTTGTAAACCAATTAATTCATTATCTTATCCTAACTCCCCAAATGATCACATTAATTACAGCCTAATTCCTAATGACCTGGACAAAAACGTTACTTGCAGCCTTGGAAGAGCTGAGTGACGTGACAAAAGTTTTTATGCTCGACTATCTGTCCCTGTATTTTCTTGCTCAGAAGGCAGAATTTGGCAGTGAAAAACACCACAGCATTTTTGCGCTGCAGTACTAAGGTTTTTTTCTTGCCTTAGCTGATGACCTTACCTGTTTACTCCAGCTGCCCTAAGCCTTCAAAGCATTAAAATGAGTTCAATATACATTTCTATAATACTTCTCACCAAATAAATGTACTCTCAAGCATGATTTTTCAGGTTTCCATGTCGCTTTGCAAGGCCATTCCCTGTGAAAAACAAGCTGCATTCACCTGGAAGTGCAAGTCATGCCTTACAAATGCCACTCTTCTGCCAGTGCTGCTTGTTTGATGCTGAGAAAACCCAGGCACCAAGGAACTACAGTGTGCTGGGTGACCTCCTGCACTACAGGTTGTCCCTCCCTCACCTCCCTAGTTCATAGAAACACGTTCTGGGAGTTTGGGGTTATTTGATGCCTCTGAAGAGTGAGGAAGAAAAGTCTGATGCTTTGCTGGAAGAAATTCAGCACGGAAAGGCTCCAGTCACAATAAATGAAATTTGCAGCTAAGCAGGCAAAAGTAGGTCAGGCCTGATGATATTTGCAGAGTGCTCTTTTGGGGAGGAGGGTGAAGGCCAGTCAGTGCCAGGGTTAGGTTAATATGAATGTCTACTATGGGTGCCAGGCCACCCATTCCCAAGCAGAGGCTTGTATTTGACCTCTCCTGGTGATGCCTGCATGCTTTCATAGCTTATTCTAACATAAAGTGTTACTAAGACAATTCTATTTCGTATTCTATGCATTTCACCCAGGTGGCTGTTGCAAAGTCAGAATAGAATAGAATAGAATAGAATAGAATAGAATAGAATAGAATAGAATAGAATAGACCAGACCAGGTTGGAAGAGACCTTCAAGATCATCGTGCCCAACCCATCATCCAACACTATCTAATCAACTAAACCATGCAACCAAGTACCCCATCAAGTCTCCTTCTAAACACCTCCTTACATTACTGTTTTCTGCCCCTCTGCATGCAGGGAAGCCCTGCATAGTCTGTATCTTTCAGTTAGAAAATTCAAGTCTTGTTTTATATTTGTGAGAATTCAGCAGCTATGCAAAAGTCATGTTTGGGCTCAAGTCTAATTTGTTTTAAGAATTAATTTATCTTCATAAAACAAAGTTTATGGTCACACTGCTCTATTTGGCATATAATCAAAAGAGACATGATAAAACCTTTCAGGAAGAGTCATGCCTAAAGATGCTAACCTTCAAAAATTGGGAACCTTAAAACATAGTGTGGCTATCAATTGTAGCAATCTTAAGTGTTCAACCTTTGAAGCTCATCTGTGTAAGCTTATGTATAGCAGCAAATTAAATAATATGTGTATTAAAGTATAATATTCAAAATGCCTTCCCAAGCAGCTTACGTGTGAGCAGTGCAATGTATTTTAATTCAAGAGAGCTGTGAGTGATTTGGATGATTGACCCCTTGTGACTGCCTGCACATGTGGCAGGGAGGCAATGAGGCTAGCCCAAGTGGACAGACAGCCTGAAAATCTCAGGGCACCATCTGTTTTCTGAGTGTATTTTCTGGTGATGCATTCTTGCTCTGGATAAAGCCATGGCTTCCTGGGACACAGCTCACCCTGAGCCAGAAATCACTCCTGTTTTCACCAGGAGGCTACTGTTGCCTCAGAAGACAAACTTTTGATGAGCCTGGACTACATTTTGGACTGAATGTATTCAAAATGGATGAAGTACAAATACAGGGGTGTTGACTCAGGTGTTACAAGGAGCTAACATTTTGCAGAGGTAGATAGAAAATGAGAAAGCTGTAACTCCTAAGCACGGTTGGCAGGATGGACCATTACACTTCACAGATTACTGCAGAGTCAATACCAACTTTTTGCTGTTTTGATTCATTATGTCTTTCCCAGATGTCACTGTAGTGTGAGCTTAAATAAGACGCCCATTCCAGGAAGTTCATTTGTATGGTATTTACACTGCAGAGACATCTGCCTCTCTCTTTTGTGAACCTGTGTTCTGGTTTTCATATAGTGTATTGGGTCCCTTTAGTGCCAAGAAAACACTCTGCTACTCTCTGGCTGATAAATTCTGGTCATTGCTCTCATTGTGTTTTCTTATGTGAGGAGACATTTTAATACTGCCTTCCCATCCATCAAACCTCCTCTTCATCTCAGGGACTCACACAACTATCTGTTTGGGAAGTGATTTCTTGTAAGTACCATTTTCTAAAGGTGAACTCCTCCTGGCCACCACTTATAATCATATTGTAATGGTAAAGAGTTTACAGAGACATTATGTAATCAAAAAGATAGCTTTGAACATCCTCCCAAGGTTTTTGTCACAACTAGACTGAGCCTGTTTTCCCCCTCTGCTTTCCCCTGTCCCTTGCCTAGCAAATATGGGAAGGAAGGGAAGAGTGTTCTTCACTTCAAGCCATACATTTTTCAGGCTTGGAATTGGCTACTCACCCAATTTGTCAAATAGGAAACAATACCTGGAACCTGTGACTCTCTCTCAAGTATGTATGTACATTCATAAACACCAAAAGTGTTTCTTACAATGAGTCTGCAGCTCACAGTAACAAGCTATTCGTCCTCATGTCCAGGGAACAATAACCTTGCAATTGCTTTCTGCTGGCAGGAATCAAGGATCTTGCTTGTATCAGTAGATCTTTGATATGCAGAAGCAGCCATGCAGATGATGAAAGCTGCCTTACACCACTTCTCTGCACCTGGGCCACCTTATAGGTGAGAGATTTAGCAGGCTTTGGGTCAAGAGCATCCAGACATGGGTGACACAATACATTGCTGCTCTTGACAAACAAGTGAAAAATATTGAGGCTAACAACAACCACAAATCTGCTTCAGTGCAGTGTGTGTCTGGGTAGCATTTATTTTTCTTCTGTCAGCCTCCATTTTAGGCACTTTGAACAAAGAGTCTTTTTTGAGTCTTGCATTTTCAAGCCAAGAGTTTGCTTGGCCCAGGAGTCAGAGCTGGTGGTGGCTATTGGCCAGGAATTACAGAGGATACATCTGGTGGCTAATCAGCTCTTAAACAATATTGAAATATTTCTTTCCAAATCTCAGCACTCCATTCATTGGCCAGTGCTGGAGGAAGAGCACCTGGTACCTGGGAGAGATTCCATTCTGGCAAGAGCTGTGCTAAGCAATGTGTTGCTCCCACATCACAAGTTGTTGGTGAGGATTAGTGCAACAGAAGCACTTGAAATATCTTTTCTGATGCATTGTTCTATTTCTTTTTGGTGCTCCTTTCCAGGCCCACTCCAAATGAAGCCCTAAACCCTATTGTTCTCTTAACCCTAGCAATTTTAACCCTAAATCTAACTGAGGCTGAACCATTCATAGTATTGCTCCAGCCATTACCCAGACAAAATATTTTTCACTGGCTGCATCTCTACAGCCTGTTTTCCTTTCACAATCTCATTCCAGCCCTACCACTACAGGAATACTAACATTTCTTTTCAACCTTGGCCCTAAACATTAGAGAAAAATAAAAAAAAAAGGAAAACCCCAACCAACCAAAAAAAACCCCAAACCAGCCAACCAAAATTAAACAAACAAACAAACAAACAAACAAACAAAACCCTCTTCACCCCAAAAAAGTCCTTTTTTTCCTCTAGGGAAGAGAAGGGTTTGCATTAGGGGTAAATGTAGAATAAGGGTTACAAATGGAGTAGATTTTGGTTAGGGCTTATAGAAAGTGATATCTCTTTCTTTGCTCAGGGAGCTGCATCTTTTGGAATGATTCCTACTGGCTTCCTTGCTCCTGAGATCCCCAGGGAAATCCCTTTCTAGTCCACTGCAAGGAGATGATTATTTCATAACAAAATGAGGTGGTGCATTCCTGTGAAAAATAACTTGCTTCCTGGTTTTATTCCAAGCACAGATGAAACAGAGACAAATTTATGACACTTCCTTGCAAGACTTCACCTGAACATTGGTTGCTTCATCTTAAATCATTTTTTCATTTTTCTTTATACAGTTTCTCTTTCCTGGCTCCAGACACAGAGAGGTGCAGAGGCACCTGGATGGAGAGCTTGTTCACTGTAGCACAAAGTCAGTGGAGCCCTGATTCTGTGGGGTAAGTTTGTGTGCTGTTTTGCTGGAGCAAAATAGCTCTAGCATGATTATGCTGGGCTGAATGCTAACAAGAATGGTATTCCAAAGATGGTAGTGACTGAGAGTCTTATGTTGCAGCATCCCTGGAGGTATAAGTCTTTGGGGAGTGCCTTATGGCAAAAATTCCTTCTCTGAGCATGGTGACAGAAAATAGCAAATGGAAATGTGGATAGCATAATAACACAATCAAAACAGGCTGCTTCACTTCCCCCACAGAGGCTGAAGAAAGTAAATCTAAGTGGAGAGGGAAGGATTCTGTTAAATTACTGTTGGGTGTTCTCACATATTTTCTGTTCATTTATCTTCACACCATCATTTTCTTCCATCTGTGTTGAAGAACAAGCCTATAGCCCTGAACCCAGCATCATGGAACACCGTCGATGGTGTTGGAAAGGCAGCTATTGCCAGGTATGTTGTTAATAATTGTAAATAACCTTGGTCTAGCAGGCCCATAGACTAACTCTGGATTTCACAAACAGGCTCCCTTGTTTTGCTTTTTGTTGTTTTCATAATACCCCATATGAGCTCTTTGGTAAATTGTCACCATAATTTTTTCCATTTGCATCATATTTTTTTAATACTTCAGTTCTGAAGTACCATAAAGCCTAGATTAGTACTATAATGGGAATTTGGAGAGCTGTGACATGCAAACAGTAGGTGTTCATGAAGCACAATTACAATACTGAGCTAATCAGCACTGCATTTAGTTGACTAAATTCTCACCTTTTAAATGACATTAAAAATCTCCACATGAGAAAAATTAAGAAGGATGTAAATGCAAGGAGCAGTCAAGGCAAGTTCATCTGTTCCAGTGGGCAATGTGTCAGTGCTCTTCTGTTGATTAAAGCCAGTATAAGTATTGTACATGCCTCCCAGCTCCTGACAGTTTAAAGGCACAGGTAGGTAACACACAGAGCATCTAACAGAAGAGTTTAGAATGGGATGGTGCATGGGACCCAGCAACAATGCCAGATAGCAGCCCTCACATCCCTCTGCATCTTCACAGGCAAAACTGCTTGGTTTGAGAACTGCTTTGTCGTCATGCAAGGTACAGATGATAAATATTTTGCACTTTCACCAATCATCTCTAAAGGGTTTAGGTTTTCTGTCATGGGTTCCCTTAACCTTTCATGTGACATCAGTACATGCTCAGCAATTTTGAAGGCAGAACTGCACATCAGATAGCTAAGATGAGTCTTGCTCTGATCTGAAAGTGTAATTTATATCTATAATGAACATACTTACAGACTTGATTTGTTCCATACTTCTGTTTTTTTCCTTTTCCCCTTTTAATTTTAAGTTTTGTGTCAAAACAGAGTAGCTCCCAGAAAATGCCCCTTTCATTCTATTGCTCTTCGAAACATGGACTATATCCAGGGCACAAGGGTGTGGAGTGGCCCTAGTGAAGCAGGAACTTTATTCGTGCTAAGCAGCAGTTTTAGCCTGGTGACAGCGGTTAAACCAGGCACACTGGGTGCTCATTGGCTATTGCACTGATTCTGTAGTGCTGACCATCCCCGGTCCCAGTTCTGCCACACTAGGCATTCTGGGATTAGTGGGTCATCGCTGAACACGCAGTCAACCATTTATATATTTATTTCTAGCTTTCCCTCTCTGTTCACAGAGAGACCCTTGAAATGCAAATATCCCTTGTGATTTTTGATCATAGTTAGTCTGTGTCCATGAATCAGGTGGCACAGGCAAAGCAGCCCTCGGGAATGTGTCCAGACCATTCATTTCAGCAATTTCTGAACTCCAGCAGCATAGGGCTCCATTGTAAAAATCAACATTATCCTTCACTGAGTGGAACATATCAAAAGAACATAAAAAATGAGGCCCTGATTTCATCTCCAGAAGCTGTCATGATTTATTTGCTGTCGTTTGAATTTCCATTAAAAGGCTTGCTGTGATGTCACCAATTTATTTCCATTCTGATTGTCTCTACCTTTGCTGCTATTTGAGGCCTGTCTTGTTATATCTGAATTTGAAAGATATATAGCAACCCAGAGCCTGGCAGCATGTTACATTAACTTTTCCTGCTCGATGGGCTTTTGCTGGTCCTTTAAGGAAGATGAAAACTGATGAATCAACTTCAGAGGCTTTCTGGATAGCTTCTCACTACTCAAGTAAAGCAACAAGTCCTGATAATGAATCCATCAGAGGAGGGTTGTGTCTGCTGCTCTGTGGTGACCACATTCAGAGCAGCAGTGAACTTTGTGCAGCTATTTCTAATTTGGGAAGTCTCAGATTTATGTAGCTATTTTCTTGTTTTAAAAGAAGTCAATACGTATTCACAGTTTGACCCTCATTAAGGGCCAAAGTGATGCCATTTTTCACCAGGAGAATGTTAATGCTATCAGTTTTTCAGCTTTCCTGCTTTATTTTCAGCATGTCATGTCCCTTCATATTTAGCATGTGCTGAGGAACTGCTGGAATTCAATTACTGCCTGTCACTGCTGTTTATAATGATTTATAGATCATCCATTTTGACATGTTCATTGCCAGGCTTTAATATGCTTTAATAGCTTTATTGTTTATTAATAGTAATGCAGTGATCTAATCTCTGTCCTGCATTAAATGCCAGCCCTTTCCTTCGGTGGCAGACTGCATGACTGCATGCTATGGAGGATTGGTGGGCAGGTGACCACGACCGTGTGCCTGGCAACACCTCCCTTCCCCTGGCCAAATGCCACTGGAAGAAATTCCTTTGGTTAATGACCTCCATTGATTTCCTTCAGCACCTTGAACTGCGAATTAAGGAAATATTTGCCTAACAGATGCATGTCAGGAGGACTGATATACCTGACTGTGATGGTGGGGTTCTGGCAGCACCACAGAGCACAGCACGCTGGTGCTGCCGGCGTGGCAGTGCCTTGAGGCAATGAGGAGCCCTGCATCACAGGTTTGGCACATGGATCACACCATGCCCTACAAAGAATGAGGATTAATATTGCTGCTGGTTAACACGTCTGAGCAGAGCAATATAACCAAGGCTATTACAGAGAATATAGAGGTGAAAAGTGTATGTGTGTCATGGGGTGTTTTTTTATGGCAAGCTATGTAGAGTTTTATAATGAGGTCAGAGTTCACTGGCAATTACTGCCTAGGAAAGTTTCCATGGATTGCCAGTTTTCTTTTCTTTCCTGCCATCTGGCTATTTGAAATATCAATTTACCACAGGAAAAACCCTCCTCAAAAGCAGGAGTCCCCAGACACCATTGATTAGGACTATTTCATATGGACAGTGAAAAAGAAATGTCCTCAACAGTAACATAATGTCTTGCAATTTTTAGGCATAAGCTGTTGCACATGAGTAGGATAGATGATGAACAGCAGCACTTTGCTGAGTATTGTCTGCCTAGAAATATACAGGCCTCATTTTTCAAATGAAGCTGTAGCCGTTCTTTTGTGTGTAGGTTTGTGTGTTTTCCCCACACCGCTGTGAGCTGCCTCTTGTGGCTCTAAGCATGACAGTTTGTTTTCCGGGGTTGTTTGCAATCCCAGGATGGCTGCAGGAGACAGCTGGTGCAGCACGGAGGTACAGAGCTGAGCTGTTTACCCAGGCCGAGGAAACATGAGGTGTAAATTCTTCCATGAAAAGAAGCTATCGGTAGTTCAGGTTCCATCATGAAACATTGCTCTCTCCTGTGAGCTGCTGACAACTGCAGACAAAGACTCCTTGCTTTAAAGACCCTTCCAGAAAGGTTCCTCCTTCCTCATATTTTCCTCAGCAGTGTTGAGCACCTACAGAGGAATAAAATTATGTGCTCATTTCTGCCTTGGTTGGCTGCATTTCCCCAGGAGCATTAGTTCATATATTCTTCTTGCCTTCACTAAAATGATGAGAAATGAATAGCACTAACATTCTGTCTTTCTCTCTCTCACACACAAATACACACATAGATGTATTAAAAAAGGCAGCTTAAAATGTAAGTTGTATCCCAGGAAAAACAAGTAAAGGTGATTTTTAGTTTGTTTTTTTTTTTTCCTCCTTCAAATTCTGTTTCCAAAGTGAATTCAGCAGGAGTTGCCACTTTGGCTGATGAGAGTGACCTGTTTTAATCACTTCTGTCCACTGTCAGGCATGTCAGGCAATTTAGCTTCAGGTGCATAATGGCAAATTATTATAGAGACAGAATGATTTTAAGTTTCTAGACAGTGGGAGCATTCCCAGAATCCATTACTGCCTGATTAAATTACCCAGATTTCTGTGTGTGAAGGTTTTGTACAGCAGCATGTAATCCACGAAAGTAACTAATCATATCATATTGATTTAGATGCTGCTAGAATGGGAAATCTAATTGTAATACTGTGAAAGCTTCTTGGGGAATCTGTACTAATGATTGCATTTGTAATCCCATTTGCAGGTGAAAGTTCTGAAGCGTGGCTGTGAGATGAATAGCAATGATGCCAGTTTGGACACAGCCCTGCAGAATCAGGTTGCTAAAGACAAGAGGTTATCCTGATAACTTTGCAGCAAGTCTCCAGCCTTCTGGTTTTCTTCATTAATGCTTTCTGTAACTTACACAGAAAAAGAATGTGGGCAACAGTTACAGGTAAAGATGAAAAAGGCAGCAGGACTTAGCGCCCTGTCCTGCTCAATTTAATTATTCATTGCAGGAGCCAGCAGCCCACTCTGAGATCTGCAATGGTTTTGCTGGAGCATCACTTCTTTTCTCTCTTTCCAATTTATCAGAGGACAAACACATTTGAAAAGCACTTTTCATTCAGGGAAATGAAAAGCTCACCTGCCTTTCATTCAAATTATTTATTGTTCCTTTAGTCTTCCTTAAATACAAATTTCTACAGCGCTTCTTTTGTGTTTGGTGATTACCAGCAACTTGATCTGCCTTGACCTTTCATGTCTGTGCTCTGGCAATGCTTCTCCATCTTTTTATTCCTTTCTGGAATATGTGGGCTATTAACATGTGAATTATGAAAACTGCTTTTTATCTTTCCTCTTTGTGGTACTACAGCAGGACTCTGTAAATACGAAAACATAATGTGATGAAACGTTTAGCTCACTTATTGTCACAGGATTTTTGTAGCTGCCAGTTTACTTTTCTGCCCTGTTTGTGAAGAAATGTAAATAAACCTACCAAGATAACCCTTGCTTCTCTTGAACACACCTTGCATCTCTTGCTCATGCACACTGAGAGATGGTTTGATGGGCAAGAGGGCAAAACTGCTAGGGAGAAGTCCTGCCCACCATGATTTGGTGAGGGCTAGAATAACTTGTGTAGTTCTGGCACAGCAAGCCTTCAGCTGGGGTGCATTAAGAAGAGTGCGCCCAGCAGATGGAGGGAGGTTCTCCTTTCTGTCTACCATGCCCTAGTGAAACCTCACCTGAAATATTGCATCCAGTTTTGGGCTCCCTGGTTCAAGATGGACAGGGATCTACTTGAGAGAGTCCAACAGAGGGCTATGAGGATGATTAAGGGACTGGAGCATTGCCTTATGAGCAAAGGCTCATAGAGGCTTTTTAGTCTGGAGAGGAGAAGACTGAGAGGGGATTAAATAAATGTTTATAAATATCTGAGGGCTGGGTGTGAAGAGGGAAGGGACAGGCTCTGCTCAGTTGTGCCCTGTGATAGGAAAAAGGACAATGAATGTAGAATACAGCACAGGAAGTTCCACTTCGATGTGAGGAAGAACTTCTTCACTATGAGGGTCACAGAGCACTGGAACAGGCTGCCCAG
This sequence comes from Picus viridis, assembly GCA_033816785.1. Lineage (NCBI taxonomy): Eukaryota > Metazoa > Chordata > Aves > Piciformes > Picidae > Picus > Picus viridis. The sequence goes on along the minus strand of CM066567.1, from coordinate 21,208,635 downwards.
AGAGATTGTGCAGTCTCCTTCTCTGGAGACTTTCAAGACCCATCTGGATGTCCTCCTGTGTGACCTCCACTAGATTCTATGGTCCTGCTCTGGCAGGGGGTTGGACTTGATGATTTCCGGAGGTCACTTCCAACCTCTAACATCCTGTGATCATTTGAGCTTGGCAGGCAGGTCTTTGCAGGACACTGGCAACCTCCTTTCCAACATGCGATGAGACTTTGCTCACTTTCCCTCTTTGGCTTCCAGTGGCATCTGATTTTTCAGCACCAAGCAACCATGGCCATTACAGATGAGGCCTGCTTTTGAAAATGGGTTAGTGCCTGGTTTTGGAGGATGATGGAGAAGATACCCTTGTTTTCCCTTGTGAGCTGAAACTGACTAATGCCAGGCTGGCTTTCACAGCACTCTGCCCTCTCCTGCTTGCCCTAGAAACCACATCAGTGAACCACCTAGGGCTATGTATGTTGCCAGAGAGTGCCCATCAAGTCACTGAATATCCAGTGGCATGAAGAGTAGGGTCTGCAACAGGGATTTTCCCAGGAAGCCATCTCAAAGCAGGACTAAAGGCAACAGATATAAACCACAGATTTCCTGTGCATCTTTTCTGCAGGTGCTCTGCAAACTCATCAAGTTCTGCTTTGCATAGTGGCTTGTGTAAAGAAGGGTAGTGGCCCAGCTGTCCCTCCTGGGGAGGGGACATTGCCACTGCAGCAGTGCAGTGCTTCCCAGTTTGCCCTTATAGATTGAGTGTTGGGTGAACAGGTACAAAGCATGATAAAGTGGGGCCCTGGGGTAGATGCTACCTGGCTCCAAACAGGTTCTAAACTCTTTCACAGTGAAGCATTCATTATTTTTGTTGCAGTGTATTTTCTGGTAGAGTTTGTGTGTAGTTTAATCCCAGTCACAACAGAAATATTCTGAGTAATAAAACAGACATAAGAAAACTCAGAGTTTAAAATAAACTCCTCTATAGTCCCTGACCATCAGCAGACACTTTATTTGTATTGGGGAGATCAACAAAGCTGAAAATAGTCATTAGGATATTCAGTGATGTATAGGGAAGCATTTTGCAAGAACTATGGATAATGGACAACTCTTTTAGTGTCTACTAGGTGTCATTAAAACCCCTAAGTGTTTACTGCTCAAAGTTTTAGATAGCACTTGAGTTTAGGATACACTACATTTTGGTTCCTTGATAAGTAAGCAAAGGTCTAAATGCCTTGGAAAGTCATGCTGAGGATGATTACTTTTGGTAATACAGATTCCTAACAGCTATGGATGATGTTTCTGAAGAGGGTCTGTGATCAGATGCAGTTTCTGAGGCAGGTGTGATCCCTGACAGGCAGGTAAGGAAGGAAGCAAGCAGGCAAACAAGCCTGGGGATCCAGTACTCAAGGACTACCATAGATGTATCATTAACATATATTGCACTAAAAATATACACAGATTTTCTGCATCACTGAATTCTTCCCAGGGAACCATCCAGCGGTGCCCCAGATATCTGCTGCTGCTCAACAATGGGCAATAATAAGAAGAACATTTAATTAGATACTTTAAGTTAAATCACATTTCATATAAGATCATCGGATCTAGGCTTACTGTGAAATTGCAGCCTCCTTTCCACCATTATACGAGATGCACTTTCTGAAAGTCTCAGATTTCCCTGCCAGAGATTTCCTTGAGGTTTGAAAAATGCAAATCAGATACAGAAATATTTAATGAATGCAGTCTCCTCTATTCTGTTGTATTATTTTGTCTTCTTTTTCTGTTCTGAGAAAAAATCAGTACTGAGACTGGCTGTCTCAAAGTGTTGATGCCATCCATCCAAGCATTTCAATTTCTCTGGAGATTGCTCCATGTCTATCAACATCTATCTGGGAAGAGATTTAAGGTCATATGCTCCCACCAGCTCCACTGTGTCCTTGTCAGCTGACATAGCTGAGATCTGAGCCATCTTCTTTCTAATCTTCAGGTTTAAAATCTTTGTTCTGTGACACTGTCTCAGTAGGTATCTGAGCACTGTTTTCCAGAGTACATCCAACCCCAGCTGTGTTCCATGTGGAGGTAACATGGCTGTGTTTGGGTCAGGTGGATGAGCCACACCATACCTAGCTGAGCTACCCTGGATTGGATTTTTCTCATAAACTTCCATGTCACTGTAGTGATTCCTAGCCTACAGATAGGACTGCTCTCTTTTTTGTTCTTTCTTTTTTTTTTTTTTAATTCACAACAATGGAAGGATTAAGGACAAACAGAGTGTGTGTATATATATATATACACACATATATATATATATACACACACACATATATATATATACACACACACATATATATACATATATATATATACATATATACATATATATACATATATATACATACATACATACATATATATATATATATATATATATATATATATATATATGCTGCGCCAGGGGAGGTTTAGGCTGGATGTTAGGAAGAAGTTCTATACAGAGAGAGTAATTGCCCATTGGAATGGGCTGCCTGGGGAGGTGGTGGAGTCACCATCAATGGAGGTGCTCAGGAGGAGACTTGATGGGGTGCTTGGTGCCATGGTTCAGTTGTTTAGGTGGGTTGGATTGGTTGATAGGTTGGACGCGATGATCTCGAAGGTCTCTTCCAACTAGTCTGGTCTATTCTATTCTATTCTATTCTATTCTATTCTATTCTATTCTATTCCATTCCATTCCATTCTATTGTATTCTATATATAAAATTGTAAAAGCCAATTCAAAAGGAGATGGAATCCTATAAACAAAATCTGCTGAGTTTTGCACATTTCTCCTTTGTCAGTTAAGAAACCATAAGAGGCAATATTGCTGCAGTGGGATGATGTGCAGGTGGTCCCTGGCTGCAGGGTCACTCAGGAAGGGATATCACATCAACCAGTTTCACTGGAGTTCCTGCTGTGATACTTCTCAGGCAAACAGGATTGTTCCCATTTCAAGCTCAGCTTGCATGTTTGTTTTTTTTTCAGAACAGAACAGTGTGGGGTTTGTGCTACGCGCTGCTGTGTAATTAATCTGTAGCATCTGTATATCTTTTCTTGCACTGTATTTCTGTTTCCCAGTATATTGAGGGTTTATGTCTCAGCCAATGTATTACCTCTCCCTGCAAAAGAATTATTTCTATAATTAGATTAGTGCTGAATTTATGCTGAGTCTGTAGTCTGCTCAGTTGCCATGTGTCTTTATGACACCAGCTCCAGTTATTCAGGATAAATGAAAGATTATGTTTAGCAAGACTGTGGGATATTTCTGAATGATGAGATAAGAGCTATAAATAATTTTCCAGGTAGAAAACTCCTTAAGCTTTTGTGAACTTTCTTCTGAAGTAAGAGCTGGGGTGATTTGAACTTTTATTTACACCAAGAATGATCATCTGTCCTGAAGAGAAGTTATGATAGTGAGTCTACTACTGAATAAGTGACAACACTGGAACACAAGTATGAATTGAGAAGAATCACAAGCAACATAATTATTATAAGTCCTTAAAGGCTTATTTATTTTATAAAAAATAAGAGGACTATTTCTTGAGTGTTAGTGAAGAGTTAATAAAGGTAAAGTCTGAGGTTGCCAAGTCATTACTTTTCCATTCAGGAATGGGTTGCTCTGAATTCAATTACCCAGTTGCAGAAGTTCTCCCCAATATCTGATGGCATCTTCTTAAAAGTGCAAATGGTGATGTACATGTGACTACACACTAATCAGAAATAAAAAGCTTTGTAAGGCAAGTCAAGGTTGGCTGTTGCAGAGCATGCCAAGGTCAGATGCCCTGTTCACTGCAAGCTGCTGTGTCCCCGAGTAGCAAGAAGCAGTGCCTGGAGCACACAAGCCCAGCATAATGTGAATCAATAGCACAACTCAAGAGTGTGGCAGCTTCCGAGAAACCTGCTGACCTGCAGACTGTTGAACACAAGGTGAAATACCCTTTCTGCTTACTGCACCTGAATCAGCACTTCAGAGAAGGGCCATGAGAATGATCAGAGGGCTTGAGCACCTCTCCCATGAGGACAGACTGAAAGAGTTGGGGCTGTTCAGTTTGCAGAAGAGAAGGCTCTGAGGAGACCTTATTGTGACCTTCTGGTATCTGAAGGAGGCCTACAAGAAGGCTGGTGAGGGACTTTTTAGGGTGTCAGGTAGTGATAGGACTACGGGGAATGGAAAAAAAATAGAAATGGGTAGATTCAGATTGGACGCTAGGAAGAAATTCTTCCCCATGAGGGTGGTGAGACACTGGCACAGGTTGCCCAGGGAGGTGGTAGAAGCCCCATCCCTGGAGGTTTTTAAGGCCAGGCTGGATGTGGCTCTGGGCACCCTGAACTAGTATGAGGTGTCCCTGCCCATGGCAGCAGGGTTGGAACTAGATTATCCTTGAGGTCCCTTTCAACCCTAACAATTCTACGATTCTGTGATAGCAGACTGTAAAAAGCAGAGGCTGATTTTGCAGCAGACAAGCCTAGGAATCTGTTTAGGAGTGCTTTGGCTATGAGTATTGGGAGAAGACTATGGGAATACATTGATGATAATTTCTTTGACTTGTTTCATGTATGATTTATCAGCATATGAGTTTGGATGGAAGTATTTCAAAAGAATACCTTTGGTATTAATTTTTCTCTTACAGATCACAGTTTTTAAGAGTCAGGCAAAATGACTTTCTACAAACTTCCATCAAAAGCAATAGCCAAGTTTTCAATATGTTGCTTTTTCTTTGGGATTCACCAGACCTTGAACTACCTAATCAATATTTCTGAGTTACTAGGAAAAATGTACTTCATACTCTATTACCTGCTACTTTCTAGTAGCCGTATAGATAGCACACTCAAATCAAAATAGCCCCCTCTCAAACCGAGAAATGTCCTGTGAATACATGGGGAATTCAGTTCTTTGGGAAATAACCAGTTTGCTGTCTGAAAAGTGCATCCATGATAACTTGGTATCTCAGCCCACCTGGTGGTGCACTAAATGGCAGTAGTTATCTTTGTCAGCTACTCTCCCCATTGCAAGCATTCTACCCCCAGGGCCATGGGTGGGAACAGGACAGGCACATGGGGTGCCTCCAGGCAACCCTCCAGGGCACAGGGCCAGAGGTCCCCGGGAGGCTTAGATATTCTTTGGCAATAGGGAAATACAGTATAAAACATGGCTTTCTAATGTGGTTTTCTAGCATTTCTCACTCTCTGATTTAGTTTTCAGTGTCTCAAGGGATAATGTTGCCAGTGCTTATGTTGGGAGAGTCCCTCTGGGAGATGAGCAATCAAATCAGGTCCCTGTGGCAGGAAGCACTCTTTCAGTCCCAACTTTCCTACCCATAATGTCATTCTCATTAACTTCACTCCTAATAATATCTCTGTGTATAAATAATTCTGCTCTATCCTCTGTTTTCACAACCATTAGGGATTTACAGAGACTGTAAGGAGTGAGCTGTGTACTGAGAGTATTGAAAAATGGACAAAAATGCAGTACTGGAATAATCCAGCCCAGTGGGCCAAATCCTAATGCCCTTGCAGAGCCAGAAAGACCATAGCAGCATGGATAGTAACATACCATTTTATGGTATGGTATATTTTTAAAGGTGTATTGTGATGGTTTAACCCACCAGCACTAACAAAAACTCAGCTAACTCAGTCGGGGAAGCAAATGGAAGCTGTATTCACAAGCAAAACTACACTCTACAATGGAATGCAATGAATATGTACAAATATACAGGACTTACAATATTATACAGATATTTACAAAGAGAAAACAGCATGGAAATCCCTCTCGCCAGGGGAAAACTGCCCCGCCTTTCCCCCCAACCTCTCCCTCTCCCTTTTCCTCTGTTTAATTAGAAGAAAAGAGATAAGAGAATGTTAGAGAGAGTTCAGTTAGCTCAAAGTGTCATTAAAAGTCAGTATGCTTATCTGCAAGGCCATTAGATAAAAGATCCCTTCCAGTGAAGCATCCAGACAGCCCAAAGAGAAAGGAAGGAATGAATGTGGGAAACTGCTAAAGGTCCCCTTTCACACATCTGGCCAATGAAATTAATTTAGAATAATCTCTTGCTTTCCTATTTACACCCAACTGTGGATTTGTTTATACTTCTTTACTGTTCCGCTCGAAAATCTGCAGCTAACTTTTTAAAGGCATAGCCTGAAACTGTCACAGGGTGTGATAAGGGATGCTTTAGCTTTCTGTTAAGAGAGATGGTTTTTTTAAACAACAGAGTAATCTATTGTGCTACACCCTCTTTTGTGTGGGTCAAGCTTTGAACTGCTATTAGTAATATTAATAGAGAAATAGACTGTACTTGATTTAGTGATTTGATAATGTCCAATGAAAAATACAGGGTTGCACGTGCCTTCAGCTGTTCAAGGGAACAGCCAGGAGAAATCCGAATCTCCTGACCAAATTAGAGCACTCTTCCCAGTTGGTCATCCTTGGCTAGTACACTTTGACAGGTGCAGCACTGCTAGCAGAATTTCTCTGTAAGATAATGTGTAGAAAGCAAATATTCTTAGACTTAGTCTCTCAGTGCCTGTTTTATTTTATAAGGTCTTCACAGTGAAATCAAAGTCTAGTAAAAATAATATTTTTCTTTCCCCTCCCATCTGAATATCTCAAAGCTGTTACACTCACACAGACATTTACCTTGCATGTCAAAAATACTGTCACCTCTGTTTCAGAAACAGTGAAACCAGGGCCCATAGGAACTGGTAAAATTCTGTCCCGTGTCACAGATTGAACACATCCAAAATGCAAGAGTAAAAACAGTTTCCCTTAACTCAAGAACACTCTGGGCACAGGAGAGGGTGTGTTAAACTCCTCATGCTTAGTGGCATTGTTGGCAAAAGTCCTCACCTCATTTTAGGAGCCTGGAGTGTAGTAATTTAGACCCAGAAAACCTCTTTCCTTTCTGTGATGTGATGATCGCAGTCACGATGAAAAGTGCTCAGTGGGAACGTGTCCATTCAGGTATCAAGGACCAGAGACCATGGAGTTTCCAGCCATCAGCAGCTCCTGCCAGCCTCTGCCTCTCACAACTCTCAGCACCCCTGACACCAGGAAGGGGAAAGGTGGCTGGCCACCACACAGGTGGTGACACCCAGGTCACATTTATCCTGCAGACACATGCTCCTGGTGGCTGTGTTTATTTCAAGGGGTTATTTCTATTTTTCTCCTAGCAGAAGAAGAGAAAGTTGACATCCATGACACATATTCTGTTCCTCAGGCTACCTTCTACAGCTGCCTTTCTCAGCTGTAATCTCAAGTCATTTCAAATAACTTCCCAGCAGCTCTAGCACACAGTAATGTGATTAGGGCACTAACTTCTCTGACCATATTGTTTCATATTACATTTCAGATGGCAAATGTGTTCCTCCCCTTATAGCCACCTCTTCTAGTTGACCCAGGTGCCCAAGATGTTTATCGCATCACATGAATTTATCACTGTGCCCCTATGGTAGCACCTGCACTTGTATTCACCTTCTCTCCTACCACTGACAACACAGATTCTGGAAGATTTGCATAAAAGCAACTGCCTTGACATCCTTAATTTCAAAACATGGTGATGTTTTAGGTTGTGGCAGAGGAGGAGTAGTGATCGTGGTGGGGACAAGCCACTGCGCTGGCTGCAACAGGCAGCTGGCCGTGGGACAAGTAGGGAGCAGTGAACACAACAATTAGGCAACATGTTCTGTTTCCTGCTATAGGCAACATTTTCACAGGCTGTAAATTTGTTTTCCTTAGCAGTGTCTGCCCTCTTTCTTGATTTAGTACCATTTTACAGATAGCTTTAAAGAAACGTCTGAAAGAGTGGCTGATATCTCTTGTCCAATGAGAAGGATGGGCTGGGTTTCTTTCTGCAGCACAATAGCCCTTCAGCTGATGTCTACAGACCTGTGGGGATTGTGCTTTGAGCCAGGATTAGTAGGGGAAAATCCCACCCCTCCTGGAGAACCCTCATCTCCCTGGGGACATCTCTTCTTTCACTACACAGGATCAAAGAATCAAAGGAAACCCTTCTAAGAAAATAAATATCAGAGAAATGAGATTCTTTAAGAGAGTTGTGGTTCAACCACATCTTCACTTGCAGCAATTTGACCCTATGTCATTGACTTAATTTTCCTTAAGGAAAAGCAGTAGACTACATGGTGTCACTGAAGGAAACAGCTAGTGAGGACCTGGGCAGCCACACTTCTGGGGTCCTGCAATCAGAAAATTCCTTCTAATTATCAACACTCTGTTAGCCAGACAATGCTACAAAAGATGTAACTCTCTACATGTTAAAGTACGTCATCCCAAGGGCCATTACACTCCATATAGAGAATAACCAGGCCCTCTCAGCATGAGTTTATGAAGGGCAGGTCCTGCCTGACCAGCTTGATCTCCTTCTATGAGAAGATGACCCAACTGTTGGATGAGGGAAAGGCTGGGGATATTGTCTATGCAGACTATGTCTATGCAGAGATGAACACAGTGTCTGCACATCTGTGGATATTGTCTACCTAGACTTTCAAAAGCCTTGACACTGTTTCCCACAGAATTCTTGTGGTCAAACTGGCTGCTCATGGCTTGGATGAGCACACACTCTGCTGGATAAACACTGGCTGGGCAAACAGGCCCAAAGAGTGGCGGTCAATGGAGGTAAATCCCGCTGGCGGCCGATCACAAGTGGTGCTCCTCAGGGTTCAGTGTTGGGATCACTTCTGCTTAACATCTTTATTGATGACCTTGATGAACACATAGAGTGTGTCATCAGTAAGTTCACAGATGGCACCAAGTTAGGTGGGAGTCTTGATCTTCATGAGGGTAGGGAGGCTCTCCAGAGGGACTTGGATACATTGAATCAATGGGCCAACATTAACTGGATGAGTTTCAACAACGCCAAGTGCCTGGTCCTGCACTTGGGTCACAAAAATCCCATGCAATGTTACAGGCTTGGGGAAGTGCGGCTGGAAAGCTGTCTGGCAGAAAGGGACCTGGGGGTTCTAATTGACAAGCAGCTGAATATGATCAAGCATTGTGCCCAGGTGGCCAAGAAAGCCAATGGCATCCTGGCTTGTATTAGAAATGCTGTGTCCAGCAGGAGTAGGTAGGTGATTGTCCCCTTGCACTCAGCTCTGGTGAGGCCACACCTTGAGTATTATGTCCAGTTTGGGGCAATACAGGAGAGATGTGGAGGTACTGGAAGGGGCAGCAAAGCTGGTGAAGGGCCTGGAGAGTAAATCTTATGAAGGGTGACTGAAGGGGCTGGTGCTGTTTAGTTTGAAAAAGAGGAGGCTGAGGGGAGACCTCATTGCTGTCTACAACCACCTGAAAGAAGATTGTAGAAAGGCTGGTGCTGGTGTCTTCTCACAGATATTTAGTAATAGAACAAAATGGAATGGGTTCAAGCTGTGACTGCGTAGGTTTAGACTGGACATTAGGAAACATTTTTTTCATGGAGAGAGTGGTCAGGCATTGGAATGGGCTGCCCAGGGAGATGGTTGAGTCACCAACCCTGGATGTGTTTAGAGGTTGTATGGATGTGGTGCTTGGGGATATGGTTTAGGGGTGAACCTTGTAGAATAGGGTTATCAGTTGGACTTGGTGATCCCGAGGGTCTTTTCCAACCTGGATGTCTCTGTGATTCTGTGACTCTGTAATGGATCTCATCTTGATACAGCTCGTTAATTTTTCCAGTGGTCTTCTCCACTGAAAGTTATGAACATTATAAAGTAATACGAGCTAGGGAGCTGGGCTTTATATACACTGCTATATGACACATTTAGTATCAGCTGAGCTTTTCCAAGATTGTAGGATGATGATATCCAACTGAATAATACTTCAGCTCTGCGGTACAAGCTGTGTAGTTTATCAGTCTGAAAAAAAGGTTTACCTTCATCTTCGTATATAACTCCTGTGGCAATGTGTCATGGTGGATTTTATGGGGAGAAGCTGTCTTCTGAGATTCACTGCTATTTATCATCTTTACACAGGTTTATGTTTAGTGGCACTTACTAGTGACTAAGATAGAGTGGTACTCCTTGCCATGAGATGAAGTTGTGTGAAAACTTGACAGTGCAACCTCTGCACTCCCTGTTAGGCTGGTGTCATCCTATGATGTACATCCAATATTCAGATGCTACAGGCTCATCCTATAATTTGATTAAATAATTATTTGTAATGGGAAGGTAAAATCAGTTCAGAAAAATCATATATTCATAGAATTATTTAAGTTAGAAGGGACTTCTGGAGGTCTCAGAGTAGGGCAACAGTCAAAGGAGAACAGCTTGCCCAGGGCTTTGCCCAGCTGCACTTTAAACATCTTCACAGCTGGAGACTCCAAACCAGTTTGGGTGTGTAACTATTCCCATTGAAAATTTCTTTTTACTTGTGCCAGTCTGGAATTTCTCATGCTCCACTCTGTGTGAGTTGACTGTATATCATGGGGAAGAGCCTGGATTTGTCTCCTCCATGATACTGGAAGCAAGTACTTCCACTTCAAGCAGGGGAGGACAGCAGTGAAATTCTTCTTGGCCTGCTTTTGTCAAGGCTAAAGTAAACCCAGCTTCCTTAAATTCCTCTCACTCATCATGTGCTCACAGCTCTTAACCGTCTCGGCGACCCTGTGTTGGACTTATCCAGTTTATCCATTCTTGTACTGTCCCAGATTGTTGAGACTGTTCTGAATGTCCTCCCTGTCCGCCTGCATACCTGTTTGCCTCCTAATTCAGTGTCACCTTGCTGATAGTGCACTGCCTCCCATCAGGTCACTGATTAAGTCATCAGAGAGTACTGGCCCCCGAATCAGTCTTGGAGGAGCACCACATGCACCTGAATCCTGGGTAGACATTGAAATGTTAACCACTGTCCTTTGAGCTCCACAGTCTGTGCAGGTTTTGTGTCCCTTGTCCATCCATTGTGGGCATACCCTCCTTACCTGGCTATAAGGTTACTATCCAAGGGGCAGAGGGTTGAAAGCTCTGCTAAAGTAAACACCTGCTGTCCTCCCCTACCACAGAGCTAGACATTGCAGCACAGAAGCAATCAGCCCAGTCAGCAATGATTTGCCCTCTTCCTCCCCTGTCTTTGCCTTTTAGCAGATGAACTTTTTTTACAGAACGTCATGTGTGCCTCCAGATTGTATAGGAGACATGGTGCTCCTCTATCTAGTGGGAAGGGCATGCAGAGGCAAATCTTCACTGTGTGCCTCCAAAGACTTTCAGATTGTGAAGGCTTTTCACCACAGTAAAGAAACTGAAGCCAAGTGCAGCACCTGGCTCCTCCTAAAGAGACATGATGTCTGAGCATGAGTGCTCAGCTGTAACAATCAGTCTACGCCACATCAGATTTTGAGGTTTCTGAGGCAAGTATTTGATTCAAACAAGACCTTACTTTGGTTTCACAGACCCAGACCAAGCTGAAGAAGCTACTCTCCATTGAAGGTAGCAGCATTAGATGCCAAACCCTCATGTCCATGTGTACCAGTTACAAGAAATATTCTTATTACTCCTGTCACCATTATTTATATATTTACATTATCACTGCACTCACAGACCAGAGTTCCCAGGGAAGGACACTGCAGAAAGACTGAGGTAAAAGGATGGCTCCTTCCCTTAGCATTCACATCCTAAGCCACTATTTTTCTTTTCTGCCAAGTGACTGCCAGGTGCAGCTCTGTGTATATTTGAGAAGCCTGAGCATTATTTTTTTCCCTAGGATTTAAAAGATTTACTGCAGTAGAGAGCTTTATTTTATGGCTAAGAAGTCAGAAGGAGAACTGCCTCAGCATGAATAATTGTGGAGTACTGCAGCCCCAGTGGTGCTGACTCACCCCAGTACCCTGAGGGTGTGTCACACCACCTCTTACCTCCCCACACTAATCAAGACCTCATTTCTTGTAGCAATGGGGAGATTGCCTCATCCAGACCTTCCAGCTCTGTTCTGGGCAGGATTTATCATTTGCACACTTTATTCATACTTTTCTTTCTTTTATCTCTGAGTATAAGGGAAAGTGGTTTTGCCAGGACTGTTCATCAGGCTTTATTAATGCACTTATGAACTGGGGTAGTATAAGCGTGGAGGTGGCACAGAAATATTCCCCTATTTTATTTATATGATTATCTGTTAACATGAGGGCAGTACCTAGCCAGATAAAGCCTGTCTCAGGGGGAGGTAAGCGCCTGTGAAAGAGAAAGCTAGATTTGGAGAAAGCAGTGGCAACAAGCATTGAGAAACAGCAAGCACAGACTTTTCAGAAAGATGCTGCTGTTGTTATTGATCACTTGCCAATAAGTGTAAAAAACAGAGAGTACTGCATTGGTGTATATGATTTGGGCAGATAGATCAGAGTAATCTGGCAATGATAAACCAGATTTATGTTAGGATCAGGTAAACTATACAGGGAAGAAATGTAATATTCTCATCCTCTCTTCCAGTTCTCTGTCTCTGTAGAATTGTCTCCTGCAAAATATCCTCTCTGCTGCCTCTATAAATAGAACAGACATAAACTTGTTATGAGGGTGGAGACGTTAACAAAGACACATTTGGCCAAACTGGTGCAGAGGAGGGACACAGCTCAAAGAAAAGAAGATCCTTTCATTAAAGGACTGCTAAGTTCAATAGACAAGAATGCCACAAAACTAGAGGACCACCCCTTGTTTTCTCAGGTTCCTCCTTGTTAAGATTTATAATTCAAGGGCTGTGGTTTACATGTGATATATGAATGCCTGCTCTTCCATTAGGTTACAAAGCTTTAAGAAACATCATGCTTGCCTGAGTCTCCTGAAATCCCAACATGATCTGTGCTGTTCATCTCTCTCCTGCAGACCACCCTGGTGGGGATGTGCCTTTGACAGCCTGCTGTCAGAAGGATTTCCCTGCAGGCAAATTCTCTTTTTAAATTCCTGACAGAAATGTCTTTTGAAAGGTTTCATTTTGTAAGTGTCTTTCATTTGCTCCCATACTGAAACCTCTTGGAAACTGGATTATCTTCCCCTGGATGACTCTGGTGGGTGTTCTTGTACCCCTCAAAAAAAGGATGCAGGTTTTCTGGTCTGATTAAAGGAGTAATTTAAATTCAGCAGACATCTGGTAAACATGTCTGAAGATCTACAGTACGTGACGTCTTGAAATAGCTGGAGTAGACTCTACAGCATTAATTAGGAATTACGTATGTGTCCAAAAAATATGTAAATAAAGTGCAACAAGCTAAGAACACTGAAGATCACAAAGTATGAAGGTACTCACCAATGCCTAATTAAAGAGACTGCCAGTGTAACTAATTAATTAATCTTTTTCAAGATGATCCTTCTAAACAAAAGACACCCAAATGTGACTTTTTCATATCTATTGGAGATCAGGAGCCCAAAAGCCTTCTCCAGTTTACACTTAAACCATGACTAACACCCTCCTATGCAGTTTTCAAGAAGCTTAAACCCTTTTCCTTAAGCCTACCCTGGTTTTTGGAATTTAAATAAATGGGTCTAATACAAGCAGCATGGGGCAGAAGAAAATACATTTGTAAAGCAGAGATACAACCATGTGCAGTAGAAGGATCTTTATGTTGAAGTCACAACAGGGTCTCTGATGCATTGATTGCCCCAAAAAGTCACAGCTACTGAAAGAGAAGGCAGCTTAGAGCGGCTGTGAAGGCTGTTAAGTACAAACTGCCGGCCAGGATTAAAAGAACATGAATAACTTTGAAGGCATCTGTCCCACAAGTGGGATCATCAGCCCATCAATTATAAGGAGTAGTTCAGGGGAGGAGAACACCTCCAAATGAGGTTGGTTTTTGGGAGACTTTAAAAATGGGGTTCCTTTTCTTGGAGTTTAAAAAATGATAGACAGAGTTGCCCATTCATGGCTGCAGAAGCTGAGAACATACACACACATACATAAAAACATGCACCTTAGCAACATGCATCACCCCTCTGAAATACTGAAAGATGCAGTACAAGAAGCTCACAAAGTAAAATTGTTAACCGCCTGTGTTTGTAGCTTTGCCAGTATGTGGTGCTAGCTGCACAGTTTTGTAGCCCTTCCATGAAAATTAATGGTAAGGCTACAGCGGGTCTCATTTTAAAGGGTTATGTTCTTTGATGCAAATATGCAGATGCAAACTGTTTGAACAACACAACTTGGGAAATCATCCTCTGATCATTTTAGGGCTGTGATAGGCGTGTTTGACAGAGCAGTGTCTGATCCCTTAACCATTTTTACTGTTACTGGCCATGGCACGCATGCAAGATTTGCACATGAAGAGGGTCTCTTTTTTACCAGCATTTGCTTGTCTTGTGCATATACTGTACTTGCTGAGCAAGCACAGATCAATTTTACATGTACTTACCCACATGTATACCCTGATGCTGAATATTAGTGCCAAGGCTGAATGCTGCAGTCCCCAGGCCTGCTGCAGTTCTGGATTCATGCGTGGATGCCCTGTTACTATGGGGATTGGCTCCGTAGAGTCCTGTAACAGTAAAATCCTGGGCTGGCATCTAGTCATCCTGTGAGGGTTAAAAGGCAGAGAGCCCCTGTGAGGGTTAAAAGGCAGAGAGCCCTTCTGAGGGAGGAAGGCATGTTTACCACTCAAAACCATGCTAAATGAGCATATATTCACCTGCATGCTTGAGTGGCTCCAAAACAGGGAAAAATATTAATCCCATCATCTGAATACCACTTATCAGCAGAGGATTTATTTAAGAAGATTTTCTATCTTGGCCTTTTCAAGAAGGGTGAAGCTGCACAAGCAGCTGGTATGCAGCTCAGGGAACTCTACTTACCAAGAGAAATAAAAATGGAGACTTGGCTAAGGAGAAGGATGCAATGCATGTGCATGCAGGCAAGGGGCTGCCTGGTTTGGGACTTGAGGCTAGGGATGGCATTTAACTGATCCTGACAGGTCCCCTTTGCAGTGGGGGGACTCTCAGAGGCAAAAAGCCAGGGTTTCTGCAGCATGTCTGAAGCAAACTTGTGTCTGATTTCCGGTGGAATATGTGAAAAAAATGACTGATGGGCAGGGAAGATGGGATGGGCTCCCCATGTGCTCTGACTCAGGGCAAACAGCTGTTTCTTTCAGTAAGAGGGGTAGGATCCTCTGTATCTGTTTATTCATACACCAGAGCAGTGGTGCTCCTCATGAGGGACGGGCTAGAGCTTTGCTTCCTGACAGTGCCAGAGCCGGGAAGCCCCTGTGAAGGCAAGAGCAGTCTGACTTTCATACCAGCAAATTTTGAACCTGGGTCATCCTCCTTCCTTGCTATCATGATACCTTCTGGTGTCCAGAATCAGCCCCAGAAAGAGTCATCTAAAGTAAGACACAGGTCTCTGAAGAGAAATTACTTGAGTGTGGTGCTTTGCTACGAGGTGGGGACTGTTAGGAAGCAGTCTCTGTGCTGACAAGTTAGACTGGGATGGTGAAGGATTATGGGTTTCAAGCTTCTCACTACAAACTGAGAACATTTCCACGGGGTAGTGTCCGCTGAAAAGACCTAGGGCTGATGCCCTAAGTGGTTGGACAGCAAGGTTTCTGAACAGCTGTCAGTGCTGGAGGGAGAGCTTTGAGAAGGATCTCTCTTGTGCCATGCTGCCAGGATTTCAAATACCCTAAATTTTGATTTCCATTGAAGGGGAAGAAACAACAAAAGGAAAAGGAGGAATCCTCCACAGGGCAGTCCTGAGGGGTTGCCTGTACAGCACTGGTTTCTCAAAAGGTGAGGGAGGAGTCCTCACAGCAGGAGGGAATTTTTAATTAGAGCTACTCTTGCCCGCAGAGAGGAGCTTGCAGGGAGCAGGTGGAAGAGGCATTTAAACGCTGCATGTGAACTGCCTCGATGAGAACATCTGGTAAATCTCTTGAGGAGAGATGGTGCTTTTGAAGGCGAAGGAAGGAACTGTTTCTTCTTGACTGCTGCAGGCAGCTGCTGCTTTTGCAAGGCCCTGTAAAACGGAAAGGTAACTACCATCCTTGCCACTCAGTGGGGAAAGAGGATGGCTTTAACTTGCAGGGTGGGGTGAGAAAAAGGGGCAGCTACTCACTAACAGAAAAAGCCCTTGAAAACTTGCCCAAGAAAAGACAGACTGACTCTGAGGAAATTCAGTGAAACATGTTTAAGGGCTTTGACCTCGGAAATCTCATCTGCTCTTATGCCTGCAACAGAAATCGGTTTCTCAGAGTTGCAGAGCTTCTTTGGTGGGAGCAACTCCACTGCCACTGTGCTCCAGCCATGCCAGAGCAAGGCAAGTCTGGAGTTTGTCCTTCAAAAATGCACCTTTAGCATTTCAAAACAGGTGTTTTCCGCTGTGTACATTCCCAGCATAATGTGTATTGCAAAGGTGACTGAAAAATGGGCTACACAAAGCCATTAGAAACATTGATTCTCATTATTGTAAGCATATGTCAGTGCAGAAACATGTGAGATGGATGGGTTGCACTGGCTGGGCTGGGAGTGCCTAATTAGTTAAAATACACAGCATCATAAATGTCAGCAGTGACAGTTGAGGCCTTACAATGTCAGTGTGGTAAGGAGCATTAATTTGTCCTGACATCAGACCGCTTCCTCAACACAGATGCTAAATCCTTGTTTTGCACTGTGGCCAGAGTACCGCATCCAAATGCAGGGCACTGTGTGTTTCATACGAAACTGGCACAAGTTACAGCAGCAGTTGCAGTGAGAAGCAAGAGCAGCAGCAGCAGCAGGGGCAGCAAAAGGCAAATACAGGCTCTGCAGGTGGCTGGCTAAGTGCTGCTTCAGCCTCCATCACTCAAAGAGCTACAGGAATGTGCAGGCAGGGACTCCCCATTGCTCAGTGTTCAACTGTCCTAGAGAGAGGAAAGTCAGTTCTGCCTTATGGTTTCAGTTAAAAATCAGAATAGAGATTCACTGGACATGCATCCATCTCAACAAACAAAACTCCCTCTCTGAACTGAACTTCCTTATTTTCATACAGCCTGGCTGTATTCCTGGCACTGGCACTGGGAACTTGGGCACCTGTATTGAGGCAGCTCTGGAGAGTGCTTGGTGCCATGGCTGAGACAGTCCTGTTTCATACATCTGTTGGGTGTCCTCTGCAACCAACCCACTGGCTTGGAGGTTTTCTGTGCCCATCTTGCTGGCACAGACATCCTCTACCCCCCCACCATGCCCAGGAAATACCACAGCCTCCAGCAAACTGTCCTGGGTCCTCTTCCTTTTTCCTAGCATAGTTAATGCAACCTTTGCTAGGCAAAGCATCCTGTGAGTCAGAGGGCACCATGCCAGCAGATCTGTGAACAATTTAACCGATTTTTCATTAACCAGCAGCTTATGGAGAAGTTGCTAAATTTTATGGGCCATTAGCAGTTTCTGACGCTGCAAATGACTATGAAATTCAGGGTCTTGCAGTTTTGAATCTTGTAGGCTTGATAGCCCTTGTTGGGAGCATAGCATTTTGAAGAAATGCAGTCAGTCAGTAGTGCCCAATTTGAACAAGCTGTTGGCAGGGAACTGGAGGAATGTGGAGACAGGAGTGACCACAAAACATGTCAACCTGTCTGCACCTCCCCCAAAGTGGGGAGTTTTCTTGTGGAAATATTATTTTGAGAAATGTTATCCTGAGAAGACGGTCCACAGCGGCTTTGGGGAGTAGGAGTGAGGCAGTGGAACGAATGTTAATGCAGTCATTAAAATTTGTGTTAATGGAGTGCAGGGGAGGGCCAAGAACGCCGAGCACTGTTTACGCATGTGTAGCCAGGCATTTGCAAAAATGTCATTTATCCTCATTTTATGACTGGTAAAACTCCATCATGGAATGGCAAAATAAAGATCCCCATAATCACATGCAGGCCACAAGCTGAGCGCATTTGGATACAGATTTGTCTTGGCCTC
Organism: Picus viridis; assembly: GCA_033816785.1. Classification (NCBI taxonomy): domain Eukaryota; kingdom Metazoa; phylum Chordata; class Aves; order Piciformes; family Picidae; genus Picus; species Picus viridis. Next base: position 21,190,780 of record CM066567.1, on the reverse strand, counting down.
AGCTATGGGGCTGTACTCTTCCATTCACGTAGGCACTGCAGGAAACTGGTTGCTTGCCCAGCTGGCTGCCTGCACCAGCACTAAACCTGGCTGTCATTATTTCCCAGCTCCTGAAAGCATTCCAGCAACTTGCAATAGAAATAAAAAGACATTGCTTCAGTCTGGCTGAAAATTATCTTCTGTGGGAGAAGATTAAAAAGTGAAATTTAAACCAAGGATGATCAGTGAAATTTTGGAGATAGAAATTTTGTTCAGCTTTTGCGTTTTGACTGATGTTCATCTTCTCATTAAAATAAGGCTGCTTCTGGCAAGAACAGCCTAGCATACCCCTGAGGGCTGTGCAGAGTGATGCTCTGATGAGGACTACACTCAAAATCGCTGCAATCCCCAACAGGTAGAGCTCCCCTCTGGGGATGAGGGCAGGAGGAAAGCCCTGCCTGCCACTGATCTGGCAGAAAGATTCAGTCCTGCTTCCCACATGGGCAAACAGGTGAGGGCAGAGCCTGGTGCCACACCAAGCTGGGCTGCACCCACGAGACAGAATATAGCTCCAGAAATGGGCTAAATAGCTAGTGTTTTGGCCAGAAAATCCTTGTTAGCCTTTGACTGACAACCCACACATTCCAGAGACAGCCAGTACAGCCACCTGAACATAAATATCTTTCCAGTTGTTGTGGTTTAACCCCAGCTGGCACCTAAGCCCCACACACCAGTTGCTGAATCTGCCCTTTGAGATGGAGGAAAGAATCAGAACAGTAAAAGAGGAAAAAAAACCACCAAACCCAAAACCTAAACCAAACCAACCCCAAACAACACCAACTTGGGGGTTGAGATACAGGGAATTTAATAAGTAAAGCAAAAGTCATGCATGCAAGCAAAGCAAAGCAAGGAATTAATTCACCACTTCCCATGGTCAGGCAGACATTCAGTGATCTCCAGGAAAGCAAGGTTCCGTCAAGCACCACAGTTAGCTGGGAAAACAAATATCATCAGTCTGAATCATAGAATTGTAGAATTGTTATGGTTGGAAAAGACCTCTAAGACCATTGAGTCCAGCTGTCAAACTAAACCCACCATGGCCATTAAACAATGTCCCAAAGTGCCGTGTCCAACTTTTAAAATTTTTTTTAGCACCTCCAGGGAGAGTGACTCTACCATCTCCCTGGGCAGTCTATTCCAATTCATGATCACTCTCTTCAGTAAAAAATTTTTCTTAATATCCAATGTAAACCTATCCTGGCACAATTTCAGACCATTTCCTCTCATTCCAATCTCTTTTCAGGTATAGAGAAAATGAGGTCTCCCCTCAGCCTCCTCTTCTCCAAACCAAACAATCCCGGTTTGCTCAGCTGCTCCTTGTAAGACTTGTTCTCTAGAACCTTCACCTGCTTTGTTGTCTTTCTTTGGGCATGCTCCAGCAACTCAATGTCCCTTTTGCAGTGAGAGGCCCCAAACTAAACATAACATTCAAGGAACAGTGTCACTAGCGTCCAGAGGGCAAAATCACTTCCATACTCCTGCTGGCCACTCTATTCCTGATACAGTCTAGGTTGTTGTTTGCCTTCCAGGCCACCTAAGCACATTGCTGGCTCATATTCATATAGCTGTTCAGTGGCACCTTCAGTTTCCTTTCTGCCAGGTGGCTTTCCAGCTACCCCTCTCCAAGCCTGTAATGTCACATGGGATTGTTGCAATCGAAGTGCAGTGCACAGAATTTAGCCTTGTTAAACCTCCTACAACTGATGTTGGCCCATTGATGCAGCCTGTCCAGATCCATGTTGCCCCCTTCCTTCTTCTTTCCCCAGCTGAGAGTGGCATCATGTTGAACCTGACATCATATGGTATGGATTATTCTTTTGTCAGTTGGGGTCAGCTGTCCCAGCTCTGTTTCCTCCCAACTTCTTGCGTCTGCCCAGACTACTCACCGGTGGGGTGGTGTGAGGAGCGAAAACGCCGTGGCTCTGTGTAAACACTGCTCTGCGATAATGAAATAGCCCTGAGTTAATTTTTGAAGAATTAAACAGGGGAAAATTACAAAGCTCAATGTTGCTGATAAACAAATGGTGAGCGGAGCAGGGACAGGGGCTGAGTGGATACCCAATGGTCTGTGTTGCAGTGGTACCAGGGAGAATGGAGGGGCTAAGTGGAGGCTCACAGTCCATTTTTCCACTTGCCACCTACAAGACTGCTTACCAGACAAATTACACCAAAAATAAGAAATATCTTGTGCAACTGATAAAGAGACAACAGTTTGAGCACCAGGAATCATGGCTTTACCACAATCCCACCCATGCACTTCACACAATAGCAGGTAATGAGGTAAAAATATCATCCCACTTTTGTATTTCATTTGGAGGGGATTGAGAATTCAACTCCAGGCAGCAGGGACAGACCGACAGGCTTGTCCTCTTCACACCCTCTAAAGAGGGAAGCCTTTTGGTAAGATTAGTGGGTTCTGTACCTCACTTTGCCCCATAGCTATTTCTCATCTACCTAGACTTGTTTGATCACCATTACTTGACAAGTGTCACAGTGTTATGGTGGAGTCAGTGCTACCTCACAAACATTACAGGTGCTGGGAAGATGCATAGCTATAGAATGGTGTGCTTGTTTAAGAGTTTATCTGTTACTCAATATTAACATGCCAGATACAGCCTGGGTGTTGGTGAAGTGAAATAGTCCTTTGTCATGGGAGGAGTGTGATTAATACAATGCTTGTCTCTCAAGGACAGCCTCAGCAGAAAATGTGCTGTATTTCTTTCATATTCTTTAAAAGAACACAGTCTAGCATTTTTATTACTTTAATATCCAGTACTCAACTCTATTTGGACTCGACTCTATTTTCCTTCACTGTAAATTTCTCTCTACTTGTATTTGCTATAAAAAAGTGTTAGGTAAGTTTAATTCTTCATAAGAAGGTGGTATAATTTCAAGTTAACAGGGCTTTATAGGTTTAAAATGCACTTAAATTACATGCAAAGAGTCCCACAGAAACACATTACTTCATAAAGCTGGAAAGCAAACAAATGGAGTAACACTTCTCTCACACTTTTGGGGACTCTCTGTGGCAAACTGCTTTTACCACTTACCTTTGTGCAACCAAAGAATTAAAGGGCCTCATGAGTAATCAAAATGTAAAAGAACTTTCATTCAGGGTAAGTGATGACACAGAAGAAAAGAAAAAAATAGATTATTTGCATCAGAGTTTACCTTGGAAAGGGAATCATCTCACATGAAACACTAATTGAGGTGATTTTAAAATATTACTGAAATTAGTGCTGCTGAATCACCAGGGTCACAACATTCTTGTCCAAGAGTTTTGCACTAACTGTCACAACCTGTTCATTGCACCAGAGAAAGAAAAGGTAGCAAGTATGTTCAGGGTTCTGGGTCTTTGAAACAGCCAAGACCCATTTCTTTACAAGAAAAGGACTCTATGAGAAGGATCAAATGAGGCATGGTAAAATCTGAGCTTTCGAAATTCATTCTAATAAACAGTGACAAAAGACACATGTACTTGTTAATTTCACATTCCTTCTTTCACATTCTTTCACTTTATATGAAATATCCGATAGTGATATGATACTGACACAGCTGCTGTATATTGGAACTTTCCATAAATGACATGAGTAAGAATGTCTTATCTATTTTTCATATTACAATAATTTCTTAACCATTTAGTGTCTCTTTGAATGAAATCAAGAGGAAATGAAACCTCCAAAACATTGACACTAATGGAGCAGAATGAGACCCACAATTCCAACTCACATACTGAGTGCAGGAGCAGCAATTTGAGGTTCATTGCTGTTCCACAGAGCTGAAACTCAAGACAAGTCTCATCCTCTTTCCACATCATAATAGCTTAAATTTTTTTCAGGAAGTGTTAGGTTTGTCCTCTGCTTCCTTCTCCCAGACTCTGGATTTCCCTAGTTAAGTGTTTTAAGTCCCATTTCACCACATTTGGCTTCTCACTCCATTCCCTGGTGGAGCTTCTCCTGTTAGCTGTGTGTTCTTGACTTTGACCAAACTTTTCATCTGCACGAGAACTGTAGAGCCACAATCAATTAAATAGCCTCATGAGTCTGCTTCAGTTTTGGTGAATAACAGAGTGGTTTCCAAAGGCAAGTTAAAGCACTTTGGAACTAAAGTTAGAGAGCTGAAATAGTGCTAGAGGTGTGTGTGATAGATAAGATGAACAGTCCTTAGGTTTTGTTTACTTTCATCTTTAGCAGTTTTTTGGTGGTTTGTTGGGTTTTTCCCCAGAATAAGTCTTTTCTACAAAGTATTAAAAGTATTTAAACTCTAATAGAATGGAACCCCTGTGGAGTAATTATTATCACTTTTCAAGATATCTTATAATTCACTGTTATCTCTTCCCTGGAGTATGATTTAATTACTGTCATATCTTATGCACTGTATTTTGTCTAATGTGACTGCTGCTGATGAGCAGGCATTGCTGAAAGCTGATAATGAGTTAGGCATCCGAAATCTCACCTAAACAGAGGTTAGAAATTGGTGATCCTGGTGATGATTATCTGATGTTTATTTCACACTATAAATAAAGCTCTACTGCCTAATTATCGTTTTGCAGAATGTGTTTTCAATATGTCTTTCAGATTTAGAACAATCAGCATTTCTGTAGTTCTGGGGTTTTTTTTAGTGCAAGAGTGATTTGCAAAAGTTGTTGGATAGGAAGCACTGTGTGTTACCATAGTGGGCCACCGAAGCACAGATATTTTTGGAAGATAAATTTGTTGCATGAATGCAAGTGAGGTTTGAATATTTTCGGTAGGTGAATAATGTGAACTACATTTGCAAAAGGAATATTTGCTGCATGCCACGAGGATTAATACTGAAAACACCAAAATAACTCAGAGGTCCTTGCTGCCAGCTGAACTACAGGAAGTGAAAGGCTTGAGTAAGTGCTCTGAGCATGGGTGACCTGGTATCTTAATCCAGATGCCGTATGGTCTTAGAAAACAAAAATCTTTGCTTGTCAAGATTCTGCCTCTCTGGTCCTAGGAAGGTTTTATTTAGAATTCATCTTTCATCAGTGTCACAGATGCCTGTGTTCCTGGACCTTGCAAAGTAAAAACATTTTTACTTTCCCTTATTCTGGAGGAAGAAAAGCACACAGAAATCCCACAAGTACAGAATTTATTGCTTCTGGTAGCTACCAACAAGTACCTTTTATATATAAATACATAAATACATAAAAGTAAATAAAAATAAATAAATAAATAAGAGATCCACTACCTGGGAAAAGCTTCCACCTCTATTAAATCTGAAATGAACATTTGTCTCTTTGCCTCTGTAAGCCCAAAGGAGCTGATACCTCTGCTAGAGGATGTACACCAACAGTCTTTGTGAAGGCAGGCAAACAGAAAGTTATCATACATCCCACTTTTCTTTTTGATGTTGCCAGCAACTTCTCCTGGGATCATTTTAAATTCATTAGTCATAAAATTACAATTGTCCTCGTTTTTCCCGAGAGGTTTTGTTAGAATGGGTAGATTTTGCTCTGTGTTTAGTGCAGGCACACAGGTGAAATGAACACTTGCTCAGGAAATGAGTGGGCTTTGATGAGAAGAGAAACAGTGAAGGAGCATAAGCAGTATCCAAGTTGTGCTTCTGCCGACATTAAACAACACATGTTCAATGTTTTGTGACAAACTGATAGACAGCAGAAAGTTATTGAGCAAAATCCTCCTGTCTGAGAAACTTGCCAGGGTCACTGTTGTGCCAGAATTTTCATGGCAGAGATTTTAAGAAGCCATATCACAATACCATGTCTTTGGCAGGTATTTAAGAAGCAATGCAAAGTGATGATTTGCACTGAATTTTACTACCTTAAAAATTGCATATCCTGCAATATCCTGGTCAATATTGACATACAGTGGCCTTAAGCCTTGTTCTTGCTTATGGAGCAGAGGAGAGGAATGAACAGCCAAGACTGAGCCAGCACAGGTACACCATTCATGCTGGTACCCTGCCCACTAGATCAAGAGAAACAAAGATGGTGAAAAGCCTGAAGAATAGATCTTGTAAGGAGGGCCTGAGGGAACTGGGATTGTTTAGTCTGGAGAAGAGGTTGAGGGGAGACCTCACTGCTCTCTACACCTACCTGAAAGGAGGGTGTAGTGAGGTGAGTGTTGGTCTCTTCTCTCTAGTAGCAAGTGATAGAATGAGAGGAAATGGCCTCAAGTTGCATCAGGGATGGTTTAGATTGGATACTAGGGGAAAAAATCTTTACTGACAGAGTGGTTAGGCTGCCCAGGGAGGTGGTGGATTCACCATCCCTGGAAGTGCTCAAAAGATATGTAGCCATGGCACTCTGGGACACAGTTTTATGGCCATGGTGGTGTTCCTTTGACAGTTGGACCTAATGGCCTTGGAGGTCTTTCCCAGCCAAAACAATTCTATGATTCTTCACTCAACACTGGATCTGCATTGGCACCTTGAGTTTGTTTGGCCAGGAGGTTCTATGGGGGTGTGTCTTCAGGTAGTCGAAAGTGATGTACATTTACTATCTTATGGCCCTCTGTCCCCAGGTAATTAGATTGTTTCAGTGCTTCCTACAGTTTGACAGACATTCAAGTGCTTCTATCAAATATGTTTGGATGCTTTTTAACTAGCAGGGAGTTTTGAGGTTTGTTTTCTACCTGTATGCCACAGCACTGCCAGCCTGTCCCCACATTTTTGCTAAAAGTGAGGTAAGGTCCCAGGTGCCAAGATAAGGTGACATGAGTCCCTGGCACAACACATTGCTCAGGGAGGAATGCTTGGCACCTTTCCCATCCAATAACCAGCTTTCCCATATGATGTGATCATTGCATCCACATTACCAAGGCTGATGCTTGCAGCTGCAGCTGCTTTGTGCCCACTGGATGAGCCAGGCAGCCCTCAGCACATGAATATAAGGTGAAGAAATGGTGGGGCACGATAAGTTTAAAGAAAGCAGAAAACAAAAAGGCATTTAAAAGTGAAAACATGTCCTTTCTCTCCCTAATTAAAAACAATGGCACATTCAGATAGCAAGATAATGGCATTTCTCTTGTCTAGATGCACCTGAAACAGTGTAACAAAAAGACCCCTCAGATACCTTCCCCAGCCCAAGTTTTACACTTAGTTATGAGACTTATTTTAAATTCTGTGTATTCAGGCAGCGTCACTACATGAAAAGAGTGGGGGGAAAAGGTAACATGGAAAACACTCTGTCTGTCATAGCATGTCTCTGTGCCTGCTTTTCATCATTCACCTCTGGTACCAGGATGAGCTCCTGATGGATTCCACCATCTCTGCACTGCCAGAGGTCTCCTAGTTTCCTTGGAGAAAGGAGCATGTTGAGGGCATGGTAAGCTCTGTTCTAAGCTTGATTCTCTCAGTGTCAAGCAACTGTCAGTGCAAGAAAGCCTATGATGTAAGTCTTGGGAAGGTTGGTCTGCCCACGTGCTTCTATTCTATCTCCTTTGCCACTGGTGCCAAAGGACTTGGTCTAAAAATAGTGCAAGGTAGATGCTGTCATTCATGCTAGCACATAGTATTATTGATATCAGGAAAACACACAGGACTATCTCTGAAAGGTGAATCAGTGTGACACTTGTGGGACGTGTATCAGAGAGGTGGGTTCTAGCTACATGTCCTTGTTTGTGAGACTCATTGCTGGGACCAAGAAACCTGGTCCAGTGAAAAGAAGAGTAGAAATTTCAGTGAACAAATTAATTGCAGAGATGCAGTGGAGCTCCTTTTGGGGCAGAACAAATGGGGAGTCATTCAGGCATGAGGTTTAACATCCCTCCCACAACCTCCATCATCTCCATTATCTCCCCACTTGCAACTCTCCACATAAAGACTTCTGACCTCCAATGAATTGAGAATTTCACATCAGTTATTGGTTTTGACTAAACATTTATTCTAAATACATATAGTCACGCAGCTTTATTTGCACTTGCTTGCTCTAAACCCACCTAACAGATTGCATCGCATTTTAAATTATATTTCAGCAAAACAAGAGCCAAACAAAGCCAGCAAGGCAATGGCTGTCTCCACAGCTTTGCCTGTACAAAGCCCAGAGCCACGAGGCTCTGCTTTCAGCCAGCCTCTGAGCACTTCTGGAGTAAATGGGATGAGAGGTGACTACAATATTTGCTTAGAATTATTTGTGAATATCTCTGCAAGTGTCAGAAAGCTTGCTGCTGCTGTGGAGCTCTGAGCAATTTGACATTCAAATTTACAACAGACTTTTGGCATCCTCTTCCATTTGAATTAAGCTGTTGTTTCATTATTGGCTACCTCTGTCTCCTTTTCATGTTGTGTTACTTTCAGGTGTGAAAAGTGATTACACAAAAGAAAGTCAGTCCTGGTACTTCTTAAATGTTATCATAGAATCATAGAATCAATTAGGCTGGAAAAGACCTCAAAGATCATCAAGTCCAACCTGTCACCCAACATCTCATGACTACTAAATCATTGCACCAAGTGCCACGTCCTGTCCCCTCTTGAACACCTCCAGGGACGGTGACTCCACCACCTCCCTGGGCAGCACATTCCAGTGGCTAACAACTCTCTCTGTGAAGAATTTTCTCCTCACCTCCAGCCTAAAACTCCCCTGGTGCAGCTTGAGACTGTGTCCTCTTGCTCTGGTGCTGGTTGCCTGGAAGAAGAGACCAATCCGCACATGGCTACAACCTCCCTTCAGGTAGTTATAGACAGCAATAAGGTCTCCCCTGAGCCTCCTCTTCTCCAGGCTAAAAACCCCAGCTCCCTCAGCCTCTCCTTGTAGGGCTAGGACTTGAGACTTCTCCCCAGCCTCATTGCCCTTCTCTGGACACATTCAAGAGTCTCAATGTTCTTAAATTGAGGGGCCCAGAAATGGACACAGCCCAAGCCTCCACTTTCTTTCTCTGAGTAAACTCTAAAGCAGAGAGTATTCTTCAGAAGAGATGAGAAAGAAGATGGTGATAATCTTGAAATGTTTGTGAAATGTCTATGCAACATATTTGTTAATAATTCCAGGGGAGAACAGCTGAAGGCACACAAGTGGGTGTTTGTACTCCAATACTGATCAAGTCCAGCTGCTTAATTACTATTTGTAATTAGAACAGCTAAAATATTATTGTCATCTATAACCTCAAACAAGTCAGCTCTCTCATTGTGTAAATAATTTTCAATCATTTTTCTTTTATTTGCAGGTGAAAGGGAGGGCTGAGACTTTCAGGACATCATCTTCCTTCCACATGTCAGACTTGAAGACCTGGGCAAGTCACATAATGTTTGTGTACCTCATTTCTGGAAGCACATTTAACTCAGCTAATGTTTAACTTTGTCTACAAACCCCTCACACGTTGCAGTGGCTCAGGACTACCACTGACCACGGTCAGCGAGTCACTAAGAGGAGACAAGATGTTTGAGTGACAGCTGCAGCATTTTTGCCAGACCACTCACTAACACATCAACTTTTCTATTGTCTTTCATGCATTGTGTCTGTTTATGAATTCAAGAAGTAAGTGCTCGATTTTCTGTTCTCTGTGCGCCCATTGGCAGGTCTCAGCCAAGTTCTGGACATCTTCTGCGGCTCCAGCCTCTGAACACACCAGAGTCCTCCGGACCTTTAAGAGCAGATTGCACCTGCAGAAAGTCTGGGTTTAGTTTAAACCATTCTCTGACCTACAGTGATTATCTAGCCTATCACCATGGCATCTGAAGGTCTTCTAGAGAGACAAAGAATGATAAAGTCAGCACCCAGCTTTCACTGGTTTCAGTGTCTCCTCTCTCATATGTATCATTTCACTTTACAAGTAAGAAGCCTCCTTTTCTAGAGGACACAGGGCTATAGTTTTCTAAATCTTTCCCCCTCACACATTCTAGGTAGCCTCTTTTTGATCGGTGTCCAACATCTGTACAGCCTTCCATGAGAGGCTGATAGACATACACAAGACAAAGCCCAGCAGGAATCTTCTGGAATGGTTTTGAAGTGAGAAGCACCATTACACAGTACCACTGGTGAGCAGAGAAGAAATTAGCTGTCACTTCATTTAAGAGTTTGAAGGGTTGAACTTCAAGTCAGAGACTTGAAACTGTGAAATGACGAACGTCTCACAAAAGCAATTGTTAACCGACTGAGAGGTGAGAAGGAGGGAGGGAGAGTACGTGGGCTGAGAGCTGAGCAGAGCACAGGCGCTTCTGCTTAGGAGCTGCCTGACTGATGTGTTTGTGATGTCTCATAATTAACACCTAGCAGTTTTTAAGCTGATAGTAGGCGCTTGTATCGATTAGGACAATTTGCTAATTCTATGTCTGTGTCAGCTATGTCTCTCTAAAATTAGGATAAAACATTTACCAAAAGAGTAACATTAATGTGCTTGACTGCTCTGAGTCTTTTCACATATCATGATGTCTGGAGCACTACTGAGAGCTATAAACACAGCCACAAAACACCCTTTGTGGTACCCTTGGGTGTCCATCTTAGACCATCTAGCTGCCTCCACAGAGGAGCACAGATTTGTAAGAGAATGGGGATCTTGCGCTGTCCTCATGGGCCCCATATGAATGTGATCCAAACCCCTGAGATTTTTACATGGCATTGGACACTTGTGTTTAGGCAACTGGATCAAGCCAGAAGAGTCCTAGATTTTATACCCCTGACAATGTGGAAGAGGTTTTCTTCACATCCTGTAGAGCAATCCTTGTGTGACAGACACTGACATGAGCAGCTACAGGAGTTCAGGTTACCAAGACAGCTCACCAGTGCCCTGACCTTGCTTGGTTCCCAACACTTGGCTGGTCTTCTCTCACACTAACAACTTTGTATTGCTCCATCAGTAAGTCTTTGGAATACAGTCAGAGGTAAAATAAGTTGAGGAAATAAATCCTTAAAAGATAAGAGCAATGAATTACAGGTTAAACCAAGGATATAAACCAAACTTTTCAGTGGAGGAATTTGCGTGGGCCCTGAATTTATGGACAAGACATTTATGTCAGTGGGACTAAGGTGCATTCATAAGTTGCTAAATTACACATCATAGTTCATGTGCTTTCATTAACCAAATGACATTCTGCATACGGTTTACTTTACATGAAAGTGGGATCCATTTTTGAAATGCTAAAGGAGTGAACTTTTCCCCTTTTCTTCTCTCCAAAGGAAGAGAAAAACAGGTGTTTGGGCTGAGCATTCACAATTGATTTTCAGTCTTGAATTACTTTGTAGAAGTTAATACCTATTAGTGTATCTCAGAAAGAGCTTTTTAAGAACAAGAGGCCTGATTAAAAAGGGAGTGAACTAGTAATGGTTTTGTAGGGTAAGTCAGGAGCAGCTATCATGGTCAGGCCAAATAATCTTGCCTTCTGCACTAGAAATGAAGTTACAGCTAATGATGAATTTGAGAAATGGTAATAATTATCAAGCTCAATTTATCTGTTCTAATCTCAGTCAGAGACCAAAGTAGCAATTACTGTTGTTCCTAGTCGAATGATGGGGGTTGCTCTGCTCTAATTCCTACCAGCATCATAATAGCCCAGAGATAATGATAACAGAATTATAGACTTTGTTCAAATGTTGTCAGAGTGGGCTGAGTCATTACACTATTGCACTGCATGCATAAGACATGTTGGAAATACTGAAGAAAAAAAAAAAAACCCAAAAACAAAAAAAAAGAAGAAAAAAGTAAACATTCTAAATCAAATCGATTATTAATTGGTTGTCTAATTTGCCCTTAATGCATGAACCAATTTCAGGCAATTCTGCTTAAGCAACACTTTGGCAGGTTTAATGTATATGTCGTATCAAAATTTGTTCTACAAATGTTTGTCTAACCCCGGCCAGCACATTCCAGTTGTGTAGAAAGGAATCAAGGTGCCATTTTTCATTTCTTTGTTATTTACTTCAGTAATAATATATTTTAAATTTTAGGATTACACAAATGATGTGGGTACAACACCTAGTCCCTTTTGCAATTACCTCTGCAAAGGCCAAAAAATGCATAATGTTTCCTTATCAAGTAGAATTTTTTGCAGAGCATTTATATCATAATAAATTATTTCTTTTTTCTTCTTTTGGCTCTGTAACTGACTTGGCTCCTTACAGTCTTTGGCAAACATGACATTAATTAGATTTACAGATCATACTAAATTGCAAGGTGTTGCAAAACCCAGGATAGATGGCAAAATAATAAAATGAGAAGTGCAGAATTTAGAGATATAAGTAGGCAATAAAATGAGATTCAGTCTGGAAAAAAGCAGGCAGGGAACAATGAAAGCAAAATGCAGAAACTGTACAGCAATAAGCTACATGAAAAGCACCAGTGAAATTAAAGATTGTAAAAAACCCAGGCTATTGGTTATAAGTTTAAACTGCAATTGTCATCTCAAATGCCAGCCCCATAAGCAGGTGTTTGAGAGGAGACCTATATCCATCCTGTGCTGTACCAGTACCAATCTAAGCTGAGTAGAAATCCATTTATACTTGGGCAGTTAAAATTCAGTCTAAGGTCCATTTTATTAATTAGTCCTTATTGCAACATACACTGCTGCAGTGCCTTAAATATGCCAGTTATACACCACCCCTCTTTCTGTATAAAGCAGGTACAAAAAATGATGATTCAGAACTGGAAAACCACCACAAATGAAGACTACATAAAGAAAATAAGAAGAAATACGCAATACCATCACTAGTACAAAACTAGTAGAAAGTTCTCTGTCAGTCACAGTTGTATGTACTGTTGCAAATGAGAATGTATGCAAAGATAGAAGGTGCCAGGCTCATAGCCCAGCATGAGAAAATCTAATAAACAAGCATCTTCAATGACAGTGAGAGCAGTCAGCATGGATTTGCCAATGGCAAGTCATGCTTGACCAATTTGATAGCCCCCTGAGACAAAATGACTGGCCTGGTAGTTGAGGAGAGAGCAATGGAATCTGTCTGCTTGAACTTTGGTGGGGCTTTGGACACTGTCTGCTGCAAGATCCTCATAAAGAAGATGATGATGTATGTGCTGCATGAACAGACAATGAGGTGGGATGAAAAGTTGATGAATAGTAAGGCCCAGCATGTTGTGATCAGTAGTGTGAAGCCCTGTTGGAGATCATCCATTTGTGGTGTTTTGCAGGGGGCAATCATGCATCCAAACCTGTTGAACTTCTCCAATGATTTGAATGCTGGGACAAAGTGTACCTGCACCAGCTTTGCGGACGACGCATAACTTTCAGAAGTAGCTAATATGTCAGAAGGATGTGCGGCCATGCAGAGGGGCTTTGACAGGCTGGAGACATGGGTTTCTTGGTGGACATCAAGCTGAACATAAGGTACCAATATGGCCTTGTGGCAAAGGCGGCAAACAGTATCCTGGGCTGCACTAGGCAATTGCCAGCTCAAGGGAGGTGATCCTTCTGCTTTCTTCAGCACTAGTGAGGCCACACCTAGAGTTCTGTGACTAGTTCTTGGTTCCCCAGTATGAGAGAGGTGTGGGGCTTGCAGGATAGTGTTCAACAAAGGGCAGAAAAAATTATGAGTATGATAGGGAGTGTCTCTCATATGGGAAAAGGCCAGGAGAGCTGGGACTGTTAAAACTGGAGGAGGTTCAGGGAGATTTCATCAATGTGTATAAATATCAGCAGGAATGTGCAGAGAGGAGGGAGGCAGGCTCTTCTCAGTAGTGCCCAGTGGCAGGATCAGAGGCAATAGACACAAACTGAAACACCGGAGGTTACCTATGAGCATCAGGAAACAATTTTTCACTGCAAGAATGGAGCACTGGCATAGGTCACCCACGGATGTTGTGGAGTCTTCATCCCTAGAGATTCAAAAGCTGTCTGGCCATGGATCTGGGCAACCAGCTCTAGGTGGCCTTGCTTGCGCAGGGAAGTTGGACCAAAGGTCCAACCAGATGCCCCTCCAACCTCAACCGTTCTGTGATTCTCTGACAGCACAATATTGAATTTCTGTGAGAGTAATATTTGGTAGTCATACACAACACTGCTATGGATATAACTTGAATATTCAGTCACAGGAGATGATCTCTTTGTTGGCTGGTTTTAAGATATTCCAGTTAAAACTTCTATTTAAGAAGTTGGGTTTGTATGTGTGTGTTTTGAATTAAAAATTCTGAATCATATGAATCAGCCGGAACAACATGATCTCTCTTATCCAGGATACGATGAACATAAATCAGAGAAGAAAATGTTCTGCATTTATTTGAAGCAAAACACCAAAGCAATTTTTAGGGATTATTGAGGTAATCTTTAGATTTTCAGTACATATAGGAAAGTGGGATTGATTCAGATTAGTGTATTAAGATACTGTACCTTTTTTTTCTTTCATACACAGATAGCTATCATCCCCATAAATGCCTGAAAATAGTTTTCTTTAAACCTGTGCATATCCAGTTTCACCAAGCAATTCAGGCCTCTGATAAACTTTATCCAAGCTGCATTCTATATCCATTAGAGGGAGATTGCAATATATTCAATTTGGGGGGGAAATAGTTTTTATTTTCTACACTGCACCATAAAGTGTCATCAGAAAATTTCTTCAGCTGATAGCATCTGAAGTACTGATGGGTTTTTCATTCTGTATCCAAAGGACCCTGTACTTCCAGCCTGGATGTGCAGTATCTGGGAAAACGGTAGGCGCATATCTATGTGCAAGTACATTCTTTGTCTTCTCTGTCCACCTTTTGCAGTTCATGCTGCAGTTTTCTAGCAGTAGGGTTTGTTCCAGAGTTCCCTGTTGGTTTTACCTGCTCTTGGCCAAGCTCTGCTTCCTGCCTTTGAACTCAGGTGGTGTCCATGCTGCTGCTAAGGGCTGCCTGATGCTGGTGGGCTGATGTGCTGGCTGCTGAGAGCCTCCCTGAGATGGTCCCTAACTTTGGGTTTACTCCACATTGAGTAGCCCCTGGAGAACACTGAAGCCTCAGTGATGTCGTAGTTTCTTAAATATTAGCTGTTTGTTTCTCATTTTTCTTACTGTCTGATATTTTAAAAAGCAGGAATGTGGAGAGCTATGGAGTTCTGTAGCATTAAGTATGTTGAAAGACAGATTGATTTACCTTTCCTATAATACAATGTTTCAGTTTTTTTTAGAATCAAAATAAATTTCCCTCTTAAAAACTGTTTTAAGGTGTCAAGAAGGAATGGTGTAGGACATGCTTCTTCAGAAAATTTAGCTATTGAAATCATCTCTTTGTGCTGTCTAATATATGTCATTAGGTTGTTTATGAAGAGTAGAAACACCTGAATAGACCTCATACTCAAAAGTCTTTGGATTGCTTTTCTAAACTGCAGAATATGCTGAAAACTAAAGAAAGTTATAAACCAAAAGGTGTGTTTCCAAAGCTGGAAAACACTTCAGCAAAACACCAGGCAATCTCTGAACACAAATTTCTAAACACACAAACCAGCACCTAGATTTGTACTTATTCATGAAAGAGATATTAACTGAGTTTCTATTTAATTTATAGTGGAGATGTAATTTTTATTTGAGGAAAAAGAAAATTAAAAACTACAAAGAAAGTTGACTTATTAAAAACTGTATTTCTCGTCCCTGTTAAAGTAGTGGAATTTGTACAGTACAGAGTAACTTTGTGGTATGCCCAGGAGAAAGTTTTGCTGCTGTAGATGCCCCAGGAGATAAAACCAGTCATGCTGCAGTGGGAGCTCCACCAGTAGACACCTCCCAATGTTAGCACAGTGGCTTGGGCAGCTGGGCACAACCCAGGGTGGGAGAACACAAGGATACATTGCATTTTCCTACATCTGTGTGTTCACCACCCTTCTTTCTATTTTAGCAGACCTGGTGGGGACCTTTTATCTGTTTTGCAAGGTTTCTGCCGTAATCTTGTGCAAAGCAGCAGTATTGCATGTCTCCCTGAGAAGAGAGGGGCAGAATGCTGCCAGGGCTGTTTAGGGTGGCACATCTCCCACAGGAATCAGGCAAAGGGCATTTAATTGGGGTGAAACATATTTTGAGTCGAATGGTGTCTCTGAGGGATGCATGTTTCACTGCAGTGCCATTACTCAGATACATGAATCAAACCTGACTGTTGAAAACCCTCCTTGGAGATTTGTCAGAACTAAGCCTCCCAGTGAACCTGCTGGGTTTTGTTTGTTCCCAGTTTCTATAAATGAAACCGCCACTCTTTGAATCAAAGACATGTGGGTGTCAGATAGTGTGTCTCATCTCTACAGGGGGAACAGGTATACAAGAGCAATCTTTAAGTGTTTGTGGAAATTATATACCTACATCATCCATGTGCGAGTGGGAGAAAACATCTCACCTTCTTCCTTCCTGCAGTCATTCAGACTAATAATGTTTGCAGTAACTATTACAAAGGCATCGCCAACATAAGAGCAATTGGAAAGTGGACATATAAAGACAAATTTGATACAGCAGCCTATTATGCAACCGATTTTCACAGAACTATACAGAACTATGAAAAAAAAGGTAATCAAGGATGGACAGTATCACAACAGAAATTTCTTTTGATGAGTAGCCTGGAGCAAATTAGCAGGTTGGACAGAACGTGGATCTACTATGTGTTTCGATACATCACTGAAATGTAATCTCTTCACCCACGTTGTTAAAGCCAGACCTGAAGTCTGCTAGATCTCAGAGTAGAATTCAGATCCCCATTGTTAGCAGATTACTTTATTTTTCAGAATTAGGTTCTACATGGGTGAATAGAGAATAGCAGGAGAGGAAGGCACTCATTTTTACAGATGCCATTTCTGGAATGTACCTGCTGACACTCCAATAGAGGTTTGAAGCAGTGTGAGCTTAATTTAAAGAAGCAGCAAGTTAAACTCTCCTTTGAGGCTGGAAGTGGATTTGCTCATTTCATTAAGCATCAGAGCTTGTTTGACAAGTAAGTGAAGTCTGTCTGCAGTATTGACTAATCAGGATTATCATGTTCCTGGGGAGAAGATCCAGACTGAGCTGGAAGCTATTTTCCTGGTGTTTGTGTCCATGTGCACTTAAAAGACATATGTTAGGTAATAGGCTGGACCTGTGAGACAACTGCATGGATGGCAATAATAAGAAGTACTTTATTTCTTTGCCACACATCAGATCGAGCATAGAAATTGCACTTTTCTAAATCACGGTTGTCACCCTGCCAGGCAAAATACAACCAGAGTCACAGTGCACTGCTATTAAACGCACTGGAGGCATGTGGTCAGTCAAGGTTTAACAGAGACAAAAGCGGTGAGGGCAAGAGCCCTGCAGCAGGAAGAGACAAAGGGACGCCGCCCTTGAGGCAAGCCCAAAGGTTATTTGATTAGGTACTGTCAGCTACCCTCCTCCCAGCCTCCGCTCCTGTGATACTCTGTAACCAAGTCAGATGGCTGAGGAAGACCTTGCACGTCGTGTGTACTAGTCTGATTTGCCTTTCTGAGAAAGAGCAAACCCACAGTAGCTTCTTTGTCCTTCCTCCAGTACTGAGTGACTAAGTCATGTCCTTAATGCCAAATGTGGTCTCAGCACAGGCTGGTTGATTGACAGAGACTTTGTGAAGCATTTTCCTGTGCTGCACAGCACCATTCGCCACACTAGGTATCAGAGACAAGGAATGCTCCGCACTTTGGGAAGCTGCTGTGCAGCCAGTCTAGCTCTCACTGCCATGGGGGACACCACCACCTCTTCTGTGGAGTTTGCCAGTGCTTTTTAACCAGCAGCAGCTGCCTTGCTGCAGCAATGAGAGGTTACTTTCTGAAGATGTTAAGATACCATTAAAGCACAGCCTGAACTATCCAGGCTTTAATCCGGCCCTGTGGCTTCCTGGGGGCTTCTGGTGTCAGCACTTTACTCTTCCAGCTCTGTGCAGCCCTGTTCATTAGCGGTGACAACATTTTCTGTCAAGCATTTTTGCATATGTCTTTCCAAGCAGTGATGGTTCCAGAAGGAGCAACATTTTAAATCTGTGTTAGCGTCATGTTAGCTGCTGGAAGGTGAAAGCCTACTGGCAATCTAGTTCTATCCCATCTCTCTTGATCATTTCCATAAACTCAGTGAAAGGGTAAATTACATTAAAATATATGATATTGCACCCCTGACTGATGTTGATTTCTCCCAGAAACTTTGCCTGCTGTGTATGTTTGAAATATATGGTGTGTTTGATGAGGGCTGGGCCTTGCTCCTGGCTAGCAGTTCCTAACTCCCATGAACTGCTATGAGGAGCGCACCAGCCTAGGGCTTATCAGAGCTGTGAGTGCCGACCGGGAGCTGCTCACTTGCCCAACAGCAACGACATCAGCATTTCTGTGTGACTGTGCTAATGACTGCCACTAGTACAGTCCTCTGACAGAATCATCAAACTGGCACAAACTGGGCTCCCTTATTCCCTGATGTATTCATTCCTTAGTCTCACAGCAATACTGAGAACTGGAACTTAATCATAGAAAACTTTGAGGACTGTTAGAAACCTGGCAGCCAGATTTAAATTAAAAACAAACAAACAAACAAAAAAACCCAACCAAAACCCCCAAGCAAACAAACAAAACCCCGCAACAACCACAAAAAACCCACAACAAACAAACAAAAACACAACCAAAAAAACCCCAAACCAAACAAAACACACACCCCCAAAACACTAAAATATGGAGAAAATACAGGTAAGAATTTTCTGTGTGTCTCCATATCTGTGAAAAGTGCTTGTTAAGGCTACCTCTGGGAAGCAAAAGAAAAGCAGTCAAGTATTGAAATTAAAGTGCGCAGTCATGCTAACCCAGCTAATTATAGGAGAGCTCCTGGCCATCCTGGGTTACATATGGAGCCCTGTACAAAAAGCATTTACTTGCTAAACACAATCGGAAGGTTTTGAAATTAAATAGAAATTACTTTAATGAAAACTAAGGAGAAAAATAAAGGGGGTTCTGAGTGTATGAAGTCCTCTTAGCTACCTGGAGTTGAGAAGTTATGATGAATTACAGGCTAATTCATTTCTTGAATTAATGGTTATTATTTTCTGAGTGCCCACCTCAGTGGATCATGAAGCTTTCCTCCAATGCTAATTTTTCTACTGTAAGGATTAGGATGTAAGCAGTGTTGAAAAGAATACAAATTGCATATTAAACAAAATCTTTGTATCAGACAAGTTTCATCTTCATTCTCACCTACGGATTCATCTTTGCCACTCTTGTTAGCTAAAATAATATTCAGGATACTTTAATCTTACACAAAGCCTTACAGACTTTTCAGAAGAGGCTATTTCCTATTTTTAGTATCTGAACATTTCAGATATTCTTGTTAGGCAATTTTAGATGCAATTGATGGAATGTTTTGGAGTTTTTCACTGATGATCATGATGCTAAATCTGATCCACCCAGCATATATGTCTGTGTTGCTGTCAGCCGGTAGCTAATAGCTAAGATTCAGTGAAATTTGGATTCTTGGGGATATGGAACAACTGTCTCCTTCCCCAGTTCTTGTCTCTGCCAACCACAACATACTCCATCAGTGTCAGGGAAGTGTTGTGTGTGCAGGAGTATTACATGTTGCACAAAAGACGTATTTCTCTGGAGAAAGATAGGCAGAGTGAATGTGATGGGTTTGCAACCGTCAAATTGCTTCATGCACTGTGGGAAGGCTTTTGGGTTTGACACTGATGAGTAAGGTGTAAGATCTGATACAGAACAAAGCAAGTATCGAAATGGACTGTCTGTGAACACCTGCATTGGATTTAATAAATGCAGAGTTTACAGAAAGCACAAGGGAGTGGGAAGTGCACCAAAGTAAATGCACTCAAATATAAAGAATTTTCACAGAATCTTCAATATTTTCCAACTGTAGAAATGGCTGGACTTTTATCCTACTCAAATTAACCAACCCAAGTATTGATGACTCCCAGAGTCCAGGAGACAGACCTCCAGGTAAATCCCATTCAGAAGAGGCCCATGTTGGACCATTCAGATGTTTGTCTTCTTGTGGCCAAGTGCTGATGGTTTGTAAGCAGGTATGATCCCTGTGTGACAGTCGTGAAAATGGAAGAGTTGTAGGTGGGTCTGTTTTGCAACATACCTTGAAGACAGCCTCTGTGAATATCTTCTTTGGCTTATGAACTATGGTACTATGTCAGTACCTTGCCCCTTTCCTTTCATAAAAAATAAAATAAAAATCAAAGCTTATTTTTCTCCATTTGAAAGAATAATTTAAAAAGATCTTATTTTCCTCTTTAAGCTCATCCAGGTTGGATGAGGCCTTTTGAGACCCGGCCTAGTGGAAGGTGTCCCTGTCCGTGGCAGGGTGGATGGAACTAAATGATCTTTAAGGTCCTCTCCAAACTAAACCATTCTATGAATCTATGAATCTCCCACCTTAGAGGTGCTTGAATCTCTATTGTCCAGATGCCTTCTACAGCAGTCTGGTGCACCACACAAGCATTACAACAGAGGTGAAAGGCTCATCTGCTTTAATTGGACCACCTCCTGAAATTGCAACCCCTGCTCATTTTCTCACAGAAGCAGATCAAATCTGTAGCCATCTCCCATTGTGTAGAATTTGGCTAATGTAAGAGACTGCTAAAGAAAACTTCAGCCTTCCCCTGTGACCTTCTTCATTCTGATGAGGAAGATTTTGGGTGAAAGGAGGAAGGTTACTACATTAGCATAGCTCAGTAGTTTTACATGAGCTAGAGTTTGCAGGCAATGTTTTAGATTTTGGGGTGTTAGTTATCAACAAGATGGAAAACAGACACTGCAAAATAACAAGTCAAATTTTGCTGAAAATGTCAGAGGTGGAAATATCCTTAGGTGGAATTACAGCAGGAACAGGTAATAAAGCAATGTCTTTCAAAAGTTGAGTTCTACAATGTTATTCATAAGAAGATATCATCTATGATTTTCATATATTTTTTTCCTCACATACTTGCTTATATTTTTTAATCTTATTGTACTGAATAAGAGGAGAAGATGGATATGATACCAGCTGTGCTCAGAGTACTTAAAAAATGCTGCTCACCTCAAGGGAAAAACAGCTATCCTTCTTCTTGTAAGAAATTGGAAAGTCCAGGTGATCCTGGGATGGATATATGGCAATGAATTTGAATGTGTTTAGCCCTATGGAGGCTTGGTTCTGACTTGAGCTTCTTCATACCATAATGAAGTCCATAGGGTATTGGTGCAGCTCATTGATAGCACAATGAGTTTATTTTCCATAATTTGGATATGAAAGTACATTTCATTTTTTTCCCCTAAATACAGTTTCTCATATTAAGAATAGGTCTGTTAAGGAATTTGAATCAGGTATTGTTATCAATTGATATATATTTATTTACTTTTTTTTTTTCAAATAAAGAATCTGTCATTCAATGACTCAGATAGAATTTTCTACCAAAACATTACAAGTAGCATCTATGAAGTCCTGATGCATTATTTTTTTTTATCCAGAATGAGCTCCTGCTATGCAGTGACACTGAGTGTTCTGAGTATCAACAGCATCTTGCCTGTGACATCTGACTGTCATGCCGTAGTGAAGAATATCTGGATGATACTATGAATATGTTTATGGGTGGTTTATTTTAGGAGCTAGGGTGAAAAATCCATGTTCCTTTTTTACACTCTAAAATGAGCAGTTCTGTGCTTTAAGAAAATAAAGGGAGGGAAATATTTTAATATCCCATACAGAGTTGCTTCTGTTTTAGAAGCAAAATGTGTTTATTTTCCTTTACAGTTCTACGGACCTCAGGAAAGTCTTTTAACCTTGGCAGTACTCTACAGTACTGCACATTAAAGCTGTCAGAAACCAAACTAATTAAAATGAAAAGCTGCTCACTTCTTTTTCTGTATAAGGTTAAGGGGAAAAAACATATATATGCACAATTACTGGTGAAATTAGGGCACTGAGCATAATTTAAAACTATGGGCAGGCTAGAAACATTATGAATATGAAATCTTTGTTGTACCAATTATGGCTTGCATGCAGGCCTGGGTACCAACCTACCTGGGAAGATGACGAAAAATTATTGAGAACTTTAAGAAGAATAAAATCTATAACATAAGGGCTATAGAAGATGATCCATGGAGAATGTCTATAAGAGCTACATATTTAAAGATGCTCCACAGTGTCCAAAAATGCTGTAACTGTTTACACATGCTTAAAAGGTACAAAGAATGAGGCATTAGTGTGATTGTTTAGAACACTTCTCAGGGCTGTAGTCACTCATAAAGGTAGGAAACTGAGCAAGCAAAGATTTGAGTTGAATATTCATCCAAAAGGGCCATCTGACAGACTGTGAAATAACTTCCCGAGAAAGGTGTTAGAATTCATACGCCTAAAATGATTTAAAAGTAGAGCAGACATATCACATGGTAGTATAATGGATGGAGAGCATAGAAGTGGCTTTTACTTTTGTCATGCCCTCTGGTTGTGAGTGATTTGACTGCCTCCCCTGCTGCTGCCATGACTCACCCACTGCCAGCCCTGCACAACACCCTGCACCACTGGTGGGGAAAAGAAGATATAGTCAAACATTTAGTGTTCAAAGAAATTGATTCTGTTGCTGAAGTATTAGGCAACTGAGTGAAATATGTGTAAGTGGACCCTATGTGCCTTGCTCAAGGCTGTGTGGGTTAATTTCCTAATTCTCTCTAGTTTTGTGCTCTTTCCTGTGTAAAATAGAGGTAGTAATACTCATTGGCTGTATTAGAGTGACAGGAATCTGCAGCAGTTTCACAGTTCTTTTAAACCCTTTGTCAATAGGCTCGAAGAAGTTCTACACAGAGAGAGTGATTGCCCATTGCAATGAGCTGCCCGGGAGGTGGTGGAGTCCCTGTCATTGGAGGTGTTTAGGAGGAGACTTGATGGGGTGCTTGGTTGCATGGTTTAGTTGATTAGGTGGATTGGATTAGTTGATAGGTTGGACGTGATGGTCTATTCTATTCTATTCTATTCTATTCTATTCTATTCTATTCTATTCTATTCTATTCTATTCTATTCTATTCTATTCTATTCTAATAAAGATCTCAGAGAAGGGTGAAGAGCAGAGCCAGCACTGGTTGTTAGAACTGGTCTGATGCCAGACCTGGAAAATCATTATGGGAAGTAGATTTTCATACTTTAAAGCAAAAAGCATAAGGATTCTCTTGGCAAGAGGTGTTTAGGTGACAGAAATTTGATCTGGCTGAGTTAGCCAACATGCAGATTAAAAAAAAATCCAAAAACCAAAAACCAACCACCCACAAACAATGAACAAAAGCCCCTGTTTTGAGTACTGAGTCTTAAAACCCTAGACCAGTCTTTGTCATACAAAGGAGTTATCTCTTTTCACATCGACTCTTTTGATCTAAACATGAGAAAAACATGATTTGAAATTGCACAGTCAAATAAACAAGTGGCAGCAGTTTTGAATAGAATAGCATAAACCAGGTTGGAAGAGACCTTCAAGATCATCGTGACCAACCTACCATCCAACACCACCTAATCAACTAAACCATGCAACCAAGCACCCTATCAAGTCTCCTCCTGAACACCTCCAGTGATGGTGACTCCACCACCTCCTCAGGCAGCCCCATTCCAATGGGCAATCACTCTCTCTGTGTAGAAATTCCTCCTTAACCTTCAGCCTAAACCTCCCCTGATGCAGCTTGAGACTGTGTCCTCTTGAAAAGCAGGGAGCAGAACTGTTTTGGTTTTCTTTCCTATGAACCTGCAACCACAAGGCCTAAGAAGTTTTTCTAGAAAGAGGAATACAACAAACTCAACTTTCAATTCATTGATAAAAATGAACTTTCCCCCAGCTGGCCAGGTGAAAAATGGGAAGGAATGCTGAGCTCATCTCTACAGACGATCAATACTTGATTCCTCTTGATAAATATGCTCAGACATTGGAAATAATTGCTTAAGCTCTACAATGCCATTATGTACTTGAGAAACTAGCTATAGAAAATGTAAATCAGTGGGAGAACAAATTAGGGAGTACATTATCATTAAAAGCTGCATGTTCACATAGATAAAGCAAAGCCACCAAGGGCTGGGCTGCACAAGTCTGAAGAAATGACTGTTCAATATTGCATACTCACATTCTACATGCTTGCTGATTTAGAATCATAACAATTTAGTAATCTCATTACTCAAGATTAAAAACCTGGATGTATGCATTTAGCACTCAGAATAAAAGCTGTCACAATGAAATAATTTCTCCCATTTCATCCAGACCATCACAAGGAATCCACAACAGCTGATGAGCAGGAAAGCATATACATCTTCCTCAGCTTCACAGTTGAAGTATATACTAGCAAGGTAAACAAATAATTAATACAACAATTGAGGTCTCTTGGATGCAACTTGGAACAGGGATTGTGTTTTCCAGCCTCATGAAATCCTGGTGCAGTGAAGCCCTTTTGGTACTTTGTAATGACTAATTAATAGTCATTAAATCTCTGCCTGAATGCTGAGGCCATTAGTAAAAATTAGCAAAGTGCCTGAAAGAAGAAAGTAGGTGGTCGTAGAAATGTAGCTGACTGCCCTGGGTCTGGTGTGCTGCAGAGACAGAGCACTGTCACAGCTCTTATTCTGCACACTCCTGGTTCAGCATCAGAGAGGAAGCCCTAGGGACCTCAGATGTGGGGAAGAAGAACATCCTGCTCAACTTCTTTAGATCAATCTGCACATACCTGTCCTCTGTTGAGTTTGGTTTCGCCACCTCTCTCAGTCCTTCAAGACTCAATCAGCAGAGCTCACACACAGATCTCTGACTGATGACATATAGCAGCATATTTTGTGATGGGGTATTAAATTACAGCGACACATTATGTTTGAATTTTTCATACACCTTTGACCACTTTATCTGCTTCTCAAACCTGATCACCTAGAATTTATTTCAACAGTCTCCAAATATGAATGGCTCCTTATAGCTAGTACTCCCTGTTTTTCATTTCAGACATGGAGTTTTGCTGAAAATGACACCTGTGTGAGCTATTGTCAAGGTAAAAATCAGTGCTACTACAGCGACAAATTTTCTTTGCCTAGAAATGTCAGAGCTTTAATGCCCCATTTATACTATATTGGGCATGTCTAGAAATGGAAACTCTTATGCCAGTGGAAAGAAAAAATCCCCAGTCTCCCACATCTAGAAGGCTTTGAGATATCTGGCTATTAAAGTACAAATTATTTTTAAGAATATAAATTTCTATTTTTGAAACGTTACAACTACTCCTGGGCTCAGAATATCCGGACTAGTAATCATGAAATCTGTTGGCTCTTGAGATGGGAAGATATGAATAATACACCTTCTAGGCTATCAAAAATATCTCCAAAACTTTCTAAGTAGGTTGTTTAAACTTTACTTTCTCATTGGTTGGTTGTTTCTCTCTAACTAGCTCATGACTGACTTAGTTCTCACAACCACAGGAACAAAACTGCGGATGAACACCCTGATATTTGCCTGCAGCAAATAAATGCAAGACGTTTAACTGGCGTTGCTCCCCAGACAGCACAGAGTCGCTGAGTTGTTCTTCTAGACTTTCCAAAGTCTTATTCTGTAGAAAGTGGAACAAATAACAGACCATAATGCTCTAAAATTGATTTTTAATGTTTTCATTGTGAGCATGGCTTGGGGCAGGAAGAGGGAATAAATATAAGTGAATATTGCCTCTGCATCAGGACCAGCACCTGTGCCTCTTCCTCAATTAGAAGGCGGTGGATTTGTATTCACAGAAAACTCGGCAAACTTGTTCTAAAGATCTGCATGTCTCAGGGCCTTCCAGAATTAGGTAGTAAGCATAGAAGCAGATAGCAGTTGGAATAAGTAGAAAATATTTCACTATGGTGTGTGTTGTTCAGAACTACAGATGAATTAATCAGCTGGTCATTACTTTATGTTTTCCCAGTAACATGACATTTTAACTCACCAGTGTCTCACTAAGAACATCCTTACTAGTGTATGACTGTTTCTTGTTCTTATGATCTTGCTTCACATCAGAAATATTGTTCCAAGGTCTTTGAAATATGGTGTGTTTCCTGCTTCCCCTGCAGAACAGCTTTATTGCTCTGCAAAAATTAGGTTGGTTCCTGCCATACTTTGAAGGCAAAGTAATGTGATACTAAACAAAACTTCTTACATCAGTTAAAAATGGGAAAATATATCTGTGCATGCTGACAGATTGTTATGTTGTGATTTATCCGGAATAGAAACATCAAGTCAATCTACTTACGATATCATACCACAGCAGTCATCAGATCATCCTGTCTGCCTTTGACACTTAAACAAGCATAAATCTGCAAGACCACCTGGGCAGTTAAGGTGCAGAAATTACTATGTGAAGATGAGAGGAGCACATCAGCCTTAAAGCACTTGGACAGTGATGCACCCCAGTACCTTTTCAGATGCAATTTCCTGACTGCCTCCTCTGCAGAACCATCACTTCACCTTAGTGACAAGCATCTAACCCATGTAACTCCGCATTTCTGAAGGTAGTCTTCTGAGACAGAGAGGCTGTTTACACTGGCACTTCTGCTGCACACTGCTACACTTTACATGTCTTGCCAGATATTTGTGATACCCCAAATGACAGGTGTGTGTCTTAATAATTTCTACCAGAGGCAGGAATTAGCAGACTAGGGAGCCCGCAGCAGTGGAAGCATCTGGTAAGAAGAAAATACTGTCTTGTACTCTGTCAAGTGTAATTAGAGTTGCCAGTTGTCATCGCTGCTAGCACTTAGTTAAGCAAGTTTCTCTGATAAGAAACTATCGGACAAAAGTCAAAGACATGTAAACTTATTAATAACATAACAACAAAGTAGTATTACTGAACATTGGAGCCCAGTGGTCTCTGACCACCTTCTTTTGGTTATGCAAAGAGTGGAGGCTGTGATGCTTAGTGTCAAAGTTACTTATTTGAAGATGTTACATGAGATTTCTGATTAGCAAAGTGATACAAACTGTACTGAAAACACAATTAAAATATAAATTGCATTTAGTAAAAAATCTAGCAACTGCCACCACAGTTCAATGACAATATCAATGTGATTCCCATTACAAGTCCTTCTAATGTGCTCACTGCCATGATGGGAGATATTCCTAGTCACTGAGAAGGAATGTGTAGCCTGAAGCCAGATCAACATCATTGCTGCCTTTGAAATACTTTTGCTACTTGTCTATTTTTTTATACAATATGTGAGCTTTCTTCCACTGCTGGCTTATACTGGTGCGTCTCAAGCTATCAACCTCTATGAAGAAGAGACACAAGTTTCAGCAAGTTAAAAAAAAACCAAACAAAACACTAAGAATGCTCTCAGAATAATTTGCTTGCAGCAGCAAACATTGAAGGAAGCTGGTGATAAGGGTTCTACAGTCTAATTAATAAGGATAAACATTTGTTGTTTTTAATTGTATCTGGCAGTGTATATGATTTTCCTCTTCCCAGAACACAGCACAGAGGTGCCCTGGCAATCCACACCTCAGCAGCCTCTGAAGATCTCACACTGAGAGAGCAGCAGTGCACCACATCCAGCTGCTGCAAACAGCATCTCAGCTGTTGTTTTACATGACCCCTACATTCTAATTATTTGGTAATTTTAACTAGCTATAAATATTTGTTGCAGTGTTGTTATAACAGTGTGTCATTTTACAACTACGTCTTTGTTCCATGAATTTTCATTGAAAGTATTTAGAAAGAACAAAAAAATAATACAAAGGAGTGAAGATGTATTTTGCTGTTTTCTTGACTAATCTAAATGATGGTTCTTACACAACAGCCCACAGCTGGACACTTGAATGCCCAGTGCAGCCCATGTCCTGTGAGGTGCTTGCTTTAATTTTAAGAGCTGGGCTGAATAGCTGGTGGGAAACAGAAAGCATCAATAGAAGCCTTTGAGCACAGGGTTTAAGGAAGAGGAACAAATTAAGAAGATATTTTGAAAGTGATGGCTGTAGAGAAAATGTGGATTAGCCAGACACGAACTGTATGCAAGTAATGAATTCCTGCAGTAATCACAGAAAACAACAACCTGTCCCCAACCCCTAGCCCCATGAAGCTTCAGGGAGCATTACTGATGTCTGGTTTGTGAGGTCAAAACACCCATATGAAATATTTTTTAAGAACAGGAACAAAGTAGTGAAAATTGATGAGCTGAAATGACATAATAAACCCTAAAATAAAGAATACAGTCCTGACGCTTTTGCCTTTAAATGGTCCAGTCCTTCAAGACACTGTAGACTGCATTATTTGAAGTAGAATTATTTGTCTGATTTATAGGAACTCACAGAATCAATAAAAGTCTGTGATATTTGTGTTATTTGTGAGAGAATATAACTCTTCTGTGTTCCTCCTAAGGGTAGACTTTGGCCCCAGGCTAGGTGCATGCCAGGCCAGTGCTGGTACCTTCCTTTGGCATGGCTGGGGCAGGCAGCACCTCTGAGCCTTATGCTGCTCTTTGAGCTATGGGCAAGCTTTCAGATACATTTCATCAAGCTGTATTGGCAGAGAAAAAATATCACAAGCAATCTACTCTGTTCATGAGTACAGAGTACACTACAATAACAAAGAGTATCTCTTCTGGAATAAAAGACAAAGACAAAAAATGGCTGCAATGTGTTAAGAGTGTTATTAACTCTATGTGGACCCAGTGACTGAGTTGCAACTGCCCTAGTTTAGGATTCCAAAGTAGAGTAAACTTCTCCCTCTGGGTATGTGTCTACATTTAGTTATGATGTAATTGCCTCGGACTACGGATCTAATTTCCCTGGATTTCTAATAACACCCTAGATGTCTAGGCATTCATTTCAAGCAGCTCAGTCACACTTAGGCTCATTTGCTAGCTAGTGTCCACATGCCTGAGAAGTGACTGCTAGCTAGCACTGTGGCTTGACACTTTCATCCCCTGTCTTTAGCCAGCTCAACGCACACACCCTCTCCTCTCACAAGTGCCCAGCAAGCAGAGAAGGTGCACAGCAGTCAGAAAAGTGGCTGGCCACAGACCTGAAAGTCATGCCACAATTATCCATCCTGAAAGTCCAATTAAGGATGGGGATGCCTGACATGCTGCCTTCCCAGTCACAACTGCTACTCAAGCATCAGTCTCTGGAGAGCAGAGCAGTCTCCACAGCACACGTTCCATGTCAAGTTTCCAAGGCTCTGTCCTTCATCTTTATTGCAATTTCCATGTTTTCAGACTACCCCTGGAAAGAGAAGGGAATGTGCACACACTGTGGGCTTTAGCTCTCCTGGAATTATTTGTGGCCAAGAGAAGGAAGGGAAAATGGGGGATATTTAGAGGTTATGGAGGAAATAAAGAATTTCCTATACTCAGATCCTCACTCCTCTAGGGGAACTGCACACAGAAGAGCTCAAAGAGGAAATACTCCTTGGCAGCATGCCCAGCTGCATCAGGGAGTCACACTAGACCTTCATACTCCAACCCAGTTGCATTTCTGGCAAGCCTTCCCTTCCCATGCTGTGCCATGGAATCATAGACATACATTTGCCTTTACAGACCACACTGGATCTGTTTTCCCATTTGGAGGAAGATTCCATGCCTTCAGCCTCCCAGGCACACAAACAAGCCATGCACGCAGCCTGTGGATCCCTCCAGGCCAGAATTTGTGAAAGACCACCAGCTCATCTTGTTCTATGCTCAGATGCACACCTGCATGCCAGCCAGCCCAGAAACCAGAGGCCAGAGTGTTTATGATAGGTTTCACCGGCATCTCAGGAGAGGTGGTGACAGTAATTCTGCTGACAACCTGTCTAAAGGCCATTGCAAAGACACTGCATAATGCACATGCCCTGCTTGGCCTGGGTTTTTTGATGAAGAGGCCAGGACAATGACAACTGAGATGTGAGCTGAGCACAGGACTCAAACAAAGCAGCCACTATGGCAAGCTGTGAAGTCCATACAGAAGAGGCATCTGGGCCTGAGTGACTGGGCACTGTAGCACTGAGAGGCTTACACTAAAGTCTGATGCTGCCAAAAGGTGGGAAGACATGGCAGCATATTGATTTGCAACAGAATGCAAGCCACAAATGTTGACTCTAGCTAGTAACCATGTGTTCTGTCCCAAAACCTGTAAAGAACCTAAGAATGACCCAGATTACATGGAGTCATTGAATCATTTCAGTTGGAAAAGATCCTTAAGGCCATGTATCGTTATTCTTTTTCTTTGTAATTCTTTACCATTCTACTTTTGGGGGTTGGGGGCTTTTTTTAGATGTTGTCATGAGAAGATGGCAATAGCACAGTCTTATGCATTTAATACCATTTTGTGAACTATAGGTTTCATGTACATTATTTACTTCTGGCATGAAGAATATATTAATTATTCAGTGTGGCAAGAACTGAGTGTCAAAATGCCTCTGGTAAGTATGAATTATAGATTTATCTAGTTATATACATGTTTTGTTGCTATGAGTTGAGCTTTTAAGACTTTCCCTCAGTGGATCATTTGTCATTATGATCCTGATTCATCTAAGTAATCAACTATCAGTGCAGGTTCGTGCTTTGCTGTTGTCAGGGTACATTGTATTCTGCTTTTCTCTCTCCAGCATCAGGAAATATCCCTATTTGGGAATATACATGCCACCTATACAGCAGCTGCAGCCACACACAAGTGGCGTGGCCACTGAAGGTCTCTTTTCTTACCTTCTTTCTCTGGGCAGTGCAGCACTAGAGCTTATGCTCTGTGCTGACTGCTGGGAGGGGAGCTGGTGCCATCACTCTCTGCTTAGAAAGTGAGAGGATTCTCCCAGACATGCCAGAGTTCTCTCAGTGCAGTCCCCCCTGGCAACCTATCCAAGCACAGGGGCAGCTGGTCAGTAGAAATCTGGCAACAGTGGGAGATGGAAGATGTTGCCTCTCAAAGAGATTAGCTACTGTCACTTAGTGGTATTTTACCCCTGTGCAAGGCTCTTCAATTCCTGCTGAATTTGTGCTTTCTCCATCTGATGCCCTCCTTCTAGCTCTGTAACTAGTTCTCAGCACTTGTCAGTCCACACCTGGAGTAGTGCATCCAATTCTGGTCCCCACAATTGAAGAAGGATGTGGACAGATGGGAGAGGGTCCAAAGGAGGGCCGTGAAGATGACTGGAGAACCTGTCCTTGAGGAAAAACTGAAGGAGATAGGTTTTTAGTCACCAGAAAAGAGAAAGCTCAGGATGGATCTCTTCAGAATATTCCAGTACTTAAAGGATGGCTACAAAGAGGGTAGATGCTGTCCTCTCTCTTCACAAGGAGTCACACTGAAGGGCAATAGGTACAAGCTCAACTAGGACAGGTTTCATCTCAACATGAGAAATAAATATTTTACATCAGTAACAGTCATTCACTGTGGCAACCATCTCTGAGATCTGGTAGGGTTCCCATCACTGGAAGTTTTAATGATGTAATTAGACAGGATGCTAAATAATACCACCTAGGTTCCCTTTCCCACAATGATTGGATCAGATGATCTTTCAAGCCCCTTCCAACTTAGGCTGTTCTTTGTCTGTGATTATTGTCCTGTATGAGAACAGCTTTTCCAAAGTTCTGTTGTCTTAATGATGCTATCACAACTGTATACTTTCATGTCCTTTCTGTTTAACAATCTCCTGGTGTTGTGTATTTCCTTACAAATGAGGGACATCAAGTGGGTATTGGCCAGATGATATGCAGCTGTCTGCTTCTGTGTTTGTGAGACTGGTGACAGCCACTGGCTTACGAAACCTTAAGTGAAACCATTTTTAAAGCCCATGAAACAACACAAACTTTTAAATATCAGGTGCTTGATACAGCTGAAAGTAATTGCTTCAGTGCTGAAAACAAAATTGTTCTCTAGGGATGATAGTGTTCTTTAGTTAAAATCACAGGAAAATAAACACTTACTTTTCTTAAAGAAAGCAAAAAATGTCATTTGGAGGTGAGTAATCATTTTTAAAAGGCAGCACTTGTCTGACATGGCTACAGGAACAGCACTCTTCTCAGGAAGGAGCTTCAGTGGTTGTTATTGTAATTCGTGCAGGTCCAGCTGCTTTGCCAGCAGAATGCAGAGCAGCTTTAATCGCAGCTTTAAACTAATGTGGCAGGTATTTATGATAGAAGCAGTGGTGTCAGCTGTGTCAGATGCTGTAAAAAAATCCTCAAAACAATCATCTGTCAGATGGATTAAAAAAACCCAACAGTGTCCTCTGAAAGTGCTAAGGTAATTTAAGCAAAATTATAAAAAGCAAAATGAAATTTAATCAAACTATTTCAATGACAAATTGCAGATGGGGAAGTCTCCTGGGGTTGCAAAGAATATGTTTATACTGTCAGGTGTGTCAGAAGGAAGATTAGACAGAAACATTGTGATGGCAGGAGAGAAGAACAGAAGATACTTTCTCTCAGTTATCTGCTGTTACAGCATCCCAGAAGTGCCATCTTCCAACTAACATGGTTAAGTGACATCCCCTTCCTGCTTTCTGCTCCCTCACATTTGCACCAATGAGAACACCTGATTCTGTAGAAAGAGAGAAAATAGTCAGAAACAGTAAGAAGTCGACTAACGACTTATTCTTCTGAGCCTGGTCCTAAAAGTACAGCTCTGGGTGCAACTGTGGGACTTGTGCTGATGATGGCTGTACTGTGGGGCTGTAGAAGAGGGCCAACATGTGATCATGCTTGGCTGTTGTATATCACCCCTCCTCTCACTGCTTTGCTGGGAGCTGGGCGAACTGGGAGCACCTTACCATGATGATGTTGGCAGGAACAGCTGCCATCCAAGATGCAGGATTAGGGAGAATACATTTCTGCAGGGAAATAGAACCTGTTCCTATATGTTTGCTCCACAAATCATTAAGGCAGTGGGTGAAGGCGGGGCTAACCAATTTGCTTTACATGAAATATGCAGTCACCCGAGACCTCATAACTACTAAACTATGGCACCAAGTGCCACATCTGATCCCCTCCACCACCTCCCTGGGCAGCACATTCCAATGGTTAACAACTCTCTCTGTGAAGAACTTTCCCCTCATCTTGAGCATAAACTTACCCTGGTGCAGCTTGAGACTGTCCTCTTGTTCTGGTGCTGGTTGCCTGGGAGAAGAGACTAACCCCCATCTGGATAAAACCACCCTTCAGGTAGATGTAGACAACAATAAGGTCTCCCTGAGCCTCCCCTTCTCCAGGCTAAACAACCCCAGCTCCTTCAGCCTCTCCTTGTAGGGCTTGTGCTTGAGACCTCTCACCAGCCTCGTTGCCCTTCTCTGGACACGTTCAAGTGTCTCAATGTCCTTCTTAAATTGAGGGGCCCAGAACTGGACACAGGACTCAAGGTGTGGCTTAACCAGTGCTGAGTACAGGGGCAGAATGACTTCCCTGCTCCTGCTGGCCACACTATTCCTGATACAGGCCAGGATGCCATTGCTTTTCTTGGCCACCTGGGCACAGTGTTGGCTCATGTTCAGCCTACTATCAACCAGTAGCTCCAGGTCCCTTTCTGCCTGGCTGCTCTCCAGCCACGCTGTCCCCAGCCTGTAGTGCTGCATGGGGTTGTTGTGGCCAAAGTGCAGCACCTGGCACTTAGACTTGTTAAATGCCATCCTGTTGGACTCTGCCCATCTGTCCAGCCGGTCAAGGTCCCTCTGCAGAGCCCTTCTACCCTCTAACCAATCAACACCTTCTCCCAGCTTGGCGCCATCTGCGAATTTATTGATGATGGACTCAATCCCCTCATCCAGATCATCAATAAAGATATTGAATAGGATGGGGCCCAGCACTGATCCCTGCGGGATACCACTGGTGACTGGCCTTGAGCTGGATGTGGCACCATTCACCACCACCCTCTGGACTCGGCTCTCCTAACCCAGCACAGAGTGCTGCTGTCTAAGCCATGGACTGACAGCTTGGCCAGGAGTTTGCTGTGGGGAGCGGTGTCAAAGGCCTTGTTGAAGTCCAGGTAGACTACATTCACAGCCTGTCCCGCATCCACCAGGCAGGTCACCTGATCATAGAAGGAGATCAGGTTGGTCAGGCAGGACCTTCCTAAATTTATGTTGGCTAGGCCTGAACCCTTGGCCATCCTTCAGGGGCAAGTGATTGCCCCCAAGACGATCTGCTCCATAATTTTCCCTGGCACTGAGGTCAGGCTGACAGGGAAGCAGAGAAATGAAATAGGCTGATCACTTAGTGCCATGCATTAAATGTTATCATTCAAGAGTGTTGTACACAGAAGACAGCAAATATTGTAGATATGTCAGAGATGATTCAGTGTAACTGAAATAACTTGAGAACATAAGCTCTCCTTCACTATTGACAGAATAGCTAGACGTGTTTGATTTAGTTCATGCTGCTGTGCTGTGTCGCTCTGCTTTGTAAGTCCACACTTTTTCTGTTAACTCCTCAATTCAACCTTACAAGTGGGAATTCAGATAACACAGCCCTTCACTTCTGATCTTAGTTGAATACCAATGCCATAATTTTATGCTTCCTTGCTTTCTCTACTCCCTGACCTTTCATGCTTCTTGAGGGACATCTCATTTCCTCTGGCTTTCAAATACCTTAACACTTATTTCTTCATATTGGTGATACAATTAAGTACACATTCTTAATTGAGTTACAAGCAAATACATAGAATAATAACAGGGTGTTTATCTTTGTCAATCCTAGACAGGCAATTAAAGTCTCCTTCACACTCTTCTAGGCAAACAGAACCCTTTAAACTGATACACCACCTTTACATAATGTCAATAGACTGTCTTCTACTCACCTCTGTTTAGATGAGCTTGTGTATTCAATAGAAAATGCAAATTTGCCTTACTTGAGGCCCAGCTGTAAATGAACCTAACGCTCCTGTTAGTCTAGTCCCTCTGGTTCAGAATAGACTGAAGTAGAATAAAATAGTTACTTCTTTAGTGGAGTTGACAGAACACATTTCCAGAGGTCACCCCATGAATGAAAAGCCAGTTCATAGTTTTGGTGCATTATTTCCTGATATGTACTTGGATTAAGTATGTATATCAGCTAACCAGAGCAGCAGATCTTCACCTATGGTAAACTGATGTGGCTCTATTAAAAACCAAAGAAGCTAATTTCCATCAGGTGAGGATGTAGCTGTGACACCACCCATGTCTTGTCCTTTTGCCATTTAGGAGAGGAGGAAACCCTCTGGTGTTCAGCATGTTCCAAAGGCTCTGATGAAGAGCAGTTGAATTTCAAACATTTATGTAAGGCAGTTGAAGAAGAACGGTCATATGCCAAAGGTTCCAGAGTGCAGTCAGTTTGGATTCAATCATCACACCACTGGCTGAACCTTCAATACAACGTGGGATACACAAACATGCAGAGGTCTGGCTTTGGTTTGTGCTTTTCTCTGCTATGTATCATTCCTCTACTGCTTCCCCCAGGGCAGAGGGATTGGTATTTCTCCTACTACCTTTTTGATAGTGTTGTGTTCTGTCATAATTTTCCACTACAGGCCCCAGGGGTCTTAATACTCCTGAATTTAAAAGACATCCACATGCAGCACAGACTACACAGCCCTTTTGGCTGTAGGAACAGCCATTTTCCTTTTTTACAGCTTACGGTTTCTGATGAAATCCAGTTACAAACATCAGGATGCACTTCAGTCAAGTGTTGTGTGGATTATGGATCCCATTGTACACAAGCCAGCTCATAGCAATAAATGCTAGGAATATTTGCACTGAAATCACTCTATCCTATTTTCTGCAAAATTGCTTTTACACATATATCATTGCTCTGCTATACAGAAGAAAATATGTAGAGCATAAATATTGACATTTATATTGTCCATACTTGTACATGCTAAAGAAATCATTATTTTTTTTAAAGGCTTTCAATAAAGATGGCTGTTGGAAGGTTAAGAGAGGGAACAAACATCTTAGCAGCACCACACAGTACTTCTGTTTCCTTGGAGATTCCTTTTAATGTAGAGATAAGTAAGAAAAGCTCACTGTTCATAGTAACGTGCTTTTTTTTAACCCAGTCTTTTAGATAGAAAAGAAGTGTGACTATGGCAGTGCATCACCCTAACAGTGACATTACATATGTCTCGTGTCAGCGATACTTTTAAATGCTTCCTTAGAGAATATGCACTTATTTGTAATTGAGTTCCACATAATGAATAATAATTTCCTATTGCTATTGCCATTCATTTATTATACATCAATATTTCCCCTTGATAAGAGGAATTTTTGAGAACTGTCAAACACTCAGGCAGAAAAACACTCAGAAAGCCATAAAGACAAAGCTGATCAGTATGGCTTGGAAATACCATAATGTAAACCACTTGGGTGCCCATAGACATGTCCAGGTGCCAAACCTCTCTTCCCAAAGATACAGAAGTAAATCCCTGGCTTCAGATATAAGTCTGCATCCCAATATCAAGCAGAAAAGTTCTAGAAGAGGAATAACAGAGAAAAGCTTGATAGCCCATGTGCTGGAGTAGGCAGCAAGACTGAGGGAGCACCGAAGGTAGAACAAAGGAGATCAAAGGAGCTGAGAAAATGTCATCAGGATAGTACTACATGTATCATACTTGAATCTGGGGGAAACCAGGAACACGCCAAAGTATTGCTACAATCATAAAAGGAGCAAATGGGACTGAGCCTGAGACTGAGGAATTGGCAGGGAGAGGAAAGTCAGGTTTGTCCCAGCCTCCCACATGCCATGTGGCACTGACTGAAAATCATACACGATATGGTCTATCCTTGCAGATTTTCAGCTTAACAGATACAGAAGCTCATCTTATTTATGACATTCTTCCATGCTTGCTTAGGACACAGGACAGCGAACGCTCATTCAGAGAGATGTAGAACTACCTGAGACCTAATGGAAACAAGTATTTCAGCCACCTTTACTAGGTTGCCCAATGCTCCTGCAGTACAAGAAAATTCTGATCTGAGAAAATTGGTACATGAAAAAGAATCTAAAGGTCTCTGAAACCAAAATCTACAATTATACTTTCCCCCTATTTCTATGTTTTGCCCTTTTTAAATGAAGACATTGTTTGAATCATTCAGCATTCACTTGTTTGGGAGAAAGAACAACTGTGCAGCATCTATCACTGTTTGACCACACTGAATCCTGTAAAGGAAATTAAAACCAGGAATTACCGGTGTGAATTAAAGCATAATTTAAACTGAAGCATATTACTGCAGCTCTCATTAGTAGGAACTATAGGAAGTTATTTGCCAGACTACCTTAAAATGAATGCTGTATTTGAAGTGTACAGTTATTTTCAAGATAAGTAATTTTCAGTAGAGGGAGCTGCAGGACTGAGTCAGACTTAAAACACTGACTAGCAGTTACTGCAGTAAGGTAGATAAAAAATTATTTACATTAACATGCAGAATTATTAAACAGTCTACCCAAGTTTATTATCATAATTTAAACTTTAGAACACTTCTCTGCAGCCTAGGTTGCAGAGAAAACAAGTGATGTATTTAACTGCATGTAACTGCATTGCTTGACATTTCACTGAAAAATAATCTTCTCTTTTCCTGGATTATAGGCACTGATTTGTGATACAAAGATTCCAAAATCAAAACAAGGCTATATTTCTTTCCTTATTGTGGTGGTTTTAGGCTATGCCTTTAAAATTTAGTTACAGATTTTGAGCAGAAAAGTAGAAAAATATAAATAAATCACTATCAGGTGTAAAAAGGAAAACAATACATAATTCTAAATAAATTCATTGGGTAAATACCTAGAATAGGACGAGCTGTACCATAACAATTCTTCCCTTTTTTCTCTTCTGATCTCTGGCTGGTTTTGCTTTGCTCAGGAGAGATAACGTGCGTTTGCCTGGCCTTGGCTAAGTCTAACTTCTCTGCTCCTTTCTTTTGTCCCTTTTGCACAGGGGGGTAAGAGGAGGCAGGGAGGGAGAAGCTAGTAGCTTCCCCTGGTCATTGGCCAGGGGGCCCTTGTGCTGTTTGCTAATTCTAAATATCTGTATGATACTGTAAATACTGTATATTGTGTACATAGCCATTGCATTCCATTGTAGAGTGTAGATTTTGCTTGTGAATACAGCTTCATTTGCTTCTGAGTTGGTCTGGCAAAGTTAATGTTGGGAGGGAAACTTCAACCCACCATACTTACTGAAAGTTAGTGGTAGTATTTCCAATCTGGTAACTGCCGTTTCAGAGATTCAATCAATGTGCACATCACAAAGCAATAAGCAGAGTTATCTGCACTGTCTGTGTCCTGCTGTATTTGTATGCAAAATAATATGCTACTACCCTAAGGCAAATCTTGTGTGTGTGTGTGTGTGCAGTTTTCTCTAGATGTGTCATTTTCAAGCATTATCCTTTAGACTCAACGTGCTCTGAGTCTTTTTTCTCTTGAGATTGCTCTACCAGTGTAGGCCAGTTATTGGCATTTGAAACACTGCCATTTACAGATGTTAAGCATCATTCAGCGTTAGTGAGCCCTCTCCATACTGACACCACTGTGTCAGCAGTGTCAGCCAAGACTGAAAAACAAGACCTTGATAGGCATCTGAAGAGAGGAAAATGAGGTTACAACAAAATATCCAATGTTATTTACAGGTTCCCAAGTATGTGTTTTTATTTAGAACTGAGCATTTCCTCTGGCAGTCTTACACAAAGTGGCCTTGAAAATACACCTTTGTCACATTTATTTTTGTCATGTCAAATTACTCCCAAATACTCACAGTAAAAAATATGCTGTAATACTGGGGCAGCTGCAGTAGTAGCTTTGCTCTTCAGTCACTCCTGATAGCTGCTTCAGGTCAGTAGGCCCTTCTGTGACACATCCATGACACCTGGCACGCAACACAACCCAGAGGGCAAGACTCTGTTCCTCCATTTGAACTCTTCTGCACCATGTGGACACCACTGTCCTGTGTAAAAGCCTCTGATAGTGGTAACCTCTCAGTGCCAATATTCTTCCTGATGATTAGCAGGTTGCAACACACTGGTACCCAGGCAAAGAGAGAAAGGCAAAAGAGCAAACAGGAGTATGGAGAGAGCTTTAGATAGGAAAGCCACCACACTAAGTGCCACGGTGCATCTCAGGAGTTATGCTGCCTCAGCCATTATTTAAACACTGTAGGATGGCTAAGCTACTGGAGGCTACCACTCATGGGATCAGGATTGCTATCTCAGAGACCTGGCACTTGCATCAGGACTTTCCACCTTCCAGGAACAGCATAACCATGTACAAGTAACTGATTTTTAGATATTTGACCAAGATCTGGAATGATAGTGCACTTGCTTTGAGGCCTTCGCTCTAGCTCAGTGCTAAGTTGCCTGCAGTGAGCTCAGTCCCTGCAGCTCTATCACACAGCAGTTTGCAGTCACAAGTTAATTATAGACATCATTAACACAATCTCTGTCCTGTCCTCTATTTTGTATAACCTGTCTGTTCCCTGTTGGTTGCTGCTCCCAGTGTCACTTCGGTGTTCTGGAGGTAGAGCATAACTTGTATCAGAGCCATCAATGAGATGCACATCCAAACCTAAGGTCCCCTGCAAGGTATACTGCCCATCAGTGCTTCTGATGGCTACAGCCACTCCTGCTCATCAGGATTGACTGCCCACAGAGGATGCTCACATCTTTCTCCTGGTACATAACCAGGATTTGCCAGCACACATTTCAATACATACAAGAGACAATTGCACGATCATCAACAACACTTCCTCTTGTGCTAAAATGTATTGTCTTAGCTCAAAGATAATGGCAACCTCATGAGGTCTTCTGATTGCACCTTCACATGGCTCACAGCCTGTTGGTACTAAGACATCAGTCAATGTCAGTAGAAAGGGCACTGCAGGGGTTATTGTGACCTGATGTGTGTTTCCCAGTCTTTATGAAGACAGATTCCAACATGAGCGGCTTTAGGAAAAACACTGAAACCACAGTAACTGTAGTTCCTTTTGCTGCTGCCAGGCAGTAAGAGCATTGGGAAGCATTCTCCACTCCACAGGAAGCTCTGGCTGTTAGCACTAAGAGATGTATCCTGTGTACTGGGAGTGAAGGGAATTCATATCCAGCTATTTGTGCTTTTGAATTAGTGAAGTGTTGATAACAAGTGGAGAAAGGAATCCTGGTATCTCAGTAGCCTTTGTTGGAAGGTAGAAATCAGAAACCTTAGCAGAAATCAACACAAGCAGCAGTAGCCACCCTATCTCCTTCCACAAGCGATTTAATTATGTCAGGTTCCTTCAGTAAGGTACATGGTGAATCAACAATCCTTTCATCGCCTTTTTCCTGTCTTTTAGCTCCAGTTAAAAACACTGAACACAGCCTGCTTTGCTGATAAATTCCTGCTGTGCTTTTACACAGTAGTGCTACAGGACAGATTTATCCCAGAGCCGTGCTATTTCCCCCAAAAAGTGAAGGCAGAGCAGATAGCAATGGCCTTCAGCGCCAAAACCAGAGCAATTTACACACATGCAGTGCAATGTTTTGCTGACTGGGAGAATGAGTTTGGACTGATGAGTACATAGACATGGATCTTCATGTTCCTGCTCACTTTGACCCTTCTTCACTAGTCCATTCAGAGGAAGCATAGCTGTTCCCACTGTAAAGCCTCCTGGTGCACTCTGAGCACAGACGGCAGCAGGCCTGTGCTTCCTCCCCTTCTCACCTTCCTCCACCAAGTCTGTAAATTCTTACACAGGAACATGTACACATTTTTCTGCTAGCTCAGAGTTTTGCCCACATACAGAGAAGAGCAAACAACACAATCTGTTGTTCTGTTGAGAGAGTACACCCGTATTTATTCTTACCCAGTCCTTTGTAGAGTCTCTTCTTTGGTGATAAACAGTAGAGGAATTTTTCTGAATATCATTATGTACTCAAATGCTTTTTTTCCTTCTCTATCTGAATATTACTAGGCAAAGGCCAGAAGACTGACAGATATTACAAAAGCATAACAGAAATCCCCTGAAGGCAGCTAGCCTCTCTCTGCCCACTGAAGACAAAGCAAGCACACTTCACAGTAAGGAAGATTCAGGTAAGCAAGTCACCACCGTTTTCCAGCTTTAAGACCTTCAAGCAATCTGCTCTGATGGCATCTTTTGAAGAAAACTTCTTGATCATTTTGGTAGGCATGTATTAGGAATCATTTCTAAGCAGCAGGAAATGGAATTTTAAAACCCCAGTTAATCCGCTCGTTGTGAAGGATTTGGAAGGCATGACTGATTTCAGAATGAATGCCCTACCTTCTTCTAATTAATGGGACTAGTCACACATTAATTGAGAACATGCATAAGCTTTTCCAAGACATACATCATGTGCATGTCAGTGAGTAAGACAGAAGTCTGGGGACACTGTTTCTTCATGATGGACAGAATTTATTTATCACAACTTAAACATCAGTTAGAATCTATTAAGTATACTTAACTATGGTGTTGAAAAGTTGAAATAAGGGCGATGTGACTAATGACAACTAAAATGGTGAATTCCTACTGCTCATTTACTTCACAGGGATTAAGGCAGAAGTTCCAAGGAAACTGATTTGCAAGGCAGAGACATTCAGAGAAATTTATGATTCTACACACCATTTTCCACTTCATGCCATAAACACCTCTGCAAACATTGCTTCATTCTGTAGCTCTATGTGGTGGGTTAACCTTGGCTGCCAATCCTGTGCCCACCCAGCCACTCTGTCCCTCTTCCTCCTCACCAGGAAAGGGTGAGAAAACATGAAAAGCTCACAGGTATTTTTGCAAATCTTCATAGAATCAATAAGGTTGGAAAAGACCTCAGAGACCATCAAGTCTAACCTATCACCCAACACCTCATGACTAACTAAACCATGGCTTCAAGTGCCACGTCCAATCCCCTCTTGAACACCTCCAGGGACGGTGACTCCACCACCTCCCTGGGCAGCCCATTCCAATGGCCAATAACTCTTTCTGTGAAGAACTTTCTCCTCATGTTGTGAAAAGAAGAAAACCACTGTATTGCGGTACCATGAAATTTTATTTTTTTCAATGAAAAGCCCCAGCATCATAGAGCAGAATACATTTTCTAATCTTGAAGCCAGCAAGATTTGGGGACAAACAAAACAAAACCAAACCCTGAACTTGGTTTTCCTACATATAATTTCCATATCGAGATGACATTCAGAGAACCCCCCTAGAAATACAAAGTAAGCAGACATGACTTAACCATCTCTCTTCTTAAAAGTGAACTGGGCACATCACACAAGTCACATATGGTGCTTCGCTTGTAGAATATGCTGAAAATAGAATTATTCAAATGAAACTAGGCAGCTATTCTATTACCTAAGACCTTTTAATATTACATTGCAATATGTTTATTACTTTACAGTCCATTACTGTACTACAGAATGATTTTCTCTCACAAAGGGGGCTTCACTTGTGCCTTTCTTTGGAAACACCAAGCACTCTGTTTTCAGATATCAAAAATATTCAACACATATTCACAATGAGGTGAAGCCTCCATTTTTCAAGTAAGGGTCTCATGGCTATCTAGGAAACTAATGGAAAGAGCTCATATTTACTCCTGTTCACATTTCTGAGAACACGATCTGGATAGCTGTAATGCCTCATTAAGTAATGCCCTCATCTGTTGGTGAGCATGTGCCATCACATCCTGCGTAAGAATTACAGTAGCATGAAGTCTGGGTTCTCTCACAAGATTCATGGATGGACTGCAAGAACTGTAGAACGTTTGAACAATCAACACTTCCAAAAAATCCTTGTAGAGCTGCATGATCCAGTTTTCAATGGGATTCTTAGTCGAAAAGTACTATTTCCCTTACTAAATATGGCTTTAAAAATACAGTATACATCACGCTTGTGTTACACATATCTGAAAAACAAATCAAACCAATCAACATTTTAACTCATTGCATTAACAAGGAAAACAAACAGCAGGACTTTTGGAAAAGCATTCAAGTATTTCTCTGAAATGTTGTTAAAATGAAAACCAGATCCTAAACTTTGTATGGCTGTCCTTTAAGCAAGTATTATTTGCAAATGTTTTTTGTCTTATACAACAGCATAATACTCTGTATCCAAGATACAGCACACCATTTTGATACTGAATAAAACTGGAATGCAAATACCTTCAAGAGAAAAGAAAAAAATAATCTGCCACTTACAAGAATCTGCAGTAACAAAACGTCCAGTCACCATGGCTGACAGACCAAATATATGAGACATGAAACTAATACAAGCTGAATGAGAGAAGTACCAATAAATACACATGAAGAGAGGATCATTAGCCGTTTGGACACAAAAAACCCCCACCCTCTCAGATGCAATACATTTTAAAGAGAAGTACACATTTAAAAAGCTAGAGGAGAGCAGGGGCTAACTTCTGATACCCAAACAGTAACAGATCAAGAGCAGCAAAATGTAGCCCCTAGCCTACACAGATCACATGTACCACAATACACAAATGCATACACAACTTAAATAATCACTCTCTAGGCTTATAGGATAGTCTAATATTTTTTGCCTTAAACACAAATCATCATAGTGAATTCATGATTTATCAGATGCCAGTTTCTTCCCTGGACTTCACTAAACTAATTTGTTTCATATTTAGTTAAACATAATTTAATTTTTTTTTCAATCATTGAGCTGTACTTTTAAACTTAATATTCCAAGATTTTCTTTTGCAATGACACTTTAACATATGTAGTTATGTAGAGGGAAGCTTTTCATATCTTACTTTTAGCTATTTAAAGAACAATTAAAACTTGCTGGTGTTTCAGAAGGCATTTAAAATTTCCTTTGTCTGTGCCTTCCTGATATAAGTTATCACTGAGAGTTGCTTACAAGATATTTCAGTTACAGTGTGTGGTATTTGGTATCATCTACACAGCCACAAAACCATTTATAATCCCAAATCGCATCATGCAAGGAAGCCTCTGTAAGTAGATTATGTAGCATAAGGTATGACCTGTATATAGATGTGCTTTTATTTGTCAAAGTATTTCTAAACTCTTACTGTTGTTACTTAAAGCCAGGAATGTGTGTTTGAATTGCATTGATAAGTTGCAAGGTATAGTCAGAATTATAAAATGAAAGAGTTTTCTAAAAACAGATGCAAATGACAACACTGTTGTCCAGTATTTTAAGACACATGCAACTATGTAGCACTCCCAGCAGAAAATATCTTCTCAGACATTGAAAATACCTTATTTTGATGGCAATGGAAAGTGCAATGTTTTATAACATTTAGATATTATTGAAACACAACTACTAGAGTAGCTCTCCAGAAAAGCACAGAGAATTTATCAGTTATCATGAACACATATATCTATGACAACCCTGTCTTTTCTAACATAACTTAGATTACATTGCTCCAAGATATATGTTCATGATTTAAAAAAAGACACAAAGCAATAATAGGTCTAAAATGATACTGAACCCATAAAAATACAGAACTACAGTTTAAAAATACTTGTCAATTT
The DNA here is from genome assembly GCA_033816785.1 of Picus viridis. NCBI lineage: Eukaryota > Metazoa > Chordata > Aves > Piciformes > Picidae > Picus > Picus viridis. The sequence continues at coordinate 21,146,469 of CM066567.1, read as the reverse complement.
GACTAAAATGCATATATACTCAATTTCCTTGAGCTTTTATGTTTTCTTCTCCCCATCGGAGGAACAATATCTATAGTAATTGTCCAATGCTACTCTGGCTGTAGGCAGCTTCATCTTTACAGTTTTCTTCAATGCCTCTTGCAAATAGTTTCATTAACTGGCAGTGAACCCTGAAAAATATCAAAAACATTTAGTAAGAAATGAGTATTACATATTCAGTTCTAATAACTTGTAAATTGCAAGCAGTGAGACAGTTTCTTTTTCCAGATTACAGATTCTACTCTCTCATTCTTGCTACAATTATCCCCCGCAAAGAAGGCGCAGCGCTTTCACATATCCTTCATTCCTGTTACAACTCTTCTTCCACACAAAAAGTTCTTTGGGTTGCATAGATGAGCTGATTTTATTTGATACACAACATTTATAAAAACCACTTTGGATTGCTAAGGGGTGATGTTTAAACAGAACTCACCTGCATGCAAATACTTTGTACTGATTTTGGTTCCCTCTGTTCTAAAAGCAAGCAAAATCAAGCAACCAAAAAAACTTGTGAAACAAAGGAAAAAAGCTCTTCAAATTCCTCAAACCTCTACTCCATTCTAATTTGATTATTTTCACAACTGCAAACTTTCTCCATATGGCAAGGCTGGGAGTAAGACTGTGCTGTGTGTGAAAAACAACACAGTGTGGGGCATAACTCAGTATTTCTGTAAGCCAAAAATGCTTGCTTGAGCTTAACAGGAAAAGATGTTTAAAAAGAATCCCTCCAAACATCCACTTCAAGCATCTGTTTCCAAGATGTAGAAGCACAACTCTGAAGTCATACCATTGTTTGAGAGGGATTGCTTATAATATAGATGGTTGGAATGTTCTCTGGAAAGGATTCTAAAAGATAACAAAAGCAAAAGAAATCTAGTTTATCATTGGAAGGCTAAATTTGCTATACAGAGGCACCTGTACGGGATGCAAAAGCTAAATATTTTCTGCTATACAAAGAGAAATATCAATATTTACCTCACTTCAATGGCTGAGCTGTCCAGAGTTTCTCCATCACAATTCCAGGTGCTATTAGCAATATGACAGCAACAGGATGGATGATCTCTGCAGAACTGGCCAAACCGTTTCTTTCCTATGTCTGTGACACTGCTTTCATTGTCTTCCGAAAACTTTGACGAAAACTGAAAACTCTTCACCCGATAAACATCAACAAATGAGAAGTCAAACTACAAAGAAAAAAAAATAATCAATTACTTCTCTATTTTTGAAGTGTTAAGCAACTCAGCATGCAACATTTTGTATTCAAGAGCCTGTCCACTCCAATTTTCTAGAGGAGCTTACATACCTATGGCATAGAGTGATTTTTGTTTTTAAAAAACTGCACAAGTCATCAACAACAAAGTCAAAGTGGAACCCTAATCTCACTCCAGAGAACACATTGTCAAAGGGAGTACACACCTGATCATCTTGGTTTGTATGTCTGACAAGATACCGTAGAAAATCTAATCTCGAGCATTTACGAACTAGAATGAGGTCAGCTGAACCATCTGCCAAATGAGCTGCTGGTGAAAGACCTTTTGGACTTCTTGGACAGGCACAGCTCATATTTACTGCATTGATGGCTAGAAATTTCCCTTTAATAACCTTCCATTCTTCTTCATCTTCTGAAAGACAAAGGCATGTAAATAGGTTATTTGATCTACTCACAAGAACCCTTAAAAGCAATCACTCTTGGCAACTCAGAAGTTTCTACTGGGCATATTCATGCACTGTCAATTATTATCTAAATTAAACTGCTTTTAAAATAATCATCTGTTTTTCATATATTAAGAGAGGAAATAGCTTTCTCCCTTCACAGCGTGTGATCATCTACTAAAACTGCTCACCATTTCTGACATATGGATGTCAAGTTCAAGATCAGTGCTATTTGGGTAAACCCATAAAGCTCTAGGCAGGAAAGAAGACAGAGGCAAGCTACATCTCTTAGTGTGAAAGCTCAAGGGGGGTTTAAATTTTTATGAATTTTTTCTTTTGCTCTTCAACATGTCACTCTTAAATTAACAGTGATGCAAAGACAGTGGTTTAGTATTTGGCTTCTAAATCAATATTCCTCTTCTGACTTCATGTCATAAATTGTTTTTTTTTTCTTTAAAAATACCAAAAAAAAAAAAAAAAAAAGGAAGAGATTGCTCAGGGTTCAGCAAAGACCAGCAGGCAGCAGAGCTGTGACTGTTTCCACCCCACCCTCAAATGTCTGAAGATGAATACTTTTAACAGAGTTAAGCTTTTGGGAAAACAATCACAGAATCACAGAATGTCAGGGGCTGGAAAAGACCCTTGAGAGATCACCTAGTCCAACCCCCCTGCCAGAGCAGGACCACCTATACCAGATCACACAGGAACCTATCCAGGTGGGTCTTCAGTATCTCCAGAGAAGGAGACAACAGAGAAGTCTTTAACATAATGTCATTCTGTTTAGAGATTAGACCTAAACCAAGCTCAGATATGTGACAGCATCAACACAATCAAGACGAAGAATAATTTTCTGGAACAAAGAAACACTGGCAGATACTGCACAGTGTCGTCTAAAGTGTATTTACTTAAATATGGATAAAAATAGATTTAAAATACTTTTGTATTTTTAGACAACACATAATTGCCTTCCCCCTACAGTAAGAAATAGGCATAAAGCAGCCATAACATGCCTTTTCTCTTCCCACTACAACTAGGCTGAGATATTTAAAATTAAAAACTCTGCAGAACTCTATGGAGACACATGTTCTGTGCCTGGGGTTCAGAGGCAAAATGCCATTGTTGATGACAGGGGTAAAACTGAGGAATGAACAAGAAAAAAGATAGTTTGTATATATAACCTTGTTAAAGTTTCATCATCAAACCACAGCAAAGCAGAAGTTTTCAAGTGTATTAACTGGTGTGGACTTAAAATCTAATATTATTCAGTTCTCAGCATTTGGGTTAAACTTAGTTAACTATTTTCAAGGTGCTTCTTTGATGGAACTAAAGATAACATTTATTCCGTATGTTTCATGTCCTGAAATTCTGATATTTTTTACTGTCTTAGTTTTAGGAACTTCACATTCATTTTAGAGAATCATTATTACAACTTTCTATACAATTTTGGACATGTAATCTATAATGCATTCATTTTGAATTGACCTCTTCAAAGCTTTATACATAAAAAAAGTCCTTGGAAAGTATATTGCAGTTGTTCTTTGCTCTTTGAACTCTTCTTGCTTCCTCAAATTTTTATTAATTGGAATTTCTTACTATCCACTCTTTAGTAACAGAGGCAATTAAAAAAGAATTAGAATTCCAGGAAAAAAATAGAGCTGGACTATCATATGACAAGAAATTTAAAGGAAAATAATTTTACTCTTTTTCTGTTGGTGCAATCCTTTGTATTTCCTGATAAACAAAACAAACAAAAAAGCTACTCTTAAATTCAACATTTGAGTCATCTGCCAGAGCAGTTTTAGTTTTGCTTCCTTTATTGGTGATCTTGTTATGTTGCTTTCAAACAGGACATTAACTCCCTCCCCAAAAAACCCCAACCAAACCACAAATAAACCCAAAATGAACAAACTCAGATTCAAAATGTGCATCTTCAGAGGTGAGAGAGACGTAAAAAATGTGAAACTACAGAATGACATTGTTCAGGTAGCAGATAAGTCCCTGCCCTCAGATGAAGGTAACTTAACAGAACATAAACAATTGGAGCTAGAACTATGTCTAGAACTACACAAACTCTTATTTACAAGAGCTATACAAACTCTTTATTTACAAGAAATTTGGAGTTTCCTGATGTATAAATGAAAAGTGATAGATCCTTTTGTTGTTTATCTGAGAAGTATCAATAATCTAGTCTATAGTGTGTCTACCTATATGTTTAACTTTTGAAGTATGCTCACTGTATTAAGTCTTAAACTACTTAAAGTAGAATGGTTAGATATGCTATTGCACCAGACATTTTCACCTAGTGGGAAATACCATTCAGTACAAATTTCAGCACAGTATTCAAAAAAGCTTCCTAGCTAAAATAAGAACAAAGTCAGAGTATTTACCATATTTTAAATGACAACTGTTCATAACCTTCTTCAGGGTGCATCTCTGGAATAGCACAAATTGCTCTCAAAAAGTATCTTTCATATATTACGCAGGGGGAGCATCAATGGCACTCATTTCAACTGTATATTGTGTACATATACTGCAAGTTTCTAGAATCAGCACAAAGTACTAACATTCAAAGTTTACTTAGCATATGTGCACAGATTTCTGCACAATACAAAGAAATGTGTTCAGTAATAGGCAACACAAGCATCCTTCTAAACTTATCTAACAGTACACAAACCAAGTACACACCATGGACAACTCAGCCAATACATCCAGCCGACTAAAATGCTTATCTGAGGTGGTGATTTAAAAATCCTTTTTATTGCAAATCAGGATTAGCTGATTGTTAGGGTTTGCTTACAAGTACTGCATGGAGAAGAGACTGGATTGCAGAGAAAGCCCACTACTAGGAGTAAAATGGATTGAAATCAACAATATCCTACATAATCATCTGTCTAATGTCTGGTGCAAACCTGGCTGAAGCAGTCTTGATTGCTCACTAATCTGTAGATTTCTTCTGCCTTTGCTCCTTTGCTAAATGAAAGCCAACAAATGACAATATGATATTCAAGATCTGAAAGCAGTAGCTGGGATGAAAGCACTATATATGAGCATGTGTAACAGTAATTCAGGTTGGCATAGAAATCTACACACAGATTTTATGCTACCAATGAATCTCTATAGCAATGTTACTCTGTGCCTAGAACCTGGCACAGATACTGTGCAAAATGACTGCAGTTATAAGAATATCTAGGTCATATGTGCCAATGTTGCATCAAGAAAATTATGTTTTATGCACTAGTCTCTACAAAAAAAAAAAAAAAAAAGAGCGAGCTGCCTGCTGTTTCAGAGGTGTTTATCCAAGACAGCAGACTGGGACCAGAGGCGAAACTTGTCCAACTGAATCTGCCTATCTTACTCCAGCAAGGCCACAAGTTTATCAGTATCAGTGCATTCAGATTAGAACACAGTAGTCAGACATAAAAAAGAATTAGAAGGATGACTACAGAGAATCTAGTATATTAACAGCTCCTTTAACAAAACCAAGAAGTCATGCCCCCTCCGAAAAATGGAAAAAAAAACAAATCCATGTAAGTCTGCACAAGAGTGGGGAAAAAGACAGGCTAAAATAGCATAACTGGAGAAAGAGGAAAGAAATCTCATTAATCATTTCTACTGAGTATTGGTGGGGTATTCAAAGAAATAATTAGGTCCACCAGAATGGCTGTTAGTTGTCCAAGTTCACTGCCTCAGATTTATTTAATAAATGGCTTTACATAGGGTGACTTTTATGGTAACAAACACAACTTTTTCATCCTGATCTATTCTAAAAGTTATCTGAATGAAATGCTTCCCTCTATACTAGCCCACAGTTTATCAGTTAAGTCCTTCTAACAGAAAGAACACATAGTCTTAGGTCACTGAATGATTTTTCCTAAAGAAACCAAACACTTCAAAATGTTCAAGTAATTGGTATAATTTTACCTGATCTTTTTGAGGTTTGGGTGGAGAGGCTTTATGTAATTTTTCACATATTTACATGTATTTTCCTTGAACTTACAGAAACAACGGATTATCTAGTAACTTGCAATGTTTAAAAAAAAGTAACAAAACACACACACACTTGAATTCTGAAAAGTAATTTGCATTACACATCATTTTACTCTTTATAACAAATTACCTTCATGTTTTAATCCACATTCCTTGCGCTGTTCTGCCAGCTGTTGCTCACTTTTCTTGCAAATGTAACATCTGAAAACAAAAATGTCAATTCAGTTCTTGAAAACTAAACTATTAGTCTCTTCAACTTCTTTGTTTTACCCCATCATTACAAGACCTTCCCCTACCACAAGATGCAGCATAGCATTGACAGCCCTGATGCGATGTGAATCATGACAGCCCTGCATGTTGTATAGGTACTTAAATACAGTGCTGATGTAAAAGTAGTAGTGGAACACACTGCCGTACTAGAACCAGTCCTTCATCTCACAAGTGCTAAGTACAAGGGAAGAATCGCTGTTGAGCTACTAGCTTCTCTTTTGCTTAGGAAGCTCAACATACAGTTAGGCTTCCTTGCTGCAAGGCACATGGCTAACTCATGTACAGCTGTTGGCCACTAGGACCCTGAAGTTCTTCTCAGCAAAGCTGCCTTCCAGGTAGCCAGTGCCCAATCAGTACAATCAGTACTGTTGCATAAGACTGTTCACCCCAGATACACAATGTTTGCCTCTCCGGAATTTCAGGAGGTTCCTATCAGCTCATCCAGTTTCCTCTGAATAGCAACTCTGATTAGCAACACGTAAACTGTTCCTCCCAATCTGGTAACACTCATAAAACTGATGAAAGCACACTCTGTCACCATCCCAGTCATTAATAGTATTAACCCCAATATTGATCCCCAAGGAACACTGTTAGTAATGGTGTGGGGCATGGAACTCACAACCTTAGTACTCTAGGTAGTCCTACACCCATCCACTTATGTAGTCCAGCCTTCACTGATCTGGTTTTAAGAATACTACAGGCAACAGGCCTTAGTAAAGTCACAATGTGCAACATCCAGTGTTTCTCACTCATCCACAGGCTGTGAGGTCTGTAAGGCCTGGAGGCTGACTTGATCAGTGAAAACTGAGGCAAATAAGTAATTTTCCTGTCGTTTTCATATGTTTCATCACTAGGCTCTCCATACCATTAAGCAGCAGGCCCACATTTCCTTTAGCCTTTTGTTATGATTGGTATACTTATATAACACCCTTGTAAGAAGCAACATCCTTCACATTCTTAATTGATTTCAACTCCTCCTGAGCTTTGGCTTTCTGAATTGTGTCATCCCTTTACATATAGGCCATGTGTTTGTGATCAACCGAAGTCATTTCACTTCCACCTTCTTTTCACTTTTCCTTACTCTTTCGTGTTGGCTTTCTTACTCAAATTTCTGCATAACAGAATAGACTGCTCTTGTGCTTTGAGAAGCTATCAACCAACTTTCCCAGGCCTCTGTCTTCCAGGGCAGTCTCCCATGGAACCTTGCCAAGGCTCCTGAATAAACCAATAGCTGTTCTCCTTAAGTTTGGAGCTGCAACTGCTTTTTTTTTTTTTTTTTTTCCTTTTACCTTGCTTACTTCTCTCAGGATTTAATAGTCTATGATCTCATGGTCACCACTGTCAAGACTGGCCTCAACTGTCACATCTGAAACTTTCCTTTTCTGTAACAAGACCAGGAAAGCATTTGTCCTAGTCAGCTTGTCAAGTGCCCGCATAGACATCATCACACTCCACAATTCTCCTTAACTGCATGTGTCCAGCCCATGGTGAGCAACTGTGGAGCAGAATCCTGCCTGTGGCTGGTGAAAGACCAAAACTGAGACTGGCTTTTGCCTATGACTGTAATTGGTGAGAGAGCCCTCCCTGTCCTTATCTCCACCCTCTAGCCTTTTTTAAGTTTCCTCTTCCCCATTCCTCCAGAGGCAGGGGGTAGGAGCGTTCGAGTGGCTTCGTGGTACTTTGTTGCTGTCTGGGTGGGCTTTAACTCACAAGAACAGCATAGTAATAGACCACAAAAAAAATGACTGAATAGGCTCATTTTGAGGACAAGCCATGCCAGCTGTTGCAATAGCACTAAAACAATCGCTACAATTGCTAGATCAAATTACAATGTGAACATTTGAGAATTTTTTATTAATTCTTTCCACCTGTAGAAGCTACAAGGCATCTGGACTATTCATGTGTTGGCAGTAACACAGCAGAGTACCCTCAGCATCTTGTAAATTCTACTGTACTGCTATACTTTGCTTCATTTAAAATTGAAGGTGGGGGGAACAGCTAACAAGATTTTATTACACTTTCATTTACTGACCTGATAAAATGAGGTGTTCTCTTTAACAAGTCAATAAACTTTTTTACAAGGTTGTCTCTTTTAGAGCAAGTGTTTTGACATTACAACCAACATCTCTGTTACCTCTGTTTATGTACACATCTTTTCAAACAGTTCATGTCAACAATCAGGAGATAAACATTAGCCTACCCTGTTCTGCAGCTCTCTTTATCTCTTGGAGATCCCAGAGTGTGTTTTGCTGGTTGAAAAGAAATTGTTCCTTCATAGTAATGATGAGAAAGAAAAGTCTTGAAGCCTACATTAAAAAAAAAGTATTAAGCAACATTAAAGCATTACAAATCCACATTGCAAACACCTCTACATACCTCCCTTGATTGCTCCTTTCTTCCCTTGTCTAAGGACTGCAAAACAATAGTTGCTCTCCCCAAGCTCTGTTATGATGTTTTAGACTATGAAGAACAAGGAAATACCTCATCACCAACTCAATTCTTTAGCGTTTACCAATAGTGCTATTACCTTGCTTGACATCTTTAAAAAACAAATAAAATTTTAGCTATATGTCACCACCAAATCTTTAAATTGGCCTACCCTACTTAAATCCTGCTAATGCATCGTCTTTCCCTAACACCAGACTAACTGAAAGCAAAAAAACTTTCCAGTAGCATAGGATTTATCCAAATAAGCTAATTAGGCTACACCTATCTCTATCATCAGTGCTGGAAGAAACAAAATTAACAATTAATTCCATCAGCTCAATGTCCAAGACAGGAGTGCCTATCTCTTGCTAACTGATTGAAAAGGAAGTCAAAATGATTAGTACAGAAAAGCTATCACTAGGTGACAAGGTGACATATACTTGATGTGGCTTTAATGAATATGCTGTTAACATTATCCCTGAAGTTAGAGCTTTATATAATGTTGCCTCGTACTTGCTACTACAAGGAGTTGGAAATCAGGTTCAGTTTGTTTCTCATGTTTACAAGCCTCAGAGAAGCTTAGTTTGGAGAGAGTACATCAATCACACCAATGTGTTTACATGCTGACAAAAGAATGTGATAGTTACACCAGTTACCTGAGTAATCATATCTTATCGGACCCATCCACCGCTTCTTTTCGCTATCTTTTAATAGATCTCCATAAAAACCATAACCCAGCAATGATACAGAGTACTTCAAAAACGTGTTGTTATGATGTACAGAAGAGACATCCAAAGGCTGGCAGTCGCCTGTGAAGATTAGAAATGCAAAGTTCAGTTACTGCTTATCTTGTTTGTAGCTGCAACCATGGTAATAGCTTTAATGTTACACTGTATTTAGAAAAATAAAGAACAGATGTGTCTATGTCATAGTATATATGTCATGTACCTATATACATTTCTGATATGTGCAGAAAGGAAAACTTTACAATGAAGACTTTACACCCATTTGTTATGTAGGTATTAGGAGATGTTACAGAAGAGATCAATGCAGTATCTGTACATCTGTGGATATTGTCTACCTAGACTTTCAAAAAGCCTTGACACCACTTCCCACGCAATTCTTGTGGACAAACTGGCTGCTCATGGCGTGGATGGGCACACACTCTGCTGGATAAACACTGGCTGGGCGAACAGCCCCAAAGAGTGGTGGTCAGTGGAATTAAATCCAGCTGGTCACAAGTGGTGTTCCTCAGGGCTCAGTGTTGGGACCACTTCCGTTTAACATCTTTATTGATGACCTCGATGAGGATAGAGTGTGTTATCATTAAGTTCACAGATGACACCAAGTTAAGCTGCACAAGGGTAGGGAGGCTCTACAGAGGGACTTGGATAGATTGGATCAATGGGCCAATGTTAATGGCATGAGCTTCAACAACGCCAAATGTCAGGGTCACAACAACCCTAATCGATACTACATGCTTGAGGAAGTATAGCTGGAGAGCTATGTAGCAGAAAGGGACCTGAGGGTTCTAATCAACAAACAGCTGAATATGAGTAAGCAGTGTGCCCAGGTGGGCAAGAAAGCCAATGGCATCCTGGCTTGTATTAGAAATGCTGCGTCCAGCAGAGTAGGGAGATGATTGTCCCCTTGTACTCAGCTCTGGTGAGGCCACACCTTGAGTATCGTGTCCATTTTGGGGCACCTCAATACAGGAGAGATATGGAGGTGCTGGAGCGAGCGTAGGAAGAGGGCAACAAAGCTGGTGAAGGGCCTGGAGAATAAATCTTATGAAGACTGATTGAAGGCGCTGGGGCTGTTTAGTTCGAAAAAGCAGAGGTTGAGGGGAGACCTCATTGCTGTCTACAGCTACCTGAAAGGACACTGTGGAGAGTCTGGTGCTAGTCTCTTCTCACAGATAGTGATAAAACAGTAGGGAATGGCCTCAAGCTGTAACTGGACATTAGGAAACATTTTTTTTATGGAGATAGTGGTCAGGCATTGGAATGGGCTGCCCAGGGAGGTGGTTGAGTCACCAATCCTGGATGTATTTAAAGGTTGTATGGATGTGGTGCTTGGGGATATGGTTCAGGGGTGAACCTTGCAGAGTAGGGATATCAGTTGGACTTCGTGATCCCAAGTCTTTTCCAACCTGGATGTTTCTGTGATTCTGTAAACTACCAGATACTACTTAATACTGTATGTAATGCTATCAGAGTACAATCCAAGCTTGAAGGGGCTTTAGGAGGTTTCTGATCAAACTTTCCACTTAAAGTAGGTTGAGCTATAAGGTCCAATCAGGTTACTCAGAGCTTATCCAGTCAAGATCTGAAAATTCACAAGAAGAGAGTACACCACCTCTCTGACATCTTCATAGCTTATGCTTTGGAGTGGTGGTAGGTTTTGCTGCGGGAGGGTGTGTGTTGTTTCCTTGATCGTTTGGTTTTTTGGGGGTTTTTTTGGTTGGTTTTTATTGCAGTGGTTGTTTTTTTGTCACTTTATCAATTTTCTTCTGTTTCATTTTATGCCCATTGTCTCTTATCCTTCTAACATGGACTATTATGAAGAACCCTTTGTGTAAGTGAGAAAGTAAAAAATTTAAATACGTGTATATATGCACAATTTATAACCCAGCTAAAATACTATGATACACTAAGGTCACTTGTCTCTCTAATCAAACTCCAATTGCCTAAACTCTACACATGCTGAGCAGATTTAACTATAGGTTAGTAACAGCAAACCACATATGCAAACCTTCGCTACACCAGCTCCTAAAAGAGCAATCCTTAAGCACTCAATAACAAACAGTAATTACTGTCACTTGGAAGTTCAATCCTTTATGCTTATGGAACATCATTGTAACTAGAGACTTGCACAAGTTTTCAAATTCAGTATTATGAACTGTGTGACTATGACTCTTCCTTATGTGGCAAGATAAGATGCTTGATATCACATACCACAATGCACTGGAAATGCCAAGCTGTCTCCCTGAACCCCCACTGCAGTTCAGGGACTCTGTTACTCAAGGACTTTGAGAAGTGGCAATGTCAGCATCCCTACTGATGACAGCATATCAAAAAGCATTACTGAGAGTCACCCTTTTCCTCCTAGTTTGTCCTCAAAAGACTTACAGATAGTAAAAGCAGGGAATTATCAGCTAATTCCAGTCAAGCAGAAGCCATACTTCTTACTTGACACAGAAACATAGAATTGCACAGGAGAGTTGGGCTGGTAGCACAAAACACTATGATTCAAGGGTATATACACTTGTCGCAGCTTTCTCAAAGGTGGAGGGGAGAGTCCAACAACTTATACTGCATATTGTATTTTACTGCTATTTTTCAAAAGCATGCCAGAATGTACAAAAACCTTAAGCAACAGATGTAAAATTTCAAACCAGTATGGTCCCTTGGAAACAAAGAATTACAGCCATTATGTTCAACTGTATTTCAAACATATATAAAAGACCTACAGGGAATACTACTTTTAGCTAATAATTTTCATATAAAAATAGAGAACTGTGACCACCCACCTACAATAATATGAAGAGCTGATGTTACTGGATCAGAAATGCCAATAGTTGAATAACATATGCAGTCTGTTGATCCTAAAAATAAAAAAATTAATTAATGTATTTTTAAAGAAGCATTACCATCAGAGTCCTCCACATAAAAGCATAAAGTTCCTTTGGCCTGCTCCTTTCTATTTTATGGAATGAAATAAATATAAGGATACAAATATTATTTAAGTTACAGCATTTTCCCCCTACCTCGATGAACAGAATTTCTTTCTTTCCATACAAAGATTTGCATCATATAAGTAATAAATTTATAGCAGTTAGTTAAAGGAAATAAGCTAATTCACATTAAAAATGTCAGGATTACATTACAGTTTTTTTATCAGTTAAGGAGAGAGGGGAAGGCAAGCATATGCTGGTTATTCTTTGTTTCTTACTCATTGAGATCTCATGAAAAGAAGTTGACAGTCTCCTCTTCCTTTTTTTTTTTTTAGAAAGCAATCTGAATTCCAGACTGTCAACATCACCTCCTCCTCAAGCTCCATCTTAAAACAGAAACTCCTGCTTAGTTATTTCAAAGATAGTAAATACTTGCTTTCAGGAATTAGTTTATAGATAGGGAATCAAAGTGAACAGAAATGTGCCTTTTCAGTCTTGAGCAAAATACCTACAAGAAAGGTGGAAGTTTTATGTTTCACCTGTATTTTTGTCTTTGTTACTAACTAGCTTCAGGCCACTTCTCACTCAGAAAGATCATAAGTTTGAAATGAATTCTGAAGATTTTTAAATGAGAGGATTGTGCAAGACATCAAAGTGTTTACCAACTGTCAAACCATCCCTCTTTATCAGACATACCAGTGGAGTATCAACTACAAACAGTAAAATATTATTGGGTTGGTTTTTGTTGTGGGTGGTTTGTTTGTTTTTTTTCCACTCTCAGAGTTAGTAGTTTGGAGAAACAAAATCAGTATCATTCCTTGCATACATTCCAAGAGAGTATAACTGGTCATAACACTGCACCAAGAATAAACATTGTGGTACGAATTTGAAGGTCACTTCATAATCAAACAGGAATTCTAGACCATTAGGTGGGGCTTGAATACATATGGAATCTACTTTTGCTGAAATAATACACAGAATAGATGCAAATCCAAACCCCACCAAAATCTTATTGTATCAGTATAAATCTGAAAAGGAAGACAGGATTAAAATATTAAGTATAGCTTGACAAATATCCCTTGATTGGGAATTTTTAAGGCTAACAGTCTAAATGAAAGAAAATAAAAGAGGTTTTTATGGATTGCATAGAACTACATGTAAATGTGAAGAAAAGTGGACTGCTTGCTAACTGAACCCTAACTAACTGGAAAAAAAACCCAACAACAAAACTATCTTCAGTGTGGAAACTTTTGGCATTGGAGTGCTAGAAGAGAAGAAAATTGGCATGCAAGAGAATGATGAAGTTTCCGGTTAAGACATTTGGAAGCAGCTACATGTGCACATGTAATACTGCAGACTATGTCAAAACTTTCAAGCAGAAGCTTTGATGAAGATAATCTTGTCAAGAATGCAGACAGCAGGTTAAGCTTGATTGAAGGTACTCCAGCACAGGCATTATTTAAAGGGACTCAGGAAACAAGACAGGTAGATGCAACACAAGATCCACAGGCTCTACTGATCATGTTGACCAGATGCCCTCTGGCTATAACATCAGTTTAGATGCTCATCTCACATGCAGATATATAAATGTAAACATGAAAATTTGAGCAGTAATTTCAAATTGAAACTCACCCTAAGGAGAGCTATTCCTTACCCTAAAATGACACCAACCACAAGTGTTAAAGTGCTGCTGATTACTCCACTTGGCTTTCAGTTGCTACTCTAGTACAATAGCTGTCTTGTACAGGGCTAGTACGTTTCAACAACTGTAGCACCATACCACCGTATGTAGGGAGATGAATCCCAAACTAAATGTCTGAAACCTCCCAGCTAAAGAAAGCTCTCATCTTAGATATTCTGACATCAAGAGCCTACTGCAAACCTAGAGGCACATATAAGTAGGCTTTGTTAAAATAGTGTAATCATTTGAATCTTTACCATGTGTCATCTACACTAGAGCCCTGTTTCATTACTAATTTTCCCTCCAAGTCTGTTATCAGGAGGCATCACAGAGCCACATAGGTATTACATATTGAAGTTCCTCTAAGGTTTTTTTTTCCCCTCCCCAAAATTAAACACTGTAATTTAAAAATAAATTTATTTATGTATTTTAAAACAAATAATTTTAATTAATCACAAAAATTATCAAGATATTTATTTAAAGTATTAAAGTATGTACTCTTCATAAGATATTTTTGCTAAGGCAAGATTAAAGAAACCAAAGCAATGAGCTGTACTACATAGAATACAGTACAGCCAAGTTACCAGATTTTCATTTTGCACACAACTATTTATGAGTAGAAAAGTCATGCAAACAGGTGCTCAGACACCATCTTGTAAGCTTGGAATTGGGTCAGAGAACTCCCAAAGTGACTAACTACTAACCTCCAACCAAGTTCTCTCCAATCAAAACACAGATTCTGTGGCCTCTAAGTATTAATTTTTCTGCTTCTATTGATAAAACCAAAATAAATTCTGAAGATCTGGAAGTACTAAACTAAGTGGACGACAGAATCAAGTCAAGTGGATGTTGATCCTATAGAAAAGAGTGAATTTAATAAAGAAACAGAAATACTTCTGCTGCTTGTGAGCACTGTTTTATGAGATACCCTTGTCAAGGGTAGGTGCTCCCACAGCCCACACAGAATCCTCAGTGGCAAGTTAATACAGCAACAGAATTCTGCACTGCAAACAGGCAGAATAACTTCAGTGGGGGTCCCATATGGTTATAGTATTTTTGTGAAGTCACAGTCCCCACCGTTACCTCATAGACAAAATATCAAGTGAGTCATGCTAATGACAGAATAACTGCATACAGTGTTTTGAAACATCTAGAAGGTGACACTTCGGGGAAGTGATTGTCAAATGACAAAGGTCTGACAGGTTCTGAAGTAATGACGATAAGCTACTGCTACAGGAAGAGATGAATGGTCTGAACATACAGTCATATTCCAGCTCAGAGTATTATAAACCTTCTTTTCTGCATCCAGAAACCAAGAAATCAACTTTAACATCTGCAGAATGAGAGGCTAGGTTGAAAAGAACAGTTCACAAGGACTTTCTTTTTTTTTTTTTGGTAGATAATCAATTCAGTAGAAGTCCAGTACCACAAAAATGGACTAATACAATAATGACAAGTTTAAGAGATGAAATTAATGTTACAAGGAAAGTAATCTTGAAATAGTTGTGTTTATAGCCCCATCATAGTAAATGCAGTATTCAGCTCTAAGATAGCAACTTCTAGAAGTATGACAAGATTTAAAATGCTGGAGGAGGAACATAAAACACTGCACTTGAGATTTCAAACCTTGAAATGAGATGCTAACTAAACTGCAAAAATCATTAAATAAAACAAACATTGTAACAAAAGGCACATCATTTTGAATCATCTAAAGGAAAAAGAAAAAAGATTGCATCTGTTTTTCTAAACTACCTTCACATGAGAAACCTGTGCTGTATTTAGCATTTTTAGCTTCCATAGCTATACACAGCAACACACTGATTATAACCATACTGCATGCTTCAATCCTAGACATTAGAATTGCATCTTGACCACCAAAGTGAGAGGAATCTGGACACATAGAAGCCTAAATCACCACTGCAATTATTACTTTGTACCTACACTTTACTCAATCTTCCCTAGTCCTTGAGAGGTGTTTTTCCCTATCCACAGGGTAGGCTAGCAGACTTGGTTTTCTAGAAGAATGAATGCATTACTCTTATGCTACAGCACACAGAGAATTATTTATTTTTTCCTACCTGCTGAGATCATAAGGGTATTTAGTCTGTCTGTTCTCCTTTACTGGAGTTCTCCAACAGCAGCTCACAGCTTTGTTGTTCTGTTCTTTGCCAGATTTAGTAAGAACAAACTACTTAAACTTACTCCAAAGAGTGCAATTTTACTACTAAAACACAGGTGAAACCTCAGTAGTTCCACATGTTGTAAGAGAAATGATTCTGTTTTTAAGTTCTATGGCAGCATAGTACCACACCAAATGCAGTGAGAAATCATGCCTGGACGTGCTTTTAAGGCTATACAGCACTAGGAGTAAGTAATTTTGTAAGTGTACCAACTTGCAGTAACCTCATCGCAGGGAAAGACTTTGTCAGGTTGCTACAGCTTCTGCTCTTAACAGCAAATCTGTTTACAACAGCAGTCAGTCAATTTACAGCGGCAGATTTGAAGAATGGCTGCAACTAAGAGAAATTTAAAAGTGCCAGGAGTTGAAGTAGTTACTAATGTGAATAAAAAATACAAGTTATTTTATTAAAATGTACCATGAAGTATAAGAACAAGTTATATATTTTAATCAGAAGACACAACAAGGAAAGAGACAGTCTGGAAATAGACACATCTGTTCCAAAAACAGGGGCCAAATGGGATTTCTGCAGCAAGTTAGAACCACAATCTAAAAAGTAGCATCCAAGGTTAAAAAAAAACATAGAATTTTAAAAGTCTGCACAATGGGATTCTGCCTATGAAATAAAGCTAATTGCTCAGAAATGGTCATATAGATGACAACGTTTTAGCATTAAATCTCTTTGTCATTTCCAACTTTTGTACAATTAAATTGACGGCGTCTGAAAAAAGATTAAGGCCACTGATTTGAACGTTTGTTTGAATACAAACAATGTTTAATCACAACCACAGACCACAACTTGCCATGGCTTTGTTAATGCAGCTTGACATAAGAACTAAATGATAAAGAAGTCAAAAATATTGACTCAGTGTCACCTTACCTCAGGCTCCTGTCCTCAAAGAGTAAACTGTTGCCATGTATCAGAAAACACACAGAGCTTTAGAACTTAAATCTCTAAACTATAGGTAAACTTGTTTTCAAAATCTATTAATAAGATCTTAGCCAAATAAAAAAGTCTTAAGAATGTCACTTATTTTAGATTAGACTTCTTGCACTAGGCTATGAACTAGAGGATATGTTGGGGTCAATACGTGGTCAAAGCTCCATTACATCAAGTGAAGATGTCAAGAGAACACCAAGGAGCTGGAAAAAACCCAACAAAACACCACCACCACCACACCAACCAACCAACCAACATCAAACTCTTACTGCCCTCCTGACCACACTGCAATGCGCAAGTCTGGCCATTTCATTCACAATTTACATCCCCATAATGGATCAATGTATTAAGAAAGAGTTAAGATTTGTTCAGTGATTTTTCAGGAAATAAGCAACTTCCTGTGTTTTCAGTAATGGAGGGTTTTAAATGCTGTACAATACACAAGCATATAAAGATATATATCACCCTCTGTACTTCCAAAAACTTTATTCATAGAACTTCAAGGCCAGCTTCCCTATATACCATTATAAATACTTTTCAAGAGATCTGAATCATACAATAGATTTGGATGGATTTTTTTTCTGTCGGAAAAGACCTTTAAGATCAAGTCTAACCATTATGAATAATGACTTTGAGAAAATATTTGACCCATAGCACTTATTACAAGCCCATACCCCATGTTAGTGAACAGAGAAGAGCATACAGCATACATTCAAATAGCAAGCAGTTACAAAGGAAGAAAAGCTGAACAAACCACTGAAGCATTTAAGAGAAGAAAATGACTTGACAGATGTCAGCAATATTAAAATATCAATGAAGATCATACTTTTGGGTTGTGTGGCAGTTCAGGCTGGGTGCCTCCTTGACTGCCACGAGTTATACCTCCAGTGTCCTGAGTGTCCAACCCAGTAGGTGGACACAGGAAACAGCGTATTTCATACCCATAAATCCTATAAATCCAGCTGCATATTCTTTCTCTTCCTCTTTCTTCCCTCTCTGCTCCCATGGGAGATGCTCCCTATTGGGTAACAGTGGTGGAGTATCTCAAGGCCTCTTAGGCCTGGCTAGGCCTAATGGCCAGGAGGAGAAGGGGAAGGCAGTCTCAGACCTGGCCAACCTGAGACTAGCCTAGCAGTGGGGGGAAGAAAAAGCTCTGGGGGTTTTAGGTATACACGCAGGTGGGGAGAAGGGAAGTGCTGGGCAGGCTTTGGGTGTAGTGTAAGGGACTCTGTACACTTTGGAATTCTTTGCCACTATGCTTTGTAGTTTCTTAAAACACTTACTGCTTTTCCATTTAAACTTTCCATTGCTTTGCAATCCATTTGTGTGAGTGTCATTCTTTGGCCCCTTTCAGGGGCAAGAGAGGATCTGTCCAGCCTCAAACCAGGACAGGTTGCAATTGGAAATAATGCATTAAAAAATTCTTGGAAAAGCAAGGTTAATCTTTCTTTTTTGACATGCTTGCAGCTTATTTTATAAAGACAAAGCTTTTAACATTGCAATTCTATTTTTTTCAATTGCATATTCTTACAGACACTAACACCACTAGCAGGCAGAATCTTCTGAAACTAATCATGAAAGCAAAAATCTTCAGTCCAAGAAATATGCCCAAATAAGGGAAACAAAGGGTAGAGCACTTCAAATTATATTCTCACTAAGTTTATACAGACTGATTGTAGCACAAAGAATATGATTATAGTAATTCTGCTATACAGAACCCTTAATGTGCTAGCTAACAAGGAGAATGAAAAAAACATATAGGGATATTCACATGGTAACCACTTCTGTACTGCAAGCAGAAAGGGTTATGCTTCTTCCAAGCAGTAATTCAGACCATTTGAGTTTGGATACATTCTTTACAAAGATATAATCACTATAAAAATTAGTCACCTAAAGCCTGAGAGTACAAATATAATATTTATCATTTATTACAACCTGTGCTAAATTTTCTCATGAAGTCTGTGTTTTAGTTCTAATTAAAAGCTCATGTTTATTTCATATCCCAATTTCTTGAATGAAAATCTCAAAGCATTTGACAAGAAAAAGAGAATAGCACATAAAGGAACTGAACTGTTTGTCTTTCCACAGAGTCCTCAAAACTGCAGATGCCACTAAAGAGCTGCAACACTGAATTCAGTCCTGGAAGAGAGTAATCTCTAAATTCATTTTTGAAGGAAACTTGCAGACCAGCTGGACAGGGTGAGATAATACCTGTAAGAACTTCACAGCAAGATTGACACAGAGCATCTGTGGTCATTAAAAAAGTTTAGCATCAAAACCAGAATGCATCTCAATGACAGTATTCGGGATTGCCTGAAGAAGTGGCTAGCATTGAGAACCATGAAGGTATAACACCTCTTAAAAAGGGGCAGAAACTGCAGGTTGGCCTGGTACCTGAGGACTGTTCCTCAGCTGTAGTTGCCTTATGATTTCTGTGATGAGAAATGAAGAGGGAAATAGAGTTAAAACCAACCAACCAAAAAAAAAAAAAACAAAACCCAAGAGATGAGATCTTAGCATGTTTAGAGTTTGCCAGACCAGTGGGAGGTTCTCATTTTAACTAAGCTTGTGGAGAATATGGAAAAGGAGCACTGGAACTGGAAAAGGTAAATCTCTGTTCAGTAAATTTCACTCACAGATGTGTCCAGATGGGCAGTTAGAATTGCCAACATCAAATCTTGTATTAACACATACTAAGCCACACAACAAAGAAACAAACAAAAAAACCCCACCAACCAAACAGAAAAAAAAATAATACTAGCAGTAATGAAATTCCAAAATTGCACATTAAGATTGTATTTCTTTCACAAAGTAGTCTTCCCAAATAAAACTGCATGTGATCAATAATTATACTGGCATATAAACAGCTTTAGCTAGGTATCTTTTACACTTAGGCCTAAACTCATGAAATTATGAATAAAAAAAAAAAAATTAAAAATAAACTGAAAGTTAACCCTTTCTTACCAGCAGGAATTATGCCAATCCTTATATTGCACTGGACTAACGGTGCTTTGGGATTATTTTGGTCTATGCCAGAGTCCTTCTGCATCCTTCCAATGAGACCATGCATCACTTCACTGAACATGCCGTCCCCACCAACACAAACAACACTGCCAGGAAACACAAATTAGAATGCACACTAACAGTCAATAAACAACACGGCAAGTGTTCTACTCAGGGCATGCACTGGGCACATCAAAAACAGTTGTTCTATTCTCCTCCTCCACTTTTACAATGTAGTAGCACACAGTCAAGTTGGAAAGAAATGAAAAACAGAAAAAAAATGAATTCAAGCTACACAACTGCAAACGCACCTAGACATGTCTCTAACATCAGAAAAAAAAAAAAAGTTGAAATGAAACCTAAAAACCCCATGTTTATACTATACTGCTGTGTGTGGACAGACAAGCATCAGTGGAAATTCACTGTAGAACACTGAAATTCACAAGGAAAACACGAACAAGGCTGTATATACGGTTAAGTAAACAAAATAGAAATAGGGTACGTTTATTAAAAAGGGAAAAGTAAGCTAATACTTGTGACTTCAGGCAGAAGTGTATTTTACACCATTAATTTAAAAGGGGTATACATCATATGAAAGCCAGTAACAGAGAAGTGCATGCTTGAATGCTGTTTTGAACATGCTGAGCCCAAACCGACAGAAGTCATGTGTATCTGCAAAACCATTCATAATGAAATGCAGGGTTCTAATGTTACCAGATGCAAAACTCTGATTTGCACACTTAATTCAGGTCAGAGCTGGTACAGCAGCTACATAAACCCTCAATTTGTTAAAGCAGACAGTCCACAGCCAAGCAAATATTAGGAAGTAAAAGACTGATTTACAGCAGTATACATTTCATGCACAATAATCCAATGCACACTCAGCACTCTAAAAGCATAAGCATTATTTAACTGAAAGACATAATTCAAATACACTTGAAACGAACACTTCACAAACCCAAAGTTATGCATGTGGACTCCAGCATACATGTTTAGGAATGTTTACCGCTACCTATAGCAGTAATTTCCATTGCATAAACTAATACTCTTCCACACAGTCAGCAAGAGATACTGTAGAATGAGCACTTATTTCATAGGACAAATTAATGTAATTCTCAAGGAATGAGGATTTACATTTACTTATTCTATTTTCAACAGAAGCAAAACTTGGAAAAACCCAGCCATTTCTTTGTGAATGGAGAGGACAGTCTTAAAAACGTACACTGCCCAACTCTAAGTCAAGACCAAAGTGACTGGGAAAGAAGGGAGAAAAGTCTGATTTTTATTTTTATGATTAATTTCTCTTCTCATAGCTTAACTACATCATTCCTCTTTAACCTGTCTCAGATTTCTCTGCAGGCTTTAAGAAACAGATTAAGTGGACAAAAATTTCCGTGTAAATGCAAGGTCAACATTGTCTCAGTAGTGTTCTATTTATAACAAATACTGCATCCAGGCTCAGATGAGACAATGACATGAACGTCTGCACCTAGCAAGGTTAGTATTAATAGATATAGAAGTTCAGGTATACAATAATCAGCATGACCACATTCATTGCAAACGTCAGATGACCAGTGTGGAAGCCACATATATGAAGACTCCTACTGAAGAACTACTGTATAAGATCTTGGAAAGATTCTTATGTTTTGGGTTTATTTTGTTAATGGACTAGCATTTCACTTTTTAGAGGGTAACAAACTACAAGCGCTAAGAGACTTCAGAAGAAGCAAGCCCACAAGACAAATGAGTTTTAAAAGAACTATGGTCCTTTCTAACGTGAATCAGCCTGTGAACTAATTCAAGAACCAGGGAAACTAACAACCTGAAACAGTTTTTGGACTTGTGCAGCAGGCATCTGAATAGAGAAGCACAGCAATTCAGCCATGTCAGACTTATTCTAAACATGGTAATTACCTGCAAAGTATTACAGCATGCTCTAGTTGTTCTGACAATGATGTACAGACACCTGCTATATTCTAACTGAATGAATATTCTACATAACTGTCTTTAAAAATAAGTTGTTCTATTGCTTTAAGAAATTCTTAAGGGCAAATAGGAAGAACAAACAGGAAACACATGCAAGAGGATTAAACAAGCTGTTTGAGGTAAATACACTTGGAAAGCAGTATTATCATTAAGAATCCTCCATCTAGTTCCAAAATTACAGGTATGACTGCCAAACAGAGACTCCAGAGATTAAATGAAGAAACTCATCACTGAATGAAGGGAAGCCACTTATCAGTACCAATCTAAGAGCACAGATGAACAGCAATTAGATGTAGGAATCCAAAGAAGTTTTTCCTGTATGTGAAAACAGTCAAACTTCACAAAACACACACACTTGTGCAACTCAACCATTTTTAAAACCTTCTATATGATTATTAATCTGTTACTTAAAAAGTAGTACTACTAAAAGAACTCCTTCCTAACATCGCCGTTCATCACAGAAACATACTTAGAAAAAAACAACAAAAAACACCAAAGCAAAAATAAATAAAAATAGAGACTGTTTAGATCTGCTATAATCACTTCAGATACCACTACAACTGGTCACAGCTACTTGTCATGAAAACTTGCTTCCATTTTCTTCTGTGTATTGGAATTTCACCAACTGCCAACACTATCTAGTTCAAAAATCAAATGAAAAGGAAAAATCTTAACTAACTGGGTTTTTATAGGATCCTACTATAGTCACAATTACTTATTTAAAGCCAACTGATTTCCAGTTAAGTGAAGCCTATGAACTCAAACTATGAATATAGTTCCTTACTACCACAATTTGTCAATATCATGCTCTCAGTCAATTTATACAAAGTCTCCCAGCAAAACTACTCTGAAAGACATCGGAAAAGCTTCATTTTTGCAAGTTACTAGTTCGAATATACTTGTCAACAAGCACAAGGTGACACTATTTTGAAATACTGCAGTTATGAGAGTTTAACTGCATAGGTTCTGCACACATTTTCATTATTTTCCAGTCATGTAACTTGTTTCATGTTATGAACTAGAAAATGGAATGACTAGCTTATAAACATACGCTGATCTACAATAGATTTAATAACAGAATGGAATTCTACTATCCAGTTAGATCTTTTTTAAAACAGTAATACCACTAAAGAACAAACAAAGCAAGCCACATGATGTAGCCATTATTTGAACAGTCCTCCTACACAGCAGGAAGAACTATCTGAAACAATTCTAAACAGTTCAGGGTTTTCATATACAGGCTGAATGCTAGTGGTCGGTACTGTGTTCTTGACTCATATGGCAAGATAACCTACACTAACAAAACATTTCAGGGTAGTTTTTGACCTACCACAGAATGCTCAACTTCCGAATGAGCAGCATTAAACATACATTCATCTTCTGAACACAAATCTCATGTAAACATTGTTATACTACCCTTGAATATATTGATTTGAACAGATTTAGTGAAACTGTTTAGTGTCCCTTTGATACTCCTAAATGTGGATCTCCCATGTGTGATGGGTTACACCCATCCTGAAAGCAGGGGGAGGGGTTGTGAGAGCTTTGCCCTCCCTGGAGGGGGTTTTCCCCCTGGGAAACTGGGTTAGTCTGTTCCACTCCCCTCTCTGTCCAGCAAGCCTATAAAAAGGAAGACACTGCAGCCATTTCCTCTTTGGGTTTCTGCCCTGCCTGGACGACAGGACTGCTGCTGGCTTCCTGCTTCTCTGCCACGCAGTCAGACCTTGTCCTCCTCTTCCCTGCTACATTCAAGCCACGTCAAAGGACTTCAAAGGACTTGTTTTGTATACATATTCTCCTCATCCATCCTTGTTCCTTACCCTTGTGAACCCTTCCTGTTATTGTGTTATATATGTGTGTGTATATATATATATATATATTTATACAGTTTAAAGAAAATTTTGTACCTCTCTGCTTCCAAACCAACTCCAAAATATTTCTCAGTAGGTTTGCTCCTTCCTGTTCTTTTTCTCTTGATCGGGAGAGAGAAGGGGGAGCAGGGGAGGGATTCTCAGCCTTGCCCTCCATCTGAGCTCTTAAATCCCAGTTAAGGCTCAAACCACCATACCATGTAAAGGAGTATGACCCAGAACTTTCAGCTGTTGCAATAAACGTATCAGCAACGAAGGCTATTATTTTAAACTAGAGACGGGAATATACAGACTACAGAACACACCAGATAGAGAAGAAAGAAAAAAAAAAAAAGACAAATGAAATTACTTACCCATCATATTTATTAATATTAACTTCAAATAAATTGTCCTTAGCATGGTTAGCATGTTCAGTTACTATGAAGAAATAAATATATTAAAAGTTACTACTATAAAATTACTATTTAAAAATGGTACATGGTATAGAATTATAAAATTGTTGTTACTAATTCACAAATAACCATTTTCCTACTTCCAATGTGACCACAAAAAAAAAAAAAAAAAAAAAGCCCATAAAATATGTTTCAAAATATTTCATGCTAATGAAAAAAATCAAGAGACATATGCAATGGAGTAAATACAGAAAAATATTTCACTAGAAAAAAATGTGTGAACAATGGCTTTTAACAGCAAAACTGAAAACCAAAATACAGTATCTCATTAATTAAAAGATAAAACAGCTTGTCAGTACCAAAAATTGTAGTTTAGTACACAGAAATCAATGTGAGGTCTCCATTTATCTGGCTACCCATGCTTTAATTGGAAAACATTCCCTCTCTTAGTTTCATTTCCCTAGTAAGAAAAAGTAAGTAACAGAAAGAACCGAAAGCTACTCAAAGATATTTTAAGGAGTTCATACTGTGTTTATTAAGAAATTAAAATATTCATTACTCACTAACAACATCAGTGGAGATAGAAGCCAGACTGAAGAGTGGAGCAACTTTCTGTTCATAAATTCTCTTCCCCTGTCGTTTTCCTCCATATGGATTAATATACACCAGCAATTGCTTTGGTCTAGACTCTGGAGTAAAGAAAAATACTACAGTGTTCTTTGCACACAAAGTAAGAATTCAACAAGCTATACAAAAACAAATCTGTAAACAAAGCGAACACAGCATATAAGCCTTTTAAAACTCTATATTAACTTGTAACTGCATCCGTAACTCTTTCTCAGTGCTATAAAAAGCTGCTTCATTGATCCTCTTTATATTGAGATATAATAGGAACTTTATTATAACTGAGGGTACTGACAGTATTGAAGAATCTGGAAGCAGGTAAAATTTAGAATCATTTCATCCAACTCCATGCCTCACATTCTTATGTGTATTATTCTTGCAGTACCTTACCACTAAATCACATTAGTATCGCAGGCATACAAGACAAAAGACAAACCAAGTTCAGCAAGAGGAAAGGCCCTTCTGAGTGAAATAAGCATAGAAATACTATTACATTCATTTATTCAAACAATGTCGTTGCCTTGGTAACTCTTATAATGTATTTCCTTTCTATGATAAAGACACAGCAAGAATACCTGGCAAAACTACACGCTGCGCAGCAAGCACCTGCCCTATAGCGTAACACATTCTCCTCAGAAAACACCTTGGCATTCTAAATTATTATTTTGAAAGCAAAGAATAAACACAGTTAGTAGATCGGCAAACTTGCATAATGAATCCACTCAAGACGGACTGCTTGAAAAGTTTAAAGATGCCACATATTAAAAGCACCAATCACCCTCTCCAAGAATCTGTTACTTTTTCTGAAATGGCTTGTTGCCAGCACAATGAACACCTGCATTCAAACAGAGATGATGAATCAGGCCACATCTCTCACAGGTGTCCTGAATGGATGCACAAATCTCATTTAAAAAAGTATTTTATTGGAAGCCAGATATCTCCTGTAATATTTACAAAACAAAACCATTAGTATGGTGCATGCTTCCAGTGCCTGTTCAGAAATACATTTTTGTTACATACTCTTTCTGATTTTGTAAGCCTTAAGTACTTGCTTGAGTCACATAATAGTGTATTTGTATCAAGTCTTTTCCCCAGCTCTGTATCTCAGATGGATATCAGCCTTACACTGTAGGCAGATTACCCCCAGCCTCGCCCCCAGCTTCAACTCCCACTTCTCCTGTCAGGCCTCCCTGGATGGACCTGATTACTTTAACTCATCAGGGTTGTAAATGGGACCTGCTGCAATCCTCATCCTTGCTCTGCCCACTCTGCTCAGATTCAGTGGGACTGCACCTGCTATGGTCATCCCTAACCCCCACTTCTGTCATGAAGTTATTATGCTTCTGCCATGCCATGCCCTGACATCTACCAAGGCATCTCTTTCAAGAATAATTTTCTGCAAAATTACTTTTAGACTTCCAACAAGTAAAATGTCCAAGAGAAAATTATTAATAGGAAATTATCAATGGGAATGCTTACTATGGAAACACATCGTAGATGAGAGAGAATGGAAAGATGAAACACACACACAGAAAGCCACCCATAGATCTTACAATTGCTGCAATCCTGTCCGCAGATGTCTAGAGTACCCCACATCTCTGAGCTTGCATCTGCCCTTTCCTTTCCCCAAAGCTAGTCATTTATAGCCTCTGCTAAACTTCTAATGTGTTCCTATTTTGTGAAAATAACCTAAGTCTTGGCAAAATTATAGAACACCTACAGTCCTGAGTAGACTAAAACACTCAATACAAGTTAGTGAATATGTGAGATACAAAAAATAGTGAAGAATGTATTAAGAAGTAACACTCAGTGCCCTCAGCGCCCTCAGCTTTTGAGCCTAAGCTGCTCTCAAGAGTTCAAAAAAGCAGATATATCAAAATAATATAAACTGATATACAAGGCTGCAAAACAATGCTGCAAATGTTAGTAGTTTAGTCAAACTTACTCTGCATTTCAAGTAATTCTTTCAGCACCTGTATCCACTGATTACACAAGTGCTCATCAGCACACCAAAATGTCACATCACTGCACCGCCAGCGGTGATTTCGGGCTTTTTTCACATAATAAACTATTAAAACAAAAACAAAAACCAAGCAAACAAAGGCATGAGACAGTTCTGTGATACAACCACCTTTGGGGAAAAGTGGTAATTAACAGCCACTACACATTTCTGTAAATGAAGCACTCAAAGTGTCAACAGGACACTTGTAAAAATTCAAAATGAAAACATAAATGAAAATACTTGCTCTAGGATATTATCTTCCAGCAGATAAACATAACTTCTTTTTAAACCACATATAATTGATTTTGCATAAAGTGATTAAAGACATACAGAAGTTTACTGCACTTATATATTATTTGTATTGAAGTCTGCAATGTCTGCATAGTATAAAAAGCTATAAGCTTAAAAGGATATGCCAAACTCTTGCATCAGCTCTCACATAATCTACAATGTGGATTAAATTTCATAAAACTGAACATAGAGTTTTCTTGTTTATTAACAACTAGACTGGTGAGACAAAAAGCATTCTTACCTTTCTCTATCTACAGCATCACCAATCGCTGCTGAAGGACTAAATGTGATAAAGCACTCCACAACATAGAATTCTGACGTAAGTTACCACTCTTTCCCCAAAACAAACAGAAATTTCTGACACTTTAAAACGCAGTCAATAATACAAAGAACCATTACATATACGTATTATTGACCCCCAAACATTTAAGACTCAATTTTCCAGCCTCTCTTTTCATTTTCTAGCAGAAAGCAAGTGTCCTGCTGCAGAGTCATTCGGAAGGAGAAGCAGAAGACATTAAGACTCATTACATAACTAAAACCATGATGTGTTCTTAAAGGAAGGGGTTTAATTTTGAAAATAAGGATCTTTAAATGGAAAATGGCAGATTTTTGGTGGATTTGTTTGGTTTTGTGTGGTGTTTCTTTGTTGCTGTGTTTTGGGGTTAGTTGTTTGGGTTATTTTACGTTTCTTCTGCTTGTTTAGTTTGGGTTTTTTGATTACTGGTTTGGTTTATAGGGAGGCGGAGAGGGAGTGAGGGTGTTTTTCTCTAGTTTTGGTTTGTTGGGGGGATTTTTGGTTAGTTGTAGGGAGTTTTGTTTTGTTTGAGGGTTTTTTCCTTTAAAAAAAAAAAAAAAAGAATATTATTTTTGTTAAAGAAAGTTCATTTGTCTGCCTTAAAGTACCTCCAACAAAGCAATTAGCAAAAGCATCCTCAGACTGTATTAGCCTTACCTGTGAAAGCATGTGGCTTTGCCATTTTTTGCCATTTGCCAATATTGTGCTGTTTCCTGTTAAGTTCAGTTTCTTCTACAGCAATGATCTCAGAGACTGGTAAAATACGGTTCTCTGTACGAAGACAAGATCATGTAAATGAACAACTTCAAACAGGATCAGAATTAGTATTTCTATATGTAATATTATAGGCATACAATTAGAGTAGCTGCTCAGTAAGCACAAGACCATAAGTAGAAATCTGCTGAATATTTTCATTTTTGTTTTGCCTTCAAAGCACAAACTACCTCAAATATTTACAATTTCTAAGATTTCTCAGAACATTACATATTCAAAGTATAAAAATGTTCTTGCATGAATCCAAAATCCAGCAACATTTACTTCTGAGTAATGACACTGGCCCTTCAGTGACCTCTAGTCCAGATTCTCAACAGTGAATAATGCAAGCTATTTCGAAGAATGCGCAACTAAATCTAGTGCAGAGACTACAGAGGCTAATTGTTATTCTCAAGTAGATGGCTTATGAAAGAAGGACATTCATGTGAACTTCTAAATTTTAAATCCCCTAAGCTTTTAAACTTCTGTATCTCCCAAGAAGCAAATTCTAGATGTTATGTTCATGCACTGTAATACATGGATTTCCCTTTCTGGCTTTATTCAAATATTTTAACTATTTATAAAACAAGTTTTAGCTTATAGTAGTCAGAGACTGTCTTTACAATGATCCAAATGCAGAGATGAACTCACTAAAAATACTTTACTTCACAGAATCATAGAATTAACTAGGTTGGAAAAGACCTCCAATATCATCAAGTCCAACCTATTACTTAACACCATCTCATTGACTAAACCTCTAAGTGGGACTAAGTGCCTCATCCAGCCTTTTTTAAAACACTTCCAGGGATGGTGACTCCACCACCTCCCCAGGCAGCCCACTCCAACGGCCAATCACCCTGTGAAGAATTTCTTCCTAACATCCAGCCTAAACTTCCACTGGCACAGCTCGAGACTGCGTCCTCATTCTGTCACAGGCTGCCTGCGAGAAGAGACCAACCCCCACGTGGCTACAACCACCTTTCAGGCAGTTGTAGAGTGCAATAAAGTCTCCCCTGAGCCTCCTCTTCTCCAGGCTAAACAACCCTAGCTCCTTCAGCTGCTCCTCATAGGGCTTGTGCTACTTGTATACAGGTATCATACATATCTGTATGTGTATCAAGTATCCCATATTTGATAATAAAAGTGACTTGGTCTTCCTAACATTCAGAGAAAATATCTGTATTTTAATACGTATTACACAGGTTATGTTAACAATTTCAGGTCTTGAAACCACTTCTGAGCTCTCCTAATTCATCAGATATGTTCACCTTGTGACAGTCACACGACTGGAAGTTCTGCTTTTCCAGTAACTCTCTTCAAAGATGTGGCAAAAAAGCAAAGAGTAAATGCTTTAGCTAAATATGTGCATTTTTTGATCTTAAGCCACATTAAAAAACAAACAAACAACAAAAACATGTCCCCTAAACAAAAAGGAACAAAAGCAAAGCAAAGTGAACCCACTTTCCCTCTCTAAATCTTTGGGTTTGGCAAAGGTCTGAGAAGTTTCTGATCTCTGAATACCACCTATGTCAACTGTGGCCCTTAGTACTACTTGACACTGTACCAGCATCAAGCAATTCCACTGTCCTGATGGTATACTTCATTAAATAGTGTGCAGTAAAAACTACACACTAATACAGTAATTGCAGAGGGGCAGAAAGATGCCAAACTGTCTCAAATACAAACATTTAATAAGCTATAGCAAATGTGCTAAGTAACAACAAACCTGAATGCAGTGGTATTTGCATTTGAGCAGAGCTCAAGAATTTCTCCAACTATCACTATTTGAGTAAGTGTTAAGGTAGTGTATTGTTTTATCAGAAAGCAAATCAACTTAGAACTCCTCTCCTTCCTTTTCCACAGAAGGGAGAAGTTTCCAATTCAAAGAAATCAGAGACCTTCAACGCAAGCAGCCCTTCTCCTAGAAACACAATGACATCATCAGCCATTTAATCACCAAAGCCCGCCCTCTTTTGAGAGGTTGACAAGGTTCAAATACGTACACGTATGAGACTACACACCTACTTTTGTAGCATTTGCCCTATTATTAAGTAGCATGAGTAATGTCTTTCCTTTACCTTTTTGAGTTTCTCTCAAAACATGGAAAATCTTATTGCCGTATTAACAAAAAGAAATTGATACTTGCATGAGTATCACTAGATGAACATTAAAGAGGGGAAAAAATATTGTCAAACAACAGACTCATCGACATCAAAGAAAGAACTGTATTTTTCTGAGTATAATGCACTCAACCAAGTAGCACATAACAGCTCCTATACAAACTTCCAGGCAAACTACTGTGCCTTTTTCAACATACACATCTAGATTCAAGAGACTGAACTTCAAGTTCAGGAATCCTGAAGTACATTTTTCTTATGACAAACAAACCAAACAAGGCAAACACACTAACAGCAGACAGCAGTTGTTAAATGCATTGTGTGTTAAGTGAGGCTTTTTAGTGCACCATCACTGTCTGCCACTCCTACAGAACACTTCCTGAGTTTATAATCCTACCCACTCAGAACTCCATCAAGATTTGTTCCTTCACTACTGCCAGCTACATATCCTACAGGCCAAATTCCTCCCTCAGAAATGTGTTAGCTGAACATGACAGAAACATGTGCAAAAGCATAAAACTGCCCCTGATCTCAGCATTTGCTTAATTCTTAAAATTCAGCTCACCCTTTGGATGCATTCAGATTAATTTATTTGCAGATTCTTGTGACTTAAAAGTATTAACAATTAAAAAGTCGGGGTGCGGATTTTAAGAAAATGCATTTTTTCAGTCACTTTGAAAATTAATTTATTGTTACAGAGCACATGAACATTAAATTATCCTGTCCCAAGTTTAAGCTTTGCCCTAGCCTAAAATTAAGAAAACAAGAATGTTTTCTGATATACATCATGCACTACAGAAAGTCAGACCAGAATAAGAAAAGATGAAAGATAGGGTAACATTACGGAGAATTCACATCCTGAAAGAGGAGGAAGAAAGAAATGGCATCATGACTAAATGATTTAATTAAAAACTGTGCAAGAGGCACAGAAATATCTGAAGGCCATTACCTCACGATATACAGCCATGCATAGGGAAATAGCTTTTTTTTAAAAGTAAATCTTCAAGTACTTTGTAAATGAATCAACAATAGAACTGTTCCTAATACGATCAGACACAATGGCTATTTCACAGTAAATACCTGAATTTGCACCAAATCAAAGCAATTTGAATTTGGATCAATTTGCATGTTCAAGTCATACTATAGAATGTTCTCCCAGTGATTCATTTTTTTTTCAATTCTCAAATCTTTTCAACTCAGCTATTAATGTTTTAATCAAAAAGCGAGAAATAATGCACACTGCTTCAACTTAAGGGGAAAAAACCCAAGCCAAGGAGGTGTATGCTGGAAAAACACGTACTGTTTAATGTAGGGCTCATCTATATTTGAATAACGTATCGTCCAGAAGACATGATGCAATAAACCAATAATTTCTAAAGCTGTTATTTCCTATATCCTACTGGTTCAGCTGAGTCAGTGGAACTACTTGCAAGGAAAAGTGGTTCAGATTTCTACCAGTGCCCACTGTCAATTGTGAATGGCAAAATATGAACCTGAATAAGGATGTGTCAGCACACTACTGGTGCTGGACAGATGTTGCTTCCAAAAAGGTCCACCTCTGCTATCTTGGTACTGTGTTTATTCATCAAACTGAAGAATATTTAGAACACTGAGGTTTCCTCAAGCAGTTGTTTTGAGGGCAAGACCGGAAAAGACACACCAAGGGAGTGCACACAAGTGAAGGTGTGCAGTCTGGTACCTATTCTGATTGCTGCCTTCATGCTTGTACCTTACAGTTGAAACACCAGAAAAAATGTAATTTCGTTCTGTGCTTGCAATCCCTTATTACTAGCCATGATAAAGTTTCAGACAGTTATTTCTAAAATCCTTGTAAGTATAGATGTACAATGCATTATCTGCTAGGAAATTGGGAACACAGTGTTATATCACGTATTATTTGAGAAAAACTGGTGTCATCAGTATCAAGAAATGATAAAACAACCGATCTGCCAAGCTCCGCCAATCAACTCATATTCATGGTGCACTGTTACAAGGTTGAAAACAATGTTCTTCAGAATATTTTACTCTGAAGGCACACCTAGGAAAAAAAAAACAGGGGCATAACTTAAAGAGAAACATGAAAAATTCCACATAAAACTTTCCCTCTAAATTCAAAAGAGTCTAACCAACCAAAGAATGGGAACCTCATTATGTTGCAGAACTTCTAAATATGAAGCTGTTAAACATTGTCTAACAGGGTTCAAAAACGTATCATGACTTAAACATTTTATGTTTTTGTAAATGCTGGTATCTTCTCAATGATAGCATTAAAAATAATTCTCCTCAATCAATATTCTTTCTTCATAAAATGCATTTTAACAGGATGTGTTCTAAAAAATATCACCACAAAGTAAAAACTGAATACCATTCTACGAAGATGAGGAAACACCGGAATCTCCCCATATTCTGTAAAATTATTTTCCTTTATAATAGCACAAAGCCTGTTGTTTCCTGCTCCTGAATACCAAGCCATTTTTACTTTTGTAGTTAAATCCAACACAGTAATAAATACTCAGAAAATAAGCAGCCCTCACAGAGTTGTTTTGCAGTTTAAAGGCAACTGCTTCACTGTAATAACTACCTATTAAGCAAAAACTTTCATACTGCATATTTAAGTCTGTATATAGGCATAATACACAGTAATCACGAAATCAAAGGATAAATGGTAGAAAGATACCAATTTTGGTCAAGCAACTCCTCTGAAATTATAGGTTTCTAACTAACCCTCTTTCATATTATAATGTTTATTTATATACTGTCACGTGTTACTGTCACGATAAGTCGTCCTGGGTCTTAGAAGAGCTTAAAGACAACAGGGCACCAATAAAATAAAACTGTGATAGCATTAAAGCACAAGTACAAGAAACACATTAATCAATCAAGGTGTTACAAGGAGGTTCACCATTATTGTATTGCTCTCTACATGAACCATATTTGTGCCTCCGTAACACTGAGGAATTTTTCCCTTCTTCTCCCTTCCCTTCCTCTCATCTGATTCCACCTTATTTTCCCAAATCTTGCAAATAGCTGTGGTACAGGACAGCAGCCACCCCCAGTAACCAGGCTTGCCTCCTTAGGTGTCTCCAATAGGGTACTGCTTCAGAGAGTGCTTCAAAAAGAGACAGGTCAACCACGTCTCACACTCCTTCCATCGTTCTTAGCGTTCTGACATCTACTCGGGAATATGATTCAGGACAGGTTCATGCTCTGGTCAGCCCACCACGAATAAGTCAAGCAAGTTTACAACTTAAGAAATTGAGAAAAACTTGAAACTGCATGGAGCTGTAAACTTTAGAATGCTAGTAAGAGTACTATGGTGATTCTGTGACACTTTGGCATGCTCTAAGGGAATGCATCACACAGTAGATCAGAGGTCCCATTGATCTTGCTCTAGCCTACAGAACAGTCAGCAGGTAACTTTTCTAAGGCTTTTACACAATTCAACAGAACTCTCTCCAAAGCAGGAGCTACTTTTCCCAACGGGAGTAATTGTCTCAAAAGGCTTTGGAACTCCGTATTTTAAAAGATCCAGACACCTTTCTCTAGACTCACTTCGTTTCATTTTGAAAAGTATAAAGGTTATTTTTCATATCCCTATCTTCAAAGTTTTAAGTTCATTTAGTTGCACATCTTAAGTAAGCTGAGGAATTGAGGAATTTTCAAATACTGTTACAGCATTATTGCTGATAAAAAATACATTATGTCTAATTTTATTCCCATAAAAGCAGAGAAAGGATAACAAACTCTGTTCTTAAGAAGAGATGTTTTTAAAAACATGATCAATTCTCAGTCATGTAAACTAAAACATCAAATTCCTCCAATTCTTTTGAAACTTCCTTCTCTTTTCCCCTCACCTTTTTTTCAAAAACTCTCCGGCCAATAAGATACTATGATAAAAATCAGCAAAATATTTAGGAACAGTACATGGTAAGAAGAGAGAGCTATTTAACTATAAAATCTTGCCTGAGACTGGAGACATTTAAACCTTTATCAGAGAAACTTCTAGTCAACCTTTCTATTATTAGATCCTCCCTGTCTCAGTTTCTCCAAACTCTAAAATAAGGATGACAGTAGTTCTTCACTCTACAGTAGATGCTTTGAAATGAAGGGCACCACACATTTTCAGACGTTCATAGAAAATGCTCATAGGACTACATTAACAATGGTAGCAAATAGTATATAAAACTCCAAGGTCAAAGATGGATAAAACACCACTTGAAGTATAGCAGAATGCCTGACGTATGTCTGTAAAGATGCTTTCACAAGTTATCCTGAAATTTTGTCGTGTATTTTCAGGAGAAACCTCTCCCACTTGTACTTTTGTAAACTGACACTATACTAATTGCACAAAAGGGGAAACTATAAACTGCTTTGTTACCCATTTCAAACTATTAGCCTACATTAAATATTTCCAAAACAGTAACTTGCAAAACTTTCTTTGGAAATGTCCACAGAGAATTTTAGAAAGCGACGAGCTTAAAATAATAAAAATTGCCTGAAACGCAGCCTCGGTACCGAAGTGCTTTTTAACCAGAACAAAGTTTAAAAGTTGCTCTCAAAGTTCAGTAAATCTCCTCTGTCCTGCCATTTTTAATTTGCATGCAACATGGCAAGCTACATGCTGTTACCTTCGCATTGGGCCAGGAAAAATGGGGTTCAGTGAAACAAACCTGTGCACTCCCTCAGCCGCCTGCAGGGACGGGTTTCCTGCCTTTGTTATCAGAGGTACACTCTCAGACCAGATGCTTAAATTGCCTAATCCGAACCAAGGGGAACTTGCTGCACTCACACGCAGGAGCGTCTGCGACTCATCGCGAGTTGATTTCAGCTTTGCTTCGAAGCTCTCAAGGTTCAGTAACTGGCAGATATGCTCAGTACAGGCGGCTCTCTGGCGGCGACAGTACCCGGCTTAATCTTCCCCGCTCCCTTACGGCTCAGCCTGGGCCCGCGTGTGCTTAAACCACCCTCTGCCTTTCACCACCGGACTCTGAACCCCAAAAGCGACTGCTGGAACGAACACCGGGTGACACCGGGTGACACCGGGTGCTGTGTTTCCTCTGTAAAGCGAAAAGGCTTCCAAGTACAGGAAATACTTGGCACCGACAGACCACTGAACGCTCAGCGTACTCTGAGCCGACAACAACGGCCCCCGCAGTGCCCCAGCAGGGACAGGACCGGCTGCAGGCCGTCCACACCCAGGGCCGCCTTTCCCCACGCCGCCAGGGCCGCTGCGAACGCCTTTCCTCCGCTGCCCAGGAGAGACGGGTCCCTCCGGGGAGCCCGGCGACGCGAGGTCGCGGCAGGTGCGCTCACGGCCAGCGAGCCGCCCCAGCCCGCCCCGACACTCCACTCACCGCCGCCACGGCGCGGCGGGCGGGGGTTGCGCCAGGCCAGCCGCTCCCGCTCCTCGTCTAAGGTGACCTCCCAGGAGCGCTGCCCCAGCCCCAGCGTGGAAACCAGCCGGGGCCGCCGGCCGCCCAGGAGCTGCTCCATGGCCGCCGAGAGCCCGGGCCCGCCGAAGCCCGTTACCGCATGGCACAGCGAAGCGGGCGGCCGTGGCGGGGCAAACCGGGCAGCTAACGGCCCCCTCGCCCGCCACTGCACGGCCTGTCCCCGGGGCGGAGCTCGGCGTCAGCGCTACGCCATTGCCGCCGAGGCGGGGTTTGTGGGGACCAGGGTTCCCCGGCACGACGTCCGCCTCAGCGAGGTGGGGCACGACGGGGACAGAGGGGACAGCGGAATCTCTGAGGATGCTGTCCCTTGCCGCTCTTTGTGTGTTTGCTCCGCTGGCGTCGGAGGCTGCGGCCCGGCCATGGCTCTGCGCAGAGAACGCGGTGCTTACATCGTAAGGCGTGCGGATAGTTTGCATGCTTCTCAGGGAGGGTTAAGCATCCATCACAGTAGCAACGAACTCTTCCGTTATCACAACAGTGAAAATATAATACCTCAAACTGGTGAAATGGCCACAAGTGATGTGGAAAAGGCTGAGGTACTCAATCACTTCTTTACCTCAGTCTTCACTGCAAGGGCCTTCGGCCACACTCCTGGTGTCATGGAAGACAATGCCAAGGACGGGGAGGAAGAACTGCCCATCGTAAGTGAAGATCAAGTTCGTGATCACCTGAAGAACCTGAAAGTGTTCAAGTCCATGGGACCCGATGGGATACACCCACGGGTGCTGAGAGAACTGGCAGATGAGGTTGCCAAGCCCCTCTCTATTATATTCCAAAAGTCATGGCAGACTGGGGAAGTCCCCACAGACTGGAAAAGGAGGAACATTACTCCCATTTTCAAAAAGGGTAAGAAGGAGGAACCTGGGAACTACAGGCCAGTCAGTCTCACTTCTGTGCCCAGAAAGATCATGGAGCAGATCCTCCTGGAGGCACTACTGACACAGAAGAATAGTGAAGAGGTGATTTGGAACAGTCAGCATGGCTTTGCCAAGGGCAAATCCTGCCTGACAAACCTGGTGGCCTTCTATGAACAGGTAACAACATTGACAGATGAGGGGCGAGCAACTGATGTTGTTTACCTGGACCTGAGCAAAGCCTTCGACACTGTCCCGCACCACCTCCTGGTCTCCAAGCTGGTGAAATGTGGGTTTGATGGGTGGACCCCTAGATGGATAAAGAACTGGCTTGATGGCTGCACCCAAAGAGTGGCTGTCAATGGGTCCATGTCCCAGTGGAGGCCAGTAACAAGTGGAGTCCCTCAGGGATCAGTCCTGGGACCTGTCTTGTTCAACATCTTTGTGGGTGCCATGGACAGTGGCATTGAGTGCACCCTCAGCAAGTTTGCTGATGACACCAAGCTGTGTGGTGCAGCAGACATGCTGGAGGGAAGGGATGCCATCCAGAGGGACCTTGACAGGCTGGAGAGGTGGGCCCATGACAACCTCATGAGGTTCAACAAGACCAAGTGTAGGGTCCTGCATCTGGGTCGAGGCAATCCCAGGCACAAATACAGGCTGGGCAGGGACTGGAGAGCAGCCCTGAGGAGAGAGACTTGGGGGAGCTGGTGGATGAGAAGCTCAACATGAGCTCTCAATGTGCACTTGCAGCCCGGAAAGCCAATCAGATCCTGGGCTGCATCAAGAGAAGTGTGGCCAGAAGGTCAAGGGAGGTGATTCTCCCCCTCTACTCAGCCCTGGTGAGACCCCACCTGGAGTACTGCTTCCAGTTCTGGAGCCCCTGTTACAAGAGGGATATGGACGTGCTGGAACATGTCCAGAGAAGGGCCACGAGGATGATCAGAGGGCTGGAGCACCTCTCTTGTGAGGACAGACTGAAGGAGCTGGGGCTGTTCAGTCTGGAGAAGAGAAGGCTCCGAGGTGACCTAATTGTGTCCTTCCAGTATCTGAAGGGGGCCTACAGGAAGGCTGGGGAGGGACTTCTCAGGATCTCAGGTAGTGATAGGACTAGAGGGAATGGATTGAAGCTGGAGGTGGGGAGATTCAGGCTGGATGTGAGGAGGAAGTTCTTCCCCATGAGAGTGGTGAAGCCCTGGA
This sequence comes from Picus viridis, assembly GCA_033816785.1. NCBI lineage: Eukaryota > Metazoa > Chordata > Aves > Piciformes > Picidae > Picus > Picus viridis. The sequence continues at coordinate 21,108,773 of CM066567.1, read as the reverse complement.
ATGGGTTATCCAGGGAGGTGGTTGAGGCCCCGTCCCTGGAGGTGTTTAAGACCAGGCTGGATGAGGCTCTGGCCAGCCTGATCTAGTGCGGGGTGTCCCTGCCCATGGCAGGGGGGGGTTGGAACTGGATGATCCTCGTGGTCCCTTCCAACCCTGACTGATACTATGATTCTATGATACAAGTACCACCAATCTCTGATCTAACCTTGCCTTCTTTTCCAGGAAAAAAGCCTCAGAGATGCTGACAGTATTCTATCGTAATTAAACTCAGAATTCATTGCTGTCTTTCTTCCATGGTACCCCTGAACCTTATCTTTCACTGTAGCTGTTAGCATCCTACCCGAAACAGAGGCCAGAGCCAGCAGCAATTGCTCTGCCACTGACCTTAACTCAAACCTGCTAGTTCTGAATATTTCCTGCAGTTTAGAGAGATATGTGACTAGTCTGATCTTAGTTAGGTCTAGCCCAGTGCATCTCTGGTTCCTGAGCACAATACAGAGATACTCGATCTGAAATAAATCCTTTCACAAACACTCACAAATCTCTCTGTATTGAGGCTTAAAGTTTGTTACAAAAGTCTGTTGTGAGCATTAGTCTGCCAAATCCATGGCTGAGCAGTCATTAGCATCTCACTGATTCTTTGCATTTTGCTATCTGTGTCATCTGTTATCATATGTTTTATACTTGAATGGTAAAATCCCTGAGCCAGGAACATTCTTTCTGGTTTGGGTTGTACCATATGTATCTCATGTAATTTCCATTTTTTGGAACCACTTCTGCAAGCCAGAACAGCTGTGTGGAACCCACACAGCTTCTGGTACTTAGTATGCAACAGAGACTTCCGCTGTTGACCCTTGCAGACATGCGCCAGGAGCTAATGGATCACTAATATAAAGCTGTATTATTGAAAATATTGCACAGGGGTACTTATTTATCATTTCTCCACTGGGCAAATTAGATATAATCTTTTACAGCCTGCAGTCACTTGATTTAGTATTCCTATGCTGTGATCTATGCTAGCTGAAGAAGTAAAAAGTTCATTCTTTTTACCACTCTTGCCTATGATTATTTCCGTTTATTCTTATGAATTTGACAAATCTTTTCAAATTAGCTAAGGCTAAAGCCTTCAAGGGTAAAACACAGAACTAATAAAATATTCTTGGGTCTGGAAGAAGCCTACAAGGGTGTACTAGCACCACTAGCAGCATTTTGAGCCATGATTTGGGGTTGCTACTACAGTAATGTCTTGCGGAAATTCTTACCAGTGCTGTGTGTGGGCCGCTTTGGCACCCTCTGGTCGTCCCCTGAATACCAATGTGTGCTTCTGACCCTAGGTCAGAAGGTCAAATTGGAGCCAACAGAGTACTTTTTTTCAATCGTTTTTAGTACTTCATGATTTTCTTCCCTGTTTCTTAACAGGGAATGAATTTCTAAAGGATGACTGTCTTGGTAGGCTAAAGCCCAAACTTGTCAGTTATTGTTTTGCTGCTGATTACGTGAATCTTCAATTACTACTGAGGGGAGAGAACTGCAGATACAGCAAAGCCAGTAAACTGCAGGATTTATAGTCTAAAATCTTGGTGCTAAAGTTGGCTGATCACAGGGCTCCGCCCTGAGAAATGGCATGGTGGTAAAAGCGCCCCACATTATTCACAGGTACACAGAGGCCACAGAAAGGGTTGCAATTGTAGTTAACTTGGGAAAAATAACGTATTCCCTAACAAGTATGATTCACAACGTCGTATGGGAAGAATGCAGGAAGGTAACACAACTTACAAAGCTTACCTCTGTGACCTATTTGCTACCTGTCTAGCAAACAATGTAAATTTTAAAGCCAACTTTCTCTCCTCAATGTCTGAATTTATAGTAGGTCATTCACCTCAAATGACATCAAGCCAAGTGGTGCAGTTGATACTCTGGAGGAATGGGATGCTATCCAGAGAGACCATCACAGTCAGGAGGAGTGGGGTCATGCAAACCTCTTGAAGTTCAGCAAGACCAAGTGCAAGGTCCTGCTCTTGGGTCAGGGCTAATCACTAGTATCAGCACAGGCTGAATGATGAAAGAATTGAGATCAGCCCTGCAAAGAAGGACTTGGGGATACTGGTATATAAAATTTGTCCATGAGCTGGCAATGTGCATGTGCAGCCTAGAAAGACGACCATAGACTGAGCTGCAAGAAAAGAAGGGTGGCCAGCAAGTAGAGGGAGAAAATTGTCCCACTCTACCCTGCTTTTGTAATACTCCACCTGGAGTACTGTGTCCAGCCCTGGGGCCTCCAGCACAACAAAGACATTGACTTTTTAGAGTGTGTCAATGAGATCTTATTTCATCCTATAAGAAAGGTTAGGATAGACTATTCAGTAAGGCCTGTTGCAGTAGTACAAGGAGTAACGGGTTTAAACTAAAAGAGGGTAAATTTAGTTGAAAAAACATGTAGACATGGCACTTTGGGACATGGTTTAATGGCCATGGAGGTGTTGGGTTGACAGTTGAGATTAGATTGATCTTAGAGGCTTTTTCCAATGGAAACAATTCCATGATTCTGTGAATCACATTCCACTCTATTTTTGCTACTCTACTCAGTTCTGTCTTGGAAATTTATAGAGAACAGCATATTTTTATCAAGAACTCCAGAAAATGCAGCTAGTCCCAAACATGCCATGGAGCCCTTCAGCTGCAATGGCCTGTACTCCCAAGGAGATGGCTCCAGGCTCAAAGACTGCTTCATGTCCCACTGAATATTTGCAATTTGCAATTCCCCTCACTCCCGCTGAGGGGAAAGAAGAAAGTTCAAAATCTGCAAAGATGTTCCTAATATGTCCCTTGAACACGAGAGCTTGCTGTGGTCTCATCTTTCTTATTTTTTGCTGCCCATTGATAACCATGAAACATTTGCTTTCTTCCGCAAGAAGAATGCCCTAAGAAAGTTTGTAGACAGGTGCTTGGGAATTATAAACATTTTTTTATCTTGGTGTTGCATCTCAGGCTCGAAGTTTCTCTTCTCAAGCACACACATGCAGGTCCCATTAGAAAAGTGTAAATACACCCAAAGGCCAAATCTGGCAATTGAAATACTTTTGGAAAATGGAAACTAACCAACAAAGATTATAAATCAGAGGAAATAATTAATTTAAAACATCAAAATCCTGACTAATGCTCTAATTCCTCTTCTACTTATCAGCAAACAAAGACTAAAGCATAAAAAGAATATTCTTGGTGGTGGTGGAAAGACTGACATCACCTTTTCTAGAAAAATACCTGAGCTATTTTAAAGCCTGTATGTGCTTTTAACATAAAAGTTTAAATTACAGTTATTATTGGAAATGGTCTTGATAAAAGCAGTTTCAGAGGCTTGTCAAAAAAAGGATGATTGCAGCCCTTTATTCACTTGGGACAAGTGGTAATTGAGAGAAAGTTGTTGATATACTGGAGGGTGTGGGAATGGATTCAGAAGATACTTTGTTTTCTTGTGAAGTGTTGAGTGCTGTTCCTGAACCCTGGAAGTTTACAGAATCTTTCCTTTCTTCCAAAGCTCTGTCATACCTCAATAATCTCTGCATAAACTACCTATTTGTTTCAAGCTGTTATAGCTGTGGCTCCCATCCACAAACATACACAGGAATATTGATTTGTATTTCTTTGCTTAGATTCTTGTTCCTATTTTAATTATTAACCTCAATTGGAGTCCTTGTGGAGGTGTGAGACACCTCACCCTCCCTTATCCAACTGTGTCCTTTTCAGAAACAGTAAGTTTCCCACCTCACAGAATGATAATGCACACTGGCAGTGTGCAACTTTGGTCTTAAGTTGCTAAATTGTTGTGTTTTGCTGAAAAGGCCAAGAATCGCTGTTCTTCCTTCTATTTTAACACATCAATACAGGAATATTGGTTTTGTTATCTTCTTGATGGCCTTATGTGATAGTGTGTAGGGGGGTGTATAGGAAATGTTTGCTCTGCTCAGTCAGAATGCTGAATAGGTAAAGTAGGTCTCTTCCTGAAGGCAAGGATAACTGAAGAGGCAGAACTCAAAAATGTTGGCAACAGACAAGTTTCTCTCTTCTGCCTATCAGCTTTGCTGATATTCCCAGTCCCTCAAAGCTGCAGAAAAATTTCTCTGTACCAGGCTCATGAAGACGTTTTTGCAAAGCAATGTATGTGGACTCATTCTCAAGAAGAACTTTTTGCAAAATTATGCATGTAGAGCAGGTCTTAAGAAAAGCTCTAAGGATGGTAACTCTGAGCAGGCAGACAATTTTTTATAGTTAGATATATAGATAGGGATATAGTATAGTTAGGTATATAGATAGTGTCAAACTAGTATCAAACTATGTATGATGTTCGATATAACCTCCATTATATATACTAATACTCAGTGCAGGATTAGTAGGATTTTTTTAAGATTTGTAATACTGTAAAACTCCTAACCAACACTCTTCTAAGGTAAAGAATAGGAAATCATAAAAGAAAAACAACCACACAGACTACTGAGAGAGTCCTTTGCAAAGAGAACATAAACCAAAACAGAAGCAGGGTTTTATGAAAGGAAATTTTGGAGAGTACATTTATCAGACATGAAGATTTATCAAACTCAAAGAAACCATTTGAAAATAAAATAATACAAATATATAAACCTTTACACTGGCAAATACAATTTACCTCCTTCGGACTTGGATATCCTTATTAACAGCATAGGAACTAAATAAAAATACACAGACCTGTTATTTAACATGACACTGCAAAACAACTATTACGTAAGATAGGCTAATTAACCTAGCACATGAAAACAGATAAAGTACCTAGTACGAGGCTCTGGCCAGCGTGATCTAGTGTAGGGTGTCCCTGCCCATGGCAGGGGGTTGGAACTAGATGATCCTTGTGGTCCCTTCCAACCCTGACTGATTCTATGATTCTATACTTAGACAAGAAGGGAAGCATTCTATGATTCTATTATTCTATGATTTGTAAGCACCAACTAAGGTCTTTATCATCTTGATGATAAAGCAGCTTTTGAGTGGCTGAAAGAAGTAGAATTGTTTCATCTGGAGAAGAGGAAGCTGAGAGGAGACTTCATTGCTCTCTCCAGCTACCTGAAAAGAGATTATAGTGAGGTAGGTGTTGGTCTCTTCTCCCTAGTATCAAGAGAGAGGAGAATAGAATAGAATAGAATAGAATAGAATAGAATAGAATAGAATAGAATAGAATAGAATAGAATAGAATTAACCAGGTTGGAAAAGACCTTCGAGATCATCAAGTCCAGCCTATCATCCAACACTATCTAATCAACTAAACCATGCACCCAAGTGCCCCATCCAGTCTCTTCCTAAACACCCCCACTGATGGTGACTCCACCACCTCCTGGGCAGCCAATTCCAATGGCCAATCACTCTCTCTGTGAAGAACTTTCCCCTCACCTCGAGCCTAAACTTCCCCTGGTGCAGCTTGAGATTGTGTCCTCTTGTTCTGGTGCTGGGTGCCTGGGAGAAGAGACCAGCCCCCACCTGGCTACAACCTCCCTTCAGGGAGCTGTAGACAGCAATAAGGTTTCCCCTGAGCCTCCTCTTCTCCAGGCTAAGCAACCCCAGCTCCCTCAGCCTCTCCTCATAGGGATTGTGCTCCAAACCCCTCACCAGCTTTGTTGCCCTTCTCTGGACACATTCCAGCAACTCAACATCCTTCCTAAATTGAGGGGCCCAGAACTAGACACAGTACTCAAAGTGTGGCTTAACCAGTGCTGAGTACAGGGGCACAATGACCTCCCTGCTTCTGCTGGCCACACGATTCCTGATACAGGCCAGGATGCCATTGGCCTTCCTGGCTGCCTGGGCACACTGCTGGCTCATGTTCAGCCTACTATCAACCAGTACCCCGAGGTCCCTTTCTGCCTGGCTGCTTTCCAGCCCCTCTGACCCCAGCCTGTAGCACTGCATGGGGTTGTTGTGGCCAATGTGTAGAACCCAGCACCTAGATGTGTTAAATCTCATGCTGTTGAACTCCTCCTATCTGTCCGGCCTGTCGAGGTCCCTCTGCAAAGCTTCTCTACCCTCCAGCAGATCAACACCTGCCCCCAGCTTGGTGACATCTGCAAATTCATTGATGATGGACTCAATCCCCTCATCCAGATCATCAATAAAGATATTGAACAGGATGGGTCCCAACACTGATCCCTGGGGCACACCACTAGTGCCTGGCTGCCAGCTGGATGTGGCACCATTCACCATCACTCTCTGGCCTTGACCCTCCAGCCAGTTCCTAACCCAGCACAGAGTGCTGCTGTCCAAGCCACGGGCTGACAGCTTGGCCAGGAGTTTGCTGTGGGGGATGGTGTCAAAGGCCTTGCTGAAGTCCAGGTAGACTACATCCACAGCCTGCCCCACATCCACCAGGCAGGTCACCTGATCACAGAAGGAGATCAGGTTGGAGAGGCAGGACCTGCCCTTCCTAAATCCATGCTGGCTGGGCCTGATCCCTTGGCCATCCTGTAAGTGCTGTGTAATTGTACTCAAAATGACCTGTTCCATAATCTTGCACCGTTCCATAATCTGGCACTGAGGTCAGGCTGACGGGCCTGTAGCTTGCAGATTCCTCTATCCAGCCCTTCTTGTGGATAGTCATCATGTTGGCCAGCTTCCAGTCGTCTGGGACCTCTCCAGTGAGCCAGGACTGTTGAAAAATGATGGAGAGCGGCTTGGCCAGCTCATCTGCCAGCTCTCTCAGCACCCTAGGATGCATCCCATCCGGTCCAATGGACTTGTGGGGATCCAAGCAGCTAAGCAGGTCTCTAACTACTTCCTCCTGGATCACAGGGGAACTATACTGCCCCCTGAATCCATCAGCCAGCTCAGGAGGCCAGTTGTCTGGAAGACAATCTGTCCTGCTGTTAAAAATTGAGGCAAAGAAGGTGTTAAGTGCCTCTGCCTTTTCCTCATCTTTAGTAAATATATTCCCCTTCATGTCCACTAAGGAGTGGAGGTTGTCCTTGCCCCTCCTCTTGCCATTAATATACTTGTAGAAGAATTTTTTGTTGTCCTTCACAGAAGTGGCCGGTCTAAGCTCTAAATGGGCTTTTGCCTCTCTAATTTCCTGCATGACCTGGCAACATCCTTAAACATTTCATGGGTTGCCTCACCTTCCTTACAAAGATGATACACCCTCTTTTTTTCCCTTAATTCACCCAGAAGCTCATTGCCCAACCAGGCTGGCCGTCTGCCCCGGCGGCTCATCTTCTAGCATATTGGCACAGCCTGTTCCTGCGCCTTCAAGAGTTCTTTCTTGAAGCAGGTCCAGCCCTCCTGGACCCCTTTGTTTTTAAGGGCTGTTTCCCAAGGTATGTTCTGGGTTAGGTCCTTGAGTACCCTGAAGTCTGCCCTCTAGAAGTCCAGAGTGGAGGTTTTGTTGCTGCCCTTCTTAGCTTGACTGCATATTGAAAACTCAATTATTTCATGGTCGCTGGACCCCAGACAGCCTCCAACCACCACATCTCCCACCAGCCCTTCTCTGCTTGTAAAAAGAACGTCAAGCAAAGCCTTACCCTGGTAGGCTCATGCAGCAGCTGGGGTAAGAAGCTATCTTCCATACCCTCTAAAAACCTTCTAGGCTGCCTCCTCTCTGCTGTGTTAAGTTCCCAGCAGATATCAGGCAGGTTAAAATTGCCCATAAGAACAAGTTCTGGTGATCTTGAGACAGCCTCTACCTGCTTATAAAATAATTCATCAACCTCTTCATCCTGGTTGGGTGGTCTATAACAGACTCCAGCCAGGATATCAGTCTTGTTGGCCTTGCCTCCAATTCTCACTCACAGGCACTCACCCTGATCATCCTTGATCTCTAGTTCCATGGCATCCAGAGCCTCCCTGATGTACAGGGCCACCCCTCCACCCCTTCTCCTTCGCCTGTCTCTCCTGAAAAGCCTGTAGCCATCAATTACAGTGCTCCAGTCATGTGAGTCACCCCACCACGTTTCTGGTGGGATGTGGCAACTATGTCATAACTTTCCTGCTGTAACAAGGCTTCCAGCTCCTCTTGTTTGTTACCTATGCTGTGTGCATTAGTGTACATGCACTTTAGCTGGGCTGCTGATTTCACCCCTGACTCCAGCTTACCACCCCCAGACTCCTGTCTGGGGGTACTGGTTTCAGCCCCTTCCCCCTTTGAATCTATTTTAAAGCCCTGTCAATGAGACCTGCCAACTCCCTTCCTAGAACCCTTTTCCCTCTGTGGGATAGGTTATTCTCATATGCTAGGAATTTATCATTTATCAAATGTATCCTGAAACACAAATGTTCACACCAGTATTCTTGCAAGATATCCACTTTTGACCTGATATTCACAAGCTCATGGGTTTTTTTGGGTACCCCTAGAAGAGTATGAATAATTGCAATTAAAGATGAATCTTGAGGTCCATGTCCATGTTGGAAGACATAGCCACTATTTAAAAGATAGCAGAGTTACTATATGAGAAAGAAGGATGCTCAGAATGGCAAAGACATCTGGCCAAAGCTGAAAAACCAACAAACCAACAAAAAACAAACCAGCAAGCAAACCGAACAGAACATTAAACTTGTAAATATGAATACTGTAATTTTGAAGTCAAATAGCATTAGATCACAAACTTCATTGTCATGAAAGTTTATGTTGAGAGAATCATGATTTATTCTCAAGAGTTACAATTTTTATATTTTCATTCAAACTGACCCGCCATTGCTGTTTCAGCACAAAAAGGCAATCCTACACAATACCTTTGTCATAACACTATTACCTGAGACAATATAGAAGTATACAACATAAAAAACAAACAAATGCTTTCTCAGTCTTTGGACACAATCTCATCAATGCTGTTATTGAGTCATTATATAATTGTAAAGTTGACAGGTGTGTAAATTTATATTTTAATAACATCTACCTTTGTTTTGCAAAGACAAATATCCTGGTTGTAGAAAAGTTCCATTTGTGGATTTAAGGTAGAAGAGGGAAAGTGGTTTTTTTATGTCTTTAAATGCTAGTGAGTTGTCTCCTTGAAATGGATTAGATTATCTGATTTAATTAACAATGTTACTTTCTATGCTTAGTACAATATTTTAGAAGTAAAATATAAACCTGAAGTAAATATTTAGATATGCAGGTGAAATTCTCTTTCAGAGACTGAGATTCTGAATGATCAGATCAAAGACTGATTGAAGCAGTTTTTCTGAAGAGCAATTTTCACTTTGTTTTCCAGCTGACTACTGTAGTAGAGATTATGACAGCTGGTATGAAATTGTCTGAACCAGTGATACTAGAATGCAAATACATGCCAACGCGTTGCATAAAATCCACAAAGCAGAGCTATTTCTGCGCAATGCCTTTTGACATCTCAGCACACATGTTGACTCAAATTGGCATCCTCTCTATTTTCTGAAATAAAAATTAAATGGAAAGCTAAGAATGGAATGTAAAATCAGACACAGATACCTAAAAAGCAGGACAATGGGAAACAAAGAGGATCTTTTAATAATTGAAGTTCAATATTTAATTTTAGCATCCAAATATATTTATGGCACTTTGATGCTTAAGGGGATGCCAGACATTCAGGGGATAGTTTTAAATATATTTAAAAGAAAATTCAAAGGCTGAGGAGTATCATAGTATCATCGTTATCAGTCAGGGTTGGAAGGGACCACGAGGATCATCTAGTTCCAACACCCCTGCCATGGGCAGGGACACCCCGCACTAGATCAGGCTGGCCAGAGCCTCATCCAGCCTGGTCTTAGACACTTCAGGGACGGGGCCTCAACCACCCTCCTGGATAACCCATTCTAGGCCTTCACCACTCTCATGGTGAAGAACTTCCTCCTCACATCCAGCCTGAATCTCCCCACCTCCAGCTTCAATCCATTCCCTCTAGTCCTATCACTACCTGAGATCCTGAGAAGTCCCTCCCCAGCCTTCTTGTAGGCCCCCCTCAGATACTGGAAGGCCACAATTAGGTCACCTCGGAGCCTTCTCTTCTCTAGACTGAACAGCCCCAACTCTTTCAGTCTGTCCTCACAAGAGAGGTGCTCCAGCCCTCTGATCATCCTCGTGGCCCTTCTCTGGACACGTTCCAGTATGTCCATATCCCTCTTGTAATAGGGGCTCCAGAACTGGACGTAGTACTCCAGGTGGGGTCTCACCAGGGCTGAGTAGAGGGGGAGAATCACCTCCCTTGACCTTCTGGCCACACTTCTCCTGATGCAGCCCAGGATCTGATTGGCCTTCCGGGCTGCAAGTGCCCATTGAGAGCTCATGTTGAGCTTCTCATCCACCAGCTCCCCCAAGTCTCTCTCCTCAGGGCTGCTCTCCAGTCCCTGCCCAGCCTGTATTTGTGCCTGGGATTGCCTCGACCCAGATGCAGGACCCTACACTTGGTCTTGTTGAAGCTCATGAGGTTGGCTTGTGCCCACCTCTCAGAGTAATCTGAAAATCAGTTGTAATCTGTTTGTTTTGCCAGGTAAAAATGGCTGAGAAATTAATTTGGAGTGCATTATTTTATTGGAAGCATATTTAGAACTGACTAGTTTATATGTCATTCTAAATACAATTTACAGAAATTGTACATTTTGATGAGATTTATACATTTTCAAAAGATGGCACAGGGGTTTAGTCAATCAGCTAATTTAGTCAGAACTATGAATCAAACTTCAGTGCAACGCTTTGAAAAACAGTCAGCTCAAAACTATCTCCAGATGGTTTAATACAAATAGTTTTGGAAAAATCGTCACACTGAAATACATTTAAAATCACTGTGGCTAAGAAATGACAATTGGAAGTAATTAATATTTTGAAAAGAACCTGAGTACAAATAATCATTCAATTGTTTTTATAGTTGTACCTGTATGAGCAAATCAACAGGAAAAGAAAATACATTTTTAATGGCAGATTCTTCGCCTTGATTATAAAAGGAAATGCAGTAATGAAACTTGAACTAATAACATTCATACTACATTTAGCTCTGAGAAACCTCCTTCTCTGTAACAGTAAGATGGGTGTGCAATAGAACTACTATAATAGTTGTGTGTTTATTTCATTCCTCTTGCCTTTGTAAGCAAATTTTGAAACTGTGACTAGAATTCTTAGGACAGAAACTCGTTAAATGCTCTATGTGTCTTTCACAGTCAACAATCACTAGCTACTGAGAAAACTTGTGTGACTTACTCACTATGCTGTATGATTGATAATCTCAACATCACAAATCATGATTTCGGAAGGAAGAGTTTTGAAACACTGCGGGATAGAACATGAAGTGGGGAGAGAGAAATAGACAAGTGTGGTATGGACTTTGTCACTAACAACTAGAAACAAAACTATAGGCATAGCAGAAGCTGACAGTGCCCAACTAAAACCCTACACATTCCCTTTTTATCAGCACAAACCCCTACTCACAATGCCCTGTTTCAGAAGACAAGCAATGTTGTTTGAGGCTGATTAAAGAAACAAGGATTTCAGGGTTGACAGCAATGTAGCTCGAGGTTGGGTTGAAAAACACAAATTTTTCTGCGTAACTGAATCAATGGCTGCATGGCTCTCTGAAAACTATCGGATAAAAACCCAACATGAGTGACAACAAAATAATACTGAAGAAAGACATTGGTTTCTATCACTAGGAAAATGAAGACTCTGACTACTAAGTGTATGGGTATGCATGCAGGTATAAATGTACAGCTGGGTGAAAAAACATTCACCTGAATCTCCAAATTCACTGGGTAATAATGCCGTTAACTTCAGAGTAATAAAAGTGTAATCCAACTAGGCTTTTTTGCCTTTGAAACTTAATTTGCTAATCCTAAAGATCTTAAAAATTTCTCCTTCCTGTGATCTTCTCTCTGGAAATCTCTTTAGCTGTAGAGAATATACTATATGAGAATAAAATTTATCACTTCCCATGTCTGATAACACTCTCTAGCAGGAAAACCTCAGTTCTGTTATCAAAATCCTGGGATTAATGTTTCAGCCAAGGGTACTTTTAATCAATCAGACATGTTTTGTCCTCTATTAAAAGTGAAGTGAGCAGATCAAAATGACTGGTGCTAAAGCTCCTTACATCCCCTTTATATGCAGCTTAGGAGGTTCATCCTGATTTAGATGTCAGCTAGGTTCCTGAGCAAACATCTCTTTTATGCGTGTGGTTCAGTGATCAGGGAAAAGCATTAGGCACAAACTGTAAGACCTTTTGGTGATACAGCCCACAAATAAGTTATCAACCTATTGTTCCTGAAGAGCACTGCGCACTTCTGGAGCAATCTTTCTGATTTAGTTTCCTTCCAAAGAGAATCTGTTTCATAGGTACCACAGCTGTCCTCAGAACTGAACACAGTAAATGGAGATAAACATGGGATTTGCTTCAACACTGCAACATTGCTCTGAAGTGAGTTGCTAATGCAGACCTGGTTGTATTGTATGTTCAAAACTTAGATTTGGCCAAGGGCTACTAGGCCAGACCACTTTTATAGTTTTATAAGCTTCATTGCTTGGTGAAATACTTCCATTATTTAGAAAACATCTTTTAAAATAAACCTCTCCTGCCCTTACTTGCCTTTGTATGTCACCTGAGGAATTTCCAGGCTCCAAATCTCCATGGGCAACTGGCACAAGATACTTCCTTTCTATCAAAGGGGTTAGAACAAAAGAACTGATGGACACTGTGATCTTTCATAGTTTCATGACTGCATTTCAAGTTTCTGCTGCAGTACAGGTACTAAAAAACTAAACAGGATTGAAGCAAAATGATAGCTGAAGTATAATAGCCTTAAGGTGGTATCTCAGTACTTTCAAGAGATAGCAGCCTATGCAGGAACCTTTTGCTAACCACCAAATTAAAATATCCTGGTTGTTAACAGTTTTGAATGGTGAAACTATTATCATGGCTAATTAAATCTTGTATAAACCTGTCTACAACTGAATCTACAGACATACTCTGTACAGCACCATTATGTAGCTGTGTAACTTGCTCTAAAGATTTGTTCTTTCCTAATCCACCAATAATACAAGCACTCCTTATTTGTCCACTTCTACAAATGATCTTCTGCAGCAGCTTATGTAAATAGTATAGGTTCTCTAATTCCTTTCATATCTATTTTGTTATTTAAAGACATAATGGACAGCTAGTGAAATGGCAGTTCTGTGAAATCAGAATCCATGTTCATTGTTATGACGGTGTCAGTGTCAAAGATGCTGTTGCTGTAAACAGGTAGGTGTTAACATGCCAACATCTGTAGCTACTTTTAACTGTGTGAAAAACTCAGTCCTCTTTTTGGTTTAGGAGTCCAGATGCATTAGCTGGCAGGGCGTGTTCAGTCAAATGTCCTTCTAGAATATCTTTGAAGTACCTTACCATCCATCCTCCTTTTCATGTGTTCCAGCTCACTGTATGGGAATTGCTTGGTTGCTTACATGTAGTCTATCCAAACCACACCTACTACTTAGTGCTGCTGGGACATTGCTATTAATGACTCAAAAAGTGTTCAGTCAATCTGACTAAAACCAAAAAGGCATCACTTTATTTATTATTATGGGTACAAAGAATCCTCTTATGGCAGTTTTCCACAAGCAGTTGCCCATGGGTGGATATATCTCTGCAAAATCCTCTGACGCATACAGGAGCATGGTGAACACAGAAGTGCTATGTCGCATGAATTTGGTGAGTAGGTTACTTTCATGATGATGCAACAGCTAACCTGCATAAGCACATACAATTTCCAGTCTATTTCTACCAATTAATTTGAAAGTCACAGTGTGTTTTCCTCTTTAGCACATAATTTTTTGGTTTTTTTTGGAGACATCAATATTTGAAAGCTGACAGTAGAAGCAGCCTGCAACCTATATATCTTGTTTAGAACTAATAGTGAATTAGTAGTTTAGAAACTACTAATATTTAGGGTACTAGTGAATGATCATATCCTATATGAGTTTTTGTAGCCCAGAATATTTGTGAGTAAACAATGTGGATTGTTTTTGTGGATTGTTTCAGTGCATTGCCTTGCTGTTTGGTGCAGGCTTGGAATTCTGTTGACCTTTACAATGGCTGAGGAAATCTCTTTTGGCCAGGTCTTTCTATGATGCTTTGTAATTGAGCCTATTTCTGAGAGATTCCAAGTCTTCATAAAATAAATGAATGTTCAAAAGATTCTAAGATTTTTCTGTTGCATGCAGACTGATGCAACTTTAATAGTTCCGTAGCTTGTCAGAACATGCTTCAACTACAGAAGCTGGCTTTATTTTACAACAATATTCTAGGACATTTGGCATGAATGGCATAATTATACTTCATTTCTTGGGCTGCAGTTCATTGACCTCTCTGTACGGTTGAGCAGCACCCTGAACAGGAGCAGTGCTGTTACCATAAGAAGTCATGGGTGTGCTACCTTTGGCACTCATAGTTATTTTGAATAAATTGAAGAAGGGCTGTGCCTACCAACTTTGCAGCCTTCAATCAACTTTTCTGCCCTTTACTGGCATTATCTTATTGTGGCAGTTCAGGCTGGGTGCCTCCTGTTACTGCCACATAAGTTACATCTCTGGTGTCCTGAGTGTCCAACCCAGTAGGTGGACACAGGAAAGAGTGTATTCCTACCCATAAATCCTGCCCCCTCTAAATCCAGCTGCAAAGTCTTTCTCTTCCTCTTTCTTCCCTCTCTGCTCCCATGGGAGGTGCTCCCTATCGGGTAGCAGTGGTGGAGTATCTCAAGGCCTCTTAGGCCTGGCTAGGCCTAATGCCAGGAGGAGAAGGGGGAAGGCAGTCTCAGACCTGGCCAGCCTGAGACTAGCCTAGCAGTGGAGGGGGAAGAAAAAGCTCTGGGGGTTTTAGGTATACACGCAGGTGGGGAGAAGGGAAGTGCTGGGCAGGCTTTGGGTGTAGTCTAAGGGACTCTGTACACTTTGGGATTCCCTAATCTCTCTTCCTGGGAAGAACTTCTTCCTAACATCCAGCCTGAACCTCTCTGGCACAGCTTGAGATCAAACGTGTATTAGAAACACTAAACTGGAGAAAAAAAATTAATAATCAAAAAGAAAACAGTTTTTTACTCAGACTTTATGAACACTTTTTATGAGTATGTATTAATTATGTGTTAATGAATATGTAGTACGTACTTTTTAGGTTAAAGCTGTCTATTACATAGGATCATGGGTTGATTTGCAGGACACCAGGCCTGCTGGCAACAGATGGGACATACCTGTATCAAAGGGGGAAAAGGATCCTAACCCAGGAGCTAGCAGGGCTCATTGAAAGAGCTTTAAACTATATCTGAAATGGGAATGGAATAAAACTTGGCTTGTTAGAAAAAGCCCAGAGGCAGCATACCAATATTTGAATGATTGTGTGATACCGAGGTCTTCTAGCCTGCCATCTTAGTGCAGGCAGAGAATGAAGACACACAGGGTGGCAAAGACATTAGGGTTACTGATGAATTAGCAACTGCAAGAGCACCTGAGAACAGTCAGGTAGGAGTTAAGACTTCTCACTAGAAAAAGATGGCAAGATCTTTAGACTAACTGAAGTGCATCTACACTAATGTATGTAGCATGGAAAATGAACAGAAGGAATTAGAAGCTATTGTGGATTAGAAAAACTATGATAGAGTGGCCATCACAGAAATGTGGTGGGATGTCCCACATGACTTGAGTGCCACAGTCTCTTCAGAAAGGCTAGGCAAGGATGGAGAGGTGGTAGGGTGACCTCATATGTCAGGGTGTGTTTTAATTGTATTGAGGTTAACGATGGTGTTCTGTGGGATTCTGGAAATACAACCCAGCAGAGAGGGAGCAGTCGTGGAGGCTCTTGGAGAGCCTGGAAGATAACTTCCTAACACAATTGGTGAATGAGAGAATGAGGGATGGCTCTCGACTTGCTACTTCTAAATAGAGAGGGACTAGTAGGAGATGTCTTGGACAAGTGACTGTAAGATGGTGGAGTTTTCAATTCTTAGTGAAGTTAGGAGCGGGATCAAGAGAACTGCGTTCTTGGACTTCCAGAGGACTGGTTGATGGCTTTCAGTGGGAGATAGTCCTGAACAACAAGGGAGTTCAGGAAGGCTGGACATTCCTCAAGAGTGAAAATTTTCAAGGCACAGGGAACAAACTGTCCCCATGCATTGCAAAATGTGCTGGTGGGACAGAAGACTGGCCTGGCTAAGGAGAGAGCTTTAGGTATAACTCAGGAAGATAAGGAAAATATATCACAGTATCACAGTAAGGACCTAAAGAGATCATCGTGTCCAACCACGCTGCCAAAGCAGGATCACTTAGGGCAGTCTGCACAAGAATGCATCCAGGTGGGTTTTGAAAGTCTCCAGAGAAAGAGACTTCACAACCTCCCTGGGCAGCTTGTTCCAGTGCTCTATCAGCCTCACTGTAATGAAGTTTCTCCTCATGTTGAGGTGAGGTCTTCTATGTTCAAGTTTGAACCCATTGTTCCTTGGCTTAGTGCTGTGCACCACCGAAAAGAGCTTGGCCCCATCCACTTGACACCCACCCCTCAGATATTTATACACATTGATGAAATCCCCTCTCAGTCTTCTCAAGACTAAACAGCCTCAGTCTCTCTTCACACGGGCGATGCTCAAGTCCCCTAATCATCCTTGTGGCTCTCTGTTGGATTTTCTCCAGCAGTTCTCTGTCTTTCTTGAACTGGGGAGCCCAAAACTGGACACAGTATTCCAGGTGTGGTCTAACTAGGGCAGAGTAGAGAGGTAGAAGAACTTCCCTACACCTGCTAGACAGACCCTTCTGGATGCATCCCAGGATACCATTGGCTCTCTTGGCCACAAGGGCACATTGTTGTTCCATGGAGAACTTGATGTCCACCAGCACTCCAAGGTCTTTTTCCATGGAGCTGCTTTCCAACAGGGCAGCCCCTAACCTGTACTGGTGCCTGTTGTTATTCCTCCCCATATGCAGGACCCTGCACTTGTCCTTACTAAACTTCATGAGGTTTGCCTGCACCCAGCTCTCCAGCCTGTCCAGGTCATGTTGGATAGCGGAACAGCCTGACAGGGTGTCAGCTACCCCCTCACCCCCTCAGTTTTGTATCATCAGCAAACTTGCTGAGGGTACTCTCAATCCCCTCATCCAGGATGTTAATAAAGATATTGAACAAAACTGGACCCAATACCGATCCCTGGGGAACACCACTGGCCACAGGCCTCCAAGTTGACTCTGTGCCACTCTGTGCCACCTCTAATACTGTGTTCACTTTTGGGACCCTCACTACAAGGACATTGACAAGGACAGGTGCTGGAACATGTCCAGAGAAGTTGCTGAAGGTTCTGGAGAACAAGTCTTATGAGGAGCGGCTGAACAAAATGGGATTTTTTAGTCTGGAGAAGAGGTTGAGGGGAGACCTTATTGCTCTCTACAATTTCCTGAAGGGATATTGTGGTGAGGTGGGGGTTGGTCTCTTCTTCCTAGTATTGAGTGATAGAATGAGAGGAAATGGCCTCAAATTGTGCCAGAGGAGGTTTAGATTGGATATTAGGAAAAATTTCTCTACTGAGAGTGCCTATGCATTGGAATAGGCTGCCCAGGAAATTTTTAAAATGTGTAGATATGGCACTCAGGGACATGGTTTAATGGCCATGGTGGTGTTGGGTTAATGGTTGAACTCGATGATCTTAAGGATCTTTTCCATCTGAAACAGTTCTATGATTCTATAATAAAAGTACAATATTCAGTTACAGATTTGTTTTCAGCCTGCTTCTGAGAGCCACTAGAATAAAACCAGGGATGTAAGAGATGATATTTCTGAAAGTTCTAATGTGAAAAGTCTATCATTCACTTCCTTGATATTAAAAATGTAGCAGAGGAACAAGAGTGCTGAACATCACTCAGTGTAGATGACTTTTATATTGAAGTCTTGGGAAGAAATTAATCATTGTTGTAAACGGGCAGAACACAGCTGGGAGTGGCTGAATTGTGTTTGCAAGCTGAACAGAGCACTGTGAAGCAGCTCAGCTGGATTCCTGAGCAGTGAGAGTCTGCTAACCATCAGCGTTTTAAAACACTGCAGTAGTAAAAGCCCACCAAATGGCTGCAAGAAAGTGTTTGGTCTCAGGCCCAGTGGGAATTTCCTCAGCTTTCAGAGTGGGGCCATATGCCAAGATCCCTGCAGCACTGCTTAGCTCTAAAGTAAACAGCTGAATATATTTGGCACTGCTTTTACTACTGTTGCTTAAGCAGCTTTCATATGGGTTTGTATGTGCACAGCTATTATAGCACTGGAATTAGGAAGAATCTTCTTTTCAAAGCAAATATTCCTTTGCTAAATCACTAGAAAGTATGTACAGAGATGATATGAATTGGCAAAAACTGCCTCAAAACTACATAATCAAGCATGCAGAATTTTGGACTCATCTCAAGGAGAAATCCCCCTCCAATCATCTGTCTATATATAGACCTATAGATAGACTTCTGAGTGTGAGATGCAGTAGGATATACTTTTCAGACATTACGAGGGACTGTTTTCCCATATTAACATTTTCCAGTCAAAATCTTAACATTGTCAGCCTTGCAATAAACAGACTTTGCCTGCTAATACACTAATGCTACAATCAAAGTTGGTAGGATCTGAAAATGCAGATTCATATTAGCAGGCCAGTGGTCATGCTGACATGAAAGAGGCCACATTCAAATGTCATGCCAGTCTTCAGATGACTGACACCTGGACATGCTGCAGTTGATAACTGAGTTGATCTTCAAGAATGAGATCACCAAAACATTACTGCACTGAGCAGTACCAACACATCTACTCCAGCATCTGTTTTGCTGGCAGACTCCAGGGAAGCATCTTACCATAATCTCATAATGAGATAGTAATACCAAAAAGGAATTATCAGTAACTGCACAACTTTGTTTATTGAAGTGTACCAGATGGAAATGATGGTGACAGGAAAGCATTACCTGGATCCCCCTCTGCAAGCAGGAAAACAGTCCTGAGCTACCTGGTTCCTTCAATAGGAAAATTTATATGTTGAAAGTCCAGTACCTGGTCAAGAGAAAACTGAAAACCAGACAGTGGGCTTTTACATGCGGGATAGTAAGAAGAATTTTCATTTTTGCCTGCTGAGAAAAAACATTGATCCTGTACCAAATGATAGTGAGAGACACACAGTCATGCTACAATGAGTTCATTTTATTGTATAATAGAGGGCAAATGAAGTAGACTAATTGTAACAAAAAAGGACCAAGTCATGGAGTCCTCTCCTCTCTCACACAAGGCTATTCTTTCTTGTGGTTGCTATAAAAGTTCTCAGAATATTTCAGAGAAAAAAATATAATGTCTTTGTTCAAGGTTACAGTCCTTAGAAACCATATCTGTATCAGTGGTTTTCATAGCAGCATCAAACCTTACCATTTAGTTTCAGTTTCTCCCAGGGTGTGTGTGTATGTATATATATATAGAGAGAGAGAGGCCTGTGTGTCAGGAAAAAATCTATAGTAATGCTGGTTAGATGAGCAAGTAACAACAGAAAAAAGGCTTCATGGAAGAATAAACATCCAGAGATACACAGATGCCTATTGCTGGCTGATTTCTCCAGGACTCTTAGGACTACAAAAAATATTGATCGTTTTTCCTTAGTATCAAAGAGATAAACAATCCCACTAAAGTTTGCAGAAGCTGACAGATTCTATGAAAGGTTTTTCATAACAGCACTGACAAAGTTGCTTGCCTGTTTCATCTGCCAGAGGAAAGGTTCATATGACTTCACTGCTGAAAGATACTAAAGATTGAATAAACACTAAACAATTCTTTTAAGGTGAAATAAGTATTCAGGCTGCTTTTGACTTCCAGATCTAGAGAAACTTATCATTTCTATATGAAAAGCAGGTTCTGCATTATTTAGTTTTGAGGAAAATAAGACACAACATTTTTGTCAATAATTCCAAAGTCCTTACAATCCAAAACATTACAGTGTTTCAGTAGTGGTATACAACAGTTAAATTGAGCTAGAATGGACATGAATTCTTCAAGGTTTTCAGCACCCCAGAGCCCAGTGAAGAACTAGGGAGCATTTTTGACAAAATAGACCTGCACAACTCTGATAGAAGTAATCTGACTTTGTTAAGTTGCCTTCTGTCAAGTTCCTGTTTACTGTGGTAACACCAATGAGCAACTTCTCTATTAAAATAACTAACTCAATACTTACTACAGTAGGTGCTGAGTTTTTATCAACCATAGTATAAACAGACAACATAAAAAACCATTAAAATTATGTGTACATATATATATAGATAATGAAAAGATTGTGCGTGCTCCCTTTAACTCTTCCACATTTTTAAAGGTTATTGAAGACATTATTTTCCTCTTCAATGAAAAATAAATAAATCTTCACAAAATAATTCCTTGTGTTTTGGGCATATAAATCCTCAGACTGGGTTACTTAGGACAAGAGGATTCAAGGAGCCAACAGGAGGGTTGAATGAAGCTGCAATATCTGGCAAGCTAGTGTTTTCCTCTCAGATAACAGGCTGTTCCTAGAAGACTTCCACAAAGCCTTTCTGCAAAAGCCATCTCTGACCACACAAAGAGGATATAAAAGTCTAAATGGCTTGTTTAGCTCCTTTTAAAAAACATCCAGTTCATTCAGGTGTTGCATAATCCTTGATCATTGTATACTAGTGATAATATCCAAAGTGATGTTGATGTAACACTCTGAACAACTCCAATCTCTTCTGAGACGTTTCTCAGCAGAGAGCTGAGCTTGTTTCACCCAAGGCTGTTCTGCCTTTCACAGCACATTGACCCAGAGGCGTGCGGCTGTCCTTGTATGTCCCAGATGGAGATCTTGAGGCAGACAGAGTTGACAGCCTTGGCACTGCAATGTGGCAGGGAAGCTGGCTGGGGGTACATGGATGGACTGCCACACAATATCCTTTCAAAGTGAAGTTCTTGTGGGGCTGCCAGCCCTTGCACCCCATGCAATGCAGTGCTCCCAGGCCTATGTGGTCATACAGACTAAATGCTGACTTGTCTGGTGTTGACAGCAGGAAAAAGACTAAAACATTTTTCTCCCTTCCCCACTGAATTAATTGTTGGTATGTGAAGTGCTTCCTTTGCATAGACAGTATACTATCGAAATGACGGAAAGGCTGGAGTCTAATGTGGGCAGAAAGCACTATTTTTCTTGTTATCTGAGCTTGGCAGACATGAATTTACAGATGAATCAACTGTTTCTCAGGCAGAGAGACAGATCAAGTCCGTAGAGCTTCATACCATGGGAAATGCTTTGAAAAGTGTTCCAAGTAGTCCTTTATCAAATAACAACGTGGGTTTGAATGTCAGTTTCTCATCAAAGTATTGATCCTTTCCTGGCATTGCAACATCCTGTTGAGACAGTGACATGTTACTATTGGAGCCAAAGGTACCTCAGCTGCTCTCCAGACATGCATGAGAACACTGAAAAGAGCAATGAGATGCAGAATGCTGAAATATAGTCCTTTCTTTTAAGAAAGGAGCACCTTAATGAAAAATAAACCCAAACCCAAACAACAACAACAACAAAAACCAAACCAAACCCCCCCAACTAATTACCATAAATGCATCTTTACCATTTTGAGATAAGTGAAAACAAAAGCGCACAAGCTTCAAGCTTTAACCTGGCTTAGAAAACACACCAGATGATTTCCTAAGTTAGTTACTGGAAGGTTACTGAACAACAAGGGTGCTATGAAAAACATCATGGTCAAACTCAAAGCCTACTGAAGGCATTTCTATCCTTCCATCATGTCTAAGCACTAGATGAAAACTGACTACTATTTCTCTACCATAATAATTCTCTCATTAGATGTACTGATTTTGAGCATAGTGTCAACTATTAGCACTGAAATAAAATGGACATTTTCTTCTGTTGTGCTGTGTGTAACACGCAGAAAATTGGAATACTTAAAAAACCCAAAGAAACAAACTCCTATAGGTGCTGTGGTGATTTTTTACTTCACTGCTCCCATATAGTAGCACTTCAACTGGCTAATTACTTAAGAGCTATGAAAAAATTGCCTGAGTTACTTTTTCCGAAGGACAAGTCCCCAGGACAGACCCCTTCTCGTGAGCTATGTTACAGGAGGAGTCAATTCTTCTGGCTTCTTAGTGGAGAGAGACAGAATACATTTCCAGACAGCAGTGTGGATTTTCACTGCACCACAGACTATGCAAAGGCGTCCACATTTCTTCACCTACACAAACACAGAAAAGCTCTTTTTTAGACACAGGAATGTAAACAAATTTGTTCCACTGATTTTGCTCTTGCAACAAAGAAGAAAAGCCCACTATTCTTAGTGATACTCCAATTAAACCACATTTTAATTTTGATTTCTGTGTAAGGTTATGCATCTGTATCTAATGTGCATTCATATATATATATATATATGTATACAATGTCTAAAACAATATAACTGTTCCTTTATTGCAGAAAGTTAAAGTGGTACAAGACAAAAGAAAGATGAATAATAATAAGAAACTCAAAAGGAAATAGCTTTGGCAGCAGTCATAGGTTGTAGAGCCCAAGGGACTGTTATGATCATCTTCTCTGATTTTCTGCAGAAAGAACATATTTTTGACACACTAAAAATCTCTATCAAGCCCAATGAATAGTAGCTGAAGTACACCATATTTTTCAGCAAGACATTGAAAGAACTAAACTTATGAAGAAGCCCTACATCACCTACTCAATAATGCAATTGCTTATTTTCACTCTTTAGATAGTATTTCCCCTTAACTTGCTCTAGGATTAATTTCCAGCCATTAAATCATGTTATGCCTCTGCTATGTTCTTTAGTAGTGCTTGCCATTATCATTATTTGCTACTATTAGTTTTTGCCACCTACAAATGCACAGCAGCAGTGATTTTGAATTTTTAGATAAGAATATTGGCTGGCATTATCTGGGAACATGTACAAACAGAAGGGTACGACTTACAAATTAATATAAATCATGGACAACAAAGATGGTATAGGATCAGTTTGACAGTAAGAATATTAATAATTAAGGTATTATTAATGTAGGAACAAGAATACAGTATGATGTGAACTATGAATGTAAAGTTTTTGTCATGCAGTACTTAGACAATTTTTTTCGCTATCAGTGAAATTCTTGGCTTTTGTTTTTAAAGGTGTGTTTTAAGAAAAAGGACAAAGGTTTGTCTGGCAGAAACCTGCCACTTGGCTACGTTCCTTACTTAGTTTAATACAAGATATAACTCTCTCTCCTTGAGCAAATCTTTCTTCTCACAGAAAAAACAGAAAAGGAAAAAAAAAACACAACAAAAAAGAGAGAAAACAGAAGTTTTCAAGCTTCATTAGTATTTCAATGTTGTTCCTGTTCTGCAGCCTATGGTTGACTTTGAGAGTTAAGAGAGATTTTTGGAAAATGATGCATGGCATATTTATTTCCTCTGGCTACGTGCAAAATCTTATTTTAATGATCATGCATACTAGAATTATTACCACTGTACTTCAGGATTTCAGTAGAAGAGATTAATCCTTTGAGCTCTTTCTGTTTAAAATGGCTTTAACTTCTGAGGAGCTGCCTGTGATTGCCTTATCATTTTCTCTTCAAAACTCAGGGACTCTCTGGTGGGTTTATGTCAGCATTCTTAGTTCATTTCTTGCATGAAGATTGCCAGTCCTGAAACAACTGTCAAGACCATTCAAGTGAAATTGCAAATTTTAATTTCAAGGTTTAGAAGCTAAGCTATTCTTTATTACTTTACAACATGATGCTACATGCTGTGTTATACAAGGAAGTGACAGGAATAGCAAAATACTACATTCTCACTTTTTAGTCTAAGGTTTTTCCCCTTAGCTGAAAAACTTGTATTATTTCTACCCCTTTCTGAAAAGTAACAAGGTCTAAAAATAATAAAACTACACAGGCTTTGATTTTTTCCCCCAGTTCCACCAACAGTCTTAAGTGTGCAAAAACATTTGTCATCTTCAGCTAATAAGTACTTTGTAAATCCAACTCATCAACAGAGTGTATCTCTTGGATAAGGAGCAGCAAAGCTTTGAAGACGATGTAAAAAAGATTTTGTTACCTTTATCCTATCTTTTCAGCCAGATATCTGGAGTTATTCTCATTTTCTTTGCAATATAATTTTGCTTATGTCTCTCTTTCACCACGCTCTCATCCCCTCTGTTGTTAAATCACAAGTCTTCCCAACACTCTCATTAGTAAAATGGGGGTCTCTGCCAACAGCATTGCTGTAGGAGCACTCAGTAACTCTTTTCTACCGGAAGTCATACTGGCAGGATCCGATTAGTAGAACTCCAACTGCAATAACTTCATTATATTCATCACTATATTTGCTCTCATCCAAACAGGAGCATACACAAACCACAAAACCAGCAATAAATTGGCAAGTAATAAAGAACAGTTAATGAGACCTGATATAGACATGCCTCTAAAGCAGCAAATTCTACTCCTCTTTACGAAAAAGAAAAACTGACTTTGCTACAGCTCACTTGGCTTGAATAATAACTGTAATGTATTATACTGAAGATACTTTTGGAAATTATATCTATGCAACAGACTGCAAGGCCAACTGTGAATTTATATTCTACCTTGCATTTGTCATTCACCTTACACTACCTGAACCCACTCTACCACTAATAAATTTTTACAGGTATTGTATTATTAGGATTTCAAGACTGAAAATATGTGGAACTCTAAAAATGAAGAGCAGGTGGCTATTTTCAGTTTAATTTTACATTTCAACTGCTGAGCAGAGAAACTCAGCAATTGATTAAAAAGCAAACAGTGAAATTTAATTACCGTCTAATATATATTTGGATCAAAGAGAAATTAATTGAGAAAGAAATGGGGTTGAATAGCAAGGTAAAGGCTTTGCTATCCTCATGAAACTAATCCTTCACATGGGCACAAATGACATGAAAAAGGCACTAACAGTGGCTTTAAGGCATAAAAAGATAAGTCAGTGGTAGACTTTAATTAGATGTAGAATCCAAGGAGAAACCAGAAAATTAATTTTAAAGTGCACTGGTGATGGAGCTGGATGGTCAAAGACAGGACTAGATTAAAAAAAAACAGAACAACCACTGAACCCTCTAGCAGTCAGTCATGAATATTGCCAGAGACCAAAGGTATGCTCTCAAGATAAACTGCAGATGCCAAGAAAGGCTGAGAGTATTGCAGTTGTTCAGCCTAGAGAAGACTTCAAGGAGATATTGTTGTGGCCTTTTAATACTTAGAGGTGGTCTATAAGATGGTGACAGTATTTTTAGCAGGTCTTGTTTTGACAAGACAAGGTGTAATGCTTTTAAACTAAAAGATGAGGGGTATTCAGAGTAGATATATGGAACAAATTTTTTACCATTGAGGGTGGTGAAACACTAGAACTGGTTGCCTGGAGACATGGTAGAAGGCTCATCTCCAGAATATTCAAGGTTGGGTTGGATGGCACTCTTGACACAGCTTGATGCATTTGAACACCTATCTGCTGAAGACAGTCCATCAGCATTTTTGTAGTATCATGTCTCCATTCTTATTACATACATGGGAGGAGTTAAATATTCACTTCTAAATAGCTTTTTTTGGACCAAAAATGGAAGAGGCCAAGGATATGACTGGTGCCAATGGCTGGGAAAAGCAGTGTGGGTTGCTTTTCCCATGGGCAAAGGCAAACCCATTTGTGGGATTGTCTTTGCCTGAGGACCTGAATGTACTTGGTAGGAAATGAGAAAGGATGGGGGAACTTGGGTGTGTGCTTTAAGGGGATTTAACACTTGAGGGAAAATAACTTGGAATGTGAAGTGTGTGTTGCAGGAAGCAATACAGTAAGAGGGACCCAGACTGATGGAGTTATGAAAGAAACAGGCGTGCAAGCTTGTACCCAACAGTAGAATAACCTGCTTCTCCTGTCCTGAACAGTCCCAAGTAACATCTGGGGGAATGGAAGAACATATTTCCATTAAAGGACTGTGATACTGATCAAAGTGTATACACCTGTGTGTTGGGTATTGGGATGGTTAACTATGTAGCTTGAGTGTAAGCAAGAAGGGATTCAAGTATGAAAATCAAATGAGATGGTAAAATGTATTGAACTGTGTGGTACTTGAGCATGAAACGGTAGGCAATAAGGGGTGGAAATGGTATTGGGTTTGGCCGAGCTGGAATTAATTCTCAGAGCATCTTTCTAGTACTATGTTTTGCAGTCATGTAGCTGGGTGTTGACACACCAGTGTTTTGGCTACTGCTGAACTGTGCTTTTCCAACTTTTCCCCACCCCAAGAGTATGCTGAGGGGTGGGCAAGATGTTGGGAGGGGACACAGCTGGGCCAGCTGACCCTGCCATATCATGTCAGCTCAGATATAAGAACTAAGTGAAAGAAGGAAGTGGGGGAGATACTCTTCCATGGCTTCTGTCCTCCAGAGAAAACCACTACGTGTGTTAGAGCCCTGCTTCCCGGGAGTGACTGGCCACCATGTGCTGATGTGAAACAGAGAGTAACATCTGTTTTGGCTCTTGCTTCCATCCACAGCCTTTTGCTTGTGCTTATTATTATTAAATTGCTTCTACCTTATTACTGCCTTTGGTTGCATTTTCCCCTCTCCCCGTCCATCAAAGAAGGGGAGCAATAGAGTGGCTTTGGTGGGCATTTGGCCCCCAGCCAGGGCCAAACCATCACACATGGCCAAATCTTGGTTTGCACTTTAATTACAAAAAAAAAAAAAAAAAAAAAAAAAAAAAAGGGGTGTGTGTGCTTATAGATTCAGAAGAAAAACTTCATCCAGTCATCCATACAGTAATCTTTTACATTCTGCCCTATTTCATGTCATGTTTAATATAAACAAATCAAAGCAGACAGTTTTTCTTTCTTATGACTTTGGAAAAAAAGTGGCTGTGTCTGTGCCAAAGAAGTGGCTGCTCAATGATTTTAGAGAAATGGTACTGCCTACTTCCTCATGAAGCTACAATACTAAGCAGATCTGGCTCCTCTAAAGCTCCCCAGTAACTTAAGATCTTTTAGCTTCAGGAAAGATCAACTAATGCTCCAATGATTTTGCTTGTCATTTTGTTCTGATAGCAAGTTAAATGTGAAGTTCAGAAATGGGTTTGAACTGTATTACCTATTTTTATCAGCAACAGAACTGTCATGGGTCACAGCCAAATATACAGATATTTAATTTTCCATATTTGAGGATTCTTAATAGCCAGAGGGCCAAATTTTCCAAGCAACCAAAGGACTTCTGGGCCTGGAGGCACCCGGTAAACCTCTAGAGGGACATCAAGCCTATCTTTATGAACTCCTAGCAAGCCTTGGCCCTTTGTTTGGGGTCTCTCAGGACCTTGTGTTTGTGGGGAGTAGTCCTACCTGCCACAATCCACCCCATGACCACAGTCTCAAGTCGACTGGCCTTCTTGGGAGTGGTAGTGCGGTCACCTCATGCCTCCAAAGTTAAAAGGGAGTGAAGTCTCAGTGAGGTGTTCATTGTGGATCACCATTTCCAATATTGAACACATAAACAATTTTGACAGGTATCTTCACTGTGCATCCAATACACTTAATAAACTGTTACAATTATAACCACCATCATAATCCCAAACACCAACATAAGAGTAATATAACCAAAACTTTCTACAACAATTAATTCCTGCTAGAGCTCTGAGTCTTTTGCCACTGTTTTCATTTTGTTGGTGTGGTCCTGAAGTTGTGTATGTTCAGCATGTATAAGCAATACCAATGACGGTTGTCCCAGTCTCCACCCCGTGATGCAAGTTCATCACTCTTCGGGGTGAGTCGTTACTTTCTAAGGTTCTGGCTGTATCCCTGACAGTGGAACATCCAGGTGGTTTCCTCAATCATTGTCCTGTAAGAAAACACAGAGCTGAGAAGCCGCGGACTATCCACTGAGCACTAAAACGGGCTTCGCACGCATGGCAGCCTCAGTTTTGCCAGCGTCATAGGCATACTGCCAGTGGAAGGTATCTTCGCCGCCTCTTTACCCAACCCACGTGGCCCCCCCTCCTCCCCACTCACCAAGGAGGGGGGGGGGGAGGGGAGGGGAGGGGAGAGACTAATCGAGGCAAGACTTAATGCTCCTTGACAACGATGTTTCCACGACTGGGGAAGCTCACCGAGGCGCCACCGCAGCACACTCTACGGCGACGTCCCTCCCCACCCACCGCCCAACTCTCCTTTTCTGCGATTGGCCCAGCCTGAGCCACTCGGCAGCACTCTCACTTCTGATTCGCTGAAACTTCCGGCCGCACTGGGGGCAAATAAGGAGAGGGGTTGTTTCCTGGTCCCAACATGGCAGCGCTCAGTCCCTTTCCTGTGGAAGGAAATGGGGGAGAGTGAAGCCTGAGATAGGGGGCTGGGGCCACAAGTTGCGAGGAGAGGGGATGAGGTGACGGCTGCCATGGCGAGCGACGGAGGCAGGAAGCAGTTCTGGAAGCGGAGCGGCGCGAAGGTGCCGGGCAGGTGAGAGGGACTGTTGAGAACATGGGCCCGTGGGCAGAGTCTTCCTTCAGCGGCCGCGGGCCCGTCCCGCCGGTAGCTGGACTACAAGCCGGTGGGACGTACCTCTAGCCTGGTGGACCCGGGACACGGGGAGCGATTTTGCCCAGCCCCCTTGCCGCCGCGCGGCCTATCCTGTTTCGTTCTCTTCCCAGTGGGCTATTGCTTGTACCCGGGAGGCTTGTGTGAGCTTCATCCGTCCCGTTTCTCAGTTCTCTCAGGAGCTCAGTGGTCGGAGAGTTTAGATGCTGGGCACCTCCAGTTCTCTGGCCGAAGATCGCTGGTGGTCTCGGTGAACGTCAGATATAACTTGCATCGTAGAAGTTATTAAATAGCCATCTGAACGAGTATTCTCAGCTTGATGTTATGATCAAAAGGCTAATGTGTTCTTGAGGGTGTGTTCCCTGGAAAACCTTGAATGTGAAAATATGTTTGTAGGTCTTAACAAGTTAGGATGTTTTGTGACTTGCTAAAAATGATATTTTGAAACGTTATGCAAGAACCTTGTAGGAAGTTATAGGCATATAGTCATATTTTAGTTTCTGCCTGATGTTTCAAAATATCATCAGTTCCTCAGCTGTCTTCCTGAATTGTGAACACCAGACCCAGTGGTTCCCCAAAAGTCACATTATCTCTTCTGACCACTACATCAGGCTGGGAACACATGTTCAGTTGATTATTTAAGAGTAACATTCTTTGTTCCCATTCCTAAACTGTTCTCACAGTAGAGTAATTCACTTCCTTATGTTCTTTTAGTAAGGCTGATGCATATTGTTATATTGTTTATATTTGCAGCATGGAGAGGATTATTGTTGCCTTATATTTGAGTGGGTTCCCATCACATTTATTTGTAGAGTGTCTGAAGGAAGAGTTAGATTCCGTCTATAGCATATGCCAAAAGGGAAAGTGACACCTGTCCTTCACTCAAGTGTAGAACAGGAGAGTACAGAGACTTGACTGTGGAGCAGTATACAGTTGTGTGGAAAGACCGGTTGTGGACTGACTGATATGTGTGGAATGGTGTGAAAATCTGTAGAGTTGATTAACCACCACTCCCAACCATCACTAGGACTAATTTTGCTACTGTTACTACTGCCCCTGTAGTGTAGGTCTAAGTATCTCTTAAAATTTATGATTGCAGTCTCTTTGGCTTGTTTCTGCCTCGAGTTTACTAAGGTCAGATTTACTTATGTTTATGGTCTGGAGATTGGTTTTGATTTGTCAGGAGGGCATGCTTGTGTCTTTTTACGAGGTTTTTAGTACAGGTTTTGGTAGATATCAATGTTGCCTATGATTTGCTCCTCTTACAATCTCAGAGTTTTGTGGTAATAATTTCATTATGAAGCCATGTGTAAATTTTGACATCTTCTGTGGAGTCATTTTACTTATAAAATGATTTTACAGCTGAAAACTGGAAGGAAATGAACCTCTATTATGTAGAGAGCTTTATTTACACAATAACATAGTGTTTTGTTATGAGGAAAGAAATCTGTCTTTAGAAGCTTACTTATTGCAAAGGATGGCTTTTATTATTTGACATGCCATCTTTTACACATTTCTTTAAATTTATCAGTCTTAAAGTAATGGTTAAGAATAGACTAGTTGGAATTTGTGTGCCAAGGGTGCATACAAGATTAAATCTTTACAGTAATTTCTTTGAGATTTTTTTTTTCACAAGAGAACTGAAGAAATTATAAATCAGGAAAAGGAAATGATTAAAAGCAACATAGATTTTTATTGTGGAGTACACTTTTTTGCCTATTTTAATTCTTGATCAGACAAAAATAAGTTAGCCTAGGCCTTAAAAAGAGCTCCTATCAAAATATAATTTTTTATTAAATTACATTTTAGTATAAACTTCAATTGGGTCTTCAATAAGTTTTAGTGGTATGTAGAGTTCTTTGAAATGGAAAAAGTGTTGGAATGTTTCAGTTCTGTTTATTATTGACTATTTATTCAATAGACAGAAAACTCCCAAATGTTCAGGTAACTCTCTCTCTTTTCCTTTAGTATTCAACATGTCTATGGAGCTCAGCATCCGCCCTTTGATCCATTATTACATGGAATGTAAGTTACCCTGGAATATTTAAATATTAAGTTATTTGGTTAATCTTCCTTTTTAACATTTTGTCACTCTTGACTTCTCTGCTCTAACTTCTCTTTTTTTATGACTTTCTGATGTTTACCATGTTGGGAGCAGCTAATCAGCTATTCAGTTCTTAATAAACATGGATTGCTAATTTTTATTAACTGTGCAGTGCTGTATAAGTTGGAAATTGTGTGGCAAATGCTAATCTTAATTGAGAAATGAAGCTTAAAAAGGTATAAGTTGCTTTCTTGCATGCTTCTTTCTGCTTTATTTGTCTGTAAGAAAAAAGAGTAGTGTATGTCACTGAGGCAAGGGTGGGGATTTTGCTTGTGAGTTGAAATTTTAGAAGGAAGAATATTGCCTTGGAAGGAGGTATCCTTTCTAATGGATTTTTCAGGGCTAGGTTGAAATGACAGAAATAGTAAGCATATCCCAGTTAATGTTCAGATTGTAGAGTTTTAGGTATTTGAAGTGTGTGACCTTGAAGACTGAACAAAAAGCAATGGGATTAATTGGTGTGAAATGTGGAGTTCTAAAGAGACCCAGTAACACAAACTAGAAGCTTATTGCTTGAAATGATGCAGAAAAGGAGATGCTCCTTGCTGTTCTAGACAATGACGAGTTGGGCGAATGCGGTGGTGTAGCAATACCTGTTAGGAAGGATATCCCCTGTAGCATAACAAAAGCATTACTGACATCGTATGAAGACTACAGGAGAAGTTTTTCATATTTCCAATTCTTGCTGCCTTTTCTTAACAGAAGAATAAATAAATAACTAACAAACTAGCAGAGGTGGAAAGACAGGGATGGTCAGAAACAGCAATTAAGTTAATGGCATTAATTCCTTGTTTTTTTTAGATCAGACTCTTACACTCTCTCAAATGTATTGATTATTTAGCTGAAATATGAAGGGAGATGTGATTGCATTGCTGTAAGTGAGAACATGTGCCAAGCTAGCAGGGAATACTTGGTTCATCTCTGTTGTACTGTGCGCTGACAGAGTGACGAAATGCAGGAGCTATCAGCGTACATGTAACTAACTAGAGGAAATACTCTGCCTATGAGGGAGCAAAGTTCTGAACTGCGTGTGTACTGGAGTGTTTGAATGGGAAGGAGAGACAGGTTTAATGAATTTTGAAATGAGACTTGATTAGTTTATGACATTAGTTATGACACAGTATTAGGTGATTGCTTATGATGACTTAGGAGTAGACCTTGATGAGTTGATTACTACTTCTGTGCTGTTATGCAGTAATTGTTCTGAAAGGCCTGAAATCTCTGCTGAAGCTCATGAAGGAAGAGAAATTAAATGTGTCCTGTCTGTACTTACTTGCCTTTGTTCTTGGACATATTCAGCTGTATGTTGTCATACAGCTGTAACATGATTGGAGGGAGATAATGTTTGCTACCTAGATTGTTAAGCATGAACTTTTGGCTTTTTACTCTATCCACAGTGTTTTGCTTCAGCTATTACCAGTTCCCTAAATATTGTTTATTTATTTTTGAACAGCATGATAAAACCAGGTTCAAAGCCACCTAGTACTCCAATGAAACTAAAGAAAGTTAGCACTTTCCAAGAATTTGAAAGTAACACGAGTGATGCTTGGGATCTTGGCGATGATGACGATGAACTCTTAGCAATAGCCGCTGAAAACTTAAATACAGAAGTGGTCATGGAAACTGCTCACAAAGTAATTCAGAATCACAGCAAGCTACAAGAACAGCATAAATTTCAGGAAGAACATCTAGAGCAAGAAAAACAAGCAGAATCTGCAGAGCTCATGCCAGTTGTCTGTGGTGATAATAGGCTTGTTAAATCAGTCAGTGAAGGTCATACAAGAAGTTCATCAGGTATGTTAAAAAATGAGAAAGGTAGTGAAAATCAAATGTGGAGAGCTATAGTATTTGCCCTTTAATGCATTAACTCTTTCCCTACCTTTCCTTAATACTACAGGAAAATATTAGTAAAATATTGATTTGAGGGAGAAGCCATATGCCATTCTAAACTGTAGTGTGTGTGAAAAATACATACGTGAAAGAAGAATAATTAAACTCTTGTTTTCAGTTTTAATACATCCTCAGTTTTGGAAGTTCAGTTATTGAATATATTCAAAGTTAGCTACACCTAGATGTACACAATTAATAGTATTCCTACTATTTTGAAAAAATGTTATTAAAATGCTACTGTATAAAGTATATTGAAAAAGTGTAGAAAACCATGCATGTGGACTTGGAAATTCACCTGAGGTTGTCTGCTCTGTATTTTATGTATAAACATTGAAGCAACCAATTACAATTATCAGTGATTTCCTTTTTTTTGTTGTTGTTTTTGTTTTGTTTTGTTATTGTTGTTTTGCATGGTGAGGAGATAGAAACAGCTTTCACTAGCACGGACAGAGTCCAGTAGCCTTGCTGTTAGGATGAGCTGTAATTGATCCGTTTTAATTGTGGAATAGTGTTTAGAAGAATGCTCCATCTGCTAAATCCAAGTAGTTTGAAGTCTGAACTTGTGCTAGAGTTTACATTTCTCTAAAATATCATTCCATTTTAAATGTACAATTGAAGTTCAAGTTATTAGTAGCCTTCTAAATAGCTGAGGCTAACTTATGCTTCTTCTTACCTTCAGATAATGCTAGTGAAAATTCTTCCATGCAGAGATCACAGTCCCTTCCACAAACTTCCACATCTCCCTTGGTGAGTGGAATGTCAGAATATAATACCTCAGCTACTACTGCATTAAATGAAAGAGATGCATTCCGATTAGACAAATTTAAACAGCTACTTGCTGGCCCCAATACAGATCTTGGTGAGTATTTGATATGGGAGCTATGAATTACATCTAAACTGTCCTTTAACTATAAATTTACCTGTTTGATGTACTGTTCTGCTTGATGATTTGGTTAGGATCTAATCCTCAAAACATTTATTGTTAATCTTGCAAAAGACAGAATAAAATTAAGTCCTTGTAATATTCATGCTTGTAATATGCAATTTGTGTATGTCGTACTATGTAGGGTGTTAGACAGCTTCTTGTTATTTTCTTTCTCATGTTATTTTTTCTTACTGGATTAATCTCTGGAGAAAAAGCAAAGTATGCTTAGCTGTGTTCAGTGTGGATGTCTGATAATGAGGTAGCATGCAGTGTAAGAATGATTCTCATGCCTAGAAATATGAATGTGAAAAATGATGAGGTGTGGAAGCATTAGTGCTTGTCTACTCGGTGAGCATTCTTCAGTTCACAGACTGATGTAGTAGTTCTGGGTCTCATCTGTGAATGCTGACACATTAATGTGAAAACAAATGTATTGTTAGATAACTTGGTTGTTTCCTTTGTGCACTGGATTTTAACTGATGAACAGTAAATACAAACACTGAGAGGGTATCAAAGAATCAAATTACTTTGTATCCCACATGAAAATCTCAAGTAAGTTGAAATAATATGCTGCAT
Source organism: Picus viridis (assembly GCA_033816785.1). Taxonomy (NCBI): domain Eukaryota; kingdom Metazoa; phylum Chordata; class Aves; order Piciformes; family Picidae; genus Picus; species Picus viridis. Next base: position 21,074,750 of record CM066567.1, on the reverse strand, counting down.
GTGGAGAACTTTAGTGGCCACTTAGTAATAGGAGCTTATATCAAAATAGTTAATAAAGAAAATGACCATTCTGGAAGGTATGTACAGGAAACTTATGTAAGGAAGTAGAACTGCAAACATGCAGTTTCTTGAATTGACACTTTCCTGCCCTGTAGTTTTGAGACTTCTTCGATATAATATAGTCCAACTTGTGTTTGTTTTCTTTTTTTCCCCTCTTCCTTTTCTTTGCGCTGTGTATAGCATTACTTCCATAATCCTACTTTGCTAACTAGGTAAGACATAGCACTTCAGTGAGTCACAGAATATTGTTTAAAAATACAATTGTGAATAAACTCTAAGGTGTTAAAACAACTTACATATTTTATAGAACCTTGAAAATTATGATCACTCATGACTTCTCTCCCTGCATGTTATGAGCTATGTGATTTTGAGTGACCTGCAAACTTTGAAGAGCATGGTAATGGTAGAAATCTTCGTCTCCCCTCTGACTTTGTAGCCTTATGTAACAAAGTTTAAATTAATCCTATCCTTTTCACTTTTTGCTGTCTTATTAGATGGGAATACTTTCCCAGATTTGGACATGAAAGTAAAATACTTGGAGAGTGAAAGAAAATTTCCACTCTTTTTAGGAATGCAGTTACCTTAACTGTGGTGAAAGTTTAGCCAGTGTTACTTAAATTGGATTTGTGTTTTTCCCTATGGAATTTCCTACATCTCACACAGAAATGTATAGAGGAATATGAAATCAAAGTATGTTGCTCTTATTATTTAAGTGTGAAAAATATCTAAACCTCTCATTATCTGTTTTTTGAAAACTCACTATATGCCTTTTCTCTATTAATAGGAAGCTTGTTCTTCCCATTGCTGTACAAACTGTAATGAATACAAAATTGGAAGTTGTGTGACTTAGCTTTTTAACTGTCGCTTTTATTTTGACTTTTGTATTTGGGATATTTTCAGTATGTATTTCCCAATATGTCTACAAATAATGCATGATTTTCTTAATGAAACAAATTAAGTCTTTATTGATCACAGGCAAAGATGATCATAGAGTAGTTAGTAGTAGATCATACATGATCCTGGTAGTAAGAATACATTATATGTGTTAGGTAAAGTGCATGTATGCAGACATGCCATATGTACAATTCATCACAATCTGTGTGTGAGCATTTTTAGGACGTGTTTCATTTAGTTCCATGTTACAATGAAGATTATCATTAACAAAGATCCTTGATTTATAGTGACAGTAGTAGCCTGGGAAATTTGCAGGGCCTGTGTGGTGGTGGTTTTGGTTTTCTTTGTTTGTGGATTTCAATTTTTAAGTTTTATATATATATATTTTTTAAATTCAAAGTAATACTTGAAAGTGGACTAAGGCAGAACTAGGTAGCAAGTTCCAAGCTAACATTTGTACTAATGAAGGGACAGGTAACTATGCCATTGTAGCTGGCTTATTCTCTGTCTGTGATCTTGTACTTCATGTGAGTCATGGTTTTTGGGTTTTTTGGTTAGATCCATAGACAGTTGGGTTTTGTTTATCACGATGAATTGAATTAGTGAGCAGCTGTCTCTTGAGATAGTCCAGTATTTCTATTTCCATGTGTAGTTGTGTTTTGTTTGGAGGTAGTAATGGTGGAGTTAAAGTATTTTTGTTGAATTTATTTTCTTGATCAAGTTTTGTATATTGTTGAAAGATTTGACAAGTTCTTTCAACAAATACAAAAATGAGTTAATTTGTGAAACTGAAACAATGCATTATGCATTTTTAACTCTGTTAACATAATGTGAGAAATCAACATAGGCCAAGAACACAAAGTAATACAAATGACCTTGAAAATGTATTAGGCACAGTTGCATAGTCATCCTAGATTGAAGGAATACGTTCTTTCACAAGAAAACCCCAAGAAGATGGATTATGCATATCAGTTTGGAAGTGATGATTATGTAACCATTGAAGGCCATTAATAGATTTTAGAGTTGAATTTGGTTCATAGGCCGTATATTGTGACATTTTGAAAATAGGTAGGTTCTATCAATCCCATCAAATTATACACTGAGCAAAATAATATACAAGGCATAGACTGCAATTAAGATATGAATCCACCAGTAAATACTACATAAATATAATGACAGAGTCACTCTCAAGTTTTTGTGTACAGTTTTATCCAGAAGACCCTTCAATAAGTAAATAGTTATTAGAGCTTGGCACAGTTGGAGAACACAGGAAAGGGAGGAAAAAGAATAATCCTAGAATTCTCAGAATATAAAAGAATTAATTCTTTTAGGTTACTTAGACTGTTCATTTATAAATAAGAGTTATTTGTATGGCTCAAAAGTGTCCTTGACTAATTTTTAATATTTCATAGGGCTGATCTCACTCTTGTAATTTATAATTGCCCTTTGTAGTTGTTCTGAGTCTTCCCTTAAGCTCTCCTAACCACTTGACTGCACTATCCTGCAGGCATTTGTTGTTTGCATGGTAAACAGATGCAAATAATGTGCCTTATTTCCATTTGGCACTTCTGTTTTATTATTGCTATGCTGTTATTACCTCTGTTGTAAATGGAGGAAGTATAATGTGAATTGCATGCCAAGAGTAGTTAGCTATATGAAAAAACCCAAACAAACAACAAAAACCCCAAACAACGAAAAAAACACCCCAGTACACATAGGAATGCTACTTCTGTGTTTATAATTTGTGTTGCAGGAGAGAGGTATTCAAGAGCCCTGACAATATACCTTCAAGTAGTAATATAATGCAAAGAATGGGAAAATAATCTCATGAAGCTAAAATTATGTAATGAGAGCACTAAATAACCTGAAGCATGTTATGACAAGGAACGTGGGTGGGTAGGAGTAGGCTGTTGTAAGAACCAGTTTTGATTAGAGACTTGTCTGACCCCTATTAATTAGCTGATATTGAGGTATAGCAGGTGCAAATTCAGGAAACAGTATAGAACTGGAGGCAGCAGTAAAACTGTACTCAATAGGCAGCTGCAGATTAGACTGTAGGGCCTGTGTGTGTGTGTGTGTGTAGCTTCCCGTTCTTGGTACTGCATATGCCAGTTAATTTATGGAGAAAAATTCACACGAGTTGTTTTGTACAATCAACCTGCGCTTATGCTTGCCTTGCAGTCAATTTGATGTAGATTTACTTCAGGCCTTGCCTTTCCTTCTAATTGACCTTGGCATTACTGATTGAAAATGGACTCTCCATTTGCAGAATCTTTTGCAAACAATTGGTTGCTTTAACAGAAATGGAGCAATGACACTTTGGCAAAGCAGCTTAGGGAAAGCGTTTCAGAAAAAAATTCTCTTTCCTTCAACAGATCACTGTTTATGTATTTAAGAGGAACAGTACTATGTCTATTTGGTTTCCAATTTGCATTTAATTCTGTTAAATTTGTGTATTTAAGTAGCCTTGTACAATGGTTAGGGAAATGTTTACTGTGTGAATATAATGTAAGCAAACTATGTTGATAGACTGACTTAAAACAACAAACAGGTCATCTCATGCTTGTAGCTTCCGCATAGCAGATGTATGATGCATTTTATAATTTCAATTTTAAGGATAACCCGTTAAAGCATTTCCTTAACTCCCTCTTTATCTTCCAGTCAACTAACTTTCTGCTTCTTTACACACACATAACTAATATATATATGGTTGGATGTCAGAAACATGTTTACTGTTGGCTGTCGTTTGGTATGAATAAACGGAATGTATACAGAATAGCTGAACTTTGAGTAAAATTTGTTGTAGTGTGGGTGTAGGTGTTTGGTCACCCTAGACCACAGTTTCCAGGCCGAGATGTTAGCAGGCCAAGTAGGTTATTACATTATACAGCAAAGTTATATACTCTGTCAGAAGGCGCATGTGTCACATCTTAATTGGTTATTTTCTACTGGCGTGCATGTAATAAAGGCATACAGTAGGTTAAAATAACAAAATGACATTCTAACACATCCAACAAAATTCTGCCCAGTTTCTCCCTTCAGTTACAGTATGTTTACATTCTTTTCTAAGTCAGATACTAAATGTAGCTGTTCCAAAGCTATCCAGAAACAACCCTTCTCCTACAAAAATCGGGTGGCAAAAATTATTTTTATACTTCTACAGGAATTCCAAATGGTGTAATCTCAGATAATTTCATAACAGTAGCTGGTTGCCTTTGCGTATGATAATAAAAGAATTCTAGGGTGTATCTCAAGAAATGATATTTAAAAGGAAAATTTAATAGATGTCTCTTTTTTTCACATCACAGTGGCCATGTGTGTCATTGCAGTAACTTAAAGTATCATTTTTGAGGCACAGGAAGCTTAACGTAAACACGAGGAAAAATTTTTTTCAATGTGAAGGTGATGGAACACTGGAACAGGCTGCCTGGGGGGTTGTGGAGCTCCCTCTCTGGAGATGTTTTGCCTGGTTTGTCTTTGAAGGATGTATTTCTCCTTTGTGAAGACACCTGGACATAGTAGTCATTGCACTACATACTAAGTGATGTTTTTGACTAGTTTGTATGGGACAAGTCTTTGTTTTATTACTCTTTAGTAAACTTTTTCTTCCTGTTTTTCCACTCTGATCTCAGGTTTTCTATGTTTTGTGTTTAGTGTCAGTTTTGTGGGTTTTTTTTGTTTGGTTTGTTGTTGGTGTTGTGGGTTTTGTGTGGTTTGTTGTTTTTTTTTTTTTTGTGTCTTTTCAGGTTCTCATTTGGACACTATGAAATAGGGGTATAAAATACCAATTAAAATAATTTAATTGGGACTGCTCTCAATCCGCTTGCCCTTAACCTGTGCTGTTCAGTCTGGAGAAGAGAAGGCTCTGAGGTGACTTTATTGTGGCCTTCCAGTATCTGAAGGGGGCCTACAAGAAGGTTGGGCAGGGACTTCTCAGGATATCAGGTAGTGATAGGACTAAGGGGAATGGAATGAAGCTGGAGGTGGGGAGATTCAGGCTGGACACGAGGAGGAAGTTCTTCACCATAAGAGTGGTGGAGCCCTGGAGTGGGTTGTCTAGGGAGGTGGTTGAGGCCCCGTCCCTGGCAGTGTCTAAGACCAGGCTGGCTGAGGCTCTGGCCAGCCTGATCTAGTGTGAGGTGTCCCTGCCCATGGCAGGGGGTTTGGAACTAGATGGTCCTTGTGGTCCCTTCCAACCCTGACTGATTCTATGATTCTGTGACACTAGTGATTGTCATGACCCAGGTTCAGGACTTTATACTTGTTAAACTTTGAGGTTTGTCTGGGCCCTGTCTTCAAGCCTATCAAGGTCCATCTGAATGACATTACTTCCCTCTATTGAATCAACTCTAGTGCTCAAATAATTTTCCTGTTTTCTCAGTTCTGTAAAAGGGCTCTGTACCCTAAATTTCTGCCCTTTTTGGTCAGGTATTCAAGTATGCTATTCAAGTATGATTTGCATAATGAATGGATAGAGAACACTGTGAAACTTCTTACAAGAGACCTTGTGCCACTTCTTCCAGGAAATACTTGCTTATAAACTGAGAATCAAATTTTTATTAATATCTCTGGTAGGTGCCTGGCATAGATAGTAAAATTTCTTTTGGTGGTGAGCTCCACAGAGAGCATTCAAAATCCATTGATCTGAACATCATTCAGTAGTCTTAGCACAGGTTTTAAAAATCCCGAATTGTACTTACGGCAGAGGGTTTCTTTGAGCAAGAACGGAGTTCTGTACTTAATCTGTTTCCAGATGAGACTGGGTGCAGGGTATTGGAATAGAACTGTAAATTCAGCTGATGTGGAGGCCTTACTGTTAAAATGATATGTGAAAAAAATTTTCCTAAAAATCATCCAAGTTCCTGTATACACAGAAAATTGCCTTGGTAATTACCACTAACTGATCAATGGGGTGAAAAAAAAAAAGACTTGACAGCATTCTGCCACAAATGGCAAAATTCATTAATTGACAGATGTTTTTTCATGTCAGTTCAAGTTTCAGCAGAATTTTTAGGGGGCTGTATATGTCTTATTGTATTGATTTATTATCAGGTGCCCGAAAATCATTAGGTCTGGTCTGTGATTCAGAGGGATGTGGGGAAGGCTGTGCGTGTAGTCTAAGTGGACTTCAGCAAGGCCTTTGATACCGTCCCCCACAGCAAACTGCTGGTCAAGCTGTCAGCCTGTGGCTTAGACAGCAGCACTTTGCGCTGGGTTAGGAACTGGCTGGAGGGCCTTCCAGTGGTGGTGAATGGTGCCACATCCAGTTGGAGGCCAGTCGATAGTGGTGTCCCCCAGGGATCAGTGCTGGCCCCCATCCTGTTCCATGTCTTTATTGAAAATCTGGATGAGGGATTGAGTCCTTCATCAATAAATTTGCAGATGGCACCAAATTGGGAGCAGGTGTTATCTGTTAGAGGGTAGAAGGACTCTCCAGAGGGACCCTGACAGACTGGACAGATGAGCAGAGTCCAACATGATGGCATTCAACAAGTCCAAGTGCCAGGTGCTGCACTTTGGTCACAAGAACCCCATGCAGTGCTACAGGCTGGGGTCAGAGTGGCTAGAGAGCAGCCAGGCAGAAAGGGTCATGGGGGTACTGGTTGACAGATGGCTGAACAGGAGCTAGCAGTGTGCCCAGGTGGCCAAGAAAGCCAATGGCATCATGGCCTGCATCAGAAATAGTGTGGCCAGCAGGAGCAGCAAAGTTCTTCACAGAGAGATTTGTAGCCATTGGAATGTGCTACCCAGGGAGGTGGTGGAGTCACCATCTCTGGAGGTGTTTAAGAGAGTGGATATGGCACTTGGTGCCATGGTTTAGTTAGTCATGAGGTCTTGGGTGACACGTTGGACTTGATGATCCTTGAGGTTTTTTCCAGCCTTATTGATTCTATGAAATACTGAAATACTAGATGCCTGAGTGGCATGGAGTCACTGTATAAAAATGAACAGAAGTAGTTGAAAGACAATCTGTGAACTATTTTGGATGACTGATTCAGTTTTGCAAGATTGCGTGTCTTCTTTTTTTGTTTGCCTTTCCCAAAGTCAACTTTAAAGGGACATGGAGGAAATGATCATTCCCTGTGAAATTCTTTGTCTGATTAGGATCCTCTTTATTCTGTACACTATGAAATTTGTCAGCAGCTTTCCTCCTAAGACAAAGTTATTGAGGGAAATTATAAAGGAAGTATTTGCTTTTTTTATGTGGTAAATAAATGTACATTGTAGGTAGACTTCTGGTTTTGATTATTTTTGTTAATGGGTGAAGCTCTCTAGGACTAGCTCTTGTGAATAATTATGACTGTTGTGGCTCAGTAATCTAGACCTGTAACTATTAATTCCAGTTATTTTAGTTGTGACTTCCTTGTACTGTAGTTTCACTCTAAAGGACCAGTGGTAAATTAGTTGGGTTTTTTTTTTTTTTTTAAATACAGATATTCCAGTAGTGTTACTTGTGTACTTGATTATTTGTTCCAAATACATAGGAATATTTTTTTTTTAAAGGAGGAGGGGAAAAAGAAAAAGTATGGGGGCATGGAACACTGATGTCATTGCTTAAAAATAAATAGTTATTATTTGGGTGTTCGCTTAAAAACCAGATCTTTCTTGTGACTGCAAACTTTCATCTTCTCAAGCAGGAGAAATAAGTATGGTCTGCTGTTTCTAAATAAGTGGGGAAAATGTCTTCTTTAACTGGTAGTATAAGTGGCATTTTCTGTTTTCTCCGTTTCTGTATAGAGACCTTAGTTCTATTTGAAAAGTTTTGTATACTTTTTGAACTGCTTTAATATAAAAACAGTTGATGATGCACAGAAATTGAATGTTGTAGGAGACAGAGGAAAAACTATAATGCCATTGAAGATTTTCTCCTGGCATAGCCATTCTTCATTACTTATTTTCATAGTTTCTTTTGACTTCACTTGTGGCAATTCTTTCTTAGTGGTCTTATTAATCTTCCTTTTGCCTTAGTTTTCAATATCTTCTATTCACTTGTTTTCTCTCATCTTCTGACACCAACCGCTTCTGCTTCTTTGGCTTTCCCCATGAAGTAGTGGACCAAATGTACTTCTCTGCTCTTTGCTAAAACATGCCTATAAAGCATCTTACCTTGTATTTACAGCATTGGATTGGACTTTATTTCCTGTTTTCTTTATATCCTGTGTTCAGGATAACTCTATTCCCTTAATCTTCTCAATGTAACAGTGTTTGCTTAAAAAAAAAAAAAAAAAAAAAAAAAAAAAAAAAAATTAATGAAGTGCCTAACAGAGCTATTACTCATTTTGGAAATCAGATGCTGTGGTTGCTATAGTAATAACAAGCTCTGTTATTAGAAATACTTTCTATATGTACTGTCTGTATTTATGACATGCTGCTGGGGGAGCTGCAGTTCTGTGGATCCATGCTCTTGAAAGAATTTTCCAGCTTTGTAAAGGTAAATTATGCAAGAAATTTACATGATGGGAACATAAAACTTGTAAATGTAGTTCATCATATCTATCGTGCAGTTGTTCACGCAGACCTGTACTTCATGTAGCCATTTACAGTAATCTCAATGAAACAACGGCTGTATCAAGAATGAATTACACATGCAGAGAAATTTTAAACTCCTTTAATATTTCTTGACCTTTTTTTTTTAATTTATTTGTAACTAATAGAATGATGAGCTTGTAGTTCCAAGAAAAATATTTGTAAACTTGGTTGTTTCCCTCCTGTGTTCTAGGTGTAATGGGTAGTAGCTCATGGGGCTAGAAAGCTGGTAAAGTATTAGCATGTTTTCTTTGTAGAATGCCATGTGAAATATTTGTAGCACGTGAAGAATCAGTACATTTAAAGAAGTAAAAGGATACTGTCCTAAGATTTAAAGCAATTATTCTAAACCAAACTTCTTCAGAGGCAAGAAATGTATCTCTGAATCTATTGTAGTAAACCAGATGAAACGAAATTTTCCATAAATAAATAAATTATATCAGTTTGAAGTATTTACATATTGCATTTCCCCTTCATAAGATATTCTAACCCAGTGTTTCTGGGAGGGTAAAAAAAAAAAAAACCAAAGAAAGAAAAAAAAACTCTCTTCCTCTCTTCTAAGCAGAAGTCACAGTTGGCTAGTGCTAGCAGATGGGGATATTTTTGGCCTAATTGATAAGTATTTATAAATATTTGGTACTTACTGTCACAGAATTATGTATAATAATGAGAACTGAAGGACAGAATAGCAATTAGTGTTCAAAGTGTTGTTTCAGAAAGCATCCTTTAATTTTGGAATAGTTACAATGGTTAATTAGAGGACAAGTTTCAAGGTACAAGTATTTTTCCTTGGTACTCTTAAAATTTTGGCTGAGGATGGATTTCCTCTCATGCCTTTAAATAAATTGTTACATTTAAAGGTAAAAAGTATGGGGTAGACATATAGTCAAATAGGCTTTTACAAGGCAGTGATTTACAAGTTGGAAACCTTCACACCAGTACTTCTGTAGTGCTACATTCTATGCAATAGAAAATAATCAACTTACTGTATGGTTGGAGTTTTTGTACCCTAAACAGCAGAAATGTGGTAGCTTTGGAATTGTTGTTCATTTGCCGCTGACCTAATTCTTTCCCGTTAAACTTCATTAAAACGGAAATCAAAACCACTTCAATAGCCAAGGACTGATTTTGGGGAAAAAGACATGTCCATGGTGTCACAGGTGGGGAAGTGCTATGGATATTAGAAAAAATAGATTTAAAAAAAAAATCAAACCCAAACAAAATAAATCCTCAAAACCCTCCACCCCAATAAGCAACAAAACCTTAAATGCAAGGTTTTTTTTCTTTAGAACTATTGTGAAGGCGTACAGCTTAGCCAAAACACTGTTGTGAATGAAAGTGGTGTAACAAAGATGTGAAGTTCAGCTGATCACTTCTTTGGAAGGAAAACTAAAATGCAGACTTTTTTTCTTTGTGTAAAATATTAGCCATTCCTACTTCTGTGAAAACAATTATTGAAATAAATGTGGAGGAAATCAGTAACTAAAAAATTATTCCGTTTTCCTCTATTTTTATTTCATTTGGATAGCTGCTCTAGTGATGTTCACCTAAAAGAAGTAATAGCAAGTAAATTGGATATTGTATTCATTCTTTGCATTAATTATTAACTACAACAAGTGAATTAAAATATTTCCAGAATTAAATATAGCCTTCACCTAGACTCCTTATTTTGACCACTGGATGCTTTCTCTGTGCACCATCAACTGCAGAACAGTTCTTTGTAGGTTCTTTAATATTCTACTGATCTTCTGTTTCAAAGATGACCTGAAGTAAGGGTAGAATGCTTAGGTGTTAATGGTGATAGAGGTGCTTGTTCTGTGAGGCTAAAGGCATGGAAGAATTTCAAGAAGAATTTGAGAAGCAACTTGCAAAAGGTGTAAAAAAATAGCATTTAAAGCTTTTTCCCAAACCTATTGGGATAAGGAATGTTACCAAAGATGCCTAGCATACAATCCGGGTATGAGAGAGCCCATAAGGCCCTGGGTAGGCGGCTGAAAATGAAGATATAATTTGTGTTCAGCATGGAAGAATGTAGGGATGTATTCACACCCAAATACTACATTATGGAGAATTAGAGGATCCATTTCTAATAAGTATTGAAAAACAAAAATGCTTTGTCCTTGGTGTACATTTGTACACCATGCTCAGTGCTGAGATATTTTTTCAGAAAGAACTGTCCTCTGAAACTCAGTTGCATAAGGTATGTACATTATTGTTTGGAATTATGCAACAGCCTAAGATACCTCTAATTGAAGTAAATGTATTTTCATTGCAGTATGGTGTCAGGAATGAAAACTGATTTCTCTTGAAACTAGCTGGAATAAAACACTATTCTTCCTTTCTCTTTAATTTTCAAAGAATGACTCCTTATTTCATTGAGTCCTACAAGGAGTTGTTTATAATTAGCCTAGATAGGGAGGTTTCATTTGGAATAGTGCCATAATTTAAATTCTTTGTCAAGGCTGTCTTTGCTTGGTCCTGAACATAAAAGGAAAGTTCATATTTTCCTAATGTTAAAAAAATAAACAGCCAAAAAACCTCCATCCTATTCTGGATTTTCACTTCAGTATTGTCCATCTGCTGTTCTGTGAAAGTCTCCTTAGTGAAGCTGGCTTCTGTACATCCGTGTTCTGTATTCCAGCCTTTGTGTGTCATGGCAGAGCATGGCTTTTTTGTAAAGAGTATTTATAAGTGAGTGGTTATGAATTAATAGAAAATAGCCCAAGCTCTTGGGAAGTAGCATAGCATTAAGAATAATTGCATTAAAGCATATATTCTTGTTTTTATGATTCCTGCGCATTTGCATGTATTTTGCTGATACACTGATCTTCTACAGTACCTTGTCTTTGTGAAACTGAATAGAATCTTATTTTTCTGATGCCAGTTTTTTGTTACAGGCTTTAGATTATAGAAGAGTGATCAACGTGGACTTTTTGCAATTGTTTTCCCTTCTGATGCACACTGTTACATATTAATTTTAAAACATCTGTGATGAAAAAAGTTATAGTTAGATATGCTACAGCTTGGTATCAGCAAGCAAGAGAGCATCAGTCTTTGGGATTATCACAGAGTAGTAGAGATTGGCCACTATAAGGTCTCCCTGAACCTTCTCTTCTCCAGGCTGAGCACCCCCATCTCCCTCAGCCTGTCCTCATAGGGGAGCTGTTCCAGTCCCCTGAATCTTTTTCGTGACTCTCCTCTGGACCCGCTCCATCAGGTCCATGGACTTCCTGTGTTGAGGGCTCCACAGCTGGATGCAGTACTCCAGGAGAGGTCTCACCAGAGCAGAATAAGGCTGCAAATTCACCTCTCTTGATGCAGCCCTGGATGTGATTGACCTTTTGCACTTCTGCAGTTGCTCATAGTTGGCTAAAATTCAGCTTCTCATCTGCCAGCAGCCCCAAGTCCTTTTTGCAGGACTGCTCTCAATTTCATCATCCCCCAGCTTGTATTGATATCTAGGATTGCCCTGACCTATGTATATGTATAATTAATTGAAATAAATATAAACAAAGTTAAATGTAGAATTTTGCTGTTCTGTATTCTTTTGCAGGTTTATAATTTGCACTTGTGCAGTTTTAACCCATAGTTTTTCTAGTAAATAGTAAGAAGAGAAAGAACTAGAAGTAGATATATCATAAAAATATGGTTTCTTTGGGAAACTCTTAAGCCTATTTTGTTTTCACATTTTTTGTGAATTTTCTGTAATTTTTTTCCACATGATAAACTATTTTCACAATCAACATGTGAAGTCCCACAGACTGGTTTAGCTGGATATTATATCTGACAAATGGTTTTCAAGAGAAAGGAGTACAACATGAAGAATGAGAATATGGAATGAGAGTAAATTACAGATTTCAGACAAAGTATCATTCTTGGTCCAGCTTCAAATCTAATTTTTAATTAGGCTCTGTGTAAAGTTATTAAACAATAACAATGAATATTTATTTCATTCTAATAAAAGGTGTAATGTAAAAAGTAATGATGATAAATACTCCATAAAATTACCTTAGGAATCTCAGAACCTGTTATCGTAGATATCCCTATGGATAGTTGTTATCCAGTATTTTAGCAATTGTTAGAATTGTCATAAAATTCTGATTTCATTGGACTTTGTAAGAAGACATGATTCCTGTTGTAAACAACTTTGCACTTAGGCTTATTTTAGTGGATAGCAGTTGTCTTTATTCTCATGAAATGCTTCTCTTTTAATAGAAGAATTACGGAAATTGAGTTGGTCTGGCATTCCCAAAAGGGTTCGTCCGATCGCATGGAAGCTTCTTTCAGTAAGTTGTATTTTCTTTTTTCTTCATCCTTTGCCTTTAGTAGTAGTTTTTTCAAGCATTGCAAGTATTTTTGCTGGAGTTGTTGTCCATCAGTGACACTTGAAAATGTTTGTTGCTGAATTGTAGTAAAAGTTGTCGTCTTTGCATGGTTTCAAGATTAATTTGTCAAACTGAAAGGGTAGGGATAAGAAGTACTAGTAAGTGATGTCAGCTGTCTATTTTTCAGCCTGGCTTTCATAGAAGGTCTTATGTGATAACAGTGACCTCTTTCAAACAAATGGTGGAGCATTAAAAGATATGCATAGGTGTCTTGAAACTAGACATACAGTAGAGGAAAAGAAGCCTGCCAATCTGTGATAGGCTTCATTCAAGCTGCGCATTAAAATAACTCCAAGGAAGGATTAACATGCACTGAGGAGAAGTTGTGATACTATCTTACGGGATTTTTGGCCAATTTTCCTATAGTGGTTTAAGGCAAATTTGAACTGCTGTGGTCAGTTACCTTGTCACATTGGCTCTTCTCATGTCAGACCTGTGAGACAGTTCAGAGAAATATGCTAATTAAAAGCTAATAATTTTTTTGCCGTGTGAGTTTTTGGTTGTCTGAGTTCTCTCATCTTTGCCCAGGGGCCAGAGGAATTTAAAAGGGCAGTGGCTTGGGAGTAGGTTGACTGAAATACCATGGACATCAGAGACAAGATTTTTTTTTTTTTTAAAATCTCTGCACAATATTTAAAAAGCTGTTTCTGTAAAAATGCAATGTATTTCTCATAGGATTATCTTTCATGTCAGTCTTTTCAGTTATAATACTTGTGATGGCAAACAGCTGTGCATTTTAGCTGTTGTTTTTCTGTCTGTGGTTGGGAGAAGAACATGTGAAGATGTTTGTATTAGAAAGAAGGAAAAATCTCCTGCTGCTAGCTACTCTCTAGAGGCTGTGGAAGACACTTTACCAGCAAATCTTCATGCATTTAAGACCTGTTTAAAAGTCTGAGTTACACACACTGCAGTTTAATGAATTTTTCAGAGCGTAGACTTAAATAGCTCTTTGCTTTCTATAGAATAATTCAACAAGGAATGCAGAGTGTATACTTCAAGTTGAGACTGATTTCCAGTGACTAAAAGAATCTCTCTTGATGATGAGTTCTACTAACTTTGAAGCTTAGTTCCCTCTAATGCCAACTCAGATGCAGCTTCTTAGTGGTGAATATTCAAGTATCTTGCTGTAATCAAAATTGAAAGTGCAGTTTACAGTCAAGTTTTGTTCTGTTTCCAAAGTTGTGGTCTAAGATTTTGATAAAGAGCTCTTATTTTTTTCCCTCTTCAATTTAGAATGTCTGTTTTAAAATACTAAAAGCAAAAAACCCCATGTCTAACTCTGAATTGACTTTGAAACACAGTAAACTGAAACATGAGAATAGGATAAGGTCTGAATCGGAGGAGTGACAGAGGTTTAGAGAATTGTAATTACCCAAAATTTAACTGGAGTCACTTTTTTACTTGCAAGTAAGAGCATGGGCTTTCCATGAGCTTCAGCTTCATTCCATAAGATGTAGATTTCCTGTCTTCTCTTGTTCTAACCATTCCAGTTCAATTCTTACCTTTTGGCTTTTTGTCACACCTCTGTAAAGAAACTGTCTTCATGTAATTTTGGTTTTACTTTTAGAATTAAGTGGATCAGTATTATTTTTTTTTTAAAATTATTATTTTTTTTTCTTCTCCTGAGTAAGAGACTTTTGTGTATGTGGTAATTTTTATTTTTTTATTTTTTTCTCCTGCTATTAAACAGCAGTATTTTCAAAGTTCTCAGGTTTTCTTACCCAATTCTTACCATGCTTTTTAAAGATCTTTCTCAATTAATACATTTTGGAAACCTAAAGATGAGTCATTTAGTAATTGCTAATAAGGCAGCAGCTTCTTTCAGCTTTCTGAAGTGGGGAAGAAAAAGTGTTTTGAGTATTTTTGGTCATAAACTCCATGATGCTTTTTTTTTCCTTTCTCTTTTCTATTGGTAATTAATTTTTAAGTCATGTTAATTGTTTAAATGTGTTACCTACTGCGAATACGTAACTCAAATAAGAAGAGAGAACAGGGTAATCTTTTATACTATAAGGTATGCTGGGAGCTGTTGGGAAAACAAGTGTGACCAAAACTATTTTAGTTAAAGATCAGTTGCAAAACAAAACAAAAAGACCAAAAAACTAAAGAAACTAAAGCATAGTTTAGAGCTAAATTAAGGCTGGATGTGTTCATTCTGGATACTCAGAAGTCTTAGTAAAAAGACCAAGGTGATTTTGACAACTGGTATTCAATTGATGGTTGGACTTGATGATGTTAGAGGTCTTTTCCAAGTGGAACAATTGTACGATTCTGTGATAGTATTTAAGGCAGAAGGTAATGCAAGTAACATCAGCACTTAAAGTTGGAATTTTCATAATATAGTTAAAATAATTGAACAGTTGAGAGAATTGTTACATAGTCAGAATGCTAATGATGTTAACATGTATTTGATTACAAATTTTCAAAGGGAAGAAATTTGAAAATCAGTATAATGTTCAGGGGCTGTTGATGTTATATATGTGTGCTGGTAACAGTATACCCAAGGTGGCACGATGTATTTTAAAAATACCACAAAACCATTAAGTATACTCTGCAGCAAGCAGAGTTATTCAGATTTGCTTCTCTTTTGAATAAGAAAACTGAAGATATGGTTTCACAAGCCTTTAGAGGAAATTAATGAATAAACAGATTAAATTCTCTGCCAGTTTATTCTCTGATAATGTGTTGCAAGCCTTTCCAATTTTTAACAATAAAACTGAATTTGTAGAGTGCATGGGAAATGAGACATGTCCAGCTGAAAGATGAATTTAGTCTGGAACTAAACAATGGCAAAAGGACTTACTGAGAGAATACTGGTATCCTTTGAACAATCACATTTGACCTCACAAATGAATTATTTTCTAATAAAACTAAGATGTCCTACAGGGGAAAAAAAGAAAGAGAATAAATGTGAGACATAATTCAACATTTAATTTATTGCAAAACACTGGAACAGGACACTAAATGTCAGACTGAATCTTGAGATAAAAGTTAAGATGGTCAATTTAAAGTACCTAGAACTAGATATGTCAGTATGTCTTAAAAGCTATACTTTGGCAGAAATGTCTCTTAAGGTATGTGGAATGTGATATTTTTGTACTTTATTTGGTTACATTTTAATTTCTTACTTTAAGATATGGGAATACCATTTTAAATGGTTGTAATGGCTCGGACAGGCATATGCTGTGTTGGGTTAAGAACTGGCTGAATTGGCCTGGAACAGAGAATTTTAGTGATTGGTTTTAAATCCAGTTGGTGGTCAGTTACTGGGTGCAGTACTAGGGCCAGTTCTGTTTGACATCTTTATCAATGATGGGGATGAGGCCATCGAGTGCATCCTCATTAAGTTTGCAGGCACCAAGTTGGGTGTTGCTCCAATAATGGCCATACAGGAATGCAGAAAATAGTGAACTCATTTAGCAGTGTATTTATCTGAACTTACTTATTTGGTCATTTCCTACAGAAGGTAAGCATCATCATAGAATTCTTCATGAAAAATTGTGTCTTAAAGCTGGCAGAGGTGTTTGTATCTGAAACATTGCATCAGTTGGAATGCTTAGAAAACTGATTTACCAAAGGGTTATTGAGGGTTCATGTAGGACAGCATGGCACTACATCAGTTTATTAGCTTTCTTGTCATATGTGATAAGGCAAACAATAATATCCGTTTCATGTCACACTCGGTTTGGTTTTGTTTGTTTGCTTTTCAGGGCTATCTTCCTGCTAATGTGGACCGAAGAGAAAGCACTTTACAAAGAAAACGCAAAGAGTATTTTGCATTTGTTGAACAATACTATGATTCCAGAAATGATGAAAATCACCAAGATACCTATAGACAGGTAAAATACCTACTGAAGTTGACTTTTACTTACAGGACATCTCTTAAAAACTTCCAAGATCCTATTTTTTGAAGAAAAAAAAAGAAATATTTTTATCTGCAATTCAAAACAATTGATTTATTTAATGCTGGCTTTTGTCATGCCAGTATAGCACTGCTATTTGGTGTAGTCATGTTTATCTGTTTGAGAGTAGTAGAGTCTTCAGATCTTTCATTCCTACTCGGTCTCCTTCAAATGAGTGAAAATGGACAGGAAAAATATAACAGTGACTGTTTCTTACTTGTTCTGTACTTCTGTTTAGGAAGTTGAAACTGTGTATGATACAGAGTAAATACAGATGTGTTAAGCTTGCTTACCCACTTAGATAAGCAGATCACTTTTCTTCAAATTTTGTGTTAAAAGGGATAGTTTGTGTCACTAAGTACAGACTGAGTAATACTACTTTAGCCTGACTTAGAACAGAAGCTGCTGAGATCTTTCATCTACAAGCCTGATCTTCAGTAGCAAGAAGTACATATGATGGTGTCAGTTGAACATGACTTTACAGGACTAGTAGTATGTATTTACTCATAATTACCATGAGGTAATGAGTATTATCAATATGACTAATTTGCAAATAGTCAAAATGTGATAAAAGGATCCTGAAATGGGAAAACAAAGTATGTGGGGTTTTTTAAAATTCTGTCTCATTGATAGATTTACAATGGCTTAAAGATTTTACTGTATGTTTTGCAATACAGTAAACACACTACTCCAAAAATAGTGTTACAATGGGATTATAACTGTAAACCCATAGGATTGTTTAAATTGTTGTATTGTTTAAAAAGTGTGCAGTTTGTTCCTGTTACAGTATTCTTCTGTCCAATTAGATCCATATAGATATCCCACGCATGAGTCCTGAAGTTTTAAGACTTCAGCCCAAAGTAACAGAGGTAAGAATAATATCTGAAGAATTACTACTTTTTTTTTTTTTAAAAGAAATAATTTTATTAGTGGCTGCCACAGCATTCCTTAATTAATTTGGCAACACTTGGTGTCTTCATGTCAGAACTAGCAAAAGAAAAAAGGAAGATATTTAAGTATACACCATTACTAATATTTACGTTGCTATTCTTAAGAGCTATCTTAAAAGCTAAGGCATCTTGAAAATATCTTGTATCTTAGTTTTTACTTTGAGTTTTTGTTGTTGTGGGTTATTTGTTTTGTTGTGTGTGTGTTGTTTTTTTTTAATAATGTGGTTTTGAAGTAATCCAGAGCATAGGTCTTGTGTCTTCTATGTACTTGTCAAAATTATTCAAGGTCTGGAAGCTCTTATCATGGGGTCTTCCACTAGGAAAATTACCTTTCTGTAAATTAGTAGCATGACTGGTTTGTGTTCTTGGTTTGATTTTGCTTCTTTGTAAGTTTTATATATCAAGTACAATATTTAAATGTCTTTTACTTGTATAGTAAATATATATCAAGAAATGATTTATATTTTAATATGTTAGTTAAATTTGTCTGTATTGTTGTGTAATTGAATTCCACAGGTAATTTGTAAAATATAGGTGATCAATAGTACAGATGTGAATCATCCTCTTTCAGTTAGTAATTTTACTCCTTCAGTTTATTTTTCTAATGGATTGAGGGTTCCTTGGATGATAGGAGAAGTCAAATGAGGAACTATCAATTATTAGTTTAGTGGAAGTGCTCCTCCATGTGTGTTGGAGAAACCAGTTTGGAGAAATAGCCTGTACAGTTTTTTTTGAAAGACAGTGGTACAATACCACTTCTTTCTGTCTGTTTTCTACACAGTGGTGTTTTACCTGGGCCTTTGTAGGGACAAATCAGTGAAGTACAAAAAAAACCCCAAAAACATAAAAAGAAACAATGCCACCAAGAAATAAGCTGTTCAAGACATAAGATCAGTAGCAGTATTGTAGAAACAAGCCAATAAATGAAATTGGAGGTGAATGGTATTTCATTAAAAATGGTTACAGGAAGAATACTCAGATACTTCTAAGGGTAAGGAAATACTTGTAGTAGCCGCAATAGTCTTTTAAATGATTCTAAAGGTGCATTTGCATTCAATATAGAGTAGTGACTTTTCTGTGGTGGGTTTTTTACTTCCTTGCATTGCATGCACTGTTCTTACAGTTTCAGTGAAGATCAACTGTCTCTCAAATGACTGACAGTGGATAAGGAGTTGGGTGGATGGCTGCAACCCGAATGTAGTGATCATCAGCTTGATGTCTGGATGGAGATGCACAACAAGTGGTCCATACTGGAACCAGTGCTGTCTTCATCAAAGATACAGACATTAGGATTGAGTGCCCCCTCAGCAAGGTTGCAGATGACACTAAGATGATTTGTGTGGTCAATATGACAGAGGGACAGAAGGTCATCCAGAGTGACCTGGACATGCTGGATAAGAGGGCCTAGATGAACCTTATGAGGTTCAACAAGGCCAAGTGCAGGGTCATGTAGCTGGGTTGGGACGATCCCCATTATCTATACAGTCTGGGAGAGAATGTGATAGAGAGCAACCCTGCAGAAGGGACTTGGATACTGGTGGACGAGAAGCTGGATATTTGCCAACAATGCACACTTGCAGCCCAGAAGGCCAATTGTATTCTATTTAAAACAGAATTAAGAGTCAGCTTCTTATTCTAGGTAAAACTTGAAGAGAAACTGAATACAAATAATACAGGCTTCATACAGTTCCTCTGCATATTGCATCCTTGATGTCCTTACAAAGGCTTTCTTATATTGTTAGTATTGAGGCCTGATCTTAGAGTGACATTGTCCTTTGGTTTGAACTCTCCTTTCTCTCATCCAGTTACCTGTCTCTGCATTCTACCTTCTTGGGCAGACCTTCTAAAGAGCAAACATTCTTTTGCTTGAGATGATTATACCTGAATAATAGGGCAAAGCATGTAGCAGCTTTTATTCTGCTGATTATTGTAGCATTTTAAAGATATGTAGTACATTCAGAAGGAAAAAATCGAAAGGAAATATAGCTTGTTATACACCTAAATTGTCTCAGAGAAATTCTGTGATTTCCCTGCTCCATGCTCTTGTCATGCTCTCCTTCCCATGATCAGAAATGTTGCATCCTTAGGAGCTTTTGCAGATCCTAAGCAAGGTATAGTTTAGAGTTGTAGGGGGTGGGTGGCTGGCAGTTGCCTTTTCTAAATTTCCTGATTTCTTGTGAAGTCTAAAACCCCACACTACAGTATTAGACAAGCTTAACTGCTAAGAATCTCTTTTTATGGGCACGTTATTAAAAAAAATGTAGGCTCTAAAATACAGAATACCATATTGCTAAAATATTTCTTCTTAAGAGGTGAAGAATCACAGGAAGATGATTGAATATTGTTGTGTCTTAATGAAAGAGGAATTATATTATTGGAAAAGCTCCAGTGAATAAGTGCTACTTTGTTCTAACTGTTGTAACTGAATTATATGATAGGTTGGTTTTAACATGTGCTAATACCTTGAAAATGCTTCCTTTTGAAGAACTGAGAAGCTTACTTAGCACTTGAAGTTAATGAATATCAGTATTCATTTATGCTTTTGTATGCATGTTGTTTTACTAGTAATTCTATGGTATTAAATCTTTGTGTAATTTTTGAGTATTTTGTTTAAATTGTGCTCATCACTTGATAAATTACCTGATAGCTTCTTGAACTCTATTTCAGATCTTTGAAAGAATTTTGTTTATCTGGGCAATACGTCATCCAGCCAGTGGATATGTTCAGGGCATGAATGATCTTGTTACTCCTTTTTTTGTAGTCTTCGTTTGTGAATATATAGGTAAGATTTGTCTCAATACTGAATTGCTAATCATTTTGGAATAGCATCTTCCTTTTTTTTTAATCTAAATATTGATTTGGATGAGCTAATGAAAGCATAACTTGATACATGGATCTTTTAATAAATATTTGTCATTATAAATCTGTATAGTTCTGACTGCTTCCCAGTATATAGTTACAGAGATTTTTGTGTAGTAGTGAAGTTCAGGAATCTTTCAGGTTTTTATTACAAAAGATCCCCTTTACAACAAAAATCAACCAAACAGAACCCAAAAAGTTGCAGACATTGTTCTTGTTCGTCAGACCTTAAAGAAGCACAATCTAGGATTTTCTTTCATTTTGGTTTCTAGTTCTGAAGTGTCAACCACTCTGATGCATTTTTCTTCATAGGTGGTTGTATTCTCTCTTTCTGTCTCTTGTCGTTCATGGTTTTTTTTTCGTCAAAACTTAGATTGTACATGTGAAATCAGCAAGGAAATTTAAACTAGAGGGAAGCTGTTAAACTGGATGTGTGACTGAGAGAATATCCAACCTAGAGTTAGGTTCTGAAAATTAAAGCAGCAGTAATCAAGTTTCTCTGTTGAAGAGCCTTGCCTCTCTGGAACTTAGAACACTAGTAACAATAGTAGCATAAACAGCTATATTTTTGTTGAGTTTGTGACCTTATATGTGACTGTACTTTTTGAAAACTTATTTACTGATATTGTTTAAATGCTCATTTACTAGAACCTAATTCATTCCTGAGACCTATAGATTAGTATTTAAGTGTTTATAAACATCAAGATTATAGATACTCAAATTTTTAACAAATCATTGCTAATGATTGTAAATTTGGATGTAAAAGGTAAGATTAAACAATAAAAATTAGTGTTTATCTGTCTTGAACTAAAACTGCTTTCCCTGTATTTGTATTTATCATACATATGTATGAGGAAAAGGTGACATGGTTTAGTAGTCATGAGGTCTTGGGTGACAGGTTGGACTTGATGACCTTTGGGGTCTTTTCCAACCTTATTGATTCTATCATTCTATTCTATGAAAACACATAATGCCTGTGTGTATTCAAGCAGCATGTTGTCTGGCTACTTCAGTGAGGCTGTACATAGCGGATTCTTCTTTTCTTCTCTGTGGAAGATACTCATTGGTGTCCTGGTCCAGACTGATTAGATTTAATGAAGGGCAGACTATCCTTGAATGGATGATGGACTATTCATTTACTCATTTGCATGGCAACACCTCTGTTGCTTTCTTAATTTCTTGTTTTATAGGGGGACATTTCATTGATAAACAACTAATGAGAACTACTGCTGCTTTCTCCCTAATCATCTCTTAAGTAGGGTAGAAGCCTACTCCTGAGAGTACTTACAGTTTCTGCCTTTTACTCCCTCATTTGACAGATAATGAAAATGTTCTTAATGATTCTAGAACAGTAGGGTCTCTAGCAGACTTTAGGGTTGTTAATTGAAATAAGAAGTTCAAATGAAATGCGATTAGAGAATTGATATTCCATGTTAAATAGACCATTTAATTAATATGGTAAATAAGTTTGTCTTTACCACCAACTTACATTTGGAGACCCTGGTGATTGTTAATGTATTTGCTAGTTTGTCAGTATTTTTGTATCAGAGAGCATAACTGTTCCAGTAAGCATTTGTTGAAGAAAAACAAAACTCAAATCTGAACAACAATTAAAGGTGTTTTGCCACTGAAAATGTATGAAACTGTGCTCTCTGAAGGGTCATCTAAAAGCTAATATCTATATAATAAGAGAAATATTAAAATATTTTCTTCAGTACAGTAGTGGTCCTGGCTAAAAGCAGCTATTTCCCCAGTGACATATAAAAACTTTCCAAGATTTGTCTTTAAAATGTTGGTTTTCTTTTTTTATTAACTTGAATATATTAGAAAGAGTCTATGCTGAATGATGTATTCAAGTTAGAGTGCATTTTACTTAAACTGGAAATGGAGACATTGTGAAGTGTCTCAGGTTTTTTTAAGAGTTGTAATAAAATTATAAAGGATTCAAAGTCAGACTATGAATTGTGCTTAAGTAGTTCAGATATAAATAAATGCAAAACTGCAGAAGTTTCCTAACAAAATGTTATTCGTGCATTTAATATTAGTCTAGTAATGCTCTGTATCTACCTTAGATTTTTTTCTGTAGGTTAGATGTTGAAAGCATTCTTTCAGCCTTTTCTGCAGTGTTAAGTATGATGAAAATGTAACTTGGTGATATCTTTTTAGTTCCCCACTCTGCAGTAAAAGCAGAATGCTGGAACATTTTCAGCAAGGTAAAACCTGGTTGTCAAACCAAGCCAGGAGAAGCACAACTATAATTGAAAATTCATAGAGGGTAGACACTAGCCCCTGCTGTAATACAGTATATTCAAATCAGGATTTCTGGTCTGTATTAGGAGGAAGATGAGGAATTTAAGCCTTTAGGTTTCTCATACCAGTTGATTGTGTGTCAATCTCAGTTATTTGGATTTTTCTCCATGAAAGATGCTTTTTCTACACTAGTGTGGAATTTGAAAGGCTAATTGTACAGGAATACTATTTTGTGCTTGCTTCTAACCTTCAATATGACATAGCTGTACTACAACAATTTATGTTGTCAGAATAAATGCTGATTGCTATCAGCAATTTCCATGTGGATGTAATTCCAGAGGCGTTTTTAGGAATCAGGTATGATATGCAATATGGCTGCTCACTGTTCACTGACGAGGAAATTTTACACTGGATTGCAAGTCCTGTTTCAGGTGGCTGAACATGTTCCTTCCTCTCTTTGTACACCTTCCTGAGTTTCTGTTGATCTGCATCGTTTATGTGCATTAAATTGTGCTGCACAGTTGTTTGTGGTTTCTTTTCTTGTAATCAGCTACACTTCACTTCATCCGACATTTCAGTGCTACATCTGCAATGCAGTAATTCATTGTATCTAGAACCACAGTAGAGGACCTGCATTTATTCACCATCCAGGAGATGAAAGCTCAAGAGAAAAGCCTTTGTAAAAAGGATGTATATCAGGCCATTGCTAAGCAGAATGGCTGTGTGAAATCACTTTAAGACCCCTAGCAGTGTTAAATGAAGAGAAAGTTAAAAGTTACAAGGAGGTTAAGGGCAGAAAATGAACACTATTATATGTTGGATAAAGAACATTCAGAAAAAGGCTACTGAAGACTGCAGTGGTGATTGAGATTTTGTGTGCAATCTTTGTGCAACAGAAGAAATTGAGAACATTTGAGGATGCTTACAAGAACTCGTGAACTTTTCAAACAGCGGTCTTACCCTTGTAAGTATTTTTCTTGTGGTCTTAAATTATTTTGTAGAACTCATTAAGTACAGCTTTTGTTAGTGTTTTATTATACTGATATTGTCATGACTTTGTAGAAAAACTACTTCAGGCCCAAATTCTACTGGGACTTGGATGGGATGTAGTCTCATACCAGTGTTCCTATGAAAACATAAATATTCTTTGGTCCTGGAAAAGCCATTATCTGTAGCTCCCCTTTCTTTCCATACTCTATTACATGTCAAAGGACATATATATCTTTTCATATCCTTAACATGGGATTTTGTACTGGTTATTGCCTTCTTTCCTTCCTTCATTTCTGCTATGAATAATTAAATTAAAAACTTTTTTTTTCTTCTCTGTAGTTTGTTTTGCTGTATAGAAAATTGTTATTTTCATAGTGTAATTGGAGTAATGTTTCAGGGCATTGTATAATGGTTTTGTCTGAGGTAATTCCTCTGTTTATAAAATGTGAAAAAGTTATCAGCTTAGCAGAGTGGTTTTAGTGTGGGGTTTGGTTGGTTTTTTTTTTTGTTTGTTTGGTGGTGGTTGTTTTTTTCTTCAGGAGAGTTGTAATTTGTATGCAATAAGTAAATCTGTTTAGAATGTACATGTTTGTAACATTGTAGTTATTCTGCTTAGGAAAGACTGAGCAAAACTGAAGGAATGACAACTTGTTTTGATAGAATGGAAATTGAACAAGGAGCTGTAATTGTATTAACTGGCTGCTTCTCCCTCTCCCAGGCCCTTGAAGTGCTTGGAAACTGTTGGAATCATCCTTGCCAATTTCTGGCTTATCAGGAAAGAAATAGTGGAACACCATCCATAATGGAGTGCTCAGGAGTGTCGTGGATTTCTTTAGTTAGAGAGATGAAAAGATGTTGTTTGCAATTGTTGTATGCTCTTGAACTTTTTTTGATAATTCGGCATTGTGCTTTGTTACAAACTTACACTGTTTTAATGCTTTCTTTGTTTAAATATATGCATGTTTTTGAACAATACTTTGTATTAGTTGTTTTTTTTTGTTTTCTTTGAAAATATGATACATATACTAATTTGTGTAAAACTGAAGTGAAGCATAACCAACATTTTGACATTTTTATGCAAGTTATAGAGGTATTAATAAAGTGTTTCCTATTTGTTAGAACTATTGTAAAGCTTGCATGAACAACTATTCTAAATAATTTAAATCTAATTTAAATGTAAATTAATTTTCTGTCATGAAAATTTAGTGTCAGACGTTCCATTTAGTCTTTTGAAATTTTCTCTCCTTAATGCAAATTACCAATAATTTAGTTTCCATATACACAGCTATATTTCAGTGCTCCTTCTTAATAATTTCCATGATATTTTTTAATAATACTTAGGAGATCATTGAAGTTGACTAAAATTCTCATAGATTAGAGAACTATTCTGTTAAATATTTTTTAAAAATTGAATGGAATGCTACCTGTGTGATTTGGGTGGGCAGGGAACGAAGAAAGCTTGTTACAAAACTTGTTCAGTTGAAGTCTTGTAGATGTTGAAAACCCAATTTCATCTAAGTAAATCGTATGCATTCCTGTGTTAAAGGTCTGCAACATACACAAGCTGCTCAGTGATCTGAAGCTTTTGACTTGCCTGTCAATTCTCTTTGCTTTCATGTATTAGGAAACACTTAATATGGCAAATTACAAAACCACCCCAAGCGATAACCCGACAAACACGATTTCTTAGTCTCCCTGTAAAGTTCCCTGAAAGACAGCAAAGCTTAGGCTCCTTTCTTTGCTTATACTATGTAGAATTGTTTTTAATTTTACTTATGTCACATTTTCTGTCATTTATTTTAAAAAAAGTTCCATAGATCTTTATAACCAAATTGTTTGCAGTTGTGTCATACTGATGGGATGGAGAAAATTACTCCTGTCACATTCATGAAAATCCATTGATCTGACAAACTGCAAAATCAAAATTCTTGTGAACTGGCACATATTTCAAGTTTGAATAAAATGTGGTCTGTAAAAAAATATCTTACAGGTCTATAGTAGTAATAGTGCTGTGTATTTAATGCATAATGGTGTGTCAAGGACGTAAGATGTGCCCTGAGCTTCACTATCTGTCAGGAAAAAGTAATGTGTATTAACTAAAAATTTTGCCATGGATGCCTCTTAAAAAAACATCTGTGTGAAATGGAATAAGTAATTAAAGTTAGAATTTTCTTACTGTGGTTAACAGTTGTCATCAGAAGTGAAAAAGAGACACTAAGATGTCCTAGTAAATGTATCCAACTACTTGTCTGTTGTTTTTAGTTCTCTGGAAGAAAATTAGTATTTTAACAGTATGGATTGCTCGTAGTGTCTTATAAGTTTCTGTTTAAAACCCAATATGTAACTAAAACATCCCCAAGAAACTCAGACCCTGAATTTGTAAGGTGTGTTAGTCATTCAGACATTTTAAAGCTTTTAATTTTTCTTCAAAGTAAGCATTGATTTAATACTGCATAGAAGAAACCCCAGTACATAAAGTATATATGAAAAATGTCTTTGCAACAACAAAACCAAAGAAATCGTTAATAGGGAGTCTCTTGTCATGTTGATGTATTACTTTATATGGAATTTTGTATGTTAGTGGAGTTATCAGCAGTGTCAGACTTCAGCTCATGAAACTAAACCACTCAAACAATCATAAAACATATGGAAGGAAAAAGCCACAAATTATTGACTTGTTTAAAAAAACAAACAAAAAAATTCAATTTTATTGTTAGATGAACTTCTCTGTTGCATTTATTCTTTCACACTCCAGTTACCAATCTAAATTCAAATTTGGATGATGAAAGAAAAAATTGCTGTCACAGTTGTGCTCCTCTACTCAAGATTTACGAAGCTGTTCTGTCACTCTTTATATCTAATTTGAAACAGTTTGCTTTCTGTTTTCGAAGAGTAAAGTAGACTTCACTGAATCTTAGTAGAATTGTTGCACTGCTTTATAACATTAATATTTAAAGTCAAGTGTTCGTAGGGTGTTTCTGATTATTCAATTTTCTGATAATGCTGAGTTTTCCAGTTCTGAACTGTTACATATTCAATACAGTTTTGTGTGCAAATTATCAAAATACGGTTTAAAATATTTCACAGAAGGTTCTAGTTGATAAATAACAGAAGTAAGTATTTGTTGACCTTGTTTTTACTCTGAACAATATTTTCCTTATTACTTTGTGACTTGATGCGGTGCTCGGTGCCATGGTTTAGTTGTTTAGGTGGGTTGGATTGGTTGATAGGTTGGACACGATGATCTTGAGGGTCTGGTCTGGTCTGGTCTGGTCTGGTCTGGTCTGGTCTGGTCTGGTCTGGTCTATTCTATTCTATTCTATTCTATTCTATTCTATTCTATTCTATTTTCATAAGGTCCTAAAACAAACCGATATATTTGTCCAAGAACAGTTCTTCATCATAATCTCTGATGCATTTATCTGATGCTATCTTTTTTCTTTATAAAGAAGTCTACAAGTAAAAATACTTTAACCTATTTTAAAAGCTGTTTGTAACTTTTCTTATTCTGAGCCAAATTAAATGCTGTAATCAGAGGGATAGAGAAATTAGAGAAAATGGATTTGTACTAAGACTACATTAGAGTTTAGAAGTAAAAAGTGCAAATGATTTCTTCTAAATATAAGTTCACAGGAAAATGAGTATATTAAAAAGTAGCTTTACCTTTCATTGGGAGAAGAGAGGAGGAAAATGTTTCATTTGTGTTTGAGTTCTTTTTGGTTCTTTTTCCTTTTAGTTCCAGATGTTGGGTGGTTTGTGGTTTTTTTTTTTAAGGAAAAATCCTTCCAAAATTCCGTTTCCCCCTCTCTCATGTTTTTTTTTTTTTTTTTTTTTTTAATTTTACCATTATTTCTGCAGACATTTTAATAAAAGGAAAGGACTTGTGTATACTTGGGAAAATGTCAGTCATTCAGACTGGTCATGTTAGAAAATGCTCTTCCTTTTTGAGAGTGGCATCTGAGTATCACTTAAGCCTACCTAAATAAGTATTTCAGAGCAATGATATATCTAATTATCATATTGCAATATTTTCACTTGGAAGTGTAGTAAGCAGTTCACTATTTTTGAGGTGTGTTGGGCTGACAAGCTTTAAAAAAGAGGTGTTCTAAAGATTGAGAAAGATGGCTATGGGGAAATGCTGAAGTAGTAAACCCCTGCTACTTCAAAGATTAAGCATTGGACAGAGGATTTATCAAACTTAATGATTTTTCATGAAGTAGTAATTATTTCCAGGTATGATGATTTGAATTCATTGGTTTTGTCTTAAAGATACTGCTGTAAATGACTGATGTTCTTGTTACATAGAGAATTAAATGGAAAAAATTCATCTTTGCTGGCATAAGATAGTAACTGAAAAAATGGCAACTTCCTTTTTTTTTTTTTTTAAATAATTTATCTGTAGGCATAAGATTATTTTCATTGTTGTACTCATCCTAGTGTGGTATCTTGGTTTAGTACAAAAGTTTCTAACTCCTGTTAGAGCAAAAATAACTGGATGATATACCCTGACGTTTACAGTTTCCTGCTATCTGTTCTGTTCTCCAGAGTATTTTAAGTGGAAGCATCTGCAGGTGGGGTTTGAGATTTTTGGGTTGGCAAGTGTGTGTGTGTTGTGATGGGTTTTTTGGTGTGGATGTTTGTTTGTGGTGTTTCGGTTTGTTTGTTTGTTTGTTTAATTTATATATGCTTCCATTTCATAGGAAAGAACAGCATGTTGAGGATACTGATTAGTGTATGACAATGTATTGCCCAGTCTCCATTCATTATTTGTAGTAAAGTTGTGGTGTGATGACTTTTTTTGGAAAGCAGAGTCAATGTCAAGAACGGATATGAATTTGTAAGTTGAGGAGTTAAATCTCCCTTTAGATTACTATCATGGTTTCATGTTTTAGAGGAACATCCAGGCAGGGAGT
The DNA here is from genome assembly GCA_033816785.1 of Picus viridis. Lineage (NCBI taxonomy): Eukaryota > Metazoa > Chordata > Aves > Piciformes > Picidae > Picus > Picus viridis. The sequence continues at coordinate 21,046,020 of CM066567.1, read as the reverse complement.
TGAAAGTTAATAATGAAAAATTTCTCCTGTTGTATCAGTACCAAGAAGCCTGTCAGAGTCAAGAAATCTGACAGAGATGAGAATGGAGCCTATTAAATGTCGCCACAGCAGAGGAGCTGTGTAGATTCTTTGCTTAGATGTTTCACGTGAATAAACTTCCCAGACTCTGTTTTATAGACAGAATCAGAGGAGTTCTTTTTGAGCTTTACTGTCAGGGGTGTCTAGGACAAATCTCTAAATTAGTAAGAAATTTCCGAGTTCAAAGGGGACTAATCAAAGGTTTCTAGCAAGATGAAACTAATGTTTCTATAATGTAGTAATATCCCTTTATAGACCATGAAAGCAACTTCTGTTTAATTAATTTAATTTTATATTATGATTAAATGCATGTGTTATGAAATTGCTGAGAAGAGAACAAGCAGGTATAGTTGTGCTATTTCTGCTAACTGATGAACAAAATTGCTGCTTAGACTACAGGTTGTCTGTGTTGTCTGTTCTTCTGGAAAGTATATTCTACGTCATTTTACTATTACCAGGCATTTTTTTGTCCTCTCCAAGAAAGTCTGTGAGTTAATAGCAATTCTGTTGTTTATGTGATTTTTTTTTTTTAATTTTTTTTTTTTTTAAGTGGTGTTTACTGTGAGGGTGTGAGATACTAGAAGAAGTCTCCCCAGAGAAGCTGTGAATGACCCTAGTGGTAGTGTTCAAAGACAAGTTGGCAAGGGAAGGTGTCCCTGTCCATGGCAGAGGCATTTGAGATAGATAATCCTTAAGGTCCCTTTCAAACAAAACTGTTCTATGATTCTGTACTGTTCCATAATCATACTTGTGTTCTACTTGGGTAATTTAGGGCTTAATATGGATTTTCTTCTGGCCCAATACCTAACTGTATTCTATATTAAATATTATTTTACTTTTTCACAGACAGAAACAATCTCAAAACTTTCGTCATTAGTAACCAGAATAAGTCAGGACTACTCTTTTCTATTGCTTAAATATTTCACAGTTTCAGTTCTCAGATTTGCCTATTAAATTGCAGTCTGTTTTGATTTTTTTTTTTTTTTTTTTTTTTTTTTTATCATTTACTAATAGCTCTCTGCAGTTGCTTGTCTCTTTTTTTTTTTTTTTTTCTTCAGAGTAAGGAGTACTTTAGGAAAAAGGATTTCCTTGTATACATAAAAAAGTTCTGCTACTTTAAAATCCTATTTTAATCCATAGGGGGATGTGTTAAAATGTAAAAATGTGACTTCTGAGGTGGATTTAAATGATCTATTTTTGAAACTTGTTTTGCATCTGTATGTCTATTTCAAAGATTTTTAAATGGATCTTTCTGAAGGTGTATATTTCATGATGCTTAATGCACACTTCCAGAATTTTCAAAGTTACACATAACATATTTGATAATACGAGTGTTACCTTAAAAATATGATTCTGTTAAGTTTGAAATGCCTTTTGTGATTTATACTACCTCATTTTTGAAGGCAATTAAGAAACTAGTAGACTTGCACTATGAGGAAGTCATCAGAGGTTAGTAAAGGGTATTTGAAACTACAAACTGGAAATGTTGAGTCATGGGAATAAATGGGGAAACAAGATCTTGATTAGTAGTAGAAATAGTAAAATTGAAGAGAAAAGATGATTTCTGTAGGTCTTAAAAATGAAACAATTGTGAAGAAGGAGAAAGTTAATTATAATTTATGCATTTCTGAGAGACATGTATTCCAAAGGGAGCAACATATTTTAGTTCTGGCTTTGTGCATTCATTTTGCTCTCCCTATGGCCTCCAGTTATAATTAACGATCATCTTTCTATAGTGAAGCAGCACAGAGGTGGTTATACTTTCAGATCTAAATCTTCTGAAGCATGCTTTCCAACAGACTGGGAAATTACTTTAATGGTATTTGGCATCCAAATATCACAACTTTGCATGTTTATTATGAAGTAAGTCACATGAATAGAAGCTAAAAGAGAAAGAATTACTTTAGCAATAACAGCATGCTGTACAAATGTCACTGTTGTGTAGATATGTAGCGTCTCGAGGTCTAAGAAAAGGCTTTGAAATTGGGTGGATCAATGCTTTAAATGTAGCTGTAAACAACTTTTATGTCTTAATTTCAATGGATACATGGATAGTTACTGCTTTATAGATTCCATATCAATTCTAATATAATTGTCAGAATTTTCTGCACTGAAAATATTTTAATTTGAATAAGCTTAGCTTATAGTTTAGGTGTAACCCTTTTTTAGTCTTTATATTCATAAAGTAGCTTTTTCATCAGCATGGGTTTTTTTTGTTTTTAACTTGGGATGTCTGAAATTTTTACTTTCTACTTTAAACTATAGAAAACAAATTACAAAGCAGAAGTGAAAAATTAACTTAAACACAATAATGAAAAAGGGAAAAAGAGTAACTTTTTTGCAAAACGATTGCCTTATTTTATAGAAACAAAATATTTAATGTTCTTATAGCATATTGTTTTGATAAAAAGTAGTACTTAAAAAAAAATTAGTGACTTATGAGTCCTCTTACCAAAGATATTTCTGAACTAATGCACATGTTCCGTCTTTAATTTGAGATAAAAATTTAATTATTACTGTCCAACTGTAATTGAAAGACACCTTTCTTACAGTAACATAGGGAAAGAAAAAAAGCAACATACTCTTATTTTTTTAATAGATGGGGCAGGTTTTTTTCCTAGAGGCTATAGCATGGGGTATAATTTCTTTATCTTGATGACAAGTACCTATACAGTATGTAAAAAAAGGGGAAAAAATGGAATCTCATTACTATAACAAATCTTGTGGCTTTTTTTTACATAGATGCATATGTAGCAGTTTCATTAGGAAATTGTGAATTGCAGCAGATTAAGATAAAGAATGCACTAAGCAATTAAGCAATATAGGGAGTAGTAGTACAGTTCCTTGTTCTCCACAAATGTTTCTTTTAGTTCAGTATATGCAATTTGTGCTAAAAAAAGTGCGTATAATGGATGATACTTGTTCTGTTGAAAATAAGGCAAGAAGTCTGTGAGATACCTTTCTTTTTTTATTAGTGGTGAATGATGTGGGAAATCAGAAAAAAAGGCAGATATTTCATAGTTTGGATTTGTAAAAAAAACATGCCACTATCATGAACTTGTTCATATGCTGTCAAAGAAAACACCTTGTTTCTTCTGCCATCCATTTTGAGAATTTTAGTTGTTCAATTCTATCACAGTAATAGGTTACAGTAAAAATGTCTTCATCAGTGGGTGAACTTACACTTACCATGTTGCTGTAAATGGTTGCATGGCTTACTCAACCAGTGGCAAATTTGTCAATCTTTCATTGCTGAAAAAAATAAACTTGAATTTTTATAAGTTTTATATTTACATGCAATTTCTAGGGTAAGTTTTATTGCTTTTATATTTATCCAGGTTAAAAGTTGAATCTTGAGCTAGGTAATCTATGCAACGTAATACTGTTTATAGGCTTGTTCAAAGTAGTTCTCTTTACCTGCTTTTTAGTATTAAGTAATTTCATGCAAGTAATTTTTTGTTTTTTTAAAGTAGTTTCAAGTAAGAAGTATTCAGTAGTTTTACAATTCACCCTTGCATACACACATAAACAGATTTAACTTGTAAATACATTTTTGCCGTTAATGCAGTTGATATTTTTTTTTCCCTATCCAAAAAATAACCTTTAAAGTCTGCATGACACTGTAGATTTTTTTTGAACGGTCTCTAAACTAGTGCTGTAATCAATGCCATATCTTAACATGAGCTTTTTAGACTTTGTGTGACAGTGCTATGGTTTACTCTTACCCTATTCATAGTGTTTTGTGCTCTGCACATCTGTATGTATGTGCAAGCATAGGCTTGAATATTTAAAAACAAACAAACATGAGCACAGAGAAGGTAATAAAAAAATGTCATTTGGAAAACATGTTCAACCTTTAATCTTTCATTTTCTATTCTCCAAGCACCTTTTGGATTTCTCAGGAAACTCCCTTATCAAGCATTCTAAGAAAATACTCATCAGCATCCTGTGTTCTTTGTGCATCCTGGATGCTAATTACCTTTTAAATGTAAACTGCATTTATTGGCCAGTTTGCTCACCTGTATAAGAGGCTGTCAAAGAAGCTCTTCATAGAAAGAGTGTTTCACAGTATCACAGTATTACCAAGGTTGGAAGAGACCTTGAAGATCATAGAGTCCAACCTGTAACCACAAACCTCACGACTAGACCATGGCACCAAGTGCCACATCCAGTCTCCTCTTGAACGCCTCCAGGGACAGCGACTCAACCACCTCCCCAGGCAGCCCCTTCTAATGACGAATCACTCTCTCAGTGAAGAACTTTCTCCTCACCTCGAGCCTAAACTTCCCCTGTTGCAGCTTGAGACTGTGTCCCCTTGTTCTGGTGCTGGTTGCTAGGGAGAAGAGGCCAACCCCTTCCTGGCTACAACTACCTTTCAGGTAGTTGTAGAGAGCAATGAGGTTGCCCCTGAGCCTCCTCTTCTCCAGGCTAAACAACCCCAGCTCCCTCAGCCTCTCCTCATAGGGCTTGTGCTCAAGGCCTCTCACCAGCCTTGTTGCCCTTCTCTGGACATGTTCAAGTGTCTCGATGTCCTTCCTAAACTGAGGGGCCCAGAACTGGACACAGTACTCAAGGTGCAGCCTAACCAAAGCAGAGTACAGGGACACAATGACCTCCCTGCTCCTGCTGGCCACACTATTCCTAATGCAGGCCAGGATGCGGTTGGCCTTCTTGGCCACCTGGGCACACTGCTGGCTCATGTTAAGGCGGCTGTCAATCAGCACCCCCAGGTCCTCTCTGTTTGGCCGCTCTCCAGCCACTCTGACCCCAGCCTGTAGCTCTGCGTGGGGTTGTTGTGGCCAAAGTGCAGCACCCGGCACTTGGACTTGTTGAATTTCATCCCATTGGACTCCGCCCATCTGTCGAGCCGATCGAGGTCCCTCTGCAGAGCCCTTCTACCCTCTAACTGACCAACATCTGCTCCTAACTTGGTGTCATTTGCAAATTTGCTGATGACTGTCTCAATGCTCTCAATGCCCCCGTTGGAATGGGCTGCCCAGGGAGGTGGTGGAGTCACCATCACTGGAGGTATTTAGGAAGAGACTGGATAGGGTGCTTGGTGCCATGGTTTAGTTGATTAGATAGTGTTGGATGTTAGGTTGGACTCAATGATCTCAAAGGTCTCTTCCAACCTGGTTAATTCTGTTCTATTATGCAACTTCTGTGGGTCAAAGGCCTGTTGGTACCACCTTTTAACCTGAGCAGTAATTTCACTCTGCAGCCTCTGAGGAACTATGTTTAGCTGGCAGTATACGATGAGAATTTATCTATTTTTCAAATAAATTTACCATTCTTGAAACAGGCCTATTTCTGTGTGCATATGTGCATTGGGGTTATGAGCAGAAATTAAGGGGAAATTCTGGACTACTGCTCTGGGTGGGAAAAACTGCATCTAAAGTCTAGTCTAGAAAAAGCCAGAAGAATTCTAGTGTTGTGTTGTCAGAGATGGTGATTTACCTGTTCTTTGGGTTAAAAGAGATTACACCGTTCCTCATAGACAGTAAAATTGGTTAGATAATTAACGAAGTAGAATTATGAATGTTTAAAATAACTTTGTTACATGCTTCCTATTGCATCTTAAGGAAATTGTGGGACATAAACTGTAAACAAGTGTAAGATTATGAAGTGTGAAAACAGGCGAGTCAACATTACCTTGTGTATGTAAGAACATGACTATTCATAGGGGAGTTTTTGAAATGCAGTAGGGTTATGTTTACCTTACCTGATGAGATGACTGAGGTGGCTTTTTTTGTTTTGTTTGGCTGGGTTTTTTTTGGTTTTGTTTTTTAACTTTTCCTTTTTGAGAGCAGTATCACTGAGAAAGGGGAGTTTTTACCACAGTGAGTAATCATTAACAGCTCAAAAGCTATCTCTATGAGATAACTATGTAAATAGGATTTTCTCAATGAGAGATATTGATGTGGTTATGTACATATTTAATTAGATAATTGTTGCTGAAATAATTTGCATTTAAATGCTTTATTATGTCCTGATCCACTTGTTAAAAAAAAGCCTTAGTGCAACTGACTGAAAAACTGTTTTCAAAGGCTTTTAAACAACTGAGTTTGATGTAGAACATGTAGGAATTTCTACATGTGGAAATATTACTGTGCACCTCTGCATCCCATTGTATAGTTTTGTAGTTTGTATACTTAGCTGGTACTTTCTAGGTAGTCAGAATGATTTCCTTGCACCTCTGCAAGAGCTATAAAAATTACTACTGTATAGTTCAAATTATATATATTAGATAAGCAGTGCATTTACAGATGTGTCAGATGAACAATTCATGTACGTGTGTTAAAAAAGAAGAATGTTAAGATGTTCAGAGAATTAACTTTCAACATTTCTGTATATTGTTTTGCATGTTGTGTGGCAGGAGTGTTGGAAGTAGTTGACCTTTAAGGTTGCTTCCAACCCAAACCATTCCATGATTCTGTGCTGGCTGTATACAAAGAACGATGATAATCTTACAGTCTGTGTTTTGGACTCTAGTGCAAGATCATTCCACTATGCATTTTGTCCCCTACTTCCCATGCTACTTAATTAATCCAAATTTTGCCTGGTTCAGATTGCAGAGACACCATTTCAAGACTAAACCCCTAAAATTATAATATTAATAAGACAATTAGATGTCTGTTTTGTTAAAAGTTTAGCATGTTTATTTTCTACTGTCATTGGAAAAATAATTCTCTAAGTTATTGTAACTAATTTTCTTGCTTTTCATTTTATCCTTATTTTTCTGCTGTGGACAGTGGATCCAGTTAAAGCTGTTTAGAAAGTTACTCATTCCTTTCATACTGTGGGTAGTTTCACAAGCATACACTGGGAATGATTAAAAAAAACAGCTAATACCAAGCTCACAGCATTGCTCATAGTCAGATCAGCATGTTGTTGACTATATGTTACGGCAGTTTTCCTCCAGGCAACTATTTTGCTGTCTTTTGCAATTACATAGATAACATGATAAAGATCTCTGCAGGAAACTGAAGAAAATTAGGAATGTTGCTGTGAAACTGTGTAATCAGGAAATTTTATGCAGTGATCTTTTCCCTGCCTTGATATCGATATAAGCTCACTGGCTTGCTGTTTTCCCCCCATTTGCTTGTTATTTAATCTTTATATTACTGTCCATCCGGATTTTGCTCACTGGAGATAAATTTAAAGCCATTTAAGAGTAGAACCACAATCTGTTTTCAAGCACAAGTCTTACATGAAGTATTATTTCAATTTACTTTTGGGATGGTTATTTTTGCTTCTGTTGTTTGTCCAGAAATCCATTCTGCTCTTTATTTTCTAAATTTCTCTCAGTATCATGAAAAGAAAAGGTGCTCAAAGACAGGAAATTTGCTAAGGAACACACTGTATAAGAAGCAGTAATCTCATTCTTTCAGCAAGTGTTTAGTGAAGTAGAGCCTGAAGCTGCTTCCTTGAGAGGAAATATAGCTCAATATATGCTTGTGTCGTATAAATGTGGACTCTGCTTCTTGTTTCTTTAGATATTGCGAGGCAGAGAATGGCTTACTCTTTTTCTTTTTTTTTTTTTCCCCCCACTATTAAAAATACTTAAATGAAAATTAAAATAATTAACTAGACTTTTGTTCCACTGGGGCACTGGTTTATGAGTATATAATAAACAAATTGTATTTTACAAGTTAACATTGTTTCTGCTGTAGGGGATACATCCTTCTTCCATCTGGAAAAGTGTTTTTCTTAGAAATTAATGGGAATATTCATCCTCAGTTTTAACTTATGATCTCTTTAAAAGAGCATCTCTGCTGAATATTGTGAGGTTTTCTTATTTGAAATATCAAAGCACATCAGATTGGCTTGGAAGTAGATAGGTAGATACTTAATAGTGATTTGAAAAAATAAATTCCACAAGTTCATATGAAATTTTATCATGTTAAATTGACTTTTTTTGGGCCTGCTGAATCTAATAATTTTTCCTCTGTGTGACTAAGTCTTATGAGTACTTCTAGTAATTTTTCTGTTAGTGAGCTTAGTAAAGGATACGTTGACATAAATAAATTGCTACTTGTTCTGGACCATGAGGGACATTTCTCTTGTCTTCTTTTTAAACTGCAGAATTGGCATTTCAATTTGGATTAATTTTGCCAGATGTACATCACATTAGAGCATTCCCAACTTGTATTAAGTTCTCCTCCAGGTCTCTATGGCCGATTTTGGAGTTAGCTAGCAAAGCAGCACATTCTCTGTTATTTTCAAAATTGATTAATTCAGATGTCATGATTGGCTTAGGTTATAAAATTCAGTTCATAGCCGAATCTTCTGTGAATGACATTCCATGAATTGGACATTACTGGGGTTCTGTGCTTTTCCACTGTTGAAAATCATGTTTGGGGGTTTTTTATGGGATGGGGGCTAGAATCATCTGTTTCCTTTTGTCTGATTTCAGATGCTTTCTTAAAACTAAATCCTCCTTGAAAAGCTATGGTTAGCTTTCTGAAAAGTACTTCTCATGGCTTTTTGTCAAAATTGGCAATGTATTTTGCTGTACGTGCTGCAAACACAGACATGTTGTACAGAGATTGTTTGTATGTAGCTTGAGGGCACAAAGTGCTTCTAGTGCTCCACGTTCAGGTGTGAAACATTTAAAGGGAAGTAATTAATTATATATTAATTCTGGTTGAAGTGGCCTGATTTGAAAATTTTACAGTCTGCAAGAAATTAAATATTCATTAACATTTAACGCCATTAGATGATACAGTTGAGCAACAAGTGATTAATTTAGTCCCTGTTAAAGTAAATGTATGTTGAAGTTTCTGACTAGAAGATAAGTGTTGGTTGTCTTTGTTTTCAATTATTTTCCTCATCCTTGATTTATTTATTCTATGCACTTCACTGACTTACCTTTCTCTCTTTTCCTGAAACAGAAGAGGAGGAAGTGGAAAATTTTGATGTTTCCAGTCTGCCTGAAGAAGTGCTGCAGAACATAGAAGCTGACAGTTACTGGTGCATGAGCAAGCTGCTTGATGGCATTCAGGTAAATTGATTTTTCCTGTCTGTAAGCAGTGGATTTAACAAGTTAACGTCATGGCCTTTTAACTAGTTCAAGGTTGTTGAGAAAAGCACATCTGTGAAAAATACAAGAAGTGGATTTTTTCCATTGCAGAAATCTACTGCAAGTTTGGCATAGTATTCAGAGGGGGAAATGGAAAAAAAAAAAGACATTTCTGCAACTTTTTTTCGTCGAAATGTCTGGCTGCTTTATGATGCTCTAGAAGAGAGATGAAATCTCAGTTTCTAGAGGCATGTTGTGCACCTCACCAAGCATGGAGAATGTTTACTCAAGTCTCTTGAGTAAAATGGCCTCTCTGAGGTGGTGCTTCAGTCTTTTCTATGTGGAGAAGCTGTAAATACATGAACGATTTTCTGTGAAATGCAGCCAGTTACAAACTAGGAATCATAGCTTTGTGTGTATATTGGCATTCTTCAGCTTGTAACTTTATGAAGATTAGAGCTGTCTACAAGAAATAGCAAATGTGTAGCTGTATCTTGCAAAAAGGGAGGGATCTACTGTCTCCTGTAGATTAAAGGGGAGCCCAAACACTGGTGTTTGATATTTATTCTGCAATGCACTGCAAAGTAGAAACTTTGGACTTCCCAGTTTACAAAAAAGTTACCTGAATTTAATTTAATAAGCTTTAAGTTGCCATAAGCGTCAGATAGTATTTATCCACTATCTGTTTTCCAGATCTGTGCCATTTGTGATAAATGTTTTGCAGTTTGCTAGAAAGTAAAAATAATCTCATTTCATAAACTCTGAATATATGCTTAAAAATAATAGTCGTCGTGTTTCTGGGTCATGGTGGGACCAAAATTTACCTTTGCAAGAACTCTGAAAGTTTCTGAAAAGTGATGATTTCAATTTTGCACTGGCAACAAAGAATTGGTTTTAGCAGTTTTGGTAGGCAGATGTTCGCAGTCAGGGTTCATTTGCTGCTTTCAATGAGCTGATTAGAAAAGAAATTATGGTTACAAATATTTAGCAGATTGCCTCTTTGGCTTTCCTTTTTTATGTTCATACCTTCTCATCCTAAATCCTTCTGTGGTGCAAATCTTTCGTGTTGGATTATTTCAGTGTTGTTTTGGTGACAGTAGAAACTGTTACAGGGATGATAAAACTTTGTTTGATTTATTCTTGACATTCTCTTAAAAGATGCAGTGATGGACAAGTGTTTCTGCTGTATGTATTAGAGTCAATCATTTTGATTAAGTCCCATGTAATTTTATTTTGAAATACTTTGGACGAATGCTTGAAAATTGGAGCTTTTGTTTCTCCAATAGTTTTAATGTAGTGAAGACATAAGAGTCTGAATTTATGCATTTGGAAAATGGCTATCCTCCAATCATTAATCACCATAAAATGTGTATAACCATAATGGTTCCTAGGAATTAGTGCTGTACTTTTACATGTAACTAATATTTTGCAGATTCTTTAACTTTAGTGCTTTTTTTCCTGACATATTTCTTTCCATATGGTACTTACGATTTTTAAAAGAGCTTCATCATATTCTTGCCTGTGCTTTGTATTTTAATATAGATGTTTCATTGGCAAAGGCACATTGGCTAATGTATATTGTGAGTTTAAACTGGTAACAGAGTTATTTTCTGACAAAAAAGGCTATAAAATTGAGTCCACAAGCACAAATCTATTTTTCTTTGATGGTATTGTAAGTGTATTTCTTTTGGTTAAAATTCAAATGTGTAGGAACTCAGTATTTTGTGTAGTGTTGTTGGAAAAAGCATAGTCTTCTCATGTTTATTTCTGTTAAAAAAAAAAAAAATAATTCTCATCTCAACCTCTTAGAGCTGCTACATTTTACACTTGTTTGACCACATAACAAAAATATATGGAAACTTATAAAGCAAGAAAAGTGAGAACTTGAAGTTTACTTGAAAGGAAGAAAGCCTGAAAATGCACGCCCTTCAACTGTTTTACCTGTTTCTGAAATCTCTTCTGTCACAGACCTGCTACTCTATGTGTGTTTTTTTTCCTATTGGGTTTATTTTTTTTTCCCTAGGAAAGGAAGCTCAGAAAAGACATACTATGTGCTTAAAATTCTGGTTTTGTACAAAACCATCTAGTACTAATAAGCAAAACATTGGAATTGACTGTAATGGAATTAAACTGCATTGATGAAAATTCAAGCTCCTCTATAAATGGAATGGTTATCACTTAGATATATTCAAGGATGCACTTGTTTATCAAAAGCAGGCTTGGAAGGTTATGCTAGTGGTGTGACTAATGATGTTACAGTTAATTCAGTGCAACCACAGAGTGCTGCTGAAATGAAAGGATTCACTTGTTTTTTGTTCCCCCCCGTTCTCCTGTTTTGGCTCCCTTCTGTGTTGGGAAAAGAGGTCAACACTACAACAATCAAGTAACTCGTGTCAGGACAAGAGGTAATGGCCTCAAGCTGCACCAGGGGAAGTTTACATTGGATATTAGGAAGAATTTCTTTACTGCAAGAGTGGTGACTCATTGAAACAGGCTGCCCAGGGAAGTGGTGGAGTCACCATCCCTGGAGATGCTGAAAAAAAATGAGTAGATGTGGCACTCTTGGACTTGGTCTAGTGGTCATGCAGGTGTTGGACAGAAGGTTGGACTTGGTATGACTTTCATGATTCTGTGATACAACTTCACTTGTCAAATCATCATCTAGTTGCAGGCTGAGGTGGTTGGGAGAACTAACCCAACAAGAAATCAGTGCTTGGAAAGTAAGGGGATTGTTTTACTGAAGGGATGCCATCCATAGGGACCTTGGACAGCCCTGGCCAGTGGGCCCATGCAAACCTCACAAAGATCAAAAAGGCCACTTGCAAGGTCCTGCACCTGGCTTAGGGAAATCCTCAACATCTATACAGACTGGAGGATGATGGATTTGGAGCAGCTATGTGTAAGAGAACTTGGGCGTACTGATGGAAAAAAAAATTACTATGAACCAGTACTGTGTGCTTGCAGCCTAGAAGGCCAGCTATATCCTGGACTGCACCAAAAGAAGCAGAGTCAGCAGGCTGATTCTTCCCCTCTAGTTCACTCTGGTGAGACCTGGTCCCCAGCATAAGAAAGACATAGACCTTTCGAAGTGGGTGCAGAGGAATGCTGCAAAAATGATCAGAGGACTGGAACACCTCTCTTATGAGGAAAGGCTTCCTTCAGGAAAGAGACTTTTTACAAGAGCTTGTAGTGACAAGGCAAGGGATGATGGTTTCTGATAAAAAAAATGGTAGATTTCATAAGGAATACAATTATTTTTTTTTTATGGTTATAGACCCCAGAGATGCTCCATCACTGGAATTGCTCAAGGTCAGGTATGATGTGGCTTTAGACCATCAGATCTAGTGAAAGATGTTGGTGCCCATGGTGAGGTGTTGGACTAGATGAACTTCAAAGACCCCTTCCAACCCAAACTGTTATACAATGCTATGATTCTGAGGTTGACTTACATTTGAGATGCATGATTACCAAATCCACTGGTGAAGGTCTTGAATCCTTTGAGGAAGTAGACTGAATAATCTATGGGGTTAACCTGTGCTCAGTGCTTGATTCTCACCATGTTGAAAAAAGTTTCTCCCTATATCCAGATGGAAAACGTCCTGTTTGCATGTGCTATTTGTCTCTTGCCCTCCCGCTATGCATCGCTATTGAAAACTGAGCTCAGCCTTCTTGATAACATATGTTTTAACACACTTCTCTCAGGTGCCCCTAGAAGCCTTCGTTTCTTCAGGATGAAAATCCCCAATTCCCTCAGCCTCTTACAAGGCATATGTTCCATACCTCTGAACATCTTGTTGACCTTCTGCCCTTGCCCGTTTATACCTCTTTTTCTAGTATTGAGGTCCCTAAAACTGGATGCGATATTCTAAATACAGTTCTGAAATACAAAAATCTTTACAGTAAAAATGATTGAACTCTCGAACTGTTTGGTCAGAAAGGTTATAGTCTTCATCCCTGGAGTCCAAAACCTGACTGCACATAACCTTGAACAGCTTTCTCCAGGTGACCTTGCTTTGGGCAGAGGTTTTACTTAGATGGTCTTCAGAGGTCCCTGCCACTCTGTGATTGCACAATGAGTGCCGAGTGGGGATAATCAACTTTCTTCATCTACTGTGCTGGGAGGCTGCTGGCTACTGAGGCATTTTTACCTGTGCATGCGGGAAAACTAGAACATATCCCATGAGTGTTTTTTCCACTTAATTAAGTAGATATTCCTATGCATCCATTGTAAATTATTTTTTTGTATTACAAAATTATCCGTTATAACACTTTCCTCAAAGAGTCCTGTTAACATTCAAGTAAAAATTTCATGCTGATCTATGCCACATGAAAATGTAATGTTAATGTATAAAATACAGTATAACTCTTCATTTTAGCTTCAAGCTTAAGGCTAATAAAATAACCAAGGAAGGGGGAAATACATGCCTTGCATAATAATCTAACCAGATGTACTAAAAATAGTAATAAAATCTTAATTATTTTATCAGAGCCTGAGAATTTTTTGAATAAGAGATAATTAAAATCCAGGGACTAAAGTACACTGACGTATGTATTAGCTATTTCTATGGTTGATTAAATAGCAAGGTTTATGGAAGTCCTGCAAAGTTCTTTCTCACTACTGAGTTATGGAAAGCTGTTGCTAACATGTTCCTCAAGTCTGAATTATGGATGGAATCAGTGCTGCTTGGAAAACATTTCAAAGATCTGCAGGATCAGATAAGTATCATCCAAGTGCCGGGTTCTGCACATTGGCCACAACAACCCCAGGTAGTGCTACAGGCTGGGGTCAGAGTGGCTGGAGAGGGGCCAGGCAGAGAGGGACCTGGGGGTACTGGTTGATTGTAGGCTGAACATGAGCCTGCAGTGTGCCCAGGCAGCCAAGAAGGCCAATGGCATCCTGGCCTGCCTCAGGAACAGTGTGGCCACCAGGAGCAGGGAGGTCATTCTGCCCCTGTACACTGCTTTGGTTAGGCCACACCTTGAGTACTGTGTCCAGTTCTGGGCCCCTCAGTTTAGGAAGGATGTTGACTTGCTGGAACGTGTCCAGAGAAGGGCAACAAAGCTGGTGAGGGGTTTGGAACACAAGCCCTATGAGGAAAGGCTGAGGGAGCTGGGGTTGCTTAGCCTGGAGAAGAGGAGACTGAGGGGTGACCTTATTGCTCTCTACAACTACCTGAAGGGAGGTTGTAGCCAGGCAGAGGTTGGTCTCTTCTCCCAGGCAGCCAGCACCAGAACAAGAGGACACAGTTTCAGGCTGCGCCAGGGCATGTTTAGGCTGGATGTTAGGAAGAAGTTCTACACGGAGTGATTGCCCATTGGAATGGGCTACCCGTGGAGGTGGTGGAGTCACCTTCATTGGAGGTGTTCAGGAGAAGACTTGCTGGGGTGCTTGGCTGTATGGTCTAGTTGTTGGGTGGGTTGGATTGGTTGATGGGTTGGACGCAATGATCTTGAAGGTCTCTTCCAACCTGGTGTATTGTACTGTATTGCATTGTATTGTAATATGCAGCTCAAATGTTGAAGAGTATGTATAGAAATGACTGATACTAGCTCTTCTGAAAATTCTTCACAGGACCTTTCAAAGGTTTGTTCCTGGGAAGCAGGGCTTCAATATGTGTAGCAGTTGCTCTGGAGGACAAATGCCATTAATGAATGCCTCCACTCATCTTTCCCCCCCCCCCCCCTTAGCTTTTATTGTCTCAGCTGACACATGGTATGGAATACCCCTCTTGTCAATTTGGGTCAGCTGGTCCAGCCATGGCCTCTCCAAAGCATTTGCCCATCCTTCAGCCTATTGTTCCACAGGGAAATGTTAAAAAAACACAGCCTTGGTGCTGTGTGAGCACTGCTCAGCAGTAGCCAAAACGCTGGCGTATTACAGAGCTAAGTCCATCTTAGCCAAACCAAATACACTCCTTCAAGATAAGCTTTTTGATTATGTCTGCAATTCTTTTGGGTAGCTAGTTTAGGGTTATGATAAGTTGCAGCTCTGTTACCTGAGAATACAGGTTTGTTGGCCAAGATAGACAGATATATGTACTATAAGTGTCTGCATCTGCCTGTTACCAGTCTCTTGTCACAGGAACCATATGTTTGATGCATATATGCGTTCATGTGTGCTGCAGGTTTCTGTATCATGGGTACCACAGGGGCTTCCCGTGCAAAGGAGGTGATAGTTTGTCTAGAATTTCTGGGTATGCATCAGCCCAGTGCTTCTGGTAAGCTTAGCTAAATGGAGAAAGTAGTCTTTTTCTGTCACCCTCCTCAGCTGAACATAGCACTGCAAGTCTGATGTGTACAGGGAAAACGTGATAGATGATATGATTGCCTTCTAAGCAGCCTTCAGAGTTGCCACTCATGTGGCGAATGGTGCCACATCCAACTGGCGGCCAGTCACTAGTGGTGTGCCCCAAGGATCAGTGCTGAGCCCAATGCTCTGTAACATCTTTATTGATGATCTGGATGAGGGCATTGAGTCCATCATCAGTAAATTTGCAGACGACACCAAGCTGGGGGCAGGAGTTGATCTGCTGGAGGGTAGAGAAGCTTTCGAGGGACCTCAACAGGCTGGACAGATGGGCAGAATTCAACGGCATGAGATTTAACACATCCAAGTGCCGGGTTCTGCACATTGGCCACAGCAACCCCATGCAGTGCTACAGGCTGGGGTCAGAGTGGCTGGAGAGAGGCCAGGCAGAGAGGGACCTGGGGGTGCTGGTTGATGGTAGGCTGAACACGAGCCTGCAGTGTGCCCAGGCAGCCAAGAAGGCCAATGGCATCCTGGCCTGCATCAGGAACAGTGTGGCCAGCAGGAGCAGGGAGGTCATTGTGCCCCTGTACTCTGCTTTGGTTAGGCCACACCTCCAGTACTGTGTCCAGTTCTGGGCCCCTCAGTTTAGGAAGCATGTTGATTTGCTGGAACATATCCACAGAAGGGCAACAAAGTTGGTGAGGGGTTTGGAACACAAGCCTTATGAGGAGAGGCTGAGGGAGCTGGGATTGCTTAGCCTGGAGAGGAGGAGACTGAGGGGTGACCTTATTGCTTTCTACAACTACCTGAAGGGAGGTTGTAGCCAGGCAGAGGTTGGTCTCTTCTCCCAGGCAGTCAGTACCAGAACAAGAGGACACAGTCTCAGGCTGCATCGGGGGAGGTTTAGGCTGGATGTTGGGAAGAAGTTGTATATAGAGAGAGTGCCCATTGGAATGGGCTACCTGTGGAGGTGGTGGAGTCACCTTCGTTGGAGGTGTTCAGGAGGAGACTTGATGGGGTGCTTGGTGCCATGGTTTAGTTGTTTAGGTGGGTTGGATTGGTTGATGGGTTGGACGCGATGATCTTGAAGGTCTCTTCCAACCTGGTGTATTGTATTGTATTGTAATACCAGTAAGAAACTGAAGTTTTAGAAACATAGAAGTCCTGTCAGGAATTGTCAGAAGTGCTAGCAGTAGTTATTCTGTATGTAATTCTTTTAATGTTTGAGACTCATATTCACATCCTGTGTCTGTTCCTACAGCTACTACTGCTGTCACTCCAGTTGTGAGACAAAACTTCTCTGTGGTCCTAGCTGTTCAGTAATTTCCAGAAATTCAGATTGTTTCTTTTATGCTCATGTTTTGTCCAAGCTGGATCCTGGAATGGCAAAACATTGTGGGTGGTGGTTTTTTGGTGTTTTTTTTTTCCCCTTTGTTTTTTTTTTCCCCCTCTGAGCCATAACTATTGTAAGGAGAAGCAATAGTTTGCTTGATCAATAAATATATGGCTGACTGCTGATAACTACAAGCAGATTGCTCTGGCTTGCTGAAAGCAATTTTATTGTTGGAGATACCTATCCTGAAGAATAAACAATAGCATAAGATTACTCCTCTTCTTGTCATTATCACTGACTTCCATAAAGCTATTTCTATATTATGAAGAACTTTAAGTTCAAGTGTCCAGTTTCTCAAATTTAGATATTAATTGTAAAGTCATTAACATAAGAAATTTAATGAGAAATAGGTTGTACAATTAGGGCAGGCATTTCTGCCTCTTCAGGGTTCTAGAATGAAATCAGCTTTTATTCTGAGACATGGATATCTCCAACACTTTTACTAACTACTTACCAAATGTTATTGCTAAGTAGAATTTTTTTGCTATTCTATCTGTCCTATGTGAGATGCAGATCTCCTGAAACAGTGATGGCCACAACAGGTGCTAGTATCTGGAATCCTTTCTGTATTTATGCTCTAATGTCTGCTTCTATTTATCTTACATAATCTTCTGGAGCAAATATTTTTTTAAGCTATTTTAAGCTTAGAATGAAAGAAAAGAACATTCAAAGTAGAACAAAAGTCTAGATTTCCCCCCCCCCCCCCCCCCCTTGTGGTGGGTTAACGCCCTTTTTTGAAAAACAAAAGAACAAAGCAGGGTGGAGGGCTTGCAGGTACTTTTCACTCCCTGCAGAGCATCTTTTGCCTGGGAGGCTGAGTCTGTTCCACTCCCCTGTCCCTACCCAGCTAGGGTATAATAAGCAGGACATCATAGCTGTTGGCACGGCTTTTTGGCTCCTGCCTCTGCTGGATGAGAGCTACTGCAGCTGCCTTCCTGCTCCTCTGCCACGTGGTCGGCCCTGATCCTTCTCTCTGCTGCCTCTACGCTTCTCCAGAAAGGCTGGTTTTGTATTACTCTCTTGTTTTTTGTCCCCCTCCCATCCATTATTGTTCCTTGTCCTTGTGAACATTTCTTCTATTATTGTTATATATATATATTGCTTAAAGACAACTCTTTACGTCTCTACTTCCAAGCCAACTCCAAATTATTGTTTGGTAAATTTGCTCCTTCCTTTTCTCCCCTCTCTGTTAGGAGGAAGGAGAGGGGAGGGGAAGTGGGGGAAGAGATTCTCAGCCTTGCCCCATCTGAGCTCTTAACTTCCAGTTAAGGCTCAAACCACCACACCCCTGTAAGCAAATTTTACCTTTCTCAATTCAAGAGCATGTTCTTACATGGAATACATGTAAATTGCTATTAAGAATGAATACTAAAAAATATGCAGTATAATGTCACTCTGTGTGCCTTCTCCAAAGGACCTTTAGATCTTCAAAGTCTTGTTTGAAGTTACTTTGCATAAGTTCTTTGACTTTATTAGTAAATGAAGAAAAAAATCCCCAACATTATATTGAACATTACTAGGAAGTTAATAAACTCAGGCAGTAGAGTTGTTAAAACTACAAACTGTTGGAGTGTAATTAATGTAATTGTTGTGTTAGCCCTGTTCCTTTGATGTGACAGTAATCAAAGCATGTCTGCTATTGTCTGTTCAAAACTTGAAATAGTTAAAATGTAAAAGAATCATATCTACTATGGTTTTCTAGAATGGCTCTGAGTAGATTTAGTCTGATAAAAACTATATCATGGTGTTTGATGACCTGGTCTCAGATTGTTTCAAAGTAGATGCTGAAACCCTTGATGTACTAAAATCTGTGATTTAAAATGTCGACATTATAGATTTTTTTTTTTTTTTTAATAAATGATCCCTTAAATTAGTCTACACCAAGGGTGTTCTCTCATTTAAATGAGCCTGAATCATATAGCAACAGCGTCTACTTTGCAAAGTATAAATCATACACTGATTCAGAAGAACTCTAATTAATTTTGTTGTTTGTGATATCACTTAATTGTACAGTAGGACTACAGCATATAATAAGCTTGATGTTAAATCGCCCGAGTTCAGTCTAGCATGTGCCCACAAGAGATCTTTTGGGACTCTCCTTAAGGTTCTTGTGGCTTGCTTGATTACTGGAGGACTTGCATTCCTCCCTGTCAGTTTTAGAAGATTGAATACATCACTAGGATACTGGGCATCAGGATGCATGGTAAAAATTTTGGAGGCTATTGACAAATTTGCTCAGTTTGAAATATTATCCGTGATTACCTCCTATGCGGTTATCTGGTCATGGATAAACAAGATCAGTGCTTAAAACTACTTTCACAAGAGAGGAATGGAATGGAGTGGATATGACATCAGGTTTTGAAAATGATTTCAAGGGGATTCGGGGGATACAGGAGGAGCACAATTAGACATGCTCATCAGGAATGCTTGTAGCAGGTGTAAAAATAAACACAGTTAATGGTTAAAAATATTTAACAGGATAAACCACATATTTAATGTATTCTATACATAGAATAGAATTAACCAGGTTGGAAAAGGCCTTTGAGATCATCAAGTCCAACCTATCACCCAACATTATCTAATCAACTAAACCATGGCACCAAGCACCCCATCCAGTCTCTTCTTAAACACCTCCAGTGATGGTGGCTGCACCACCTCCCTGGGCAGCCCATTCCGATGGCCAATCACTCTTTCTATGAAGAGCTTCTTCCTAACATCCAGCCTAAACCTCCCCTGGCTTGAGACTGTGTCCTCTTGTTCTGGTGCTGGTTGCCTGGGAGAAGAGACCAACCCTCACCTGGCTACAACCTCCCTTCAGGTAGTTGTAGACAGCAATAAGGTCTCTCTGAGCCTCCTCTTCTACAAGCTAAGCAATCCCAGTTCCTTCAGCCTCTCCTCTTAGGGCTTGTGCTCCAAACCCCTCTCCAACTTTCTTGCCCTTCTCTGGACATGTTTGAGCAACTCAAGCAGCACAAATCTGACAGCTTTTGGAAAGGAATCAGTGATCCTGTGAAAAATATGTACAGTTCAGTTGCATTCCTGCAATGCATTTTGATAAAGTTCTTCACCAGAAATTCCTAAAGAAGCTAGTCATCCATGTGTGGTGGGTTGAAATTTCCCCCCAATGTTAAATTTGCCAGACCACCACAGTTGGAAGCAAATGAAGTTGTTTTTACAAACAAAACTACAATCTACAATGGAATGCAATGAATATGTACAAAAGGCATGGTGTATACAATATTTACAGGTGTTTACAATTAATGAACAGCACAAGGACCCTCCTAGTCAAAGACCAGGGGAAGCTAATAGCTTCTCCTTCCCTGACCCCCATCATCTGTCTTCCCCATTACCCCCATGTACATAAAAGGAGCAGAGAAATGCTAGATTTAACCAAAACAATGCAGCCAAGGTCAAGCAGAAGCGAGTTAGTATCTCCCCCAGAGCAAGAAACGAGAGAAGAGAGGAAATGTTTTGCAAGCTCTATCTTACGGTAGATAACTCTCCAATGGGATTGTTTAGAACTATCATTATTTTCCTTTTTATACCCAATAGTGATTTATTTACATTTTACTACTTTCTGTTCAAGATCTGTGGAAATTTTTTAATAGCCTAAAACTACCACACCATGGTAGAGACGTTGCCTGTTACCATGTAGAGATGAGAAGGGTTCACATAAGTAGTCTTTGAAAAAGAAAACATTACTTTGCTGCTTTTAAAACACAAAATGAACTTGTGCTTGGTATGCTATGTGCTGTTATAATCTTTTCTGTCCATCCCCTTTTGAAATGGTGGATTGAAAGTTTAAAATTAGTGGACTATGATTGTGGTGGGTTGAAGGGCCGATCCTCCCTTCCCTCCCACCACGGGGAAAAAAAGAGAGACTCGGACAAACGGATTGCAGCAGTGGTGGAAAGTTTAAATGGAAAAGCAGTGAAAATTTTACAGAGAATCACAATCACAGTGACAAAAGAGATCCCAAAACATACCCAGAAACATCCTAACACTTCCCTCTCCCCACCTGAGGGTACACCCAAAACCCCCAGGGCTCTTTTCTTTGGCCCCCCTTAGGCTGATCTCAGCTGGCCAGATCTGAGACTGCTCTTCCCCCTTCCTCCTGGCCTTAGGCCTAGCCAGGCCGAAGAGACCGTGAGATGCCTCCCCCGCCATTACCAGACAGGGACCACCTCCATAGGAGCTGTGAGGGAAGAAAGGGGAAGTGCAGGACCCTGCACGTGGTTTTATAGGGAGCAGGACATTATGGGATGAATATGCAGCTTTCTGTCCACCCACTGGGCTGGACCCTTGGGGCACCAGAGGTGTGTTTCATGTGGCAGCAGCAGGGGGCACCCAGCTTGAACCACCACAGTGATGAAAGGAATGGAACAGTTTGTGCATGATGCACTTCAGTTTGGATAACTTAACTGAGGGGAGGAATATAATGTATGTCTTTAAAATGATGAGCTGCATGAAGGTGAATAGGGAGCAGTTGCTTTCTGTCCCTTCTGATGCAAGGGCTACATAGTATCATAGAATCATAGAATCAGTCAGGGTTGGAAGGGACCACAAGGATCATCGAGTTCCAACCCCCCTGCCATGGGCAGGGACACCCTACACTAGATCACGCTGG
Organism: Picus viridis; assembly: GCA_033816785.1. Classification (NCBI taxonomy): domain Eukaryota; kingdom Metazoa; phylum Chordata; class Aves; order Piciformes; family Picidae; genus Picus; species Picus viridis. The sequence continues at coordinate 21,024,650 of CM066567.1, read as the reverse complement.
CCAGAGCCTCGTCCAGCCTGGTCTTAAACACCTCCAGGGATGGGGTCTCAACCACCTCCCTGGATAACCCATTCCAGGGCTTCACCACTCTCATGGTGAAGAACTTCCTCCTCACATCCAGCCTGAATCTCCCCATTTCCAGCTTCATTCCATTCCCCCTAGTCCTATCACTACCTGAGATCCTGAGAAGTCCCTCCCCAGCCTTCCTGTAGGCCCCCTTCAGATACTGGAAGGCCACAATGAGGTCACCTCGGAGCCTTCTCTTCTCCAGACTGAACAGCCCCAACTCCTTCAGTCTGTACTCATGGGAGAGGTGCTCCAGCCCTCTGATCATCCTTGTGGCCCTTCTCTGGACACGCTCCAGCACGTCCACATCCCTCCTGTAATAGGGGCTCCAGAACTGGACGCAGTACTCCAGGTGGGGTCTCACCAGAGCTGAGCAGAGGGGGAGAAGCACCTCCCTTGACCTGCTGGTCACACTTCTCCTGATGCAGCCCAGGATCTGATTGGCTTTCCGGGCTGCAAGCGCACATTGAGAGCTCATGTTGAGCTTCTCGTCCACCAGCACCCCCAAGTCTCTCTCCTCAGGGCTGCTCTCCAGCCAGTCACTGCCCAGCCTGTATTTGTGCCTGGGATTGCCTCGACCCAGATGCAGGACCCTGCACTTGGTCTTGTTGAAGCTCATGAGGTTGGCTTGTGCCCACCTGTCCAGCCTGTCCAGGTCCCTCTGGATGGCATCCCTTCCCTCCAGCGTGTCCACTGCACCACACAGCTTGGTGTCATCAGCAAACTTGCTGAGGGTGCACTCAATGCCACTGTCCATGTCACCCACAAAGATGTTGAACAAGACAGGTCCCAGGACTGATTCCTGAGGGACTCCGCTTGTCACTGGCCTCCATTGGGACATGGACCCGTTGACAGCCACTCTTTGGGTGCAGCCATCAAGCCAGTTCTTTATCCATCTAGTGGTCCATCCATCGAACCCATGTGTCGCCAGCTTGGAGACCAGGAGGTGGTGCGGGACAGTGTCGAAGGCTTTGCTCAAGTCCAGGTAAACGACATCAGTTGCTCGCCCCTCATCTATTAATGCTGTCACCTGCTCATAGAAGGCCACCAGGTTTGTCAGGCAGGATTTGCCCTTGGCAAAGCCATGCTGACTACTCCAAATCACCTCTTCACTGTTCTTCTGAGTCATTAGTGCCTCCAGGAGGATCTGCTCCATGATCTTTCCGGGCACAGAGGTGAGACTGACTGGCCTGTAGTTCCCCGGTTCCTCCTTCTTGCCCTTTTTGAAAATGGGAATAATGTTTCCCCTTTTCCAGTCTGTGGGGACTGCCCCAGTCTGCCATGACTTCTGGAATATAATAGGGGCTTGGCAACCTCATCTGCCAAGTATCTTGTAATAGAGCTGAGTGATAGTCTTTAAAAAAAAAAAAAAAAAGTAGAGTAACTAAGCTGTGGGGCCACTTGGCAAAGGATGAAAAGCATTTTACACGTTTAAAACAGTTTGAAGTTGGTTGAAGAAAAATCTTTAAACAATTTTTATTATGAGTTAGGGAAGTCTCAGTGCTGCCAACTAGAACTTGGAAGAATGCTGCAAGCCTATCACTGCAGGCTTATTTTGCTCTTATGTTCCCCTGTAGCCGTTTGCTTCTGACTGCTGTGAAAAGTGAAAAAAGCCCAAAGTGGTTCTTTTGTTAGGCCCAGTAGCCAATTCTAAGTTAGTAACAATAAGCTGGTAACAACTGCAGGTAATGGAAAATTGAAGGTATTGGTAGGCTTTATCCTGAGGGCTGTAGTTGCTCTTCAGGATAGATGTCTTCAGAGAAGCTCATAATGAGCCTGTGTCTCTTTGGAAGCAAATAATACAGTTTTCTAGGCTGTAACTGAGAGTAAAACTTTCATGAAAAGACAAATCTGTTTGAAATAGGTTCTGAAAAAAGCATATTAACAAGTCATTGTTTTCTGTGTTTTAGATAAAGTATACTGTGCTATCAATATGCTTTGGAATAAAAATGTTTTATCTTTGACCTAAAATTTACAGCACCAGGTTTTAGGGTTTTAAGTGGCCGTATTTATGATTTCTAGCATTTACCCAGATTTGAACTTTTGTCTGGCCTATGCCATAATCCACAAACATACCTTGAGCACTTCTTTTATTGCTACTTCGAGTTTCTGTAATTTATAATACGTTCATTTAGTGTGAACCTGAGGTTTGATTACATAGGCCAGTAGAAAACTGGGTCTTTGATTTTAAGGGTATGGTACTGTTATAACACAAGAATCAGTACCTCCTTTTCCATAAAATACATTTTTTTCTATACTGTTATGTAAGAATAAATGGATGCTGTTTTCTATGTAGAAAATCTTGGGCTGTAATGCTCTGTAAATTGCTTTCCTAGTGCTTAGGAAATTCTTAATTTTAAAAAGTAAGGCTTAGTAATTGCAAAGATTGAAAGGTCTTTTAGAAGAAATAACTTGGAGTAATTCTGGAGCATGGTATGAAATTTTGTGCAAGCAGCATCCTCTGGTACACTTGTGTATTTGCACTTGTGCATGCATGCTCCCTCTTTCCTGAACATTTGCTTTATAATCTCGAGCTTCTTCAAGAAACATTTTGGATAAACTCTGCCTGCCATTCACAGTTGTGTTATACATACTGGTTGTGCTCATCTAAGTATCATGCTTCCCTTCCACCCATCCCCACCTTTTTGGATAACAGTGCCTGCAAAATGAATAAAGACTTTTAATAGGGATTGGGTTAGCAGATTCACAAGTATGTGAGTAAATTACTTAAATGAGTTAAAAAATAAAATAGAGAAGATCCCTTTGTGATATAATGAGATCAACATGCAACTTCAGAAAGCTTTTTTTGTGTATAAATATATACAGTATATCTATCTATTTATATACACACACAAGGCTATAAATATGTACGTTACTTACAAATGTAAGATATAATTATTAATATATGTTATTGTGGTTTGCATTGTGTATTTGATTCCCTCTGTGTATGTTTGCAGCTGCCTTTGTACTTGCACAGAAGGTGCAATTCAGAAATGTTTATATTCCTTTTTCCACATGCAATTGAAATAATTGATGAAGTTGGAAAGCAAGATTTTCAGATTTGTTATGACTTCATTCTTATGAATGATTCATACCTTGGAAGGGATTTAAAGTAGTATAGAAATATGTTGAACTTACTGGACAGTTGCTTTGGGGTTACACTGAATATGCACTTAAAAAAGCATCTGTGTCCTTTTCAGTGCTCCATTGTAAGTGCAGTTATACTTTGATCAGATACATGTCAGTACTGTAGATGTGTGTAATGATGGGAAATGGAGTCTTATTTGTTGCAATATACTTCACATGAATAAGAATCTCATTGATATACATAGTTGAAAACAGTAGAGCCTACTTTTGTATTTTCTTCCTGATAAACAAATAAAAGTACTATTGTTGTGTGGCATAGATCTCAACATTTGGAGGATATTAAAAATGCAACTAGATGATCTTTAGTTTACTCAATACCACTTTCTCAGTGTATCCACAGGAAAGGTCACGGTAGGACTTTCCAAGGTAAACAAACACCTTTCCAAGTTATATCTTGCCATAAGCATTCAAAAGAGAGCTAGTAAAGTAGACCTGATACCTGGTGGTGTTAAACATGTGTTGGTATCTGACTTCCCCCTCTCTACCCTTTTCTTCTCCCTTTCTCCCTTTTCTGTGAGTATGGGAGGATAATGCCAGTAAAATTTGTTCAGTGCATTTTTTCATTTTCACTTTCTAATCAAGTTCCTTCCATTTATAATTTCTCTAACCTTGGGGGAAAGGGGATTACCTCATACCTTTTTCCATGTTTAGAATAGAATAGAATAGAATAGAATAGGCCAGGTTGGAAGAGACCTTCAAGATCACCGCGTCCAACCCATCAACCAATCCAACCCACCTAAACAACTAAACCATGGCACCAAGCACCCCAGCAAGTCTCCTCCTGAACACCTCCAATGAAGGTGACTCCACCACCTCCACGGGTAGCCCATTCCAATGGGCAATCACTCTCTCTGTATACAACTTCTTCCTAACATCCAGCCTAAACCTCCCCGGCGCAGCCTGAGACTGTGTCCTCTTGTTCTGGTACTGGCTGCCTGGGAGAAGAGACCAACCTCTGCCTGGCTACAACCTCCCTTCAGGTAGTTGTAGAAAGCAATAAGGTCACCCCTCAGTCTCCTCCTCTCCAGGCTAAGCAATCCCAGCTCCCTCAGCCTCTCCTCATAAGGCTTGTGTTCCAAACCCCTCACCAACTTCGTTGCCCTTCTGTGGATATGTTCCAGCAGATCAACATGCTTCCTAAACTGAGGGGCCCAGAACTGGACACAGTACTGGAGGTGCGGCCTAACCAGTGCAGTGTACAGTGGCACAATGACCTCCCTGCTCCTGCTGGCCACACTGTTCCTGATGCAGGCCAGTTTAGTGAAGGCTATAATTGAAATACTTTAAAATGGTAAGATTTTTTTTTTAAAAGAAGACCTTCCAGAAATAATTGTATTTGCAGGGTATATGGAGTGGTTATACTAGCCTCTGCAGAATAAGTACAGACTACTAACAGAAAGATTTGAGACTGAAGCAAGTTTTGAGCCCTTGTGACATTATAAAGTCTTAACCTTCTGTATCTTAAGGTGAAGCTAATTATGTGTTGGAGTCTCTACTAGATATTATAACTGTTCAACTGTGAAGTAGGTTAGCATAGTTCACTGCAAGTCTGTTTAAGCTGTCTAAGCAGGAATGTCAAGGAATTTAAGTATTGCACAACAGTGAATGCATTTTTTTAATGTTCATCATGGATTTTGTTGTGTACTCATGCGGACTTTGTCATACGTGAATGCAAACTAGGAATTGTCAAAACCAGTGATTACAAGTGTAAGACATTTTGTTAACTCTTTGCTGAAGATCCTTGAGGCAGGACAATCTTGTTCTGACTTTTTCAGAGGTTTTCACTTATTATTGATGATCAAATAAATGAGAAAATACAATAAAAATTTGCAGGATGAGTAATAAAATGTTCCTTTGAGGACCCACAACTGTGAGGTAGAAAGTAGGACAGCTGAATACTTGAACGTTTTTTTCTGCAAAAGTTATTGGAGAAATGTAGTTGGTTTGTGTGGCAAGGTTTTTGTAGCAGGGGAGTTACAGAGGTGTATTCTGTGAGAAGAGGCTTCGTGCTGGACAGACCATGTTGCAGCCAGCTCCAGGGCAGTGCTGGTGGTGCCTCTATGGTAACATATATAAGAAAGGTAAAAACCACTGTGTAGCAGCTGTGAGAGAGGTGTAGAGAAAAAGTGAGAGTTACAACTGTGCAGACACAAAAGTCAGTGAATATGGAGAGGTTAGGGGGTGCTTCAGGAGCAGAGATTCCCTGCCTGTCAGTCCATGGTGAGGCAGATTGTTCTCCTGCAGCCCATGGAGGGACCCCATGCCACAGTAGGTGGAGATACCTTGATGGAAGCTGCAGCCATGGAGAGGAGCCCATGCAGGCCCAGGCTTTGCGGCAGGACATGAGGTCCATAGGGAGTAGTAGAGATGAAGTGTCATGAACTGACAACTCTGGTTCCCTATCCTCCTGCACCTCTTGGTGGGGATGAGGTAGAAGATTTGCAAGTGGAATTTAGTTGAATTTGAATGCTAGTATTGCCAATTGAATTCTGTGGTAGAGCAATTAAAGTCTTAACCTCTCTACTGTATTTCCCTGAGCAATAATTCATGAATTCCATGAGTTTGACATGCTTTTTTTCTTTAAGTCTGTTACTAGCTGTTTCCTCCACCTCAAAAGGAGCAAGAATAGTAGATAACAGAATTATTTTTATGTTTACAAAGTCCTTTGCAGTTTCACAGACTCCAGAAAGTCAATTACAAGTAAGGAGGGAATATGTACAGCGTAATTTAATTAGAAGAGATGTCTGAGGGAGCTATCGAAGATCATTCCAGCTAGATGAGTCAGCACAAGTAGAAAGCTGACTCCCAGCTGTGTTGATTTGCAGCTAAAATAACCGAAAAATAAATTAATAGGCAAAAGAGCCAATGTTGTGAAGAGCAAGCTTATCAGTATTCAGATCCAAGATGGCAGTTTTGGGTTGCATTTCCAGGTGTATACAGAGTAGATGATGCTTTGAGAAAGAATACATTTTTTGATTCATATCACAGTTGGGAGTTGCACTATGTGGGGGACATGATAATGATCAAAGTGGTAGTGTTTCAGCTCTGTGTTGATGTTTAGTGTTAAATATGTAAAGGCATTTTTACAGAGAATCTGTTATAGATAAAATAGTTGAGTACCATATTGCTGCACTTAGTACCAGTTTACTTTCTTTAAATAAATAAATAGAAGAGTATATCAATATTTGAAAACAAACCAAAAAACCCAACAGTTTTCCTGATTAGAGGAGTTTCTTGTAATGGAAATGAATAGGCTATTTCCTAATGATGCTCTATCCTGGATATGATACATGACTACTACAGGAGACTTGTATAAAACATATTGCTTTAGTGCATAGGATAGTTTCTTTGTGTCTGAAATAAGGTTATAGTAGATTTGAATTGTATCTGAGGCTTTCCATTCTTTCATTTTTGATGCTTATTGTAATACTGATGATGCTTGTGCTGTTTGAGAGGCAGGGCCAACTAGATGAAATAGTTGCCTTTTTTAATTGGTGATTCCTGTGGAAAATTTATAAGCTCTAGATAATTATCCTAATAGAATTTGAAGATTAGATTGCAATAAAATAAACAGATTTAAATAGAGTATTCAAAAAAGTCATTATGGCCTTAAAAAAGAAACAAAAAGAAAAGTGTCTGAAGATACATAAAAATTAATTTGATATTTATTCCCAAGTTAAAATTTGAAAACAAGTCAAGAAAAAATAATATTCTGACATCAATGAAAATTGTTTATGGTTATTTTTGGGATAGTTGCTCAGCTTTCCAATTGATTTCCTTACAGGGATGATTCAAACAATAGCAGCTGAGAAAAAAATTGCTTTACCTTGGTTTTCTGTGTACGTAGTGGTCACATGGAAACAATTTTACATAGTAACCTAAAATATGTATATTGGTAATTTTCTTCTTGAATCTCTCTGTATCAAAACCCATAATACAATTAATTGAGTGGAGAGATTGTCAATCAAATATTCAGAAACATTGCTATGTATTTAACTAACATCATTCTTTAAAAAGATCACTTTAGGGTTAAAATTGGGAAACATTTCTCTCTCATTATTTCAAACTCTTTTTATTGCAGCCCTGTAACACAAAAAAACCCCAACCGACCAAAAAACAATAAAAGCAAATGCAGTTAGCGTTAATACTTTCAAACATATGTGCAGGGACCCTGCCATTTTATCTAGATAGCTTATGTGTTAGATTTTAATTCGTGATACTAACCGTGAACTTGACTTCAGAACAGTCAGGACTCCAGTGGAAAAGACCTTTGATTTCTTATGCTGTTGGAAGGTAGTATTCTGAACTTCTAAAGATTAAATTCTTGTCTGGTCACTGATTAGAGCCTGAATTTTCATATTCAGTACATTGATTGTGATAGAATTGTAAATGTATGAGAAAAAGAAATTGCCTTAAAAAAAAACCCTAGCGTGTCACATTTTGGCATTTCAGATGGCAGCCTTCTAAGACTACTTGGACTTATACAATGAAGCCGTAACTTCAGGGGCATTAGATGAGCAAGTAGAGAGCAATTGATGCAATAATAGCTATTGGATATATAGTGTTAGAGATGGAGACTTGACGTAGGAATATGCAATTTGATGACTTACTGCTTAGGAAGTGTAAAATTGAAACACAAGTACCTGAAAACATAGAAATATGCAAGGATTGAGATAAGTACAGAAAGGAAAAGAAGCCTTTTTCCCCCCTTTGCTTACAAACTTCTGTATGGTTTCTTCTTCAGGATAACTATACATTTGCACAGCCAGGAATTCAGAAGAAAGTGAAAATGTTGGAAGAACTTGTTAGTCGAATCGATGGTAAGTTTTGAAAGGTAACCTAATTTCTAACTGGTGTTTCATCAAAAGTGTTTTCTTAAAATGTTTGCAAGAAGTCAAGCCAACATCACTGCAGCTATCTACAATGGAGAGGTAACGTCGCTTTCCTCAGATGAGGTTTCGTGATCAATTTGTGGCATAGTGGCCTTCCCAAGATCACTGTCATGTATCATTTAAAAGAAACCCACTGGAGCATGAGCAACTTTCATTACTTTTTATTAAGGCAATATAATAAAAATTCAATGGCAATTTCTTTGCAGCAGAGTAATGACTACATACACAAAGCAACCAGAATTCATTTCACATTAAGCTCAATGATTGTTGTAATTTGGGCAAGTCACAGTGGTTGTTTATGGTTGTCCTTCGGCACTACATTTTGTGCCTTTGTGCATCTTTTTGCTATCTGGGATGCCTGAATAATTTCTCTGTGGAATCCAATTAATTATGAACTCTGGAAATAACATCTTTAATATTATAGATAAATTACAGTGTGTGCAGGGGTAATTTTAGATTATGCTTTCATCTTTTAGTGTGGCACTTTGAAATATTTTCTACCTTCATCCTTAAAATAATTCCCTTCATGAAATGCTGACTGTCATATTGCTAGAGCAGAGTTTAATTAAATGAAATGCAAGAGATAATGCTTGCCCATTCTAAACATACTCTCTTGGTAGTTTGTTAAATTAATGAACAGAGTATTAACAAAATGTTGTCAAGCAGAACTGGGCACATAGTTTTGACACTAGCCTGTTGATGATGAAATAGAGAAAAATATTTCTTGTGTAGCTTAATCTTTAATAATCTCCTAAGAAAAAATAATTCCATCTTTTCATTACATGTATTTTGGTGCCAGTTCTTACCATAGCAGATTTTAGGTTGGCCTGCATGTATTTACATTGTGAATATTTAATAATGCTTTTCATACCCTTTTAGCATGTTAAAGTATTTGTAATGATTACAGACTAAGAGTAGGAGAATAATGTTAATGTAATATTACAATATGTATGTAAATGTATGTATAACTTTTTGTTGGAGATATTTTTTAAAGGTAGATTAAATCAAAAATACAAGATGATACTTCTGTATACATGGTAGTGAGCTATTTATAAAGCAGTGTATTACTTAAAAGACAACTGCTTGTAGTGTGACTTTTCATGTGACATTTTATGAAGATTGATGTTTACATTTCAGTTACTTATAGGAGCAAATGATTGTGTGTTAAATTAAGTGTATAATTATAATGCCTGTAAATAGACTTGAATTTGGTTTATATAAACTTTGTACAAGAATTCTTTAACTGAGTTTTTTTAACAATACCATTCTGATAATCTTACTGTTTGGTTTAGTAACAACATTAAATATAGTATCACACATGATTGTTTAGTTTCTAAGAAATAAATGCCATGGGATTATTTGTACCTTCAGTGCTTTAGGGGATATAGTTAAACAAGTTTTCTCAATGGTTAGGTTTGGAAAGCATTATTTTTAAGGCTTCACACTTAAAAGAATAATAATAATTTACACACAGTACATTCTATTTCTTAAAGTGTCCTTTACCAGGACAGTTAAAAACTGTCCTTTCCCCAGAAAGAGTGGGTTCCTGTAGGTTTCTGACTTAAAATAATTTTGTGAAGTCACAGAATCAAACAGATTGGAAGAGACCTCCAAGATTATCAAATCCAACCGATCACCCAACCCTAACTAATCAACTAGACCATAGCACTCATCCAGTCTTTCCCAAACACCTCCAGGGACATTGACCCCACTGCCTCCCAGGGCGCCTCATTCCAATCACTCTGTGAAGAACTTCTTTCTATGATCCTTATAGGGCTGTTTTTGATTGGAAAATGTTGAAGTTTTTCCATATCAGAAACTGTAATTGTTCATTTATTTTTATAAATATGGATCCAGTTTTTTCTTCAGTGGCTTTTTTGATCTACATTGTATACTATTTAGTGAAGGAGCCTCTGACTCTAGGCTCTAAATCTGCCAAGATTTTTTTTTTAAAGATGATGAGTACAGAAATAGCTTTTCTACCCTAGAATACAATTACTATTTTTTGGGTAGTTTTTAGCAGACATCATCAGTGTTTTCCAGTTAATGTTGATTTTCATACTATTTCATACTTGCAAAGTAAGATTTTACATCAGACTTAACTCTAGATGTCATGTAACTCATTGTTTACTTGAATGAGTAGCAGAGGATAGTTTCCCTGTTTGAGCTGTATAGCTAGAGAAAGCAAATAAAAACCATCTTATGGCAGATATATTTTGCAGGTTGTCTGTATGCTATACGTGGAGCATAAGTAGAAAAGAGAGAAATGGAGACTATTTAAAAATGTGTATTGTAGCACTTCAGTGTGAGGGAAATTTAGTTTAACATATTTTCATTTTAGAAACTATTAAGAATTTTAAAAGTTGTCATTTCTACTGACATAAGCTTCTTCCAAAGACCATAAAATCTCCTTTTTTGTCTGAGTTGCTACCATATCTTTCTATTCAGCCAGGCTGGTTGTCTTTTGCACTGACTGGTCTTTCAGCACATGGGGGTGGTCTGTTTCTGTGCCTTTAAGCGTTAACAGCGTCTAGTCTTCCTGGACTCCTTGGCCCTTAAGGACTGCCTCCCGAGGGTCTCTGTTTACCAGTCTCTAAAACAGACCACAGTCTGACCACTGGAAGCTCAAGGTGGCAGTTCTGATGCAAATATCACCAAATTCAGTGGGATTGTGGGTATGCTGGAAGGTAGGAAGGCTCTGCAGAGGGATCTGGACAGGCAGGATTAATAGAGAAAGCTCAACTGCATAAGGTTTAACAAGGCCAGTTGCTGGGTCATGCACTTGCATCTCAACAACCCCATGCAATGCTACAGTCTTAGGGCAGAGTGGCTGCAATGCTACTGGGCAGAAAAGTAATGGGGCTGCTGGTTGACAGCCATCTGAACTTGAGCAAGCAGTGTGCTCAGGTGGCCAAGAAGGCCAACAACATCCGGCCTGTATCTGGAATACTGTGGCCACCAGGACTAGGGGAGTGATTTTCCCCCTGTACTCAGCACTGGCGAGGCATTGGAATAGGCTGCCCAGGGACGTGGTGGATTTACCATCAAACATGATGAAACAGCAGATCTCTAGCACAGTATCCTTCAAACATTGGTGTGCTGTCCTTGGACTTAATTCTGGCAAGCCCAGTTTTGTTCCTTTTGCCCTTCAAATATTGTTTAAAGCTTTCAGTGAATCCTGATAGCTCCTGTGCTAGGATCCTTTTCTCCTATTGAGACAGCTATATCCTGTCTGTTGCCAGCAGGCCTTGTGTTATGTAAATCAACCTATGATTAAAGAACCCAAATTCCTGCCAGTGCACAAGGTCGTCTTGTATGCCAGTGTTCCAGAATTGAATGTTACCCTGCACACACTCTCTCAAAAGTAGTGATTACAGAGGAAGAATTGCTTCTCCTGACATTTTGACTTCTGTCTTGCTTAGAAAGCAAATATATGATTCTTCTCCCTTTCTGCAAGGACACACTGCTGGTTGTCCACCAGGACCCCTAAGTCCTTAGCAGAGCTGCTTTCCAGCCAGTTGGTGGCCTGCCAGTCAAGATGTTCCTATCAGCCCTTCCTTCAGTCTCCAAGGTCCCTCTGAGTAACAGCACTGACTTTCAACACGTCAACCACTCCCCCCAGTACAGTATCATCCACAAACACAGTGTTCATTCTATGCCATTATTAGTTAATTAATGTGTTGCACAGTATCAGCCCCAATATTGGCCCCTGGGCATGCCATTAGTGAATTAGCTTGGACTTTGTACCATTTGTTACAACCCTTGTAGTACGGTTTTAAATAGCAAAATGCTTTTGTCAGTATTCTTAGGGCCACTTCTTTTTGTCAAGCAGACACTCAGTTACTTCCTTTTGCCAGAAACATCCAGCAAAGTGCATGTAAAATGAAAATATTTTTTTTATTGTTAGACAATGGTAGATGTGTACTGCTGTCATTTCATAAACTTCTGGATGCCTCAGTAAGGGATCCTGACCTAGTTGACTTTTTGGTGGAATCACAACATAGTTTAATAAAATGTTACGTTGTTGTGCTTTACGCTTCTCCATTCCTTTGTGCATTTGAGTTTTCACCTTTACCCTGTCTGCTATTCTGCAGCTAAAGAGAAATGTGTGGCTCACGAATTTAGTAACTGCTGTTGTAAAAAAAGAAATCTCATGATCTATCTATACTGTAAACATCCAAAGTGTTAATTAAGGCTGTTGTGGAATAAAATAATATTCCTGTTGCTACTATGTAACATTGTTTTCTTGATGCCAGTAAAGAGAATCTTAATGCAGCAAGTAGCTGTGTGAATGGGTGACACTCATACAGCTTGTTTGCTAATAGTAATGGATTACCAATGTATGAGAAGTGTTAACGCATTATGTTAGTGATTTGTGCAACCTTCATTAAACCAACCTTATGCATCATAGCTCCTCTCAAAGTAACTGTCCTTGTGCATGCAATACCGAATGTTGCAGCAGACTTCAATCAGCCAATCTACTCTTAATTTAATCATAATCTCAGTCTTCTTAAATGCCAGAAAATAATTTTGATTAATTATATTTAATGAAACTTTTGAGTTTGTTAATAGAATGTTGCTATAGAGAAAATGGAGTTTGAAGGTAAAACACTATTTAATTTAATTTATCTCCTTGCCATCATCACTCATATTGTTCTAGGAATTATACAAAATTATTAAGAGGGAGGATCAATGTGTAGCTCAATAATACAAGGAATCTATTATAACTAATTATCATTCCTGTTTCCTGTAATGTCAGCAGAGCTTTTCTGCTCTAGATCATGAGCAGTCTCTTATGGTTTATAAAAGGTCACATTCATGTGGCATGCTGTCTTCAAATTTTACTTAATCTAGGCTTGAAAATAGACAGGTGTAGTCTAGGGATACAAAATTAGTTCAGGATTTGTGTTCCCAGAATTTATAGATGTTTAGCATTTGTTGGTTTTGTGTTTGGGAGAGTCTCAGCTTCTTCAGTTTACTGTAAGAACTTTGATAATTGCATTAGAATTTAAGATACCCATTTGGAGAAGGCTGAGCAATTGTAGAAAAGTGTTGGGGATTCCATAAACGTTGATGAAAGATGTTAAAACAGTGTGGCATTCTGTCTAAACTAGCAAGAAGGTAGTTCTAGACAGAAAAGCAAAACAAAACCAAAAAAACAACAGAACCACCCCCCCCCCAAAAAAAACCAACAAACCAACCCCAAACCAAAATAACCTTTTGTAATGTTAGATTTATTTATTGTTTATATTGGCTTCTAATTAGCATTTCTAAAAGCCATAAAGGCTGCACTGCTGACTCTACTTAGTACAAATATTCTACATCTTCTCCGGGATATTTGGGAAGACTTTTTCTACGTCCTTTATGGAACAGCACCAAGGGTGTGCATCTATGTTCTGCACAGGCTAATTTTGTTTTCTGGTAGCTTAATAAATTTTGTTATTAGTGTTCCAGATTTTTTCACCAGTAATCACTAGTCTCGTAGAACTAACCCCTGAGTCTCAGTAACAAGAAATGGGAAAATAATATTTTTGTTTTCCTGTGTAGATTATATTTGTATGCTATTACAGAGTTCAGAGATCTTAGCAAGTGTTGAGACTGACTGTAAAATTTTTTGTAAATGTATGACCTCTGTAGCACTTTGACTTTAAAATAGCCAAAACTTACTGTTTCAGGTTTGGGATAATGCCAAGCACAAAAACAGGCTGAATGGAGAATAGAGAGAAAGCAGTCTTGGGAGAAAGACTTGGGAACACTGGTTGGTGAGAAGCTGAACATGAGCTAGCAGTGTGAACTTGCAGCCCAGAAAGCGATGTGAATTTGCAGCCCAGAAAGCTGGCCATTTCCTGTGCCACATCAAAAGAAGCGTGGCTGTCAGGTCAAGAGAGATGATTCTCTCCCTCCGGGCTTTTGAGAGGCTACTTGGAGTACTGTGTCCAGTTACAGAGCTCTGAGCGCAAAACTGATATAGAACTGTTAGAGTGGGTCCAGATAAGGGCCATGAAAGGTGATCAGAGGACTGGAGCACCTCTCCCATAAGGGCTTGTTCAGCCTGGGGTAAAAAGGAAGGCTCTGGGGAAATCTTATAGCAGCCTTCCAGTATTTGAAGGGGGTGTTGAAGTGGGACTTTTTACAAAGGCATGAGGGGTGATGGCTACATTTAGGTTAGACATTATGAAAAAATTCTTGACCATGACTGTGGTGAGGCACTTTATATGGGTTGCCCAGAGAAGTTGTCAGGGCTCCAGCCCTAAAAGTATTCAAAGCCACGTTGGATGGGGCCTTCAACAACCTGGTCTAGTAGGAGATGTCCCTGCTTATGGCAGGGGGCTTTGAGCTAGATGATCTTTTAAGTTACTTCCAAGTGAAACCATTCTATGATATGACTCTATGATATGAATTCTTCTTTGATTGCTACCAAATGTTTTCCTAACAGTTCCCTGCATTTTGTGTTGGATATGACAGAATTGTTAATTTCATCTGATTCCCTGAGGCAACTAGGTCTTCCCTCCTCTAGTGTTTTCTTCTTTTGCTTTGGGATCAGCATCTTGAACTTTTAAATATTGGCATGTTGGCCATATCCTTTGTGTCTGAGGAAGACATTTCTCATAGCTACTAACTGCATTTAGCGAGCTAAATTTAAATAGACTATTATCTCTAAATTGTAGGTCATGAGCAGAATATAATTTGGTGATATTTCTGTTCTTCTGCCAGTCGTCTTCATTTTGTAGAGGACATTTCAATTACTTTTTTTTTTTTTTTTTAATGCTTTTATTTTAATTCTTACAGTGGATGAGTTTAGCCAGTTGTCAAAGACAACCTAATTCTGGAGCAAGATATAATAATCATGTAAATCGTTTAATCAGATGTCTACTATTACTTGAAGCAGAATTTTTTACCACAATGAGATCTTGTCTTCAAGTGCACAGTTACGACCTTTTGGAATGTCTTTTTCAGTCATTACAAGTTTCTTTTGTTATTAATATCTATCGACAAAGACAATATGATAATAACAACTCATTAATAAGCTGTAGTCTTGATGAATCTCCTTTTCTTCAGATTTTTGTTAATTCAGGTCAGGGAGTTGTGAGCCTTAACCTGCAACATTTGGTGTAGAGCTTTTGCTCCAAACTGTGACCTTTGTCTCCCCTAAATGTACTGGCTTTGAAAGATGTCTTTGGTCTAAGGAATGAGACAGATGCTCTTCAACCCTTCCCAAAGGAGTAAAGAAAATGCTCCACACTGGATTGGAAAAAATTAGAAGTTTAAATGGAAATACTATTCATAACTGCAAACAATAGTACAAAAGCATATAAAGTATATAAATCCATAGTCCACCTCAGCTATGGTTCTCCAAGAACCTCTTTAGGTCAAAACTTTCGACAAACCTCCCTTCAAACAGGCCAAACCCCTAGGCTTCCAGTGCCCCCTCCTCATGCCTCTGTACCCACCCCCTCATACCAAACCTGAATGATGCAACTTAAAATTCAGCTTGCCAGATCAAGGCCCCAGCCAGGCCACTCCAGGCCCCACATAGCAAAGATAAGGGAGCCTACCAGGAAGGAAGAGAGTGAGGGAGGAGGAGGCAGGGATAGCTTGTGCTGTTCCCTGCTGTTCTTTGCTTCCTTTGACTTGTCTTCCATTATATTGTTCTGAATAATTAGTAATGCTTGCCTTTATTGCCATGGTCCAGAAAGAAAATCCTGCTACAGTGTTGTTGGAACATAGTCTACCTAGACTTTAGTAAAGCCTTTGACATGGCTTTCTCCAGTGTTCTCCTGGAGGCTGCTCATGGCTGAGTGAAAAAACTGGCTGGATGACCAGCAGAAATAGTTGTGGTGAATGGATTTAAATCCATTTGCTGACTGGTCACAAGTGGTGTTCCTCAGTATCTGGGCCAGATCTGTTTAACATCTTTATTAGTAATCTGGATGAGGGAATTGAATGCACCTTCAGTAAGTCTGCAGATGACACCAAGTTAGATGGGAATGTTAATATGCTTGAGAGTAGACGGTTCTATGAAGGGACCTGGACAAGTCCTGTGAGGAGCTGCTGAGAAAACTGAAGTTGTTTAACCTGGAGAAAGGGAGGCTCGGGGATATCTTATTGCTTTCTCCAAGTACTTGAAAGGAGCTTGTAGTCATTTGGGTGTTTGTCTCTTCTCCCAAGTTAACAAGTGATAGGGTAAGAGGAAACTGCCTCAAGTTGCACCATGTGAGGTTTAGATTGGACATTAGGGAAAAATTGTAATTGAAAGGGCTGTCAAGCATTTGAACAGGCTGCCCAGGGAAGTGTGGAGCCCTGGAGGTATTTAAAAGACTTATAAATGTGGTGCTGAAGATTGTGGTTTAGTGGTGGGCTCGACAGTGTTAGATTTATAGTTGGACTTGATCATCTTAAAGCTCCTTTGCAACCAGAACAATTCTTGGATTCAGTGGAAAACACACTCTGTATGTAAATGACAATACAAATAAACCTCTGTGGCAAAGGTTGGGTGATGATTTTAGTGTTCATTTTGGATTGGTACCAGAGGGTTTCTCTTGTATCCTGTGTACACTTTGAGAAGAATTGTATGGCTTTTCATGAGAAATGCACACATATATTCCTTTCTTTGAACTAAAAACTGACAGTATGCTACTTTGAAATGCATCTGTATAACGTATTTTATTCTTTAATCAGAAGAGTTGCTTCACCAGAGCTTTATGTAGTGATTTATTGAAAGTACTGGGAAACTTATTAAATATAATTCTTCTCTCTTTTGAATTTTGATAAAAGAACTTTTGAACAAACTATATAAAAAGTTACTGCCAGAAACTGCAGCAGAAGTACTTTTTTTATAAAATATTTGAAGTCTGAATGCCGACAGTAATTACATATCTTGCTTTTCCATTCCACACACGCACTTCTTTTCATTGAAATGGAAAATTTAAATTTAGATTATGACTATTCAAATTACTTTTATCAGCAAAATAGTCTCTGCTCTACATTACTTGCAATGCAGGAAAAATGAGCTTTTTTACTTAATGCATCATCTATTCCAGTCTTACGTCAATTGTATATAACGCATAGAGTTTAGTAGTCTATTTTTCAACTTGTTTAGGCTAGAAAGCGTCTTTCAACAAATTCACTATGCCTTTTAACAACTGTAGTTGAAATATCACAACTGGCACAATTTAAATTACTGTTCTTCATTACTTAACTTTCAATGGCTGTGTGAAGAACAAAAATGCTTGTGAGGTACCAGCTAGAAATAAAACTGACTTTTTCATCCTGCATCATATGGTGAATTATCTAATTATAGTGCTCTGCCATACAGGTATCTAAAAGTGACATTTTAAAAATGTAACAGTATACTTAACTTGAAGCTCAACTTGTCTATAGCAAGGGCAGACACATGGTAGGAATTATATACCTGTGTTTGCATAACTGACCTAATAATGTTGCACTAAGTGAAGAACTGACTGAAGGGCAGGGCTCAAAGGGAACAGGGTAGTAATGAATGGGGCTCCATCTGGCTGGTGACTGGTCACCAGTGGTGTCCTTCAGGGTTCAGTTGTGGGATTGGTTCAGCTCAATAGTTTTGGAAGTTGTCTGGATGCAGGAGTTGCCTGCACTGTTTGTAAATTTGATGGTGATTCCAAATTGTGAGTCTCTCTAGACAGAGAAGAGGCCTTACAGGGAGATCTAGATAGGTTGTGGCATTGGGGAATTACCAGTGATTTGATTCATTTAATTGAAAATGTAAAAAATTTAAGACCAGTTGCACCATTCTGCACCTGTGCTGGGATAAGGCTGGGCAGAAGTACAAATTCAGAGAGACCTGGCTAGAATGGCCTTGTGTCTTCATTTAAAGAGTGGACAAATACAGTTTTACTCCCTTATAAGAGTAAAATAAAATGCTCTCATTGAATTGGGGAGAAATACAGAATTGTATTTAAAAATATACAGAAAAATACAGAATACATGAGTCCATAACACCTAATACACATACAGGATACATAGAAATCTCAAAAACCTTCCTGTGACCAGACTAAACCACAAGCCCTGGTGCTTGTTTTACCAGGTAAGAACTCCCTCTGGAGAGCTGAAAGGAGGGAGAAAAGAGACTGAGTTGGCCTTGCTGATAAAAAGAGATAGCAGAATTATGGGATTGGATAACAAAACTGCTGTTTCCTGGGTCCACCCCTTGGACTGCCTATGCCCTGGAGAGCTCTCTGCAACCTTGGTTAAGACTACCAGTGCTTAACCACACGATGCCTTGCAAAAGCATATTTTGGGATGCTGGTTGACAGCAGGATCATTATGAGTCATCAGTGAGTCCTGGCAACCTAGAGGGCAAAGCCCATCCTAGGGTGCATCCAACACAGTATAACCAGCTTGGCAAAACAGGTGATTATACCACTGCACTCAGCATTGGTGCAGCCTTGCTTTCAGAGCTATGTACAATCAGCCCCATGATTGAAGAATGTGAAGGTTCTTGGAGATATCCAGAGGAGGGCAACAAAGCTAGTGAGAGGGCAGGAAGGCATCTTATAAGGAATGGTTAAGGAGTTGGGGCTTGTCTAGTTTAGCGAAAAGGATGCTGAGGTGTGACCTTGTTGCTCTCCACAGCTTCCTGAGGAGGGGAAGTGGAAAGGGAGGTGCTGAGCTCTTTTCCCAGGTATTCAGGGACAGGAAATTGGGAGTTGTTCAAAACTACACCAGGGGAAGTTTAAGATGGTCAATAGAAAGCACTTCTTTACCAACAGGGTGGTCGAACAGGGCTGCTAGAGAGGTGATCGATGGCTCCAGTCCTATCACTGTTCAAGAGGCATTTGGACAATGCTCTTAATAACGTGCTTTAGCTTTTGGGCAGCCCTGAGCTGGTCTGGCTGTTGAACTAGAGGGCTGTTGTAGTAGGTCACTTCCAACTGAAATAGTCTATTGTATTAGATTCTGTTTAAAATTAGAAGCATGCAAGGCCTCTGTGTGAAAAATGAAAATACAGAAGCTTCTGAAGCCTACGCTGTCTTTAAAATGTGGACTATTTATCTAAGTTTACAGAACATACATAGCTACCATATCTGTCTTCTCCTTCCAATAACTTTTCAAGTAGAGGACTTGCTTTATCGGTATTTTACAGGGAGAAAAGTCTCCACTGTGTAGAATTCCACCATTTTTATAAATTTGATTTATTTAAATAAACAAAATAATAGAGTGACCCACATTAGCAGTGCTGTTGAGGAAGGGCAGCAGAGTAAGCCTCACAGTTAACTGTTGTGTTTCGAGTGCTGACTGGAATCTCTTTGCATTGGCACAGGTTGTTCACTTGATACTGAGCTCAGAACTAGCCTTGGTACTGACTGTTGTCTCACTCCCAGCTGGAGCAGCTGGTGAATTTTGCAGTAAGCCTGGGGAAAAATGGTGTGAAGGTGATAGGAACATATCAGGTTTGTAGAGGAAGGAGAGTTAGTCACAGGACCTTAAGACTGCAAGGCTTAGGCTATTACATGTAGTGGAAAATCCATCTGAAGTTGAGAAATATCAACAATACCACTGTCATATTGCCTGACATGTTCATACCACCACCAAATACATCTTGAGAAAGAAAAAAATTCAGTCTATATTATAATTTAGTATTATTTATCTTTCTACTACGTTAGTCTTTAGGTAATCTCTCTGGTATCAGTGCTACCATACTTTTGATATTACTTTTAAAAAAGTTAGTATTTTAGTGCCTTTTTAAATATTTCTCAGAAATGTAAAATTCATAGGATCACTATGTACTCATCTAGTAGATAATAATACCTCTGTGAATGGGTGGGTGACCCAAGAGTGTTTTGTATAAAGATACACAGTAGGGTTTTCTCATTTAGACATTAACAAAGACTTCTTGTCATGAATTTATCCAAAATAACACATTAGCATTTCTGCAGTATTTTTTATTTACACCATGCCAATGTCATACTTGAGCCTCTTAGCTAAAACCTATTAACAGAATGTCTGTTATCCTTTTTGGAGTAAGTTCTGCTAAATATATGAAGCCATTTAGCAGATTAGTTCAATTAGCTCCAGCAACAACCCAAGCAAGTGATTATCACAGCTTTTAAATACTAAACTGGTTATTATTTGTATTTATTTGGTGTACTAGGCAATTATTTAAGTTGCAAAATACTTAAATTTGCTCACTGTATTTCTTACATACTAATCTCACTTCTTTTTTCCAAGTGAATGCAACCTTTATGTATACTTTCCTTATAATTCTTTGCTATTGCTAATTTAATGATCTCTTTTTATTGCCAGCACTTATTTTTGCAAGCCAATGTGTTATTTACAAACCTTGTTTCTTGTAGTCTTGCCCCAAATGATTTGCAGCCTAAGAAATTAATGAAGATATATGTATCTAAATAATTTTGTGTACTTTTTGTGGTATATGGTAAAGCTCTGATCTTAATATTTTCTGAAGATAGCACAACTTGGAGCAGTCATTTAAGTAATCTAGAGGCAGGAGAATAGAAATACAAAGTAATGTTTCCCTAGTCATTTCTATTTTGGAGGTTTTTATTCAGCTACACGAATTTACATGCACCGCCACATTTTATTTGCTTGGGATTGAAGGAGTATTTTAGTTTTTCAAATGGTGCATTTGGTACTTAAAGGATTTCAGAAAATTTATGGTAAAATGTCTGTTTATTCTGTCTTCAGAACAGGTTCATAAGCACTTGGATCAGCATGAGGTGAAATACTTGCAGTTTGCTTTCCGTTGGATGAATAACCTGCTGATGAGAGAAGTCCCTTTACGGTGTACCATCAGGTTATGGGACACATACCAAGTATGTACTTTTTTGTATCTCCATAACTCTGATAATGTGTTTTGGACATTCCAGTAATGTTTGTGAGTTTTTTTCTTGAAATGTCATCTAAGAATCATCATCATAAGACAGAAAATCTCCAGTGATCATTATCACTTAGAAACAGTGTTTTCAAGTCTTCTTGCCCTTCAAAATCAAACACTTGGTGTCATAATAGTTTATGGTACTAAAATGAACACACACTTAAAACATGGGTTAAAGTCAATAGTACCTTCTGTCTCTTCAAAGAAGCAAAAGGTTGAATTGTGCTTAATCAGTGCCCTCCACTGATTCTGAGATCCAGGCTTGTTACTGCTCATCTGCTTAACTACTCAAACCAATACCAGCTTCTGGTATCCAGTTCTTAACATTCATCCTTCAGTCATGTCTTCTCTTTCACTGTCTGGACAAAACTCCTTAGGTCACTGACCTCTAGTTGGGGTGGTTATTTTTCTTCAATAATTTCTTGCCTGACTATCAAGAAGGAATTGATATTGGAGAAAAACTATTTACCCATTTTTAGTTCTAGTACTTGGTGTTTCAGTATCTTCTTGTTGAATTTTGACAGTGTATTTTAAAAAGTTTTGTTGAAGTTAACAAAAAAAAAGAGGGAAGAAAAGTAAAAATATTTAAAATTCAGGAAGAAATTTCCAAGTCAGTAAATATGAGAGTAACATATTCTATTTCTCATAGAGATCATTAAATATCAGTGTTTTCAATGTTTAATTTTGTACACTGTGGTGCCAAAATGTCCATTTAAACCATCCATCCAGACCTCTAACAGAGGGTTAAGAATTACTTGCTGCTCATTTAATGAGTCCCATAAGTTCAGTGAAGCGTATTTTGTAGAACAGTATCAAAATCTGATAATTAAATGTTAAAAAAAGAGGGTTCTGCTGTTAGTATCCTAAGAGGTGACATCCTTGCAGATTCTATTGTGTTGCTCAACAAATTTCTGCATTGAATTTGGCTACTGCTTTCACCGAGGGTGCTTCTACCTCCTTTGTCTCATTATAGCATGTTACTCATTTTAATGTCTGCTCTTACCACACATTTTTTTCCAGTGCAAAATACTTATTCTTTTTAAGATCTTTTTGATAAACTGAAAGATTGAGATATTTAAATGTTTCACTGTAGCTAATTACTCTCATTTTGAATAATTTTTGTTGCTATTGCTGCAGCATTTCTAACTCCTGAAAGGTTGTTTTTTTTTTTTAACGATGCTAACTCTAGCACTGGATTTGGTACTTGATGATTAGTCTCATCAATGTGTTGAAATCTTATAAAAGCTCTTCCTCCACCCTAAACACCAAGATATGCTCCATAAATAGCTGGTTTTCCCAGAACTTCACTTTGTGCTCATTTATGAACTATAATTCTAAAAAAAAGTTGAGAAGTTTCTTTTGGAGACCAGGCGTGTGGTTCCTTTCTCAAACATGCCATGCTGAAAAGAACCCTCTCTCAATTGCTAGTCTATAGGCACCTCTCAACTTATGCTTCAGTGGGGTCTTTATGCATAATAAGTAGTTCAGATTATTTAATTCTGATTTTTAGCACATTCTGCTATATTACTGTAGTTCTCTACAGTATTTAAAAGCTTAATATTTAGGTATTTACATGCTATTTTCAAGTATATCTTTTTAAATGAAGATTTGTCATATGTAAATACCTAAATGGAATTCTTGTTCCCAGAATTATTGGAGTGGAATTGTTTTTATGCATTAAACATGCTTAAGGAGCAATTCTGTTTTGATTCAGCAGGTGCAGTAGATATGTACTGTTTTCTGGTTGTGGTATTTAGCAGACTGTTCTGTATGCATTTCTTGGTGAATAGGATATTGAAAACCTGCAAGGATATGTTAATGTAGGCAGTCACCTATATTGCAAGCCCTTTTTCTGAAACAGCCTCCAGCATTTCTACTAGTTGCTTATCAAATTTCAGTTGTGCTTATACCCAATTTATTACTTACCTATAATATGGGTCTTATCAACTAAATAACATGAATAATAAATGGAGTGAGTGTACAAGAGCTGGGAAAGTTTGTGCAGAGTTTTGGCTGAAGTGTTAATCAGTATCATAGTGTTTTACACAAATAGTGCATCATTACTAGTGGCTGCTCAGGATGTGCATATACTGACTTTTCCCCCCAATATTCTTGAATTGCTGGAAGGAGAAATACCTTTAATTGCTGTAGAAGTGCAGAGGGAAGGCGAATTTACCATGTTGCAATGTAATATTAGCCCCAGCAGACATCCCTACACAGCTGATGTGAGGGCTTTTGCTCAGACTCTACCTACCTCATGACTTTCACGAAGGAATGTGGCCTTTGCAAGGCACTGTTTATGGGCAGTTCTAGTCCCGGTGCACAGCATGATTTAGTAGTAGCACAGGTGCAGTGCCAGAAGAGGATTCAGGATACGTGGGGAAGTAACATTCCTTCATGGAATGAAGGAATGAGAAGACAGGGACAGCTGGATTCCTTCATGTCTGGACCAAGAGTGCATTCTCACTCTTCTGTTTCCTTCAGAAATCCAGGGTAGTGTTGAGTGGCTTCCCTCCTCTCCCAAGGATTAGAGAACTGTGGATTCTCTTGAAAAGAGAGTGGGTGTCTTCACAGAAGAAAGCATTGTGTCCCCTCTGTCTTCCTCTCTTCCCATCAAAGCTGAAATAATGGGTTGTCTCACTGATTTCCGTGTTTATCTTCCCACAGCAAATAGAGTGTGCCATCTCCAGTTTAAGTTCCAGATAGGTTGTTCTGAGAGCGGGCTCCACTTTGTCATGAACTGCAACAGGGAGTTTTCAGGAAAATTAGTGCAAACTTAAATAGTCTGCTTTTATATATTTCCTAGTGTGATA
Source organism: Picus viridis (assembly GCA_033816785.1). NCBI lineage: Eukaryota > Metazoa > Chordata > Aves > Piciformes > Picidae > Picus > Picus viridis. Next base: position 21,000,858 of record CM066567.1, on the reverse strand, counting down.
CATAACTGTTGTTGTCTGGAGTTGTTAGAACTTCATTTTACCTCAAATTCCACTGCTGACTTTGTTGAGAATAAGATTGGACACTTAAATGAAGTCTGCATCTGTCAGTAGGTATGTTAGCAAAGGTACTCTGGCTGGTGCCATATTTTCTGTCTAGTTTAATTTAGGATTCATCACTCATTTGTTAGACTCTTTGGGCATATAATCCAAAATTCCTGTACTCCCGCTAGTTAGTGCTGCAGGGAAGACAAATTCTGAAAGATTCCCAAATCCTCACTTCAGTAAATACTCTGGTATTCTGTAACTGTATCTCTGAAATCCACTAAAATACATCACTGTCTTCTGTAGCAGATCTTGACAAACTAGAAAAATTAAAGACATTATGCATCTTGTTTGCAATGGATACCTTGTGAGAGCTTCTCAGCCATAAATATTTATTTTGCTTTATTGTTTAACCTGAATTGCATCTGAATGAATTATCCTACTTTTTCACTTTTTTGGGCTTTGCTACTGTTTTTATTGTTGATTTGGGGGTGGGTGTTTGTTTTTGTTTAGCTTTGATTTGTTTGGGTGTTGTTTTTTTTTAGATAAATGTGAAGTACTTTGAAAATTGCCTCAAAATACAAATTGCTTAAGTTATGCCTAAGGTATTCAAATTTTAGATCTGTAGAACTGATAAATGTGAATGTTCATAGACTTTGTCAAGTCTGAAAGATTCCACAGAACAAAAAAGTGTAACATAAGACCTCATTTTTATTTTTTTATCTCTTGACTTTATCTTACTTTTTGTCATCTTTTTTGGCATAAAGGATCGGTGCCTTGAGATAGCATGATGGCTGATTTATTCAGGATGTGTGTATTTAACATTTTTCTATGGACTTAGGAAATGCAAGTTAGTTTTGTCGTTGTTCATTGTCAGAGAGGTCTTTTGACACTAATTTGAAGATTGCTTTGTGTATTTGAAACTGACTTTTCTTGGCTTCTAACTCTGACTTAAAAGATTCAACATATTGTATTAGAAATGAGGATGTCTCCATACTCAGCATATGTTATGTTCTACTCTAGATAAATATTTTAAATGTTTACCTCAGAAAGTATCCTTGCTTCAGTTAAGATATTTTATTGAAGTGTTTCTTCTGGCTTATTTTATTTCTTAAAATATGTGCTGTCCTTGAGACACTTTTAAGATCCATTGAGTCCATCATCAGTAAATTTGCAGATGACACCAAGCTGGGGGCAGGAGTTGATCTGCTGGAGGGCAGAGAGGCTTTGCAGAGAGACCTCGACAGGCTGGACAGATGGGCAGAGTCCAATGGCATGAGATTTAACACATCCAAGTGCCGGGTTCTGCACATTGGCCACAACAAGCCCAGGCAGCGCTACAGGCTGGGGTCAGAGTGGCTGGAGAGCGGCCAGGCTGAGAGGGACCTGGGGGTACTGGTTGATTGTAGGCTGAACATGAGCCAGCAGTGTGCCCAGGCAGCCAAGAGGGCCAACCGCATCCTGGCCTGCATTAGGAATAGTATGGCCAGCAGGAGCAGGGAGGTCATTGTGCCCCTGTACTCTGCTTTGGTTAGGCCGCACCTTGAGTCCTGTGTCCAGTTCTGGGCCCCTCAGTTTAAGAAGGACATTGAGAGACTTGAACGTGTCCAGAGAAGGGCAACAAAGCTGGTGAGAGGCCTTGAGCACAAGCCCTATGAGGAGAGGCTGAGGGAGCTGGGGCTGTTTAGCCTGGAGAAGAGGAGGCTCAGGGGCGACCTCATTGCTCTCTACAACTACCTGAAGGGTGGTTGTAGCCAGGAAGGGGTTGGCCTCTTCTCCCTAGCAACCAGCACCAGAACAAGGGGACACAGTCTCAAGCTGCACCAGGGGAAGTTTAGGCTCGAGGTGAGGAGAAAGTTCTTCACTGAGAGAGTGATTCGTCATTGGAATGGGCTGCCCGGGGAGGTGGTTGAGTCTCCATCCCTGGAGGCGTTCAGGAGGGGACTGGATGTGGCACTTGGTGCCATGGTCTAGTTGTGAGGTTGTGGTTACATGTTGGACTCGATGATCTTCAAGGTCTCTTCCAACCTTGGTAATTCTATTCTATTCTATTCTATTCTATTCTATTCTATTCTATTCTATTCTATTCTATTCTATTCTATTCTATTCTATTCTATCCCCTGTGTTTACATAGCTGTTTATTTCTCTGTTTGGTGGGCAGCAAGGAGCAATGCCATTGCAGTGATGGCTTCCATTCTGAACTCTTCATCCCTGACTAGAAATGGCAATACAGGTCTTGGACATTAGTGGGTTTATACCAATACATGGAGAAGAACGCTGATTAGTTTTAACTCTCAGTATTTTAAAATTGCTTAAATATTGAGACAAAACTACATTTGGTTTCTGAGCAGTTTGAAGCTGGAAGGAAGTCTTCAACAATTCCATCAAAACATCCTGATACAGGTTGACATGGCATTATACTGACTACTGTTTTAAGCAGAATAAGAATTTTTCTTGGCATAAAAGTACTTAATTTTATTTCACGTAGAACGGAGTGTACGTATTTTTCATTACAGTGTTTTATGTCTGATCTGATGTTCTCACATAAATTACCTTTTTGTGCTCATTTGTGCAGTGATTTCTCTGCTTAAGTAAATCTGTAGTAGTATGTAATTTTCAGAAAAGACATTGACGCAAGTTCCGTGGGTAAAAACTTACTCAGAGAATGAAGAAACAAGCAAAAACCCCACAAAACAAAAAGACCCCAACCAAACAAAATTGTAGCAGCTGTATATATTAGTTTTCAGTTTTAAGTGTATGGTGGCAAATGCAATATGAATGCTTACAGTTAGGTGTACAGCCTCATATTTTTCTCCTGCCAGGAAGCCTTTTTATGTAGTCCCACTTAGCTAACTGCTGTATTGCTGGCTTACCAGTAGGCTGATGTAGTTGAAACAATGAGTCACTCACTCAGACTTACTGGATACCCTGCAGAAACAGGCAGGTGAGAAAAGTACTGTTTACAGTGCCTTGGTGTCCTACTTTAAAGCGTTACCCTATTCCTGTCTGAGGAAAAGTTTCATGTTACCAAAATATCCTAAGGCTTGCTGTAGAAATTAAATGCAAATTAAAGCATATAATCCTACCATGTAAGATACAAAACAATTACAAAGATTCACAAGAGTTATAGGAGAAAGCAAATAATAACATCGATAGAATTATATAGTACTGGTGAGTTGATTTACTTTCTTATTGCTGAAATAGTTTTTCTCCTAGCTTCTGTTACCCTCTGCTCCTTGGTAGTTAGTTTTCTTCAGATTAGCCCAGTGAGAGGGCCACAGCCAGTCCAAGACAGAGGATGAGAGAGCAGCGCTGTCATTTGAACCCTAGTGTTAAATCAGAATGATTGCTTGCCTTTTCCAGCTTATTTGCTGTCTTTTTCTATGAAGACTTTCTTAACTGGTAGGTGGTAGATTGGTTCTCAGGTTTCATCAGTTAGGCAAACTTCAATAGAGAGCACCTACATCTGGTGGAACCTACTGGCTTAGGCTTTGCTTCCTCCAATCCCACAGATGGGTCCATCTTCCTCCTTGAAATTTAATCTTTCTTCTTAAGACAAGTGACTGATGCTTCCTTTGCTCAAAATAAATATTTTTGCTTTTTGTCTGGAAGATGTGTCTTCATTAGACCTAGTATTGTCACATATACTTGACCAGCCATTTATATCCGTTTCTTCTTCAAAGAAGGGGTGGAGTGTATTTTCTCTTTCTTTGACTTAGTGTTCATTTTTATTGTCACGTTAGACCTAATATACTTTGTTGCCTAGTACAATATCAGACATAATGTTCCCATTTATTTGGTGGTATCTTTTAGGTAGCTCATTACTAGCATTTGATGATACGTATTTTATGTTAAAAGTAGACATCTATTGTTATGTTTTGCTAAACAGTATGACTATGATTTTGTGGAAGCACTGAGGACCCAAAAATCTTACTGAAGTTCATGGAAAAACTGCAGAAACACGGCTTTTCTTTTTATCCAAATGGGAAAATAGAGGTTTAACTCCTGGGACTTAACAAAATAAAAATTTGGTTACAATAATTGTAACACTACTACCTCTGGCTAAAAATGGGAAAGAAAAAAATTAGAGAAAAGAGGGGGCAAAAAAGGGTACATGTAGTAGTGTTATTTGTCTGACTGTCTATGACTGAAATGTAAAAAATGTTCAAAACTGCAGTTATAGCTTTTGTTCATGTTTTTCCATTTTTGACATATATTCAATCAGAGATTTTCATTCCCTGAACATCAAAATTACTGAAGTCTGGTTTTCAGTGGAGTTGTCTTGTGATTAGTGTTTATTTAAAAATCAAATAAAATCAATTAAAGTTGAAACAGGACTGCATTTCTCAACAGATACCCAAAAACCTATACAAGAAAACTATTACTCCTCTGGTCTCAATTAAAGCCTTAAGCCACCTGAGACAACAGAATCAAAATATATCTACTGAAAGCAGATTTATTTTTTTTTGGCCAGGAGTATTTTTCTTTCTTTCTTTCTTTCTTTTTTTTTATTTTTCTTTCTAATGGCAGTTCTAACATCTATTTTCCATATCGAGTTCATGATAATAGGTAGACAATTGTTCTCATCCTTTTCTTCATCAGGAATGTAAGATCTCTCAGTGTGGTCTGTTCTCTCTTTTTTTATACAAAACATGGTTTGAACCATAAAAATCCTTGAACCAGGTTAGGTTAAATGCAAAAAACGAGTCATGTAGAGTGAGAGCACAAGAGTGGAGAAAGTATATACTCTGCCATCTTCTACTACTCAGAAGCTTTATTACATCTCTATCTGCTTTACAAAATTCCTATTGAGTGTTATTAAATATGTATCTAATTGTTTTACACCTGTGACAATGTTTGGTTTTATGAGGGTTTTTCTGTTTGTTTGTTTTTGCAAGTTGTACAGCATGAAAAGAAGTTCTCCTTTGATGTAACAAAAAGTCTTTGGAATTGACTATCACTTACTGCTTCAATTATGACAAACATGGTCCAATCATTCTTACTCACTTTTTTCTGTCTCAGTATGTAATCAGTCCTTTTCAAAACCAGTCGTATATGTACTTACAGAAGCCATTTCATCCCCTCTTTGTGCTTATCTTTCTCCTGGGTACTCTTTATAGTTTTCCTATAGATTTTATTTCTGTCATATGCTAAATAAAAACTTCCTCAAGAGATGAGCACACTCTAGATTCAGAGAGTGAGATGAAGTTGTTGTCTATTTGTTTATTTCTGTATTTGTAATTTCTCATTTCTTTACTCCTGTTGCAAATGAATTATTTCAGGTAACTTTTCATATTTAGTCCAGCTTGTCTCAGCAGTTAATGTCAAGGACATCAGGTGTGTATGTTTTGTTTTTCCTTCGTTGTGTATATCCAAACTGATTTAATTTGCCAATTTATTATTCACTGACATGACAGCTTTCATCAGCTTTTTGCAGCCAGCTTTTTTTTGTTTTTCTTCCTAGCAGAAGCTGTTCTGGATAATTTTACATCTCTACCAAACTATTCTTTTTCAAGAACACTTAGTAATTTGCTGGGCTACAGAGATCTGACTCTCTTAGTTTTCCCCCTTTTAATTCATTAACACTTTCTCTCATGTTCAACAGCAACTTAATTTTAGAGTTGTGCTTAGGTGACTGTGTTCAAAGTGTCAGGACATCTGAATATGTAATATCCAATTACTAACTCATGGCTGTGATCATGTCTTTAAGATTTCTAGGTATTTGTCAATTTGATTGAAACTGGCCAATGTGTTAAATGTTGTGGGGTGACAGATGTAGTGTGAAAGTAAATGGTCTTGGGAAGTAAATTGAAAAATACTGTGTGATTTTTGTGATTTGGTAGTGATTCCTATTGTCAACCTGCAGTATGCTGTCAAAGAAACCAGCTCCTGCATTCAAAATCAGCTGCGTCCTTTGGAGCCTGTACTCAGGTCATGCCTCTTCCTTTGATCCTGCCACCTCTTGTTTCCTCTCAGGAATTTTGCTTAAAGCTTCCTACCTGAGAGTTATGATTTACTATCCTGCTATCTACTGAGCCCAGCCTTGATCTCATCCCCTTTCACTGTAATTCCAGATCACCTTTTCACACTGTTTTCTAAAAGTATGATTTATTAATCTAAATTTATGATTTATGACTTATGAATATAAAAGTATGATTTAAATAAAATTCAGTTCTTGGACAGCATAGGAATATGTGTGAACATAGGAAAAGGAGATATTACTTGCAGTCTAAACATGTTACAGTTTAAACAAAACATCCGTATTCTAACTCTGCATCTCTTCAGAAGTTTCTAGGTCCTTTTGTGTTCAGCAGCTCAATATTTTCTCTCAGTGTCAGTAGACTTCTGTTACATTAAGTTTCTCTTAAACTTGAGTAATTGAAAAGTTTTTATACTTTTCAAATCTTTGTCAGGTAACTGACTGTCATCACCTTCTGTCACATGGATAGTTACCTTCTAGGATAACTTGGTTGCCAGGGCAACCTCCCATGGAGAAGAGTGGTGCTCATTAGGGTTGTGTTGTGTCAGGCAATTATATTTTCAGTGGTATATCACTGAAGTCAATGCCCTCTTACTGTTTACCTTGTGATAACTGCAACCAGAAATAGTATAAAACTCAGAAAAAAAGAAGGTAAAGTTAGTAAAAAAAAGACTCAGACTACTGCTTTATCTTCATCTGTATAACTAACTTTATGTACAGCCTTTATCTTGTGCATAAGGATTATGTGCACAATGGAGAAAAAACAAATTTTTAATCAGATTTTCAGCATGACCTTAAAATACACACATTCATAGTTATATAAGCTCTCAGGTTTTGCCCTAGAAAAAAGTCAAATGCTACTTATATAATTATAACAAGGTGTATGTACTCTTGATCCTATTTTGTTGATAATCCAGCTCCAGTTTGTTAGTTGTTCCTATTTATTTTTCAATTTCTTATTGAAAGACAGAGTTCCCAAATTCCCAATGAAAGAAGACTTAGAAGTTCCTGATTTTCAGCTGGACCACAGCCTTGCACAGAACAGTATGCCTATTCACATCCCTGCCTGTGATCTGCAATTACATGTCTTCACCTCCCCCCATCATGTTTTTTTTTTCTCTTGACAAGGATTTATAAAGAAAAAGTTAACTTCCTTCCTCCTTCAAATAAAATCTTTTTTATACCTCTGCCAGACCTCTACTTCTCCTGTCATATTATCCGTATCACTTAATACATCTCATCTGCTTAGCTCTGTCTTTATTTTCACATTCATTCTTTGCCTTGCTCAAAGACTCAATCTTGGCACTTTCTGTATGTCTTACCTAAATTCTGTGGCATAGCAGAGCACTTTGGGGACCATGAGAGGTGCTACCACTTTGGAGTAAATGAACACCATTCTCCATAGCAAACTTCTGGCCAAGCTGTTAGCTTGTGGCTTGGACAAGTGCACTCTGCACTGGGTTAATAACCAGCTGGAGGGCTGAGCCTAGAGAGTGGTGGTGAAAGGTGCCACATCCACCTGGCAGCCAGTCACTAGTGGTGTCCCCCAGGTATCAGTGTTGGGCCCCATCCTGTTCAATATTTTAATTTATGATCTGGATGAGGGGATTGAGTCCATCATCAATAAATTTGCAGATGGCACCAAGCTGGGGGCAGATGTTGATCTGTTAGAGGGTAGGAGAGCTCTGTAGAGGGACCTCGACAGGCTGGACAGATGGGCAGAGTCCAACGGTATGAGATTTAACACATCCAAGTGCCAGGTTCTGCACATTGGTCATAACAACCCCATGCAGTGCTACAGGCTGGGGTCAGAGTGGCTGGAGAACGGCCAGGATGAAAGAGGCCTGGGGGTACTGATTGACAGCTGGCTAAACACGAGCCATCAGTGTGCCCAGGTGGCCAAGAAGGCCAACCGCATCCTGGCCTGCGTCAGGAATAGTGTGGCCAGCAGGAGCAGGGAGGTCATTCTGTCCCTGGACTTCAGCACTGGTTAGGTCACACCTTGAGTACTGTGCCCAGTTCTGGGCTCCACAATTTAAGAAGGACATTGAGACTCTTGAACGTGTCCAGAGAATGGCAACGAGGCTTGGGAGAGGCCTCGAGCACAACCCCTATGAGGAGAGGCTGAGGGAGCTGGGGTTGTTTAGCCTGGAGAAGAGGAGGCTTAGTGGAGACCTTATTGCTGTCTACAGCTACTTGAAGGGAGGTTGTATCCAGGTGGAGGTTGGTCTCTTCTCCCAGGCAGCCAGCACCAGATCAAGAGGACACAGTCTCAAGCTGCACCAGGGTAGGTTTAGGCTGTGTGTTAGGAAGTTCTTTACAGAAAGACTTTTTTGCCATTAGAATGGGCTGCCGAGGGAGGTGGTGGAGTCACCATCACTGGAGGTGTTTAGGAAGAGACTGGATGGGGTGCTTGGTGCCATGGTTTAGTTGATTAGATAGTATTGGGTGATAAGCTGGACTTGATGATCTCTGAGGTCTTTTCCAACCTGGTTTATTCTGTATTCGAATACACACTGAAATACTAGCAATTATAAAACTGCAAATGGTTGGCTTGCATGAGAGACTTAAACAAACTCCTTGTGAAAGTCAAGTTATCAGCAAGTACAAATTCATGCTTTTGAATGGGTTTGCATATTACTTGCTAGTATGTAGGAATTTCTGGGTTTGGAAGTCTTTTAAAGCTTCTGGAACTCTGAGGTTCCTTATCTGTGACCTTCCTACTTGTGGGTGTACTGTGAACAATGAAGGTGGGGTTCAGTTTGAGATATAAATGCAAACATACAGATGTCTGATTTTAAGCTTGTGTGTGTTGCTGTGTTGGGTGTCTAAGCTTCCATGATAGCTGATGGAAATAAACTCAGAGGAGCGTAGAGACCAATAAGTTATGGTTTAGAATTAGCTGGTTAGTCTAATCACTTTTCCAAGCTACGTTGAACATTATGACTGTATCTTCATTACCTGAGTAACTTAAGTAAACATCCTTGTAGACAATTAAACTGAGAAATCTTAAGCTTAGAATGGAAGCTCTCTGACTTTCTGCAAAAGTAAGTTAAAATTCCTGTAATTATATTCAAAAGGACTTTTATCTCATTAAATTCTGGTCAACTAGGTCAGCTGTTTTTGATATATGTGTGTATTGCAAATGTGTTTGCATGTTGCCAATTTTGGTACATTTTTCTTCAGTAGCTTTCATTGTCATCAGAGAGTATTGAATCTGGAAAATAAGGAAAAATGTGTGTAGCTGTGCTATTTTATGAGGAGGTATTTGGACATGCAAAAAAAGCATAGAAAATCAAAACTTAGTGATATGCATAAGGAAGCCTGTTGGTTTTTCTGTGTTCAAGTTCTTAAGTTCCAGTACTGTTGAAACAGATGCTAAATTTTCTGTGGCTAAATGGAATTTGATTGTGAATGCAGAGAGGATAAGATAAAATACTTTCTGTTATGCTTAACTTAAAGAATGTGAGTAATCTCATTAATGTAAATAGAACAACTCATGAATTTTGTTAACTATGCACATACTCTAAAGTGCTTCATTGATCAAGATCTTGATGCATAACTCTATAGGATAACAGAATATTAGATACAGTCTAGAAAATAGTTTCTTTTGTTTCTTATCTACTTTGAAATAGCCAATCTTTCTAGAAGGCAGCTTTATTAAAATTAATACTGTTCTTGAAGACCAAAGTATGAAAGAGAATCTTTTTGCTATAGAAGAAAGGGAAATTGCTTTTCTCACATGCATAAGCTCTTTAATTTTATACAATTTCCAGATTCTGTACACATCAGAGTTTCATAAAACATTCCTGTAATTCCAAAGGCAGTATATCTAATTCTCACATATTCTCTTAGTCTCTGAATTATGGTTATATTTGTAAAATTCTTGATAATGCCTAATAAGAGGACAAGAGGCAGTGGGCACACGGAGCTCTGAACTAAAGACACTTTTTTTCTGTGAAAATCAAAAACTACTGTCATAAGTTGCCCAGTTTATGGGTTTTCTGTCCTTTGAGATCTTCAGAAGTAAACCAAAGACTAGACAACCCAGTCTAGGTGACCCTGCTTTAAAAGGTGATCGGTCTGGATGATTTTGGACGTTCTCAGGAGGTCCTTTCCAACTTAAAAGATTCTGTGATTTATGTTAGACATGATTTAAATGAGTACATAGTAAGAATAGCACTTCACATCTATTTTCCATATTGCCTGTTTCCCTCCAACAGAGAAGTGAGGGAAAAGTAACACACAAAAAACTTCTGGGTTGAGATAAAAAGTTTTACTGAGCAAATGAGATACTAATAATAATACAATGCACATTTACCTTAGCCTATTTGCAGAAAAAGAGCAGCAAAATGCAGAAAGCAGCATCATAATGCAGAAAACCAGCAAGTTAACCAACTCCCACCTGTCCCACTGCCATCCCTGTGGTAAGGAGGCAACACCCAGAACCCAAAAGCAGCAACCAGAATGGGAAACATCTCATGTTACAATCTGAACTTCAAGCCCCATGATACTTTGCAGCGCTTTCATTTTGAAGCTGGCCTGAAGCTGAATGGTTTTGAATAACACCAGATTTAAACTCAACCCGTGACACATAAGCAGATTGGCATGTCAGGAACTGAGAATTTGTCGCATGCTTTTCAAATAGGAGTTTTCTTGCAAGTGATTGGAAAATGTGTCCGTGTTTTCCTCTTGAGACATCTAAATGAAGCCACTGCTAACATACCTTCCTGCCTTTGCTTCCATACATGTCACTGTCATTACACCTTTCCTGCTTTCCTGAACTGCAATGAACTGAATTTTCTAGAATGGCAACGGTGAATGTCTAATGAGTGAGGCATTAGAGCTTTCCTGGCATGCCAAACTCTCCATATTCATTGTGATTTCACTGTTGCTTAGGGATGATAGAACTTTTCTCTATCTGGCTCCTTACATGACTATGTAGCACTTTATGTTGGCATAAATTAAAGTGTATAATTAGATGCAAGGCAGTGAGCTAGGTTTAACCTACCTTTTCAGCAGCAGCCCGTGCTTATGTTGTCCTGAAGCAACTGCGGAATTCAATGGTGTGAATCCATGCTATCTTTGTACATGGATTACTTTCCTCCCCCCCCACCCCGGAATTCTTCATACATGGAGATTTTGCATAGCTGTATGTCCTCTTCATGTGACGATGTAAGCAAAACCATTTAGGCCATCTGGCTCGTACTGTAAGCATAACAACTAATTGTCAGAGCAAAGATGCCTATGTAGAGATGAAGTATTATCAATTGGCATTCAAATACGTGGTGTTTTATTGAGTTCAATGTGGCATTAAATGACTTCCCATTACATAGCAAATAAATTATTACATATGTTCCTTAGACTCATCATCTGGTACTACTTGAAAGTTTATTTTCCTATTTCTCTAAAAGAAGCTAATGGTTCCTCAATGAGCACTACTTATGTTAAAGGGTAACAGTTTGTAGATTAATTGATTTTATGCACTGGATGTTTCGTTAATGAATGGCATAGATAAAGGTGTAAATATACTTGGCTTAAGTTAAAATCTTGTTCAAAAAGACTTGTATAGTTTTGCTGTGCTGTATTGTTACCCCAGATGTTGAGTAAGGTAGGCAAGGTTAGTTAGCTATGTCAGACTCTTGTCTCTTTAGACTCTTCTTTCAGCTGCTGTTTGGTGTAGAGCTCTTCTCTGAAAGTGGTATTCCACTGTTGCTGTTGATTGAATAGGTGTTCTCTCAGTTTACTTAGACCTAACTTAGTTCCTCTGAATGATCACCTTCCAAACTATCACTACCTCATATGACACTATCAGAATTTAATTCTCTTATGTTCGTAGTCTGAGTCACACAGATTTGCACAAACCAAATGCTTATCATATGTAATATCAATGTTTCCAAAAAGTAGGTCATTCTCCACATAGAATATTGTTAAATGTTGTAACCTGCTTTTAGTTCAGTTACTCCTGGTTTATGTCAATGAAATTCTTCCAGTGTCTAACATGCTGTTGCACTTCAGTTATTAAATTTTATTTCATAACTGCCAATACAAGAATCTAAAGCTAGCATGTGTAAGTAAAAGAGACTTCTTAATTGTAGCTATACACAATGGAAATTCTGTAAGCCAAATGACAGCTTGTTTTAGTTTATATAGATTTATTGGCCAGAAATATGGTAAAATATGAATATGATTTATCAAATATCAAAATTGTTTTCCCGAGTTGATTTGATTCAGGTTCTTTTGCCTGGTCAATGATAGCTTGATTACACATGATAGAAGGCTGATAAACAGTAGAATAACAGTCTAGAACAATCAGAACTTGGAATACAAAGGCACAGACTGGAATCTCCCTGTGCACATGAAACCAAACAGCAATGCTACCTTCGGTGGCATAGATGGACCACCTCGAGTTCACAACGGAGCTAACCAACAGGTCACAAGCTCTAAACCTCAGAAATAACCAGGTAAATTAACTTAATTTGCTCATGAACCGCCGGGCTGCTAACTACCAAAACCTTTACTGAATGAAGAGATGTTTCAAGTTTGTAGTTATAGTCCAAAAAGCAGTATCAAAAAAATTAAAGGAGAGAGCAGGCTGCTGTAGTGGAGGCCCAATTTGAGCACGATGCCGCTAAAACAAAAGAAGCTAATTGCCTTGAAGATAGCAGCAAATAGGGTGCTTGTTACTGCCTTGAATTCCATTAAGAGATAAGAGAAATAACGAGCATGTGAGGAATGAATGTAACGAGCAATGAGCATTTGAGGTCTTCCCCCATAAATTCCCTTTGTGAAAACTGAATGGCCCAATAGCACATTAGCCATTCAAATCCCGCCAATCAATTCAAAATGTTTATGTGGCGAGTAAACGGCACACGCCTTCTCTCATGGCGTCTGACGTGTGCAGTCGCCTCTCTGGAACGTGAGGCTTGGGGTTCGCCTGTCTGTTCGCTTGTCTATTAGGCTCCTCAACCTCAATCCAGACCCTGCAACAGAGAGGGAGGAGAGAGGGGGAGTGGCTCAAAACAGATTTAGCTGTCTTGTTAATGCCTCTTCTAGGACACAGCTGTAGTAAAATATTAGTTTCTCTTCAGGGCATTTGTTTGCATTGCTATTGATGAAAAGTACCTTTGATGCATGAAGAAACACAGATCCAAGCGATTAAGTTGTTTAGTATTTTAAAGCTGGAATTTACTTGGTTCTGTTTTCTCAAGCTCCCATTGTTAATTATGCTGGTTATTGTTTTCATGTAAGTGAATAGTGACAACTCAACCAGAACTACCATTTGAATAGTCGTTTGGTTTTTTTATCCTGATGTCATACATTTCTCCTGTTTTGTTAACAAGGATAAGATAACATGCTAACATGTTGTACAGATCTCTGATTACTTGTTTCACGTTTATTAAAACATCCATAGCTAACACATAGTTGATAGAGTTTACCTTAATGTAAGAATGCATGTTTCCCACTTTGAACAGTAAAAATTTAGAGTCAGATCAGAAATGTTTATAGTAAATGTAAGAAGATAGCTGAATAAAAATGCAAGCATTTTGTTACTTCTGCAAATCAATACAAAATTGGCAATAATATGACTATATGGTTCATAGTATTGTGCATAATAAATTTTTGAACAGCAGAACTACATCCAGGTAAGAAACAAAATAAATTACCATAAAATAGACTTGAAACTCAGAAATCTGAAGTTGATACTGCTTTACAGCACAAGGCAACCTCTCTACCATATGAAAAATAATTAGTTCATATTCATGACAAAAGTAATCTTTGTAGTGCAGAGATGTTCTACGACACTGCAGATTACTACCTTGAAATGCATAGATTAACCTGATTTGCTTTGTAACAGCCTGTTCTTGTGACAAGGCTTTTAAGCAGCCTCAGAAGAATATCTATTAAGCTTTCAAAATAATTTTTAACTCTTTAGCACTGTCTGAAACACAGTACCTAAACTGAAACACATCCTTGAGAGAAGAAAAATAGGATAAATTGGTATTAAAAAAATTAAAATCCATTAGAAATAGATTCTTTATAGTAACATTGATACTTGTAGGGGAATTAGGAAATTGCTATAATTATTGTTTGTTTCTGGAATGTACAACATCATTAGAACAACGTGAAACACTAAGAACCTTGTGTTATTTATCTCTCTAGTACTTTATTTCCTAGTAGTGGTCACTTCTTCCTTAATATTCTAGCCTTTCTTGTTTTCCTGATACATGACAGTCTTGTGTTTTGCTCTGCCACTTTGTGGCCCTTGACTGTCTATTTTGAGAGCTATTTTGCCCTTTCTTCCAATCTCACAGGGATTTTTGAACCCTTGTTTACTTTTCTATTTCCATCCTAGTTATGGGTGATCTGAAGCTTTCCCCCTAACTTCGCTGTCAGCTTATGCTAATGATTTGCGTATTTACTTTTTTGTGTGTGTGACCTGACTCCCTTAGTTGAGCTGTGCATTTCAGAGTGTCTGTATGACAGTTACCCCTGAACAGCTGATGACGATTTGTGATACCAAGAATTCCTTTTTCTCTCCCATAAGCTCTTGGTTCTCTCGTTCTGTAACTTTTTGTAGTAGATCCTGCATAGAATTTTTGTGTTCAGCATATCTTTCTATTACATTTTCCAGACCATCTGTATAGTGCTTTCCTCTCAAAGAATTCCAAAAGCCCAATTCTTATTCTTGTTAAAATTTTTTGGTGTGATATGAATAATATGAAACTCTTTGAATCAAATGGAATATGTAATTTGCTGCTTCTGTCATTACTCTTCTGTCATTCAATTCCTTCATTTTCATGCCTTTTTTCTCTGTAAGTGTTCTTGTGGTTAGCCCAGTTTAATGTGTTTTTATCCCTCCCAGCAGTAGTTCAGGAATTATGATGAAAAAATCTGAGTATTTCAAAGTTTATTTAAATCTGCGCCAAATTCTGTCTGTTCTGTGCTTAATTTGAGTTGGTATTTTTGTAGTGTGAAACTAAAATAATGCTACAGATTCTGCAGTAGGTATGTGAATATGAAGACTTTCTAAAGTGATGCTGAACATGGCATCAGTTATGACTGAGTGGTTTTCAAATTAAATAAAATATTAGCTGTCCTCTGGACTGTGATTAATTTGTTGTCATCATTATTTGATTAAATATAGAAATCAGTTATTACTAATAATACCTACACATTTTAAAATAATGACTTAATCTGACACTGATATATATTTTTTTAAATATTTTTGCCTAGTCTAGTCACTATTTGAAAAGTATATCTATGAAAGAGCATAATTTCTATGTTCAACGTTTTTTTGCTACACCCTAATCCATTTCCAGTATGTATTTAGTAAATCAGTTTAAAAGCTTGCACGCAGGAGTCAGTGGGTAAGATTCATTTCAGGTAACTCAGTTGTCCTTAACAATATTCCGTATGCTAAAGAGCTGAAAATCAAAATAAATCTCTTGGTGCATTCACTCAAGACAACATATAATGTCTGAATCTCAACTTGAGCTTCATTACTGTGCCACAATGCTGTCGTGATTTTGTAAGCAATGAAAAAGTTTAGGGACATTGACTCCGTATCTGCTGTATAAGTTTTTGATAGCCATATGGAAATACTTCGGCTAAATGCTGGGACTGTATTTTTCCACAGTAGAGAGAGGAAAATATGAATTTCTGTATTTTTAGAAAAGTTTGCTGCAATAAAGAATAGTGTTCTCCATATAAGCTTTCTCAGTTCATTTTAATCATGGTATTTGAAAAACACTGAGTTCATGCAATCAGATGGAAGTTGAATTGTGTGATGCCAATTGCACAAGTTTGTAATGCATGTATGCTGACAGAGGTTATCAAAAATGCCTTTGGGAACTTCATTTGGAGGTAGGTTATAAAATGAATTAATGGGGGGATTTTTTTTTTTTAATGTACCTCTACTTGAATATCCCAAAACTGGTGGTTTGTGAAGTTAAACAATACCTATTGCTCCAGTATTTACAGAGTGCTATACGCTGAATTTAGCTACTATGATTTTGAATGGTCGAATATTATTGCACTAAGAATACTTCAGTTTTCTCACTCTGTTCCCCTCGCAGGTAGTAGTAAAGAGCAGTAAGTTCTCCTCTCAGCTCCTTTTCTCTGTGCTGAACAGCCCCTGTTCCCTCACCCCCAGGTTCTTTTTTGCCAGGAAGCTTTCTAGCCACTCTGCCCCGTCTGTAGTGCTGCGTGGGGTGGTTGTGACCCAAGTGCAGGGCCTCTTACTTGGCCTCATTGAACTTCATACAGTTAGCCTCAAAGTGTCCACCCAGCCTGTCCAGGTACCTCTGTAAATCCTTCCTACCTTCAAGTAGATCAGTACTCTCCTGCCTAGCTTTGTGTTGTCTGTAAGCTTACTGAGGGTGTCTTCAATGCATTCATTCAGATCATTGACAAAGACACTAAAGAGAACTGGCTCCAGTAACTGAAGCCTGGGGAACAGCACTCAAGATTGGCTTACAAATGGAGTTAACATTGACACTTTTTGGGCCCAGCCTTCCAGCCTTTTTTTTTTTTTAAATTCAGTGAAGAGTGTGCCTTTCCAGTCCATGAACAATCAATTTCTCCAGGAAAATGTGGGGGAAATGGTGTCAAAGGCTTCGCTGAGTCTAGGTAAACAACATTCACAGCCTTTCCTTCATCCTAAGTGGGTCACCTTGTTGTAGAACAGCATCAGGTTAGTCAAGCAAGACCTGGCTTTCATAAACCCATGCTAACTATGCTGTAAATATTTCAGTTTGTCACATAGTAATTTTTTTCCTGTATAGTTCCACAAATTGTCCCGTTATTTTCCATATATTGAAATAAGTTACAAATTCCGTGTACATTTATAAAATACAAATGCATCTTGTCAAACAAGCATACAGGTAGTTATGCTTCATTTTTGCAAACTTACCCTTTTGGTGAGACAAGCGTATTTATAAATACCATCATCCTTATTCCATGTGTTTCAGTTCATTTTCCATAGGAATTTGCACTGGAAAGCTGTGATATTGGTGCTTTTCAATTTAAATGTAGTTGCATCCACTAAGGCAGTTGCAGTAGCGGTATTTTTAAGGGCAGCATACATTGCTGAAACTGATTGATTGTGTTAATTTAATCAAACTGTCAAAGCAATCCTTCTTACAACATTCTTCTTCATAAACCCATTAAGAATTTGAACTTGTAAGCCTTTTATGCCTTTTCCTTAGCAGAAGGTAAGCTTAGATCACAGTTAAAAGGAATAAGATTTAGAAATGAGAATATTCAGAAAGATTTCACTGGTAAGCTGGTAAGTAGGTGTGAGAAATGAACAGGAAAACCTGTATCATGCCAGCTGCTCATCCACAGGAATTAAAATATAGTTCATAAACTTACAGCTGATACTTGAAAAAGAACAAAGATATGTATTTTCTAGACTTTTAAAGATAACATTTCAATTAAACATACCTTTTGTGGATAAGCTATTAGCAGTAATTCATGCAAAGTCCACATTATCTTCCTATTTGGTGATCTTTCAACCTGCCTATTGAGTCATGTTTAAAAATAGAGGTTCATTAGACAAAATTAATTTCTAATTGGTGTGAGGTAGTTTTTT
Source organism: Picus viridis (assembly GCA_033816785.1). Classification (NCBI taxonomy): domain Eukaryota; kingdom Metazoa; phylum Chordata; class Aves; order Piciformes; family Picidae; genus Picus; species Picus viridis. The sequence continues at coordinate 20,983,240 of CM066567.1, read as the reverse complement.
TCTTTTCCTTAGTTATTGAAATGGTACAAGAATTCGAGAAAACACAATTCTAATCTGGAATTAACTATAAAATACCTATAACATTGTTTGACCTATTTCTGTTTAAAGATTAATCAAAACTATGTTTGAGTATTTGGAAATATTTATTGTGTTTCTTTTTCCTCAATTCTGGTATAATCTTTTAGTAGATTTTTTTTTTATATATTAAAATTCAGTCATCTGTAATTAGCTTTATTTTTAATTGGAAAAAAAAATGTTTCCTCTGGACTGAGGATTTCAGTGGAGGGGGTAAAATAAGAGATAAAAGAAGAAAGCATGTCTCAAGTGTTACTTTATCCTAATGTATTTTAGATAGTCTTAGTTACTTTAAAAGAAATGTTGTTACTGAAGAAAAGAATTTTGAAAGAAACACCAAACACATTTCAGGACTGTGTACAGTTGAAGTATCTTTGGTCAACCTTTTTATGGTTATTAATATTAACCTAATACAATTGTTGAGTAGTTACCAATTCAGAGAAGACAGTGCAAGCCCCTGGGAAATATTGGTGGAATGATGTATTTTATATATCCCCTTTTTCACTCTGAAGGAACTTATTCTGTTGATTAGAAATGTAAGAAAAGTCAGTTACTTTCAAATGCACAGCAGTGAAGCAGAAATAAAACAGTATTTCCTTTAATTTCATATCTGAACAAAAGTGTTTTTTATCCACTAACCTAACAAGTAGAAAGTTTTCATATTAAAATACAGTTTTAAGCTGATGAACAGAAAGCACTGAAGACATCTGTTTATTTTTTCTACATGTGCTGTCTGTTATTTACATTATGTAAATGTTACATATTTAGTTTTGAATGTATCATTATTTAGTTTCTTCCCAAGTGATCAGGAAAAGAAGGTGAATAACAGGATAATAATGCCTGGAGCCTATAACAGCTTGTTCAGAATAAGCACAGAAATGAAGTTAGGAACCAAGAAAAGCAGGAAGACTCCTTAGCATGGAGTAAAAATGTTTGAGAGGGAAATAAAGTACAAAATATGTGTGACATAGGGAGAAGGTTATTCTCATTTAAAAACAACTGTAAGGTTTGAACTGAAGAAGGTAATTCTTTACACAGCACAGTTTAATTGTGGAACAGTTTGCTGCAAGATTCTGTGAAAATTTTACAGGGATTCAAAAAGTAAAAAAACTTGGGAGAAGTAAATCTGTTACTATGTACTGAAAGAGATTCCAATGTCTGGCTGTACAAATCTCAGTGTTAAGCTGCTAGAGAATGGGAAGAACTTGCCTAAAGCTTAGGCTTCTTTGAATTTTCCCATACTGCTGTCAGCTGTGGAAGGCAAGGTACTCAATGTAGAGATTCTTTCAGAGTAGCCATACTGGGACACTGAAGCCATATTGATAACATTTATATACTTTTCACATAATAAAATCTGTGTAGCAACTTTTTTCCAGTCTAACTGGACTCTTGTAAAGTTTCTTAGATGGATCAGATAGGAAGGATGTCCTAAAGAACAGAAAGATAAATCTAGACAGATAATAAAGATGGGAGAATATGTTATTTTTAATATTTTATTTACAAACTCCATGTAATGGAAGGATGTCTTTTGTTCTGCAAGGCACTGTGTCTTTTCATATCTGTATCATGGTTGAAGCATTTCATGTTACATTTAGGATATAAAATTATGCCAAGGAATGCAAAGTAGACATGCAAAATTAGGCAGCACTTTTTCCTTCACAGTAAAGTACAGTATTGATAAGGAAAGCTGTCTGCTGATTTGCACATTCAAATAGAATAAAATAAAATGTTTATTTGCTAGATATCAATACCTGCATTTTCCATGTACCTTTTGCTTTGCATTAAAAAAAATTTCTCTGAAATGTGTCATCCTTTGATTTTCAAATACACTTTTTTCTTGCTCCTTTTCCATTTACATTTTATTCCTGTTCTTAGCAATGTAACCCAGTAGGGAAGGTTAATTTCTTTATTTGATCTGCAAATATATATGGAGAGCTGACCTCATCATGCAGTCTGTTTGATTTGCTGACAAATAAATGGGTAAGGTGAAGTGTCAAGAAGAAAATTGATAGAAATATTTTAAATAATACCTGATTTGTATTATAGGCAAATTATGTAATTGTTTCCCAGTTAAACTAATAAAAACTATTTTTAATGGGATTATGCTAAGTAGATTCTTTTTGTGTGAGTAAACTCTTACTGAAAATACAAATGGTTTGCTTCAGTTTAGTATTATTAACAGAGACAGGGCTTAATTTTTGTCTTTAATACTTCATTTTTCTGGTCTCAGGCAAGCATCAGATTTGACTTCCATTGTTTCCAGTAATACAATTTTTCATTATTTGTATCTTACTTAGGTCCACATTCTTGTAAGCGTTATCAGAAACATTGTACTCTTCACAAAACATTAATATCAGTGGTGTATGGGTTTTCATGCCAGGAGTATATGTATTTGGAAATAAATATTTAAGTTTAAACATGAAAGCTTTTCACTATGGACAAAATATTTCTATTGTTTAACAGAAAGACGTATTTCAGCAGGGGAACAAGGGATGGAACAGGGAGAGCAAAATGAAAGAGAAATTAGTTGTATTTAACATTTCTAAATACCACAGTTGTGTTAACATACTTTGATCCCTTAAAGCACTGATCATAAAATCAAGGGAAACTTAAGGAAATTCTTTTATCTCACTGAGTCATTTAAAACCATTTACAATTTGTTTATCTTCCGGTTTGTTCTTTTATGTAAGACCTGGATATCACATTATTAGATTTTCCATCATATTGCCAAGTCTAGGCCATTAACAGAAAATTATGCAGAGTAATGTGGGAGGTGTCTTTATTGTAGTGAATTTTAATCTCCACAAAGAACTTTTTAATGAGGAATTTAGCAATTATTCATTTCAGTATTAACATATAGAGAGTATCTGTTATCTTTTAAATGTGTCAGAATTTATATTTTTATGATTTAGGCTACTGTATGTATTTTACTACCTTAGCATTTTTTTTTTGCTTTATTCAACATGTTGCTACAAATGTTTTGGTTTGATTTGTTTTGTTTTTAAATCTTAATGTTGTTTCCAAAAATTCTATTAGTATCTGTAAAAAAAGTAGACTTTATGGCGTTAAATCTTCTTAAAATGTTTTAATCACCAAATTGGGTTTGGGGTTTTGTTTGTTTGTTTGTGTGTGGGTTTTTTTTTTTTTTTTTTTTTTTTTTGTTTTTTTTTTTTTTCGCTTTGCTTTTATTCTGCTTCAGTGCTTTCAGAAATACAAAGAAATCATGATTCAGAAAACTCTTTGTACTTAGAGTTCTTGGAATTATAAAGTTGAGCACATGTGAGGTATTCAGAGCTGTGCAAAAACACATGCTGTGAACTACAAGCTTAACCTGATGCTTCATCCTGAAACTGGTGCCCAGGAGTTCATTAGTGTTATATACATCTAGAGTGTTAACAACTTTGAGAGGCCTTGAGATCATCAAATGTGTGTCGTCTTGCAGTCTCCCTTTGGTGCAGCCTAGTTCCATTGAATAATGTTTTTTTACTGAAAGAAGTGTGAGCTATGAATGATTCTCCTTTCAATGGGGGATTTGGGCTGTGGTATCTCAGATTCCTTTTGTCCATGGCCATGAGTAGAATCCTGATCTAATTTAGCTTTCTTGTTTATTAGATACAATGAAGCTTAAGCAAGACATAGGGAACTGGGCGGTTCTGTGTTGAGCGTTTCTGAGGGAAGGCAGGGCATGGCTGTCTGGCCTCTTTAGAAGCAAAAATTTGTGGCTCCTTTCCAGATGTCATGTGATTCAGTTTCACTGCCTGCATATACTAATAACTATTTGTTTGGATATAATTAGTAGAATAGAATAGAAAAGGATATTTCAGTTGGAAGGGACCTACAATGATCACCTGGTCCAACTGCCGACCACTACAGGGCTGACCGAGTTACACTAAGTTTTTGTGGCTCATGTATACTAAAAAAAGTGCCTCTTCCTGATTTCTGCTGACAGCTTCTCCTCCTTACATTACTGGAAAGGTATGTCACCAAAATGGTATACAAAAGTGTAGCATCATTGCAGATGCAGTTTCAACTATATACTTCCACTGGAGAAGATGTTTGGTAGAGTTTGATCGTGAGTTTTGATCTTTTTGTAAGCATGACTGTGTGGTGCAGGAGACAATATTTAAAACATTCCTACTGGAAAAGTTGCTGTTTATATCACTGCATTGTTGCAGCTCCTCCAGAAAACATCATCAGTTGAGTCACTCAGTAAGTTTTAATGTATTTGAGTATGCTGAAATGTTCTCAAAAGAGTGTTCAGAAGACACACACACCCTGTCCCTCCCACATCAGCACCTTATTCCTGGGAATAGGCACAAAGATTGTTCCCTGCTTTTGCATGCGGGAGTTGATGCTGACATACTTCACAGCAGAGATTTCACTGTGTTCCTGTTTGCTCTAAAATGGGACTGTAGAGTGTAGTGCACTATTGAACTACCCGCTTCTGGTCAAATAACACAACAGCATTTCAGTCTGGAGCAACACCCTGTCTCTTCTTCCTCAATGGAGCAGCACAGGAATCTAAATAAGTTCATATGCAAGGAAACTTGTATTTTTAATATAAAAATTTAATTGAAGGGGAAGTCAGAATATTTTATTGAATGTAAAGAATCAGAAGCATAAACACATTGGTTTTGAAATTATGAAGTATAACACTGTTTTATAGCTGATCTGAAAGTGGAGTTTATCCACTTATTGAAATACAAATATATCCATAAATACACTTGGGCTAGAAATGTGCACTTCAGTTTGGTCATCCTGCTAGACCATAGTTTACTTTCGTTGCAGGGTATTGATAATGGATTCGAAATTATGAAAGTAAAAGCAAAGAACACCTGTGAAACAGTCCTAAGACAAATACTAAATTATGAATGGCAATTCAGTTTCCTGCCTGAGTTGTCTCAACTTGTCTGCCATGTCAACTTTATTTTTGATATGGCAGCCTGTATTCTGGAGGTATACTAGTAGAGTTTCTTATATGGATAAACCCCTTGTTTTGACTAAATCAGTGTGCACAAGAGTAAACAGCGTAGGGAGGAGACAGCCTGAGCTACCCAAATGTTCTCCTTTGAATATCAACCAGTTTTTGATCTGGATCTCTTGTTTTCTTCTCTCTCTTAAAATAAGCATGAACAAGACTGTGCTTCACTCTTTGCATCAGCAAAAGTTAAGAAAGTTTATGGAGAGCTGAGTGTTAATAGATGTGACATTCTGTATTGAAGTTCTGAATATTCTTTAGCAGAATAATTTTTCCACTCGTCCCTTTCTTCTGACAAATGTAACACAACTGCTGCCAGTTAAGTCTATTAATTGCATCCTTTATATCAACTTCCAGCTCTTTCTATTAAACTGTGATATGCTCTACTTAGTATATTATTCTGTAGATACATTTCTTAGCATTTGCATTCAACAGATACTTATTTTTGTCATGCCTGCATTCCTCTGCGAGAGTGCGGGTGTGTGAAAGAATGTGTTGAGCAATGTCAGATGAAGCTCATTGCTATTCCAACAGCATGACTTCGCTCCTTTAGGAGGGCATTCAATCTTTGGCATTCATTTCCCTCACACTGATGTGATAACAGAATAAAGGAGCTTTACAGCTGATTGAAGTCAAGTAGTAGGGCCATTGTAAAGGCTCACAAGAAGATTACTGATGAATACCATTACTGCTGGAGGTTGGACTAGCAATTGTGCATGTCCATGCTTTTCTACAGAGAGTGAGTAATGAAAGAAAGCTTGTGTTAATAATTATACGCTTTTATTTTCTAGAGGAAAGATGGTGGTGTCCATTTGACTTCAGTGTACTGAGAATTATATGACAAATATTTACCAAGTTCTGGAAAATACTAATTTTTATGTGATAATTGGAGCTGTGACTGTGTTATTTCTCGATTGTGAATAATATCAGAATAAAGAAAATGTGGCATAGTACTCTGTTTTAGTCGGAGTCAAAACCTGTTTGGCCACTCCAGGCATTAATGGAAATACAGTTTTCCCCATCTTTTGGACTGCAACATTCTTCTTTTTCTTCTGACAAGAGACAGATTGAAGACTTTGAATTTATTGCAATATATTGCTTGTAAAAGAAGCAGATGGCTGAGACAGAATTGCAGGCTCTTCTGTGGTTTAGTTTGGCTGAATGTTTCTGACACTAAAATACTTTCTGTCTGACTGTGTTTTCCTGCATAGAGTGAGTATAAGGGGAAACATTACATCGAATTCCCAGCCCGACTCTCTTTCCTCTCCTCCCCCGTTATTCTTGTAAGATATGGTGGAAATAGAAGATACAAAAACTTTGCAGGAAGTCTTTCCTGTGCAAAGGGTAGTTCTTCACTACTGTAGTACCTCTGACAGGACCCTGGATACTCATTAAAACCTCAGGTTGGTGTGAGCTTGGAGGTGGGTTAACACAGCTCCTCTTTGACTTGAAAGCATTCAAAAAGGCCTTTTTGAAGTGTTTAAAGACCGGGTTTTATTAAGCAGAAGTTAAATAATTAGTTTCTTTAGTAGTTACAAAATTATTTTTATTTATGCAAGACCAGAAATGCATCTTTGCAGGGTGGGTTTGCTTCCGGCTTCGATTTCTGAATTTGAATGTCTGCTGTGGCAAATAGTGCAGTGCAATAGGAGTGTATCTGTGGAGAGAAATTCTACGATGCAAGCCATGACTCAGTGCACGATTGTGCATGAGAATGTATTTCAGCATAATGTTTGCAATCCAAACCAAAACACTGCAGAATCTGTGCCCTGCCCTTTGTGGCCTGAATACTAGTAAGTACTTCAGAGCCATCTCTGGCCTCTACAAGGTTTTTCATCAAACTGTTTGCTTCCTCATCACCCCATCACTCTTTCTGGCTCTGGTTGGTGTAGGACCCCAGTTCTTTGCTGTAATTTTCATCCTGGTCTTCACTGTGGTTACTGGAACTTTTCCTTCCTAGTTGTGTCCTCAGTGGCTCTGAAGGGACACTTAAGGAATCTCATTTTTCTTCTTGAGGCATCATCCTGACTTCCTGGTGTATGTTTTTGAAAGGAAATGTAACCTAAGGAAAGCGAAAGCATATAGCAGTCTGACACTCTTTCACGGTAGTGTTAAACTGGATTATCATAAATATCCATATGATTACATTGTATTGTATAACTTTAATATATATGCCATTGTTTTTGATAGATGGCAATAATTAGACACTATGCTGAGATTTTTGTCCTTTATCTATCTTAGAGAACAATGGCGTAATTCCATAGACTTTGTTGACTCTGAATGAAAAAGGCATTATGAAAAGCAATAAATGGAAATTATGCCTCCAACTTCTATTTGCTCTGAATTTGTTTTTAATGGAACTTTTATGAAACAAAATAAATACTATTGAAAATGCAAGTTTTATGTAGTGACTTAGGAAATAGTAATAATACCTTTGAATAAGCTAAATACATAGAAAAAGCTAGACAGCAGGATTTACTCTTTTTTCTGCCTTCTAGGCAGAAATAGTTTATTTTGGAGGAGAAACACGGTCTAGTAGATAGAGCAATATAGATAACAATTGAAATGCCTGTACTTTTCTTACTTTTCTATTTGAATAATGTAAATTATTTTTTTCCCTCTTTTGCAACAAGTTATGATTGCATATTTCCAGATAATGTCACTAGGCTACTGTTTTCTTTCATATATGGAGAGCAGATTCTTTTGAAGGCTTTGTATAAATTGTTAAACACAAATCAGTTCAACAAAAACTGTATCTTCTGATTATACTTTCATAAATTGTCATGTAGCTGAAAAAATTCTCTTACATTGTGCTCAAATACCTTTCCACAAAATTTACAGTAGCATCTTCATGATTGAAGCTTTAAGTTCTAATAGTCTTCCTGTTTGTTAATAAGCAGGTTTTTCTTCTTTCTAACTAGATTTTCTCGTTGTAGTAATTTATCAGTCTTGTGGAAAGGCAGTTCTTTAGTGGGAAAACAAATCAATCTGTCTTTTCAGAAAGGCATAAACAACTTTAGGTAATGATACCTTTTTAAAGCTTAGATTGCAGATATAGGAAATTTGTCTTTTAGGTGTGTTTGAACTTCCATTTAGTAATTAAGGAAAAAAATGCTTTTATTTGGGTTATGTGCTGTTGTTCTCTGTTGAAATAAAACCTCGGTAATAAAATTTTTTTGTAATTAAAAAACGTTGAGATTTCCATGAGAGGCAATTTGAAATATATTTTGCTGTGTCATACTGTATCACTTTTTGAAGTTAAATATTTTAGTGCAGATTAAATGTTTGTGTAATTGTTATTTTTTTTTTAAAAAGTGTGATTACTAATATTGGTGCTGAATACCTGCTATGTAAATTAGGGATATGGTATAGAGGAGTTAGGTTTTCAGACTTGTAGATTCTCTTCCCTGTGGTACTGCATCCCATTTCATTATACATGCATTCTTCTTGTCTTTTTTTCTAACTGGGCTTTTTCTTTTTTCCTTTTTTTTTCCTTTATGTTTTAAATTCTCTTTGTCTGTACTCCTGTACCCTTTATGGAAACAGAACTCTGCAGTTTGGATCCCTGTAGGCGCTCAGTGAGCAGTGCATGACAACCTTTGCTTCCTACTTGTTTCCATAGTAGCTACACCTTGTTGTTTTTCAGAAATAAGTATTAATTTAGTTTATAGTTTAAGACCCCTGGGATGCAGAGGCTTTTCACAGCCTTCTAAGACCAGACGTGCTTTATTGAGGTAACAGGATATGTAGACAATCCTAGAAATGTTTATAAAAGAGTCCTTGCTGTCCTTGCTGTCTGAAAGTTATGTGGCAAATGCAGTTTCTTGAAAGTTGTCCAGCATCAATCTTCAGTGACTCATTGCTACTCCTGAGAATTGTCAAACTTCTGGAACCAGTTAATTGTTTGACACCACTCTTTCTGTCTCTGACCCTGGACAAGCAGATTCTTAAGGACTCTGGGAGTCTATTCAGTGTGTACGTTTTTGGTAAAGCTTTCAATGTACTGATTTCTTTGTTTTGCATCTCATTTTGCATGTTTCGTCCAAATAACAGCTGTGTACTGCATCCAATTTGACTGGAACAAGCTGCAGGCATTTTTAGTATATGGTTAGCTTCACCTTTCCACAGAGTCCTTCTGTGACAGCAGAGGTGTTACAAGGATGAGGTTTTATTAATACCCTGGAAAATAACATGTATAGAAAACATTTTCCAAAATGATAAATGGTATTTGCCATCATAAAGTCTCTGCATGTATTTTTGGTTTAAGGTGTAGAAAATCTTATTGCAGTAAATGCACTTGATTTTTGGTGGTATTTTGTTTTGTTTTGTTCATTTTTTTTAAACATCCTTTCCATTGTGGTATTAATTTAGGGTGTTTGAGACTTGAGGAATAACACTATACACAAAGAAACGAAGAATAAGTATGCTGTGTCAAAAATCTTGTAGCTACATGCCAAACAAAGTTGTATTTTCCTCTGAAAACATTGGCACTGACTTAAATTTATGTTTGAACACGCAGCTTGACATCTTCTTCCCAACATTTCCAGGTATATTCTAGTCAGATTTTGAAGCCCAAAAATTCAGTGTCTTCAGTTTTCATTGCTGTAAGCAAAATAATGTAGGGAAAATGTTTAATTCTCTTGAAAAATATTATAAAGCTGAAGGACAAATGCAGTTAAAAAAAAGTAAAATTTATGATACATCTACTAAGAGAAAAAATTTATTTTATTTCACAACTTGGGTAGGTAGTAATTTGTTTCATTTCTGTTGTAATTTTCTAGAGGCTGAATTATTATAAATAATTGTTCCTTTCACATTCATTTTGTTCATAAAATTTCTCCTAAGCTTGGCAGCATAGCTTTTTGATGGTAGTCTTACTATTGCTTGTTACAACTTAAAAAAGACATTTGAAGAAAATTATATGGAAGTACATATTTTTTCTTTTATAACAGTAAAAGAACCCCAAATCATTAAGAGTCATTTATAGCCTCAGCAGGCACTCTTTTGAAGTTTTCAGTAAAATAAAGTGTAAAATGTTTCTGAAAATTAAGAGTGATGTTCAGGAATGTAATGCAGTATACAGTGCTAAGGTTGTTTCAGTAGGACTAATATTGTGCTTTTAAATTATTTGGTCAAAAGCTCTTGGTTAAGGAAAATGCCGAAACTATGTATTAGCTGTGAATTTCAGTTGAAGATTCTGCATTTAGCCAAAAAATTCACCTGGAAAGCTTTGATTTGGATCAAAATGTTGTCCCATTTTGAACTGCTTAAGGCCATTGAGGTACTGACTAAGGCACTGTTGCTCGCTTTGCTGTCTGTTGGAAGTGTTTCAAAATACTGGTACTGACAACTAAGTCGTTTAAATGTCAGCATGGAGAGATGCCCACAGAAGCTGGTGGAAAGAAAAATGCAAGCCATGTTTATTGACAGTGATAAAAAATTTTACTATCTTACACTTCACACTCTGATGATGTCATGTCAAATGGGAAAAAACCCATAGAACTGTAGTGGTCACTTCAGGCTGTCAGTGTGGAAGAAAATGTTATAGAGCAAGGGTTTCTCTAGCTATGCAGCTCTGCTGTGTCTGTGATGGACTAAAGTTGTCCAGAAAAAAACAAAACAGTATTATTAGTAATATTAGAATGAACAAAATTTATGCAGGCAGTAATACCTTAACATTTGCCACACCTTCTGCCAGACTTTTCTTCGTTTACGGTGCTAATAGGATATTCTTGTAGACACTTTTCTCAACAAAGCAGTTGCAATCCATCTACTTGGGAAAGCATTGATGTATATGATATACCTGAGCTGGAGAAAAGTGTGAGAATATTACTGTCCAATAATTTCTCAGGATTCTTCAGCATCAATACAGCTCTTCCAGTTCTCAGAGAGCGGTAGCATCAGTTATCCTCCAGAGAACCTTGATAAGGCAGATTGTGACAACTCTGCAGGTGATGCCATTCCCACACAAGTGTTCTGTTTCGTGCTGCTGTTTTCAATCAGTGATAGGGTGTCAAGACTGATTATTAGTGCAGACTTTGACTTCATTATTCTGCTGTTCACAAGGTTTTGATTTTCAGCACTTTGTGAAGATTCAAACCAAAGACCTTACCTTGATTCGGTGATATTTAGGTACTGTCCAGGCTGTGGCATCCATTGAGATGTTTGTATCTGCAGAACAATAGTGTTCATAAGAAATATGTTTGCTAAAGCTAATAAATTCAATTAGATTTAGTGGGTATAGTTTCTCATTCTGATCAAAGTTCAGCAAAGCTGCACCTGGTTAACAGTATTATTCTATCTCTGTGCTAACCAGTTGTGGATGGGAATAAGGGTGGTCTGAAGAGTGTGTGTTTCTTTTTTTTATTAACTTGGTGAGACTTTTTTGTTAACTATTTAGGTAAGAAGTAACATTTTATTCATCAAGGCAAGATCAAACTCCTGGCAATAGCTGTCAAATACCTAATGAATTTAATTAAAATACATGCATTATTAACATTTCCAGCTGTGATATTGAGTGGTTAGCAATTTTCAGATGCTTGGAATCAGTAATGGTGTTGGCATTTCAGTTGCTTTTAACATCAGCTCTTCTGTAAATCTGCAGTTCTGCAGAATCGTGACTATGTGTACTGGATGTAGCTGGAGAGCAGCTGAACAGTGTTTTCAGATGTTGTGCTTTTTGTTCTCTTTAATGACTGAAGATACTGCTGCATTCAGAAGTTTCTTACTTTAGTTTCTGTGATGCTATAACTATGTTAGTTTAGATGAATAGGGTGTGAAGTATGCAGCAATTATACAGTCACAGAAACTTTGGTGCAATTAGATCATCATCACAAGACAAGGTGGAAAGTTCAGCCAAGTTGCTGTCCCTAGGCAGAGACTATTTTAGATAGTGTTGCTCTACAAGGAAGCAGTATTTTCATGAACAAATGTTCACATTTTTGCAGACCAGTAAATGGAGGAAAATACCAGTTTGCAGCTCTTTCCTAGTCTCTAGGAGATTACTGGTGATCACAAATTAGGTATTTTGTTGATAGTTTGTAGAATGTAATGTAGTTTAATAATGAGAGAACAGGATGAAAAATGATGTGAGAAGCTGGAGTAAGCAATTACTCTTTTTTAATACTGTTATTTAGATATTGGTTTTGTCTTTCAATATAAGTATTTATTATGTATTTGTACAGTTATTCTGTAAATGGTAAGTTCAAAAAATACACTTTTTAGTTGTGAAGTATTAAGCTAACAGTTTTTTTGCTTTTTATAGGTCTGCTTTGAATAATTAATAATTTTTATTAAAGATAATATGATAAAGCTAAAAGCAAGTAATTATACAAATATTATACAACAATTTCAATGTCTTTGAAATCTGAGGCCTCAAAGCTCTAGTGATTGTCTTGAGCATGGATTATGTATTTCATCAAAATGTGATAAGAAATTATTATCTACACAGAAAGCTATAATTGTGCTCTTTTTAAGGAACTAAGAATTTCATTAAAAAAAAATCATCAGTCCTATTGTTCAGAATAAATGGATACATGTAAATTAAGCCAGTGCTGCAATTGTATTTAAACAATCCTGACAGTACTATTGTGCCCCTTAATTAATTTCCCAGCATCAACATTGGGATTGAACTGCAAAATTAATTAATATGATACATGAGGTAAATAGTTTAAAAATTCAAAAGGTGAAATAGGAATTAGTTTAGTAAATATTAGTCATACTGCTTATTTGTGCTTATTTGCCTTTTAAAAGCAGGTTGTTGAGGAAGTATGATCCAGTTTTGATTCACATATCTACTGAAGTTATTCTCACAGAGGGAAAAGTTTCCATGTTCTTTATTTTCCATATGGGACCTGTTCTTATTTCAAATAACTAGGCTGCTTAAAGCAGGTGAACATTCATGTAAAAATATTTTGCCTTACAGGAATGTTCTTAGAGTTAAATCAGTTGCAGAATACTTTTTTGCTAATGATTGGGATCTAGTTCGTGCCTTGTAAGGTAAATAATTTCTTTAAGGATAATTCTGTGAATAACAACAATTCTGATGTTGGTGTGACACAGCTTTGATTTTTTTCCACCACATTTTTGGCCAACTAATTAGCGTCAACTCAGTACTTGAGAAGAAATTAAAATGTTTAAGTTCAAATTAAATTACTTACTTCAGACAGAAAGAATAGGGCCTTAATTAGAAGGAAACTTCAGAACAAATTTCTTTCCAGCTGGATAATCATGTCTGAATAATTGAAAGCCAACTTTAAGCCTAGCTTAAAAATAAAAGAAGTCTTTGCTGTAATTGTAATGTATGTCATAGGATGCAGGTGAAGCAAAGGTGAGATTTAAATTTTATTATCCCAGGTGTGCATGCCTTTGAAAATAGTTTGGAAGATTTCACTCTAATTTGCCATGTACCCTTTTAAAAATCAAATAGCCTGCATCTTTTTGAAAGTATTTTCTTCAACTTCACCTCTACTGGGGTTGGCGGACAACTTGTCTGTCGCTTTTGTTCTTATCCTAATGTTACTGCTTCTCAGCCTTTCCGTAACAACTCATTCAGTGCTTGTATAACTACTCTCATGCAAGTGGGATTTTAACTTAAGGTGGGGGACATCTGAGTAAATTAAAGATGCAAAATGAATTTTCTGGGAAGTAGCTAGAGAGTTTTGTAAAGACTGTTGGTCTTACAGCTTGAGTGATCTAGTTGCCTAAGCCTTTTTTTGAGGAACATACTTAGGGATTCTAGGGAAGTGTATGCTTTAGCTTAATACTCATGCAAGATCAAAAATACATTGTGTGCTTGTATTTTATACTGTTAGAGGAAGTAAAGTACATAGTGATGTTCAATGTTATTTACACTGAGATTCTCTAAGTTGTCACATTGTGGCATGGCTTGGTAAGATAATTAGGAACCATATTAATGGCTCTAACTGAACTACTTTGTTCTTTAATACATTAACTATGCTGAGCAAAAGAAAATAAAGCTGTAAGTAATCATCCACTTTCTAAAGCCTAAACAGTGGAAATTATCCTCTGTTATTGATGGGGACTTCAAACATTATGTGTCTGTTATTTGTTAATGCACTGAAACCAGCCTAGAGTATTCCATTAATTCTTGCTGATGGTTCTTCTGTTCTCATCTCCAAAAAAGTAGTTTTCAATCCTAAGTACTTACATACAAGAAAAACTTACAGAAAGTGTTGTGAGGTTTGTTTTCCCCCCTACTCTAGGAGCCATAAATATGCATATTAGATTGGAGTTTTGTATCTCATCCTTCACCATTATGTTATCACAGTAATTGATTGTCACCGGTAGAATTCATGGTTACATTGCCACATCCCTGTTCTTGCTGTGTTCTGCCTAGCCATACTAGTAGGTAAAATGGAAATTGTTTGCCTTTTACGTTTAGAAATTCAAAGCAGCAGATGAAGTAATATTTCTCCAGTAAGTACAAAGAACAGCTAATGGTCACTCATTACGGCAGCAGAGAAGAGACTTATTAACATGGGAAATTACAGAAAAGAAATCAATAAGCTTTATGATAGTTTCATTCTGCATAATTCTTCCAGGTTATTTTCAAAGTAATGTTGGAAATAAGTGCTACAAAATGTAATTGTTCTCCTTTTGTAGAGTTCAGCATCATCTTGCATTTATATCAAAGGCATTCTCCAAAAAAACTACCTTACTCCACTTTTGTAAACACCTAATTTAGCAGGAAAGACCTACAGGTCATAAGAAGCTCCATTCCTTTGCTATGATCTGGCAACGTTCTTGTGAAGGTAATAAACCACCACCTATGAGGAGAAAAATAACAAAAACTAAAACACACTGCAGTATTGGATGTGAAGGTACCTTGTTAAGTGAGACTCCACTTGACATCCTAGTCATGAAGTCTAAAAGCTTCATAATTCATTATTTAGATGAACCAGGTAAGAAACACTCAATTATTTATTTTCACCACAGTTTATTCTAGGAAAAACAGGACAAAAAATAATCAAATATACACTTGAAATCGGTTACATTTTTTTCTATTTAGGTTGAATATATGGGCAAGTGAGGAGGATAGTAATTAAACTCTGTTCTCAAAATGTGGGAAGTTACATGAAAGGTGCTTCTTAAAACAAATGGTTAATGGGAGACCAGATTAATCAAGCAGATAGTGATTGTCAGTAGCATCCATATATGTTTGATACTGATGAATAGTATTACCACAAATTTTGAAGGCTGTATGGATAATTCTATCAGGGCAAAATATCCCCAAAAAATCCAGTAATCCCCAAGGCTGGGATTTTGCAGCAGTTTCATGTGGTTAGTTGCTGTGGTAGTTTTAGGCTATGCCTTTAAAAAATTTTCACAGATCTTGAACAGAAAGTAGTAAAATGTAAAGAAATCCCTCTTGGGTGTAAAAAGGAAAATTATGACAATTCTAAAAAATCCCATTGGAAAGCTAACGGATTTAAGCTAGTAAAGTAAACAATTTCTCTCCTTGCTACCTCGGGCTGGGAGATACTAACTTGCTTCTGCTTGACCTTGGCTGCACTGCTTTTGTTGTGACTGGTATTAACTTATCTACTTTTCTCTCTTGTCCCTTTTGTACAGGGCAGTAAGGGGGAGGCAGGGAGGGAGAAGCTGGTAGCTTCCCCTGGCCAGGGAGGTCCTTATGCTGTTTATTAATTGTAAATATCTGTAAATATTCTATATTTCATATATTTGTACATAGTCATCACATTCCATTGTAGATTGTAGTTTGCTTGTAAATACAGCTTTCATTTGCTTCCAACTCAGCTGGTCTGGCAAATCCAGTGTTGGGGGGAGAGTTTCAACCCACCAGAGTTGTCTTTTGGGAACTGTTGCCAAGTCGTTCTTTACTGGAGTAGGGAGAACAACTATTAAATTGTTGTGAGCACTGATCTTCACCTACATTTCAGCATAAATCTGCCAAATCTAATAGAACACTGTAAGATGAATAATTATTTTGAACATTCCTGGCACAAATAGGATATGTGAACACAATTCTTGTAGACATTTTATTTAAAATAGCTCTTCTATGAGGAACTTAGAGAGTGGACACTAAAGGTTGAGATAATGATTTTTTAAATTTTTTTTTTTTTTTTTTTTGGTGCTTTATTGTGCCCAGTGTTCCTAACTTGCTGTTATGATCTGAAAATGCTAGCTTCCATTACAGATGAAACAACTTTGGATCATATTGTTTTTACTGCAAGGCTCAAACCAACCTATAAACATTCCTATTGGTTTGTGGATGGTTGCATTAGAAACTTAAGGACCTTATATATAAGTAAATTTTTTGTTTGTTCTGGGTTTAAAGATAAATGATCTGACTTTGTTGCTGTGTTTATTATCAGAATAGATTCAGATTAGACAAGTGCTGTTAGTCACTACTTTTAGGATCATCCCTTTAAAAGTACTCATGTTGAAACAAAATGAGAGGAGATAATCCAAAATGTGCTAACTCAACAAAAATAAATGGTTTTGGTAAGTATTCTTATGTGTAACATACTTTTAAACATACATTGTGACTGAATTGTGATGAAAATCAAAATTTCATTGCATAACTCATAGGTAGAAGGTTATGATCATGCATGAGTTTGTAGGCTACTATGTACAATGAAACTACCTGCAATCCTTGAAGTATTCCAGTATCTTTTAGAATGATAAAATGTAGGTGACCTCAATACAGTATTATGTTACAGTACCCGTTCACCATGAGTAAATGTGATATTTTACAAAAGTATCATGGGTTTTGTAGTGAGAAACCACAGCTTACAAAGCTTTGAGAGCTGGTGCACATAATGTACCAGGTTGATGTAGCCTATTGAGATTGATGAAACTGGTGAAAAAGGTTGTTCTTTGAAGGTTAGTGAAGAAAAAACATAGCTGCTGAATTAAGAACAATGCCCTTGGATGGATAATAACTGTCTGAAAGACAGAAAACAGATGATAGGAATCAGCAGGTATGTTTCGAAGTTTAAGAAAATCACATGTAACTTCTTTTATAATTTTTTATGAGACTTTAGCTGTTTCTGCTGAAGTGATTGGAAAAAGGATAAAGGAGTGAGACAGGAGTTGCTGACAACATCATGTTATTGAGAGTAGTAAGAATGAGGACGAAGGATAAAAGAAAATCAAAGGCTAAGAATTTCCAGAAAAGAGAACAAAATATTATGCAGCAGAGTTATGTTCTTTTTGCATGTTACATGCTATATAAAAGTCAGACTTTATTTCAAAATCAGAAATTACAGGAAGATGCTTAAGAAGTCTGAGCAAAGGTGATGGAGCTGGTTTATGAGTAACAGTGGAATAAACCAGAAAAAAATCTAGTCTGCAAAAGAGAAGAAAAAGTGAATGGACTGAAAAAGATGAATAGGAAGTGATTGTTCATACTTTCAGCATGTTAACTGAACAGCTTTCAGTGAAGCTAGCAAGTGTTTGGTTTAAAAAAGACACATGACTTTGTAATTATCAAAATGCTTGCAG
Source organism: Picus viridis (assembly GCA_033816785.1). Lineage (NCBI taxonomy): Eukaryota > Metazoa > Chordata > Aves > Piciformes > Picidae > Picus > Picus viridis. Next base: position 20,965,698 of record CM066567.1, on the reverse strand, counting down.
TTGCAAAAAGTTTTGAGCAAAGACAAATCCATTAACAATTATTAAATGGGTATATTATATATTTTATGTAAACACATCTCTAAGCACAAAAATAATTGAAGAGTGTTCTAGGGACGTGGGCTTGCACTCTTACACTCTTAGCGATTTGGTGTTTGTCATTTTTGGTAGTAGAATAGAATCCTGATAGACCTGTATGTGTCTCTGCTGTGTGCCTTAGACTGGAACTCTGAGTCTCAGTTTTACAGAATACAGAATTAACCAGGTTGGAAAAGACCTTTGAGATCATTGAGTTCAACCTATCACCCAACACCATCTAATGAACTAAACCATGGCACTAAGTGCCTCATCCAGTCTCTTCTTGAACACTTCCAGTGATGGTGACTCCACCACTTCCCTGGGCAGCCCATTCCAATGTCAAATCACTCTTTCTGTGAAGAATTTCTTCCTAACATCCAGCCTAAACCTCCCCTGACACTGCTTGAGACTGTGTCCTCTTGTTCTGTCACAGTTTTTGACAGTATGAACCTGTGCCTCAGAAGACAGAGCTCCTGCTGGTGGAAAAGATAAATCTTGGAGCAGTCAACACATTTCTTTTCCATGAGAATCTTGTGCAGGCTTCTTTGTCTTTTTCTGCCATAAATTGCTTGGATAAGTTTGAAAAAAATACTTAAACCTCTTTACAGCTAAACTATCTTCTCTTTATAATGTAGTAAACCCAGGGTTGCTTAAAGTTGCTTTATTTAACCGTAATCATAAAGTGTCTGAATTGTCTTGTATCCTGAACCATAATCTCTGTGTGAAATGTGATGGTTTTCTACTTAACCCTCATACAATTTCATAGCTCTAATCATTCTGAGTAATTAAACAACCCAGCTCGTATTTTATTTACTCTAGCAACAAATAGAATACCATGAGATACTGCCCTCCCTAAATGCTGGAGTATCCAGCATGTGGAGGCAGGTTAAACCAATCATTGAGTAGACAGTCTGGTTGTACCACAAAATTTCCATTCTTTTGGTGAATATCTAATTCAAGAAGCTTGGGGAGTGCAGTATAAAGAGTGCTTTTCATTTCAGCTGCAAAACAGATCCAGCATTTGCAGAGCAATGAGATATTTGGGATGTTAACAGTCTAAATGATTTTTATTGGTAATGACAGATGGTTCTTAGATAATGTGCTCTGAGTCGTCTGTAATACGTTCAGAATAAGTCTTCTGGAAGGTTGTACATCTGTCTTAAGATCTTTTGCTAAAATATTTAAATTAAGGTCGTTGTTTATATTTGATTTTAAACAGCTTTTAGCAGGTAGTCTGCATTTCTGTGCATTTAGAGATCAAACTGTTTGTAACTTCAAAAGTTACAAATGGAAAAGTATAATAGGTAGCAGGTGTTAGAAAAGACGATTATGCATTAGCTGTTTTACTCAATTTCTAAAACTGTCTAAAGCTATCCACTGGAAATACTTTGTAGCCTAGGCTTATCTCTGGAGCGTGATGAATTTTCAAATCTATAGGGAGATATGCATTTTTTTTTCTTTAATGAATTGCATATTTAATCCTATTTGGTTGCATTCAAAAGAACTGAAGAAAATTGTAGTAGGGAAAAAAGGAAAGGTTGACCAGAAAAAGTACAGAATCGTATATGCTTCCAGATGATTTTTCTGCTACTCCTCAAAGCTTCCTTAGTTTCCGGGGGGGTGGGTTTGTTTGTTTGTTTTAAAGCATATTATCTTGACTTTCTGGCTATGGAAGAATTTATTATGTGCTAATAGAGTTAATTCTTGGTCTTAAAAACAGAATCTTAGGCTGTTGTCAGCAAAAGCCCCACACCACTGATCTAATTTGGCTACCTGTGTAATACTGTTTTGTAAGTCAATGAGAACAAAATAAACAGTTTTCTCAACAGTTAGTGCAAATTGACTTTGAGAGTTAAAGTGCTGCTTTCAGGCAGATTTCTTTAATCCTGCCCCCTTCCTCCCAATGTTTTTCAAGAACAGATATAATGATGAAGGATTGATGAGAAGGTGGCAGGATTAGTATATGTTTATACCAAAACAGGTTCCCTTTAGTTCCCTCTTTTTTGTTCACATCATGTAATTTAAGAAATGTAAACATTTGTTATATTTAGGGATGATAACAGATAATCCAATACATAAAATACCCTGAATAATAATTTTTATTTTCAATAAAAATTTTCTTCCTACAGTGGAAATTTCCCCCAACATTAACTTTGCCAGACTAACTCAGTTCAAAGCAAATGGAAACTGTATTTACAGGCAAAACTACAATCTACAATGGAATACAACGAATATGTACAAAATACACAGTAATTACAAAGACCAAGGGAGTTGTCCCTCTGCGTCCCCACCCCCTGTCCCAAGAGGGAGAAAGGAGCAGAGAAAAATTAGTTGTAGCTGTTAGAATTGCACCAAAACAATGCAGCCAAGGTCAGGCAGAAGCAGATTAGTATTTATCTCCTGAGCAAAGCGAGCAGAGAAGAGATCAGAAGAAGGACTGTTTTGGTACAGCCAGTCTTATGGCAGATATTTCTCCAATTGAATCGTTTAGAATTATCTTTGGTTTTCCTTTTTACACCCAATAGTGATTTATTTACATTCTTTTACTTTTCTGCTCTAAATCTGGAACAAAATTTTAAAGGCATAGCCTAAAACTACCACAATCCATCCCTTCTAAACAATTCCATTGCCTGCTAATACTATCCACCTAATCTAAAACAGTATCTACAATAATGAGTAAATAAAGTTCATAGTCCATTCTGGCTATCTCAGATGTAGATGATTCAAAAGTTCAAAAACAGGAAACAAGAAAACAGAAAACAGTTTCTTTCTTCGCAGACAAGACAAAGAAAAGGAACAGGGACTCTCAGGTGACTCAGGGCTCTCAGGTTTCATAGGGTACATGCACTGTAGATTCCTCATGGATTCTTGTTTTGGGTGCAATGTTGTATCTGTACAACACTTAGAATTTAAACTCTCTCAGCTAAAGTTATATTTCTTTGTGGAACACACTGAATTTCACCATTCTTTTGCATTACCCAGTAAGTGTGACCAGGACTTTCAGCAGAAGCCAGCCCTCGGGCAGGTTTAGCCTCTCCTGAAGGAGAAAATACCCAAACAGTTTTGCCTAATAAATTCTTTTCTCTGATAACAGGAACTCTATCGCCACCTACTTTCTGTAGCAAATCTGAGTGTGCAGGTCCAGCTCGATTCACTGAACCTCTACTATTTACCAGTCAGGTTGCTTGTGCTAGATGTTTCTCCCAGTTTTTCAAAGATCCACCCTCCATGGCTTTGAGAGTGGTCTTCAGCAAACCGTTGTAGCGTTCAATCTTCTCTACAGCTAGTGCATAGTGGGGGATGTAGAATATCCACTTTGTGCCATGCTCTTTGGCCCAGTTTTTCACAAGATTGTTCTTGAAATGAATTCCGTTATCTGATTCAGTTCTCTCTGGAGTTCCACAGGGTTTATTTTTCCAGACCAAGAATGGTGTTACGTGCAGTTGCATGAGGAACTGGATAAGTTTCCAACCATCCTGTGAAATCTGTAACAGAATTTTAAAGACACAGCCTAAAACTACCACACCTATACTTCTTAATCTGCAAAAATAGTTTCCCCCTTTCTTAGTCTGCCTTCAACAGTATTTCTTGCGCTTTACCTGATTGGAAATCTGTATCCAATTTTATTTGCCTCCATCCCATAGCTATAATTTTTCTTCTTCCCTGCTTTCCTGTTTGATTGAAAATGCTCATGCTAGTGCCATGCTCTTCCATTACCCATCCTGTGAAGTAGAACTAAAACCAGATCATAGTTCACAAGGTGATGGTGAACTGACCTGTTTCTTACTATGCCAGAAATTCTTCACCAGTGACAACACATACTTCAAAGCTGGCTTCTGGTAAATATATTGCGTTCTTGTAGAGTCTGTTATTAAAGTCATATTCAAGTAGAGTGATTTTATAATCCGAACCTTCCTTTTCCAAAATTTGCTGATTCTTTTTTTCAGTTCCAACTAGACTTTAAAATGTAAAACATCCCTTGAAATTACTGGGGTTGCCTGTTTTCTTTCTGTCACAGATTTGGTGGACAGGATGGTCTATAGTTTCTATAGCTGCTAACATGGTGTTTGTACCAGCCCCTTGCTTGTACACTATGCACTTCTGTCAGTCAAGGTGGAGGACAAGAAGGAAAGTCAGGAAAGTGTCTTTTCTTCTCCATTTGTGATAGCAGTGAAGTTACTTTATTGCACTGTTATAAATGTTATGTTTTAAATACTGTTTTAAATATTTTAAATACTGTGCTCTGCAAGGTGAAGTAGCAATAACATGAATGTTTTTATTGTGGAAGGTTTTACATAAGAAGTTTTTTCTGTTCACTTTATTTCATCAGAACACTACTTTTCCAAAGAGTAACCCCCAGTTTTGAAATGACCAAATATGAAAAGAATATGAAAAGAAAATTGTTATACATTTAAAGAGCTACAATTAGATCTTATAAATAGAATCATAGAATCAATAAGGTTGGAAAAGACCTCAGAGATCACCAAGTCCAACCTATCACCCAACACCTCATGACTAACAAAACCATGGCTTCAAGTGCCACGTCCAATCCCTTTTTGAACACCTCCAGGAACGGTGACTCTACCACCTCCCTGGGCAGCACATTCCAATGGCAAAATACTCTTTCTGTGAAGAACTTTCTCCTCACCTCGAGCCTAAATGTCCCCTGGCGCAGCTTGAGACTGTGTCCTCTTGTTCTGGTGATGGTTACCTGGGAGAAGAGACCAGCCCCCCTCCTGGATACAACCTCCCTTCAAGTAGTTGTGGACGGCAATGAGGTCTCCCCTGAGCCTCCTTTTCTCCAGGCTAAACAACCCCAGCTCCCTCAGCCTCTCCTCACAGGGCTTGTGCTCAAGACCTCTCACCAGCCTCACTGCCCTTCTCTGGACACATTCAATAGTCTCCATGTCCTTCTTAAATTGAGGAGCCTGGAACTGGACACAGTACTCAAGGTGTGGCCTAATCAGTGCTGAAGTCCAGGGGCAGAATGATCTCCCTGCTCCTGCTGGCCACACTGTTCCTGATACAGGCTAGGATGCCATTGGCCTTCTTGTCCACCTGGGCACATTGCTGGCTCATGTTCAGCCAGCTGTCAACCAGTATCCCCAGGTCCCTTTCTGCCTGGCTGCTCTCCAACCACTCTGTCCCCAGCCTGTAGCACTGCATGGGGTTGTTATGACCAAATTCTTTAGATAACAGCATTTGTCATATTATGTGGCTTAATTTTATAAATAGTTTTAAATGCTATTTTAATGAGATTTTATATAGCATTAGTTCACAGCCACCACACTGATAATTAAATATAGTTATTTCTTCAGTGGTATACAAAGCAAAATCTAGGATTAATTTGGTACTATGAGAAAACTCAGTGAAGTCTTTTAGAAGGATCATAAGTATTCCTGAAGTCCTAGGTATACTTATAAAATCTTAAATTTCTTGAGGGAATTTTATGATGTGACTGAATCTGCTGACTTGAAGAGAATGTTGTAAATCTGAGTACGAATGTGAGTTGTAGTTGTTTTGTTTTACGATACATATTTTTTCCCTTTAGTAAAAACCTCTAATTCAGTCAAATAGTGGCCAAGTTCTATATTTTTTTAAATGCTTAATAATTTCCATTGTATAATTCAAAAGTTCTAGTAGTAGTAGAGTTTGCTCTTAGTAATAGCGATGAAACACATGTTCATGCCACAATGCTGAGCTAGACAGGACAGTATATTGCAGTGTGCCCAGACAGCCAAGAGGGCCAACCGCATCCTGGCCTGCATTAGGAATAGTGTGGCCAGCAGGAGCAGGGAGGTCATTGTGCCCCTGTACTCTGCTTTGGTTAGGCCGCACCTTGAGTACTGTGTCCAGTTCTGGGCCCCTCAGTTTAAGAAGGACATCGAGACACTTGAACGTGTCCAGAGAAGGGCAGCAAGGCTGGTGAGAGGCCTTGAGCACAAGCCCTATGAGGAGAGGCTGAGGGAGCTGGGGCTGTTTAGCCTGGAGAAGGGGAGGCTCAGGGGCGACCTCATTGCTCTCTACAACTACCTGAAAGGTGGTTGTAGCCAGGAAGGGGTTGGCCTCTTCTCCCTGGCAGCCAGCACCAGAACAAGGGGACACAGTCTCAAGCTGCACCAGGGGAAGTTTAGGCTCGAGGTGAGGAGAAAGTTCTTCACCGAGAGAGTGATTCGTCATTGGAATGGGCTGCCCGGGAGGTGGTTGAGTCGCCGTCCCTGGAGGCATTCAAGAGGGGACTGGATGTGGCACTTGGTGCCATGGTCTAGTTGTGAGGTTTGTGGTTACAGGTTGGACTCGATGATCTTCAAGGTCTCTTCCAACCTTGGTAATACTGTGATACTGTAATTATGCCAGGTATAAGCTAATAGACAGTATCGGAAATGGAAAACCCATCTGTAAAGAATTAATTCAAATATGAGAAATGGATGCATACCTCACTCTCTTTCCTGTTAATGATAACAGCTATGGATAGATTTGGCGTCGATTAAATGCAAACATGTTTGTGATGCAGAGTGACGTAGCTGACATTAGTAGCTATCTCCGAATGCCATGAAAATACACTTAGGTTATATTGTGATCAGGAGTATTAGTTGTGTATTGAAAGAACGATGTGTTTTTTTTTTCCTAGTCTGAACCAGAGGGTTTTTCTCACTTTCACCTGTATGTCTGCGCTGCCTTCCTTGTCAGGTGGAGGAAAGAGATCCTGGAAGAGAAAGATTTTCAAGTAAGTGAAATCAATGTTTTTCAAGGACAGGCTGGTATTTATTAAATTTAGCTTCCTAGCGTTATTTAGGGATGAATTTATGACAAAATGGTAGCATTTGCAGCAAGAATGACTATTTCTGTTAGAATGTTCCCAAACTGTTGTCACTGAAGTGACTATAAGCAGTAGATGTATTCTCTTCTTCTGTTCTGGAAAACAAATCAAAACAACCAACATCCTTGGTATTTCAGAAACATTTTCTGAAAAGGTAACTGTCTTTTTTTCTTCTTCTTTTTAATCTTAAATGAATCGCTGGAGTTCTTTACTTATAATTTCTCATGTGTATAGAATAGCAGTATAATATAACAAGATGATGGTCATTCTTTCAAAAAAGCTAGGCAAGCAGTTTTTTAAATAAGGAAGGCGCTTTTCAGTAGGGAATAAAAGGACTCAAAGAGTTATTTACTTCAGGTCTCTACATTTCAAACCCTGACATTTTTCCAGTAAAGGTCATATCAGGCAGCTGTTTAGAATGGGATTTGAATATGGTAAATAGGCAAATAATTTGTATACTCCCCTAGAAGTTCAGTTATGTTTGTGAATTGTTGACAGTTATATTTTACCCTGTGATACACATGTGGTGCCTGAAAGGCATTAAAGACCTGTTTACAGGCTGACTGTAAACAAACCATGCTGCAAAGCCCTCACCATTGCCTGCCCTGGGGAAATGGCCCATTACCAGCTTATTTTCTCTCCATCTGACTGAGCTCTCTTGCCCTGTACAAAGGAACCATTGTGTAAATTTGTCTATGGCTTCAATCTATTTTATCTTTTCTTCATAAAACGATTTATTCAGAGCACTTTAACTGTCCTTGCCTATCTTTGCAATAAATGTGCCTAAGGGCACAACATAACAACTTTAATTTATACTACCTGCTAACACTGTCAGATTTTCTCAGTTTATGGTATTTTGTCAAAAACAACTTTCATGTTGGTAGCCATGCCTCTCAACTACAACTGTTCACTGTTAATCCTCCCTATTAAGTTTTACCTGTGGATTTCCTCCTCTCTACTGAATCTATTAAACAATGTACTGTGTCCAGTTCTGGGCCTCTCAGTTTAGGAAGGATGTTGTCTTGCTGGAGCGTGTCCAGAAGAGGGCAACAAAGCTGGTGAGGGGTTTGGAACACAAGCCCTATGAGGAAAGGCTGAGGGAGCTGGGGTTGCTTAGCCTGGAGAAGAGGAGACTGAGGGGAGACCTTATTGCTCTCTACAACTACCTGAAGGGAGGTTGTAGCCAGGCAGAGGTTGGCCTCTTCTCCCAGGCAGCCAGCACCAGAACAAGAGGACACAGTCTCAGGCTGTGCCAGGGCAGGTTTAGGCTGGATGTTAGGAAGAAGTTCTACACGGAGAGAGTGATTGGCCATTGGAATGGGCTACCCGTGGAGGTGGTGGAGTCACCTTCATTGGAGGTGTTCAGGAGAAGACTTGCTGGGGTGCTTGGCTGCATGGCTTAGTTGTTGGGTGGGTTGGATTGGTTGATGGGTTGGACGCGATGATCTTGAAGGTCTCTTCCAACCTGGTGTATTGTATTGTATTGTATTGTATTGCCATTGGAATGCTTAAATAATAACCCCACGTACAGCGTTATGAAGATTTGTTTTGATCTCCTATATATTCAAATTTGTTTACTTATTTAATAATAATTTCTTCATGCTTTAATTTCTTTATAGCCTATGTAAACTAGACTATGAAGTGCATATATCAGGAACACTCTGGAAGGCCACTTTAGCTTGCTTACAATGTAGAGATGCAATTAGTAATTTTGAGGATCTGTAGACTAGTGCTAGTTATATCACTATCATATCTTATCACTAAAAGGCTTGGCCTTCAATATTGTGTAACATGACCTTGTAAAATAACTAAAGTGTTACCAGTTTTCCAGAAGATACTTCTCTCTTATCAGGCAAGAATGAAATCCATTATTCTATCTGGTTTTTCAGTAGAATAAAAAAGCCTCATGGGGATTTTAAGGTAGAATAATTTCCCAGAACATCAGGTGTGGTGATACACCAGATGAGACACTGAGCAGTTTTTAAATTTGGGACCAGTTTTAAAGTACTTTGTTATGTTGGATTAAGTATATTATCAGTAATATCCTGGGATGTCAAAAATAGTGTATCCAGAAGGAGCAGGGAAGTGATCATGCCCCTGTACTCAGCCCTGGCAAGGTCACTACTTGAGTACTGTGTTCAGTTCTGGGTGCCAGAGTATAAGAAAGACACTGAGGTCCTGGGGGGTGTCCAGAGAAGAGTAAGGTGAGGGCTTTGGCAGGCATGTTGTACAAGGACTAGCTGAGGGAACTGGGTTTGTTTTGTCTGGAGAAGGCTGAGGGGAGATCTTACTGCTCTCTACAACTACCTGAAAGGAGGTTGTAGTGAGGCTGCTGTTGGTCTCTTCTCCCAAGTAACTAGTGATAGGACGAGAGGAAATGGACCTAAGGTGTGCCAGGGGAGGTTTAGATTGGATATTGGGAAAAATTTCTTTCCTGAAAGAGTGGTGAGATGATGGACAGGCTGCCCAGGGAGCTGATGGAGTCACCATCCCTGGACCTTGGTGATTCTGTGAAGTGTGTAGATGTCGTACTTAGGATATAGTTTAGTGGCCATGGTAGTTGAGTTATGGTTGGACTCAATGATCTTAGAGATCTTTTTCAGCCTTAATGATTCTCTGATAGGAAATGATCTTGGCTTTGTTTCCATTCTCATAAGTCTTACTGCAATCTAAGCAATCAGTAAAAGTATCGTGTTCATTCTTCCTCATATGAACAGATTATTTAATATATACCAAATGTTCAGCTCTCCATGATAATAGTTCCTTATTACAGATAGCATGTGTGTTTGTGTGGTTCTTATGTTGGAGGAATTTTTTATATCATATAGCAAAGGGAAATTTTGTAATGAAGGGAGTTAGGCTGGATGTTAGGAAGAAATTCTTCATAGAGAGAGTGATTGCCCATTGAAATGGGCTGCCCGGGAGGTGGTGGAGTCGCCATCATTGGAGGTGTCTAGGAGGAGACTTGATAGGGTGCTTGGTTGAATGGTTTAGTTGATTAGATGGTGTTGGATGATGGGTTGGATGCGATAAACTTGAAGGTCTCTTCCAACCTGGTTTATTCCATTCTTTTCTAGTCAGGCTGGACTAATACTGCAGAGTGAGACAACCTGAAAACTACTTGGTATTTGATTTACACCTGTAGAATTAAATATTATACTCTCAAGGGAAATATATTTTGATGAGGGATATAAAGGAAGAAATAAATGTTCTAACTCAGCCCTACGAATTTTCAAATAATAATATGTATATATTCATATATGTCTACGTTATAGCTATACATCTATATAAATAGGGTAACAAAAGCATTTAAAACTATGTTGATGCTAATCCCATATTTTTTCATGTTTAAAAGAAGATAACAGAATAATTTTCTCACTGTAAAATGATTATCATATCATGATAGAAGTTGCCTTCATTTTAATCTGACAAATTATTGTTCTCACTGCTGTCTGTTTGGGCTATTATAAGAGAACAGTGTAGACCTCGGAAACATGAGATTTGCAGGTTAATATGAGTTCTGGCATCAGACAAGTGAGAAGAAAGGTGATACTTTATATGTAAATCTAGAGCAATTTACAACATTATTTTTAGAAGTTGTCTCATGTTTCTACTTTATGAAAACTAGGACCTCTTGACTTTCCTTAGATTATTCCATGCCACTTGTCCTTATAAATTGGTGCTGACTACTGTAAAATGCAGTGCACTAAAGAATGAGGATAACTATTTCAGACTGTACTATCCTTAGAGAAAAAAAAAATGTTTTATGAAACTGGTAATGGAGGAAATGTCCAATGTTTTTGTTTTGCTTGGGGTTTATAGTTGCCTATATATTGTCCTGCTCAATGAACGTATTGGTAACCTTTCTAGTAAGCTTTGATCACATTTCAAAATTTGCTATTTAATGCAGTGAGCTATGTCCTGCAATGCTATGTAATGACAGCAAAAATTACTACATGCAGGTTTTAAATGTCCCAGAGTCACTTTTTGATAGCAGTGAAACTATACCAGTATGTTTTCAGGTAGATATTTTAAATTTGTCATTCTCATACACAATAAAAAGATTCAAATTATTGAAAAGAATGATAGTGCTTCAGTTACTGTTGGGACTGCTCTCACATGTAAAAGAGAGGTACTTTACTAACATAGCTTCACAAAGCCAGCTACAGAAAGCTGGTTTGAGTGGCTCTGTAGCTCTATTCATGCATCAGATTAGCAGGTTTTACCTCACACGTAGGGGAACAGAGAACACAATGGGCAGAGAGTAAATGGGAGACCTTTTGTTCTTGTCTTAGATTTTCTTTTATAAACTGTGCGATGTTTTATAGGATCAGATAGATCATTCTTTGCTTGTGGTATTTTTGCTGGAGGGTATAAATCTTCTATGTTAATTCACTGTTCCCATACTAATGTTAGATTTTAAAAGTTTAAAAAAGCATTAATATAGATGTAATTTATTTATTTTTTTAAAATATGATAAAGTAGGACGTGGGATGTGGGTGCAAAATGTGAAATTCATTCAGTTTCTACTATCTCAGCTTAAGTGAAGATGAAAGTAATAAAGACCTTTAAATTCATTAGCATACCTGATGATTAAAGAATTATTATTTTAAAGATTATATAAATCAGACTTACTGTTATTCATTCTGCTAACTACAGCCTAATTCCAAAATTCTCCTGAATTCATGAGAGATGTGAATGATTGATACTGTTAGGTGATAAAATGTTCAAGCATGATTTTGAGCATATTTAGAATTAAAATATTGATAGAAAACATGGCTGTTAATGATGTTGTGTACAGAATATCTGAAAAATTTGTAAGGAAGCATGACTTCAAGCATTATATCCAGTTGTCAAACTGAATATAAGCTGCTAGTAACATTGGACTGATACTGATTTAACTGTTTATGTATTAGAAATTTATTCCAAATATTCAGTTTAAGTAAATTTTCATTTTGTTGACATAGCTGAGCTATAAAAATGTATTCAATATGCTGTGGTAAGGAATCTGTCTTGCAAAATTTTTTTAATTGTTTTAAGATACAGGCTTCTCTGTCTGTCTGACAGACATTTTTACCCATGCTGTCATCAGCTCACATCTTTATTACTGCAATGTCCTTTTATTTGGCTTTGACAAATGCATTTTTACTTCATTTACATTCAACAAAACTGCAAAAAAAGCTGTAAAGATAATTTTTCACTCCGTCATTTTTTCTTGGTTTGCATGTGCTTTAGCTCCCTGTTCTTTACAGCACCAAGGAAAACTCAGATGCTTTCTCTTTCAAGGCCTTTAATGGACGAATACCAACACCTTACATGTCATGTATTCAGTGTTGAGATGCTGACTGCCAGTTTATCAGACAGTAATGACAGCCTCATTATGCACCTGAGCTTGCAGGAAAGAATCTCTGCTGTCTTGCTTGACCATCTTACTTAAGTGGAGCATCTAATGCAGATACTCAGTTAGTTTCCTCTAAATCCTTATGTAAGTTCTGTTTTTCTGCAGTACCCAGAATAGATTTGACAGGTAGGCTTGAGTCTGTTTGTAGTGCTTGAGAAGCACATTGACTAGTTTTGTGCTGCTTCTTTTTACTGCCTTACATCCTTACTTCCATTTCTGTGCTTTTGTTGTCCTTTATTTTATACTTGATCCGTAAAATCTCTGGGGTAGTGACTGTCCTTTATTCTGATTTATATAACCTTTAAAATAATGATTCTTTAATAATGATTATGTATAAATACTTGGGAGTAAGCCTTATTGACCTCAGGACCAAAATGAGTCTGTGCACAGTTGTGTGTCCTATTACAATTTAGATAAATACTCTTTGATTTTTTTTTCAAACAATTAATTATGGAAATGTACTTGCAGGCCTTGTGAAGTTGTTGCCAGGTTTATTCTTAGATTAAATCTCAGGTCTTGTCTATATTAGTTTCAAGACCGATGCCTGTTTCAGAGGATAGTGAAACCAGTGCTATTCAATATACTCACCAACGATCTGGATGAGAGAACAGAATGCACTGTCAGCAAGTTTTCTGATAACACAGAACTGGATGGAGTAGCTGACACAAGTGAATGCACTGCTGTCATTCAGTGGGACCTAGACAGGATGTAGAGTTGGGCAGGGAGAAATTTGATGAAATACAACAAGGGCAAGTGTAGAGTCTTACATCTGGGAAAGAACAACCTCATGTATCAGTATAGGTTGGGGACTGATCTGTTGTAGAGCAGAGGGACCTCTGGCTCCTGGTGGATAGAAGGATGACCGTGAGCCAGCAATGTGTCCTTGTAGCCAAGAAGACAAATGGTATCCTGGGATGTATTAGAAGAGGGTGTGTGGTTAGGTCGAAAAAGGTTCTCCTCCCCTGTCGCTGTAGAGGGATAGGGTGACGGCCAAAGCGATGAAAGTATACACAAGCAGAGTATAGAGAAAGACAAAAGACTCTGTTTATTCCACCAAAGGAACACGTATTTGTATGCATGTTGTTAGTGTGGCTGCGTGTGATTGGTTAACAAACTTTTGTCAAGATTCTTACTGGTTACTGATAGTGTTGCTATAGTTACTCATTACGCTAGTGCAGGAGGCTCCTTTATCTCATCTTGCAGTTTCTCATCCTCAAACATTCAGTCCAGGGACTTTCCAGGTCCACAGATTCATCACAGTCCCCCACAATTCCCCCGTTTTGTTTTTGCTGCTGCAAATGTTGCTTTGATCATCTGCTGCAGGGCCCTTTGCAACAGATTAATCAGGCAGGGCAGCATCAGTAACATTACAATCACAATTACCAAAATTAACAACCCGGTTTGAACAATCGAAAGAAGCCAACCAGAGAATCCCCATCCTTTAAACAATCCTTCAAACCATCCTTCATTATCAATCTGCAAATGCGTTACTCCCTGTTCCAGTTCTTGAATACGCTTATGTATAGAGACTGAATGATCTGACAGATTCATACAACACAGTCCAGCCTGATCTAGTGTGGGGTGTCCCTGCCCATGGCAGGGAGGTTGGAAATAGATGATCCTTGTGGTCCTTTCCAACCCTGTCTGATTCTATGATTCAAATTCTTGACAACCATTCCCGTGAGCTAACAACAAGAAATCTATTGCAGCCCTATTTTGCAAAGAAGCACGTTGAACAGAATCCACATCAAGCAATAGTTCTTTCAAAGCTGGAGAGGAAGGGTTACTCTGTTTTGCTAACCAACATCCCACTCTATTTAATATACCTAGTGCCTTAGCTGTTGCCATTCCTGGAGAGAGGAAAGAGGCTATTATGACTTTTCCCCTCCCCCAGAAATTTATGCTGTCATCGCAATCCTTCTCAAGGGCATGAACGCTATGCTTTTGCCTCTTTCTAAAGTGATTGAAAATATCAGATGCATTTGGTGTTAACATGGTCAGTCGACCAAGACTGCAAGGTCCTCCCCTCATCCACGAGGGTAAAGCTGTCCAGGCTCTATCCCCACAAATAAGGAAAATACCTGCAGGCAAACAATGAGGATAAGATGCAGTGGCATTGTTATGAATGTAGTGTGATTACACCAGGCACTATAGTTTCTATACTCCCTCCCTGCTGGGGTAATATCCTGAACATTTGTGGCTTCATCTGATGTAACATTAAACATAACACAATAATCCATTTTCACTGACTCTAACGTATCAATTTTTTGAGGCTCTAATGCAGCCCTCGAAAGGCACTGGGTCCAGTTATTCCAACCCCTAGCCATATATTCTAGTGTTAAATTAGTCTTTTCAAATCCTTCCCAACTAAAACCATGAAAGCTTTTAAGTCCTCGTAACGTTTTGTTGAAATTCCATAAAAACTGTATATAAAATTATCTTTTTAAGTTCAGGGGTTCAGTCTTCTAGGTAATGTCCTTCCATCCATTCACCAGAACACCCACCAGGCAGGTGCTGAAAGGATTTGTTGGTGTTGATACTGAGAGGCACAGTGTATCCTGTTTCAGGGTGTTAGCAAGCGTGACCCACACATTCTTCTGTGGTTGCTTTGGAATCTGCATGACTGTTGCAGCAGTGTCCAGAGGATGATGAAAACACTGGTCAAACCCATCTTGATGGAACCCATCATGGTCCAGAATCTGTTGAGACACATGCATACCCTCGTCCCCAAGTTGTTAAATCACGAGGATCAGACCACTGACCTGTTTGCAGATCCTGAACCCTGACTTTAGCTCCTGAGGGCACCCCACTGGTGGTAGCTAATGAGCCAAAATGATGCATTATTGGGGGTTCCTGAGAATCACCAGAACTCTGCAAAAAAATTTAGAACAGACATAGCTTTGTTCAGTTGAGCTTCTGGAGGATCCCCTGCCATTCCCCCTTTTTGTTTTTGCAACAGTTGTTTTAATGTCCCATGTGCACTTTCAATAATACCTTGTTCAGTAGGAGAATGAGGGATACCTGTAATGTGAGTTACACCCCATGATTGCAAAAATGAGTTAACCTTTCCAGACGTGTACTCTGGGCCATTGTCTGGTTTTATCTGAAGGGGACTCCAGTATAGAAGCAGCTCGCTGCCAATGACGAGTAACATCTTTGGCAATTTCTGCTGTGTGAGCAGTAGCAACGATGACTGAGGAGAATGTATCAGTAGACACATGAACAAATTTTAACCTGCCAAATTTTGTAATGTGAGTAACATCTGTTTGCCAGATCCAAAGGGCTCGCAACCCTCTAGGGTTGGTTCCAGAATAGTGAGGAATATGCTGGCCCCAGCAATCAGAACATGCAGCAGTACCATGAGCTTCAGCATTGGACAACTGAAATTGCCATTTTAGAGCACGATAACCTTGATGAACAAATTGATGAGAAGCTATGGCCTGTTGTTTGATGTTTGGAATTGGTCCCATTGCTACACCCGACACAAGTGCGTCTGCTTTTGCATTCCCTTCCACTGAAAAACCTGGCAAGTTTGTGTTACTCTTAATATGTAAAACACAAGGAGCACATTGTTTTTGAATCTCGGTCCATAACAGTTTTAAAATTCCAAAAAGCTTCTCCTGATTAACATGACCAAGATCAGCTTTATCTAAATGTTGCACTAACCCGACCACATAGGCTGAATCAGTAATGATGTTTACAGGACAGGAAAATTGTTGAAATACCATAGTCACAGCCGTTAACTCCACATCTGAGGAGAGCCTTCTTGGTACTCCACACCGTTTTGCCATTGATTACCATTGTACCACACGACAGCTGCTTTTCCTGTTTTTCCTGAGCCATCAGTGAAAACTGTGGGACCAAGCACAGGGGTAGATTAACCTGGTTTTGTGCAAACTGAATTTGTCCACCCATTTTTTATTATTGGATAGGAAGGCAGATGATAGCCAATTTGATGTGTATAATTTGCCATTGCTGCTTGTAGTGCTGAACTGTTAGCAAAGCACCATTCAAAATACTCACTTTGCACTGGTATCACAACTTCTTTGGATCCCTTGCCAGCAGTTCCACACAGTGAGCTCTTGTTTTCATAATGATGTGAACCAAAAGTTAAAACAGGCCAGGAGCAGTTTTCTTGGTTTTAAAAGGTAAAAATGCTCATTCTAAAACATGAAGAGGATCTTGCCAATCAGAATTCCACTGTGCAAGCATGGCAAAAGGTATCAGATCATCTATTAAGACAAACACCTGGATTGATACAGCCATACATGCTTTTTGTGGATGGCTTGTTCTACTTCTTCAATTACTTGCTTTGCTTCTGGAGTTAGAACTCATGGTGCAGAAATGTCCGAATCTCCCGTTAGTAATTCTAAGAGCAGCTGCAATTTGGAGGATGTCAACCCTAGATAAGGGTGCACCCAATTAATCATTCCTGCTAATTTTTGGACATCATTCAAGGTTTTTACATTGATCTGCAACTGAATTGATTGTGGCAATCTGGGGCAATCACCAGTCCATAATTTTGTAGTGATTTTTGTGCCTCAGTTTCCATTTCAGTTAGCATTGTTTGTGAAGGAGCTGCTAATACAATGTCATCCGTATAGTGGTAACAATAGCCTAATGGAAACGCAGCCCGAACAGGACTTAACGCCTTTGCCACAAACCACTGACAAATAGTTGTTCAGTTTTTCATACCTTGTGGTAAGACTTTCCAAGGATACCTTCTGGCTGGTTCACTGTTGTTCACTGAGTGTACCGTAAATGCAAATTTCTCCACGTCCTGTTTTGCAACAGGAATAGCAAAACCCAATCTTTTAGATCTATTATTACAATTTCCTATTGCATTGGTATCATGGTTGGTGAAGGCAACCCTGGTTGCAAAGCCCCCATAGTAGCCATCACCTCATTGATTTCTCTCAGATCATGTAACAGATGCCATTTTCCTGATTTCTTTTTTATCACAAACACAGGTGTGTTCCAAGGACTGTGTGAAGCTTCTATATGTCCCGCAGCTAATTGTTCTTCAACTAGAAGGTGCAGGGCAAGGGCGAGGGGCCACTGGTCCACCCAGACAGACTTTTCTGTTAGCCATGTTAATGCCAGTGTGGGTTTTGTCATGCCCTGCAGCACAATGGCCCCTAGCAAAAATCCATCATGATTTTCACTCCCCACTGCCCCAGACAGTCTCTTCCCAAAAATTAAGTGGTGCTGTGGTCACATACGGTTTAACTGTGGCTTTTTGTCCCTCAGGGTTGGTGCTTACAACAGGTTTAGCAGTCATAAAACTGTTAGCAACTCCACCAAGTCCTACCACACTCACGTTGTTCGACAGCAGCAGCCAGGTAGTAGGCCAGTTACACTGCGCAATGATGGTAATATCCACTCCTGTGTTGAGTAGTCCTCTGACTTGTATCTGTGCAGGAGCTGTGCAGTCCATTGAAAGCACACAGATCATTTGTAGTCTCTTCTCAGTAATTGTCTGAGACCAGAACACAGATGGTGGTCCCTTCGATCCAAGTCGTTTATCACCACAGATAGTCTATTCTGTTCTAGAAACATGACTCACTAAAGGTACAAGTTGAGCAATTTGAGTCCCTTTAGGAATTGTTACAGGTGGTGTTGCAGTGGGTATTAGAGCATATATTTGCCCAACATAATCAGCATCAATTACTCCTAAACATACATCTATTCCTTGAAGGGTGCCACTTGATCATCCTATTAATAAAGCATTGAGCCCGTTACCAATTGGCCCCCATGCATCCAAAGGCACCTTGTGTATCTTTTTGTCTGAAACAGTTATTACATCTGCTGTGGATACATCCATCCCCTTGTTTTGGCTGATAATTTGTCACGCAAGGTAGGACCTGCTGAGCTGGATATGCCCCAGTTGGAAATGGATTGCTGAAATTGGGGGTATTTGTGTCATCACGCACCCTTTCACGTTCTTTTTGTGTTTCCCTGCAAAAGCTGACCATTCGCATGAAATCTGGACTTGCAGTGTTTAGTATAATGACCAGGTTTACCACAATGAGTGCTTTTGCTTTCTTACAGTTAGCTTTCACATGTGCCTCTTTTCCACAGCCGAAACACTTTACTGGGCCTCCTGATTTCAAGGCAGCTGCAAGCACAGTCATCTTAAAATCAGTATTGCCGACCTTTGAACAAGCGGCCGCCATATCAGCTGCAGATGGTTCACCTGGCAATGCTTCAATAATTTTTTGGCAGTCAGCATTTGCATTGTCTTTTGCCAAGTGCCGACACAAAATTTGCCTGAGATTTTCATCATCAACCTGTTTCTCAATAGCAGCAGAAACCCTTTCTACAAACTGCAGAAATGGTTCCTTTAGGATCCTTTTTAATAATTGTGTATTGAGGATGTGGAGATGCAAGCTCCATCATCTTTCAAACTGCAGCCATTCCTATTTTTTGACTGTGTTCCAGTACAGAAGGGTGCCAGTGAGCTTGTGTGTTAGGATTAGGAAACTCAGCTCCTGTTCCCATAAGGACACCTGCCCCCATTCCTCGCAGAGGATTGTTTGGATCTCTTTGCATGTTTTGTATTGCAGCCTTTTCAGCTAATTTTTTCCAGTTAGTTTTGATTACTGAAAACTGAACAGACTGAAAAATTATCTGTGCAAGGTGATGAATATCAAATCAGTATCTATAATATGTGAAAGCTACATCGTTTCACTTGTATCGACACCATACTTTGCTACTGTGGACCGCAAGTCCTGTACAACTTTCCAGCCCAAATGCTGATGATCATCTTGCTTTCTCGACCCTGGAGCTGCTTTTTCCACAGGGAAAGCCACAGGGTCATCTGAAACACCCGTAGGAGAAGACATCTTCTCCAGTTTAATAGACATATGTGGTGCCTCCAGTATTTCCGCTAAATCCCAGTCACCCACATCAGCAGCTTTCTGGTGAACTAGCTGCCGGAATCTCGCTGTTGAACATGGGGTCACAGTCACACTACAGGGAGGTAATGTCCAGGGTGCAGACATATCAGTGGACCAACGCCCCCTCCCTCTCGGTTCTTGGCAGTCTTTCGTGCAGTCAGTCACACTATGATTTACAGTTTCCCCCTCACTCTTGTCCTCACTATCAGATACAGAGAGGGTAATTGCTGTTGTGAAGGCAATTGCTGGTGTGAAGTCTGTAGATTATTACGCTGATTACATTCCTCTTTTTTCACGCATACTTTCAGCTGCTCTCTTGGAGGTTGATAAGCCAGTGGCATTTTTGCAAAGTCTTTGGGACTTTTCCACTTCCTAGGGAGTTTAAGTTGGTTATTAGGAGAAAGCTGCTTTTCAGCAGTGTCTCTTAGTTTCTGTGCTGTTGAATCTGCTCCTGAGTAGCCAGGTGGGGGGTGGGTAGAGGGTGCTGATGTGTCCTCCACCGATTTATTTGTCTCCCCCATAGCCAAGTCAGTCCCTTTTTCTTTCAACTCCCCTATTTTTTCCTCCTCTCTTTTGTCCTGCTCCTGCTTAAGATCTTTTAGTGCGTCAATAAGCAAGCACCAGGTATTAGCCATATCAACCAGTTCCTTGTCTTCTTTCGAGATAGCGTCCCACAAATAACTACCTAGCTTGTGCCACACAGCGATGCTGAAAGCTGTAACCAAGGAAGGCTCAAAGCCTTGCTGCTTGCCCCATAATAATAATTTTTGTAATTCATAATCTTTAATTTTTAGACCCCTATGATTCAATAACAATATCCAGGTTCCAAGGACTAAGTCCTCATCCTTCATTAATTCTTTTCCTATTATGTTGTCAGTGGCTCACCTACCTCACCCAGGCAGGTGTCAAAGTTCCGGTTGAAAGAGACCTTCAAGATCATCGTGTCCAACCCATCAACCAAGCCAACCCACCTAAACAACTAAACCATGCAAGCAAGCACCCCATTAAGCCTCTTCCTGAACACCTCCAATGAAGGTGACTCCACCACCTCCACGGGCAGCCAATTCCAATGGGCAATCACTCTCTCTGTATAGAACTTCTTCCTAATGCATGTTGTCAGTGTGGCTGCATGTGATTGGTTAACAAACTTTTGTCAAGATTCTCACTGGTTACTGATAGCGTTGCTATAGTTACTCATTACGCTAGTGCAGGAGGCTCCTCTATCTCATCTTGCAGTTTCTCAACCTCAGACATTCAGTCCAGGGACTTTCCAGGTTCTCATGGGAACACAGTGATGTTTTCAATATTGAACTCCTCACCAGAGCTCTTCAGAAGGTCCACAGATTCATCACAGCCCCCACACTCCCCCTCTATTTCCCACTGTCATCTCCCTCTACTCTGCTCTGGTGAGGTCACATCTGAAATATTGTGTCTAGTTCTGGACTCTTCAGTTTGAGGACAAAGAGCTGCTTGAAAGAGTCCAGTGTAAAGCCACAAAGATGATAAAGTGAGTGGAACATCTCCCTTATGAGGAAAGGCTGAGGGAGATGCATCTCTTTAGCTTGGAGGAGACTGAGAGGTGACCTCATTAATGCTTAGAAATATGTGGAGGGTGAGTGTCAGGATCTTCTCAGTGATGTCCAATGATAGGACAAGGGGCAGTAGGTGCAAGCTGGAACGTGGGAGGTTCAGTGTGAATGTAAGGAGAAGCTTTTTCATTTTAAGAGTAACAAAACGTTGGAACAGGGGTTGTGGAGTCTCCTTCTCTGGAGACATTCAAAACCTGCCTGAATGCATTTCTGTGTGATCTACTCTCGGTGATCCTGCTCTGGCAGGGGGGTTGGGACTAGGTGATCTTTTGAGGTCCTTTCCAACCCCTAACGTTCTGTGATTCTGTAATTCCACACTGCCTGCATTTGAATGAAAGTCATATATGGGGTGCATCTTTGGCTTAGTAATGGAGTGAGCACTATCAGTACCTTTGGCTTGTTTTGTTATTCCTTTCCTCTTGAATAATCACTGAATTTGAAATAATCCAGGTTTAGAAGGTTCATTACTACTTAACTTTCTTCCTAAATTTCAACTCACTGAAATACTTATCTCTGTTCTTTCACATAAAAGTAGATAATGCCTGGGTTAATATCTTCCAATTTATGTTAGGAGTACTCTACTGATATGTTAAGTCTCACTTAGCACACGGATTTGCCCTTTTAGTCTTTTTACTTGCATTTGTCAGCATTTTTGGAGTGTGAAGGCCATTGTTTATACCTGTGGTGTATTCTCTGCTTACTAGGTTTCAAAGTTCCTGGAGCTTTATATTATCCCCTGAAATAGAGCAATAGTGCTCTATTTTTATGAGTGAATTCTGTTAATTCAGGCTTAATGTAAAGTGTTAGCTTATTTTTTTTCCTTAAAAAAAAAAAAAAATCTTTGTTGTAAAGAATTTCACACCTATATTAAATTATATTAATACACATTATGAAAGTCTGACATAATCAGAACGTTAAAAAAAAACATTTTTGAAACTGAGCTATTGAAAATGCTCAATTTTCTTCCCTTGGAATGTTTACTAGGAACATGTAGATGCATGTTGTCTCCTCATTTCACTCTTGGACTTGTCTGCCAGGTTTTTTCAGTACAGTATTACAAATTCTGTACACAATCACGAAGGAATCTCTAGCTTTTAGCAGCATTTGGACCATGCTGTTTATTATAGGTATACTTTTTTATTTTGCTTTTCACATGATCTAATATTTGCATTAAAGTAGATTCTTGTATGTGAGCTAAAATTACTTGAAAGAGAAGGTTTTAAAGAGATACAAATCTGATTTGCTACATGCACACAAGTTAAATAATGTAACCTGGCAGCCTAAACATGGGATTGGTACATATAGATGTGACTGCGTAACTAGATGCTTGGAAGATCAGTTCATACTGCAGTCTGCATGTTCAGTTTAGTTCAAAAGGTTTAATATTGATATCCTTCCTGTCTGCTCTAGAAACATGTCATATATCAGAAATGTGATTATATTGTGTTAGAGATTTAGCTCCCATGGCTACCGCAGTAAATGTTTATCAAAATAAAAAGAATGTTTCTACATGAATTCATTTTCTGAGGGAATTTGACCCTCTTTGATGTAAGATTTATGATAGGATGGTTTTGTGGTTCTGGATCCTGCACCCTTCTTTTGTGTGGAAGCTAACAGGGTGTTTTCTGTGAATGTCTCAACACCTGTAAAGAGTTAAGGACTGTGAACATGTTTGTTGTTGTTGTTTTTTAACGTTAAAGAGTCTGAGTACTAACATTGCTGTGATTTTATTCCCTGCTGTGAAAACTTTTGGAAGACTTTCAATATGTTGTCATGTGTTGCAAGAAGCTCTGAAGTTTCGGACTTTGAGCATCATAACTAGCAATCTAAAGAGATTGCTCCTTAATCTCCGAGTACTGGTAATAGCCATCTGGGAGTTAGCACTGTTGAATCATTTATATTCAGAAGTGCCAACTTAACAATAATAAAATTAATTGCATTATTTTTGCATGCAAAGAGCTTAATGGATAGAGAATGATATGGCTGATAAAAGTTGTATCTAAATGCAGTTTTCTAGGAGAAAAAATATCAACTCTCCATTGGTCTCAACCTCAGCTACGACAGCCTCAATTCAACTGCTCTGTTAACAAGCCTACTCAAAAACTTCTGCATCTTTTTGTCGTGATGAATAACTGGACTTGATCTCCACATGGAGAATATTATAAATTAAATACAAAGATACTTTGTCATTCAGTCTTTGAGATATAAATTTTTCCCCACAGAAATTATCACAAAAATTTAATATTAAAATATAATGGATAAGCTGTACATCATCCTTCTTCCAGCTTGCCTTGTACTGTGAGGAGGAGTTGCCCTCTGGCTAGCAGGATACTGAAAGATTCTGAGTAGTTTATGCAGTATACTAAAAATGGTTTAAGAAGCATGAAAAAAAGAAATAAAACCTCTCTCACTACCCATTCTTATCTCTCAAACTTCAGTGTGGATTTCAGTGATTCTTTTTCTTCTGATGAGACCGTAGGCCTGTTTTTCCTATTTTATACATAGCTTCAAAAGCCTGGCTTTAAAAGTGCAAAGCTAATAACAGAAAGTCAAGCACCTAGAGAAAATAACCTCATTTTTGGTTTGTATTTTATTTGACTAGCAATGTGAATATTTTGATATCTAAATTATTTTATTTATTTTTGCTTGAGTTTGTAGGCCAAGAATTTATAGTAATACTGAATTCCTCATGTCTGACTTCTAAAATTAGTAATACTTAACTTCCCTCATGCAATACAGATAATTTTTGCGTTTTGTGTCTGAATTTGAAACCTGCACATCACTTTCTGTTGCCCTCTTCCCATCAGGTTCTCTCTCCCAGAAGACACAGTTACTCCCCTAAATATCTGGAACAATTGTACATACTAAAATTGCAAGTTATAGTACAAAGATATTGAATATAGTATACAGTATGTATTTGCTGCAGAAGTTCAGAAATTATTCTGTGCTATGAAGTAGTCTAATATTATCAGATAAATTATAGTACTTAGTGAAAACTGGGGCTTGCTCCCTCCAAAGCAATTAAGCAAAAATAGAAGTCCTTGGATAGTAGATTTAGCTGCTTATGAAAAGAGGTAAATACCTCATTGCTGCAGCCGTGATGTGCCTCGGGAGATCTGTCTAGTTTTTAACACAACCTGTCTTCCACTCTAGAGAATATAGGGTTGTTTGCTGTTGTTGTTTGGTTTGGTTTGGTTTTTAATCATTAATACTGACACAGGATTACAAAAACAGAAAGAAAATTTAAAAATCCCTGATGAAGGAGACTGGCTCTACAGGGCCAGCATACTTTATCAGTAGGACTTCTCTTCTTTGAAGACAGTATGCAAAGTAGAAAGGTGAAAACTTGATGATGAGAAACAGAATGAGTGGTTTTGATCTTGGTATAAGTAGAATAAATATACTTTCTCACCCTTTCCCCCCTCATATTTTATAAACAATTGTAACTTTACTCTTTATTTTGAATCTTAAGAATTATTAACCTTATTTTTATGTTTAGCCTAACATGTTTTAAGTGTAATTTCAAGGCATGTGCTTTTTCCAAGTCATTTATTACTTGGGAGTTTGACAAACCTGAAAATCAAGGTACTGGGACATAATAAGAAGTGCTTTCTTCTGGAGGATGTTAGATGAGAACATCTGGAAGGGAGCTAGGTTCATTGTTAAATCTGCAGTGGCTGTTTCTAGAGATGTGTAAAACATAAGAGCAGTACAGTGAACTCTTCTCCAGTGATTGCTAAAGACTTTTTCTTGCAAGTAGGTAGGTACTGTGTTTAAAGAACAAAGGTTGTAAGAAATCTTATGTCACTTAAACAGTTTGGAGATGTATTTTGACTCCTTACACTCCTTACCCCTTACAAGTGGGAGTGTGTAATACTTTTGTTTACCATTAAAAAAAAAATCTTCAAGGAGGGCTATAGTAATTTATAATCCTGAATATTCTGCTTTTTTCCATTATTTAAATGTTCATGCAAGTTGTGAAGTTTAGGCAGTGGTTTTCATGGGATCATAGAATCATTTCAGATGAAAAAGACTTAAGATCATGAAGTTCAACCATTATCTAACTCTACCAAGTCTGGTGATAAACCAAGTCCCTTAGCACCACATCGGTGATTCAAACACATCTCTGGGGACCCTATTCCAGTGTTTGATAACCCAGTGAAGAAGTTTTTCTTAAAATCCCATCTAAACCTCCCCTGGTGCAACTTGAAGCCATTTCCTCTCATCACTTGTTGCTAGGGACCATCACCCACTTCACTACAACCTCCTTTCAAGTAGTTGGAGAGAGCAATGAGGTCTTCCCTCAACCTCCTTTTCTCTAGACTAAACAAACCCACTTCCCGCAGCTGCTTCTCATAAGACCTGTTCTCTAGATCCTTCACCAGCTTTGTTGCACTTCTCTGGACCCACTCCAGGACTATCATGTCTTTCATGGAGTGAGGACCCCAAAAATGGACACAATACTCAAGTTGTAGCCTCACCAGTGCTGAGTACAGAAAGACAATCGCTTCTCTGGTCCTGCTTCTCACACTATTTCTGTTACAGACCATGATGCTGTTGACCTTCTTGGACACCTGGGCATACTGCTGGCTCAGACAGTTGTCTATCAACACCCCCAGGTCTTTCTGTTCTGGGCAGTTTTCCAGCCACTCTGCCCTAGCCTATAGTGTTGCATGAGGTTGTTGTGAACCAGATTCAGAACCCAGCACTTTGCCATGATGAACTTCATACTAATGGCTACAGGTGCATTGATCCAGCCTATTCAGGTCCCTATGCAGAGTCTTCCTACCATCAAGCAGATCAAGACTCCCTCCCAGCTTAGTGTCATCTGCAAACTTGCTGAGGGTTCAATCCTCTCATCCAGAACATTAATGAAGATATTGAGCAAGACTGGCCCCAAAACTGGGCCCCAAAACTGAGCCCCAGGGAACACCCCTTGTGACTGGCCACTGACTGGATTTATCTCCTTTACCATCATCTGGGCCTGGCCATCCAGACCATTTTTAACTTAGCAAAGCATCCACTCATCCAAGCTATAAGCAGCTAGTATCTCCAGAAGCGTGCTATAGTTAACTGTGTTGCAGGCCTTTGTGGCCTTCCATAAACACCTGACCCAATCATCACCATCATTAACAGGGCCACATGACCACCTCTCCTTCCTTGCCTATCCCTTCTGAAGAGTTTCTAACCACTGATTGCAGCACTCCAGTCTTGTGAGACATCCCACCATGTTTCTGTGATAACTTTTATATCATAGTTTTCCTAACGCACAATGGGTTTTCAGCTCCTCCTGCTTGTTTCCCATGCTGTGTGTGGTAGTGTTAAATGCACTGTAGTTCTCCACACCATTTTGTGTGGAGAAGTCTCAGTTCCTACCTGACTGTTTCTCAGGTGTTCATGTGGTTATTATCCCATCAATAAGACTTGCAACTTTGCTGAGGCTAACTTTCTTCACTCATTTCCAAATTAAGTTACTTTTTGAGTAGTTTGCTTTTGTGATAGTCAGGGAATATGCTGCAATTTCAGGTGATGTATCAAATTAAAAAGTTAGAATGTGAGGACCGAAAGTGCAGTTTTGTACTTGTATTTCGTGAGCAGTATACAGCAATTCATTACCTTCTGCCCCTTCTTTCATGCAGAACAAAATCTCTTACAGCAGATCTAGTGTATTTGACAGCTGAAGTCATAATAGGATATATTCACAGACCTGAGTTCTAGCTCTAGTGTTTTACTGTGTTCTTCAAAATGAATAAAGCAACAATATGATCAAATTAGCAGTCATTTGTATTTGCTAAATCAAGTATATTCAACATTAGCTAATATTTGTCTTCCTTATTTTTCAAATATTAATAAAGTAACAAAATAAAGATATTAACCAGGTGCATTGCTCAGTACAAATATTATATGTAGATATGATTCATGTTACAGATACCACTCAGATTGAAAATAAATTACATTATATAGGTAAGCTTAAGGTTCAACAAAATAAAGCCAATCCTTTGATCCAGGTCTAAATTAGAAATAAAGTCACTGTAAATTACATTTTGTAGTCAGTGGAAAGACATGAATGTGAATCAGTTACTTCAGATCTCTCCCTCTGAAAATATTTATTTCACTTTGTTAATCTAAGGATCCTGGAACTAGAAGAAATTAGAATGAATCTGTTAAATGCCTGCATTTATTGGTCTGAATATTGAATATTCTTTGAAGACTTTCTTTAATATTTGAATGTCTCTTTGCAAGCCCAAATATGGTTTCCTGTACTATTACTGGAGATGCTGCCAGCAAAGAGGAGGGAGGGAAGCTTTTAAGCATCCAGAAGCACATCCAGTGTATATTACTGAATGGGGGAAAGAGATATTGAACATAATTCCACTTGTGAAGCTTGTTTTTGTGTAGAGAAAAACTGTGGAACATACTGTTTATACAGTTATTGTTGCTTGAAAGATACTTATAAATTGTGAATGTTTTAATGAGAATGAAAAAATAGAAGTTTCTTTATCATGCATTCATTCATTGACTATGAGAGAGTCCAAAGCCCTCTCCCTCTGTATGCAGCTTTAATTATCATTTGAGTTTACAGAATTAAGTACTATAGATTTGAATGCAAAACAGTTTTGGTGGAAAACACAGCCATATGGTAGTAATAGGACAATGATTTCCAAATGTACAAATAATAAGATCTCTAGCTCCAGCTTCTGAATGTGTTGATTTTAACTCATTAAGTAATGAATTTTATCCCTTTACTGTGGGTGAACCATATAACACATTTTTGTTTTAAGTGTAGTTATTCTATAAAAGCATGTTGTGTTCTGTATACTCTTGCCAATAATTGACTTAATATATTTTATTGATTTGGTTTAAATGTTTTCATTACTATCCATTTTCTACAGTGACTAATTATCAGAGCAATCTAGAAAAGGATATTACTAAACATATCCCTTAGTCCCTATCTGTCTTAATAGCCTCTTCAGAATAGAATTTTTTAAGGAAGGAAATATAATGGATTACAATGAAGAGAGGACATGGAGAGTTATGTGAATGTAGAACTGCACAGATCATTCCGCTGTCAATGGCATAATAATAACTTCTTTTCTAAAACTCTGGGTGCCATGAAGACTGTAGAATCCTAACACTTTTATCTTGTAAAGCAGACTACCTAGTATTACATATCTGCAAAGTTCTGTAGTTTACCAAAATCTTTATTTCATTACACTCCCTGAAACTTGCATATTTCTAATATGATTTGCTTGATCCCATTAGCCTTGAGTGCCATTGGTCAGCTTTTCCTATTTGCCTCAGGAATTGATTCTCAGGTTTTTAATGGAAATTGCTTGGTGAAATTTGTGCTAGATTAAGTGTTGTTTTTTCCTCTATTGTTTTCATTAATTTTCTCTTTAATTGCAGGAAAATGTTTAATACGGCTTTGTGTTGAAACCAGCCAAAAGGTTAAACTTGCAGAATGAACTGACATCAAATAAATAGATGCAGCAGCAAAAATAAGTAGCAAATGAAATCTTTGGAGTGAATTAGAGTGGCCTGGACTGAATATAGTGTAATTTTTGCTGGTTTAAAAGAGTTTTTCTTATAAACTCTAGTTTTTGGGTCCATATATTCTGATGAGTTCTTAAAGCGTTCAAGCATAAGATATTTAATGACAGTTAAGAACTGTTTGATGAGGTGAAGAGCAGTACTTGGACTTTTTAAAATTTTTTATTCAAGTCTCTATATCCTGAAAAACTAGAAACAGCACAAGGTTGCTGTGGGTAACTGATGCTGGGGTTTGTAGCATATTGTGCTGTTGTTGGAGTAAACTGTAAAGCGGAAGTGAAGCAAATGTTACTCATCAACGAAAAACCCCACAATTATTTTGTTTTTAAATAATCGTAAAATGGCTTACATTTTTTCCAAGATAAAGGAGTTCCAGTTTCGTAATGTTCAACTACAGAACACAGGAATATGCTGTAGCAAATCTGTGGTGTTCAGAGAAAGACTTATCATAAATGCTACTGTTGTGTGAACAGCACAGTGAATCCAAAGCTATAAAAAAGTGATATTGTCCAAGAGGAAATCAGAAATCAGCAGCTTAATCAAATCAAGTTGATAGAAAACTTTCTTTCCGCCCCCCCACCTCTCTATGGAATAATCACATACAAAGAGGCCACAAACGTTATTTTGGGGCAGAGGACTCTTGACAGTCTCTAACAGATCTAATCACTAATGGATTTCATCTCTTTGCCAGCAAGTTTATTTAAATAACTTGTACTAAACCTTTAAATTTACGGTCTTGGCATAATTTTGTATTTACATTTTAAGTCAGAAGCTGGAATGATTAAGTTGTTCTGATTGCATCTGAAACTGAAATAGAATTTTGCTCTGCTTATTCTAGAAAAAAGAATGAAATGGAAAGTATATACATAAAATCAATGGGTATGAAGAATATCATTTGTCCAATCAGCCTTGGGGAAAGATGCAAGATTGTTGCTCACTTAACCATAAAGCAATTCACTGATAATCCTTCAGGTCTTTGCATGGCTTTAAGTGAACCAGAGTAGTAATTCAGTTCTGCCTTCAGTTGAGTTATTTGATGAATTCAACTCACCATTTTTATAAATGCAACTGTTGAAGAGTTGAATTGTAAATGGAGGAAAAATATTGAATATTTTGAGTATGACCTCAGGGATTCAGAAGCATGCTGCTGTTATATAAATACAGTCATACCTCTTTTCAAAGCATGTTCACTTGAGCACATTAAGAATCTTTAAAATATAAATTCAGTAAGTAGACTTCAAAACCGAAAATGTTTTGCAAATGTGTAGAGTAATTAAAGTATAACCTGTGAAGTGTTTTAGCAAGATATGAAGGTTTTACTCTGTTTTCTAGTTGAGACTAATGCATATGATTGTTAGTACTGCATAATAAGGTCCTGACAGAAAATTAAATGAAAAAGCTGAGCTCAGGTTTTTCCATTCTTACTCTGAGGTGATTCATATTTTTTAAAAAGTGGTATTTCCTTCTGAGTACATTGTTCTCAGCTGAACTTAAGTGAGTACCCAAACCAGGTAAGACTTTCTACCAATAGAAAGTGAACTTGTAACCAGAAATTTTAGGAATGGCAAAGTTTCAAAGGTATCAAATTTCTGCTCATTAAAAAACAAGAAGCAAATAATAGAGCAACTCTCCCCACAACAAAAAAAAAACAAACACCTCACCCAAAGCAGAAAAGGCTGTCCATGCTGTTTGGTTAAAAAACAATTGTGCTTCATAATGTCTGCACACCTTGCAGCTATGATTTGTGTACTGAAACAGCACATGTTGTGTAACTTTACATGATGTTCAAATTATCACCTTTTAACAGAGCAGTGCACTCCTTGGAACTGGTGGGCATTTTTGATTATTGCAAATTCCATGGGATGTTCTTACCAGCCATTTTTCATTTTTGCTACATTACAGTTGTACTGTACCTTGAGTGGTTTCATCATAATTGTTTGTTTCTCAGTGTAAAGTTTGTCTTTGTTGCAGAATTATATTTTGTCTTCAGTAAAGTTACCTGTTGTAACAGTTGGGGCCTTAGTATAAAATATCTGTATAATAGAGGACATTTACTAGAGCTGTGCCAGACTACCAGTGCATGAACAGATTATACTGAAACTAATTCAGCTCAAGCGGATATGGTGAATATCAGCAGAAATGAGAAAGCTGACCGAGAGAAAATGGCTAATGCTGGAGATATGAATTGGAAGATGTTTTAACATCATTTTGTAATGGCTATTTCTACATACTTAATGGGGAGAGAATTAGACACACAATTAATACAGGTTTAAACTGAGGAAAAATAACACGATCTAAAAATAAGTATTTCAATGGATGTCACAACAGTTTGGTAAATATCTGTAATGCGTTAATACAAGAGTTAACCTGCTTGCTCCCCCAGCACAGAAGTGAGAGAAGAATAACACACAAAAACTCAGGACCGAGTTAAAGAACAAGATAAGAGTTTACAAAATAAATGAGACAACATAAGTGCACAATTACTGCAGCTAATAAGCTAATAATACAATGCATGATTACCTTAGCTTGGCCTGTTTGCAGAAAAAGCACAGCAAAATAGAGCAAAAAGAAAACCAGCAGCTACCCTAATCCCACTTATCTCACTGCCATCCCACAGAAAGGAGCCAACACCAAAAAAACAAAATCGAATTTGGATGGCCTCGTATCTCCCTCAAGGTATGTGGATTTCAATCCTTTAGAGAAGCGTGGATGCGGCAGGGAGAAGATCAGGCCCCACCACGTGGCAGAACCAGGAGGCTAGCAGCAGCTGTTGGTCCTTTCAGATAGGTGAGGCAGGAGCAAAGAGGCAAGGTGGCTGCAGTGTCTCCCTTTTTATAGGCTTGCTGGACAGGAAAGGGGAGTGGAATGACCACCTTCGACCCAGGGGACCCCTCCTCCTGGGAGGGGGAAATCAAGTCCCTCTATATTCACCTGCATAAGCTTTCTTTTGTCCCCTGGGGAAGGAGGGCTCTCTCAGCCCTCCCCAAGGATGGATGTAACCCAGCACACTAGCTAACTGCCTAATCCTCGAACTGTAACAACAGAATTTAGCCTAAAAATAAAATCTACATTTGTCGCATGATTTTCACATGCATCTACCTAAAAGATGCACGTCTCAGTCTGTTTTGCATAAAAACAGTGGCACAGTCATATGATATTCCATATTGCTGCTACATTCATTTGTGAGTATTGGTAATATTTCTGGAAGCTTATGCTAAATTTGTCATGGCACGTGGTAAGAGCATTTTTACCCTGGATGCAAGGAGCGATCAGAGTAGGGGAGATGCAGTCATTGTCAAAATTGTCAGAACGTTGAAAGACCTGAGGCCATTAGAAGACTGTCTGAAAGTATATGTTGCTGTGTGTCTAAACCGCAGATGGGTCATGCTGTAGAGCTTATGCGCTGGCAAACACTTCAATGCATCTTCATTCTTGGTCCATTCACTCTGAATTAAAAGCCTAATGATACTCATGGCATGGATTTTGATGCTTTACTAGGAGTCACATTAGGTACTATGGTAGCAATTACCAGTTTCAAAATGTTTTGTGCTTTTAACAATTTCAATTTTTCCAAGTTATTTATCATCTGTGTCTTATGTAGATGAGGCATTCAGTTTTTCTTTGGAAATGTTCTGAGCCACTCATTTGAGATCAAATCAGGTATTAAAATCTAGAGGCTCCAAAGTTTTAATTTTCTAGATAAAATCTTGTTAGTAGTCCAAGAGCGTGAAATTATAGAAGGAAATGGTTATGTTTTCCTGCTGCTCAGGTTCTAGGAATCTTTTTCGAATCACTTTATTAGAGCTGCTAAATAGAGTTGCTGAAGATGCACCATAAAAAGCACTAGGAAAATTCAAACCACAGAATTCCCAAAGATTTAGAGGACAGCTAAATATAGTCTCTTTGGATTAAAGGAAACTGAGAACTGCAGTTGCAGTCTGAATTGCCATCCTTGTGATTAACAGCTAAACATTTCATTTGGCAAAACATGCCTGTATATTTGTCTAATCAATAAAACAGAATTCTATGTGACTGTGTCTGAAACTTGTAATGCTTCTTTATCACTAGAATTAATTTCACCTGAAGTGTAGACTTTATATATTTTAATGTAAGCAAGCAAGTGTTGTTTCTTTTTGACATGTAGTTTATCATCTGCTCTGGCCCTGGCCATAATGAATTCTCATCATAAAGTAGTGTAAAAGCAGCATAAATATAATGTAATAACAGCAGGATTTAACAGCATGAATCAACAGTGGACTGTTGTGGCTTTCCAAATCTGTACTGCAACTTTGCTATCTCAACAGAATGTTGGAAAGTAAATGAGGTAGCATTAGGGTTGGAGTGGTTCCAGTCATCATAAGCAGACTGACTTCATGGTTCACTGGTGCTGCGAGGATGCTGTCTTGTCCTATTTCAGTCTTGCTGAGTGTGTTATCATTTCCCTTGTGGCAGTATGATCACATACCAGTAACTGATACACTGTAGGTCATGAATGTGAAACTGTAATGAAAGAACTTGACATTTTATTGCATTTTGTTGTGCTTTCTTTACTTTTCAGAAAGAAATCCATTCCAGTTAAAAATATTTGTGATATTTTTAACAGCTTGGATAGTCTTAGATACTTGGTTTTGCTTCCATTAGTATTTTGAGTACTCAGTTACTTCTTGTTAACGTACCTACCAGTTACAGTTTATCAGAACTCTTCTTAGTGACCTGCTTGTTTTCTTCATTGGTAGGCATTGTTGTACACTTGCGAGTGCTATCCAGAAGGTGCTGCTTCTTTTCAGGAAGAGTAAATAGGGAAACTCCAAGATACTAGAGGATAATGATGTAAAGAGACTGTGTTTTCCTAGTCACCCCAGTGCATCCATCTAACAATAATAATAGTTATTAGTCTTGTCTACAAGAAAAGCTTTATTTTCCTGTATTTTAATGGCAATTTAGTAAGTTTTCCCTGTATCTGTGATATTTTCTTTTTACCTATCTGAACAGACTGTGGGAAGTAAATGATATTGTTGTATTTGTGAAAATAATTTGGATATTGTGTTATAAGTATTAATTCTGCCAGCTTTACTTAGCCAGTATTTTTCTAAAAATTTTAAGTTATGTAGTTATAATCCAATTTTCTTACTGTCATTTAAGAAGAACATAAGAAGCTTTTTTTCCCTGGTGTCTTTCCTAACAATTTAATTTCTGTCTTTATTCCTGAGAAATGATGAGAAGTGAATCTCCATTAGATCACATCCATGATAGTGAAAGTGGATTTTATTCTTTGGTGATACATATTTAGTTGATAGATGTAAATGTGAAAGATAATGATTTCATACTGTGTTGGGCTGTGGGTTTTTCGTTGGTTTTGTTTTGATTTTTTGACTTTTAAATGGCACTTAACAGTATCAACAAAAACACAATGTGATGTCCTACCAGGAGAACAACAGCAACAAAAAAATAGTTAATTATGTTTAAGAAGAATTTTTTCTAGTGAGCTTCTGTGGGAATCAGTAATTGGCATGATGCTCTTCAGCATTTCCATTAATAAAATAGCAGATAATAAGCATCTGTAGATGACACAGATTTACCGTTCAAAGGGAAGAGAACGGTGCAGTTACATAAGTCTTTGAATCACTTGTTCAGCTTACTTCTTCAGGCAAACTGTATTTTGATGTAGTTAGATGAAAAATGTTTGTAAATGCAAGACAAGTAGATTTGGTCATTTCTCTGGAGTAAGAGGCTGTAGTCTGGAATGTGTGCCTTCCGAAGACCTCCTAGGGGGCATTTCTGACACCACTGTCAACATGAACTCCCAGAGTGTTGCTGTGGAACATGAGAGTAATTGGATCCTTAAATTAATGAATGTGTTTTTGTTGGTGGTGGTGTTTGGGGGGGGAATGGTGGTGGTCTGGTGTTTTTTTTAATTATTGCATCTAGTTCTGATGTCTGAAGTCAAAAACACAGAGAGAGTGGGTCAGAGAGAATAAGTGAAGTGTTCAAAAACTTTAATTTGTCAAAGAATAAGACCAATAGTTGAAAAACTTCATTAGGAAAAGAAATTAACACAATAACAAAGTGATCAATTTCTGCAGCTTTTAAGGATTTCAAATTGGTGTTTTTCCTGAAAGAAAAAAATAAAAGCAAAGAACCAAAGTGTAGGTTTAGTTCCTATTATCTACACAAGAGGTCAGACCAAGATAAGTAATGATCTTTTCTGACTTTAACATCTGTGACTTTAGGAATCAGCCCCAAATTTTTGTTGTGTATCTGATGACCAATAATCCCAGTGACATGCATGGTTGCTATTGTGTATAGATACAACAATCATCCTAAATTCTCACCATTTTTGAAACAATTAGACAATCAGTTTGTCTATAGTACAGTTTTGTAATGGCAGTTTTAATTTCTACTACCTATATAATGTTTTTCCCTTTATACAATTAACTCTTAAATATTTTGTTATTTAGTAATTCTTAATTATCCTTATAGACCAAGAAGGACATAGTGTTAGAACCATATTGCTATTTAAAAAATATAAGTCTCAAATTAGAATAGAATCATAGAATTGTTGGGGTTGGAGGGGACCTGAAGGATCATCTAGTTCCAACGCCCCTGCCATGGGCAGGGACACTTCACACTAGATCAGGTTGCCCAGAGCCACATCCAGCCTGGCTTTAAAAAGCTCCAGGGATGAGGCTTCCACCATCTCCCTGGGCAACCTGCTCCAGTGTTTTCACCACCTTCATGGTAAAGAATTTCTTCCTATCATCCAATCTGAATCTACCCATTTCTGTTGTGGGTTTTTTTTTCTTTCTTTTTTTTTTTTCCCATTCCTCGTAGTCCTATCATTACCTGACACCCTAAAAGTCCCTCACCCACCCCTTTTTCTCCTCAGATCCCAGAGCACCTGGAGTCTCCTCCCACCCCAGGTGTGGCCACTTGACCCTCCCCGCCCACTCCCCTTTTAGTTCCCCCCAGGAAAGGTAGAAGCCCTAAGATGAGCCCATCTGGGCTGAGGGATCCTCCTCTCATCGCTGGTGAGTCCCCATGGTGCACACTGGGTGATGGTGGTGGTGACAACAAAGGCCGGGGGGCCTGGTGGCCCCCGGTTAGGTAGGAAGAATGTTTATGGCTACTCTGATATCATCCATGGGTGCTGGCTGGGCTTCTTTACTGGGGCTGAGCTCCTTTGTGTGGTATCTTGGCTGGTGAGGGTCTTGCCCCTGGCTATGGGATGGGTGCAAAAATGGTGGTGGTGGAGCAGGAGCTGTTTAGGCAGGGTGGAGGGATGGTGTAGAGGGAGCAGGAGCTGCACTGGGAAGATGAAGTGGGGTGAAGCAGAGGGGTTAAACCAGATGACTCCTAGAGGCCACTTCCAACTCTGGTGATTCTATGATCTAGTTCCAACCCCCTTGCCATGGGCAGAGACTCCTTCCACCAGACCAAGTCAGCATCTTTAAGGGCATATTTTATTTTTTTTACTGTATGTAGAAATCAAAACATAATATGGTAGCTGTGATGAACTGATGGATTTGGGGTTTGAAGCTACCTTATTTTAAAATTTAGGTCTTCTGTATATTGACATAAGAAATGAAATGATGATCTGAAATTCAATAGTGAATAAAAATCATTGACATAAGAACTGTTTAAAATCCCACTGAATTTGTGGAAAGGGTTTGACTATTTCAATACTGTTGCTCAGCAAAGGTTAGTCTTTGAAGTGTAGTTAGTGGAAAACACTAAAGTAAATTAATAACTGAAAGACAAATTGTCTTACCAATATGTTAAATTATGTTATTCTAGAAAGAAAATTCCATGAACCATGCCTAAATTTGCAGCCTGACTCAATAAATTTTCATTCAGAAAAATGGTAGGAAGGATACTCTAGGAGAGTTGGGCTAGATGATCTTCAGAGGCCCTTTCCAACCCCTACTGCTCCCTGATTCTGTGACAGGCATTTGTTAATAGCTACCGTTGTTTCCAAACACACTGAAATACATGAAAATAGTCTTGTGTCTACTGATGTAATTTTTTCCCAGAAATGTTAATTTAAAGGTGATTATTTCAGCAACTAACCTCAAAAATTTCTGAGTTTTATATTTAAACAGATTTAAAATCATAGACTCCATCATATAATTGTTAGGGTTGGAAGGGACCTCAAGGATCATCCAGTTCCAGCCCCCACCTCACACTAGATCAGGTTGCTCAGAGCCACATGCAGCCTGGCCTTAAAAGCCTCCAGGGGTGCTGCTTCTACCTCCTCTCTGGGCAACCTGTTCCAGTATCTCACCACTCTCATGGTGAAGAACTTCCTAATGTCCAGTCTGAATCTACCCATTTCTAGACTTGTTCCATTCCTCCTAGTCCTATCACTCCCTGACACCCTAAAAGTCCCTCTCCAGCTTTCTTGTAGCCCCCTTTAAAATACTGGAAAGCTACAATAAGGTCTCCTCAGAGTCTCTTCTCCAGACTGAACAGCCCCAACTGTCTCAGCCTGTCCTCATGGGAGAGGAGCTCTGGCCCTCTGATCACACTTGTGGCCCTTCTCTGGACACACTCCAGCACCTCCAGATCCTTCCTGTAATAGGGGCTCCAGAACTGGCCGCAGTACTCCAGGTGGGGTCTCACCAGAGTGGAGTAGAGGAGGAGAATCACCTCTCTTGACCTTCTGGCTATGCTTCTCTTGATGCAGCCCACTATGCGATTGGCTTTCTGGGATGCAAGTGCACATTGAGAGCTCATGTTGAGCTTCTCATCCACCAGCATCCCCAGGTCCTTTTCTTCAGGGCTGCTCTCAAGCCAGTTGTGGCCCAGCCTATATCGATGCTTGGGATTGCCCCAGCCTAAATGCAGGACCTTGCACTTAGTCTTGTTGAACCTCATGAGGTTGTCATGGGCCCATCTCTCCAGCCTCTCAAGGTCCCTCTGGATGGCATCCTTTCCCTCCAGTATGTCTGCTGCACCACACAGCTTGGTGTCTTCAGCAAACTTGATGAGAATGCACTCAATGCCATTGCCAATTGTGGGTCTCTATAAAGCCTATTTGTAGGCGAAAAGCTGTTTTGTTTAAAAAGGCTTCAATAATTGAGTAATAACTTCTGGGTTTCATTACTATTTTTTAATTTTTTGTCACTGTGTCCAACAACTTAATTTGAGCACTGGAAATAAGTTAGGTCTGCCACTAAGTTCTGTCTTCCCTTATCTTGGAAGCCCGTATGAAGTAACAGGAAATACATGTATGTTTTCTGTTCAGAGCTTGAACAGCTTTAAGGATGCTGAGATCAAACTCTGCCCAGGTCCAGCAATATGTTTTGCAGGCTGGGAGGACCACCTTGCAGAATTGGTGTCATCTCTCATCTGCACGTGTTGTCAAGAGTTGTGTTTGGTCTGATTCCTTCAAAAGGAAGGAAAGGATATCCTGCAGGATGTGTATAATCTGGAAAGATTTCCTGGAAGCCTTGCTTTATGGCTTGTATTTTACAGAGATGCTGTTACTATTCAAGCTTTAAATCAAATCTTCCACAAAATGAAAATCTAACTGTTGTTCTGTAAGTTCCCAGGCAAAGCACTTTGTGATTACTGGAAGGGTTTTTTTTTTCTCTCATCCTCCAATGTTTTTATTTCTAGTAAATACAACAAAGGAATCTCTGTGGTTTTTTTCCATTTCAATATAAAAAGGATTTTCATGAGCAAAGGATAAAACCTATTCTTCCTGAGCAATTTAAGTGACCTGCTAAACTAAATGCAGTGGCAGGGCTTCTATTTAGTTAGTAATTCACAGCTGTCACTAAAGACATCTCTCTACAAAGAAAAGTGTTTTCTTTCCATGTTTTTCTTCAGCAGAAACTGCTGCGTAACAATTTCAGTTATTGGCCTTATCAGTGTGTAACCCTGGAGAAGACTAAAATCACAGGAGCCTGTACACATGACTACCAAACTCAATCAAAACTACTGATAAGAGAACAAAGATAAATTAAAAGCTTTTGGAGTATGAGCTGAATAGCAGGATGAAGTGACATATGCCTTTCTTTGAGACAAGCAGAAGAAGGAGGTCTAATTTTCTTTGTTTTAATCTTCAGTTCTCTTCTATGGTTTCCCAAATGCTGGTGCGTGTAGATTTTGCTGTCTCACAATAAAATAGTCTCATTGTGACTGCAAAACAGTAAAAATAACAAGAATTAAAGTCCCTATTGTTTTGTCTTCTAGTTGGAAACAAGCTGGATTTAAAATTCTTCCAGAGATGCCATTATGACAGATTTAGTATTGCTATCACAGCCTCCTAGTTAGCTCTTTCAGCTGCCATCAAGAGTGAGATTTTTACACATGACAATACTGGGTTTTGCATTAGACATCCCTTTACAAATACAGTGAGAGCTCCTATTTATCCCATCCTAATTCATTTCTACACAGTAGCATTTGCTTGCTGTTAGCTGACTGAATAGCAGTGGTTCCGTCCAGTCATCAAGAACTGATTCACTAAATCTTAATGTTTTTTTCATCACAGTTCTTACACACACTTGTAGTTTCAGGTTCTTACTTGCATAGGACAACAGGTTAAACAGGAACATCTGAAGTCTTTAGTAGCTGTTGTTGTCTATCACACCATTTTTTAAAGATTGCTGCACCCTGAGGAAAATGACAGAGCGTATCACAGAGCTGTCTCTGAATTGCCAGCTTGCAAGCAAGCCTATTAAAGCAAACTGAAATTGCCACCAGTAACATACCTCTGAAAGTTATATTTCATGTAGTTGATGTTTTTATTCTCCTCTTAGAAAAGGCCATCTTCCAAGCTGTGCTATAGCTTCCTTTCTTGAAGATCATTGTGATAAATACAGGAGTTCCCCCTCTCATCTGCCTGCCATGGAACAGATAACACATTAATCATTGTGGGCAAACCAGCCCATCAAATGCTTAAACACGTAATGCACCACTAGAAATGTTATCACAGTTTTGGCTGAACCCTTAAACACCTTTTGGTCATCTTCATTTATTTAAACAAAATGACATTTTATTCACAAGCTATGGCTTTATAGAAGAAATAATTTGGTCAGGAGCCCAATTATTGAAAGAAAATGAATTTGTATATGACATTTTACTTAAAACCTATTTGGTTTATGTGTGGTTTTGAGTCGCTTCAGACAGGTTTTTCTTTGAATCTCTGGAAGTCACAAAAATCACAAACAGTTTCTTCATGTACTTGGAATTTTTCCCAAACCATATGAATGTAAGAACCCTGTACCTGGGAGTAGCAGTGCAAGCTATTATTAATATTTAGTTTATGTAATACTAGTATCTTTTATATGCTAAAATAATTATGAAAATAGTTTTTCTTTTCCATCTTGAGTTTCCATGTTACCTTTCAAAAACTTTGACTAGCTTGACCTGTGACGACTGATTTTGAGCCCCTTTGCAACTGTTAGAGTGCTTCTCTGCCAAACTGCTGTGTTGGCTATTGGTACAATGACAGGGGCCACTGCTTTCAGTGTGTAGTTTTTTGTGACATTTTAGAGTATAAACTTGTTTATTTCCTTTTGTGTATGGACTAGAATTACCAAGAACAGGTACTTGTTGCCTAAGCACTTCGAGGACCTTAATCTTGGCAATCTTAAAAATCATCAGTCAGAAAAGATTAGCCCACTCCATTGTTACTAACTGTACTGAAAAGACACTCAGTTGTTCTGTTGTGTTTGTGTCTGGAGGCTGTTCTTTTGCAGATAAACAAAGAA
The DNA here is from genome assembly GCA_033816785.1 of Picus viridis. NCBI lineage: Eukaryota > Metazoa > Chordata > Aves > Piciformes > Picidae > Picus > Picus viridis. Next base: position 20,925,646 of record CM066567.1, on the reverse strand, counting down.
TAAATCCTGCATTCAGCTGTTGGTTTGCAGTCTCATATTTTCCATGAAAATTCAGGCATTCATCATCTTACATAGAAATTTGATCTCAAGCTTGAACGGGCTGAAGTTGTAGGTTTCTATTTCTGTCACTATAGTGATTTGTAAGACAAGTATTATATATAACAAATATGTTAGCATTTTAATAGTCTTAGTATTGCAGGACCTTATGATGTTTGTATGCACCATAGATATTCCACATACTCCACTTAGACTTACTATGGTTGGTATCTCTTTGGAATTATGTTTAACAACAACAGTAGACTGAGAAATGAAGAGCTGGCCCTAACAAAGAATATTAAAAGCACATAACTTATTTAACCTTGTAAAACACACTCAAGAGGGAGTGTGATTATTTTCTAGAATGCATTTGGATTGCTTTGAAATGGAGATAAAGATTTAAGTAATTACATAATTTTAGTGAAAGAGCGAAAGCATATACATTTCACTCTGATTCATAAACCATTAATGTAAACAGTGCTGTTTTTCTAAGAGTTGAAGGGACTTTTAGTTTAGGTGTTACTGGGTTGTTGTTTTTTTTTTGTGAGGCTTCTCAGGTTAAATTTGAAGTTTTAAGTTATAAAATTCTGTCAATGTGGAGAGAGAACTTTGGGATGATTTTTTTAATCTGTCCTTTAAACCTGATGTCTTCATGCAGGTAGTTTGGTTCTTTTCTATCCTACGACCGAGCCATCGTTTTTCTGTGTTGATGCCCTGAAGTCTGTTAGGGGTGCACAGATGCTTCTTGGGTTTTGACATGGCAAGTAGGAAACGCTTATTTATTATTCAGAACAAAACAACTATGTAGGGCTTCATGTGATGTGGTTCATTAAACAATGTAGTGGAAATAGCTGCTTTCAGTCCTATATTGCTGGGATGCTGACTATATTCCATTTGAATTACATTCAGGATTTTTTTTTACTTCTAAAAATAGTCTAGTTTAGCTACTGCATTGTGACAGATTTATTGTACTCAGTGCTACTTAGATATATTTACAGACAATTTTGCATCAGCAATTCTTAATAGATGTTTTCTCTAAAACAAAATGAGATTATACTCAGCAATTTACAGTGAAAATATATTTTTGTCAAAATACACTAATTTCTATAAGTCTGAAATATATAAATAATTGGTGCACCCTTCTACCTGGGGTTTATTATATTAAATTGATATTTTGTGATTTTTTTCTTCTTTTTTTTGCTGGGCTTGTAACCATACTAGAGCATTAAAATTTAAGCCATTCTAGAGAGAGGAATATATGTGAATTTGGAGCTGTATAAACTGATCCACTTACCATGATTTGGCAATGCATTTTCAGGAAAAACCAAACCAAGAAGAGTGGGTAGCATATGGACTTCATGGGAAGACAGAATTGTAAATTTTCTGTTGGAATCTGCTGTACAAATATTTCCATCTTGCTTGACCACAGACAATGATGATAGAATGTAGTAACTTAGTGATCAGCAACTCATTTTGGAAAATAAATTCTGCCATAGTTGCAGCAGTCTTAGTTGGTATATTGGGTTGTATTTTTGGATGGCATTTGTTTGGGGATTTAGTTATTTTTAACAGAATGACTTCTGTTCTTTTACTTTTTGACTTTGGATATTTTAATTTGTTTTCCTTTATCTGTTGGGTTTGTTTTTTTTGCGTGGAGCTAGTGGCAAGCAATATGGCATAGCTTGTTGCATTTTAACAAAAAGTAGTAGTTTGCTATGATTTGTGTTTTGGTGTATACAAAGTAAACTTATACCAACAACATAAGTATTTCATAAGACAATACAGTAAAAAGTATAATCAAAGTGATGAGGACTGTTGTGCTCTGTGCAGATGGAGAATTGAGAAATCTTTGTGGACATTTCCTGGGATATTCCGTTTTCATGTGAGATTTTTAAATTGGAAGTTCTGTTTTCTCTAGTTCAGAAGGAAGAACCCAAGACTGGTTTTGTTTGACTGATTAATGTTTGTTTATGTAGTTGAACATCTTTTAGGTTCTGTGGCAATGCTTCTTTTAAGTCTATGTCCTTTTTTATGAACTCATGGACACAGTCTCAAGCTGCAACAGGGGAAGTTTAGGCTCGAGGTGAGGAGGAAGTTCTTCACCGAGAGTCGTTCACCATTGGAATGGGTTGCCCAGGGAGGTGGTGGAGTCACCGTCCCTGGAGGTGTTCAAGTGGGGACTGGACGTGGCACTTGGTGCCATGGTCTAGTCATGGGGTCTGTGGTGACTCTTCCAACCTTGATGATACTGTGATACTGTAATATTATGTAGATAGTAAGTATCTTTCACGTTTCATTAAGAAAGATCTAACATGGCAGTTTGTTTCCTGTTTTAAGATTTAGGGATGGCAATTACTTGTGATTTTTATGTTTGAGAACAAGACATAAGGCTACCTACAGTATTACCTAAGATGTAGTCCTTTAATGCACTTTAAAACTTTATTAACTTATATATTTTCATACCTGTGTAAATGAAGATGTAAATCTTCTCTTTATCTGTGTGAGCACAGCTTCTCTTGACATGGTTCTTTAGAATCATATATTTTATGAATAGTAATTAAGGTTGCTAATGACTAATGTAAGAGATCCTTACTGGATGGAACAAGATTTTAATTGCTCTTTTAGAGGGCTTTAATATGCTGATTCCAGGAATCCTGTTCAGTAGTTGTGAAAAGAAGAACATGAAAGGGAAATGATAAAACCATCCACTTTTCATAGGCTTTCATTTTCAGAATATTAAGATTTGTTTCTATGAAGTTCTTATTAGGAATATGGAAATAACTATAAGAATAGCATACTACTTTGTTTTCAGAACATTAATGGGAGTCTGTTCAGTTGAAGAATAAAAAATGTATGTATGAATCAAATATATGTATTATATACATTTGAATTAAGGAATAAATACTTGCTGAGAATCACTGCACATTTGAGTTGCTGAATGTAAACTGATAGCAGGAGAAGTTAACTGTTTACCTCTTTAGATAATTTTTCTGTAAGTAATCATTTTAAGATGCAATGGGTTTAGTTATAAACTGAATAAATTCTGAATGTTTTTTACCCCGTACTTATTTTCATACTGTTCTGAGTATGTTTCATGCTGTTCTGAGTTCTGTATACTGTGATCTGTTGGTTAAGATCTCATGGCATAAGAAAGAAAGTTCAAAATTAAGATAAATAAGAATGATTGTTTAATAGGCTATTCTTTGGAAAGAAATTCTAGATGTATAATTTAAGCCATGTGCAATAAAGAGATGTCCGGCGGGGAGGGTGGAATATCAAAATTAGCATTGAATTCATGCAGTTTGATGTTCACTATTTCAGCAAATATTAGGGTTGGGTTTGTTTCCTCTAAGCTGTCACAGGACAGGATGTGGACTTCAAGATTGAAGGTAGGAGTTCCTAAGCGATGCTGATTTATGATTTGACAAGAACATATCGCTCCTAAATCCTTCAGACCATGTCCAGCACAGGTTTAAATGCTCCTAGTACTTAGCATAGATAAACCAATGTTTCCACAATTCTATGATTCCTTATCTTGTACTTATCAATGTTTAGGTTTACCCATCCTCTTTGAAATTACAAGAACATGAAGGGCATTAAAGCATCCAATATCCAAACCAGACTCTTTTGTGTTATCTTAGTCATCACTGCCTACATGGCTGTAAACTGTGGCTCGTAGCTTTCCATGCTCAGGGAGCAGCATGGCTGTATTGCCAAAGGATCCAGGTCCACTTATGCTTCTTAACCTGTATCTGCAGCAAATATTTCTTAACCTGCAGCAGATAACCTCTTCCTACTATGTCTTTAATACTATATTTTGAAGTCTTACTTTTCTCAGTTCCAGCTGTGCCCAATAGGAAAGGAATGTTTTGTCAGGCTCCAATACATAGGTAATTAAGGAGATGCACAGCACTCCAGAGATGCAGCTCATTATTTGCAACTCCACGTAGCAGGTTAGGACAGGTGGAGAAATAAGAAGTGACAGCAGCATAGGGGATATTTCTGAGTGCACTGAAAGAGAAAAACAGCACTCAAAAAAAAAAAAAAAAAAAAAAAAAAAAAAAAAAGAGCTTGTCTCAGCGCTCGAGCCCTTCTTATTTGGTGCATTACATATCAACAGTGAGGGGCACGGAGAAGGGAAAAGTAGCTCTAAAGTAACTGAACAAGGTCAGCCTGGTGCTGCAGCGTGTGCTGAACCTATGCTTTCATGTTACCAGTCAGTGTCTTTGCTGCTGCTTTGATAGCAGGCTGAAGGGGGAGGGTTTGGACTAAGCTTGGCTGAGTCCCAAAGCAGCAGGTATCCTTCATCCTAAATATCTGGGAAGAGGATTAGAGGTTAGCATTGCACAGCACATTACTAGCTTGGCCACTGCAGCTGTTAAAGGGTCTCAGTAGCTCAGGCACAACTGTCTGCTTGACTGTGCAATGCAGAGGAGGGACTGAGTCACAGACAAGTTTCTTACTTGATACTAGCCATCCATGTCACCTTTTCCTTTCACATTTGACAATCCCAAATGTGACCAGGGGGGGGGGAAAATACTGTAAGGGAAATAGTAATTAAATCACTCCTATATTAAGTATTTCTTTTTTCCTGTGTAGTGGTTGGGAAAAAAATGTTTTGAATCATTGTCCAATCTCTAGCACCACATTATACAATTTCCCATAAAATAAAAAAAAACACAACACTTTGAATTCATTGAATGCATATGGTTTATTTCTGGTTTATACTACCTAACAAGATAAATGGACACTTTCCCTGGCAATAATTGGTTTCCTTCTTAGCTTGTCTCAATAATGTGTCTAAGTAAATTTTAGTAGTATTGCGCTTCATTAGTTCTTTAAAAGTGGGTTCTAAAATTTCGAGTGTAACCTTTGAATGCACAAATAACTCCTATAAAGAAGCCATTTAATCAAACTGCCAGCATAAATTTTGCAGTGTTTCATATGTGTGCATATTGTGTAACTTGTTCAAAATGCAGCTGTTAGCAATTCTTTATTAAATAATGAAAGATTATGTATAAAGTTAACTTACCCTCCATTTGGTTATGTGCAGTCCTAAAGTATAATATCAAAAAGTTCATGATCATAAAATGTAGTAAGATTGCAGCTTTTGCCTATCAGTACAAAGTAGAACCGCGTTAGAGCAGAAGTACTCAGACCATAATTGCATTGTGGTTAGCAGCAGGATTAACAACTCTCATGGAAAAATACTGTATTTTAGGGCTGTCTTTATTTGCTAAATTAATAGACTGGTTCTCAGTTTTGATGTTAAAAACTAACTCTATTAATTTCCTCAGTATGTTCAAGTTTGATTTTTGCTTTAGTTATTGGTATTTTTATATTAACAAGAAATAAAAGCCACTATTCTATTATTGGGGTTTATGTTCTGTTAAGTTTCTTCTCTTTAAAAAACCTGCAGTTGAACTTTTCAACAGTTCACACACAGAAGTCTGAACTGAGTTTTCAATGTAAATAAATTGCTTTGATTCTCATAGAAGAGACCTTTATGCTCTTCTCATTAGAATAACAGTTTTGTGTTTTATTAAACTATCAATGTGTTGTTTGTTCCATAATTGGTTTTACGGTTCCTGATTCCTTCAGGATCCACATATGCAGTTAGAGTGGGAGTGACAATAAATAGTATAATGACTATAGATAGTCATTAGCACATAACCAAATCTTATCCTAAAAACTATTGATTAAAAGGATTATAGCAGACTTCATACTATAAAGGGACTTGCTAATGAAACAGGGTTCAAAAGTGATAACATTTGCTGTGGTTTTTCTTCTGGAGTTGTTGGCAGGTTTTTTATTATTTTTTAGTGGGATGAGATTTCATTGGGTTACAACCTCAGTAAGGAGAAGGAGGCTCATAACTTTGTAGTAATTATTAAAATGTGTTTTGTGAAGTTTTTCTTAGTATTCAGTTTTGATTTAGATTGCAAGGAACAGAGCTTGACCATTTTGAGTCTAGAGGAAACTGAGGAATACATTGAAGAGTAAGGGCTGTAGAAATCATCTTCTTTTTGAGATCTTTTTCTTGTAGTCTGGTATTTTCTGTTAGATATTTGTATTAGAACTTGTGTGATAAGGTGTTATTCCCACAGGAATAATTTAGTATCTGACAATAGCTATTGCTTAGCAATGTTGTTTACAGCATAGACCTTGTTCTTTTACTTTTCTGACTTCTAAAGCTTCTTTCATTATGACAGCACTTCCATCAACTATACCACTTTGAAAATACTCTTTTCCTTACATTTTAAGCAGAGGTATAAGTAAACAGATTAATTTGAAATAGTTGTGTGTTTTGTTTTGGGTAGTTTTTGGTTTTGTTTTTTTTGTTTTGGTTTTTTTTTTGGTGGTGTGTTTTGTTTTTGGTTTTTTTTTTTTTTTTTTTTAATTTAGCAAAGTTATTCCATAGAGGAGGAATTAATTGCTGGTCGCACCTACCTGTGCTTCTTCCCCAGTCAGGAAGAAACTGTTCACTGCTTGAATGGCAATGAGGAAAGGAGATTGCAAATGCCTTTCCACAGTGTGGCATGAGAGGGCAACTGCCACCTATAGACTGAACTGGCAGTGCTGGCAGGCTATGCCACACATCTAGACCTTGAAGTTCAAGAGATTAATATGGCTATTCAGTGAGTAAAAGAGCTAAGTGATTCTTGAGGGCTTTGTTTTCCAAATGCGAAGGGTTTGTTGTAGATGCAGCCAAAATATAACAGAGTGCACTAGAACTTTGGAAACTCGAGCTCTGCTGATAATCATCTGACTGCCCTTATGCCTAGCCCAGGTGGCATCACAATATCATTTGAATTAAACTGAAAATATAATTATTTGGGGAATATTTTACAAATACTGATTTTTAGACTCAATTTTCTGAAATATTCTTTTTATGGTAAGTAGTAATTCAGTTCATGATTCATTGTATATCTATCTCCTAATTTAATTCTGAATGCTAATAGGAAAATTAATTTAAGCAGTTAGTGTGGATGCTTTATTTACATGTGGATGCTAGTGGTTCCTACTTCATCTGGTGTAGGAAAAAATAAGACTAATAAAATTAAGTAAAGATTCTTGAGTCACTGTTCTTGTAATCATCTTTGCTCTTACGTAGGTGCAAATGCTAAATTGAGTCAGTTTAGATAAAATTCTCAGGTCATCTTTATTATTAGAATATTTTTTATATTTCTTTAAATAAAAAGACTGGGGGGGTTGTTTCTTTTGGGGGTTGGGTTGGGGCGGGGGTGTGAGGAAGGAGGTTGCATTGTTTATTTTCAAAGAATGCTCCTTATTCAGACGTCAATAAAATATTTTCTTTAGCAGTGAAAGAAATTTGCCAAGTTCTACTTTATTTTTAGCAAGATGTAAGTTTTACTGCTGTTTAAGCCAGTTTTGAAGCACTCTAACAGAACACAGAAAGTTAAGCCTTTAGAAACTCACTCGTGTAGTGTGTCTTTGGCCAGTTACTTTATATGGATTTACAATATTCACTGGTCAGTATCAGTCTTAGACTTTGGGCAGATAAGAAGTCTTCTCCCATGAGAAGACTGGCTAAATGTCCACTCACAGGTGGACTTAAACAATGAATGGATTACTCTGCCATTTATTTATGTAAATTTGCAATTGATGACTGAAGTTTCAAACTAACTCTTCTCCATTAGGGCTATTTCAGACTTGATCCATGCATTAAATTTCTTATAATATAGATTAAAGATGTGGTCTTCACATGCTCAATAAAGAGGGTAAAGTTGAATGATTTGAGGTTTTCAAAGCCTGGAGTGCCAGATTTCTCCTGCTGTTATTTCTGTGCTTTGTCTCCTGGAAGAAAAGAATGTTTTATCTGGTTCTCCATGGGTCAATTCCAAACAAACCTCTAAAACTTAATTTATTTTAGAAAATATGATCTGTTCTGTAAGATGAAGTACCTTCAGTGCTTTGGAGAGGTAAAGGTAACAAAATTAAAGGAAGTGACTGTTATTTTACTTCCTTCTCAATCTTTGAGCAGCCAGATGTTTGTGAAGGGGACTGCTATTTCTGATAGAAATATCCAGCATGGTCGCCTTACTATCAAAACAGTATAGCAGAATTCATTCATCTACAAGAATTACCTGTTTCACAAACATGTAGCATCATTTTCTAGTTTGAAAAACATGCACAGAAATTGCCACAGAAACAATCAGTGTAGCAGACCAAATGGGTGACTAATGTAGACTTCTCCTTTCCAATCTCATGCTGAAACTGTTTAGGTTTTGTTCACTAGCTGCTGAATATCTTAATAGTACAATAGTTCTATACAAGTAGGAGTTGGTTGCCTCATCCGTTGAGGTGATGTTCTACAAAGTACAAGTGCTGAGGTCTGCCAGCAGGCTTACGGTTCTCCACTGTCTGGAGGATTGGTTTAGGCCAAATTTATTTGAACAGGAGCCCAAAGGAAAATGAAATCACTGCACAAGCAATATCAATCATGTGTACCATTTTGCATCAGGAGTCTGACCCAGCAAAGTCTTGGCAATGCAAACAGTAAAACAGCTAATTTAATAAAACTCACTGAATTAACTACTGTGTCTTACAGATGGCTGAATGTTACTTTTGCAAAAGGAAAAAACTTTCATGGAAGTAGGTGTTTATCATCCCTTCCCACAACCTTCCAACTCCTCACTGCTAATTTACTAATTGCAGTTACCAACATAATTGTCAGATAAGTAGGTAGAAATTTAAAAAAAGAAAATGTTTTTTTTTTTTTGCAGTTCTATTGCACTTTATTAAAAATGTGTTCTCATAACTGTAATAGAAACATTATTGTGCTGACTCTGTTGTATTGCTGCTTACTTTTTATGATTAAATATATAGTACTGCTCAACTTCTGTCCTTTCTTGTTTTGTATTACAAGAGCCAGTATAGCAAGACCATGAAATAGATTAAGCCAAAATGATTCTCTCATACACACACACACAAAAAATAATTTCCTGTAAACTTCTTCTCTGTGCTATTTCCAAAATCACAGGACCCTTTGCTGAGGGATCCTGCAGCCATCTTCCATGAAAGCAGGGGCAGAGGAGGAAGAAGGGGAGATGAAAAAGAAAAGCTATATGAGGAACAATTTCACTATATACTTATACATAATAATGCAGGATTCTGAGTTGGAGCAAGAAAATGGTTGTGGGTTTAATTGTGTTTCTGCTTGCTTATTCCAGTTCTTTAGAATAAATTGTAACAAATGCATCTATGCAAGAATACAGATCTGCACATGCTCACAAATCTGTGCACATATTCAAATTTGCACAGACTGCCCCACATTCTTTTTCTGCAAAAATAGAGCACCTAGAAGATGCAAGCAGGCTTAACAACTGTGCTTATTCCTAAGTGTAAGACAAGGGGTCTCTCCAGCTGTTTTCCTTGCAAAGTTTAGAACATGAACTTAATGTTTGGTCTACAGTGTGTTTGAGGGCTGTGACCTTTTGTGTAAACAAATCAACTTTCCAAGTTTGGTCAAATTGCTAGCATTCAAAACTGTCATTTACATGAACTCAGGAGAGAATTTGTGGTAGTTAATCTTCCAAAGAATGGCAGTTGGCATGTTTCAACATATATAGATGAGGGTTTGAAGCTTTGTGTTGCTGCAGATCAAGGTAATTTTGGTGCTTTCATCAGAACTGGACGTTCCAGCGCTGTCTCATTGAGCTCCTTGTTGCCTTTATTCCTGGGCTTACTCTGCCTGAAAATTAATTTTGCCTAGGCCTAATATGAGAGAGAGGAAAAACTGACCCATAAGAAAGTATTTCAGGGCAAGAAGCCAAGAATGGGAAATCAGGGTTGAGAATTGAGGTGGGAGCTCACTGAAACTGGCTGAAATTTATTTTGTTATGCTACTTTTCTATTTATACATGAAAAATATCTGAGTACCAGAATTTTGGGGAAAACATCTGAAGTGACTGGGAAGTCTTGCTCAAAACTATCAGAACTAGCAATCAGCTGTGATTTTTGAGAATGTTTCCAATTGTATAGTGCTGTGCCCTGGACTACAACAATACTTCAGATGATAGGCAACACAACAGATAGATAAACTGTCCTCTCAACCATTCAGTGATGGGACAGAAAGCAAACATTTTACAAGCAACACTTTTGAAGGATTCTTCAAAGTACAATCAGGGATTTGAATGTGTGCCAAGTTCAGCATAGATCTTGGATTTTTGGCCAACAGGAGACTGGGCATGTTCCCTTCTGTAAAGCACATGCCCTACAAAAGCCAGAATCTGCATTTTAGAAGCTTTTCAAATTACTATTTGAAAATACTTCTACAAATTAATTTTTATCTGTACTGCTATATAATTAATATTCAAAGAAACTGACCTGTTGTTTACTGTACTATAGAAAAAGCACTACTAGAAAGCAGCGGCATCAGAAATCATGAGATATTCTTCATGTTTGTAGGTGAGAAGGCTAATTAGGGAAGAGAGTCACAGCACTTCTGCAGTGTTGTGAGCAACTTTGTAGCTGTCTGCCTCTTACTAATTTCATAAAGAGGTTATAAAAACATTTAAAGTATTAAAAAGTAGTTAATATTCTACAGCTCCTTAAAGAGGGAGTAGAGATGGTTCATACCTAGCACAGAGATATTTACATGATCTGGGCACATTACAAACTGAAAGTAGGTTGAACAGCTTAAAAGTGGAAGATACCTATGGAATTTTAAAAGAACTATGTGCAAAACAATTGGAAACTTCTAGAACTTAGTTGGAATTGTCAAGTGTGTAAGGTGCAATCATGTGCTAAAATAATGCAGGAAATGTCACCAGTGTAAAAGAAGAATGAGGCTTGTGTCAAACCATTTTGGACTTAACAGAACTCAGAATTAAATTTCTAGTAGTTTCAGGTGACTCAAATCCATGAGCACTGTCTTTCAATTACCAGCAATAATATAGATTTGCTAACACTGTTTACCTCTTATAAGGCTAATGGAATGGTTCTGATACATTAAGAGCTCTCATTTGAGTACAGCAAGGGGTCTCCATCCATGACTGAGAGCACCAGTAGTGGTATAATCATAAATGGGCAGATGTAGATACATTACACACTTGGGCACTATGGCTTTTATTCACTCATAGTATTCACTCTTCTTTTTTCCTCAATACTAGAAAAGAACCATATTTCAGCTACAATTAATAGCTAGTTTCTGAATTGAAAGATTGAATAGCAAGTAATTTGATGAAAGTTACAGGAAAATCACTAAACCTGATGGCATCTCAGGTTTGTTTGGGATACTGAGGTGCTACAAAACAATCATTGTATAAGTAATACATTGCTATTACACTGGTATTAAAAAAAACAAACAATCAAACCAATAATAATGAGGTGGGTTTTTTTGTCTCTTCATCCAGGAGTTGCTGATATTTTTACAGAACCTGCCCACAGTACACTGGGGAAATGAAGAAATTAGCGTACTACTAGCAGAGGCCTACAGACTGAAGTTTGCATTTGCGGATGCCCCTAATCATTACAAGAGATGAATACAAGAGCCAGAAATCATTAAGACCTGATGTTCTGCAGTATTATGGCATGTGTCGTCCTGGTTGTGCTTTCAGCTTATTGCTTTTCCATTTGCATTAAGATGACCGTTAAAATTCCGTTAGAATTTGCAGAATAAGAATGGAATACCAAAGAAATGGCCAAAGCAGGATATTGAGCATTGAATGAACTTGAAAGTGAACTTTTCTGTTCAACATGAAAAATGAGTTCAGAAGTCTGTCACTTTATTTTTTTTTTCCTTTTTATTCCCCTCTCTCTAATTAGGAGAATTGCAGCCTGTCTGGTTTCTGTTGAGAAGTTCTTATGTTCTTCTAAGACTTAAAACTACTTAGGGAATTATTTTGTCATTACTTGTGGGTTACCTGCCATGACTTTTATCAGCCAGTTTTGGTCAGTAAAAGTCATTTATTTTGAGTAGGGAAAAAAAAACCAACAAACCCAACCAACCAAAACGAACTTTTCATAGGCATAAAGACCATATGGGACAGTAAGGCCTGTGTTTTAAAGTTTAGTTATAACTCAGAAGACTCTGATATTCACACACCATCTGTTGTTTCTCCATGGGATTGGGTTAGAATACTTCAATGATACAAGAATATAAAAGGTTGCAATGGAAATGGGTGGCATTTTTCTAAGCATTACTCAGTCTTGCAGGGTTTGTAGAAGCTTTTTTAGCCATACAAAGGAGTTATTTAAAGACAAAGAGTCACGTATAACACTAAAATAAATTTCGCTCTGTATATTTGGAAGTACTTTTAAAATACCGAATGAAATAGAAGGCATTGGTCTTGTCAAAGTAATTAAAGCTTTTCTTTCAAGGCCTTTCAGTTTTTCAGCATGAAAGTTCACTTTTAAGAAATGTGTTAAGAAGCTTGATTTGCAAAGCAAGATGTATTTTTATCTCAGTTGTTGCCTTATACTCCATTTCTAACGTGTTAGAAATGGAAAATTAATCTTATCTTTCCAAAGCTTTTTTTTTGGTTAATTAATACTATTTTTTTCCCTAATTATTCAGAGGAAGTGAGGAGGATGGTTCCCAGTAACAATAACTGTGTACTCATATCTCCCTTGTGTCATTAGCAGAATAAAAATTCTCTATGACTTTATAGAATGAAGTTAACGTTTCCTCATATAATCTTGGGATACTGAATAATTGCTTAAAACTTAGATAATTTAAATGTGCTATTTATTTTCAAGAAATATTTTCAGGTATGAGTTCTGATGTTGCTCTGTTAGATGTAAATAAGTAATTAATTTGTGCCTACCCCCAAATACAGGTTGTTAAGGGTGAGAATTGCAATAAACATTATACTGGAAGTTGAGAATTGTTACTCATCTGTTTAGTTCTCAAATTGCACAACGCTGCACAGAAAGTGTAGTGCACTTTTCAGTTTAGGAAATACATCTTCAAGAGGTTTTCTCTTATGATTTGTTATTGGAAGATTATTTTCAAGCTCTTAAAAATAGATGCATACGTATTTTGAACAAAGCTTTTGCTGCATTACTTGTTTTGGGGGCCTTAGGTTCCTAACACTGACTTTATAATAATTTGGTATTTCAGGGTAAATAGAATAAAATACATTTTTACCAACATGTGATTATGAGATCTATATTTTAAAAATATGTGAAAACTTTCACAGAAGGGGAAAAAATAATTCAGAAACAGGAGTGTTTGATGTATTTCTACGATGTATTTCTATTCCACTGGTGTCAGATGAGGATTTTGGTTGTGATGGTTTCCTGGATTGCCGCATTTGTACCTAGAGTGTGTAGTGGATCTGTCTTTCTCACATGTCCATAAACTGTTTTCCATAAACTCAGTTCATGCTCTAATGTATCAAATTTTATGTTTACAGAGAATATCAAATTGTGCCTAACAGAGTGTCTACCAATAACAGAATAAAAAATATCTGAAACTATTACCATTTGCTTTAAACTTAGTATCTACAATCATTTGTTAATAGAAACGTGTATTATTGTAACAAGAGAAGACACACAGCATTTAATGTACAATGTTGTAAGGGTTTTCTATTATTAACTCTTTTTTGTTAGGATGTTATTTAGCTAATTACATGAAACATGGAAAGTTGACCCAAAGTTTTCTGTTGTGTCAGATGCTCCTGCATAACATTTATGGGATTGAAAGTATAGAATTTCTTTCACTGGGTCTACGTAAGTTGTCTGCCATGTCTTCCAAATTCAACAGATACCTCTTACTTCCCTTGGAAGAGAGTATTATCATTAGAGGTCACATTTACAATTGTGTCTGTGTCAGAAGTTGAAGATTGTACTTGAGCACCTTGCTTTTTAAGGATAGTGGGAAGTATCTGAATATAGTAACAACGCTTATATATATGTAGATACAGATTTTCCTGGAAAATATGATACAGATATATAAATAACATTTATATATCTATAGCTAAAGGAATGATTTTCAGTAAATAGAAGGCAAACTTTTATGTAAAATTCCAAATTTTCAGTGCTTTAACATTTCCATAAAATACTTTGTTTTATTAAAAAGATACCACCTTGCATTTAACAATTCTACATCTCAGGTAAAATGTCATTCCAAACAAAATACTGCATAGAGAAGGAAATGATGTTACCATTATTACATCCCAAGTAGTTTTTTGTGGGTTTTGCTTTTCCAAAATTCAGTATTCTGAATATTATAAAATTCCTTTGTAATACATATTGTCTTATGGAGCAGACATCTTGACACTTCACTAGTGAAATCAGGCAGTAGTTTTCCTAGAACTCTTGTGGAATACTGAAATTGTGTCTAAAATGTTTCTAAAAGAATTTCTGTAATAAAAATTTAAAGACTGTACACTATCAAAAGGTTTATGACTGCGCTGTTTGAAAAATGTAAATAGCAGATTAGGTAACTGAGTAAATACAGCACATGATGGAGGAACTTGAAATAGTATGTAACTCTCCAAGAATTTAGGTTCACCATTTTTTGGCTCGGTTCCTCATGGAAAGGCCCACGAATTTGGTTTTAACTCCAGAACTACAGAATTAGCAGTACATGAAATTCCATGGTATGTTTCTGACTAATACTAAGACCGAGACCCTGGTTAAAAATGTAAAACTGATGAAAGCTAAGGAAATAAAGGCATATTTATGAAGTGCTATGTGGAGTGGAAAGGGGGTTTTATTGTTTTCGTCGAGCACATGGCATGGTTTTGGTGTGTTTATGTTTTATGATCCCAAACCCCTGTATTACAGGAGCAAATGCAGTAGCAAAGCTTCAGGTTTGTGATAACATTTCTGCAACTCTGTGCCTTTGTATCTTGTAGATTTTGCAAGTTAATAAGAGAACTTCCAAAGGTCTCTGCATATACCTTATACATGTGACATACTGAACACCTTCTGCAAAAAAAAAACCCAACCCAAAACAGACAAATTTGTCACCACAGCAGAATTAAAGGAGAGGGCAGGTGCAGCAAATAAAGGCAAAGCAAACCAAGGAGGTACAGAAATTGTTGTATCTCTGGAGGTGAGGAAGGAGAGGGAGCTTCAGCTCCTTGTTGGGGGAAATGCCAAAAGGTAGTACTAGGGTCACTTAGATCTTGAAACTTCCACATTATTGAAATAGACTAACAAGTAAAGAGGGATATCTTGTAGGAACCTCAAGTCCATTGTGTAAAGGAAAGCTAGTAAGAGACTTCCAATAACTGAGATGAGTCTGGCAAGAAAATGTACAAGGCTGCTGATGTGGAAGGCAAAGTTAATAACTTGCCTGTTTAAAACTCCACACAGCATTCAGGGAAAAAGAGACTAAAAATGCAGTGGGCAATTGCTTTGTTGTGTGCTTGACTGACAATGGATTGTACTCACCTGGCTTCTTGCCTTGAATGAAATTTGTGGGTTTTTTCATCTCTAATCTGCAGAAAATCAGCAAGACTACATTTTTCAAATTACCTTTTGAAAAGCAGAACAGATCAAGAAAGTTGAGTAAAGGCCCCAGGATCTCACAAAGAATGTGCTGGGAGACAAAGCTGAAAGGCATTGGCTAGTTGATTTCCTTGTACAAAAGCAGTCTGGGATATCTGCTTATGTCCTGGACACACATCTCACAGATAAACATGTGAAGAGCAAGGCAAAATCTTTTCAGAAATCTGATCCTCACTTCAGGTCACTTCCTCCTTGAAAAGAGAATGGGGAGGAATTTAAGCAGTTTGTAGTGCTTTCAATTCTTTGGCAAAGTGGAAAAGCCCCTAGTCCAGCAATCACTCAGGCAGGATGCTGTGCCATGGGAAAGAAATCCAACTCGAGTATTTCGCATCACTCTGATGAAGAGTGAAGTTCCTGAGCAGTTTGATTCCAGATGATTTGCAATTTTATAAGTTAAAGCTGAAATCTTGCATTCTATCTAATTCCCTAAGCTCAGTGAGCTGAGGCAGCACTGCAATAAATAATTAAATTGCTATGGAACCTTATCAAAGAACCTTTTAACACTTCAAAGCATTCTGTACATACCCTACATTTAAGTCAAGACATATGCCAGAAATGAGAGGCTGAGAGACAGACTACTGAAATTCTCTCAGAGACAGGTGCTCTGAAATGGAGGCTGTTTTTTTTCTGTCCAGAAGAATTTCCTACAAGCTTCCAAATGGGAATAATGCACAGTCAGTAAAGCATAGTTGTTTGAACTGGACTTCCACATTTATGCTTGTGATGAAGCTTCCTCAACATAGAAAATTGAAGTCTGAACTTGCTACTAGTATGTACAGGGATCCTTAGAAACTAAAGTCTGAACTTCAGGTATTCATTTTGTCCCTAATATAGAATTACCTGGAAATGTAAGTCAGAATGGGCAAGATTTCTAGAGAAGTCTGCTGCAACGTCCATTGATCTGCCTTTGTTATCAGATCGATCAAGATTTAATGTATCTGTTTGATTTGATTTTCCCCTTATGTATCCTACACAACTGAGATTTCATTTCTGTGAGATCTGGATTGCGGGGGCCAGTCCACTTTATTCCAGAAATTTCTTACCCAACCATCACTTAAACCTGTGCTTACTCATATATCCCCTCATGGGAAGAAAAACATTTTGAATGTCAGAGCTGTAGAAGAAAACCACAAAACCAGGGAATTTGCAAGAGTTTTATTCCCATTCATTTCTGATTTCCAGAAAGGATGAGGAAATGCACCTCTTGGGGTGTTTGGACAACTTAATCCTCAAACTCAAAAAACAGACTCTGATAGAATATTTTGTACTTCAGGCTATTTATCTTTGTCTGTTTTCATCTTCCTCCAGAAAGAATTGAGATTTCCAGTGAACAGTGCCTGCTACCAGGCCATTTCATCAGTTCTGTTTCTTCTTTTAGCAGCAGCAGCAGAAATACAAAATGCATAGCTGTCATGATAGCTCACAGGAGGTAACAAGATGCTTAGGCTTATCAGTAGTTAGATGGCTATCTCGCTCACAAAATGTCATTGTAACAATTAAGGCAATGCAACAGACTTGGCATTTTTTCATCAGTTTTGGTCAAGAAATAAGTCAGTAACTGCAGCTCAAAGCGATGCCTGTAAAATCACTTTTAGACTGTAGTCAACAGTAGGCTATAGATGTGAAAAAAACAAAATATATCTCTCTCTACCTGATCTAGGAGCAATTTATCCTAACACATCAGTGAGTATTTGCTGCAACTGTACAGATTGTAGTATCTCATGCATATAAGTAAAGCAGCTTTTGCATGAAGGGATGAATTAAGTTGACATACCAGATAGATCTTTGTCATTGCATTTTTTCCCAGATATTTTACCAGTCTTCCGTCAGTGGAAAACTTTGTCATTTGTTTCAGAAATACGTGCCAAGTCTTAGAATTGCCCTGATGTGCTGTGTTTAGTTATCTAGACCTATCTCCCTATCAAAGACCCTAACTAGCCCACTTTAAATGTTCCTCCACTAAATTAATATCAGTTTTGTGTCCTCCTGCTTGCATGTCTTGATGTTTTTATATGTAACTTTCTTGTGAAGTACTCATGTAGAAAGTTTCTGCAAGACAGCAGTGGTAGCCTCTCAATTTCAAATTATGGTTAGAGGATACAGTGGAACTTGTTCAAGGTACCTAGCTGATACCTGTACAGAATGGATTAATATAGCTACAATGAAGAGAAATTTGGGTTCAAACATCATAGTTTTGGAATCTTCAGTTACAGCATGTACATGAATATGTATCATGAACAGTCTCTTGGTGACTAGTAAGTACTAGCAGCTATGTTTTAAACTCAATTTTATATATATATGTGTGTGTATAAATGTTTGTACTGTAATTTTAGGTGTTTTGTCAAATCCAGTTTGGGACATTGAGTGTTAGACTTGTATTATGTGGTAACTTCATAGGGTGAATATATCTGAGGATGTAGTAATCACACAATCGTCAATCTCCACTTTTATAGAATCTTTATAATCTTGTTTTGCCTTCTAGCCTTTAAAGCATGCCAACAGAAGCTGCAGAATGAGGAAGTGATACACCATCAGCTTCTGGCTTACTGAAAAGCAAGTGATTTTAACTTCAGAAGTAATTGGTAGATTTGTTTCTTCATTGGCCTAAGTGAAAGGAAATGTAATGTCAGGATCTGAAATCAAGTTCCAGTACCAAGATTATTTTTTATCAAAGGAAAGAAACAAATTTGGGTAGAGAAGAACAAAAACAACACCACAAGAAAAAGCACAAACAAAAAAACCCTGATAGATCTGAGGCAGCCCACAGTAAAAGAGTTGCCAGTGTCTGAATGGAGACTAAGTGTTGCTTATGTTTAAAGTGCAAATTAATTTCCTTTCTAGAGAAATAAAGTAGCTCAAAGCTATGAAAATCTCATGTGTGAAAAAAGGACTATTAAAGAAACTGCCAGTTAAGACAACTGATGGAATAAATGCAGCAGAGGAGGAAGGCTGAAATTTATGGTGACTTGGCAAAATAGATCAATGGAAACAAAATACATCTGGAATTTCTTAGCCTACTTAGGAGATGAAGAGCAATAGCATGAAAACCATCCAAAGAAAAAAATACTGCACACTTTCCCTAGGAGGAGAAGGGGGGGTGGGGGGGAGACAGAAAAAAAGAAAAATCATAATAAAGACAAAAATTTAATCTGATTGGATAACCCATTGTTCAAGGACACCGTTACTAGCATCATCTGTACCACCCTAGTTAGCAGCACAAAGAAAGAGGGAAGGCAGAGCTTATTTTGATTTTGACTCCATTGTCAGGCAGAAAGGTACTATTCACAGTGCCCAGCTTTAAGCAGCTGGCTTGCTACCTACTTTACTCAGATGATCTCTTTAGGTTGCTTCCAGGGACCATGAAGATACAAACATATGGAGACATCTGGTGGCATCTAACCTATGTCCTGCTCTCAGCCATATGCTAGAAGCTGAGATGTACTAGTTATCTACACAAAAAAGAGCAATAGGAATACCTCCCACTCCATGCCACTTATGAGGGAAAACGTAAATAACTGGCACAATTCTTCTGCTGTTTGAACTCAAATTATTTCTAGGTGCCTTTCCTTCTCAGCACAGATGCTGTCTTGGTCAGCTAGCAACTCTTGTATTGCAGGTCAGAAATGCAGGCACCTAGCAATTTACTGATATGCTCTAACAGTTCAGGAAAAATACAGACCCTTGAAAAAGGCAGTAATTTATATTGTTGGACATGGATGCTGATGGGCACTATTTTGATTTAATGTGTTGTATTGATGCAGGGATGATGGTGTTGAAATGAAGGTGTGTAAAAAGTGAAAGATGTCTCAGGGTTTCTACCTGAATGCCAGAGGTTCTCCAAAATTAAAATGTACATTTGGTGCTACACTCCTTCAAAGAACTTTATGCAAAGTGACTGTTACATTGAAACGTTTCTTTCTTTACCCTGGTCTATTTGACAGGAATTTTACTGATCTTTTGAAAGAAGGCTGTACCAAATCATGTCAGACCATCTGTGGGAGTAGCATAAACCCTTGTACTCATTTGTTTCTTCTGACTTGGGGTCTCAGCATATAAGTGGAAAAAGCCATGTGAGGGGAATCAGCTGCAGTATTTTTATTGCTATCTCTTTCAAAAGTCTGAGCTTCTCCATTTCTTCCAAATTAACAATTTTACCAATAAATTCTGGGTGATGGAAAGAGAGTTTTGTCAGAGTTGCTGTCTGACAAAAAAAGTGTTTAAAAAAATGATCTCCAAATCTCTAGAGAGTTGTCTCTGGTCTCCAAATGCTTTAGCTGTAAAAACACTTCGGAGGCAGGACACGGGAGGGCGCATCTATCCTACAGTTGCAAAGAGCCAGAAGTCACGTTGGGTAATCGGCTCCTGAGCAGTAACCCTTTACTTCTGAGCATACAACAGAAGACTTTAGCAATCAGTCTCTAGCTATAACATAAGAATAGTGAAAATGACGGCAGTCTAAAAACCTGTGCCTTGCAGGGATAGTTGCATTCCAAGTCAGTCTTCAGAAATTGCTAATTTTCCTTCAGTGTCGGGGTCAGTCAAAAGAAATAGTCTTAACCTGCCATGATGCTGTGTTCAGAGCCAGAAAGAATCCAGTACACTGTTTCTGTTGCTGGTTAGATCTTATAGGACACAACTGCAGGGCAGCAAATCTGACAAAATGTGGCCTTTAGTGTAGATCATGTTATGCTTTGGCATATGGGCTGAAACCATATAAATAGCATACTGAAAACATCTACCATATGGTGAAATTAGTGAAATACCAGCAGCAGCAAGACCAGAATGACATAATTCAGGCTAGTACTGTGTCTCATTTAAGTTGTCTAATACTGGATGTTGCAGTCGGAATTAGGGGCCTCTGTGTGAGGTTTTCAACAGTCACTTTGCCTTGAGCAAACAAAGCTGGGAAAACAACAAAGACTGGGGTTTAAAAATCCCAGCCTAAAGCAAAAAACAGCACAAAGCAGAGTCTCATAGCTTGTTGTAAATGCCTCTGATTGTGGGATTTATCACTTTCCCACCTGTGCTCTACTAATCTAGCTACTTAGCCTCTGCAAACTCATTCAGAAACTGACTATCTGAGTCTTTCAGCTGTTCACCTTGAATAATACCACAGGGCCAGATTTTGTCTTGCAACTTGATTCAATATTAAAATAGAAGGAGGCAAAAAAAGTGCATGCATAGTGCAGGTGTGAATCCTGAATAAACTTCTGTGATTTTTTGGTTACAAAGACAGATACTGGCCAATGGTGTCATGAAAGAGAAAAGCAAAGTCATGTTCCTCCCTCATTTTTCGCACAAGACAACACTATCTCCCTGCGGCAGTGAGAAGACCATGCCAAAGCCCTTACAGAGACATGACCAACCTCTGAATGTTCAACTGTGGTCCTCATGTCACCTTTTTGAGTTTGAACTCCATTGTTCACGAAGTGGTCTAGTACTTAGGAATTTCTCCTCAGAACTGTGGCAGTGCTTCTCCTAATAAAGAACCATCAATTAAAATGGCAGCAAAGGCATGAAAAAACTCCTGAAGCAAACTGACAGGGGAAAATGCAACCATGTACCAGAAAGGCCCAAGACACTAAAATCTGCGAACTAATAGTTTCCTTAATGGGATAATGCTTCTGAAGACTGCTGTTTGGAAGTGCAATGGCCTGGAAAATGGAGGTCAATAAAACAACAAAAGGACAACCAGCATAGCTGAAAGAGGAGAGTATTTGATGGATATAATTTAAACACCAAACTAATTCCTTATCTGTTAAATAAGGAATGTCAACTGGGAACACAATGCAGGATGGTAAGTCTCACAGCTGAAGTCCCAACAATGCAGTTGTGCTTTCATGTAGCAACACGTATCCTTTGGGATAGAGCAACTCCTCACATGTTGTTCTTCTCTAAAATATTAAAATAGCTAGAATCAATAACAGTTGCTGATTTGTTGTTGTTTTCAGGCCAGGATTACGCTGTGTGAATGATACTCTACCTTCATATTTTACCAAGTTACCCTATACACTGTGTACCTGATACCAGGTCTGTCATGACTCCAGTCTGAAAGATGATGACAGGCTCTTTGCAAGTTTCTGCACATTGCCACTAAGCTTCTCAACTGCCTGACTCAACAACACTCTGTTAAGGTGAAGTTTAAGACAGTCAGATGAAAAAACATCCCTTACAAAAATTCCTCCAGTCATAAGTTGTCACTAAGTCCCTTTGCTGCAGTTTATCCTGGCCTGGAAACTGCTTAAGTGGTAGTGGAATTTGTTATCTTTTACCATCATTATATGAAATAATGTCATGTAATTCAGATGAGTTCTTCCAGAAAATCAGAAACATTGCTACGTAATGCAGGCAAATATAGTCTGCCCTTTGAGAAGTGTCAAAGAAATAGTAAGAGTATAGCTTCCACTGGGGGGGGTTAAAAATCACTGGGAATTTGTATATAGCATTTAATCTTTTGGAAATGGTACAGTTACAATTCAGCTAGGAAGTACAGCTGCAGCTGTCCCTCCCAGATAAGGAATGGGAGTATTCAGTTTTTTGTTTGCAGCAGAGAAAGGCTGGAGGCTAGCCAGTGTTAAGCTATATCAACATTGTAAGGTAGACTCTGAAGGTACCAAGCATTATCACAAGTTTGGACAAAGTGGGTCAAGCAAAATGACCTGCACAGATTAAGCCAAGAATGTTAAGAGGAGAGAAAACAGCTATCAGGTATGTAGATAACCAGACTCATGACATACAAGGAGTCAAAACAGTCAAGAGTAAACAGTCAATAAATAAGCTGCCATACTTCAGGGTTAAGAACACTGCTGTTTTAATATGATGTGATTTAAATATGCATGCTTTCTGTTAGCAGACCCTTTCCAGCACAGTCTGGGAAGCCTGATCATCATTTCAGTTTTCATGTTCTCTGCCAAATGATGCCAATACCATGCATAAGGAGTAATGCCCCAGAATGTGTAATACAAACAGAATGAAGATCTATACAAAAAGGTAAGCTGAATGACAGAAAAACAGAATGTAATCAAACTGTAATGGGATTTCTTTCTCTTCTCTTATTAATGTATTTTCTCAGATTTGATGTAGCAATCACCCTCAAAGGCAGGATGAATCTTGAAAGCTGTCACTGTCTGTTGGAGGGTGTGCTCACTTAATCTACCAGCCCTCTTTCAATCAGGATGGCATCCTAGGGAAGAGAAAACACAAAATTTCTTGGTTTACACACACACGCGCGCACACACACACACACACACTCTATCTGTCTCTGTTACTCAAAAGGGTCATATGTGAATCTGTGGAGCTGCAAAGCAACTTGTGATATCTGTTGAGAGGCATCATGGTGTGCTTCCATAGCAGCTTAAAATAATCTAGGACTAGGTGACTATAACTTGCATTTTCCCTGTGGACCAAGACTGCACACCTTCATTGCCTCTCCAGCATTAGTCCTAGCATCCCTGACTTTGTGTGGATCCATTCAGGGAACTTACCTGGTTGAAAGCTAATTATTTTATTTTGTGGTAAGGTTTCACTTTTTCCACCTCCCTGAACCATTTCTCTATGCAACCAAATGGGTGCCTGTGCTAAATTTCCAGAGGAGAAGGGCTTGAAAACCTGGAAGTGGGCAGATAGTAGGACCAGAGTAACTCTGATCTAGATTAGTTTATAATGTGTGCTGAAAGCCCTGTCCTGAGGGCTCTGAGTGGGAAAGTCCACCGAAGTCTGATCTTCTGCCAGCTACTAGCTAATCTCTTCTCATGATTTGAGAGTGTGTCCAGGCCTTTTTCCTCTACTGCTTTGTTCATATAACTTAAAGAAAAGTGTTATTTCTTCAAAGCAGGCTGTCTGTATCTGTTTGGTGTTTGCCAGTGGTCAGAAGGGAATCAAAGTAGTGCTGCTATTCTGTTCAACTCATGAAAAGGGCACAGCCAGTATGTGGGCAATGAGGGTCTGCCTTCTCCATGCAGCACACGACAAACATAATCAATATTCCCTGCATTTATTCTTCAAATTCTAATTTACAGAAAGCAACATACTAATATTCATTTGATTAAAATTGTCAGTTTTTCACAAGAGGACAACAGAGATAATTTAAGAGGTATTTTAAGGCTGTTCATCTCCTCTCATCTCTCCTGATGCTCTTCTTGGTGTTTGGAATGACCTTTCTCTGCCTACTCTCCCTGTGTCATTTACTGTGCTTCCCTCTACGTGCTCTTTGTTGGCACTTTGCTTTTCGAGATAGGGTAATGTTTGCATACTTTCTACTTACATGTAAGTGTTTTTTGTCTTTACACTTTCAAAACATGTACTAAAAGAATGTTTTCAAAGCCCTGGCTCTTGTGCTCATTTAAAGTAGAGCCTCTTACATAAAATATTCCCCCGAAATTAGTCTCTTCTCATTGGTTCACGTATCTTGTATTAAAAATCTTGTTTAAAAATTCACACCATAATTTCTACTCCATGCCTCCAAAGCCAGTGGATAAATCCTTCCAGAGACATAGACTCTGTTATATGACAGCACATTCATTATGTATAATTACAAAGCACATAAGATGTTATTCAGTGTTGTTAGCTTGCCTGTGCTGGAACTCCAGCACACATCTGTACACAGTTTACAGTTGCTTATAGCATATGCTAGCACACAGTGTGTGAACAGCTAGCATTTAAACTCAGATCCTGCGTGAGGCTCTTTGTGAATCTACTCACAGCTGCTACCAGTATTGCTCGGTCCTGGAAATAAAAACAGGGAATTCTACCCATGGAAAAACGAAGATGGGACGTGAATACAATGGCTCTAGGAAAGGGACAGATATTCACCTGACTCTAAAATAACTTCCATTTTCTTCAAATAATAATATGGAGAATGAGCTGTAGAGCTTTTAGGGGTTATTTCTGAGCATTTAAAAATTTTTTAAAAAGATATTAATGAGTGTCTGACAAAACAGAAAATAAACTCTCAAAGCATATGAGAAGGTGGTAATTAGACTGCAAGTTAAAATTGTAGTGCCTATATTGGACTGATATGGAGCCTCTCAGAATATGTTTAGGGGTCTTTTATTAACACTAAGCAGCTGTTGAGTTCTTTAATAATGCACAATATTATTACTCTAAAGAGTACCAGTGCTGACATCTCTCAGCTCATATTAGAAGAAAAGCAGACTCCTTTCATTCTATTATTCACTATTTTGTATGTCAGAGTTGGCTTTGCAGCTCTGGAGACAGACTACATTTACTTCTGTATCATATGCTCCACGGTAAACATTTTAGGCAACAGTGAATGCTGTTTAAAAAGTAGCCACTCAGTTTTTCAAAATTTAATAAATTACAATACAATATTTCACCTAAGCAGACTGTAAACAGCATTTTTCAGTAGCAAACAGTGCAGGTGTCTCTGTACCTCGTGAAAACCAAACACTAATTTCCCAGTCTGGATGACTGAAAGTTTTTCTTCTCTAAACTACTTCAGATAGCTTGGCTACAGATTTGCTTTTCCCCGTGGTTAGAGTTATCAGTGTCAGTTATACCTATTTGTGCTTTGGAAGGTGCTTCCTGGGAAACCCAGCCTTTGAGTGTCAGCTTACAGAGTCCAGGAAATGTAACTGCCATTCTTCTCTAGTTTTTGATGTTTTGAAAAATTATTCAGAACTGTGATGAAAATCTCAAGTGAAAAGGATAAAAATGTTCCACTGAAATGTTTCAATGTTTCATTCCATCAATGTGCAAGTATGCATGAAAGTATTCCCAGTTACCCACAAAAGCTCCACTTACTTGTTTTCAAAGTCAACATTTAAAGTCAAGCTTGTAGGAAAGAGGGTGATATGAAAATCTCCAAACTCATTGTCATTTCAGAGCTGGTCACCACTCTATCCAAAGTAACTGTTCATAATAAACTGCATGTATCAATCTGGTTGTGAGATCCTATTAAATGTGAATAGCAAGTTGGATGTATATGTAAAGCTTGAAGTTTTCATGTGAAAACATCTATTCTTGCCTTTGCATAACATCCCTGGAAAAGTTCTTATGATAAGTTAACAGTTCTTTAAGGCTTTGACATGCGTATTTGCTTCTGATCGACAAATGGCCAGCCGAGAGTTAGCTTTTCCTATGCAAAGAGGTTGTAACAGGCAATAATCTTTTGTAAGGGAGGTAAAGATATTTCTGCTTGAGGTAACAAACAATAAATTTTGTATTTGAGTTACATCCAAAGGTGGAGATAAAGTAAAAGAAACCAGGACTCCATAAATCCCCATCCTCTTCCAAAAGTACAAATGGAGATCATGAAGTTGGATGAAACTGTCCTCAACAGAAGGGCTTGGAGTCATTGATGACAACTCAGCTGAACCATGCAGATGGAGCAGCCATGTGTGAAGCATGATTTGTTTTCCTTCATTTCTCTCCAACTGTTTCCATGGACAGTAGAGTTGCTTTGTTGAATTTGGTATATGGGTTTGGGTTTGCCTTTTCCTACTCATTCCGGAGTAGTTTCAGGGTAACTGGCAAAATTGCAGGAATCTATCATTTTGGGATAGTCATCCTAAGGACAGGAGAGTGGACTCCTCTTCAGCCAACCTGAACCCCCAGACTTATTCCCTGCAGTTAAGTGTAGAGGGTCAAGGGAAAGAATGGTCCTTCAGTGTCCAACAGTCATCAGGAAAAGCATTTGACACACAGTAGGAAGGGCAGAGGAACAAAGACTGTCAGTGCCACTAGGAATAGGCTGACAGACTGTCTTCAGTGGCCCAGGTGGGACCTGGCACCTAGGCTGCTTGGCTGGGGAATCCCCATCATTCCAGTCTTACCAG
The DNA here is from genome assembly GCA_033816785.1 of Picus viridis. Lineage (NCBI taxonomy): Eukaryota > Metazoa > Chordata > Aves > Piciformes > Picidae > Picus > Picus viridis. The sequence goes on along the minus strand of CM066567.1, from coordinate 20,899,328 downwards.
ACCAAGTGATGCTTCAAATAGTGTACAGAGAGTGATGTCTGGGGTACAGCCCGAAGGAGTCTGCCCTGCTGGGGCTGAGTATATGACTAAAAAGCACAAATATTCCAAAGGAATCTAGTCTGACTGACAAGAGTCTATGGTGCTCTTGCTTCTGCTCAGTGGAGTCATCGACTTGTTTCCATAAGGAATTTTGCTTTCATTTACTGAATGTTTTCTGACACATTTTTTTTTTTTTTTTTAAACAGCAAAGAAATAACAGGCTACGTATAAAGTGCCAAAGTTATGCTCAACTATTGATCTGCTGTCCAATCATGTTATGGTCAGAGTGGATCAGTATAACTGTCTTATTTGATCTGCTTTAAATGGATGCTTCTAGCCTCACCTCAAAGCCCCTACAACTTCTCTGTAACTTCAGGTACAGTCAGAAGTTGAAATTGAAATAGTTTGAGTCATGGAAAATAATATTTTCTTTACTTCTTTTTCATTGCTTTAGCAATCAGTCAGAAGTGTGATTTTTTTTAATTTGTAGGACCCTATTTGTCATGTACTAGGAAGAACTTAGCCCATGGATCTCAGCACTGTGATGTTAATTCAGTTTTATAGCCGATGTCTCTGAGAAACAACTATTTGTAGCATTATGTTGATAGTTATAGAAATCACCGAAACAGTGAGCTCTTTTGTTAATGCACTGATCACTGGAAGGCAGATTTATGTATTGTTATTCCCTCCACTTTAGGAAGTGGATCCACTGGTTAGTGGTGGATATCATTAATGAGTGTCGGAGTATTCATATGTTAAACAAAGTGCCACTCATGGAAGTACAAAAATAGCAGCCTCCAGCCTCACAAAGTCTTTGCCTGCTTTTTCCAGCTGTGCTGAAATCCCTCTGTGCATTTAAGCCAGCACTTGGACTGGTGTTCATCAGGTAACACTTCTTTTCTTTTTTTTCTTGTTTTTCCTAAAAGGTTTGCTAGCTTAATTTTCAGAAGTAGCATGCTTTTCTGGTTCTTCTAGTGATAATGTGGGCTGCATTTGTCCTGACATTGAGAGGAGCCACTGTGTCTTGAATAAAAGCACCTGTGTTGAATGACAGAATTACATCCAAATTCCCCTTCATATTAATGGAAGGCTTTCCACAGACCTCCAAGAGAGTTGAAGTTGATGTGTTTGAGATCCTATTTTATCTTCACTCCACGGTTCCTCACGGCAGGTATGTTTATTCATAGCCAAACTGATCACAGGTCAAGATGGCTCCACATAAAAGTTGACCCTGCATCTGAAAGAAATTAGTTTCTCCTTGGATAGTACTTAAGGTGAATTACAGACTTTCTTCCTTCAGAGAGGACTTGCTTATCTTTAAAAAAAAAAAAAAAAAGTTTCCTTTTTTAAAAATCTTATCTTAGGACTTGCTTGTATCTCCTTTTTGAACAGTTGCAGTAAATCTTAGCAGGATTATCAGAGTTTTACAGGCTTTTGAAAGCTTTGGGCTTGCTTCCATGCTGTTAGGCAGTGCAGACTTGAAAGGATGAATCTGCATCACACCTAAACACCTGCCACTTCAAATCCAGCAGTGACAACCACAGTGTCCTAGTAGGATCAATCAATTACTCCAGCCTATGCAATTTTTCCTGCAGCCACAAAAAAGTTAATTTATGTTTTGTTGCAGACTTACTGCACTACGCTATGATGCAGACAAAATATGAGGAAGTTGGAGACTCTGGCAGAATAAAAATGAATTTGCTCTGAACTGAAGTAGTACCATGATAGGAGAGAGAAAAGAATTTAAACGAACGTGTGCCCAAGGAAGAGGATGTTTGAGTAGAAATGCCTTTGACAGATGATACTTCAAGCTTTATAAAGAGAAGGGGTGTATTAGTGCAGGTAGGAACACTTGCAATAGTGAAGAGCTGGTGAAACAATAGGTTAGTAAAAAAGATGTTATCAAGGAGTGCAAAAGGGACCAACGCTCCAAAGGAACTGTTATTTCTGCTGTCCTGGAGTAGAATAGGTGGAGGACTGCTGGGCGTCTGTACTGATACCAGTTAAGAGGAATGAAATGTCATCCACACCTCTGCATTACTTTCCAGTTCTCTACCTAGGCAATAAAGAAACACAGATGCAACGATTCAGTGACGGTTTGGGCTTTTCTTGGTTTGATGGAGTTTTGCACTTTGAATAAAAAGCTGTTATATTTTTAACTAGGAGGTATGAAGAAGTCATTTGTGAAAAGGTTCAGTTATGTAAAAAAGAAAATTCCACAGCGGGGCTCCAGTTTCATGAAAACCTTCACAGGATGAAAAAGGCCAAATGTGCCTTTTAATTACCAGGCTTTTGGATTTGTAAGTGCAGATATGATTTTTTTTTAATCTTAAAGAATACTTTATGCCATGCTTTTAGAATTTTTAAAGACTTAATACTAGCAGCCAGGCAAAAAACTTGTTTTTCAGAAGTGTCTCTAATTATTGCCAGGCAGCAGATCATTCCAGGTTCTTGAAATCAAGACCCAAAGAATTTGCTCACAATTCAATATTTCCTTGAACACTACTGAGTACACTATCACATCCCATTGAAAACTGCTTGAGAATGGCACCTGAAGAGAACTTGAGTTTAGGTAGCTTGTATATGGCTTCAGGAAGCATCGTGAGCCAAGGTGGTTTATATGTGATGATATCCATGGCCACTTCTGTGATTCCTAGCTATGCACTGCTTTGAGTTGGATCTAACATCTCTCAGTCTTACCTTACGTTTTTAACTTAATTTAAATAATATTGCCTGTTGACCATGATCTAAGCTCCTGGTGTAATAGGATCAAGGTTAATCATTTTTGAGTGCTGGTTATTGTGGGAGTGGGGTTTGTTTTGTTATTGGTGGTTAGGGTTTTTTCTGTTTTAAACAAATTCAGCCATTTTACTGGCCCAGTTTAGGATATTTTCCCAACGTTTATTTGCACAATTGATTGATGCTGAAAATTGCAGCAGGGTAGGATGGAGAGAATGGGAACTTCTTACACCGCCTTTGATGAAGGAAACTGGCATCTAGTCATTGCCTGAAACTGGGTGGTTGAAGTGATTCATAATGTCTAAGATCCCATCCAACCATACCATGATTCTATAATTACAACAGTTATTCCAGCTCCTTCATTCCTTTTCCTACTTTGGGATCAAAAAGTAGCAGTTGCAGGTCACACAAGACTGTGTGGGTAAAGGATTTTCCATCAATATTGCTGCCTTGGCATCTGCTTTCTGTATTACACATTAAGAGGAAGAACTTTACTGGCCTATGGTAAGCTAGAAGTGACCTTTGAGGAATAACCTGTATAGCTCGCTCTGCAGGAGTTTAAATAATTGCCTGCAGCTGAAGAGGTTTTTCTGAGCATTGCTTTCTTTAGCTGTGGTGCTTCTCCTGAAGTGTGCTAGAGCAACAACTTTGGATGCTGGGCATAGGTAGTGAGCTTCCTCTTTGAAACACTGCTAGATAGGATTGGCTTAGCAATTGTGCTGCTTGTAGCTGAACAGCATTAATACAAACCCATGTGAGATGCACAGTTGGGGCAGGCTGTGTGTACGAGGCCATGCACAAAGGTGACTGCAATTCATCAGTTACCAGAAGTATTCTTTTCTCAAAAAGATACAAACATTTAAACCACAAAAATCTGTCACGAGCATGTTGTGGCAGGCTCACTATTTCAGTCTCAGTGGGGTTACATTAGCACCTTGTTAAATACTCCATTGATTTTAGAATTGCTGTAATGGCCTCTCAGTATTGTAGGGTTGTGAGTGTCTCAGTGGCTGGTCTTGCACGGAGTCTGGATGTTGACAGCAGGGCTTCTTTCAAAGCCATGCTGTAGGATAATTGAAAATACATGTGTAGGGTTGTGCCCTTTTGCTTGCTGAATATGACTCTTTAGGCATTAATTTGCAACAAAAATCTGAGACCTTAAGTCATATAAGATGTCATGTTCCTATTTAATAAGATTCTTTTTTCTGAGCATGATCCTTTAATACATGTTACTTTGCTGTTAATATTCATTTGTAAAATGGATTTATTTTGTTTATTGTATTTTATTCTCTCCGTTTATAAAAGGACAGTCAGCACAAATGCTAAAACAAGATCTTGTCTCTCCCCTTTCTTTGGCAGGGCATTCCATTTCATTCCAATGAAATACAGTTGAACTCGGTTTTGAAGGCTGATACTCTTATTGTTTAGGCAAGTAGCTACCAGTGAGTTAAAGGCAGGGAGGCCAAAAGCCAGACTGATCCCTTAACGTGTGCACTCTGGGAAGTCACATTCAATGATTTCAACTTTGCACCGAGTTTGCTCAAGTGTGCCACTATTGGTTGCAAACACATTTCAAAATGACCTTGGCTCTCCAACAGCCACATCAACACAGCACTAATTCCCAAAATAATAAGTTGCCTGCCTTCAAATGAAGAGGGCTGGAAAAAAAGCTACAGCAAGCAATAAACTTCCTGTGTACTTCTCTGTCATTCTGGCTATTAGGTGCCAGTGCCAATCCCTAGAAGGAACTTTCTTTTTGTCTGGGAGAAGCGTGTGACTCAGATCTTCAGACTTCTGAGGTGACTGAAGGTTTTCAGTCCCTGAGCAAATGATCCCTCTTTCAGTGAATAACCAGAACTAAACAGCAAGAATTAGTTTATGGTTTCTGAGAAAGAGAATAAATACGACTACCAGGTAGTCTTTTGGAAGTAGGGATGGGTTTCTTTTTGCAACAAATTACAACTGAAGTGGGGTTTCTGAGGTCCCTGAAGAACCCCATTATATTCCTTTCATTCTTGAGCACATCCTTCTGAAGTGCCAGCTGGGCTTGCTGACACAGGCAGCATACTTGAATTGCTGGTTATCACTGGATACCAGGTAGCAGATATAGACAACAAGGGAATGACTAAAAAAGACATTCCTTGAATGGTCCAGAACTTATTTATGACAAAGACAGAGGGAACACTATAAAGTTCATATTGGGAAAAAATTATGTGGCCCAGAGGCACGAATGGTAGTATTTAACAGCTCCTGAAATAAAACCCTAGAGACTTCTGATGCAGCCATTAAAAAAATCATTGTCATGGGCAAAAGATGATGAATAAAATGTGTGTTTCTAGTCAATTCTGTTCAAGAAAGTGTTGGCTTGGTGCAGGAAAAGGCTAGTAGGATGGAGAGTTGGAAAGTCTGCTTCAAAAAACAGCTGTTTTTGAAGCTAGCAGAAGGGAAGCTGAGAAGGGATTATCTCCTTGTAAATTCACCAGATACATACCAGTAGTCCTAGGGCAAATGCTGAACAAGTAACAAACGTTGAAAAATTGTAATGGCTGCTGAAAAGAACTTCAAATATGATTAGAGACTGCAGAACAGGCCTAATAGTATCAAGTAAAGGATTAGTATCATTATCTTTATCAAAAAGGGTAGAGAGGTGACTTGCTTATGGTGCGTAAGTACCTCCCAGGATAAATACATTTTGTATGTAAGAGCTCTCTTGAGTAGCACAGGAAGACGGTGAGCAACCGCTGCCTTGAACCAAAGCTGGAGATGATCACACAGGAAACAGTGAGATTATCACTTACAGCAAGCTACCAAAGAGTGTGCTAAATGGTTTGGTTCATAACACTTGTCTAGAAGACACAGTTTAAGCCCAAAGCAGTTATTGCTCCATGCAAATGGATGTTAGGTTAAAATTCACAGACTGAAAGAAGTAAGATCTGTTGTGACTTTAAAGTTTAAGAACCTATTCTGCAACAATTTTGATGATACCAAACTGGGAGGCTTGGCTGATACACCTGAAGGCTGTGTGGCCCTTCAGTGAGGCTGGGTCCACAATGGACAGACCTGCAAGCAGGTACCCTTGAGGGTGGAGGTTAGACCCATCAAACATTACAGCTCACTGCGTGAAAAGTTCTTTCAGATAGCAGGGGATATTCCAGTGTTAGCATTTAATGCCTCCTCCCACTTTCTAATGCCAAAGTCAATTACTAACAGCTCTTCCCAATAACCTTTTAAAATTGGCAATATAACAGCCATATGTATACAAATGTCTCCAAAGTATTTTACAGTAAAACAAAATAAAAAGTCCAGGTACTTATTACAGGAGTTGGATTCAGCTGGCTTTTTACTTGCAAACTAATCAATTTGCCAACTGATCCATTTGCTAACTGATCAAATTGCCGTGTGACATGGAACAAGGCATATTTGCCAAACTAGTTTTCATGTGGAAAAAAAAGATTTTGCTCAGAATTCATGTGCAACCATTCCCCTGTGATTTGTAGGAATGAAAAACTGATGACAATACTAACTAAGCTCAGGATCTGAGCCATCTTTGTCAGGTGACATAAAGTTTGCAAGGAACTCTACCGGCAGAGGATGCAGCCAGCTAACATGAGTTTTAGTCATAAAAGGAAGATGAGTGGGCTGTGGCACTGCTCTTGCCTGGGGTTACACTACTTCACACCTAAGAAGGGTCTAAAATGCTCATGGTAGTATGGGAAACATCACTGGTTCCTATATATCATATTTCTTCCCACCCTTCCCAGTTTTCCTGTGACATGTGAAGATTTATCTGTCAGCTTCAGAAAGATCTCTAGCAAGAGCTCAGTAAATTGTCTCTGCAAGTCCATGAAATATAGTTGCAGAAATGGGTGCTTTTAGTGCTTCATTATGAACCTACCTCCATGAGATCACCACAGGCTCTGATTCACAATTTAATATATTTTCTGCTAATAATGAGGTGAACTGAAGTAACTGCAAAGAAATTCAATTAATATCGTTGCTAATAAAAATGATAGTTGTGATAGAAAAATGATTCATAACTGCAGAATGTGCTTCTGCATGCTTTTTATTATTTAGCCTGCACTGACTCTTGTAATCTAATATATCCCTGCACATCTGAATCACATGTGGCTTCCCACTGAGTAGCAGCTGAAATATATGTGACTACACTGCAGTGGTTTTTACTGCTACTTCCCTATGCCAGTATCATCTTCTTCCACCACAGACAGTACAGTAAGCGCATGATTCCAGGCAAACAGTAAGTATTTTAGGTACTGTTATCTGCTTCTGCACACATCAAAGTCACCATATAATAGTCAATTAAACCTTGTCTGTAGACATACTCCCTTTATTGCTCACCTGGCAAGAGCAGTAGTGGGTTCTTTTAACCATTAGGCTAACACAAACCTGTGGATGTCAACTGTTGCATATGCAGATTTGCCAGTGCTGTTCTAGTGTTTTGTTTTGCAAAATAGGTTGTAACTTATCCTAGTGCTAACTGGAGATGCTGAAATACTGTAACAAGGGGATTTTTCACGTAAACATCAATAGTGTTCAGTGGCCATGGAGATTCTTGGAGAGGGTGGTACGTAATTGCCACTTGTGACTCTGAAAAGCTCTTTCTCTCCTGGTGTCTATGACATAAAATACTTGACTCTGGTAGTAATTATCTTCCACCTCTGGTGGCAGAAAGATTTGTTCTGTGTTTCAAATTGCCATCAGTATTTCTATTTCTCTAATTAAAAAGCCTAATTTATTATATAAACTTAATAAAAGATAATTTGAAACAAACTCCCTATTTCAGCTGTACAGGTGAGAAGGAAAAGGAGGTGTATAGTACCACAGAGACAGATCTTTTTTTTCCTCCCTGAATTGGCCAGAGATTTTGTTGCTGGATTTACTGGACCTGTGTCCATGGATTTCAGTAAGGTGAAAGCTACAGTATATAGTTTTGCATTTCTAAGTGGGTTCTTAGTTACAAAAAATGTTTCCCCAATAATAATGGTAATTCTTTTATTGACACAATTTGAAGGCACAATTATTTAAGAACATATCCCAGCGTGAAAAGGGTAACATTTGATGACACAAAATCTCTACTGTAAGTGCATTAACAGTATTTTTCCTGTGTTGTAGAAATACATTTACTTTCAGACTGATAAGAAAGACATGAGCTGGAGTGTTGATTCTGGCTTGGCAGTAGTGAGCTACAACAACCATTGGATGCAGCTTCTGAAATAATTTGATTACCATTTTGCTTATGCATGTTAATTAGTACAAAGTAGACTGTAAAAAAAGCCCTGCTTATGGTACAGTTCATCTCTGGTGTAATTGCACTGATTGGAACCCAGTGGGGATGATATAAAAAAACCCGAAGCAACACACAAAACCCCTATTGTCTTCCATGAAAAATGTGTGTTCTTGTCTTTGTAACTGACCTAATAAATGGGAATAGAAGAATCAGCTGGAAATGTCTCAACTATGAAACCAGGTGCAAAATCTCCTTATATATATCACTCCCAAGATTTTCAATTGCTTTACAAGAGAAGCTCTTTCTAGTTTGGGAGGGTGTATGGTGAGGCATCAGAGAAAACAGACATAAGGCAACAGCTGTAGAAACAGTATGATCTTTTCCTTAATCCTTTCTGATAAATCTCAGCCTGTCTGAAGAAAGGTGTGACTACAGTGTGGAAATATGAAGACATTCTTAAAAGGTACATGTTTTTAGTGATGACATGAATACCAGTAAAATTTAAATATCCACCAATATTGTATTTTTCCTAGTCAAATATTCCCATCTCAACACAAAGTAGAAAGGAAAGGCAGAAACCATCAGAAACAAGGCAGAAATCCTCACTGCAGTACAGTCTTATGAAAGAGTGGTGAGCACTGCTAAAATCCTTTCTGTAGTAGGCAGTGCTCAGAAGAAAGAGGCACTTTGTGATGGCAGGGGTGAAGAGCCCACAGGCCTTGTGGGAAGGCTACTAAGGCTGCCAAGGCAGATGAGGTAACAGGCCCCTGCTCTGGGGGAATCCAGCCATGCAGCAGCCTGGTAGCATTGCCTGCATGCTGGGGAAGGATCCACTCTTGGCATTCCAGAGGAGACTTCAGAGAAAAGCTGGAGATAAAACAATCTTCAAGACACTCCAAAATCCAAAGCCTTGCTTCTCTCAGAGGACCCCTGTCTGTTTTCAAGTCCTACTGCACCCTGAATTGAGAAATAAAGGTGCCTGTGAGGACAGAAGGAATTAATGACACAGGCTGGTTGGTCTACATTCACATCATTATTTCAGCTAAGTTTTGTTTTCATAGGAACTTGGCAAAATGTTTTCTGAACTGCATTCTAGCATGAAAAACTGAGTTCCCATTTTTGTTGTTGAAATTGGGTGCTAGTTCAGGCTGCAAGAGCTGGGGCTGTTCAGCTTGGAGAAAAGAAGGCTTTGGGGAGAACTCATAGCAGCCTTCCAGTACCTGAAGGGAGCTTACAAAAGAGCCAGGAAGCTCATTTTTCACAGTATCACAGTATCACTAAGGTTGGAAGAGACCTCGAAGATCATCGAGTCCAACCTGGACTTTTGCAAGGGCATGTTGTGATAGGATGAGAGGGAATGGAAGAGCTTGAGGAAGGTAGATTTAGACTAGATATTGGAAAGGAATTCTTTACAGTAAGGGTGGTGAGACATTGGAAGATGTTTCCCAGGGAGGTCACGGATGCTGCCTCCCTGGAGGCGTTGAAGGCCAGGTTGGCTGAGGCCTTGAGCAATCTGATCTAATGGAAGGTGTCCCTGCCCATGCTGGGATTAGAACTAGATTGTCATTAAGATCCCTTCCAACTTAAATCATGGCATGTCATCCTGGGGCTCCTGTGCCTGTACCTCATGAATTGCTGTGGCTGGGCTGGTGACTGCCCCACGCTCAGACAGCAACCCAGTTCTGAGGGCAAGGAAAAGCTGCTGGGGCTAGACTAAGCACCCTTCTCCCCACAGCTAGTCCCAGTGAAGCTGAGCTCTTGCTTGAAGCTGCAGAGGAAGGCTATCATGGGGACACTGGAAGTGGAGCAGGGAAGCATCTGGCTTTATGCAGACAGGTATTTTTACTGAGATTGATGGTAGCATTTATTTGCAAAATAATCATTTTAGGCTATGTTTGAAGTGTTCCCTTTTTTTCTATCAATGATTTTCTCTGCTTAATTTTGTTTGAAGAATTTCTTAACAAGTTTCTTCAGCTTGCCTTGCAATCTCTGCAGCTGGATGGGTGGGCTGGGCCACCTCTGCTGTTTAAATTGAACATCCACAGCTCTTTTTGAAAGATTGTTTCAGGCTCTGGGCCCATGTTTTTTTTCACCATCTGTGTAGCTTAAAGCCTGTGAGCCTTGCTGAAGCCACGTGCATTTGCAGCATTTTCAAGAAGTCCACAAAAGTTGACTCTCAGGCCATTATGGCTCCTGTTTCAGCTGCAAGCTCTGTGTCTATGCTCTCAACTATTAAGAAGCTGTTGCAGAAGCTCACGGCCACTCTTTTTGCTTGAGCCCCAGCCATGGAAGGAGCCAATGCAGACTCTTGCAATACTGAACTTTGTCTTTGTTTTCTGGAGTCAAATGCTCAATTCAGGCTTCTAATTTCCTGATGGACAAAACCACCAGATATTGCGATACTGAGAACTTCAGTAGCATAAGTAACTCTAAGATCAGCTGTGTGTGACTGTAGGGGTTACTTTAACTTGAGTGTTTCAACCACTGGTGGTTAGTAATCCAGTCCCTTAGTCTATGTGTATCTTATATGTTTACATCTGCAATATATGCTTCACCGTCCATTCCATTTAAAAATGTATAAAAGATTATAAATAATGCTAGACCAAACTTGGTCTTAAGCAATTAGTTTCTGGAATATTATTTTTCATTTAAATGCATTATTCAATCTTCAGTTTCTTTGGTGTTTTGCAAGTGCTATAAAACTGAGCATATATTTCTGGAGATTGTCTCTCGCTTTTGGTACATATTTCTTGCAAGACAGTGCAAGCAATTAAAAAGACAGAGAGAATAAGTGGTTTTAGAATATGTGTGATTCTCTTTTTTTGAGAATAAGTGGTTTTAGAATATGTGTGATTCTCTTTTTTTGAGAATAAGTGGTTTTAGAATATGTGTGATTCTCTTTTTTTATTTTACATTTCCATTAAGGGGAACATACTTTAGGAAGCTTAAATTAAGATTTCAACCTACAGTAAAAATATTAAGTCCTCATGAAATTTGCAGAAACAGTCTAGATAAGAAATGCAACTGGGCAAGATAAATGTGCAAGAAAGCCTGGTTTAGGGATGACTTACTGAAACTCAATCACTCCTTGTCAAGTTTGCATGTCAAACACTAATCTGCTTTTGTAAGTGGAATATGGCACAGCTTTGTAGAACACACACAATTATTTTTATTACCCATTAAAATTCTCTTAACCATTTAGTATGTGTAGCAATATCACTTTTGAGTTTGTTTTGATATTCACATCAGTAAATTTGATCCCTGCACTGTACTTTTCTAGGCCCTTTTAATATCCTCTCTCCTTCCAGTTTTCAATTTATTCCAACTTCTCTGGTGTGCCTTTCATAACTATAATATATTCAGACACCAGATTTTATAATTATTTGGACTCTATTCATTTCCAAATTTATATTTCAGCCTGTATTCCCTCCTATGTTACAAGGAACAGAGCATTGTACTGAAAAGCAATCTATGATTGCTAACATTCAGAAGGCAAAATGTGTAGTTTGTCCAAAAGTATTAAAAATTGCAGCAACTACACTATTTGTAAAGTGGGAGCCTGGTTGAAATGAACACTGAGAAGAGGTATGAAAAATAAAACATTCCTCTCCAGGGAAAATATTGAGGGAAAGTGAGATTGAAAATGCAGTGGGAGTTGACAAAAGATACCAGCCCTGATAGAAACAGTCTCAAGAAAAGCCACTGAAGTAGTGATTTTTGAATCAGAAAAAGGGCATGTAATTTGGGGAAAAAAGGGGGTTAACAATGACTTTTGTAGAAAGATGAAAATACAAGGTAGTACAATGAGCACTGGAAGTAGATCAAAAGAAAAAGTGATCTTTTTTTTTTTTTTTTTTTTTTTTTTCCTAAACAGAATGGTTATATTCATTGAGATCATAAAGCAAACAGCATAAAGAGGAGGGAATATAGGAAGGTGTGGAGGGGTGGCATGAACTGAACTAAGGGGAGGAAGGGAGTGCTGAGAGCACAGTCCCTAGTTCAGTGTGTCGCCACAATGGCATCAGAAGGGAAAGGAAAAAAAGGAAATGAAGGAAAGCTCCAAATTTGTATTCGTTATCATTCTGAAAAGAACAAAGTTTTGGTGAAAATACGTCACAAAAGATGTGAAGAGGCGAGGAAAGAAGACAGAACCTTTGTTTGCAAGTGCAGCGTGAAAGTGGAGCTGCTCAGAAATACTGTGATGAGAGATTTCTGAGGCTTGAATGGACAGTCTGCTGCTTTTCAAAATCCTATTGTGTCTGAAATCAAAGGATGGCCAGAGCATTATAGTATCACACCTTATGGATACGAGTCAGACAGATTTTGACAGAGGCATTTTCATTATTAAATGGAGGATTAACAGCCATATTAACATTTGCATTGGTTAACATGCTTAGGAGTGGACGAAGATGATGTATAATGGTTTGTTTGCTTGTTTTATATTGTTTTCCAGCCCTGGGGAATCTGAGTGCCTTCCATGTAAAACTGAGCTGAAAACTGAAATCCAGTGGGTTCTAGAGGGTAGCCAGGATTCCTGCCACAAAATCCTACTATTTGGAAGTATATGAGGAAATTTTATTCTGTGCCATCCATATGGCACCCATCTGACTTTGGGGACCAGAGCCTTGTTTATGCTTTCCACCCTGACCTCTGAACAACTTAGCCCCAGTTGCATGCTTTCACTGTGCACAGCAGAGCCCGTTCTTTACTTGCCCTGTGGCTAGCCCTAGTAGGGCAACCCAGCCAGAATGGGGCAAGAACAGAAATGTTCTCTCTCTGACACCTGGCTAGCCTGGCAGCCACTGCTTCTACTTCCCAAGCTCCAGGAACATGAAGTGACTATGACATGTAGGACAGGTTCTACAAACTCTGAGTCTACCCCACAGCCAGATAACTTTTTAACAGTGTAATGTCCATGGACAGTCTTCAGGCAGCATTCCATTTGCCACCACCAGGTTGCCATTGGCCTGAGCTGCTCCTTGAGAGGGATGTTGGGATCTCTAGGGCTCCCCACTGACTATGGGGACACTGAAACATGCACCTCCGGATGGATCCAGGAGGTGCTGGATCAGGCTTTAAAGATTAGACTATGTGTACCTTGAAAGTCTAGCTGACTATAGCTTTCCTGCAGCAAGAGTTGCCTTAAATACAATAAATTAGAATTGTTTTCTAGAAAATTTTTTTTCACTCTTGCTCTTCCCTTCAGTTCTATGACAAACAGCCTCCTTTGCAACTGAGGTGCTGTGCACAGAAAAAATTTGCATGGAATAATTTGATCAGTAAGCTTGTTTATGAATTTATAATTAGGGTTGCACTGATTAAAAATAGGAGAAAATTTAATTACAAAGTCCTGTAGGTCCATGAAGTCAACATTTCCTACCTCTTAATTTAATAGTCAACTAATGATCATCACTTAATACTTTCCCCACATTCACAGCAGAGTAAATGCACAAACAATTCTCTTAGCTGAATTTAATGCATTTCAGATACGTGTATGTGGCATTAATTTATAATTCTATCTTGTGCAATATTTCACCTAAACATTAGCAGTTTTGTCTGGTGAGCTTTTCTTTGCAACCCAAAAGGATTATTATGGAATCATCTTGTCTAGAAACAAAATAACCATTAATCTGCTGAAAGCGAATCTGTGAGAGTAAACAGATTCATGAAGAAGTTATGAAATCAGAGTACCATCTCAGTAGTGCCAGACCCAGGGCAAGAATACAGATTATGGCCCTCCATTGTACGGGAAAACAGAGAATTATTTTGTAAAAGTTAATTGGTTTGGCTTTGGTTTTTCTCAGCTGATGATCTGATTTCATTATCTTTACATACCAGTAGACACTGAGCTTAATTTTCATGTGAGAAAAGTACAGTCAGTGCAGGAACGTTTCTATTTGGCTGCAGCGTCTAAGAAGGAATGAAAAATGTAGACAGTAAGATCAATAGCTGGAAAATGAAATTCAAATTAACAAAGAAACTTAAGTATTAGAACCCATGTGAAACAGCCGGAGAAGCTGTGACTTTCAAAGTCATACTGGATGAGAAATGATAAAGCTCAACTGAATGAAGCAGCTGATCAAGCTAAAACACAGAAAGGCAGCTGGAAAAAGACTCACCCTTCTTCCCCCTTACTCAAATGACTGGGAGATAAAAATCAGGCACAGTGCCTCAATAAACCTTCCGTCCCCAGCTGTACAGGCCAAATGTATCTGCAGAGCACACACCTTCACATCCTCCTGCACTGCTTACCTAAACGATCTTGTTTAATCACTGAGATGTGGGTTGGAAGCTGGCTCTACAAAGGGAGAAGGCACTAAAGAAAATTTTCCTAATTCCTGGGTATTTGCATCAGCAGAGTTATTGTAGAAAGGAGAGGGGACAATTTTGGATCTTCAGTCCCAGCCACTCATAACTGTGTATGGATTCAGCTGAGGGCCACCATGACTGAAGCACTTGCCCTGTGAGGAGAGGCAGAGTGAACCGGGGGTGTCTACCCTGGAGCACAGATAGCTTTTGGTGGATTGAAGAGGCACGCCAGGTGCTTACAGGGAGGTATCAGCAAGGTGGAACCAGGGGTCTTGAAAGGAAAATGAGAGAGAGCAGGCACAAATCAGAAGAAAAGAAGTTCCTATGGTATATAAGGAAAAACTACTTTCCCCACATGATTAAAAATAGTGTTGTCTTTAAAGACATACAGATGTGGTGCTAAGGGACATGCTTTAGCACCAGACTGAGCAGTTAGATGATGGACTCAATGATCTTTAGGGACTTTTTCAACCAAAACACAGTGGGGCAGATTGCTCAGAGAGTTTACTGTTTTCATCCTTCTAGGTTTTCAAGACTGAACTGGATAAATCCCTGTATAACCTGGTCTGACCAAAGAGCTGGCCTTCCCACCTAAATATACCCTATTACATACAAACACACCAACAAAACCCTCACAACTGGCTGTATTTCGGGACCGATGTAGCTACTTTAATCCTAAGGAAAGATTTCAGACACCAGAGCCTGCTTTCGCAATTGTACTTCCATGTATGAAATATTGCAGATACAGGGTCACTTCAACATCTTTTCTCTTTTTGACTCATTAGTTGACCTGTCCCACTCACTCCTGGTGCTGCTGTAACAGTTTGAGCCTAAGATACCCATTTCCTCCAATAGATAGGAGAAAGAGTCCATGCCTGGTGCATAAAATGTGGCAGTAATGAGTGAGGGAATACCCAAATCCAATCAGGACTCCAATCTAGAGTGTGTAATAAACTAGATCATAACCTAACATCTACTAATTAATTTCCCTATATTGCAACTAGTTTGTAGGTTTTTCTGTTACTGTACTACATGTACCCATTCCCCACAAAATGCTGTCTTGTGTGACTGGTTTCTAATCCTGCAAATTAAATGTGCTTAATTCTTTTACTGCAGAAGATTCCACATGTTAAAAATGGGAGTTCCCAGAGGGAGCCATGAAGGCAGGCTCCAGATGGAGCAGTGACAAAGTATCAAACAATAATCCCACTCAGGGGTTTGAAGATCAAATCCTATACGCCTTCGAAGGACGTAAATACGATTTGATGCCAAAATCCCGAAGCATGTTGCTCAGCTGCTGTGTAACCTTATCCACTGTAGGAACAAGAAACTTTGCCTCCGTGCGTGCTCACAGATGCCTTACATTTGAGAATATTGAGCATTTTGGCATCTGTGTTACACCTGAGTACTTTCAGGTTTCACAAAGGGGATGCTGTACCATCTGTCTCAGCATGGGTATTTGGTGAATTAGATATGCTCTCAGCCTATGCCCTGTATCAGAAATCAGGATCTTCACTTGAAAGAGGGGGAAAAGGAAAATCCCTGTTTTCAGTCTTTTTCTGAGGACTGTTGATATGCAATACCTGAATAAAATGGTAGTTGGCTTGTAAAATGCTTACTACAGTGCTATCTGAAATGCAGGACATTCCCTCCCCAGCAGATTCCTTTCCCTGGTGAAGGTAGCAAGCCAGGTTTGCGCCTTGGATGGTTTTGCAACTGTGGCTGCACTGTGACATATCTTCAACGTGGGCAACAGGTTGTCCTCAGCCTGGCCAGCAGTTTGGTCTCCTCTGGGGAGGTAGTTCCGAAACTGCAGTGTTTCAAAATATGCAGAGATGAAGGGACTGAAACAACCCACATCCAGGATGAGTTAGACACTAAGCAACTGCATGAAAGGACTGAATGAGGCTTGCTACTTTCAGGGAAGAAAGATTTACCCGTGGGCAGTGAGTATCACAGTCAGACGCCCCCAAATGGGAGGAGACAGAAAGGAGGGAGAACAGGGAAAGCAAAGAAAAAACCTGTTCTGTCTCCTCTTGGCTAGATAAGCAGCTTCTCCTTTGGCAGGTTTATTTTGTGATCCTTTCCTGAGGCATCTCTTCAGATAGAGAGCCAAGTTCCTAAAAATGAGGCTGTGAGACTGAGTACCTTGTCTCTTTGTGATCTGGGCTGAGGTGTTTGTAATTCAGAAGCAGCATATAGCTCATTCCTCAGGGGTATTTCTCTTGACTTCAGGGTAGGCATAGATTACGTACAGTGTTTGATCAGGTTTTGTTTTAAATTGAGCCTCAGAGTCTCTGATGTTCTATAAAGGGCCAGGCATGCTGACGATGCTGTCTGAAGGACAGCCCTTATGCAAACACAAGTGTGCTGCCTGCAGCTAGATCCCTTAATAGCTTTCCACCGCTATTCTATTTTCCTCAGTTTTACCTCTTGGGTGCTTTAAAGTGATCTTTCCTTTATTCCACATCTTTCTGCTACTCAGTCAATCATGATGGGGTGGACAAAAGGATGCTCACTCCTTTACACCCTTGCTGGGTTAGCTGTTTCAAGTTCAGTGTTTCCTACCATTGCTTATTTTTACTAAAGTTTTTTATGGCTGATTTGCATAATATAAAATGTTTGCCTTAAAGAAGGCAAAAGCTGAAAACAAGAGAATACTTGAAACTTGGAACAAAGACACCTTTTTAATTGACTTTCTAGCACTTAAACCACCAGCTTGTGTTTCCAGGCAACATATCTGCCATCTTTAACTGTGCTTGAAAGGATCTACAACACCTGCAGTCATTTTTGAAAGGCCTGCAAGAGCTAGTAACCTTCTTCTTTACTGTTTAGCCAGAAGATTTGCCAGCACTAACTGTCCTAGTCCATCTAACAAGATCACTGACCTGACATAATGAAATCATCATACAATACAATACAATACAATACACCAGGTTGAAAGAGACCTTCAAGATCATCGCGTCCAACCCATCAACCAATCCAACCCACCTAAACAACTAAACCATGGCACCAAGCACCCCATCAAGTCTAATCCTGAACACCTCCAATGAAGATGACTCCACCACCTCCACGAGTAGCCCATTCCAATGGGCAATCACTCTCTCTGTATACAACTTCTTCCTAACATCCAGCTTAAACCTGCCCTGGTGCAGCCTGAGACTGTGTCCTCTTGTTCTGGTACTGGCTGCCTGGGAGAAGAGACCAACCTCTGTCTGGCTACAACCTCCCTTCAGGTAGTTGTAGAGAACAATAAGGTCACCCATGAGTCTCCTCATCATGCAGGTTTTCTATTTCCCTGAATACTTTTTTTCCTTCTCTTCTAGAGAAATAAAGGTCTTTCTCCTTCGGTAATTCCCATTCCAAAACAGGCATATCATCACCAATCAGTTTTTGATGACTATTTCCTCCCACTCTTATTTAATTTCATTCAAGAATGAGATTGTCCTTTCTAAACTCATCTTCATTTAAAAGAAAATCATGTAAAATAGGACATTTATCAAAACATTAATCAGAAATCCTGCTTTTCCTCCTTAGATATACAATTCCTTAGCAGATCTGTTGCTCTGATGTGCTGGGATGAGAGACAGAGTGATGAATCTTGCCCACAGAACATTCACAGGACACCTTTTCTGAACAGACAATGATTTAGAAAGTAGAATTGCTATCACTACATAAGCATAGGATGTGACACAGGCCATTCCCACACAGCAAACAGCTTTTAGACTACACTTAAGTTGTATTACAATTTCCCAGTTACTCTTGCAAGAGAACAGAAAAGAAGTTCCTAGGACAGAGTTAACATGAATCTAACAGTGAACAGCTCATATTTTCATTGGATTGCTCTAAACCAAGTAGGCTTGTTTTCGGTGTGCAGAAGAAAACTCTGGAGGATTCTTTGTATTAGTTTCTCTGTAGTTTTGGCAGTATCCATAAATGATTTAAGAAATGCTTGAGGCACACATTTGCATGGTAGGGTCTTTCCAGCATGCTCTTTTCGGCTTTTGAGCATTCCTTGGAGATGAAGGGAAGGAGGAGGGTGTTGATTGTCTCTTGGCAAGAACAGTCTAATTGCATGCCATAATGCCATGAGCTGGCACTGGTGCTCAGAGCAGCAACCTTACAGTACACCCTTCCCCAGCAGCTTCCTAAAGGAAGGAATTCAGTGAATGGTCACTGAGTGGCATTCCTCAGGTGTTGGCATTGGAATTGTCACTGATTAACATATTTGTTTGCAACATGGATAGTAAGATTGAGTGCACCTTAGCAAGTTTGCTGATGACATGAAGCTGTGTAGTGTAGCTGACACACTGGAGGGAAGAAATGTAAGGATGGTGAAACACTGAAACAGGTTGCTCAGAGAAGCTGTGGATGCTCCATGCCTGGAAGTTTCAAGGTCAGGTTGGATGGGGCTTTGAGCAACCTGATCTAGTGGAAGGTGTCCTTGTTCATGGTGGAGCATGATGATCTTTAAGATCCATTCCAACCCAAACAATTCTATGAAAAGTCATGGCAATCTGGAGAAGTCCCTGCTGACTGGAAAAGGGGAAACATAACACCCATCTTTGAGAATGAAACTACAGGTCAGTCAGTCTCACCTCTGTGCCTGGCAAGATCATGGAGCAGATCCTCCTGAAGGCCTTGCTAAGGCATACAGAAAATGAAGAAGAGATGATTGATGGGAATGAACATGGCCTCACCAAGGGCAAATCATGCCTGACAAACTTGGTGGCTTTCTGTGATGCAGTTACAGCATCAGTGGATAAAGGAAGGGCAACTGATGTCTTCTACCTGGACTTGTGTAAAGCATTTGACATTGTCCTACATGACATCCTTGTCATCAAATTGGAAAAACATGGACTTGAAGGATGGACAACTCATTGGATAAGGAATTGGCTGGACAGCCATACTTTAAGAGCTGTGATCAACAGCTCAAATCCAAATGGAGACCAGTGACAAGTGACATCTCTCTGGGACCTGTGTTGTTTAGCATCTTTGTCAGTGATACAGACAGTGGAATTGAATGCACTCTCTGCAAGTTTATGAATGACACCAATCTGTGTGGTCTGTTTGGCACACTGGAGGGAAGGGATACCATCCAGGGGGACTTGGACTGGCTTGAGTGGTGGGCCCAAGCCAACATCATGAACTTCAACAAGGCCAAGTGCAAGGATCAGGGCACCCTTAAGCACAAATAGGCTGGATGAGGAGTGGCTCTAGAGCAGTCTCGAGGAGAAGGACTTGGGGGTATTGATT
Source organism: Picus viridis (assembly GCA_033816785.1). NCBI lineage: Eukaryota > Metazoa > Chordata > Aves > Piciformes > Picidae > Picus > Picus viridis. The sequence goes on along the minus strand of CM066567.1, from coordinate 20,879,740 downwards.
GATGGAAAATTTCAATGTGAGCCAGCAATGTGTGTTTGCAGCCAAGAAGGCCAACCATATCCTGGGCTCCATCAAAAGCAGTGTGACCAGCAGGTTGAGGAAGGGGATTCTCCCCTCTACTCTGCTCTTGTGAAACCTCATCTGGAATACTGCATCCAGTTCTGGTGCCCCAGTATAAGAAGGACATTGAACTGCTGGTCCAGAGGAGGGCCATGATCAGAGGGCTGGATCACCTCCCCTATGGGGACAGGCTATGAGAGTTGGGGCTATTCAGCCTAAGGAATAGAAGACTCTTGGGATGCTTTATAGCAGCCTGCAAGGGGGCCTATGAGAAAGCTGGAAAGGGAATTTTTTCAAGGGCTTGTAGTGGTAGGACAAGAAGGGATGGATGAAAGCTTGATGAGGGCATATTTAGGCTAGAAATTCTTTACAGTAAGGGTGGTGAGACACTGAAACAGGCTGCCCAGGGAGGTTATGGATGCCTCCCTGAAAGTGTTCAAGTCCAGGTTGGGTGAGGCCTTTAGCAATCTGGTCTAGGGCAAGGTGCCTGTACCCATGGCAGGCACATTGGAACTAGATGATTATCAAAATCCCTTCCAACCCAAACCATTCTATGAATCTGTGATTCTACCTGATCTTGCTAGTTCAATGCTTTTGCTCTTGTGCTTAAATTTCTCATGCAATAGTGCATTTAGACTTTTTTTCCTCTCTCCAATTCTCAATTCAGATTCAGCTTGTATCAGCCACCTGTCCCAGTCTGTCACTCATTTGTGTGTAGTTTTGTGCCAGGGTGGAGAAGCACAACAGCAGGCAGAAGTGTAGAAAGCCAGCAAGAAACTTTTCTTGGTGGCAGTGCTGACAAATGCCAGCTTAAAGCACTTGTGAATTTATGGCTAGAATTTGGTCATTCAGAATAACGTACCTTGGAATTCCAGAAATGCTGCACATTTTTGTGGCATAAGGGCAAGCCATGAACAAAGTTTTTGTCTGTGTTTAAAGATGGTATCTTACATAATTAAAAATTAAGGCAGTTGCTGCATCTTCTTGATAGATTCTTAGCTCTTAATACAGTAATACAATTTATTATAGCCTCTTTAGTCCGTTCTCCAGCTGCACAGTTCTTGATTCAAAATGCGGCGTTTTCCTTGAAATTCCAACTGCAGTAAGGGATGTAGACTAGCCTACAGCCAGCCAGATCTGACTGCACTGACACAAACTCCATTTGAAGAAACACTTTTCTTTAATTTTACCGTGGAATCATGTCACAAGTTGGATAGAGCTATCAAGAGAGAAAGATTATTATTGTAAGTAGATAACTGTGGCTCCAGGCTGCACCATTTGTTACTTCAATCTCGGTTAGGTCCATAATAAAGTTTGTACTCAGAAAATCCTCAAGAGCATGAGAGTGCATTTGTATGGCCTGTTAGGCACAAAATTGCCTGGTTTATTGGTGCAATACAGGTGCACCTTTTAAAAATTTTACTCCCTGTGTTTATGACTGCTCAGCTAAAAAAATCACAAAGCAAACTTGGCACAGCCTGGTAACATGAAGACATTGGCTGCTAATGCAATGTAATTTACTTGCTTGTGTGCACATAAATTGTTCTGCCACTCTTCTTTACATACTAATCTGCTGTGTTTCTTCAGCTGGCTTATCAGACCTCTTTCCAAAACAACAGAGACCGAGACATCCTAGCAAAGGTATTGCATGACAGTCTCCTTAAATAAGTAGCATCTTTCCTTATTTAAACAGTTTCGTTACTGAACGGGTTGGACTCTACTACAAGGACACAGGTTAGGAAGTGTCTACAGAGTGTTTCAACAGAAAAAAAAAATCTCTAGCTGTTTCACCTTCAAAATTGTTTAAACCATACCACAATGTGTCACCATCCTGTGGTTTTACTTGCTTCAGGGCCAGTTACCAGCTTATCCACAGGTATCACTGCTGTGTTCACTAGCTCAAGAGTATTTGACTACTACTACTGCTATTATTATTATTGACTATTGAGAAGGTGCTTTACTTCACTGTGCTCTCACAAATGAAGTATATGTTTTATAGGTCCATGTATAATAATACAACCACATCAGGATTCAGTCATGAGCTCTGTTTGACTGGACAGGCATTCTCACAAACAAACCACCAGCCTCAAGTTTAGATGTATTCCAGAGCAACATGTACATAAACCAGAAAATGCACCTGGGAGGAGCTCTCATTTAGAAGAATGACAATTTAAACTTTTCTCTCTCTTTTTTTTTTACCTCTCAATCCTCAGACAACTTCCAAATGAGAGCAAAGTTCTGTGGTCTTCTTATGCAGGACCATGAACAAAGGAGCAGGTATTCATTTTGATTTTCAGAATGGGAAGGACACCAGACCTTGGTAAGCTCATGACAGATTCTGTTTTCCCCTGCCTTCACTGCTTCCAGGGTCATGTGCCTGCACAAACCATCATAATGGGAGAAACAACACAGCAACAGCTACTATATCTTCTATGATCTCTTACTGTTCTTAAAATGTAATCCTAGCCTCTGAGGCACTTAATTTTTCCCATGCATTTCTGCTGAAATCAATGGGACTATTCTTCTGAATGAGCTGCTTAAAATTAGGCTGTTACTCTTTAAAGAAAATATAAATAAAGGCAATGCCGTAAAGCAGCTTTGTGGTAGCTAAGACTGAGTTAGTGTACAATACCTAATTAAGTTTTGGATTCCAGTTCCCTTCAAAGATGAAGTCTTCTGATTGATCTAAAAACTCCCTGGAGGTTTTCAGGTTTCTGGTGGTGCTGTGTTACAAACCTTACTGCCGTGTCTTTGCGCCAATTCAGAACTGTTGCTATAACTAAAGAATTGCAGCCAGTTGATGTTTCTCACATTGTTACTGAGGGGTAAAAAATATGTTATAACTGCAGCTGCCTAAATGATTAGGTTTACTAAACTACTGATATTCTCTTTTCTTTTTTTTTTTTATTATAATTTGTTTAATATTTTCTATTTTGCCTACCTGCATTAGAACGAATATTGCACTATGCTACACCTAAAAGCTGGGTCATCTTTGTACTTTGATAAGGGAAGAGCTTTTACAGCATTTGCAAACTGGACTTGCTACTTATCTGGATATGTACAACTTTCAGAATTAAGTAAGGATTTATTGTCATAAACTGACTACATATAAACTATGTATCAGAAATTTATGACTGAAGCAGAAATGAAAAAGTCATTCATAAGATTACCTGTAGTCTGTACAGGGACTAGATAATGAACTGAAAATGTCCTCACCCTCTAATAGCAGTGGCCAGAATCTTCCAGAAAGGAGCCACTTGTCTGCCTCTTTTTCTTAAAAAAGCTACAGCAAAAAATACTTTGAATACTATTAAAAACTTTGAATACTACTTTTTATTGGAACAGTATATATGTTTTTTTAAGTGAGAAACTCAAAAAGCGATGAAAAGACATAAAACTTCTAACTCCCAGTCTGGGTAGGTATTTCTCTCCAGCCCTGTTCTCAGTCTGGCAAATTAAAGTAGTTTTCTGGTTTGGATCAGCTTCCACCATCCCACCAGGTATCTTGGAAAATTCTATTTTCCTTCACTCTGGACTACATGTTTGTTTTCTGTTCCCCTCTGCCTGTTTCTGCACCTTAGCAGCTCCCTGCTTGCCAAGTCAGTCCCTTTCCAGCTGCCCAGCTCTGCTCTCCTGTACCTTTCTCCTGCTGAGCAAGTTCATTTGCTACCAGAAAAGGAGCAACTATTCCGTCTGGAAAATATTCCTCTGTTGCCGAAGCCCAGTGGTCAAGGCAAGGCAAGGGATTGCAAGGCAAACAAGCAGTCTTCCTACTTGCTGCCCAGCCCTTGATTTTCCAAAGGAGTGTAAAAAACACTAACTGCAAACCAGAAAATTAAACAGATGCTATTCATCACCCCAGCACCTGGACTGCAATATCTCTACCTCAGCTCTGCTCTCCTGTTCTCATAAGCCCATCTCCCACTGTCAGCCCAAATCCTTTTATATTTTCTGTAATCTATACTTTAAAAAAAAAGAAAAAAAATTGTTGAACTTCTCCCCTCTTGATCCAAAGAACTGATGTTCCTCAAATGATCTTATTTGTTACTTAGAATCATCAAATCATAGAATGGTCTGGGTTGGAAGGTCATCTGGTCCAACCCCTCTACAGTAACCAGGGGCATCCTCAACTAGATCAAGTTGCCCAGAGCCCTGTTGAGCCTCACTTTGAATCTCCAGGGATGGGGCCCTGATCACTTCCCTGAGCAACCTGTTCCAGTGTTCTACTACCTTCACAGCAAAGAACTTGTTCCTAACACCCTATCTAAATATGCTCATCTCTAGTTTGAAGCCATTGCCCCTTGTTCTATCACTACAGGCCTTTTTAAGCAGTCTCTCTCCATCCTTCAGGTCCATGTCCTGCCTATATTGAGGGCTCCAGACCTGGACACAGTACTCCAGGTGAGGTCTCACCAGAGCAAAGTGGCAGAATCACCTCTCTGAATCTGCTGACAACGCATCTTTTGATGCAGCCCAGGATGTGATTTGCCTTATGGGCTGCAAGCACACACTGCCTGCTCATGTTCAGCTTCTCATCCATCAGCACCCCCAAGTCCTCTTCCACAGGGCTGATTTCTATCACCTCATTCCCCAGTCTGTATTGATAGTGAGGATTGTTCCAGCCCAGGTGCTGAACCCTGCACTTGCTCTTGTTGAACTTCATGAGGTTCATCTGGGCCCATGTCTCCAGCTTGTCCAGGTCCCTCTGCATGACATCCCGTCTCTCTGGTGTATCAACAGCACCACTCAGCTTGGTGTCATGTGCAAACTTGCTGATGGTGCACTTGATCCCACTGTCTATATAACTGATAAAAATATCCAACAGCACAGGTCCCAGTACAGACCCCTGAGGGACACCACTTGTCACTGCTCTCCATCTGCACTTCAAGCCATTGAGCACCACCCTCTGTATGTGACCATCCAGCCAATTCCATATCCACTGAACAGTCCACCCATCAAATCCATATCTCTCCAACTTGGTCAGCTGGATGTTGTGGGGGACTGTGCCAAAGGCCTTGCAGAATTCCAGATAGATCATATCTGCTCACTTGCAAATTGCATTTCATTCAAAAGACTTTCTTTGCTTTTCTTACCTTACAATTACTGCTTCTCCTCTCTCTATCTTTTTTTCTTTCTGCTGTTGACAAAGAACTGATTGTCGTGCTTTTCCAAGAATGGAGCTGTCTATTTCTGCTTTCTGTCCTACTATCCACACTAATGTCCATTCTCAAAGTCCTTATCTACTTTTTTCTCTTTTACTGACTCAGAAGAATAGTGAAGAGGTGATTTGGAGCAGTCAGCATGGCTTTGCCAAGGGCAAATCCTGCCTGCCAAACCTAGTGGCCTTCTATGAACAGGTGACAGCATTAATAGATGAGGGGCGAGCAACTGATGTCGTTTACCTGGACCTGAGCAAAGCCTTCGACACTGTCCCACACCACCTCCTGGTCTCCAAGCTGGTGACACATGGGTTTGATGGATGGACCACTAGATGGATAAGGAACTGGCTTGATGGCCGCACCCAAAGAGTGGCTGTCAACGGGTCCATGTCCCAGTGGAGGCCAGTAACAAGCAGAGTCCCTCAGGGATCAGTCCTGGGACCTGTCTTGTTCAACATGTTTGTGGGTGCCATGGACAGTGGCATTGAGTGCACCCTCAGCAAGTTTGCTGATGACACCAAGCTGTGTGGTGCAGCAGACACGCTGGAGGGAAGGGATGCCATCCAGAGGGACCTGGACAGGCTGGAGAGGTGGGCACAAGCCAACCTCATGGGGTTCAACAGGACCAAGTGTAGGGTCCTGCAGCTGAGTCGAGGCAATCCCAGGCACAAATACAGGCTGGGCAGTGACTGGCTGGAGAGCAGCCCTGAGGAGAGAGACTTGGGAGTGCTGGTGGATGAGAAGCTCAACATGAGCTCTCAATGTGCACTTGCAGCCCAGAAAGCCAATCAGATCCTGGGCTGCATCAAGAGAAGTGTGGCCAGAAGGTCAAGGGAGGTGCTTCTCCCCCTCTACTCAGCTCTGGTGAGACCCCACCTGGAGTACTGCTTCCAGTTCTGGAGCCCCTATTACAAGAGGGATATGGACGTGCTGGAACGTGTCCAGAGAAGGGCCACGAGGATGATCAGAGAGCTGGAGCACCTCTCCTATGAGGACAGACTGAAGGAGTTGGGGCTGTTCAGCCTGGAGAAGAGAAGGCTCCGGGGTGACCTAATTGTGTCCTTCTAGTATCTGAAGGGGGCCTACAAGAAGGCTGGGGAGGGACTTCTCAGGATCTCAGGTAGTGATAAGACTAGGGGGAGTGGAATGAAGCTGGAGGTGGGGAGATTCAGGCTGGATGTGAGGAGGAAGTTCTTCCCCATGAGAGTGGTGAAGCCCTGGAATGGGTTATCCAGGGAGGTGGTTGAGGCCCAGTCCCTGGAAGTGTTTAAGCCCTAGCTGGACGAGGCTCTGACCAGCCTGATCTAGTGTAGGGTGTCCCTGCCCATGGCAGGGGGGTTGGAACTAGATGATCCTTGTGGTCCCTTCCAACCCTGACTGATACTATGATACTATACCCCTGAAGTTTTATCTGATCTGTCAAGCTTCTTTTATAATTGTGTTCATATTCTTGACCTTGTCATATGTTATTCTCTTTATAAGAGCATGGGAATTGTCAAATTAGAAAACAAAACATGATTCATCAAGCCTACTAACTTGTCAAAGATGGCAGAGAAAACTCACAGGATACCTAGACAGGAATACAGCATTCTTGAAGAGGATATAAATCCTCCTAGGCTTCCAGCATTGATCAGTTTGAGCCCTCAGGCTTTACTTTATATACTTTATGGTTCTTATTTCAGCTAGTATAAACTATCTATGATATTTTTTGTTTAAAGTTTACCAATATGTTGGCTAAAAAATATCATGTGTCTGTCTCCTGAAAATTCCTGCTTTTAGAATGATAGAATCACCAGGATGTTGTGCTTTGAGTTCTTTATGGACCATTATCAGTTAAATCAGTTGAGTCATTAAACTTCCATCATTTGTAAGACAAAAATACAAAGCCTCTGAGTAATGTTTATAGTGCATTACATTTTAGTGTATTACATTTTAGGTAAATAAAAATAGCTGGGATGTAAATCATAGATCAGAAATTAGATTTTTGCCTTTAAACTTGTAGGGGTAGGTAGTTATCTCTTAATTTATCTCCACCTACTAGTACTAAGACTCAAATAAATGACTAAGACTCAAATGTCATATAAATGAACTTTGTAAGAAATAGTAAAGATTTCAAGTCACCACAGTTGCCTCTGGTATGCTCAGCCCAAATATTGTTGCATGTAGTGTTTGCTGTGTTTAGTATTACAGGATGCTCTGTCGTCTTCCTTTAAACCTCCAGAATGATTTTCCCTCTTTTCCACTGAACAGGGTGCCCAGAGCTGCCTCCTTCTACAATTTATTTCTATGAACTTTGACAGCTTTCATGTACAAAATATGGTGCTTAAACATTACTTGTGTTTTTCCCCTGTTTCCTACCAACCACAGCCCCAGAGGAGGTTTGAGTAATTCAGTTTCACTGATTGCAAATGAGCAGGAACTTCAGATGCCATCAGTTGTTTTCTAACACAACCTTGTTAATCAAAGAGGCACCCAGAGAGACCAGCTGCGTGCAACTGAACCTCAGCCATCTAGTTAGTGTGTTCCAGCTTGCCTGATACTCTTCTTGGGCCCTGCTCTCTCCCAGGAGAAATCTGGCATGGGCAGTACTTGATATACAGGGTTAGTGAGAAGGAGAGTGCCAATGTGCATGTATGCACTCCAACTTCCTAAATCAGAAGGGTGAACGCTGTATTTGAAGCATGTTTTATATATCTGTCTGAAAACAGCATTTGGCCATCACTTGGGATCATTACACTCTGGAGGCAGAGATATTTAAAATATTTTAAAATGAAAGGAGAGGTGGGTCTTTAGAGAAACAATAACACATTTGGTCTGAATGATAGCTCCTAAGGACTTTTAAGGGTTATGAGGCTGAAGAAACCATTTGCTCTTGGATGTTTAGCAGCTGATTCAACATAGGCTCATTAGATAAAGAAAAGAGAGTGGAAGGGTAATAAATAGAAGAGCTGTGTGATGAGGATTCTAAGGAAATGAAAAACATTTTATTGATAATCAATCTATGGTAGATTTTGATAATGAACTCCTGTATAATAAACAGCCTGTGTGCTTACCCTGCCACTGGAATTCCAATGAGGGAGATAATGGATCTAAATTAGAAGCTTGCCAGTGAGCCTGTTATTAAAACGATTAAGCATTTTTAATGCAAGTAAACAGAAGTTAGTGTCTTTTTTTACCATTAGGTTATATGTTATCTTCCTTTTGTTTCCTTAATAATAAATGGGCTAAGTTATCCTCAGGACATAGAGTTTAAAGAGTTTTGTGATTACTCTCTTTTGAACCAGGTGAAGCTATTGTGGATGAAAAAAAAAAAAAAAAACAGGTTAAACATTGAAATAAGATCATGTAATTATGTTGTACTGGGAAGGTAAAAATAGGTTTTCATGTCAAGGCACAGAAATATGGATATCAAAGTCCTTCTGCCCTTGAAGGTTTTAATCTCTATTGACCTATGTTCTGTTTCAAGGCAGTGGCATAAACAGCATATAGTTAAAAAAATATGTGTATCTATTCAGGGGTGAATAATTTCATGCATCCAGACAGCTATGATCAACCCTTTGCTGTGCTCTGTTGGAATAAGCACTGACCAGAACCATTCCTACACTGGAGCAGCAGTGTTTTCCTAGCTCAGACCCAACTTCTGACAATGCCCCTGTGCTTAAACACCTGCTATAATTCTGCATTTATGCCAATAATTTCCTCCATCAAGTGGTGCTCACCAGCATGTCAAGACACTGCCTCTCTACCTTAGCTACTGTTTCATTAGTTCCCTGTAACTCTAATTTTCTTTTTCCCATGAACTTACTCCGTGATTGATTCTTGCTAATTCTGCCAGCCGGTCACTGTTTGTTTCCAAACAGGCTTGTCACATCACTTCAGTAATTTATGCTCTTGTCTCTCTTTCTCACTGCAGCTGTCCCTGAAAACAGAGCTCAAGTGGTTGCCTGAAAGCTGAAATGGGTCACTGTGTCTCTGTGCACATTTTGCCTTTCACAGACAGCACTGTCTCCTTGTTGCTTTTGCAAATGTAGGTTAAGCAGTTGAGCAGCTGACCTGGAGTTGTAAGTGGTTTTAATCTTTCCTATTTCTTTGAATAGTTCAAAGTGAATTTAATATTTCAGCTTCTACCAACGTCTTCAGAATACTCTGTGTTTGGGAGGTGTGTTTGGGAGGAAAACAAATAGAAAGAAATCAGATAGGAAAAGAGGGAGACTAAAACCTTAACAGAATGCCTTAGGTAACATCATGATTTTAATTTTCCCAAGGAATGACCAAGAAACAATGTTCTTTAGGATGAAAGATGACTCAAGTACACAGTACAAGTTTCACATGCATTCATGTGGCAGATAATATACTACTTCTGATGGCAGCAAAGCCCTTGCAATCATTAGTATTAGAGCCCCAAGTACTGCTGATGTCACCAAGTACCCAAAATGCACCCCCTGCCCAGTCGTATTTCAGCTCAGGACTGAGCCCTCATACTTTGCTGCTTCTTGACAGTTACCCAGAAGTACTGTCAATATAAAACCAAAATAAATTGCAGGTTAGAAGACCATAGTGTGAGAATAGCAGATACAGTCCTCTTTCCTCTGGAATTATTAAAAATATCTGTGCAACTTATAAGTGAAACATGCACAAATCATGATCAAGGGGAAAGATTTAACACTTTCAGTACAGAAAAGATTTAAGTATTGAAGTAAAATATAAAAGAGTAGCTCTTTCAGTCTTTTTACTTTATATGCATGTCTTCCATTTTATTGCCACCTCTGTTTGACATGGATGCTGAAATTCATCTTGATAATTCTGTTTGCTCTCATGAGACTTCTTAGCTCACTTTTAAAGGACATGAAAAGCCTAAAGATCTGTGGTTGAATTAGCAGTAATACAGCTTCAGACAAAAATTCTGTGTGGTGATCAAATCTGTTTAGCAAAATAAGTGCTTACATAAGAAAGCAGAGAAAAGAAAATCCAATCCAAATCAGGCTGATTAGCACAAGGCATTAGAGGTATTGATTTAGTACCCTACTAACACAACAGTTTGACATTTTGGACAAATCTAATTCAAGAGAATTTGGGGGATGAGGAGGAGTAGGGTTTGTTACACTTACTAAATGAAATTATTTATATCACATGTAGCAGCTCTACAGATCTGTGTCAGATTTACTGAGAACACTATTTACTAAAGTTGGTGTCACCTAACAGGATCTTGAGGAATTGTCTGATATTTGTGATGGAGTTCAAATACCTTTGAGCTGCCTCCAAAAGAAAACATATTCCATGATGGTTTTCTTCTCTTAGGAATCATTTACAATTCTTTCCCTACCTACAAAACCTACAAGTATGGAGGGGAGACTACATTCATCCTCTCTTAAAGCAGATTGCAATTTCAGTATCCAGAAAACTGACCCTTAGACCCTGGTCAAAGCACATCACAGGTTCTTGTCCTGAAGGCATGTCATAGCTTTTCCATCACACTTTCTGTAGTGAACACCCCTCATTCTTGACAACAGCATCAGTTTCCACTACTTGCCTAAGTACTTCTGCAGACAGTGATGGTCTTTGTTCCATGTCATCAATCCTACATACAAAAGATTCCCAAAGTTAGGTCATTTATCCATTCTCCTTTCCTCACCTCTTTCCTACAAACAACAAATTCTGTAGTGTTTATAACCCAAGATAATACCTGGGGGTTTTATTCCCCAACATTCTTACTCTATCCCTTCTCAGTGTTTGCATTTTGTTTCAATTGAACTGTAATTCATGGGGACTTCTAATCATCAATTTCTCTAGTATTTAACAAAATGAATCTTAATAGGGTAAGACAGGGTTAAGGGGAAAGGAAAATTCTATAATTGGCAATACAAATAAAATGCTGTCTTCTTTAATATCTATTTCTCTGTGCAAGGAAGGCTGAAGCATGTTTTTGTTCTGTCTTTTCCACTTTTTCACCCCAAAGCTAAATCTGAGAGATAAGAGAGTTTCCATTCTGGGGTCACCTCATTAAGATACTCATGTGATCAGGAAGGATACTACTCATGGCATTTGTGTAGGACAGTTTTCCGTTTAATTGAAATATCATGACCAGTCTGCCTTTTTTTCCCAGCTTATGCAGTCGCCCATCAAAACAATTTGCTTTCTACAAAGAGATTAGACCAACAAGTGACATTTGCATCACAAAATGAAAAAACAGTGGTAAATCATAAGTGACAAATAGAGTTCCAGGAAAGTTTAGGGTGTTATTCACCCCTGTTGCCTAGCAGATTCAATTTGTTGTTCCCCCAGGAACAGATAGTGTAGCTCATGCAGTAAAGTGTTGGTTTTGCCTGTTACTGAGAATAATGGTGGATATTTCTGCATTATTTTTGAATGGTGCTTCTTGGTTGCTAAACAAAAATGTGATTTTTATATATGTTATGTTTTATGTTGTTCAAACCTGTCAGGTTCAAGAACAAGCTTATTTTGTATGATTCTCTAAAAATAAGATTATGATTGCTGTATAAAAATGTTTCCATTTATTAGTTATAAAATTTAAGTTTTATTAATATATGTGTTTTTAAGGACTTCTTTGAAAACTTCATTTCAATTATTTGGCCCTTAATATTGCCTAAGTTGATAGTTTGTTTACCAGGAACTTAACTAGTTGTTTTTCTCAAATTAAAATATAAAGTTCAGAAGGGGGCTTTTGATACTTAAATGTTACTTAAGAACACTTCTTAAAGAAATGTTGAAGAGGGAAAATTCACTGTTGACTAGACAATCAGTGGAGAAAGGCTGCATTAAGAAGTGATTATTTATTCCCATACGACAAGACACAGTTGCACCTATTCCCAGTAAGCAGCTGACTGATTTTCAGGAACTCCCTGGCCTAGACCCTTAAATGGAACCTAAGCCATAGCATTGCAGCATGACCTTTAGGCATTTTCCCTGAATATTACCTACTGAAGGAAACAGTATGAACTATAAGTATGTCTTCTGCTGATGGCCTAAGTGTCATATGGTAAACTTGAACCCAAGTCATGTATTTGGACTACTTTTTTTCCCCATACTGTTTTCCAGAAATTGAGGTTAAATGGTGTCTTATAGGCACGGGAATGTAGACAACAAAAAGTGACTTACATTTGTAAGGATGGGAGTGATGGTAAGAAAAAAGAAGTGAAGAACAGCTAATAGAGAAATAATCTGAGTCTTTATGTCCTCTTATCATGCTATCCTTATGGAACTTATCTTTAATAGAGTTCTTGAGTTAGTTTTGAAATTTTCAGTAGACTTGATCACGATTGTTACTGGACTTTAAGAAAATGTTGAGCTCCTACATTTTCATATTGTGGTCTGGCTTCCTATTAAATCCTGGTCACTTCCTTCAATGACTTAGGGAGTCATGGTTTGTTTTTTTAATGTTTTGTCCCAGCTATAGAGGTTTCATTGTTCTGAAAAATGTATCATGAATTGCTGTCTTGACACTCTCCCTGAATAGCAAATAGATATATTTTGTCGCTTGAATGTTTTTATAGCTACATATAACTTACAATGTTCTGTCATTGCAGATTTTGCCTCCTAAACTTTCAGAGGAAGATGGACTTTCTTATACCAAATCTGCATTTGAATTTCTGACACACAGAGAAGTACAGCAGTAAAAATGATTTATACTCTAGGTTTATTACTGATGAACAGTCACGCTGGAGTCAGGCTAGAGAAGACATGTTTACTGATAGTAAGTTTTCTATTTCAAGTGGCTAGTTCCCAGTTTGATGGGTTATGTGATATGCAAGCAGAAGACAAAATTTTACTGAGGCAATGAAGTGAGTATAATTTTCAGAAGGATTTTCAAAGAAGTGTGGGAGAGTTAGTCACCCACCTCCAACTGTTGTTCAGCTATAAAGCCAAGTGCCAAAGTCCTGTAAGCTCTCTTGCACATTTTGTGCAGTAACTTCACCGGAGCATTCTTAACCTTTTTTGTTATCACAGAGAAAGTCTTTGCCATTTTCTTCTAATTTCCTTAGAGAGGGTGGAGGTCTTTAATGTTTGTGAGGAACATTTGTGTTCTTTGTTTTGTTTCTATTATGGAAATTAAAATGTTGTTATTGCATTATCTGTGGGGTCCTTCACTGAAAGCATGCATTACCAGGGTCACGATTGTTTTCAACATAAAAGATTATTTGTTTGGAGACTCTCTCAGTGTCATCAACATGCTTTATATATAGTTTGGGAGCTCTAAATATTTTTGCTCAATTTCAGAAGGCTTTTTGTATTAAGATTTGCAGGTCAAATTGACTTTATAGAAGCATAGAATGCTTGGGTTGGAAAGCACCCTAGAAGGTCACCTTGTCCAACACCCCTGGGGTGAGCAGGGACATCTCCAACTAGATCAAGTTCATCAGGGTCCTATTAAGACCTTGAATGTCTTCAGGGATAGAGCTTCCACCACATCTCTGGGCAACCTGTTCCAGTATTTCACTGCCCTCATTGTGAGAAACTTCCTCCTTATGTCCAATCTTTATCTACCCTGCTCTAGTTTAAAACATTGACCCTCACCCTATCACTACAAGCCCTTTTGAGCAGTCTTTCCCCAGCCTTATTGTAGATTCCCCTCAGTAGAATGGTCTATAAGGTCTCCCAGAGCCTTCCTTTCTCCAGGATTAATAGCTCCAACTCTCTTAACCTGTCTTCATAGGATCAGCCCTCTGATCATCTTTGTGGTCCTTTTCTGGGTCCGCTCCAGCAGGTCCATGTCTTCTTGTGTTGGGGACCCCAGAGTACACAGTACTCCAGATGAGCTAAGTAGAGTGGCAGAATCACCTGTCTCTTCTCTCCCCCTTCAAGCTCTAACTCCATGTAAGCTTTTCTTTGTAACCCTCTTGCACTTGCAAGCCATTAGGTCTATTTCAAGATTGTGAGTGAGATGGTTCAGCTCTGCAGAGAGGCAGGTGGGAGAAGAGCCATGCAATAAGGCTTCAAATATTTTACATGCTGCTACTGGGAGACATAGGGCCTTCTCATTGCTGTCTGATCAGTGACCCTTACGGTAATGCTCCAATAGAAAAATCAAGCTGTGTATGCTGGAATGCCTTCAAGTCTGTGTTGGAGTTGACTTGCTAGAGTTCCTGGGGAGCATCCTATGGGTCTTTAACTGCCCAATTGTGGATTCCAGACCTTATTTACTTACAAAATGCCCGGACGTGGCTCTCTGTGCAGTCATAAACTACTCCATCAGCTCTTACAATGAGGTAAGGAGTGTACAGTTTGAATAACCTATGGATTTTCCTTTCAAGAACCAAGATAGCTCTGGTGCTAAGGTGATGGCAAATTGTAGGGAGCCTGAGCACAAGCTGAATGATGGTTACCTGAAGGAAAAATATGGATGCCATATTCTTATTCCTGAGGGTCCTCAGGCCTCCATAGTGAGAAGCATTTACCTCACATCATAACTTCCCTGACCAGCATGCGCATAGGTTTGCACAGTTGTGTGCACATATGTGTGTGAAGCACGTTCTCCTGGGCCAAAGCTGCATAAAAAGCTGAGAATCAGCCTCAGTTGCCCTGTGCCATTGCATAATACTCTCTGGTTACATGGTCATTGTACTGTGGTGGAGCAGATGCATTGTTACTGTGTTACTCATGGTAGGGAAGATCCTATTTCTGCCACTGAAAAATTTTTCTCTTCCTATACACAAGTTCACATGTGATTCTCTCTGGAATTCTTAATGAAATATGCCCTTTACAGTCATTCTGTTTTTTCATTCCCATCAAGCTATTAAAAGGTTCACTATGTTTAAAGTAATTTCAGTATATAGTAACCTAGAACTTTAAGAGCAGAGAAAGAAATCAATCTATTATGGAAGATTTTAGTTGATTTGCCAAATTAATGTTTCAGATCACCATGCAACAGTAGATATAATTGTCAGAGAGAGAGGGCTAAATGCATGAATAAAATATCTTATCATATCATTGCACTTTTATAACAAGATTTACTTGTCAACTTAAAATGTAATAATGTTACTAACAAGAGAATTTATTTCTCAATATAATGAAGATGTACAGAAGGCAGAGACAGGACCTTGTAAGATGCCAGCTTCACTCTGTGGCTGAGTCTGCTTGGTAGAATGCACACTTAACGAAGGAAAAACCCTACTGAACTGAAGAAGGGGGCATAGCTGCGTAGGATGGGCAGTGGATGAGGAAAGAGCAGGAGCAGGCACGAAGTTTGGATGTGGTGGAGGAGAGAAAGATGAGAGAAAAACTGTGATGACAGAAGGCATAAGAATCTGCTAGGGAAGACACTAACTACTGTATGCATTTCTCCACTCGATAGAGCAAGACATTTCCATAATGTAAACTTTCAGAGAAAGAAGGTTAAAATAACTAATTGCCTTGATGTGGGCTGAGAAGATATATGTAGAAAGCCATCCCAGACTGGGTGACACACGGTAACTTGTCTGGCTGTGTAAGTTTTAATGACGCCTTTCTTATGGAAAAAGAGGTCTGCTGGAAGTCAACCAGGAAAACAGACATCTTCAAGAGTTTCTCCCCAAATTAACTACATCAGATAAAGACTGAGATTTACAAAAAATGTGAGAGTTGCTTAGAGAGTTTGTGAAGAATAATTTGCAACTGTCTAGTTTCTAAGACACGACAAGACCAAATCCTAGACAGGTCCTACTTGCCACGATTTCTATATCACAAACAGTGCCCTTTAATCTCTAAATTTGCATCAGTGGAACTGCATAAAGACAAGCATGAATTAGTAAAGACATAGGGGACTATACTACAATTCTGGCTAGCTTCAAAGGCAGCAGCCCGGAGGACTGCAAATATGAGACTTTACAAGAGTTACTGCAGAGACTTTGTTTGCTTCCTGGCTCACATCCACGGAGAGTGGTGCTTCCAAAGACCAACAAAATCATGCAAGGCGATTAGAGAAATACACTTCTGCATGTCAGAATGAAGCACACTATAGGTGTGAGTATACTGGGGCTACCTTCAACATCACATAGAAAGTGAGTCATGCAGGATTGTCTCAGAGATGGAACTGCACATTCTAAACTGATGTGTTGATTCTTATGAGACCTGGGTTTTGACCAGGTGCTGAGGGAGGTGGCTTTTGCTGTCTATGCAGATGTTTACGGATTCAGTGAGAATGGTTGCAGGATAGGCTGGAGTCCTATGCTGGAGCATGCTAGGATGTAGTAACAGTCTCCCTGTATTGGCATGGTGGAAGAAAGAGTTGTTGTGATTATCATCCAAGGTACATTTTCAGCCTCACAAGGCTGTGCTGTGGGGAGTGTCATTTCTGTATAATCTACTCTCTCTCTTTCGTACATCATATGTAATCCACACAACCAGGCAATACACAGAATAGTAATTGCACACAATGTAAGTGCATTCTTGAACTCTGTAGCATAAATATGAATGAAAGGGAACATACTGAACTTTAAATTCCATGTATATTGTACTGCATGTTACAACAATTAGTAGGCTGTGGCACATTATTCAAAATGTAAGAACTACAGTACCTGCAAATGATATTTTGTTTTTCTCCTCATAGCTGCCAGATGGTGTGGAACCATTTACACAGCAGCTGAGTGTTAGTGCATTTTAAGCAGGGAGAGAAGCATCCTCCTTACTGTTTTGTTTCTCTCTCTCTCTTTTTTTTGTGTTGATGTTCTTAGATACCTAACCAGCATATTTGAAGATTTTGTAATTTTTGTGTGTGTGTATGCAAATCAAAAAAAAGGCTGCTTAGTGTATTCTTTATTTGTTTTTCCAAAATCACTTCGGCAATTTTGGGTTAAGCAAAGAAAAACAGAATTTCTAACTTTTGCTTTTATGACAGTGGAAAAATAGAGAAAGCTTGATTTACCATGCTTATTTTGCTTCTTCACAAGGATCTAGTGTGATATGATAGTGCTTTGAGAGCCAACTAGGACACTTGTTTCAGGACTATTTTAAGAGCTCTCTTAGACATGAATGAACACATGTACCATACAGACCCTCATGATGTAAGGCAGCATTATATTGTCCTTCTTTTTAAAGTAGTGGACCTACAAGAGGTCTTCCACTCACATGCAACTTGACAAATATTTAAGGAACAAGTGCTAACTTTTTTGTCTGCTACAGTGAAGAACATATAAAAATGGAAAATTTTTCATAGATTGAAAATACTGTGGAATGCTAGAGAGAAGTGACAGGGGAAAGAAAGTGTTTTTATTTGTTTGATTGTTTTATTTTTTCTGGAGTAAGTGCCACACTATAGAGAAGGTAGGCCATTGGTGGTGTTTATTCTTGGATAGTTGAGATGGTGCCACAAGCACACTGCAGTTGTGAGGTCAATTGGATCCAAGTCAGCTGTTCAAAAGAGACCAGGAAGTTTTCAAAATCAGCACAACTTTATTTTATTTGAATGAAACTTCAATTTTAAAATAAATCTCTAAGCAAAGAGGGAATGCAGATTGGAAGTTAAACCCAAGGAAATGATTATTCTGCTTGCTGTGTCTCAGCCAATGAGTTCTTGTTTCTAAGCTTTACTGCAGTTAATACTGTAATGCTAGCTTATAAAAGACTGCCGAGTCCCCTCCGGTCTTAGTAAATTCCTTTTCATCGCCTCCGAGGTTTCTCTGTTCTGTAATTCTTTCATGCATCATAGCAGACAGTGTCTTGAGTCTTTTATTCCTCAATATGCGCAAAAGCTCTCCAAGGAAATATGCAATCTTTTATCTTCTTCCAGAAGTTCTGCCAGACCTAGTCCAGAAACACTTTCCTTCTTACAGAAACTGTTGAAAGCAAACAAGTCAAACATACCTGCAAACGCACCAAGTATACTATGATGATGGAGACTTCAATTCTCCCATCTGCAATGGGGACTGAGTCTACAACTATACTGACATTTAGAGAAACCTCAGCTAGTTTAAAATTGTCCTGGATTCTACTAACAGTGCTGTCATGATAACACATTCTTGGTGCATACTCTGGGAATTAGGGAAAACTTGAAATACAAAGGTCCACTAAGATATTGCTGTTCCACTAATGCTAACCTATGTAAAGCTAACAAGAGTGTGTATTTGTGGACTGCAGTTGTTGATGTGTAATCTTATCCCTAATTCATAGTAAATGATTATGCTGCTGAAGTAATAGATTTGATTAATTCACTGGCATTTTTTCAGTCTTCTTTTTATAGGCTTCAGCAATTCTTTCTTTCTATTACCAGCTCCACTCATGCCAATTATTGGGTTCTTTACGCAAATCCTGATATGTTCAAATCTCATTACTGTGTTTGATTACCTTTTCTTCTTAAATGAAAAGAATCAATATACCCTTCATTATCAACTTCATGAAATTACTATTTTCTTTCTTGTCTGGAAGTGTACCTTTGAAAGTGTAAGGTGGATTAGAGTAGTGACCTTTGCTGCACAAACAAGGGAGAAGGGAAGGAGAACTGTTGCTCACTTTCGGTTTCCAGCATTCTCCCACCTGTTCACGCTGTAGGAAGTCGCTAACATTCAAAGTCAAATTCCTAAACTATTTGAGAATTTGAAGCCTGCACTATAACATTGGGCAGTGTAATTAACATCTATCTAGTCTTGGAATAAAGGACAATAAGATTAAGGGAGGAGATACTGTACTACAATGCTACTTGATTAGGTTTGTTCAATCTTACAGAATACATGTAAGTAGATATAATCTGATATAGGGCATCTTCAAGAAATACAGGTTTCACAGTGGGTAGAAGCTTGTGGGCAGGTAATAAAATCACTGCACTGACCAGAAACTGTTGTGAACATCTGTTTCCTGACTACTTAAATTACACTTGGACAGTTTGATGCATCTCTGGCATCCATCCCATGTTCTGGTGGAATGAAAGTAGAAGAGAAGAAGAATGTAAAATCAGAGAATCCTGCTGGGTTGCAATCTTTCTTTCTGCTCTTTCTGTTTTCTTCTCCCTTCAGTAAATCTGCCACATCTTTGTTTAGACCATGATGTCCTTTCTCTCCCTCAGTAGTATTTACAGCTGCCTACTTACTTATTTTGTGTACATTGATTACAACCATGTGAAGCTTCAAACTTAATTAAAAGGCATGACAGGAGAAAGCGATGTTTCTATAGAAATATCTTCTTATGGAATGTCCTATTGAGTTAAATCTACAAATTATCATTTCTGAAATATATCTGTGAATCTTTTCTCCCAGTACCATCTAAACCTGAATTCTGCTGGGCTGGTGTCACATTCAGGGAAGCCTTGGGAAAAAAAAAAAAAAAAAAAAGACTATTAGTTCTGTTAGAAACTATTACTTCTTTTAGAAACTATTACTGTCACACACAAATATGTGAATTGTCTTCAGCTTCTCAAAATATTAAAGCAGAAGTGCAGATAGTTCCCATCCCCATGTTAAATCTACACTTGCCCACTTTTAAAACTGTATGTATCTACCTGAAATGTTAGTGAGATTTTCTGTATTGGTAAAAGAAGTGCCTGATGTGATAAAAGAAGAAAACAAAGCCACTGCACAAATATTAAACTCCATTTAAAAAGAGAATAATCATTAATGAAGTCAGATTATTAGTGTTTTTAAGGGTCTTTTATCCCATTTTTTTCTCAAGAATACCATCTCATTCTGGCATGCTTGGATGAAAATGAGTTGGTGCCTGAGGCTTGTCTTTCATAACAGTAATTTGGAATATGAGTCATCTATCATTAGCTCATGCACATCTGAAAATGCAGACCTTGTGTTTTGTGGAAGTGGAGGAAGACTACGACATATAATAACAGGTGTACTTCAACTATGTGGCCTTAGGAGATGCTCCAGCTGATATTCTTCTCTCTCTATGGCAGAGATAGCCTTTAGGCCTTTAGGCTGGTATGAATCTATTCTATACATTAAAAAAGAACTAATTGTGATTTCAGTAATAAAACACAGCTACTAGGTTTTATTCAAATAAAATTCTGCAATCCTTTTCATGGCTCAGAGCTGCATTCAGCTGGGAACTCTGAGAATCGCTTATGTGCCTTATGAAAAATGGAGTACAGTGAAAGACAGAATTATGTTCCTCATTCAACAAATATGTTAATACTGAAGATTTCCACCCTGACCCATGGGTAAAGGAGGAGACAACTGGCAAAAATCCTGGTCACAAAAGGCAACCAAAGTTTCTATGCTAAGACACATGTACTAATTCTGTCAGATGGGTGTGCTATCTGCCTTCACAAGTAACTAGGACTTTGCCAGAATCCTTTGTGCCATTCCCTTCCTTGCCTCCTCAGAATAACCTCTGTGCAGATCTTTGGTCTGATTTGCCATCAACTCATATGTTGACACAGGAAAAACAATCCCCTGGTTTAAATACAAAATTCCTCCACATTAATTCTCTCTCCTTGTGAAATCTGTCACAGAAGCATTCGCAAAGCCCAAGCTTCTTCATTTAAATCCAGGATCCTCTTTCCTCCTCCAGTCTGGAATTTTCTCATTTTCTCATCTGAGTGCCACATGTCCATAAATTAAGCACAGTATATACTTAAAAATTGATATAATAGCAAAATTCCATGGTTTGTAAGACCAGTAACTTGTTTAATGTAGTAGGATGTGAGTGAATACATTTTTCCTAGACAAACTTAAGTCAAACAGGTGTATTTTTTACTTTGTCTCTTCTAGGCTAAAGAAGGCCATTCCGTGCCTCTTCTGGAAATAGTTTTGTATGTGAAAACCACAAAATACATTGCTTCTAGAGATCAGTATACTCCAGCAGAAGCTAATGATCATGAACTAAAAAGAAAAAGTAATAGCATAACCATGAAAAGAAAAACAAGAGAAATCAAAGTAAGAGAACAAAACTAAAAACAAGGGATGATTTACTTGTTTTTCTGTTTGCTGTGATTATTGAAATTACTATGTGTTCCTTTTTCTGTACAAGTATATACTATAAAAAGATCTCAGAATAACATTAGCAGAGTGTATAAGTTGAATCATGTAAAGAAAAATAATCCCCAGCTCCCTTCAGATAAAAATAGCTAGGGGTAGAAAATGATTTCTATATAAAAAGAGATAAGTAGCTTTCTACCATGGAGGAGCCACCTGAGAAGGGATAAAGTAAATGCTATTATGTATATATTACTAGGCAGCTTATTAGGATATGATATAAAGTTAGTCACATCTCTGATGACCTTTAACTGTTTTGGTTGTCTGGGGGATTTAGACATAAGACAAGTGCCTGTTCATCAACATACAAGTTCCTAGTTAGGTAACAGACAGTTTCTCCTCAGAGGTGCTTCTGAGCATGCATAACTACTACAGAGGTGGACCTGACAAGTGTAAAGGACTAGGTGGAGTTAGGAAGGTTGGTAGGGAGGTTTGTTGTCTGGGACTGGCTAAGGTTTAGGATGTATAGTAAGACTGAGGCAGACTCCACAGCACCCTGGGTTTATGTACAAAGCAGGAATGGGCTGACTCTGATACAGAGGATGGAAATACATTTTTAGAGCACAGTAACACTTGTCACACAGTCCAGGGCTGTGCTTGTGATGAATGCATTTTCTCTGTGTGGATGCCCTTTCTATACTTGGTATTGCTATGAAGGAGGCAAGTTCTTTGGTGTATTTTCTCAGTTCTTTTGATTTCTGCATCTTAGCTCAAGCACTGCTTACAGGCTGCTGCTGGGAGAGCTGATTGAAAGAACTGCTCATGGCTCTTGTTGTCATATGTGCTATCAGCTCTGCATACATTATCTTTTCCTAAAACTTCTGTAGGTACTGACTAAAATGGAGAAAGGTGCAGAGCTGCTGTGGAAACCAGCTCATTGTAATCAGCCCTTGAATTCAGCTGGAGGGAAGAAACCTGAGCTGTTGCAGGGTATTTCCATTCAACATAATTTTTAATAGCATCATAGAATTTATACATGAAATATAATTTTAAAATGTGCTGTAAAAAGTGTTATTCATTTTTTAACAACTTAATTAAGTGTTAAAATCCCATTTACTTTATTTACTGCAAATTCTAAGGAGTTTTTAACTCTCTGCTATTTATTAGGAAGATTATTTGTCATAATTATTTGTTAACCATATTAAATGTTGTATGAGTATGCATCATTTAAAATGTAAATAATTTTACCCAGAATGTTAGTCAGAGATAAGATTGGTGCATATGCACATTATGAGCACACTTCCTGAAGACTCCACAAGCTTCTGAGTACAGATATCAGGTACAGGTGAAATAAAAAAGCCTGCAGTGGATCTTTATAGCTGTACTTGTGTGCCTGTACGCTCTGAAAGTGTGTAGTCTGTGGTGGGTTAATGCCCTTTTCTGAAAGCAAAGAAAACAAAGCAGGGTGGAGGGCTTGCAGGTACTTTTCACTCCCTGCAGGGCGTTTTTCCCCTGGGAAGCTGAGTCTGTTCCACTCCCCCTCTCTGCCCAGTTAGGGTATAAAAAGCAGGACATCATAGCTGTTAGCTCTCCTTTTGGCTCCTGCCTCAGCTGGATGAGGGCTACTGCAGCTGCCCTCCTGCTCCTCTGCCATGTGATCGGACCTGATCCTTCTCCCTGCTGCCTCCGTGCCTCTTCAGAGAAAGGCTGGTTTTGTATTATTCTCTTGTTTTTGTCCCCCTCCCATCCATCCTTGTTCCTTGTCCTTGTGAACCTTTCTCTGTTATTGTTTATATATATATATATTGTTTAAAGACAACTCTTTACCTCTCTACTTCCAAGCCAACTCCAAATTATTGTTTGGTGGATTTGCTCCTTCCTTTTCTCCCTCTCTGTTGGGAGGGAGAGGGGGGAGTGGGGGAGAGATTCTCAGCCTTGCCCCCACCTGAGCTCTTAACTTCCAGTTAAGGCTCAAACCACCACAGTAGTCATAGCCTGAATCCACTCAGAATTCCTCTGCTAATTTTAAACTAGCCACCCAGGTACAAGTTTCATGCCATTGTATCAGGGATTTCAACAGGGGATGCAAAATACTTGTTTTTTTTTAAAGATGTTTAGTGTGCAATAAGCTCCATGTTACTGCAGCTACATATCTAGTGTTGCCCAAGTTAGCTTGACAAGAAATAGCTGAAGAAATTTAATGAGCTGAAATAACCTTTGACAGCACTTTATAGGTAAATAGAAATTAAAAAAAAAATTGTTATTGCCTTTATTTTATTGAAGGAAATAACAAGTAACACTGGTTTTAACTAACTTGTCAGAGACTTCAGAGGCTGATGGTCTACATGTAGAATGGCTACTCAGTAAATCTAAGGTCTAAAGTGGGTTCTAGTGCACTCTTACATGATGATTGTGTCACTTATCTCCTCTGACTCTCATTTTTGGGGTACTCTAAGAAAAAGCAATTATATGCAGCGACTGTGTAATGTTCACAGAGAGTTTTTAGTTCAGAAAGTATCACTATACCTATCAGGACAAAAAAATAGGGGGAAATTAATAAATATAAAGGCCAGAATGGAACTTTACAATCATTTTACCTGTCCTACTGTGTTACTGAGGCCATAAAACTTCTCCTGTGTGATTTCTGAATCACTTCCCGAACTTTTAGCTTCAGAAAGACATTCAGATGTTTTCTATTCTTGATGTCAATACCTTTAGAATCTCTACCAATACGTTTTCCCAAAGGTATTAAATAGAAATATCTTTGGTATTATGGGGAATACCATACTTCAAAGCAGGTGGAACAACCCATTTAAAACGGTTTGAAGATACTCTTTAAAGAAAAATTCCAGTTTATTTGAGTCATTTGAAATATCTTGTTTGAGTAAGAGTGAAAATGATAATTCTGTGTCCTCATTCTGTTCCCTTCTCTGGATGAGCAGGATGGAGGTCTGCTGGTAGAAATCTATACACATGAATGATGTGGATTACTCCAGCAGCTGGGCTCAGAATCCTCTATCTTCTTATGTATTCACCTCGATCCTTCCCTTTTTCCACCTCTTCTTCCTGCCCTAAACATTTCAGGATCAATGCTGGGTAATCCTGAAATGTTTTTCCTCTGCATGTCACAGTGTGTGCCATACACGTAGGTGGTGGCTCTTTTCAGTGTGAAAAAGAACAGTTCCCACTGCCTCATGGTGATGACTGCCCCCAGCCCATGGTGTTGTGGCATTCCTGGCACAGTCCTGGAGGAGCTGGACAGAGACCTTTTCTCTGACAGGTTTATTGGAGTTTCTCCACCTGTCTTAAGCCCCTGTACTGCTTCATGTGTGTGGAGATGGGCCTTTGATGGACTGATGGTTGGGATGGATCTAGAATAAGGGGGTGGCAGGGTATGATTTGAGCTCCCTCTCCTACGTTTGTGCCTCAGTGCTCCTCTGTGCATGTGCAGGCAAGGTTTTGTACCTCATTACTTAACAATTACATTATTGGAATACATCACAAAATCACTTTTTTTCCTCCTACTGCTTCTTTTCAGACAAACATTTTTTAAATTTCTTAAGTGCTGGTAAAACATTTCCTCATGGTGTTATCTATATTAAAATATTAAGTGGGAATGTTTCCAGCTGGCCTCTCTTAATAGTTTTTATGGTGAAGATTTGTACCTTATGAAAATACTAAACAAGAATATAAATTCTCCTACCTCCCACTTGTGCTCCTAATAGGGAAAATCACCTCACTCTGCACTAGCCATCTTTCCCAATTATTTTAGGATGGGAAAATTTCTGTCTGGTAGTTCTTGAGTTTTTCTACTGTTTATGGGGTGAATCTATACCTTATCTAAATTAAATGCCTACACTTGAGCTAAACCCAGCTGAGATGGATCCCATCCTGCATATCATGTTAAGGAAAAAAAGTCAACAGTTTCTCCTATAATCACTTCCATGTGAAAATGTGAAATATTTTTCTATGTTATTTCCTGAAGTCAAACAGTTGTGTTTCAGGAGGTTCGATAGTCCAGAAAAAAAATCAGTGAAAAATAATGCATCCACATTTCTACCTTTTGTGATTTTTGGTTGTAAAAGCATATGCAAAACAATACAATACAACACAATACACCAGGTTGAAAGAGACCTTCAAGATCATCACGTCCAACCCATCAACCAATCCAACCCACCTAAACAACTAAACCATGGCACCAAGCTCCCCATCAAGTCTCCTCCTGAACACCTCCAATGACAGTGACTCCACCACCTTCACGGGCAGCTTATCCTTCAAGATATTTCCCAAGAAACAGGCCCTGACACTGCTATGAATTCCACTGCAAATAAGACACATGAGAGCTGAAAAGTTCTGGTAAGCTTCATACCACAAGCTTAAACCTTCTGCTTTACCCCTTGTTCAGTCATTGCTCCTGAGCATAGCTGGCAGACACAAAATGTACTTCTCCAGGCAATGTCCTTCATCTCTGGATAAACACTTCTCCATACACAGCTGATTTTACATTGAGTGTCTCTGCCTTGAGAACATACTTTCTTCTGTGAACTGGTAGATGGAAAAGAGTCTTTGGTGCAGTGAAGGTAAAACATCACTAAAGATCAGTAAGCTGGCATGGTGAGATTTAGCAGACAACTCATATTCCATCAGGCATAACTAATGTCTTCTTTCTTAGAAGACTTTCCCAGTTACATTCAGATTCAGAGTGATCAGGCAAATACTAACTTTTAAAGTGTTCTGTGAATTTTTCTGTTCAAGATTGAGAGATATAACATCAGATTAAATAGGGGTGGAAGAAACACTGTTGCAATATTTAACTGTGGTTAAAAACCTAAGTAGCTAAACAACAGTGAAAAGAATTTAGCCAATTCTATCACTCTCTATTTATCTGAAAGATTTAATAGCAGTCTCCTATTTTCTATAAACACAGCACTAATCTTCTAACATATAGAGAGGATTTTCAAGAAGTATACTTTATTTTTAGCAAGCTTAATTTAATGTTGAAAAATGCTGTATGTTGGAACATTAGGTATTTTATACACAGTTGAATAATTGAGCACTGTGATTATCACAGCATCCCTAATCTGATTATGAATGTCTTATCTGTTACAGATACGAGTGTAATGTATGCCTTTTAGAAGCTGTGTCAAAAGAGACATGGCTATGTGAGGTAATCAACTTCTGCCAGGAAAAACGTTTAGTGGGTACCAAGAGGAGAGATGTAGGTAACAGCATCATGTGCCCTGTAGAAAATCATAACTGCTTCTTGCTGCAGCACTTTCACTGCCACTTTCTGGCTTGTACAGAGTGAAGTCCTGGCACATCCTGCCCATTCCCCTGCCAGAATTCGGAGTGGCCGGAGTCCACTGCAGCTGCCAGATGAGTGCATTGCACCGAGGCAGAGAAGACTGCTTCCACCAGCTCGGTTTCCTGCCAGCACAATGCAGAGGAAGGCATGAGTCACCCTACACAGACTTCCTATATGACTTTGATTAGCTAAGATTTTTTTTTTTAAATGTAATTAAATTTGTAGAGGAAATGTATAATGGTTTGCAGTTTCCAGAGCAGTAGGTTACTTCGCTTATTCTCAGCTTCTTTACTGAAACTGGTGAAACTGGATGTCCAGATCCCTTCTGAAAACAGACTCACTTTAAGGATAAAGTTAAGCACATGATTTGGTTTTAAAAGGTCTGGTGGCTATATCTTTTGAAGGGTATGGGTGATGAGCCTAGATTTCTAGCCAAACCTCCCCCAACCTTTTGCAGTCTTGGTCTTATTGGTTTCTCTAATTTAAAATGTATGCCTCTGCTCAGAATGTTTCCCAAATTCATTCCTTCTAGGTATGAGCTGGGATCACCATTATGTACCTGTACATTGAAAATAAGCTGTTTGGATACCAGTGCATATTTCTTTCTAAAGTGCCCCTGTTTTCAAAATCTGTGCTCCTGCTTGTTAAAATTCCTCTTGCTCTGTAAAAAGTGAATGATCTTATGGGACTTGATGCAATGCAGGCTGCAGGCAACCTGGTCCTTTCAGAGTAATGAGGACTGTGGACAGATGACATCTGGCCCTGAGTGTGCTCAGTTCTTTTCTTCTTTGCTTTCAGCATAATGTGAACAAATGGTGTCTCCATTTTAATTTTTTTTCTAAATTTTGATAACATTTTGATGTTTTCTGGATAGGATTACTGTATAGCTCTGAAAACTGGCTATTTCACAGGTCACATAGCTGTTTTGATAAGCATTTCCATTGCAAATTCTACCCATTATAGAAATACTTGGAATACATATGATGCCATATAATTAGAGTGTGACAGCTCTAGTGGAAGCATTATGCTCTATCAAGCTCATAATATGAGTTGAAAGGAATTTTTTTGGGAGAAGATGCATACAATGCAGTGTGGAGAGTAATATATCTTCCCACAATTTATTGAACTACATTTGCATAATTTAATATTTTGAAGTCCATAAATATTTATTTGCAAATGCTTGACGTTACAATGTGACTGCATCAACTCTCATGTACCCTAGTAAGAATTAAAGAAATTAAAGATCAGGGTACTAACACAAGAAAAGCGAAAGGAATCCTATATAAACGGCCAGAAAAGCATGATATGAGAAATTAAAACCACTTTCAAAATTGAAGCTGACATGCTGCTCTCAGTCCACCCCACTGCCTATAGGGACTGTTGAACAGTGGGTGTTTTGTGATTATTTTTCAAAGTGAATCTCATCCTCAGGAAAGGTCCTAAGCTGATCCCACTTGCATGCAAAAGTTCTGCTCTTTTTTTCAAACGATCCACATGTGAAGTCTAGCAAAAATCAATGAACATATGAGCTGCTGAGATCCCAAGGAACTGAGTGGAGGGAAGGGCGTTCAGCATCCTACAGGGTGGGCTTTAAATTGTTGTCATCGGAATAAGTTCTGTATAAGAAAGGGGTTAGGTCTCCTTGCCTGTCTTGCTCAGAGCTTTTTGGTTTGTGGAAATTTCCGGGTTCCACAGCTCCAACGTAGGGACTGGAAGGGTCTTCCTCTTACCACTAAATCTCTCAATCAGGCACACCTTCTGTGGGATGAAAGTTGTTGCTGGGAAAATATCTCATTGTTACAGACCAAGGATAGTCTTACCAACTGCATGCACTGCCCATTTCCATACGAAAGTTACAAGGAACTCAATGTCTTGGAAATGCATTTAACTATTTTGGCTTCCTATTCCAAAATGAGTCATCTCTCCAAAACAAAGAAATGGAAGATTTAGCTAGTCTTCTTGTGAAGGAGACTGTTGTTTTTGCCGCAGGCATGAGGGTGTTTTGCACTGATCTCTTTGCAAGACCAGGGTCTGCATTCTGATCACAATCACTATTCAAGCCTTTGCATCCTTGGGTTTGTGAAGGCGTTCAAGAAGCAAAAATCTATTTTCAAAGTGGGAGGGAAAAAAAAAAAGGCAGTCATGAAAAGCAGCACAAAATAAGACCACAGACCTTCTCGTTTGAAATGTAAAAGAAAAAAATAGTCAGATTATTGTAACTTTAACTGTACAGTGCAGATGCTTACTTACGATGCAAAGGCAGGATTTTCTTCTAGCTGAATTGGGGTGTTCTTTCCAAAAAGTCTTTATCCTCTGCAGTAGACAAGAGCACAATGATGTGAGCAGAAGTGTCACATTGCATGCTACAGCTGGAACAAGCAAACAAAAAGTGTGTCTCTAATTGTTATGTATACATTAATACAGTGGAAAAAGACCCTCTTGGCAGCATCTCCATGGCACTGAAACAATTCTGTATTTTTTTCCTGTTATAAGCAGGAGCAGCTATTTTCTTTTCTGCTCTACTCTATCTCATTGAAGCAAGGCTTGACAATCAAATAGCATATGAAGTGGATGCTGCAGTCTGTTACAAGCATCATTTAAAATACTCATTTAGATGAATATTTTATGTATTGCTATACCATAATTATATAGCTCTATCACATGCTTTTTGTCCAGAAATTCCTGGAAACTTGAAATTGTTTGTTCCTTGATGTGGCCACAGGCTGCTGAAATTCAAATAAGCTTTTTGCTCAGCTGGAATTTTATAAAGTCTGTAGGACAGCCCATGATGGGCAAGAGGCATCTAGCAAGACACTTCTTGTTAGTAAATGTGTGTCTGAATGTATTGGTATTACTGAATGACAACTAATCATCTGAAAGTCAAAGGAAGCCTCTTTAGGGGAGTGATGCCTTGCCAGGAGAATAGGAACGAGCCTGGGCCACATCTTTACAAGTAATGAATTCTCATTTCTTTTCAATCTAGCAAATGCCCTCTTTAAAGGTTAATTCTTAAATAGTCACTTGGGAACAGATGTCTCCTTCACTCTGATATCTGTGACTCAAGCAGACTGCTAAGAAACTTCAGTTTGTCTCTTTTATTACCTGACGTCCCTTTCTTTCAGATTAAAATTGCTGATAAAGATGATTTAAGCTGCCTAATCCCCTGTATATCTTGTAATTTCTGAATAAAGGAATGAGTCTAATTAACTGAACAGTAGCAAACTGATACCTGGGCAAGTTACAGCAACATTTCCAAAATTCCTCAGTGTTATTTGAGGTTGTGAGGCAAAAAGGAATATGCCTTTATTTTTCTTTATACAGTTCAGGTGATATAAAGACTCTGAAGACTCAAATGCCTTGGCTGAGCAAAGGACCATAAAGACTTTCAGGATGATAGGATAAATAGCCATTTTTACTTATTTAGAGTGATCTGGCTGAAAGCTGAGTTGCAACTAAAGTATGTCTGTGACGATTGGAAAGGGTGCTGTCCTTGCTGTCCTAGGCCCTTACAGACCTAGATTATCACCCCCACCCCCTACCCCCAGCTCTGACATTATCACAAAAATCAAACAGATTGAAAATGTTTTGACACTGTTCATTCATCTGTATGAACATGGAATGAGAGTTTTTGACAGGAAAATACTTCAGAGACACATAATGAACTAATACTACCCAGATGAATGCAAGCAGTGCCTGGAATATAGACGATGGTGGGTAAATTGCTTCAAATGAGCCTTATTGATTCCACTTTGTGTTGATGGGGCATATCTGAAGGAGGAAGTTTCATTTAAACACTTGGGAACTGAAGTAATTAAATGAACTCTGGGACACTATATGTAACGGACTGGCTCTGATTTTGTAGGAGCTGGTAACTATCTTCCTTAAACATGAAGCATGTTAATAGCTGAGCAGCTAATTCATTATAATGAAATGAAAAAATACTGTAGCACTCTTGTGGCCAAGATAATGTAGCAGCAGGTTACTGTTCTGATGAATAGGGGTGTTGCTCAGCAGATGTAATGCTTTCTAGTCTTAGAAGAGGATGGATCAATTTTTTATTCTTTATGAAGGATGATTCCTTTGCAGTGGTGCTGAGAGATGTGGACATTTGCATCTTTGAGTTAATCACCCCCAGAACAATCGAACCACTACAGGTACGCTTAGCTATTATTTTTCTTCCTATGTAAATAACAAAATTTATATAACAGGAAATATGAGTGGGATTTGATTTCTGTTTCTGTTCTTTGATGATTTTTCTATAGATTTCTATGGCTCACATTGTATTTAAGCATACCAGAGAGCGTAAAGGCCATGACCCATAGGCAGAGAGCACTGCAGGTGGGAACACACAAGAATTCCAGGCTGAGCAAGCTGGTTTTGGGTGGGTGGCCCAGCAAAAGGCTGTGTTTCAGCAGATGGCAGTCTTCCCTCAGAGTCTGCTTAGTTTCTGTCTAGGCTGATCTGGGATGGAGCTGGGAAAGGGACATAAATCTCAGGGCCCCCCATGGCAAATCCCATTTGAAAGCCCTTTATGAACTTTTTTTTTTTTTGTGTAAAGCAGCTCTGGGAGCTAGTGGTGGTACATCCAGTGCTTCATAATCATTGTGTAAAGGTTCCAGTTACAAAACTCTTTATGAGTATTCTGGCCCCAGATTGCCCCATATGCCTTTATTTGATTGTTGGAAATAATTTTTTCTGAGCACATGGAAGAGCACACATAATGGAATAAGCTCTGATAGCAGTTTTCTCCTAGTTTTTCTGTTAACCAATGATTATAGTCAGTTTCACAGTAGATGAAAAAATGACAGTGAGAGTGTTGATGAATGCCCTAGACAACATTTTCCTGGCCATCACCAAGAAACAGAATTATAATTAGTATTACCGAATGAGTGACATTTAGGGTGATACATTATGCTTTGCATAAAGATGACTCCTAACATAAAAAGCAATGTCTGGAATTTATTATGACATTTAACTTAACTCTTGACTTTCATTAATTTGGGAAATATGACACTCCAAGTGGATGGTCCACAAGGAAAAGGCATGCAAGCATGTAAATATCAATTCTCTCCATGGCAATATCCAGTTCTATTTGCATAGAGATCCTGTCTGTTCTCACTCCCCCTGCTTTTTCTATGATCATGAGATCTTCATGATTTAAGAATACTTCAGTAATTCTCTGTAACATTCTTTTCTCACGGTCCCTTCTGATCTCACTTCACTGCTCAGCCTGTGCTTTACATGAAGTATCACCAAGGCTGTCTTGAGCTAATACAAAGCTGAACAAGCACCCTATGGCCTCTGCTTGTATTTGCAGATGTGCACTAAGATAGCACTGTACACTTAATGACAAGGAGAAAATACAGAGAAAGAAGTGAGGATGGCCATTCTGCAGGAATTTCTGATTATTCTTTAGCATCAAATTAAAGTGAACATTTTGTCATTTTGCTTGTGAAAAACATTCTGAGAAATTGTTTAGGGAATAGGGAAATTACCTTCCCCCCCCCCCCTTTTTTCTTCTTCTTCATATACAATGTATGAGTGCATTGTTTCAATAAAGACCAAATGCTTTGCTTTGATATTATTTGTCCCACTATAGTATAGCTTTTCAGGTGGAGAGGAATGACTGATGACATTTTCAATAATATTTTCAAAATGATGTGGTAAATTTGTGTTAGATATTAGGAATAAATTTTAGACTGACAAGCAGGATGAAACTCATGGGGAAAAAAAAAGCCTTGTGAGGCTAGACAAGACAAAGCTCTGCAAGAGATGGTGTATTTAAATTGGTTCTACCTAAAATGCAGAGGAATGGACAGTCATTTGTTGTCTGCAGGCAGCACCCAGCCTGTCAGCTCTGAGAGAGTCTGCAATAAAGCACAATATCACTGTTAGTGAAGGAGAATGCTCATATTTCTCAGAATGAAATGTTTCAGCTGTATCAAAAAGGAATGAGTAGACTATTTTTGCAAAATCTACAGATGGAAACATTCCTGCAAAAGTGCTTTGATTTAAGTAGGACAGAAGTTTCTATCAGGAAATTTTTTAACCAGTTTTGCTCTTCCTGTCTTTTGGGAGTGCTTTGTTACACAACCATAATCACTAGAAGTTCTTTAAACAGCATGTTCCATGTGTTTCCCAGCTCATTGTGTTTGGACTAGAGCCCTGCAGGACCACTCAGTAGTCTGCCTTGCCTTATTCACACCAATGTGCAAGTAGGAGAAGGGTTTGTAGCAGCATGTACATTGCTATAAAGATGAAGATCCTGATGTTAAAATTCAAATCATCAACCCTGAGTCTATTCTGTACAAAAGATCATTTGAAAAGACTCTACAAAGGACTTGCAAAATATTCATGTCCTGGAGACTTCAGCCAAGAAACTGTCTACATGGATCTAATTGCAGGTCAAATTGACGAGCAACAATATGTGTTTGACTCTCACCATTAATCTAGTTTTATATTGTCTGTAACCAGAAGCTGTGTCCTTTATCAGATGTTTTTACAGGCTATGTTTATACAA
This sequence comes from Picus viridis, assembly GCA_033816785.1. Taxonomy (NCBI): domain Eukaryota; kingdom Metazoa; phylum Chordata; class Aves; order Piciformes; family Picidae; genus Picus; species Picus viridis. The sequence goes on along the minus strand of CM066567.1, from coordinate 20,846,851 downwards.
GTAAATAAACCAAGTAGGGGCAGGTCTCTGGTCATGAAGTTAAGCCAGCTGACACTGCATGGTATGTATGCAGATGGAAGGAATACTGCTCCCCTCTTCCCGTAGAATGAGACAGCCATGTCCAGGCTGCCAGTGAAGAGACATCTCAGCTCTTACTATCTCAAGCACTTCCTGGGCAATGCAGTGTTAGGGATTGTGGTAACAGTTTAATTGAAAGGAGAGTTGCAGACAAGCACTTGGCCTGTGAATTGACCTTGTTTATTTTACTGCTCTAGATGTGAGCCATATGTGAAGATGTGCCCACTCTCCATATTAGCTCATCTCAGCATCCTGCTAAGGCAAGGAAGGGCTATACCAACTTTTCATGCCTCCCTATCCTTACAGATAAAGCAGTGAGTACTGATGGGGCTTTCCCAGGTGTATGCAAAAATCTGGTAGAAAGACTGGGATGCCTGTGCCAGGCTCTATGTTACACAGACCACTATTGTTTAAAAATGTGCACCGATAGTCAAAGCTGTGTTTTATGCAAGGGTCTCTTCTGCCCATTCTGACAGTGGGCAGGGACTTCAAAGTATGTGCACTTTAAAGTAGTATAAATCATTTTTATAATACCAAAAGGAACCTCAGAGCAGATGAGAAACAGACACTGAATTTTTAAACACTTTTTCCCCTTAAAAATTTGATAAGATACTGGGTTATTCTTACCTGTCATTTGTTTGGAGTGGAAAATTTCTTTCAATTAGAGTGGCAGCTCCTCACCCCCAGTGCTCCATAATTATCAGTGAAAAGTGCAGAATCAACAGGAAAATCTGTTTCATGAATTGCTCATAAACATAAATCGTTCAAACAATACAACTCTACTTCCTGCTTGGGCACTTATCCAGGCAGTCCTCCAGCTGAGATTTATTTTCTATTATTTAATTTTAATTGAATGTGCTGCTACAGATACTGTGCACAAATACCAAGCATGGTAACTGAGTTAAATTTTTTTTTTTTTCCCTGGGAAAGCATAGATTTACATATCCCCTTAATACAGCCATGGTTCCTGTGTAATCTATCTCTCTTTCTCACTTTGGGTTGTCACAGATGGGCTCTGTCAGACTGAGCAGCCATGATCCAAGGTGTTACCACCCTCCGCTCTCCTCTGCCCCGTGCTGCTGGGAGCTGCTACCGTGCTGCAGGGTGAGAGAAGCCACTGTGATCTGCTCTGTTGCAGCAGCAGTCAGGTGGCTCTGCAGCTTGAAACACTGAGAAGCTGAGTGTGATCTTGGTTAGAGCAGCAGGTACATTTGCCTCTGATGCTTGTGCTATGGGAATGATGAGGTTGGAGAGGAAAGAGGCATGGACAGATGGGATGATAATGCTCTCAGCTACTCTTATTGGTCTGTCAGAGCCCCCAGCTTCCTCTAACAGCATCCTAGCACTGCCTCTGCACGAATGAATTTTCCATTTCAGTAATGTCAGCACAATTTTCCCTGCAGCAAATGACAAGCCACAGACCTGTTTTATACCATGTCACAGCCTTGTTGTCTACCATGTACACACCAGCATGTTCAAAAACTGGAGCTGGGCTCCCCAAGTCACACTGTGTTAAAGCATTTGGAAACTGAATTCTGGAGACTTGCCTTCTGATATTAGAACCATATAAGCAAAGAGGATACCATGGGTTTGTTTGTGGTTTGTTGTGTGGTTTTTGTTTGTTTGTTTGGTTGGTTGGTTGGTCTTGGGGTTTTTTGTTAAGCTAAAGCTGAATTTCCCCATAACTGCATGAATTCCTGGGACATAGTAACATCATTCTTCTAAGATTTTCCAGGAAGTCTGAGAGGTGTGGGGCTATGGATCATAATGATGCTGCTGGGGAACTGCGGCCTGCAAAGATGATGGAGTTAGTCATCCTGCTTTATGTTAACCCAGTCCTGTGGAAGCAGAATTATGGCCACTGTCATCTCAATGGATGGATCTACCCAGATATTATGTTCTTCGGCACAGTCAGCATCTACTTTTCATATATCAGACCCTAAATGGCCTGCTGTCTCTTCAAAGTGCAGCTCAGATCACAAAAGCCACTCACTGTCTTTGTGCATTACACAGTTCAGATGGGAATTGTTTTCAGTGAGAGACTTCTACTCTTGAGCTGACCCCAATCTCAGTCACTGAAACCATCAGTGAAATGGAAGGTCTAGCCATGACATGCTATCATGACCAAGAAATAATGATTTATAGACCACTTTGTCAAATTGGTACAGGTCAAGATGTGCAAAAGTATTTTAATGTGGCTTCAGCATATTTTGTCATTTGTAAGGATTCAGTGTTTCAACATACATTGTATTCACTTGTGCAATAAGTGTCAACAAGCTAGCCATTATATCTCATTCTATAGTATGTATCAAAGAGTTATGTATTCACAATACAGTAATCATAAATTTAGTTTCCTTTACGATTTTCCCTGCATGCATCAGCTCTTGTTTATGGTCAGATTCTTTTCCCTGTTAGATACAATTCTTTGTCTTCAGTGAAGATAGACGAACTGAAGTGACACAATAATATTTGTGATGAAAATCTGAAAAGTCAGTGCTTTTGTGGTTATTTACAAGGCAGATATTGGAGATATGTGTGTTCATTATGTTTTACTAAAAATATAAGCTGAATAATCTGTTTGGCTTTTATCCATAGAGATGGAATGGAGCATGTATGAATTGTACCAGTTACAATTCCATTATCAGAAAGATGGATGGAAGAAGGCATTTTCAAAAAAAACCACAAAATGTAAGTTTCATCCTAAGCTTTTCCTTCTTCATAAAGCTATTCTGCTCCATAGTCTTGTATCCTAAAGATGTGACCCAGATCACCTTACAGCTTCTTGTATTGAACTAAATAGCGCTCACATGAACAAACTTGAGAGTCGATCCTGTCCCTTGGGGTTTTGGTATCTAGTGTCAGCTTGTTTGAGTGGAAAAATAATCTGTTCATACAGAATTTATTCCTTCACATCCTCCATTCCCATCCTGAAGAATGGTTTCTGAAAGTGTAATAAATGCTTGAGACTTTCAGACTAAGAAATGTGTGAACAAGGGAATAGTTTTACTTACCTGAAACTCTTGAAGTATTAAACTCTCCCTGCTTTTTAAGAGCAAGGAGTGAGCAGAAGCATAATTCCAAAAAGATGTATTTATATAAGCTTGCAACTATCAGGCAGCATGTACACCCAGGCTCTGCATGGTTTCGTAAAGATGTCAGCAAATCCATGGCCCTAGTAGTGTGAAATGGTCCTTGCTCTGCAACCTGTTTGAATCTTTTTGTGTTCTGACTCCTTTTGAAACATGATGCCTCAAAGTACTGTGTTTTCTGTTTATCTGTATCTTTCCTGGGTTTATTTGCTTGTTTGGGTTTTTTTTTTCTTGTTTGTTTGCTTGTTTGTGTGCTTTTTAATACCAGAGAAATGGAAGTAAATCACAGTATTGTTTTGCGGTGGCTCAGACCTCCTTTTCCCTTCTCCATTGCCTCTTTGGGCCACATTGCTATGTTGTGTTCTTGCTTAATTGACAGAGTGTGGTGGTCTGGAATATCCAGCAGTCCAGTACATTCCCATCCTGACTACAAGTATGGTGAGTTGGAATGATTAGGCACTCCCCAATCACATCTGAAACTCCTGTTGCCTGGCAGAAGTAGCTGCAACCCTTCCTGCCTGGATAATAGGCAACTCTGAAGAGTGCCGAGACTTCCTGATGAGAATTATGGCCACAATGATCAAAATCAATCATCATGCAACCCTATAAACACTGATCCTAAGTGACACCTCTTGGAGCTCTTCAGGATCACAATGGGCTTTGTCTCTGCATCTCTCCATAAGCCGGGATAGACTCTTAGGACAGACTCTGACAATTTGGTGGTAAGGACTGAGGAAGGGGAAGACTGTCCACTTGTAATGATCCAACTAAGAAAGACATGACTAACTCAATGTACTTAGATTTAATACAATTCTAAAGATTCGACGTGGCACTTGGTGCCATGGTCTAGTCATGAGGTCTGTGGTGACTGGTTGGACTCGATGATCTTTGAGGTCTCTTCCAACCTTGGTGATCTGTGATACTGTGATAGTATGATTGTACCAAAATATACTATTCTCTGCAGAAAAGGGAACATCTTAGGCACAGTTTAACCTCTATACCTGTATATACATTTGTTCATGTTCATGTGTGTGTATATGTGATTTGCTTAGATCACTTTGCTGAATCCTTACATAACTCACTGTGTAGAATACCACCAATTATTGGTTATTAACTGATTAACATTAACACATATATATTAATATATATCACACAGCCTGATCTTAACAATTTATCACAATAGTGTTAATGACTTTTAAACTGCTACTACCTTAAAGTTATATAGAAGACAAAATGCAATCATTATCGTTAAAATCTGTGTACATGAATGTTGTATTAAATCACTACCACTGAAATCTTTATACTCAAACACTCTTATCCATAAACTGTTGACCAGGTCTGTGGCTAGGGTTGGATCTAGCTGCACTCTGTGGATGGGTTTGTTGAGAAAGTGGTCCATTCTGAACCTTGTTACTTAGTGGGAGGGTCTCTCTTATCCTCCCTGTTATTAGGCATGTAGTGTTGACTAATCTAACGGAGGGCTTCCCTACACCTTGTACTCCCAGTCACTGTATAAAATATTTCCACTCCTGCCCCAAGTCAATTTTCCTTTGTACATTACTCTCACATTCATTCTAGTCCAACACCAAATCAATTTACTTTTGTCTATTTCTGCCATGAAGTAATAATAGAGTGAATCTTGTCATCAAGTCGAACCTTGAGAAATCTCTGTTAAACTTTGATATATCAATCACATTCATTAAACTATGACAAATTATCATTCTTCCTCAATAAAACATACTGGTACTTTCCTGCTCTGACTGAGGCTCATTCCAATAGTTCTATAGCAAGCAGGATTCTGTAACAAGTGATACTAGTGATTTTAGCACTGTAACCACTCCTGCAGCAGGTCTTGGCTAAATGCATTTCCTGGGTTGTAGTTCGTCACAGACATGTTAGGTTTGCTGTTGTGATGGTGTCAGAATTTTGTTGTGGTCTGCTACATGCTGTCACACGTGCAGAATCTATAACAGTTGCAGATGTGAGTCTTGAGGAGAAACTTGCATGTTTGATGCTAAAGCTTTGTTCTTTACCCAGTACTGATGAAAGGATGAAAATCTTTGGAGGAAAAGTGGATGCATAAGTAGCTCACGGCAGCAACAGTGGGCGTGCATGACACCCCAGGGGGGTCTGAACAGAGGTTACAAGCAGCAGAAGGTGCTCTTGTTCTTTTTCAGCTTTAAGCAAAATGATGCCCCTCAGTTATCAAGAGTGTGACTACCTAAGGAAATTCAGCAACTAAAAGAGCAAAGCAGCATTTTCCACCTTCATTTTGTTGCTGTTTTCTCTCTGTTCATCCTGTGGTTGCTCATACACAGAGTGAACACAAAAAAACAAATAAACAAGCCTTAGCAAATCCAGTAATTTTGCTTTCTTTCTTACTGCTTACCCAAGCTAATGTAAGAAAAAGGCATACAACAGAGAAACATGACAGCTCAGGAGAGGAACAGAAAATTTTGCATGTAAAACAGCTCACTTTTGGATTGACACAGGAATTGATTGCTTTAATGACTGTGAAAGTAAGGGATGGTTAAAGGCAAATTATGTATTTTTTTATACATATAATTTCTTCAACTCTTATCTTGCAGGAGAAGTGCTAGGATCTGAGTCTACTGGAAAGCTTGGAATGGACAGTATGGTTTTTCATCTCAAATTTACAGAGCTATATTAATTGTCTTGCTCTAGCACATTGTGAGAAATCAGTGGCAATCATTTTGGCTGCCATGCAGCCCCTAGACTTTTCTAAAAGGATCTACATGGTAGACAGCTCCCTAGTCTTCCCATAATGGTGCCACTATGTTGCTTGTTTCTGTGCTGACTTTCTAAGTAGGGCACAGCAACTTTTGTTGTGGCAACGACTGAGTGAGGTATGTCATATCACGTGACTTAATTTGGTCTAACAGCAGTTCATTCCCCAGACAAATAAGAAAAGGCATTGGTGTATAAGAAAAAGAGTCTTGAGCTATGTTTCTTTAGTGTTGTTAAGTGATGAGAGTGTAATAGTGTTTTAAAATGGCAGGGAGGGGTGGGGTGTGGGGGAGTGGGGTGTGTGGAGGGGGGATGCAGAATATAATTAAAATTCACACACTTAAGACTTGCATGTCAAACCTGGTGTGAAAATTATAGCTGCTGACAATTGCACTCACTTTAAAATATTAAGGAAACTTATAGGATGCTAGCTGAGAGCAAATTGTTTACTGAATATATCTTAAGAGACATGGTAGCTTTGCCTTATCTGCTTCCTAAAGTCCAGCAAAATCTTTGCTCACTGATTTGAAGTTTCTCTGTACAGTTCACCATAATATCAGATAATTGTTGCTGAAGGATAGTTAATGGCTTAATGTACTGTTGTGGTAGCCAAATAATGCTCTCTAAGGAAGCAGTCTTTAAAAGAATAATTAGCCAATTTTGATGGAACTCTAGCTGGTAGAAGGGCAGGTCCTTAGCATGATATTTTTTAAAGAACATTTTTGGAGCAATTAATGTCAGACACTTATTACTCTCTAATAAGTAGTTCTCCACCACTGAACAAACAGATTTTCACAGTTCTGGCTGTTTTATTCCTGAGAAGTGCTTCTCTTGAAAGGGTCTCCTACCAGCTGTGGATTTACAATTTATTATGTGATGCTGAAGGTCTAATGCCTCGGCTAATAGGTTGTTAATTACATTAATAGTGCTTAGGAAAAGATTGTTATGAAATATAGCTAATAGTCCTTTACAGTGCAAAAATGTAGTTTTAATACAGAGATATGAAGATATCACCATGATGCCCCTCAATGCATGAAAAGATAGAGCGATGAAAAGGAGACACTGCACAAAAAGCAACATTTCAAGAATCTTCATTTCAGTGGGGACAGCTCATGCTGCAGCCCATCCAGCCTCTGATACTCTTATGTTTCATTCCCATCATCACTGACAGACTTTCAGACCACAAGAGCATCCAGTGTGTAAAAACTGTTAAGAGTAGAAGTAATGAGAGTCAAAATCCCTGAGATAAAACGATATCACAATGTGTTCCACAGCAACACATAATGTGAGCAGATATTTCCGTGATGTGCTATTTAAGTAACGTATTTGTAAAACTAGATTGAATGGAGCAAATTACAGAGGGATTGATAAGGGATATTATACTATTATGGAGGAAAAAGTAATAGCTTTTTCCTTCTTTTTTTTTTTTTTTTTTTTTTTTTTTTTTTTAATGAGAGCAAGGATCTGAGTTGGGCAAAATGTTTGCTCACTAGCAGTAGAATATTTGGTTTTGACCTTTATTTTAATCTGGTACAAAACTTCCCATAGAAATGAAGGTAATGTGTACTAATGCACTGTAATTACATCTAAATGGGCAGTGCATGAAACAAGTTTGTCAAAGAAAGCCAACCTTGTTTCCTCTCCCACTTAAGCTGTCCTTACAGTTTCATTGATCTCTTGCTCTCTTGCACACAAAAAGTGTTTTATAACTCTCCCCTCACCCCCAAACCCATAACTCATGGAGCTGAATCAGAGAGGAAGACTAGAATACACAGTTAAATGTGGAAACACAGGAGTAAATATCAGGGCAACATTCTTATTGTTTTTCATATGAAGACATTTGAAGAAAGCATATTATTATCACAGAGTTACAATAGTGTATCCAGACTAAAATCTGTCCTTTCTGCTAAATTTTATACTTTATTTCACAACAGAATTATATATTGCACTAAATTCTATTCTGCTGTTATCCCTGTAATTATTGGCAAGTCCTTGTTCCACCTGCACTTTGGGTATTTGGTACATGGTGACAATTTTAGAGACACTTCAAAGCAGCCAAATGCCTTGGTGAAGATGTCTGTGAGAAAATACAAGATAGTTTCAGAAGAAAAAAGAGGCAATGTTCAGTGGAGGCTTAGATATGTGATGCACATCTTTGTGTAGGTAAGACAGAGGATTTAAAATTGGATTTATGACTCTCTTAATTTATCTGAACTTGGCAGTACACACTTTCCATCAGTTAGTTAAGAAGCAGTGTTGTACAAAACATGCCTTAATAAGAATTTTCTTTACACTAATAATTTCAAGAAATAAATGGAAAACTGCTTTCCTTGTCTTGCTACCCTCAGACCCTCCACCACACCTTCATATTGCAAACAAACCAGTATTCACAAGGAGTCAGTGAGTTAATGGATATTATGCTCATGCTGCTATAAACTACAGAATCACAAAATGGCTGAAGTCAGCAGAGTCCTCTGGATATCACTTAGTCAGGATCAGTTACAGAGGGTTCCTCAGAGCCATGTCCAGAGGACTTTTGAAGCGGAAAGACTTTCATACCTGTCTGGGCAACGTGTTTTGATGTTCAATCAACTGGACAATGAAAAGCTCTTTCTTATGTCTAGATGGAATTTTCTATATTTCCATTTGTACCCATTTTCCTTTGGCCCTATTGCTGGGCACAACTAAGATCCAGGCTCTCTACTGACAGTCTCCAGTCAGGTGTTTATATACATTGATAAGATCCCTCTGAGCCTTCTCTTCTCTAGGCTGAACAGTCCCAGCTCTGTAAGCCTTGTCTTGTATGAGAGATGGTGCAACAACTTAATTACCATTGTGTCCCTTTGCAGAATGCACTCCAGTGTGTCAATGTCCATATTATACTGGAGAGCACAGCACTGGACAAAATACCCACATGTGCTTCACCGGTGATGAGTAAAGGAGGCAGGTCACTGCCCTCAACCTGCTGCCAATACTCTGCCTAATGCAGGCAGGAGGCCACTGACCTGCTTCACTGCAAGGGTGCATTGGTGGTCCATGTTCAACCTGGTGTCAAAGAGGACCTCAGTTCCTTTTATACAAAGCATCTTTTCATTGTTACCCCCCTATTGGTGCATGAGGTTATTCTTGTACATTAAAATGAAATTAATTTTAAAATAAAACTAAAAGCAAAAATTTCAGGCTTTCTCTTCAAAAAGCATATCTGGTTTTGGTCTGGGTTTTTTTTTGTTCTTGTTGTGGGTTTTTTGGGGATTTTTGTTTGTTTTTCCATACAAGGGTTAAAACAGTAGTTGAGCTTCAGCAATATATTAAAGCACCACTGAGAAAGCCAAAGCAGCATTATTTGTAAGATTGCATATGCCATAAAAAAGCCTGAAACTAAAATATGTAAAAATAAAGAGTGAATGTGATAAACCATGTAAGCTTCAAATGAGAAGACTGATGATAGCATACCACAGTCAGTTTTAGTCTTATATCTTACTTTTATGAGGCTTTTGTGTTTGTTTATTGGGTTTTGTTGTTTCTTTTTAAAAGTTTTATTTATTATTTAAAAGCATTGTTCTAATAGCATGGCATATGTTATTTAGTTTCCAGTATTAGACATTGTCTTTAGAGTACAGATGAAGAAATGCAAAGAAATCAATGATACATTCCTAGGACTAGTTCTGGCATAGTTGGAAGCAGAGATGGAGCTGCTTCTAGTCATTGTTCAAGGGCCAAAACTGCAGTTGATAATGGTTGGAAATGCATTAACTGCAGTCATTGTAGTCAAGACTGTGGACACAGAAGAGAGGGAGACATAATTGTCTTGTTTGGATTTGCCACTAATTATGTTATGAGAAAACTTGGACAGCAAAAGGCACTAAAACAATGCACCAGACATTTCACATTTTGTGGACACACTGGCAAAAAATGAAAGACTAACATCTCAAGCAAGATAAGTTATGAAAAGCAGTCTGATGAGAATCCAGCATATTACTGCTCAAACATTCCGAAAGACTGTAAGAGCTGAATTAATTTGTTTACCCTGCCAAGGGGGTACATGCCAATGAGGATATCCAGAAAGAAATTGAAGTTGTAAACTGGTACAGTAGCAGCTGCACTGATTGCTCATGGTAAAGGAAGATTTATCAGTGAAAATCTACTATGGTCAGTGAAAATCTACCACTTAAAGACCAAGCTGTAAATCTTCATCTCAAATGTTATTTCATTTTTTCTATAGAGACATGAAAGCCAAATAATATTGTTATAAAGGCAGAGTTGGTTGATGCCAAATTAGGTGTGCTTCTGGGTACCTAGAGCAGTATGTTAAAGGGCGTAAAGAAACAGAGTAATTATATTGAACAGAAATATCTTGGACCTAGCAAAACCAAACAAACATAACCAAAACAAAACTACCAAACAAAACAACAACCAGCCAAGGCTCCCAAACTCCCAAAAGAAACAAAAAGAAAATTAACCCAGGCAGGCAGAGGCTTTTATTTTATTGGGCTTTGCCCCTAAAAGACATGGTGGCAAGGAAAGTGTCTACAGTCAGGAACATTTTTTGTCCTGAGTGTCTTCCTGTCTTCTGAAAGTGTATCCAGAGTGCATACAGGGTAGGGGTTTTGTGTTTGTTTGTTTGTTTTTCTTTTTTATGATGTCTCTTTTCTTTCTGCCTCAAAAACAGTATCTCCATTGTGCATTTTCAGAACTTGATGAGGTTTAAGCATTCTTTCCATGTGAGAGCATCATCTGAAGTGTGGTGGGAAGGTTCCCCACACACACACAAAAGAATCCACAGCTAACTCAGCCGGAGAAGCAGATGAAAGCTATATTTACAAGCAGATATGGAATGCAATGAATATGTACAAAAATATACAATATATACAGAAATATACAGGAGACCTTTCCCCAACCCCCCTGCGGCCAGGGGGGGGTTCCCCCCCTACCTCCCCTTTTTCCCAAAAGGGTTAGAGAGAAAGAGAAAGGAAGGAAATTAAAAGGGTAAAACTTTGTTAAGCTCAAAAAGCAAATGCAAGAGTTAGTTTTCTTATCTGGTTAGCAAAGTCGTCCCTGCGTAGCAAGCTGTTGCTTCAGAGAGAGAAAACAGTCCAGCTCACAGGACAGAGAGAAGAAGAAAACTGCCCAGACTGACAGACTAAGCTAAAGTTACAGCTGGATTCTACCAGTGAAATTGGTTTAGCATATCTTTGTTTTCTATTATAATCCCAAAACATTCAGCCAGAATATTCAGAAAGTGTCCATTTCTTAAAGGCACAGCCTAAACCGGTCACATGAAGAAAGAAATTAACAAGCTACGATAAAAAAAGATTTTGGTTACCAGGTAAGGTGAAAGATAATATTAGCCACTTTGATGATACACTTAAGAGTTTAATTTATATGTAATTAAAAAAAAAAAACACAACTCTGAATCATACCAAAACAGAATAAATACTGTGGAGAATTCCAAGAAAACTACATTATTAGTACTTCACCCAAATATGGAGTGATAGCAATACGAAATCATGTATTTTCATGACATGTTGCAAACATGATAGCTTGATAATATTCCACAGGATTATAACTGACATTTTGTTTGAAACATTAGAAGCAATATGGTCTCCTGAAGCAATTACACAAATGCTTACTGGGCATGTGCCTTGAGATTTTTGGAGATGGTAGCTAGATTAGGTTTCCTCCATGGTTAGTGTCATAGTGACAAATACCCAGCTGTTTGCCACCCTTCAGATAAGAACATAGTCCTGAGAAGTAAGAGAAAGGGGAAAGAATTTCAGGATGGACACCATGATTATTGAAAAAACTGACAATTACTCTGCTGGAAGGAAGACATGGGAAGCCATAATGCCATTTTATGTCTAAATAAAATGGGTCCATTTTGTTGCACAAACCCCACAAAAATGTATTAAACACTCAGAATTCCACCTGATAAAGAGCTGCATTGCACATCTTATCAGTTAAGTGCTGTAAGTGCAGGTGGTATAATCCCTGTAGGATGGTAAAGCTGCAAGCACAACACTGTTTCCCAAGAAATCTTGGCAACCTTGAATGCCTCATGGCTTGACTAATGAGGGGAAGTCAACGTAGATATTTTTAAACATACTGCACAGTGCTTGGAATGCTACCATGTGGATGGATATGTGTCTACACTCAGCAGCTATAATACACTGCACAAATCCCAGAGCTATGAGCTGAATGTTTGTTTGCAGCTAAGGACAAAGTCAAGAATAATTAAGCCACTACGTAGTGTGCCTGGATTTCAGAATGTATTGCTATTGTGGGAGGTAAGGATGTAACAATCTTTATTTCCAAGGCTCTTATGGAAATTAGTTGAGTAATTTTTATTACGTCACATAATACTTTTTCATCTCAAGAGGTAAGTACATATTTATTTATAAATACATAATATCATGAGCAAAACTTGATAATTAAAATAACCTATTTGTATTTGTGATATTGCAGTTTGACACTTAATATCTGAAAATACAATGTTTTAGTAGAGTAATAATGATGGTTTAGACTGTCTAGAAAGATTTGTCAGAAGTAGAGTGCTACATGGGCGGACCCTGTGCTGAATGCATGGTATGCACTACTTCTCTGTTATTGAAGAGAAACTATAGTAAGCATAAGCAGAAAACTCAGCTGATGTCAGAGCAATTTCCTGTATCACCGTTACCATGTTATGTGCCTAATCATTTGGTCACTTAAAGTGAATAATCCCTGCATGTACTGGTTTTGGCCATGCATAAATTTCATTTTCTTAATAGTATTTGGTACACGGCCATGTTTTATATTTGCACTGGAAACAGTGTTGGTAGCTAAGATGCAGAGCAACACTTACACAGGGTTAAGGCCTTTTCTGCTCCTTACCCTGCCCCACCAGTAAGTAGACTGATGGGGGGTGCACAAGAAGTTAGGAAGAGCTTGGACAGCTGAATCTGACTGAATAGATATTGCATTCCATATAGCATCATACTCAGCACATAAAGTAAGTGGGTGGGGGAAGAAGAAGGAAGTGGGGGGACATTTGAAGTTATGGTCTTTTGTCTTCCCAAGTAACTGTTGCATGTGATGGAGCCCTGCCTTCCTGGAGAAGACTGAAAATCTGTCTGCTGACGGGAAGTGGTGGATGAATGCCTTGTTTTACTCTACTTGTTTATGTGTCTTTTGCTTTAGCTATTAAACTGTCTTTATATCAACTCTTGACTTTTCTCACTTATACCTTTCAGAATTTCTCCTCAATCCCACTGGAGTGTGTGTATGTGAGCAAACATTCAAGTGGGTCTTGGTTGATGGCTGAAGTTAAACTACTACACTTTGCTAGAGAATTATATAGGTTAAAGGGATAATCTTTTGTCCTCTGCATGAATGGTTCCTTATTTTTTCCTCCATGAATATTTTCTGCCACTAAAAGGTGATAAGGTCCATTTGTGTGTAAGTTTTATGGTCTACAATAGGAAGAAAGAAAAAACACATGCTAGACACAATGAACATAACTCAGTAGAGCCCCAGTGGCATATGGTTGGCAGCACTGCTGGGGAGTGCAGTGTCATATTCAGCCCCATGCAGAATCACAGAATCACAGAATGCTAAAGGTTGGAAGGGACCTCCAGAGACCATTGAGTCCAACCCCTCTGCCAAGAGCAGGATCACCTAGGGTAGTCCACACACGAATGAATCCAGGTGGCTTTTGAAAGTCACCAGAGCAGGAGACACTTGTAGCTTGGAGAAAGTTCAAAACATCCGTATGGAGAAGAGCACACCTTTTAGTAGCAGTCAAAAGAGTCTTGAGCATCTGTACCTACACCTGCTACAGACCACAAGACTGCAAAGAGGACACCTTGGCCCAAGAGGATGAAGATCAGGACAAGGAGCTACAGGCACCAACTGAAACATAGGAAACAATTTTTAACTACGAGGATGAGCAAGTACTGGCACAGGTTGCCATCCTTGGTGTGCTGGGTTACACCCATCCTGGGGGAGGGGTGAGAGAGCCCTGATTCTCCAGGGGACAATAGATACCTGATCCAGGTGAACATAGAGGGACTTGATTTCCCCCTCCCAGGAGGAGAGGTGCCACGGGGCGAAGGTGGTTTATTCCACTCCCCCTTCCTGTCCAGCAAGCCTGTACAAAGGGAGATACTGCAGCCACCTTGCCTCTTTGCTCCTGCCTTGCCTATTTGAAAGGACCAATTGCCGCTGCTAGCCTCCTGGTTCTGCCACATGGTGGGGCCTGATCTTCTCCCTGCTGCATCCACGCTTCTCTAAAGGACTGAAATCCACGTACATCATGGGAGATACAAGGCCATCCAAATTCGATTTTGTATATTTTCCTATTCATCCTTATTCCTTACCCTTGTAAATCCTCCCTGTTACTGAAAAAAAAAATTATATATTTTGTTTAAAAGTTTACTTCTCCTACTTCCAAACCAACTCCAGATTATTTTTTGGGGGCAGTCTCTTTGGGGGCAGGGGGAGGATTTCTCAGTTTCTTGCTACCATCTGAGCTCTTAAACTCCAGTTAAGGCTCAAACCACTACACTTGGAAATACTAAAAAATTGTCTAGTCTTGCCCCTAGGCAGCCTGTTATAGATGGTCCTGCTTTAGCACAGTTAAACCAGATGACCTCCAGATGTCCTTTTCCACCTTAACAATTCTGTGACTCTGTGAGGATGTTCATAAGTCTTATATGCTGATACTTGAGTTCTCATTCTGCCCTCAGTACAGGGAGCAATATTACAGCCCAGCCTGGGATGTAGTCAGAATGCCTTGGCAATTCATATTTCTGTTCTGACTCCAATGCCAAACAATGGCCTTAAGGATATCACATTTGTACGAAAATATTAATCTTAATCAGCTCATACCAAAAGGTTTTATTACATTCTAAGACAGAGCAACAGATCTTTTCACTAAACTGTTTAACTGATGTTATTCTTATATGTTCTTACAGGCAAACTTGACGGTACTACTGTTTCAGAAAGCATGCATCAGCTGTGATAAGCTGAACTCGTGGTTTGCATCAGGAGATGCAATTTTTTTCAGTTTAAGTGCACTAACCACAAGAAAGCAAAAAGCAGAAAGTCAATAGTTTGCTGCTGAGTATGTATTCTTCTGAACATATTAATAGCATTGACAGATTTAGGTGGCCATTAATTGCATGGTCCAGATTTCCTTTTTTTCTTCTGAATAGGTGCTAAATGTGTGTACCTTTAAGTAATTAATTTGTGTAGACAAATGTGATGATTACCTGAGAGACTACAGAAAGAGTTATATAAGCCACCAAATTGTCTGAACATATCTTTCTCTATCTTATGTTTGCAGACCCCAATATATAAATGCTTCACTAAAAATCTGTGCTTAGTATTAAAAAATTATTCATTTGTAAAACTAAAGTGCGTAGAAAAAGGTGGAGGAGAAAAGATAAAAAATAATTTAAATGAGTCCAGATAGATTTGCATAATGTGGGAATGTCCCTACACTTTAATATCTGTTATAATATTTCTGATACTTAATAAAATCAGGTTAGTGCCAGACTCTAGTAAAGGTCATCGTAGTGGATTTTCATTTTATAGCTACAACATTTTCACATTTATTAAGATTATTTTAGACTGAATGAATTAAATGAATGAATGACATACTATGGAGGTAAATATCAAGGAAGAAGAATTATTATTTAAGTTAAAGGATGGTATTGGCACAAGATCAAATGATTATAAGTTGGCTATGAATAAATTTAGAGAGAATTGGAAGAAGGCTCCATATCCATCCAAGTACATTTCTGGAACTGTCTGACAAAACAGGAGAGGACTGAGTAATATAAACTGTTTTAAAAGTAATGTTATGTGCTTGTGAAAGGCATTACATAATTAAGCAGGAGAATTCATAGAGTAAGATTTGTCAGAATGGTTTGGGTTGGAAGGAACCTTAAAGATCATCTAGTACCACATACCCTGCCATGGGCGGGGACACCTTCCACTAGACCAGATTGCTCAAGGCCTCATCCAACCTAGCTTTGAACACCTCCGGGGTGAGGGCATCCACAATCTCCTTGGGCAACCTGTTCTACTCTCACTCTAAAGGATTTCTTTCTAATATCTAGCCTCGTCAAGATTCAGTCCATTCTCTCTCATCCTATCACAACAAGCCCTTGCGAAGAAGTCTCTTTCCAGCTTTCTTGTAGGCCCCCTTCAGGTACTGGAAGTCTCCTATAAGGTCTCTCCCCACCCCAGAGACATCTTTTTTCCAGGCTGAACAGCCCCAATCTCGCAGCCTGAACCCATAGGGGAGGAATCCTGGGAAATAATTTTATCCCAGTGCATAAGTTTGCAGTGACAATTTTCAGTCACTCAGTATGCCAGTATTCCCAAAAAGTCCCTTAGGGGGACTTTAAGTAATTCATTACTTAATTTTACCAGAAATTTGCATTACTTAATTTTACCAGAAAATTACATAACCTTACCCATGTTGCTGAGTTTCTGTTCAGCATTGGTTAGAAATCACTTATCAGTCCCCTATCAAGATCTACAATTTGGCTTCAGTAGTCTGCATTTACTGTCCTCTGAAGCCTTGGAGGAAAGCAGGTAGGGTGAAATTGTGGGGTGAAGTTATACCTTTAATGGCATTACATCTTCATATGTTTGGTTGATGTGCCCTGATCACAGTTTGCCAGGTGTGAGCTCAGGAAGAAATTATTTTCTGAATTTGGCTTAGCACAAGTCTTGCAGTGTAAGTATATGACTCTCTCAGAACTTTCTCTGAGCTTTATTTATCAACTAAATTGTAGGGAGCTGTGATATTATCAAGATTCTTCCTGCTTTTATGAAGGGCATGGTTCAGTCTAGGCTTTTGGGAAGATTTCTTTTTATCCCGTAATTCATGGTACAGTTGTTCTCAAATGTGCTTCAAACCAGGCTGCCTGAAATTTGAGAAACTATGTTCTTTGAGCTTGTTGATTTCTCTCATTCCTTGCTCTTAAATAAGGTAATCATCTTACCTAAACAGAATGTTAACATTAACATTTTTTAAAGAAAATAGAAGTTGCTGTTAAGAGCAGAAGCAAAGAAGTTGCATGCATTCCTTCATTTCAGAATTCTGTAACCATTGTCTAATGGACTTTCTGCATCATGATCATCATCATCATTATTCATGTTGGTACTCCTCGCCTCATTATAGGATTACATAGCTGAAGGATGAAGTGTGAGCTTTGCCTTTGATTCTGAGACAGGAGGGGAGAAAAGAGAATTCAATGTAATCAGTATTTCTTAATGGGAAGCCTCCACCCCTAGGAATTCTTGAGCAAGGATCCCATGGAGGCCAGCTTAATCATGAAGTTTATTGACAAAGCTGAAAAGAGAAAATTGCATAGTGCTTGTCTATGACACCTACCTTTAGCAGTGCTTTGAGCTTCAGATTGCAAAAGAAAAATCCAAATGACAAATCTACTCCTGCATAAAGTAAATCTCACAGCTGGCTTATACAAATACTTTTCTTGTGGTTAGCATCAGCAGAGATGATGTGGATCTGAAAGAGCTAAAGAAATATTTGTTACAACTTAAATATGTTTTAGTTGGACAATTGTCCCTGATTAACACAGTCTACTCTCACAAGACCCCCCCTACCCCGACTATCCTCACACAGATGGGAGGGAAAGTAACAGAAAACCCCGTCTGGCTTGATATAAAGATTTTTAACAAGATCTCATGCTGCATAATTACTTTAGCAAATGCAGCAGCAGAAGTGATAAAATGGCTCCCCCCACCTAAGCATGTAGCAGCCCCCAAGTATTCAGAAGCCAGCCCAGAGGAAAAAACCAGCGCCCCAAATTTGGAAACCAGAAGCAGCAACTGGAAAAGGAAGCTTTTCATGTTAGAAACTGAACTTTAAGCCCCATGATACTTTGCTCCAGCCAGCATTTTCAGTTTGAAGCATAGTATTGAATATCATCAACAGATTTAACTCCAGCCATGACAACAACACATTTGGGGGAAAAAAAAATCAATGAACAAAACCAAAGGACTAAATCTCACAATAAACAAACAAAACAAAAACAAACAGGCAAACAATAAAAACTTTCCACAAACTTACATTCTAGCAGGCATTTAACAAAAGGAAATAAGAATTGTTTCTGTGAAAAACTCCAGATACTGTGTTAAGTATCATCCACTGTTCACCAGAGCATCACAGATAACTGGCAATGTACTGTAATTTCCAGATCTCTTCTGTGTTGTGTGTTATGAGAGTGTGATAATATCATGATGTGAAGTTATGATTCACAGTATTCCTGATGGGTTTGATAATGTTCACCTGTGAAACATCATGGAGCTGTGAATGCAACAGGAAAAAATTCTGACCTCTTGTTCTTCATATTTGTCAAATGACTTTAAAATGACAGGGAAAGACTTATGTATAGTCTAGAGTAACAAAATTTTCATTATGATGGTAATAGGAAGGATGTAAGTTGTAAAAAGACCTCTGATTTTCTCCCCACTAGATCTTTCACAAATATAATCTCCACTATTCTGGTTTAAAGCTTTCTTCTTCAGAGTGGAGGAAAACAACTTATATTCCCTGTTGCGAGAATGAACTTTACAGTGCAAAGGCTGTCTAAACCCACATTCCAGATGTCACTAGAAATTTTAGCATATTGCAGCAAATAAACCATTCTGCTGATGAAAAATAAATGGGAATTGGAACTTGTGGTAGTTTTAGGCTGGACAGAAATGTTTTGTCCTTCCCTGCTTTCATGCAATAGGTGTGACAAATTTCAATAACGGCAGTTTTGATCATGATTTCTATTAAAAACTTTGCCTTCTAACAACAGCATTTGAACATTTTGCCAAATCTATATGATTCCTTGTTTATGACAAAATCTAGTTTGGACAAAAGATCAAGACATGTAGTCCTTTTAGTGTATTCTCAAGGACACAAACTATATTATCAGAGAGACATAGAAGTGTTTTGATTGGAAAAGAACTTCAAGATTATCAAGTCTAACTATCAACCATGACCATTAAACCATGCCCAGAAGTGCCATGTCCACACATTTCTTGAACACCTCCAGAGAGGGTGACACCACCACATCCCTGGGCAACCTATTCAAATGCCCAACCATTCTTTCTGTAAAAAAAAATAATTCCTAATATCCAATCTAAACCTTCCCTGGAACAATTTGAGGCCATTTCCTCTTGTTCTGTCACCTGATACTAGGGAGAAGAGACCAGTGCCAGCCTCACTAAAAACTCCTTCCAGGGCGTTGTAAAGAGCAATCTGTGTCCTCTTCTCCAGATTAAACAATCCCAGTTCCCTCAGCTTCTCCTTGTAAGACTTGTTCTCTAGACCCTTCACCAGATTCATTGTCCTTCTGTGGACATACTTCTGCACCTCAACGTCTTTCTTGTAGTGAGGGGCCCAAAACTGAACACAGTGTATCACCTCACCAGTGCCATGTACAGGGGCATGATCACTTCCAAACTACTGCTGGCCACTCTATTCCTGACACAGATCAGGATACTGTTGGCTTTCTTGGCCACTTGAGCACACTGCTTGGACCCTGTTCAGATGGCTGTCAACCAGCATCCCCTGTACTTTTCTGCCTGGCAGCATTCCAGCCACTCTGCCCTAGGCCTGAGGCAGTGCATGAGGTTGTTGAGACACAAGGGCAGGTCCCAGCACCTGGCCTTGTTGAATTTCATGCTATTGACCTCATCCTATCTGTCCAGCTTGTACAGATCCCTTTTAAGAGCTTTCCTACCCTTAAGACAATAAACATTCCAACCCAGTCTGGTGTCTGCAAACTTACTGAGGGTGCACTGAATTTGAACCTTCAGTAACATAATTGTTTTTCTCCTGCTTCTCAGAGTTTGTGACTTAGTACTGCAGTACTGTCAAAGCATTTACACCAGTGTAACTGTAAACCAGAAGGATACCCAAGTTGTGCCAACTCAGAGGGCTGGTCAATAGGTGCCTTCCTTAAACTGATTCACTACCTGAGAATATGGCAGCTGTGAAACTCACAGGGCTTCATGTTAATATTTTACTCCGGAAATATTGCAATCTTTACTAACTGACATCTTATAGAAAAATCGGGGGGGTGGGGTGGGGTGTTATTTGGTTGTTTTATACATGAATGTTTACTTTATTTGTGGTAAAATTAGAAAAACCTCCACAATGTTCTTGCCACAGTAAATTTAACAAAACGAAGATTGTTTTCATTTTTCCCCCTGAAGACCTTTTTTCCCTGACGCAAATGTATTCGTTTCTATCAGTTTTAGCTGATTTGCTTCTTTTAAAAAATGCTTACTGAAAGATCACTTTGGTCAGCTTTAAACATATTGGCTTACATATTGGCTTACACTTATTTATGGTGATGGAGTTCAAATGAAGGCTGATATAATTAAGTTCTGAATATGTCACTCCCTTGCCTTTCCATAATCTTATGAAGTGGAGCTATCCTGTCTCGCAGTGTTACCAAATGAACAAAGCTGAGTGTGACATAAAATATATCCTGGAGTCAGACTTGCAAAGCTCTTAAAATTACTCACTCAGACTCAAAATCTAATTATCTTTAAATGTTCCTCCTTTTGCCATGAGAATGGTGAATAAAGAGAGGGGAAAGCAAATTCACAAATTACATTTTAGATGTTAATGGTAGAATAGGGAAAGGAGAAAGAATTTCCCTGAACTTTCCAAAACCTTTGTCTCCAAAAACTACAAGTAAGCTTAGACATCAGCAAGTTCAAATGCATCAAGACACCGTGTTGTACTGTTTAGTATGCACTGACTGCATAGAAGGAAGAGCATTAGAGAAAACTAAATGGACTCACTACAGAATAAATGGGAAACATAAGCTTCTGAGTCTAACACATTTCATTGCCTCTTACAGGGTTTTTTTTTTTGTTTGTTTGTTTTGTTTTGGGTGTTTTTGTTGGTTTCTTTTTTTTTTTTTTTTTAGGTTGAAGTACTTTATCCTTTATATTTCCAAGTTCCTATATTAATCTGTGAAGCAGCTGGTGCTATTTGTTCTGGGTCAATTAATTTATTTATTACCCTCTATTCTAAAGACACATAACTCTGCCTTCTAAAGGTTTTACCACATGCTCTTTAGATTGAAACAGTTGAACAGGGTTTTGTGGGATTCATTTGTTTGGTTGGTTTTATTTATTTTATTTTACTATACTGTTTCCTGGTTTCTCTAGATCAACAATTCAACTTCAGTGCACTTTTCTTATAGAAAGATTCTAATTACAGTAATGGGCAGGCTTGAATAATGCTATTTAAAGATTCACCAAACACAGATATCAGGATGATGGGTAAAGCTTCATATATATTTTGTTTGGTTAAGAAGTTTACAAAGGCTGCAAAGTGTAAGTGTAACTGTAAAGTGATGTGCTAACTCCTAGCAAGATCTCAAATAAAGACACGTTTCAGTGAAATGGGTTTGCCTTAATCAATCCTCTAAGACTTAGATTTGGATAACTGCCTTTTTTGTTTGTGTTTTACTGTGAGACACAAACAAGTGTGTAGGAGTCTTGTAAAAATACTTTTTTTTTTTTTTTAACTTTATTAGGATAAATATGTTTGTCATTCCAACATTATTTTTTTACTCTTTGTATTCCAACATTATTTTTTTACTCTTTAATATTAAAGTATTGCTAAACATAAATTATCCTATTATCCATTGTGGTCTGACTAGACCAAAGTCACATATCTATTGATTGTGGAAAACAGTTTGATAACCAGAATAGAGGGAAGATTTTACTCCATAAAGCAATTCAAGAAAGAAGTATGTCTAATACTATGTCTTTTTCTGTTGTGCTGCAGGAAATCAAAGATCTGTAAGAAAGTTGCTATTGCTTTCAGGCTCTATCTTTGATGACCTTTGAGAAATAAATCATCAGCTTTTCCTCATGTAAAATTCCAAATACCAGGATCATTGCCACAGCTGACTCATACTTGCATTGGTCACACCATTGTTTATCTCTTGGCTAACACCTAAGCGATCCAATGAGAGAATACCACCTACATTCACTACAGGGCAGATGAAAGCAACTGTCAGCTGGAAAGGAAATCATGTTAAGGTCTGAAGAAATAAAGATAGATGAGCATTCAGTTGTACACTCATTCACTTCTAATTCATGTGGGGGATTTCTCATGGCAATGCCTAGGCAGTTTTTCCTGGTTTTTTTTTCTGCATTTGCTGATTATTCTACTATTTATTTATTTTTTTTAATGCATGATGATTAGGAGTAGAATTATGCTTTGGAAAACTCACTCATATAACAATCTCTATTTTCTTTCAATCAGAGAGTGAATGTGAGGGAAAGCCTGCAAGTGCTTTCAGAAGTCCTGAAATTGTTTTTAACTTTTTTTTTTTTTAAGCAAAAGCAATTTGCATTTGATCTTTGGCTTCTTAATCTTTTCTCTTTTTTTATTAAAAATAAAAAAGAGTGGGGGTTTAAAATCAGTTTATCATCTACATCCTGGGCTTGTCTTTTAAAGCAGTTCAGTTTTCTAAATGAATCATCTGAAAATTTTACTGTAAGAGTTACATCAAGGGCAGGTGTGCAGTCTAACCATTTCTGAGAAATCTGGTCTTCATGCGCATCCTAGAGAGCACCACATGCCTGATGCATCTTAAACCGGTGCTCTGAGAGCAAACATTGTCTTGCATAGTCATTATCTGTAATCAGAATCTGGTTTTCACATATTCTGCAATTTATTTTGAACTACTTCATGGCTTGTGCATGTCGATACATCGACAGATACCACTCCAGCTGCGTTACAGATATTTAATGTTATTGAACAGAGGTTATCAGTATGAATGAATGAATACAGTAAAATATGAAAAAGCACAAAGTAGTGTGCTTTGAACTGCCATGTTTCTGGGCAGAACAATACAGTGAATGATTCCCTCTGCTGTGTCAGAACATCAACCCCTTTGGGGCACCAAGTACAGCTAAAGCAAGTGTTTAATCTTTGTTAGAGACCAGAGAAGAATGCCTGGCATTCATTCTTGGCTCTGGAGTTGATGATCTAAACTCTAAACTGGCCTGGAGTGAGGAAAAAAATGGCTACCCAAGTAGGAAAGTTTCATTTCTCTTCCTCTCAGGTGTGGTTTCTTTGTTGATGTTGGCTAATCATTTTACAGTCCTTTAGAAAAGGAGCATCCTCTAGAAATTCAAAGTACCAACTGCCATATTAAAAAGAGCAACAGAAAGCACAGGTGCTCATATATCTGTGAAAGCCATTTTTAAAATTGGTCTACAAAACAGTTCCTTCAGACCCAGCCCTTCAATGACATGCTCATGCTATTCATGTAGACTGCTCTTTTTGTGGAGCAGAGAACAAGATGAATGCAACCAGGCAGAATTAAGTACGTTTAACTAAAGATAGAAGAACACAGCCTTCACCCAGGCCCCTGTCACTTTCCTTATTCAATCTCTACATGCCACTTTCCTTTTTTTTTTTTTTTTTTTGCCTGTCTGAGACAGTTCTCTGAAGAAAGTAATCAAATGGAGAGTGAAGGTCTTGATTACAGAAAGGTCATTTGTGCATCCTGGACACTGAGTACTTCTGTCACCAGCTGAGCTGGCAGTAGTAGGGTTAGGAGATAGTAGTGATGTGTTAAGGGAAAAGGGAATGATAAGGTAGTGGCCTGAATCGTGAAATAAGAAGAGGTCACTCCTATTTAAAGAAGGCAGCAAATACAGGGAAGATGGTGTGCTGTCTGGAAGACTGGGAAGGCAGCAGCAGCAGTAGTCTGGGAAAGCAATGGAAAGAGAAGAAAACAGCAAACAGAGAAGTCTTGAAGCAGTGCTCTAGCCCGAGGTGAATTTGTTTTTAGGATAAATCCTTTCCAATAATGTCAGCAGTACAAGCTTAGAAGAGGAACTCTCTGCCAGAAGTGCAACAAGACTTCTGCTGTCTGGCTCCCATTAACTGGTGAAGTAAACCAGTCCTTGTTCAGAAGTTGCCCCTACCAGCAGAAGCATTGTATCAGTGTCTTCTCAGTCTGCTCTAAATATGCTGCAACATGAGTCAGTGCCGTTCACTTTTTTTTTTATGCTGCACTAACTTTTGCATGAGTTCCTGGAGAAAAGGGAGTTTAGGAGGCCCTCATGAGGTTTATGTCTGATGGCCTTTTTATAGCTCTAGGGCTTATATCAATTTGATTCCTTCAGTTCAAATACAGTAGTATGTGTTTTCCACTGCTCTAGGCCTGCCTATATTCTAGCTGAATAAATGTGTCCTTATTAATGTTTATTTGTACATAAACTTATATTTCTGCTTGTGACTAGATCTTGACTGACATCCCACTGATGTAAATGTAGCCACAGTACAAGTGCCAGCCAGGCAAGTTTGCTCACTGCTAGTGTCTAAAGGTATCCTGTCTTTAGGTAAGGGGATACTGTTCATAATACATTGTTATTTAATTGCATCTTCTCTGTTGATACTGCTATTGAGGGTATCAATTAGTTTCAATTGTGCAGGTGGTTTTAGTAAAGCAGACAGTTAGGCTAATGGGAAATGGACTGTGATCATCTACCTCATTTCACAGAGCAGAGGAGCAACAATCTAATTTGAACTGAGTTCAATTATTCTTGACTGGAACTTGCTTTAAACTGGCAACCTCAGTGCAAGAAGGCTGTCTGGGCCATTCAGCCTTTTGATTTCCATTTTGCATGCCTAGGTCTCTTCATCAGAAGTATTTGACAGTAACTAATTGATGTAACTGATGGAACTTTCCTGTTTGGCCACATCTAACAGAGGGCTCCTTCCCCTCACAGACATTTTGACATTTAAATCTTGGGAACTTTAGGGAAACCTCTTCTTATTCAAACACATAGAAAAATCATTACCCATTTAATGAGAGTAATTGCAGTAGGAAAAAAATATCAAATGGCCTCTTACAGGATTTTAATTTGCTGTTGTGTGACCCTTATCCTGTGTGTGCAGTCAAAGAATCACAGAATCAGAGTATACACCCAGTTTGAAGAGACCTCAAGGATCATCCAGACCAACCATTGACCCAGCACTGAAGGATCAATACTAAACCATGTCACTAACCACCAGGTCCACAAGCTGCTTAAATACCTCCAGAGACAGTGACTTCTCCACTGCCCTGGGCAGACCATTCCAATGTTTGATAACCCTTTCTGTGAAGAAATATTTCCTGACATCCAGCCTGAACCTTGCCTGGCACAGCTTGATAACACTTCCTCTAGCCCTGTTGCTTGAAACCAAGGAGAAGAGACTGGACCGTGACTCATTCCAACCTCCCTTCAGGTAGTTGTAGAAAGTGATGAGGTCTCCTCTAAGCCTCCTCTCTTTCAGCTAAACAACCTCAGATTGTTTAGCACTGTTTTCTGTCTCCTAGTCTGATTCTGAAAACATAAGGATGACAAAAGGCAGAGGGAGTAAATAAGGGATAGGAGGTGGACAAAATTAAGGTGCAAACAGAACTACACAGATATGCTGACTTATGAGAAGGAAGACACCTTATGAAGGCACTGGAGAAGTCAGTGCCTTCTTATTCTGAGACAAATCTTGCCACACAATCAGCAAAAAAAAAATCCATCAAAATGTATTATATGTAATCATTTTTGTCCAATGATATTGCCTGTATGGAAAGTGAGGAAAGCATTTTTGGGAAGTGCTACTAGCTTTTGCTTTCTCATATTCTCTGGGTATATAATTGTGGCCACTGTTATAATCAGCACTCTGGACTTCTGCTGTATGCTGATAGAGCTTTCTTGATTTAGCTGAACCCTTTTCTGAAGGAGAGGATCAGCCACATCATTTGAAGGCTTTCTGAACACCGAGTATTGGGAAAATGTCAGCGAGCAGTGTGATCCAGCAATGTGTAGTAAACATTCTCCAAGGAACTGCATGAGAGGGTGTTCCTCAGACACAAGCAAACATGAGGAGGGGGATGCTGTGCATGCAATAGTTGAGAAGAGAGAGATCATATGGTCTGTACCAGAGGGTCTTCTGGTTATAAGGTGCTAAAGGTTATAGGCTAAAAATTCTGTGCCACAGTGCATAGCATCTGGTGCACAGCATCTGGTGCACAATACTGATGTAGGTGATTCATACCAGCAGAAAAATGTGATTGTCTGGACAATGTGAATATAAGTTGATTCCTACCAACTTACCATAGATGAATATTTGTTCCCTTAAATGATTTGAAGCCTGTATGGAAGCAACCAAGTGACTAAATTAAAAGAAAGAAACACCAAACTGACATTTATAATTGTTTATTCCCTCCTGTATTAATAAAAATGTTATCCCAAGCAGACAACAAACAAATAAATAACCCCCCACTATTTTAAATTAATTGCATTTCTGTTTTGTGTTCAAAGCTAAACAAAATGTTGAGGAAAACAGACTCTGCTGTTATTATTAATAGCAACTCTTTTGGGGACTGTGGCTAGGTTGGAGGGAGTAATAAACATTTGAAAACTCAAGGGCTGATTTTCAAGGGTTGAGCAACTGTGGTATGAATTTTAAAGGAGCTAATGTCTTATAAAAATTATTCTTAATCTATCTTTTCCTCTTAAAATTAAATGCTGCCAGTTTTACCTTTAGGAAATGTTACTAGCAGGAGCAGGAGTATAGCCAAGACACTTATTTTCCCTGTGCAATATTTCTGCATGTGGTAAACATAAAGTCAGGTTTGGCAGACAGAACGGGTGATTATGATTATCAAACACAGAATTTTAGTAAGGTACAAACACAGATCTCTTAAATATTCAGTAGTTTCCATTATGAATACAAAAATATAAATATTCTATATGATTTATTAAAGATGTCAACAAAACAAGCATTATCTGACAATTTAAAGGATTGACTCATGGCTAGCATTCATTTTAGTCTCTCCTGAGTCCCAAATCATAATTGAATCAAACTAACTTTTATCTGACATCAAGAAGATTGAGCCTGTTCTGTCATTCAGAGAAATGCATATCATGAGCTCTGAAGTCCTCTGCGAAGGGAAATAATCTTAAACCATGGCATTTCATACACAGCATTAGTATCATCCCTAAAAGCAAATGGATGTGGAGATAAAGTGATGACTGCTACTACAAACTTGCTCAGAAGTATTTCTTTTAATGCACTTCTTATCTCAAGCAATCTGTATTCAAGTTGTCTCAGAATATAGAGATAACATGGGGTAAAATTATTTCTATGTCAATTAAAATAATTTGTTTATGTACGGCATATCCATTAATTGTGTGAAACAATCAGGGAATATTAATTGCCTTATAGATGAGGAGACCAGAAGCTCAGTTACTTTCAGAAAATGGTAAAAAGTGCCTTCCTGATTCAG
This sequence comes from Picus viridis, assembly GCA_033816785.1. Taxonomy (NCBI): domain Eukaryota; kingdom Metazoa; phylum Chordata; class Aves; order Piciformes; family Picidae; genus Picus; species Picus viridis. Next base: position 20,819,607 of record CM066567.1, on the reverse strand, counting down.
CACAGAATTCATTCAAGCCTGTGAAAATTTGTATTAATTCAATATATCATTGTTATAAAAACTGCACTGTACGTAGTTAGGTAGTGCAATAAAGTGTAATTTAGCAGTTTTATTTTCAAAGTGTGTTTGCATGTGAATGTGCTCTCCCATTACAGTGCCTTTTATTTGTTTTATGGTCACAATTAGCACAAAACAATGCTTTTCCCTTAAAGAAAAGCATAATTTAATATTAAGGCCGTGTCTGAATATGGGTAATTGTGAAAAATAGTCCTGTTGCTGTTTGGAGATCTCTTGAGCACTATAGACCCCAAATTCAATGGTTTTGGTGAATCTGTTCTTTCCCTGGAGAAATCATCAGACAGAGAACTTAATAGTGACAGTCCTGATTCTCAGGTGCTGGAGGCCAACACCTAGCAGAAACACTTATTATCGAGATCAGAAAAGTCTGAGACCCCATGCCAGTGAGGCAAATTAAATGTGGGGCATATGCCTATGCCTATTCCTATGCAGTCAGTGAGCTGCAAACCTGTATGCTACATTAATTGTGCCTTAGTGCTTTGATACATAGAGAATCAAGAGCCCAAATTCTCTCTAACTTGGCTTTTCCAGCTTGTTGGGCATGAAACTCCTCTTTCACATACTGCCAAATACTAATAAAACACGCAGAGTGGTGAAGGGAGAGATTTTCCAGCAGGGACTTTGAACTGGACAGAAATTTGAAGGGGATTCCACTTAGAGGTTTCACTCTAGTCATCTCCTAAACAACAGCCTTTAAGCCACCACAGGCTGGTTGTACTAGAAATACAAGCTTAGACTGCTTCTTAAGTATCACAGTCTCAAAGTGGCTAGCAATAAAAAAAGTCCTGTACACAGTTTCCTCTGACTGATACAAAACTTTGCATTCAAGCTTATATTCAGTCAACTTAAAAACTTTCCGTGCTGCTGTAAACTCTGCACTGTCCCTTCTGGTCCTGATGACTCTTACAACCACTTGAACACATGGACCAGGAGAGTTTGAAATTATACAACAGATCTATACCTCCTAGAATCATGGGGTGACCTGTACTCAGACACTGTAATACAGAGTGCTATATACAGAGTAATATTTCCCCTACCTTAAATCATTTGAGGATGAGAAGGACGTTTTCATCTATCAAACATGATGAAGACTCTATCCCAAAATATCTCAGGGTGAAGAATTCAACTTTTTAATATTCTCACTAATTTAAAATTAATCCACACACTTAAAATACCAAATGATTAAAGAATTATGCTGTAAAGTTTGATGCTTTGATATTTATATTTTATTTGCATTTTTCAGGCATTCCAAACAATATTTTGAACGAAATTTTATCTTTATATAGAATGGCTATTCTGCTCTTTTACAGGTCTAACTTCCAAGATGTGTCTCCTCATGTCTCAAAAGGATACACAACATAATTGAGTTTATACATGGATATAGCATGACAGTAGAGAAAACTGACTCAGTGTACTGGAACATATTTTAACTTAGCTTGTGTGCTGAAGGCCAAACTCACCCCTGAAAGTTGCCTACAGATTCCCACTAAAGATGCTCGGAATTACAAGTCAAAATACAGCTCTAAAATATTAACAGTTTTTCTCTAAATGCTGAGAATGGTAAAAGTCTTAGTCAGTTTAATGTAGTAAGTTTAAAGTCAGTGTGAATTCTCTGTGAATGGGAGCAATGAGAAGAAAATAGAAATATGTTCTGCAATAATTTACAGGTTTGGAAGATTCATGGAGAAAAAGGTGCAGACATGCAACAGAGATAAAAAGCAGTATTATCCAGGACAATCCACACACACAGATCAAAGTTAATTTGAAAACCTAAGCGTTTAAAGATAAAGCAGAAAACAGCTGAAGTAAAGAGAGAGAGAGGCTGAGGAAAAGAAACAAGTTAAATAGAAATGCTAGCAATTGCAGAAAAGAACAAGAACAGAAAAGTAAAAAGAGACAATGTATCTCTCAGGAATTGCTGAGGATCATTAAAAAAGATCTTGATGTGAGAGGTATTTCAGAAAAACAGACTATTCTTTTGGAGAAAATTACATATGAGTAGAAGGGAAAGAAAATTAGTATTAGAAATGTTAAATATTATCCACTTGAATGCAAGTGTGGAAAATGGAATGTTCAGAGTAATCCAAAAAACAAGCTTATCTTGATCATGACAATGAATTACAGCCTTACATTAGAAAAGCTGCTGCCATTTTCCAAATTGCCTCAGACGCTTTTCCAAATGTCTCTAAGACATTATAGAGTTTGAAAAGGGAAGCTGGGAAATGGGGAAAAGGAGGAAATAAGCACACTCTATCAGAAAGAGCAACACACTGCCCATTCCTCCTACTTTTGTCCTTGTGTCTTCCTGAATGCCCTTCTGTAAAAATGGTACTTCTAATAACTTTTCAGGATACTGCATTTGTTAGAAATACTTATGGTCTTTTGATTAGAAAGCAGGGAAAACTCAAGTAGAGACATAAGAAGGTGCTATTTTTGCTTCTCTAACATTAGCAAAACCCACAAAACACTGAAACACTTCAAAGAGAAGTTAAGATCTTGAACAGATTTAGGAAAATACTGTTGGAAAGCCATCAGTCCTAGAAATCCTGGTCTCAAGAAGAGGTTAGAGACATTTGATTTTATCTTTGCCAAGGTCAAGAAGTACTTGAACAAGGAGCAGAATTCAGAAGCAAAAGTTCCTTTGATCTATTAAAAAAACCCAACAACCCCACACAACAAAACAAATCCAACAAAACAACCCAAAAACCATAGTAGGATACCATAGTTAATCAGAGACAGGGGAAAAATAAGTGTAAATAACACTATCAGGAATTTAATTCCTGATGTTCTTTTAAGTTGAGCTGAAGTCTCTCAGAATGTTACACTGCTCACTAGGAAGTTATGGGCTTGATGTCTGGATCAAGTGCAATGGTAATTTCTTATACAAGAAGTCAGATTAGATGATCATAATAATCTATTTGATTTTATAATGTACAAATCTTTTCTTAAAAACTTGCTATTCTTGCAAAGCTCTTTCTTTATCACATCCTGTTAGATCTGGCATCTTTTCATTGACAAGGTGGATTATTAATTCTGAGTACCTGCTAATTATTGTGTTATTTAATGGACTTTCTCTGGCATATTTTTGAGTGCTTGGAGAAGCATTGAGAACACAAGTTAGCAAAGCTATTTATGCTTTCAGAGATTTGTAGTTTGGTCATGACGACGCAGTAAGAGCCATTTAACTAACACTACCCAGAAGCTTCTGTTCTACTCAGAAATTAATCTGTATCCAGTCAGACTCTTATTTCCATCCTACTGAAAGGAAACAGGCTGTCTTTCAGCTTTTTGTTCCTGTGCACAGAAAAAAACATACTTCTATATATTTTAAAAAGTTGCCATGTCTACATGTTTACATACATGAAGTACTTCAGAAAATGTAAAATTATGTCAGTGCAAGTTGAATTCAGTCACACAAGAGTTTCTTCTTCTTCAGTGAAGTGGGTAGAAAGAAATTCCTGTAACTTACTGTGCTTCACAAGAAGACATTAGGCAATCTGTAAGAATCCAAGAGACTTTATTGCACTTTGAAGACATTTCTCTGTGTTTCTTATTTTTATGCTCCCTCTCTGACTGTGAATATTTGTGTTCAATGTGGCGAAGTCTACAGCTTTTGTAGCAATGTATTAATCAATCCAGTGTTTACCCTGGTATTCATCAATCCAGTGTTTACACTAAACAGCAACTGGCAGGCCTTAAACCATTTTGTAAATTATTCTTTTGTGTACTAAGGGTATTCTCAGGGTCTTCCTTTAGCTCACTGCTATTTCATGTGTATCTACAGTCACAGATGTAATTTGTAGTACATCGTATCATTCTGAGCACACAATGTTAGCAGATGACTTGTAACCCGTTAATATTTCATGCGTTGTTTGCAGTGGTTTAGGGGAAAAGGATATTTCTCCAGTCCTTAAATCAGATGAGCTGTTAGCATATGTATTGGACTCTCAGGCGCTTCTGGAAGCAGTTTACAGTTTTACATATACTTTAACTCTGCCTTCTTTACAAGCTTGATTAAAACTGGAGGTTATTTAGCCATAGCTTATCTTTCAGTCTTCTGTTTATCTGATTTCAGGAACACTTCTCCTCATTTTCCACTTGAAACTTCAGTGCACCCAGGTGTTTTTGTTTACAGTAAGAGCTTTGTAACTTCATACTATTTTTAGCAATATCACTTACTCATCTGCATACTGCATTTTGTGTTGTAGTATAAAATCCAACCCCCATCTCCTCCCATGTCCCCTCTCCACTTCCCCTCCCCTCCTCCCCCCACCTTTTCTAAACTAAATTTCCCTTCTGAATGGCCCTGAACTGATGTCAGAAATACTCTTCCTGTATGAGTATGTTTCTCTGGAGACACAATTTTTGCTTTTCTCAGGAGATACATATACGTTACCCATGAAGTCATTTCAGACAGTGCTGTGCACTGAAGACCATGGTCCCCGGGGTACAATCTGCCAGAGCCTGGGACACAACCCATGTTTTGAAGCTGCTAGTATATCTTTATTTTTGTGAAGTACCATTTCACGACTTTTTGAGATGACTGGGGAACCTGATGGTCATTCAAAGAGCTAGCTGTCTTCTTGTGGGATTTGTTGACTATCTGATCCATAGACTTAAACCTCCCATAAATATTTATTAATTTATTTGAACTGTCTCATGAGGAATTAAGAAAAGAACACAGACAGCCTTGTCTAGCCCTTACTGTCTGAAGCAAATGGCATGCTGTGCTCTGAGGCCAGACAGATTAGGACGCTCTGGTTACTGTTTTTTAGCTCTGGATTGGTAATTATCTATGTGGGAAGCAATTTTCCTGAAGGATAGCAATTGCTTGGACCAAAGGTGTCCATAGTACATTTGATTGTGTGTGAGGGCTTGAATTGCAGTCTACTGAATCTTAAGAGACTCTCAAAGCACTTTGTCTCCTGTATTTGCTGGTGGGTTTTGTTTGGTTGTTTTTGTTATTTGTGTTTTTTTTCCCCTCTCCTGCTAAAGCTGTTCAGTTTTGTAGAAATAGTAATTGCTACGTCAGAGCCATGAGAATTGGGGTGAGACCCTTGTCCATGAAGGGGAAAAGCTGAGTATCAGCTTTTATTCAGCCTTTCAGGACACTGGAATATTTGACACCTTGTTTTGAGCTAACAGATTGCTGGGATATCCACTGCCTGTTCTGCTGCCTGGACACCTTCCTGTGTGGCCTGCCCTAAGTGGTCTTGCTTTGCAGGGGGTTGGATTCAATGACCTCGAGAAGTCTCTTCCAACCTGTGGTGGGTTGGAATTTCCCACTACATTAAATAAGCATGATCAGCTCAGTTAGAAAGAAAATGGAAGCTGTATTTACAAAGCAAAACTACACTCTACAATGGAATGCAATGAATATATACAAAATATACAGTATCTACAATATTATCCAGGTAGTCACAATCAGAAAACAGCATGAAAAATCCCCCTGGTCAAACGACCAGGGAAGCTGCTCCACTCCCCACAAAACCACCTCCTTTGCCCCTATAATTAGAAGAAAAGAAGAGAGATGTTAAGAGGAATGTTCTTATCTGCAAGGTCAGCTAGCAGCGATTAAATCCCTCCCAGCCAAACAGAACAGCCAAGCAGCTGGAGAAGAAGGAAAGGAATGAAGCTGAAAGTAAAAATGTGTGAGACTTTTATGGTGCATCTGCATCCATCCCACACATTCTAGCCAATGAAATTAATTCAGAATAATCTTTTGTTTTCCTTTTTACACCCAATAGTGAATTGTTTATATTTTTCTACTTTTCTGCTCAAAATCTGCAGCTAACATTTAAAGGCATAGCCCAAAACTGCCACACAACCCCTAGCATTCTGCGATTCTGTGATCTGAAAGAAAACAAACTGATTTTGAACTAATGGCTAAGGCACTGAGCTGGGATAAGGCTTACTCTAAGGCACACATCTTCAGGTTGCTATTCTTCGGTGAATTGTCAAGCGTCTTTCTTAGGTATTGGCACTAAGTGTTGAGGTAAGGAATGTATTATGACTGACCTCTAGCAAAGCTTAGCAGTATTTTCAGCATGCAGCACAGGGTGGCATTTGCAACACAAACTGTATTCCAGGCTTGACTTGTTTCACTTTATGCATGTTTGAAGGCATTTGGCTTTGGACATACACCGCTGGGTGGTGAGTTCTTACTATTATTTGTCTGATAGTATTGAAAGTATCAGCAGTCTTAGATGGATTCTGCCAGGCTATATTGTGAATGTGCATAACAATCCAAGCAAAAATTCAACAAATAAAGGCAACCTACAGACTGCTCTGCAGAGAGGTGCAATGAGAGGCCAGCAGTATATTCTCTCTTCTGTGTTACTGAGTCTTGATCTACTTTTCTATCTTGATCTCTCTTCTCTGCTCTCTGAGCCCTAGGGTTTGAATACATGAGGGATTTGTGCACTGGCTGTGCTGTGGTTCAGAGAAGGAAAAAGAGATTGAATATGGCTTTGAAGTTAGACCCTGCAGAGCAGCGATAGGAGCATGCATAGGATGCAGTAATAGATCATGGGCCATATCATCTTTTTTTTTCCTCTGTGTCTTTACCGTGTACTTCATTTATCTATCTATCTATCTATCTATCTATCTATCTATCTATCTATCTATCTATAATCTATCATCTATCTATCTCTCTCTATATCTATGATGCAATACTGTCTATACAGAGAACTCAATAAATTATATATTTTGAATAATTGATCTGAAACCATGATACAATCTGCACCACAAATGTTAAAAGGTTTTACTGAGATGACATTACAGTATAAATAAGACTCCAGTGATTTTCAAGTACTCAGACTTAGCAATGTCTAATTGAGACTGATATTCAGAGTAACACATCTTAGTGGTTGTATTTTAGAAGCCCTAACAACAAAGCATAGGATGAAAATAATTCAATGAATAACAAAAGTCAGCATTTTTGAAGGTAATTTGTACATGTTAGGGTGAGCTAGAAAGACATGTCTGTCTTAAAACAGGCTTCTTCCTTCAGGCATCTTCCTCACCTCTTTTTCCTTTGCTATTTTACTGCTGAACTGCAGCCACTATTACCCTTTTTGTGGCCTTAACTCCTATTTTACCACCACTTCTGTGGAATTTCTTACAAACCAGTTGATAGTCCCTGTCACTCCTTGCTGTATACAGCTGTTCAGTGTAAGTATACAGTTGATGCTGAGATCTGAAACACTTTCTGGACCTTTTCCTGCTGTTATTCAGGTTGGGTGGATTTTTTTTTTTTTTCCTTTTTTTTTTCTAGACCAGACTAAATACAGAGCACATACATTTGATGTTCTACACTAATGTGTCCTCTAGCATTGTGGAAAGATATAAAATGCTATGTGCAGACTGTGAAGCGTGAATTTAATGTCCTTTTAGTTATTTTCCTGATGGCAACCTGCAGTATTTAAAAAAAATGGTGAGCCGCCCTATGCCAAATGAAGGTGTCAGAATACATTAGCACTGTTCCAGTTGTTTCCACAAGCCCTCAGTCCTGCACTATATGTGCAATCCACTTTGTAGCATATGTATTATGCCTGTCATCAAATATAAGTAGATCATATAAGCAAGTTTTCAAGGATACTGTGGGATCAACATAATGTGCAGCTGCTGAGAGAACAAATCAATCTGCAATCTTAGAAGTGCAGCTTCTGGTGTAAAGCACCAGGTACCTGTGTTCTCCATAGATCCTGTCTTCTCTAGGTCCATAAGGTTTGCACTGGTTGAAGACCAAAGTGGCATTTACTCCATTCTAATTTGCAGAAGCAGAAGTGAGAAGGGGTTTGAGAAACAGACAATGAAGCAAATGCTTGATAACTGACTGAGAATGCAATCTCTTTGAACAAATGTGCCTACACTTCAGGCATTTTCTGTTACATAAATTGTCATTTTGAATTTACTAGCAGTGAACATTTTAGAATAGAATAGAATTAACCAGGTTGGAAAAGACCTTCAAGATCATCAAGTCCAACCTATCACCCAACACCATCTAGTCAACTAAACCATGACACTAAATGCCCCATCCAGTCTCTTCATATTTGTGTTATTAGTGATTGCCCATTGGAATGGGCTGCCCAGGGAAGTGGTAGAGTCACCATCACTGGAGGTGTTTAGGAAGACACTGGATGGGGTGCTTGGTGCCATGGTTTAGTTGATTAGATAGTGTTGGATGACAGGTTGGACTTGATGATCTCATAGATCTCTTCCCAGCTGGTTAATTCTATTCTATTCTATTCTATTCTATTCTATTCTATTCTATTCTATTCTATTCTATTCTATTCTATTCTATTCTATTCTCTTCCTCCATAAAACATAAAATCTGCTGAGTTCTTCAAGATGCTCCTTTGCTTTAAGTACAAAGACATTTTATTGCAGTCTTTCCAGCTTTATTAGTGACATTATTAATATTCTTCTTGAGCAAAAATGGAAAAGTGCCCTTTATTCATGGGTGTTTCATTATTTAAAATGTAAATAAGAAAATCTGCAAGAAGTTAGCCATATCAGTAGGAAAAAAGGGCCAAACCTTTAGTCTGACAGATACGGGCTTATCACAGCCTTCCTCATTAGAGCATATGAGATACTTTATAGTTCTGTATCTGTAAGATCGCCAAGAATACCTTTGTTCATATACAGAATTATCCACCTGCCTGTTTGGTTTGGTTTGGTGTGGGATTTTTTGGTGTGCTTCTGTTTGTTTGCTTGTTTTTTTTGTGGTGGGTTTTTTTTTTTTTTTTTTTTTTCAAGGAAAAGTTTCTGAGTAGTCTGTGAATTGATTTTTTTTTTAACAGAGTTATCAAAAACGTTCCTTGATCCATTTTCTACTTGGTTTTGGATTGTGCTGGCTGAGTATGTTAAAAAAAAGGCAAAAGTAAGTGCTCTCCCACTACTCCGTATTTTTTTCAGGTATTCGGAAATCACAGTGAAAAGTGGCATGACAGTAGGTCTAAGTGACCTGCCAGAAGGTTTTGGGCATTAGATACCAGTACACCACATACAGCAAGCACAGCAAACACAGCTGCTTTCCTACGTTTCTTTGGTTCTTGTTACTGGTATTTGCCCCAGGGCAGGAGAGGACTGGGCAGAAGGAGGCTGTGCGTGTGTCTGGGTGTTGGTGGTTTTGTACAGCAATAAGAGCTTGAGGTATAAAAATCTCACCACTCCACTTCCCTAAATATTTGACAGCCCCACATAATGAGCTAGATACTGCTGACACATCACTTGTCATCTTAGAAGTTTATCTGCCGTATTGTCTATATGATATGCTATCACTCATCTAGTTTATTGTCCAATGCATGCAGTTAACTGTTACTGAAACAACAATGCTGTGTGAATTATTAAACAAATTATATATGGTATCATCTGTTTATGTGTATGACAGCTGAAAGACAGGTTAATAAAATATATGTCAATATATGTTAATCACTTGAATTATGCCACCACAGCAAAATGATCTAAAAGATTGCATTTTCGTAACTAAATGTAGGGGTCTAAATCCATACCCAGGCGACTGTTTTCAGGGCTGTCAGATGTTAAGCATGCAGCTCACACTGCTCACTGAGCTCAGCAAAGACTGTGATCACTAAACTCTCCTGAAAATAAGGTCATCTGAATTTTGTACTACTCTGCCTAACTTTTGGCTCTGGTTTTAAAATTTTGTCTAGAGTAAGGATTAAGGAGTAAGGATTAAACATCACTCCTATCAGCTTGGTTGAGATTTATTGTGTAATGCACTTCTTCCCAAGAAAGATGTTTAATGCTATTGATTGCAAGGTTGCCTACTTAAAATACTGTAATGTGACAAATGATTGATACCACACAGAGCAAAACTGTAGGCTAATTCCAGATATGAGCATGTATGGTATGTACATCAGAGTAGCAGCTTCATTTTTCACGAGGGCAAGTTAGAAGGTCATCCATTTCACTTAAAGGCATTAAACATTTTTGTTAGTTTGACAGTCATTATGGATTTGATCCCGTTATTCAAGGCAATCATTAAACTCCCATTGACCTAAAGTGGATAGGAGTAGGGCCAAGTTTTCAAATATTCAAATCAGACTCTATGAGTCTGAAAAACAAGTAACAGATAATATTGCAGAATGAAAAAAGCATTATGGTGCCTCTTATATGTAAACAACAATTCTAACAATTATCTGATGACATCAAAAGTTTTGAACTGTAGTATTATTTCTGTTAAACATTTCCCTATTAAACTTATGACCTTAAATGTGTGTGGTTTTACATTATTGTTTTGTAGCATCAAACAGTAGATAAACTGTTCTGGAGCCCCTATTACAGGAGGGATGTGGACGTGCTGGAACGTGTCCAGAGAAGGGCCACGAGGATGATCAGAGGGCTGGAGCACCTCTCCTATGAGGACAGACTGAAGGAGTTGGGGCTGTTCAGTCTGGAGAAAAGAAGGCTCCGAGGTGACCTGATTGTGGCCTTCCAGTATCTGAAGGGGGCCTACAAGGCTGGGGAGAGACTTCTCAGTCTGTCAGATAGTGATAGGACTAGAGGGAATGGAATGAAGCTGGAGGTGGGGAGATTCAGGCTGGACATGAGGAAGAGGTTCTTCACCATGAGAGTGGTGAAGCCCTGGAATGGGTTGTCCAGGGAGGTGGTTGGGGCCCTGTCCCTGGAGGTATTTAAGACCAGGCTGGCTGAGGCTCTGACCAGCCTGATCTAGTGTGGGGTGTCCCTGCCCATGGCAGGGGGGTTGGAACTAGATGATCCTTGTGGTCCCTTCCAACCCTGACTGATACTATGATACTATGATACTACTACATTTATCCTTGCCTATGGATTGTATGATGCTCTGTAAGTGCTCAAGAAGGTCATGGAAGTGTGACTGTTTTGTGAGGCAATATAAAGGTCTCTACTCTGTAGGTCTACACATGAACCAGTATTAAATGGTTATTTTTCATTCACATACTGTTCTTCTGCCTTATGACTTTTGCATACTTGGCTTCATAGAGCTCCAGCTTCTGTAGAAAATGTGAGGGTTGTGTTTAGGAGGAAGGAAACTGTCTTCCTGGCTTCTCTGTGGATCCTTATCAATAAATAATCTGAAATTGTTTCCTTCAGCTTGAAAATTATATTGGTTCCAGGATTTAGTTCTTGTGTAAGCACAATAAGTGTGTCTATAAGGGGGGATGTACAAAATAGGTTACCTCAGTTAGGCTTTTCTGTGCAGCAGAGAAATTTAGGCTCTGGATCTTAGGAGATTAAAAGCATTTTATTTTTTTCTGTAAAAATGTAGGAGTTCAGTTGCTTCTTATGTCAGTGTGTGTCCTCTCACCTAGCTCTGATTCAGTGTGTTACCAAAAAAGAATAGAAAAAGAGCCAACATACAGCTTTTTAGCATGTTTATCTTTTCACTAAAAAGGTCTCTGCTGGTGCTTCTAATATTATCTGTTCTGTATTTTGGAATATAAGGAAAAATGCTTTCAGAAATAACAGAGGTCTTTATATCAGTACAACTGCATCTTAGAGACCTTTACATGAACTCACAAGACTAAGCTCAGACAGTCAAAGCTGGAGTTTTACATCATAACTTCTGGTTCATCATTTCAGAAAAGGTGACAGACATGGTGAAAACTGACAAAAATGTCCATTTGTGATAAAATGATGAAAAACATAACTGATGTTCTGATTATCATGCATTTAATATTATTATCATGCACTTCACATTATTATGTACTTTATAGCACCAATGAAAAAGAGTTGCATTTGACATAGAGTTTTGTACATAATGATGTAGAATGTCTAAGGTCAAATAGCTGTAAACCATTTCCTCTCCAGATCTTGACAGAATAGGAGATATCACATAAAGAATCTTCTTCTTAACTCCATAATTTCATAATTAGATGAAATAGTGAGTTCTAGGCATTTGAAATGCCCTAATTGAAGGTTGTGTTAAATCATTTATCCTTATTTACTCAGTAAGAATAATCAGAGATTACCAAATAAGGACTTAATTAGAAGGCATCTTTAAAATACATACTTTGTATTGAGTAAAGTGAAATAGCTAGATAACATTGGGAGGCACTTGTGTGGAGTCTCATGAATGTTAAATGTAGTCTATCAAATGAGTGGGTTTAATGACATTTAGAGCATTTCTTCAAACTGTAGTAGGAATTCAGAATCAAAGGAGGCAAAGAAAGTTGTTGTTGTTGTTTCTAGAAATAAATATTTTTATTAATGAAGAAATCAATGAGTTAGATTTAGACAAAAAAAAGTATTTCTGTAATTGCAATTCATTTTACATTTCAGCACAAACCCCAGAACTAGCCTTTCAATTGTTTCTTTTTTTTTTTTTTTTTTTTTGACTGTGGTGTGTCACTGATGTCTTTCATCATTTATTGAAGTTTCCTGTGATATTTAGGGGTATTGGCTGCATATCCTTAGAAGTATGCAAAAACAGGACTGGGACTTGCTTGATGATGTTTCTACTCTGCTCCTGCTGCATATTTCAGTCTGATACATCCACCCAGATACTTCCCATCTGCCAAGACATGCTTGATGAGGATCAAGGTGCAGGGTTAGACTAAATGGCCACTCCTAGTGGACCTACTAATTACTGGTCCCTAAGGTATGAAAATGCCTCAGTTGCTGCAATGCTTTCCATGACTACCTACTGAGCACAGGTATGAGAGGAGGTAGACAGTACAAATATTTCTTCATAGAAAGAGCCTTAGGTAGCTCAGCACCACATCTGACTTCAAAATTACAGTAACTTAAGATTTTCACAAGATATGGAGAGTAAGGCCCATATCCTTCAAACCATCTTTCACACTAAGGTGATTTTAGGTAAGTGCTTTAACATCCACCTCTCAATATCATTAGATATTCCTGTGATGGATTAAAAATAAATGTTAAAAAAACCAAAACTCAGAAATAACTCAGCTTTACTAAAAAAATTAATTCTTCATCTGACATAGAGTAATGAAATAGTAAGTCAGCGTTCAATCTAATCTTTCATTCCTTAAAATATTCTTGAGTTTGTATTCAGAGTAGAATTTATAAAGAAGTTCACTTTGGTTTGAATTCATTAATTCAAAGTGAGGTGAAATGAGCTAATTATCTTATTTTTACAAGACAGTAGATGAAATGCAGAAGCTGAGGGAATGTTTGCTTTGGTTTTGTACTCACTCAAGCTCAAAAAGAAAGAGGAGACTGTAAACACATCTGTTGTAAAGCATAGATATATTCCTAAAAAATCCTGCAAATTAAACTCTCTCAGTTTTATAAATTTGTGTATGATTTATAGAATTATTTTGAAAGGTTATTAATAATGTAGCCTGATTTAAAAACTGATCTTTAATGAAAATAGAAGGAAATTCTGTAAGGTAGTTGCATGTGAATCAGTAAGTTCAAGCTATTAATATGTAATACCCTAGGGACTTTCTTTGACACATCTTTGCTTGCAAGAATTTTAACCATTTTACCTCTCCCAGAGAAGAATCCAGGAAGTTTAGCAAAGGGTATCTGATCTTGTGCAACCCTTTAATGAAGACTGTGCTTGAGTGTAGCTTCTTGTTAGGAAAACACTTGTTAATGAAATAACTAAATCTCAAGTTGTTAAGAAGTTGCTTTCACATTTCCAAATCTAGAATAAGGCAAGAATGTCAGACATGTTGACTGAAAAAAAACCACAAACAGATGAAAGGATTATTCTTCCCCTTATTCTTCCACCAGAAACCACTAGGTTTATATTTAGAAAAAAATATTTGTCCCATTTATCTCTCTGCAGTTCTAGCTAGTGATTTCTCTCTTTGCTTCTTTGTTTTGGGCATTTCACTGTAAATCGAGGATTATCTCTTTTTAACTTAGAACATCGCAGTGGATACTTAATTAATTTTGACCTATTAGGACTTGTACTGTCAATCTAAATAGAAATATGTGTCATATTTCATTATATGCTCTGATGAAGGTACCACTGTTAAATAAATTTTGTCTACTAGAGATCAATTTTAGTAAGTACTATCTCCTTTTGTTCCGAAGTGCAAGTCCATCATGTGAATTGCCTGTCACCCGGTGATTCTGGAACAGTTTTATTATAAAAGTGCCTTTACACTAATTTCAGAACTATTTCAAAACTTCATTATGTAAAACATTAAAAGTAGTTGAGAGTTTTTATTTATGCCCCTTGTACCTTCAGTAGATTTTGACTTTGAAATCAGAACATCTCTGGCAGCTGTAACTGGAATACTAGAAAGGAATCAATGTATTTTTCAGCTGTTTCCAGTGCAATGTCATTTGCTTTTGAGAACATATTTGAGAATTTAAGAACATCTGTTGCTGATGCTTCCATTTTTTAATTCATCTAGGTGTCTACATTTACTGTATCATTCTTATTCTTCCGTCTTTGTCAGTTTCTGCAGTTGGGAACAAGGCAGTTAGGTACTTTTCTACCAGCCATAATGGTCTCTGAGTCACTGTCTGCAAATTGACACAGAAAAAAAAATGTTTGAAGAGCTTATGATACTTCAGAAACTGTGGTGGATGACTTTGAAGGCTGCTACTGTCTTTTTTTCCTTTTGTTTCCCTTCTTGTCTCAACTGTGATAGATTCCTCTCCCTTAAGGCTTTTTGATTTGGGAAGAAAAAGAACAGAATATTCAAAAAGACATGCAACACATTTTAAGGATTTAATTAGTTAATTTGCTGAGAGATATTGATTAGTGATATGTTTAAACCAGATACGACCTCCTTATAGTACCTAAGAGAAGACATAGTCTGAGTTTTGATTACAGATTTGCAGTCATCAAAAGTAAACACATACCAGGCTCCAGCATATTGGAAAGCATGGCCTTTAGGAGAAAAGCTACAGGAAATAGGAAAGTAAATCAACTGAAATGGTAATTTCAGCTTTTTGCAAAACTCATATATGTTTCAAATCTTGTACAACCTGTGGGTAGATCTGCATGCTCTACGGGCTTTATCTGAGGAAGAGATGTTTGGGAAGGACAGGGCTAAATTACAATGGAGCTTATATTACACCCAGTGGCTGGAGTAGGGGTTGCCTCTCTGGTGTTGCTCAGTGATGAAGTGCTTTTTCATACTGGGCAACCACTGGAGGTAAGTTGACATTTTAAATGCATTAATGCAGTGCTACTTGATGTACTGTATTGTGCAGCCAATCAGTTTTGAAATGGAGTTTTAACCTGCCAGCAAAATCCTCCTTGCTACACTCAAATAAACTTAGTCAACCTTGGATCAAGGTAACTTGGGGAAGGCACATAATTTTTATGCTTCTATCATGTTTTTTCCTGTATTTATCAATTCTGTCTTAATTGGATTCTACAGAATCTTTCTCCATATGTGAACATATGCACAGTTCCCTTTATGTCCATAGGACTAAAACATTTACACAAATTAAAATAATTCCTATGGATTTCCATATTTTGCTCCTCTTTTGTGTATTTTCCTTTGTGTTTGATTCAGCATTTTGCAGCACACAGCATTAAAGTGACTTTTGCCTCATAGAATCAATTATTTAATTACATAAACCCCCTCCATAGATTTCAACTTTGCACCTCAGTAAACATTAGGAGAGAAGCCCAGCTTTTTCTCATCTGTTGTGTACATCTAGACTTCTTCAAACCTCAATAACTTCTGAGAACAGCAGTCATGGTCTGTGGAGAGATGTGGTAACCAAACCACCCATTGCAACAGCATGTTCAACTAACATCAGGAACAAAAATCTTCCCAGGAGCAGCCTGTATTTCTATTTTATAATGATTGACATGCATTTTTACAAAATGCCATCAAAAATGCCTACAAAATTCTTCATGACTCAGGAGATACCAAAGCCCACCTTGAGACATCTGCATAATATCTCTTAAATTCAGGCAGATTCTTTCTTCCTGTTCCTTAGTTGACTCTTCAGGCTTCAGGGAACATATTTTATTTTTAGTAATTGAGAGTTTGGCTAGCTAGTGATTTGGATAATTGAGATGACTCTGTATATATTTATATTTGCAAGATACTCATAGCAATCTTTCTCCATGACTACTTCTGCATTTTTGCCATTACTTTAGAGGCATACATCACTTTCATCTGGCAAAATGACAGCTTCGAATCCTTCTGGGGCTTTGTTGAATGAAAGGTTGTTATTCCTGTTAGTCTGTAGTGGTTTTCCACTGTTTTCTCAAATGTCCAACCAGTCTTTGCCACTGTCATATTTCCTACCTTTGCAATGAATTTTATTCTTCCGTGAGTCCAAAGGATAATTTTCTTAAGGGAACAGCGGCATAATGTGCAATATGAGGATTAATGCTCTGTGGTTTTAGATCAAATCAGTTTCCTTTTTTCATAATGTTCATATCATCAAATATCTCTTGTAGTGTTTACCTGTTTGTTTAATAAACTAGATTTATTGATGGTACTTCTTGAGGAACTAGCCTTTACCTCTTCAAAGGCTGCTAGATTATTAAGTATCTTTCATAGTTGTGCTCTGTAATCTACTGTGATATTTGCCATCTGACAGATAAATCAAATGTATCTGTTTTAAATATGCAGAAGTCTGACATGTGTTCCTTATTCTTCCATGGTAGACAATCTTCTCTTCTTATTGTCTCACAAGAAGACATGTTTTAGTACAAAAGAACTCCTGTTTGGGGCTAGAAGAGTAGCTTTTTTATTTTTATTTATTATGCAAAAGTCTTTATTTGTCTTGGGTGCCTTTTAAATAGTGCTTAAAACAAAAATACACATAAATATGTTTCTTGCAGTTTATCAGGAAGTAACCAATAATTTAGGTCTTGCAGGCTTGTTTATAAGTGCTTCTGAAAACTAAGATGAGAATTCATTCACTAGATGCCCTACATTTATAATACCAAGCCCAAAACTAAGCCACACTCTTCTTGAAGCAATCACCCTTTCCATCCACTCTTCTCTCCAGGGCATAACATCTCGCAAGGTTAACCCTGTACTAGTCACATTATGAAGGAAAATTGGTAAGACTTACACGATGTTTCAAATGGCAGAGCTGAAGCACAGGAACTTGCTCTCATTTCTACGACTATTCTAATGGCCAAACCTACAACACAGATAGGAGGACACAAAGCAGAATTAGGAAAAATATATTTACCTTAATGACACAGATGAGACCAGTGAGTTTAACTTGACTAAATTATTGGAAAAGACTTCTGTAACAGAAGGAAGCATTGCTGTCCTTACATATCAAGCTTCAAATAGATTTTGACTTGCATACACTGATGTTTTTTTCCTACATTTTTGTGAAAGTTCAGTTAGAAGTGTTCTCATTTCACTCAAACATGCTGTAAGCATGGACTTTTAGTGAAATTCAAATGTATTTATAGGCTTATTGGTCCTTTGGAGAGGAAATGAATGAACAAGCTATGTCCATGTGCGTCTCTTGACAATAGTAAAATATCTACGGGATTTAGTGGGATCACCATCTATATTCTGTTTTTTAATTTAATTTTGCTTTTTTAACACTTTCTAGTACCTTCAATTTGTAAAAAAGGATCATGTGTTCTGTGTTTTCCCAAGGCCTCTTCCAGTCTCGTGACACACAGTGACATTCTCATTCAGTTCTAGATAGTTCTTCTGACTTCACAGTTGTCTAGACTTCCAGGGTTCACATGTCAAGCTAAAATTCCATCATTGTTCATCTAGTGAATTGTTCATCTTAGCTTTATAGCCCCCACTTTCTGTATTCCTGTGGTTGAATTCATGTGTCTGATTCTAGAGCAAGTGACATTTTACTGATAGCTGTGGGAAAGTGCCTTACGTGTGCCTTTGGTGGGAGAAACCATTTAAGAAATAAATGGCTGCAGCTCATAGATTTTTATGAATGTCAGAATTTGTTTGGATTATATGCACAAAGTAAATACAGCCATTTTGTATGTGTACTCTGTTCCAAGACATGTACATTTAATAGGGCAAAAAAATTAGCTTTATTTTACTTATAAACATTACCGCATCTTTGTATGGTTGAGTGATCAGGAAGGTTCTGTTGAAGCTTATATAGTTATGGTGGAGCTTTTTTAAGCTTGCTGTTCTCTCAAAGTGTTGTTTGATACCAGTTTTAGTTCTTGCATTTAGGCTGGATAAATATTACCTCTGGCATTAGATAACACTATAGATTCTTACTTTTAACATTAGAAAATAATAACTTTAAGTACATTTGAATCTAATGCCTACTGCACTAGTCACACAATTATAGACTTACTGTATGAACTTGTTTGGCTTCTACTTTAGGATATTCAGTTTTCACAAAAATCCAGTGTTATTAATGGTGACTGTTAAAAAAGGCAATTTATGTTGCAAATGAAATAATCACCCCCAACAAAATAAGTGCAACTGAGGCAGCAAAAGGCTTTGTTTTCCTTTAAAAGATATCATTAGCCTAATATTTTTTGCTGATATAACCTATGGGACATAACCAAGAGTAGTCTTCAAAAAAAAAAAAGATAGAATCTATTACATTTATGCATATATAAAATATTACTAAAGACTAGAATTATGAGAAGGAAAGGAGTCATAACACCCAATTTCAGACAGCAGGAGTTAGCTATCAAGTGTGAAGCAGTCACTCTAGACTTACTTTGTAAGGTAATTCATTTTACTTATCATTAAGGTTTATGATGAGATGACCTTTAGGAAGTGCCTACTTCTTGCCATGGAGTACAAAAAGGATCCTAGTTTGACTGAATGCCATTTAGTTAGGGCAGATGAATCTTACTCTCTTAGCAGTAGAAGATACCAATGACTTCAAAACTAGTCTTTATTTAAGTAAAATTATATAAGCTAAAGAAGAAAAATACTTTAAATGGTGAAAATCAGATCTTCTGAATGAGATAAAATGAATGCTTGAAAAGAGTTCTCTCCCTAGACTCTGTGTTCTTACAAGATGGTTTGTTTCCCCCAGAACTGACGATTCATCAGTTCCAGTGCTTCCTGACACGTTTGTGGCTCTGTTGGCAAGATTCTTTCCAGCTGTGCTGGGTTGAGGACACGTTCCCTCCGAATTCAGTCTCTCTGATACTTGCAGGAATCTCACACTCACTACATGAGCTGTGGGCACTCTGCTACTTTCTGCTTGCCTCATCCTCCACTGCAGATAAGTCCCCAGGCTGAGCATATATAGATGTTTGTTGGAAAACCACAAGTTTTTGAAGTGGTCTAACCTGGCCTGGACTGCAATAGCCACAGGAATTAGTTGGCTTTCCCCTCTGCTGCCCAGCTGCAGCCTTTTACCCCAGGTTACGACATAGAGGCTTAGACACGGCAAATTGTGAAATGTTGTCCTTTAAATTCCTACCACAAAATGGTCTCTAAGAGATTCACCTACAAGTTTTTTAGAGAATTTTCTATCTCCATCTTTCCATTTCCAACTTTACACTGTCTCATGGCACAATTTTGATCATTATGGCTAGCTCAGATAACTGTTAACTAGGTTTTGCCATCACATCAGAAATGGAGGAGAGAGCTGCACAGACTGAAACTACTACTACTATTTGTCACATTTATGTTGCTGGGGTGTGTTGGAAAGAAAACGGGATGTGCCTCAGAGTTCTGGGAATTTCAGAACTAAAATGCCTATTGTGAACCATACTTTCTAAAGTTTGATATAACCTAATCGCAACACTTATGTTTTTCCTTCTGCGATGCCTCAAACTACTCTGGCCTAAGTACTGAAGTGACTGAGCCCTGCCTTCATTCCTGGGGTCAGACTGCATTATTTCAGGAGGAGATAAATTGTATTCTGAAGTATCTAACTGATCCCCCTCTCCAGTAGCAAGCACAACATTCAGAAAAGATGAGGTTAATCCCCAAGTTCTTGTATTGGTGCCCAAATTCATTAAGCAAGTGTATTAGAGACAGACTATAGGACCTCCTTCTTTTTAAAAGAAATTCTCTGTTTAAAAGAGAAAATTCAACTCTTTGACAAAACAACTGCAGGTGTTAGTCCTAAATATCAACTTATGTGGTGGATCGATTTTCTCTCCTTACTCTCCCACTGTACAACTCTCCTAAGAACTTGACAGTATGTGGAGTGTTCGTTTGTGGGCCCTGATTCCAGAAATTCTTGTCAAAGTCAGTATTTTTCACTGGATCTAACAATGACAATTTGTCAACATTACATCTTGCACTACCTCTATCAGGCCTCTGCCTGTTTTGGTTTGCTCTTTATGTGTTTGAGATGGAACAGATGTAGAAGATGATTCAGCTTCTCTCTTGGATGTGTTCTTAACGTATTAGTTTTGTTTTAAACAAGTGTGCCATATTTTAACAACTTCTTTGGGAAGATTATTTAAAAGTCAGATATATTTCATGGTTAGGAAGACAGAATAGGTACAATTTTCTTTTCCACTTTGTACAGGAACTAATTGTATGCTACTTATGATTTTCCTGATAATGTCAATTCATATGAAAGTATGAATATCCCCTGATAATTTTGCTTTACTTTGTTTATCCCTTGAAACTGTAGGGATTATGAAGCAGTAAATTAATTTATCAGAATTTCACATTCATATAGTTACAAGAGGCATTGGCTTTTCACTGCTTCAAACAAGCAAGGGAACAAGTATGTTGTTTATCACGCAAAACATAATGCTGTTTAACACTTGAATGGCCCTTGCATCAGATCCTGTATTTCATCTTCATGCAGGTAGAGGAACCTCACCTTAGCAAGGGAAATTGAGGAACAGCTTATGGAGCTGCTTTTATTTTTCCTTACTATTCTTTTTTCCCCCTTGTGACAAGCTAGCTTTCTTCTCTTCATTTTATGCTTAAAAAGAAAATTCAAATGTGTCAGCATAATGTCAGACTGTCAGTACAGACTGACAGTGAAGCTCATTTTAGAAGTGTTAAATTCATGACTATAGTGAAAATAACAATTATGTAGAAAGCAGCAATACAACCAGCACTGTAAGCTTGCAGAAATAGCACCACACACATAAAACAACCGGAGTACCTACACCAGAAAAAAGAGAAAAATCAGGTTTTCCAGGTGGCTTGGTGTCTTCTTCAATCGCAGAGACTGATTTTCATAGACAGAAAGAGGTATTTCACTGTGAAATGTGTTCAAATTTTAATGTAACTATGGTACACTTAACCTGGAGCAAATATGTGAAAATGTCATTCAGGACCAAACTTGACAGTTACTTTCCAAGCAGAACACGATGTACTTTTTTATGTGAACTTTCTGTAAGCTATAAATTATGCTTCCTTACATTCTTACAATGGGAGCTAAATAAGCAACTATGTGCAGTAAGAAACAATTTCAAAAGGACGGTAAAATTATCCTTAGTGGAAAATATTTTAACAACTTTTGCTTGCTATCAATTTTCTGATAACATAGACAGATTGTTTTTGATTTATTTTTTTCTGCAACAATTCATTGAAAGGAAGAAAAATTATGAGCAGACTACTTTATACAGCTGTTTATACAGCTCACATGTGATCACTTACCCAGTAGGTTCCAGTCTCTTTTTGGTAGTGCCCTGTGACAGGACAAGGGGCAACAGACACAAACTGGACAAAAGTAAGTTTCAGCTCTACATTCGAAAAATCTTTACTGTTAGGGTGACAGAGCACTGGAACAGGCTGCCAAGAGAGGTTGTGGTGTCCCCTTCCCTAGAGACTTTCAAAACCCTCCTGGATGCATTCCTGCCCTAGGTGATTCTGCTCTGGCAGGGGTATCGAACCCTATCTCCAGAGGTCTCTTCCAACCTTTACCATTCTATGATTCTGGGAAATGTGTCTGGGATTGCCATTAAGCCTGCAGCCACCCCAATGGAAAAAAAACAACCCAAAACACAACAAAACACCAACACTCCAAACCCCAAAACTGGAAGCAGGAACCAGAAACAGGAATTCTCTCATGCTACAGTCTGAACTAGAAGCCCCATGACACTTTGCTTCAGCAGCACATTGCATTTTAAAGGTGGCATGGCATTAGTGTGGTATCAAATACTCAGTAGCAGGTTCAAGGGAACCCATAACAGTAACTAACCAAGCAACCACGCACAGAGTATCTATTGAGCATCTGAGATAAACCATATAGATAGGAAGCCAGTCTTGAATTTTACAGACACTGCTCTTTTGCTGAGATGTGGAAGTAGCTGGTACTAGTTTATACAATTCATGACACAAAATTTAAGGTTTATTCCTTTTACACTATATTTAAATTCAGTATCCACAGATGCCTTTTTTCCGCCTTGTACATTTCACCTCTGTAACTGTGTGTTATAGCATTTAGAGTAATGGAAAGGCCTAAATTTCTGTTGTGCAATGGCAAGCTGAAGCAATTTTCCCACAGCAGTTTGACTCCATTTAGTTACCGATTAGCTGTAAGATAAGAAAGCTATCTTGCACAAGGCGCCAGCGTTTCTGGATGATTTCCACATTTATAGGAATGCACGTTGTTCTCCAAATCTGAAGAGTGAGGAGCCAGTTACTCATCAAGGTCTCATTCCTTGTTACTGCAAATGATCCTTTGCCATGTGACAGTTCTCTATCCATCACATAAATCCTGAAAATTTTTCAGCAGGTTGCCATTTCTTTGTCATTTTCTTATTTTTCTCACAACTGAAGCACATAATACATCTGGAATATGTTCTAACCATGCATCGGACTATGCGGTAGAAATATTACATGCAGAGTGTTTAACGGTGTAAATTGTGAATCTTTTGTTTTGCTGGTTTGACTGAAGGCACTAACCACTACTAAGTATTCAATACTCACAGCAAATATATCCAAACCTCAGATTATTCCATCTGCTTAAAACTACTGTATGTAATTGTAGTATCTGGAATTCCACTGCTTCCTCTGTTCCATTGACAAGCTGATTTTCTCTTAATCCTTGGAGACTGCATGGTATTAAGAAGACATTAGTGATGAATAACAACTTTACTAAGCCTACTAACTTAGGAACAGGATTGTATATCTCCTTAATGGAGGTCTTTATATTAAACAACCAACCAGATGGAAATTTCTGTATATCAATCCTGTAATTCTAATGAATCCAAAAATCATTGCAAGGACTAGGAATAAAAAACAAACTGAACCATAAAGCAAAACTTGGAAAGCTGCAAATGAGTCATGAAGAGATACAGCAGCGGCAAATGTATACACGAGTATTAGGAGGAAGCAGTCACCCCTGCTCCACCTGAAGCAGCTCTATCCTGCTTTGTTCTCCCTGCAGTGTTACTAGCTGCTACTGTCCTGACATGGCTAAATCCCATTCTCAGACATTCATATAAGGGCATGAATAATATTCCTCTTTGATAAGTTTGCCTGACAAGAGCAACCACTTTTCTTTGGGGGTCTGGGGTAAAATGACCCCACAGCCATACCTTGCTGCCTGGTTGGGGTGGTGAGGCCCTGACTTGGATCCCTGTCTAAATTTATTAGGATAATTTAGCTCTTTCAAAACAAAAGGCAATAATACATTACTGAGGTAATGAGACCGTAGCCCGGAATTGAGGGGAAATTTTCAGAGATAGGCATATCGAAAGAAGATTCCAGAAGATGAACATCGACCCTCTAGATGATTTGATATTCCCTGTGCTTTGAAAGTACACAAGCACATATTATTTCTGTACTTCCGGTGTGAATCTCTTTGCATTCATAAAATTATCTGTTTCTGTATTCTAGGGCAGTAGATGGGTCACACATGCTGAAGCAAATTCTCTGACATCTGAAGGAACCGTCTGAATTTCCTAAGAAGGTAACCCGTAGGAACATGACAGCAATTGATTTTAGGTATTTCATTGTTTGATGCTATCCATGACACCTCACATCTGCAGTTTCCCATTTTAAATTTTGAACAAGTTTAATCTCAGAGAAAGCTTTATTCAGACTTTATTATGCTTTAGATGATCAACGTGCGCTGCTTTTAGATGATCAACGTGCACTCTTTTCCCTGAATAATGCAATACAATTTTGTTTTCATATATTTCTGCCTCACAGTCTATTCCATTAAGGCATTTTCAGAAACATAAACCAGTATCTCTTACTGTACTTTGCACATATTCTTTAATAAGATCTGGGCATGTCTCTGTGGGAACTGTCTTGGTTTTGTTTTATTTTATCAGCACATTCTGACTTTTACTCAGCAAGCCTGTTGCAAAATTCTTTAAAGACTGATATTTATAACACTGAAGTCTTGGCAGTTGCCTCACACTTCTGCTTATTTTTAAGTGACCAGGCTGCTGGTTCAACAATGTCTGCCCTATGAAAGATGTAAATGAAGTGCAATAATACCAGAAGTCATTGCTACTCTGCACTTTTTCAGCATCACGGAGTGTGATAATGTCGATGCTTGGAATTCTACCTTCCTAATTTTGTTATCACTGTCAGAACACAAAATATTACTTTGGTTGAAACAGGAGCTTTGATTTTTCAAATTATTAGTTGCCTTTCATGAAACTCATCCTAATTGCTGTTCTTAAAGGTGCTGATCTTTGAGTATTTAAAAAAAAATTCTTTAGAATATAAACAGAAATGAAGCATGGTAGTTAAAATCCTCTTCCAGCTCTTTCATACATTCTTCTCTAAAGTGATGTTTTATATTCATAATACATTAAAAATTAAATGCTGAAACTGTATTCAAAAGCATTCCAAAAGGCTTTCACTTTTCACTTGTAATTGAGTCATCAATATTAGCAACCAGCTATGAAACTAATTTGGCTTATTTTGTTACTCATCCTCACATCTTAATTATTGATTAACACTTCCACTGACAGTAAAAGGTTCCCTTTGAAATGTAATTACTGCATTGTAACACTGCCCTGTGCCTGTCTCCAAAATTATCTGTGTTACCCAGTTCCTTCATAATTAAAAATATTGGTTTAAATTTGCAGCTGGACAAGTAGGCAAATATATGAAGCCCAAGATATTCATATATATTAAAGGATTATCTGTAATAGACAAGGCGATCAAACATCATGATGTGGTCTGTTTCTCCAGAAAATGAACTCGGTAGCCAAATGGATGTTTCATAGCTTTTCCCACCTGCTTACCTTCCTCCATCATCTGTATATGCCTTGCAAAGACCATGTTTCTTTTATTAAATCCCAATGTCACTAGGAAATCATAAAATTAATGTCTTTTATGCATGTGTGTGTGCTGGGAAAACTCAGTACATTACGCTAAATCTATCATATGATGAAAATATATTAATGTGTATATGAAGTTTGTTATATGTAGTACATTGTTAATTTGTCATACTATTATAATTTATCATAGAATGCATCAGTTTGTCTAGAGATCTACTTTTAGTCTTGAAGAAGTTTGTCTCCTGTATGTTGAGTTTGAAGAGACATGATACAAAATGTTTGTGTTTTTAACAAGCTTGAGTGGTTATTGTTTAGCAGCTAGAATGCTCTACACAGTCCTGTCCACAGCCCAATAAACAATAGAGACACAGGCTTTGGCTAGAGCTGAGTCAGTGATGAAGCCCAGAAGATAGGTTGGAAAGCACCTAAGACAGTACAGATCAAGAGGAAATCTAGCCTGTGTTATGAACAACATACTCAGTAATCAATGAGGAGGAAGGGTGGTAAGACAGCAACTGGAGAACACTTGTATTGGCAAGGACTTTTTGTAGCCAGTGATATTAAGGCATGCTTGTATAGTAATGGTAGAAGAGAAAAAGGTTAAAAAGCAAGTTAGGAAATTAGTAACTCTGTATGTAAGCACTGGAAGAATGCACTCACTGAGGCAGGCTGTGATGTCAGGGAATGTATAGTTGTAATGATGGGAAGTGCTGTTGTAAGGGACCTGTTGCAGGACAGGCAAAGTAGTTTGGGTGTTTTTTTGTGGGGTTTTATTGCTTGTTTGTTTGTTTGTTTGTTTGTTTTTAACTTCATTTTTCCCCCTACAAAACCATATTCTGTCTGCTTATTTACATTGCTCTGCATTACTCTCTCTTCTTTACAAAAATAATCAATAACCACTGATCACTGATTAATGATAGGACTAGGGGGAATGGAACAAAGCTGGAGAGATTCAGGCTGGATGTGAGGAGGAAGTTCTTCACCATGAGAGTGGTGAAGCCCTGGAATGGGTTGTCCAGGGAGGTGGTTGAGGCCCCATCCCTGGAGGTGTTTAAGACGAGGCTGGCTGAGGCTCTGGCCAGCCTGATCTAGTGTGGGGTGTCCCTGCCCATGGCAGAGGGGCTGGAACTAGATGATCCTTGTGGTCCCTTCCAACCCTGACTGTTACTATGATACTATGATAATAAATATATAGGAAGTGTTTGTCTTAATCAGAAAATATTCTGCTTTCCTCAGAGCAGTTATTATTTGTCACTCTATGCATCTTCTTTTCCTTTCTACCTTAACATCTACAAATTACTTAATATGTAGGCTTCATTTGTTATTCAGCGCTACTATAACTAGACTAATTAGCATCTTCATTTTTAAGGATTGACCAACCATTTCCATTTTACTGCACTAGTATTTCATTTTTTTGACATACAGAGAGGCAGTTGTTGGAAAAGTAATTTTAGTTCCAGTTCCTTTTGAGAAGTAGGAAGCCAGCAAAGAATTATGAGACTCAAACAAAGTTCTTAAACTGATGTTTATTGTCCTTTCTTTGTAGTCACTATCACAAATGTAGTCCTTTTCTTTCTCAGTTTATTTCCTCAAACTTAAGCCATCTTTCTTTTAAAAATTCTGTATGCTCTTTAATCTAAAGACCCCTGAATTTTCTATTCATAATCCCTTCTTGGGGCATTGAATTCTTATTCATCATCATCATCATCATCATCATCATCATCATCATCATCATCATAATAATAATAATAATAATAATAATAATAATAATAATAATAATAATAATAATAATAATAATAATAATAATAATTCTTATTCATAATTTGGCCATCACCATTCTGAATTCTTGTATCTGCCACAGAGGATCGCTAATGATTTCATCAGGTCTCCAGAACGCACATTATTGTTGAGTTCTGCTGATTTCAAAGTTTACTATTTAAGTTTTGTGCACAACATCATTTCTGTCACAGATTTTTTCCGGCTCTGTTTTCAGTGAGCGTCACCGGATCTGAGGTGGAAGGCTGTGTTTTATCTGCATGAAGTCGTTGCAACAGTATTTTTTAAAATTTTATTATTTTTCAGGGGAGGGGGGGGGGGGGCTTTGCTTGGACATTTTTCTTTGTGGTACTGGGTACTAGGAATGTTATAAAATCAGCTCAGTGCTCCAAAGAGTCTCCTGCCTTCACTCGTAGACCAATAATGCAGCTGCTGTATCCTTAAGGCTGCCTCAGTTTATGATTACCAGGCAGATAAGGAACACAGAATTCTTGGCAGTAATGTTATTTGCTCTTCTGGCTGCAGTATTATACAAAGATCCATTCAGAGGGAAGCTAAGAGTTTATGTTTGCCTTTGGAAGTAGATGTGTGGAATTTTAAAGGAGAAGAACTGAAAAAACATTAAGCAAAGCAAAGCAAATGTAAACATTTTCCAAATACCACTTTCAGGTCGTGAAAATTAAAAATGCCTTTTCTATGAGCTTGTGTTGTCCTTTCTTTCAAAGACTGGTCTATTTGGTGATTAGTTTCTTTAAAATATATCATTTTAATGTTGCTATAAAAAGTAGTTGCAGTGATAAACATTCAGCAATCAATAGTTATTAATAATATTAGGTGCTTTATAGCAGTATAGATATTTGTGATGCAAATTATGAAAGTCAAAGTACATGTGTAATCAATCATATACTTGTTGAATTGTTTGTTCTCAGCTATTTTCTATGGCCATTGCTGATAGGAATCTTCTGAAGGATGATTAATATGCTCTAAGAGATCATTCTAAAGCCACAAGATTTGCAGCTGCACACTTGCAAAAAAAAAAAAAAAAAAAAGACTTCTGCTCTGTAGTGCATGTAATCAAGCATCCAGCTGTTGAAAATGTTATAAAATAATGAGGTATAATTGGAGAATTTTTAAGCAGGATTTCTGCTCTGTCTCATAGCAGCTGATACCAGTAGAAAAGCCTAGTAAACGAAAAGTGGCACTGCTTTTTCTACATGTGAGTTAACAAGAAATTGATATACGCATACCCCTAAGAAAAGGGAAAGTCAACACAGTGGCTGAAGTGGGAAAATGATCATCAGAACTATTGACTGTGAATAAACCACCAGAAGCACAAGGAGACAATGGAAGAAGTAATTTCCCATGACATTACCTGCTAAGCAATAGGTTACCAATAGCAACCCTTCCAGAGGATAATGGGGCATTTACTTGGATGCATAGTGAGCAATGACAAATGAAGTACAGCTCCAAATTGATTCTTTAAAAAAAACTCTTTATACTTTTTTTAAGAGGCAATAATAGCATAGATTTACATCTCTGCTGGTGTAAATCAGTGTATCTTCAAGGAATCCACCAGTGCAGTGTTCACATTAATTTGGTGAGAATCTAAACCAAAGGAAGGAAGCTGAAATTCAAAGAGCAAATCCTTAGTCATACATACAGTGTAATAAACACCAAATACACATTACCTTAGTGTTCTAGCAGTCATTGTGTGACTAAGAACATACCAGCATATGGAGAAGGTAACTGTAAGCCCTTCACACGAGTGGCATACAAAACAATGCATGCTTGGGGTAGGAGAAAGGATGGAATGCATTGACTGTGTCAATGAATATATTTCAGGTAATTGCATCATATTAAGTGTTATATAATATATTTTATATATATATATATATATATATATATAAAAATCCCTTCTTCCTAAAATGGGTGCACTCCATCTTCAATGTATTTAATTTTTTTTGCATGCTACTTCAGTTAGAAAGCTATCCCAGAATTGCACTTTTGCAGATATTGGATGAAAACCTTTCTTTTAACTATGTATTTCTTCATGGCTATTACATTTACATACATTATACCAATGGGAATGGTTCCAATTGACCTTAGATGATACAAAAATGCTACCTGAGTCCATGTAATTTGGTTTGATAATTATTTCTTGTTCTAACAATATTAGAAAAGACTGAGCCAACCGATCACATGGAACTAGCAGAACAATACTGGAGATAGTCTCAGATGAAATCTGAAGAAAATGGTGCATATAATAATTTTACAATGTATTTTATTACATCTTGATTTGACACAATTCCAGTATCTTTGTTTATATCCGTATCATCTGTACATCCAGCTATGTTTCAAGAGGGTGACTTCACCTTTCTTCTTAAAACAAGGTTAGTAGAATGGAGCAGTGCTGCTGCTTCTGTTAAAGGCAAAATCCAGGGCTGGTATATAGCTAGTCTTCTGCAATACTTATAAGCATCGCTTTTGCTTTGCAGTCAGACAGATTCCTGACAGAAAAATATTACTTTTTTACAATTCTTTAGCTGTTTCTAATTCCTTATGGCCATGTAAGTAAGAATGGGATTTATATAATTATTATAATTTCTTCCTACTAGCCCTTTTCAGATTTTTCTAAATATCTCAAAAGCAGTTTAGCAGTTTTAGAAATTGTGCTCTGAAGACAAATTCCTAGCAAAAGATTAATTTGCTTTTCTCAGATTTTCCTGACTATCTTAGCCTACACCTATTGTGGAAAACAGATTCAGTGCATTGAATCATAACAGGCAGTTTAACTTCAAGTTGCACCTAATAATCTTGTGCTCTTCCATAGGAACTCTTATTCCTGATATTGTAATACTTCTTTGAATCGTAGCAAGAATGAATGAATGTTGCACATTTCTGAACCTGAAATATCCATAACAGTCATGCTCAAACAATCATACTTAAGGCCATGCTTTGCACAGTGTAACTGTTTTAAAGTAAATGTTGCACATTCTATGTGGCAGAGGCCTTGAAAATAATAAAATATGGCATTTTTGTCATATTTGGAAGGATAACGTTAATCTTATTTAACTTTGAAGCACATGTTTGTGTTGTTATAAACATAATACAAAGCCTTTCTCAGTGAGGATCTGTATTTGTGAGCAGTCACTTGGTACCTACTCTAGCAAATATACACAAACACAGAATAAAAATCTGAATAGCCTGAAAGTTGGTAGCTAAAAACCATTTTCTTAGGGACCTGATTTTATTATCTTATTTGGTTTTACCTATTAATTTTCTAACATTTGGGGTTTGTTGGTTGGTTGGTTTTGGTGTGTTTGTTTATTTTAAATTTGTCTGTTTGTTTGTTTGTTTTGCTTTTGGATTGGCTGGTTGTCTTTATTTGTTGTGCACATTTTTTTATTTTCTAATTTTTTTTTTTTTTGTAAGGAGTTACTCTGAACTTATTTTGTGTTTTAAAGATGTAGTTTACATGTGCAGAGCGACATCTGTATGTAGAAATGAGGTATAACGGAGATGTTGCTGGCTTTGATTGTTGCTAATGTTAAGTCTTTCACAATAGTAAATTATTCAGTGCAACTAGCATCTTCTGTAGTGAAAACCAAGAGATTTTGTTGATCATGACCCATCTAATGTGAGGTAGAGCCAAGAGTAAGTACCCTTAGAGTGGAATTCCTTTCGCCTTTCTTTTCCTATATGCTATTCAGACATATAATCAAACATAGCTCTATTGACTCTCTCCAAAATCATTGGAGACAGAAGTACTCATAAAGTAGATTCATCTTATCTAGATCAAAAAGTTACCTTAGAGTAAGATGATTTGCTCCCTAGAGGTGTCTAGCTCACTCTATTTATTGTAGAAATATCAAGATCACTTTTTTTCTAGGCTAGATACATTGCTTTCAGATGTCAACATTTGGAGAAATTAATCCTACCCCTATACCTTACCGAATGTTAGAAGTGAAGTTTCAGGCATCTGTTTCAGGCAGTCTGAAAACTTGGATAGACATCTCTCAAGTAGATTTACTACCTTCTGTGTTCAAAGTTTTTAGCACAGTCAGAAGAGCTAAGGACAGCAGGATGGCCCACATGTATGAAGACAGCTGTGGTATGGAGTGAATATAAATTAAATTGTCTCAAGTGAAACTTTGTGAAAGAAGAGCTATTAGACTTTCTTGCAAACAGTGCTTCTTTCTCAAGAATCTTTCTTTACTTTTCAAATAAAAAAGGAGTTTCAATCACTTAATCAGGATTATATTTCTTAAGTGAAAACACGTGCATAACTTACTGGAATTTAAGACCAGGATTAGACCATGAAAGAATACACTCCTGTGAATATTGCAAGCTCATTACAATCTCAGCTTAGCTGAAAAGTCTAATTACGTTCTTACCCTCACATGTAGCTGTTAAAGGCATATTCTATAGTACTGAAGGTCATAAACATACCTGGTCTTGCTAATGCCTTTTATAATGTCTTCTTGGATTTCTGCTCTGTTTCTCCATATGTATAAGATGTATTTTCTGGTTAGCCACACAAAGTGATAGAATGGTATGGGTTGGAAGGGACCTCTGGAGATCACCTAATTCAACCCCCTTGCCAAAGCAGGTTGCCCAGGAACATGCCCAGGTGCGTTTTGAAAGTCTCCAGAGAAAGAGACTCCACAAACTCATTGGGCAGCCTGTTCCCATGATCTGTGTGACCGGTTTAGGCTGTGCCTTTAAGAAAGAGACACTTTCTGAACACTCTGGGCGAATATTTTGATATTAGAATGAAAACAATGATATGCTAATTCAATTTCATTGGTGAGACCCAGTTGCAGTTTTTTTGTTTAGTCTTTCAGTCAGGGAGTCAGGCAGGCAGTCGTCTTCTTCTTCCCCCTGTGCTGTGAGCTGGCTCGTTTCTCTCTACGATTCCTCTCTAACCAGATAAGAAAACTAACTTTTTGCATTCGCTTTGAGCTTTAACAAAGTTTTCCCCTTTTAATTACCTTCCTTTCTCTCTCTCTCTAACCCTTTTGGGAAAAAAGGGGAGGTAGGGAGGGAGAAGGGAGGGGCAGGCCGAACCCCCCTGGCCGCAGGGGGGGGTTGGGGAAAGGTTTCCTGTATTACATACATTGCTGTATATTTCTGTATATATTGTAAATATTGTATATTTTTGTACATATTCATTGCATTCCATATCTGCTTGTAAAATACAGCTTTATGTGATGTGTTTAAATCTGCTGCTGGTGGTGGTGATTGCGTACTTGTTATATACGCCTAGGATTGGCTCCTTATCTGCTCTGATGTAATCTTTACGCACATTCCTCAATTCTTCCCTGGGTGACGAACAGCTTTCAATGTCATCTGACTCCTCCTCCGCCTCATCTTCCTGAAGTTCTTGTCCCAATAATCTTACTGTCACTCTCCTAAGAATCTGCTTAAGGTCAGGAGTACCACCTTTGGTTGTTCTGCTATCAGCAATTTGCCCTGCATCTCCATCCAGTGATGATCTCAATAACTCAGCTATATCTTTAAGACAAACCTTTTCCCCCATCTCAGCAGGGTCTCTTTGAGCAGAAGTTCCCTCACCAGGATCCTGCTGCTCTTCCCCATCAGCATCTGGATCAGCTTTGCCCTTTCTTCCTCTCGTACTTAAAACAGCTACCTGCTTAACTGGAGCTGTGTTTGGATTTACAGCTGGCTTAATAGAAGCTGACAGGTTTTGAGACGAATCAGCTGCTGTGGAGGACACTTCCGGTCCTGCCGAAGAAGAAGGAGGAAATGGCTTTGCCCCATTAATGGCTGCCGAGGGTGTGGAAGCCATGTTAGGAGCTGCCGCTGCCGCTGGCTGATTGCCAGAGCCACCAACAGCACCGTTCAGAGCAGCCTTTCCGATGGACTTTTTAGCCTTGTCGTTAACTGATAAAGATTCTGCATTTTCCTCATCACTAGATACCTCTGGGGTAGAGTTAGAGCTGCGCTTTCTGCGTTTCGATCTACGCTTAATTACAAAGCAGGCTTTCGACACTCTATATATCTTCCTCTCTCGGTACAGCGTATATAACCAGAACACATTACTTATCACCAACAGCAGGATTGCACATATCAAATAAATCACCTTTGGATCCCAGCCATCACTTAAAACAACCTTTTCGCCTACCGGGATCTTAAACTCCTTTATCTCTATGGGCAGAGTGCTGGAGGTCACATTCCCGTATCTGTTAAGCCAAAAGAATCCCAGGCACCGGTCGTAAAGAAGCTGAATCTTATACTTAAACCATAAATACAATCTATACATCAAGTATCTGCCTAAGCGATCGAAAATCATTCCCAGAACATGCTTATAGATAAGGACCCCAAAAATTGAAAAGAACAGACGCTCAGACAGGCGTAGCCCCGGGAGGAACCCGGGGCCGCAAGTGCGGCTCGTGCGTCGATGAAGAACGCAGCTAGCTGCGAGAATTAATGTGAATTGCAGGACAATCTGTTACTCTCACAATCAAGAACCTTCTCCATAAGTTCAAGTGAAACCTCCTGTGTTCTAGTTTGTGCCCACTGTCCTATCACTGGCCACTGCTGAAAAGCCCAGCCCCATCCTCAGGACTTCCACACTATAGTGTTTATTTGCATTTGTAAAATCCACTCCAATCTTCTCTTTTCCATACTAAAGAGCCCCAGGTCTCTGAGCGTCCTCTTGTAAGTGAGATGTTCCAGTCACATAATCATATTTGTGGCCTTCCATTGGATATTTATAGTTTCCTGTTGTGAACTGGGAAGCCCAGAACTGGACACAATACTTCAAGTGCAGCCTCACCAGGGCAGAGTAGAGGGACCTCCCTCAATCTGCTGGCTGCACCTTCTTAATGCACTCCAGAATACCTATGGCTTTCTTGGCCATAGGAACATTGCTGGTTCATGGTGAACTTGTTATCCACCAGGACTCTCAGGTCCTTCTCCACAGAGGTGCTTTCCAGCAGGTCAACCCCCAGCCTGTATTAAGGCATGGAGTTATTTCCTGCCAGGTGCTCTGTCATTCAGCCAGTTCTCAATTCACCTTATTGTCCACTCATCTAGCCCAGACTTCCTAAGTTACCTATGAAGATGCTATGGGAGACAGTTTCAAAAGCTTTGCTGAAATCTCGGAGGACAACATTTACCACTCACCCCTCATCTTTCCAGATGTTCACACCATCACAGAAGGCTATGAGGTTGGTCAAGCATGATTTCCCCTTTGTGAATCCATGCTGACTACTTAAGATGATTTTCTTTTCTTCCACACTTGTAGAGATGATGTCCAGAATGAGCCTTTCCATCATCTTTCCAGGGGTGGAGATGAGGCCAACTGGTCTGTATTTTTCTGGGTCCTCCTTTTCTGTATCCTGTCACCAGGGAGCTCATCTCATTGACCACGGTATGTACTAACACGCTTTAACTTTAGTATATCTTGAGAAGGAAAATGTTAATGATAAAACACTGCATGAAAAACTAAAGTAGAAGTAGTTGTGTTGATGTACCATGCATAAGGTCATAAGGCAGCTAAGGGAAAGGTCTGAGAAAGGATACTCATGGTGGTCTCATGCACCTAAATGTTTGCTTTGGTGGTGTAAATTTGCTCTTAGTGTAGTCAGCTCCAAACTGGAAGCCAGGTAAACACAGCTGTCTCTCTGCAGACTTCTTGGCTCAAGATGAGTGTTTTTCTTCTAACTTAAAATTGGTTCATTTTTGTTGCATCTACAGAAAGGCTAATGTGTTTTTTTAATTTTATTTTATTTTTTATTGTATACAAAGTGTTACTGGGAAGCTATTACCACCACTTTAAAGAAATACTTATTGCAGTTATTGCCAACTAGTTTATCGCAGTCTGTGACTACAATTCTAACCAAATGTAAGAGTCTACATTGAAGCATACGTGCCCTAAATCATCTATAGAATGTTCATACCATTCAAAAATCACAGGGTAACTACTGCAGATGAACATGTAAGTAATGCAGATATCCAACATTATTTCAGATGAGTTCCACTCTAAGGCATTAAATAAGACCTATCAGATATTATTGCAAAACAAATGCTACTTGATTATGTTATATCTTACAAATGTTGTAAGAGTAATTTTAGCTGTTACTCATCAGCTAGAACATTTCATCATTGAAATCATTCCTAGCTAAATACTGTGAAAGTCACATTGGATTATGGCTTTTTCAGTTCTTTATCATTCTTGCTCACAACAGGTAATAGTCAAGGTCAAGTTTCCTACTAGTGTGCTGCAGCTCATTGCCCTTTCTCAGGAATTATTCTGATAATTTAGGTGTGCGGGAGATGTAAATTTCTGCTACATTTAAAATTTGGATACTTGATGTTAAGGAAGGCAGTACACAGCCTTAATTTTGCTCTCCTTTCCTTGTGTGGCTACAAGAGAACTAATTATTTCCCTCCTAGGTCAGGGAGATGATATTATTTTGTCTAAAATTCATGTTTCTGGAGTTGAAATTCTTTCTGATTTCAGAATCCTTTGGGGAACTTTTCCAGATCCTCTCTGTTAGCAGCATAGACTTACTGCCAATTTGCCCTAGATGTCTAAAGTGCTAGAACTCAAAAGTCCCATGGAATAGCTTCCCCAGATGAGAAGCTGATGGATGAAATATAGTCTGGGTTCTACACCTGTATGGTATGCCAACAGCAGAGGTGATCAAGCAATGTAGTCAACACACCCCTGACACCAGCTCTGCTCATCTGTCCTGTTCTCAGATCCATCTCATGCATTCAGCATGATTAGAAAGGAATGAATCCTCCCAGCTCTCTGAGCTACTTCTTCCACAGTTTTCTTCCAGAAGCTTTCAAAATTCTGAACGAATAACACTTCTAATATGCTTACATACAAAGATATCTATCACTTATGAAATCTCTCATTAAGTTTGAAGACCAAAATGTACTGATAATCTGAGAAAAGCTTTCAAGTTATTATTTTCAGTCTTTCCATTCTGAACAATGTTTGGGTTTTGTATTTTTGGTTGGTTTGTTTTAGTTTTGTTGTGGGTTTTTTTCTTTTTCCCTGTGGTTTAAACTTTCATTACAATCAAGTGTCACTAGCCCTTACAGCTGAAAAATGTCTCTGAAAAGTTAAATTGAGTACTGCTTATACATGTCTGCCTATGTCTATAGAAGACATGGGGCAACAGTATTTACTAGGAATTGTGTTTATTTAGCTGAGGCACTGTAAAATGACGAGCACAGAACCTTCATTTTCAAGATTACCATCTGTTATTTGGTCATGTATAACATGTTAAAAACATGCTTAATGTACAGATAATGCACAAATCAGTTTGAGTGGCATTTTATTTTTTTCCACAACTGAATAGATCAAAAATCTCATTTTATTTATGTAGGACCACCAATTGTTTATTCTGTACGATGCCTCACTTCGAAGTTAGGTCAGGAGGATTCACTTATTGGGTTAATCCTCACCGGCAAAAAAAGACAATATTCTCCTATACTTTTAAGGACATTTGCATTCAAACACCCATTTACATTTGTCCATGGTTTGTCGTTAGATAAGGAAAAAGCTGTGTCCCAGACTGATAACTTTTATTCTGATCTTTGGGTCTTGTTTGTGTTTAATTTATTTCTTAGCTTAGCTTCCTAGATATCTCAAACTCTGTGAATTTCCCCAGTGTTTAGTTCCATTATTAAATGTTAAATGTACTGTGAAGCTGAAATTTTGTTCTTTTTAGCTTAAACAGGTGGTGAGTTTACTCCTTGAGGTCACTGTCTTTTCAAAAATAAATATTAAAGGCCTACTCTTCAACTGACTTTTACACAAATTTGATTTATGATTAAATCATCAAAGGTTGCCATTAAACATATTTTTCCTGTATTCTACCCATCACACCATGTTTGTTCTTAAATTACTCGTATAGCAAAAAGTCGATTGTGTAGTTAACATTCAGGCTCAAACTAAACTTTATTTCATTAATCTTATAATTTCCTGTTAGGTAACTTTGTGAGAGAATATGATTTTCAATGGAAATGGTTCACTTCTTTTTCTGCAGAGGAAAAAATTCTGAAATTAGTGACACAGAGATATAAAAGCCTTTCAAGACTATAAAAATAGGACCACTGCAATATATAAGATAATAGTATTGTGTGAAACGGTGGCTATAAAAAAGCAATACTCTCTGTATTAACCAGGTACACATTCTTATAAAAACATCTAACACAAACTGCAGGCCAAATGACTTGATTCCATTTGCTCGTTTTATAGACAATGCACCATAAAATATCCAGTATCTGCTGGAAGGCCAGCATTGCAGACCACAGAATTACAGAATCAACCAGGATGGAAAAGACCTCAGAGATCATCAAGTCCAACCTATCACTTAACACCATGTGACATATAAACCATGGCTCCAAGGGCCACATCCAATCTTTTATTGAACACCTCCAGGAACAGGGACTCCACCACCTCCCTGGGCAGCACATTCCAATGGCCAATTACTCTTTTTGTTAAGAACTTTCTCTTCACCTTGAGCCTAAACTTCCCCTGACACAGCTTGAGACTGTGTCCTCTTGTTGTGGTGCTGGTTGCCTGGGAGAAGAGACCAACTCCCACCTGGTTACAACCTCCCTTCAGGTAGTTGTAGAGAGCAACTACCCTGAGCCTCCTCTTCTCCAAGCTAAACAACCCCAGCTCCCTCAGCCTCTCCTCATAGGGCTTACGCTTGAGACCTCTCTCCAGCCTCGTTGCCCTTCTCTGGACACGTTCAAGAGTCTCAATGTCCTTCTTAAATTGAGGATCTCAGAACTGGACACAGTACTCATGGTGTGGACTGACCAGTGTTGAGTATAGGGGAAGAATGACTTCCCTGCTCCTGCTGGCCACACTATTTCTGATGCAGGCCAGGATGCCATTGGCCTTCTTGGCCACCTGTGCACACTGCTGGCTCGTGTTGAGTCAGCTGTCAACCAGTACTCCCAGTTCCCTTTCTGCTTGGCTGCTCCCCAGGCTGTAGCGCTGCGTGGGATTGCTGTGGCCAAAGTACAACACCCGGCACTTGCACTTGTTGCATGTCATCATGTTGGACTCTGTCAATCTGTCCAGCCTGTCAAGGTTCCTCTACAGAGCCTTCCTACCCCAGAGGGGCAGTCTGGAAACGAAAGCGAAGTAAATGAGCCAGAAGGGCTCTGACAATGAGGAGGAAGAAGGTGAATAATAGGAGGAGGAAAATCTCAATTGCCTTACAGACTCCAAAAAGGAAAATGAAACTGATGAGGAGAATACAGAAGTCATGATTAAAGGAGAAGGACTTAAATATGTCCTTTGTGCAGCAGGTGAGGACTTTATTCAGCCATTGGTTAAAATGATGCTGGAAAATCTTCAGGAATGGAGTGATGAATCTGTTAAAATACATCAGTTGGATGCTGCTATTCCTATGCCTCAACTTCCACCTATTGCCCCCTGTCCTGTTAATGGGCATCACTAAGAAGAGCCTGACT
Organism: Picus viridis; assembly: GCA_033816785.1. Lineage (NCBI taxonomy): Eukaryota > Metazoa > Chordata > Aves > Piciformes > Picidae > Picus > Picus viridis. Next base: position 20,781,227 of record CM066567.1, on the reverse strand, counting down.
CCATCCTGTTGGCACTCACCCTTTACATATTTAGGGACATTAATGAGGTCACCCCTTAGTCTCCCTTTCTCCAAGCTAGAGACCCAGCTTCTTCAGTGTCTCCTCATACAGGAGATGTTCTACTCCCTTAATCATCTTTGTGGCTCTGTGCTGAACTATCTCAAGCAGTTCCCTGTCCTTCTTGAATTGAGAGCCCCAGAACTGGACACAATATTCCAGATATGGCCTCACCAGGGCAGAGTAGAGAGGGAGGAGAACCTCTCTCTACCTACTAACCACACCCCTTCTAACACAATCCCAGAATGTCATTGGCCTTCTTGGCCACAAGAGCACATTGCTGGCTCGCGATCAACCTTCAATCCACTAGGACCCCCATGTTCTTTTGCCCTTCATTGCTCTCCAACAGGTCAGTCCCCAAACTATACTGCTCCATGGGATTGTTCTTTCCCAGGTGCAAGACTCTACACTTGCCCTTGGTGAACTTCATTAAATTTCTCCCTGCCCGACTCTCCAGCCTGTCCAAGTCTCACTGAATGGCAGCACAGCCTTCTGGGTGTCAGCCACTCCACCCAGTATTGTGTTGTCAGCAAACTTGTTGACAGTACTCTGTTCCCTCATCCAGGTTGTTCATGAATATATTGAATAATACTGGTCCCAGTACTCCCAAGGGACTCCACTAGATACAAGTCTCTAGCTAGACTCCATCTGATTGACCACAACTCTCTAATGCTTTTCCAGCTCACAATTTAGCTCACTACCAGTTTATCCAGACCTGATGTTCTAGACCACGTTTCCTCAGTATAGCTGCAAGGATGCTGTGGGAGGTGGTGTTAAATGTTTTACTGAAATCAAGATAAACGACATCCACTGCTCTACCGTCATTTATCCACCTGGTTATGTCTTCATAAAAGTCTATCAGGTTGGACATACCTGAGCTCCCCTTGGTAAAACCATGTTGACTGCTCCTAATGACCCTCTTGTCCTTGATATGCCTTAAGGACAGCACCAAGGACAAGTTGCTCCATTACCTTTTCAGGGATGGAGGTGAGGCTGACTGGTTTGTAGTTACCTGGGTCCTCCTTACCCTTTTTGCAGACTGCAGTGACATTTGCCTTCCTCCAGTCCCCATGCACCTCTCTTGTCCCCTTGTAAATGGTCTCTGCCTAGCTATTAAGTGCTATGCTGATGTGTTGTTTTCTCAGAAGGATAAAATAAGCTTGGAATCTTGCCTCTGTGTGACAGCAGGATTTTGTCTGTCATCACATTTTAATCACTCTGAAATGTTTATTAAAAATTGCATTTTGTGGTTAAATGTTTCCTTTCTTATTCTTCCAGCCCCCTACAGTTATACTTTAATAATGCATTCTTACAATGAATATCCAAGTAATTTTGTCACATATACCATAGAAATGTTTTAAAGAGCATTGCCACATTCATCTCAGTTTGTGAATTTGAGTGTTCATCTAAGTTTGAAAAAAATAGTAGTGTAATGAAGCATCTGGTGTAGGGATAAACTGTCTTCCTGCCTTTTGCTGTCTATGGAAAGAGATGACTATTTCCTATTTTAGACACTTGAGTGGGATGACATGCTTTCAGGAAGCTCCTAGGACTTTACATAGACTATACAATGATATTAGACCTACATACTAGATACCTAACTTTTAAGTGTTTAAGGAATTGCAGCTCAGTGAGGACAGTGGAAAAACCTATTCTTGAACCTTGTTGAATTTTTTGTGCTTTTCATGCTGTTTCTCTTTCCCTAGGGGAAGTTTAGGCTTAATCTTAGGAAGTTCTTCACAGAAAGAGTGATTACCAATTGGAATGTGCTGCCCAGGGAAGTGGTGGGGTCACCTCCCTACAGGTGTTTGGGAAAAGAATGGATGAGGCAGTTAGTGCTATTGTCTAGTTGATTAGTTAGTGTTGGGTGATTGCTTGCACTTGATGATCCTGGAGGTCTCTTCCAACTTTGTTGATTCTGTGATTCTGCAATTGGATATTTATGGTTTCTCTTTGCACATGGAGTACATATCATAAATAATATAACTGGGTTAGAAAGCCACCAACTAAAATTTGAAATGCGAAATCTAGTGCAAAAACTATTAGATATGGCCCAGTTTCACAAGTTTTGACAAGTGATTGTTATAATTTGAACTTTCTGTCTGCTGTGCTTGGAAAATTGACTATTTTTTCCTGTAAAGGTTATCATATCCTGCTAAATGCAAGCACTTTAGGGAAATATTTTCTAATCAGTATGCTAGCTGCACTAAAAATGGCCTTTGACTATATGTATTGTATGCCTCTGCTTGCATGTTGGAAAATTTGTACTTTATTAGACATGTTACTATTCCCCATTTTTGCCACCAGACTTGCATCTATTCCTTATATATTAAAAGCCAATAACCACAGACTGTTTGAATCTATGAGGTGGAAAATATATTCCTCCTTTCTTGCCTAAGATAAGAAATCTCAGAATCACAGAAATGATCCCTGATTACCACAGCTTTGCAGGTTTGTCCTCCATAACAGAAAGATCTTGAAAAATTTAGTCACAAGCGAAATAAGGAGCAGGGAAGTTAATCAGTTTTGATTTGTGTTTGAAAATTCAGCATTTTTACCCTCAGGCTCATGTGTTCATATATCCACAAAGTAGGCACCAAGAGCTTGCTTGCCATATGCATGTATCCTGATCAAGGTCACAAAATTTATTTTCTCCTTGGCACCACAAATCTCCACTCTTTCTTATTTTGGAAAAAAAACTCAGTGGAAGTTTATTAAATTGCCTCTTTCAAAACCCTATCTAACAATAAAGACAAAACTTCCCTTGACATCAGGGTATAGCTTACACTTTAATAACTTAGAATCATAGAGTCAGTCAGGGTTAGAAGGGACCACAAGGATCATCTAGTTCCAACCCCTGCCATGGGCAGGGACACCCCACACTAGATCAGGCTGGCCAGAGCCTCATCCAGCCTGGTCTTAAACACTTCCAGGGACGGGGCCTCAACCACCTCCCTGGACAACCCATTCCAGGGCTTCACCACTCTCCTGGTGAAGAACTTCCTCCTCACCTCCAGTGTGAATCTCCCCACCTCCAGCTTCATTCCGTTCCCCCTAGTCCTATCACTACCTGATACACTAAGAAGTCCCTCCCCAGCCTTCTTGTAGGGAAATTTGTTGTTAATTCATATTTTGAATATTTTATTAAAAAAAAAAAAAATCCTCCAAAGTCTTGTTTCCTTCAGATGCATAGAAATTGTCACGTCTCCCAAAGCTGATTTTTCAAGTCCAGCAATTGAAGTCACATGTGTACATGCATAATACATAACACAGCTAATTTTTTTTTAAAAAATAGATTTTATTTTATTTTTTTATTCCCAACCATACTAATTTAAGTTTGAGAAGAATTCCATGTGGCCAGATGTACAGATTCTTATGAACAGGCATAAAATCTTTGCTTGACAATTCTTTGCTTATGTCAGCTTATTATCTTATTTTGTTTTAGTAACAAAGAAGGAGGAGTAATTGAAGTTTCACAGTAAATTTTACATACAAGTACTACTGATTTGCTGATTGCAGCCAATGCTGATATGCTGCATTGGAGTTTGGGTTCATTGAAGAGGTGCATTGTAGCAGAAAATTTCTTCTCAATAGTGTCACTCAATGCAGACAGAGCATAGGTAACACTTTTGCTCTGGACTGCCAGTGAAAAAAATCTTAAGCTATGCACATGAATGCATTCAGTACATGTTCACAAGGTACACATAAAGACAAAAATTTGGTGCTGAAGGGAGAAGAAGGGAAAAAGAAAAATAATTTCTATCTTCAGAGATAATTTTCTGGTTAATTAGAGAAGTTTTAACAGGGATCTTTAGCTGGACTTGCCTATCAATCTGACTTCATGACAGATTAAAACTGTGCCCCCTGAGTGAAATGTCTTCCTAAAACTGAATCTTTTAAAAGGGATAAGAATAGCAAAGTGGAAGTAATCTGGTTAATATATTTTTATGTATTTCTGTATATTGACATTACCTTTTTTTCCTTTTTGTTTTTCAGAAAGTGTGCTAGAAGAAAGAAATGGTTTTCAGCCTATTTGTCAGTTCAGGTGCAGTGTATCAATAAAGAAGCAGAAAAAGTGCAGCCAGTACAGCAATGATTTATTGATACTTTAGGCTTGTTAAACCAAGTTAATGCTGATGCAATTAACTTCTGGATCAAATTGGTCCACTACAAAGTAAAAGCTGATAGAATGGCTTTAAAACCACATCCCAAACAAAATGAGAGCACCAGTGAATGTTGAGTCTATGAGGAAGAACCAGCTAGCTCTATAAATCTGCACCTCTTCCAGTAAAATAGCTTATTTTAAAGCAAACTATTCAAACACTGGGCCTTTGAGCAGCAGACTGATCAAACACTTTTATAGCTGTATACAGTAAAGGAAGATGGGATAACAAGACAGAACACAGAAATTAGTAATAAGACAAAGTTGAAAGTAACACTACTGCAGGATCAGCAAATGGCCAGGATACAAGAGGTCAGCTTCACTTGCAAAATATTAGATGTTAATTACATTGATTGGATGAAATTCTGCCAGGAAAGTGAATAAATTCTTAATAACTTACTCAATTATGTAATGCCATTATAAATTAGCAAAGAAGTTTGTTAACATGTTCAGACTACTTCTTAAAGTGCAAGTTGCATAAATAAACTGAAAGAGGTTAAAATTAACATGAAAAAAAAAGAACTGTAAAAATATGCTATAAAAGCAGATAATAAAAGAAACTCTCAAGTTTTAAATAACAGTTCAGATAAATCTGCATGTGTAAAACATCATATCACATATTGAAAAGCTACTTTGTTTGTTTGCTTGCTTCATTTCATCATGATAATGTAACAGAAATCAATTTCAGTCACGTAAGTGGCAGGACACACACTTTTGGTAATTTCCATGTATTGGTTGTCCTTTAATGCCCATGGCCAGTGGTAACTGCCCTCTACACTTGAAGCTGTAATATCAGTGATGTAAAACATCTCTGTGAAACTGCAGAGTTTCCACACTGAAGTGAGGGCACAGGAAAAAGAGAAAGGATCATGAATCAACTTCTCCAGTTCCCACAACAGAAGGCGCAGTGGAGTCTGGCGGTGCAGGCCACAGGACTGTATTTCCTGTAGCAGTAGCACTAAAATATATTAGTTTGTACTAAACAGTTGGATGACTGTATCCCACAGGTCAGTAATCAGGATGACCTGATGTTGTGTAAAGAAATATTTCATGCTTTCAAACCTTTGAACTTTATCTGCTGTGGAGCTTCCCAATAGTTACATTACACAGATTTGGAAGAATTCTTTGTAGGCAGGGAATTATGGATAAAGAAATAGCGAAAGGATATGAAAAATCGTAACATTTTTATAACATCTCACATGTCTTAAAGGAATGCTAAAATTTCCCCAGAAAGTGGAGAGAGAAGAAAGAGAAAAGGGAAAATCAGATTTTAACAGAAAGTTTTGGAGTAAAAGGAAACAAATTTAGGTTGCTAGGGTTTTTAAATTATTATTATTGATTGCTTTAGGTTTGTTAGTTTGAATTCTGTAGAGAAACAAAACCATTATTTTGATCTTGTCTGGTAAAATCTCACATATGTGCCAGTGAAGAGTATTGTTGACTGAGGAAGATAGAGGTCTGGCAATATGATCAATATGACGGCTTGCTTTCTTTCTGCCTGACTGCTAACCTGAGAGAGTTTCAAAATGAGTGTGAATTTTGAAGCACCAGCACAGATTTAGGTAAAATATAAAAATAAGAAAGGAAGGAAAGCAGGACACAGAGTTCATGCTGCTGTTGGTTTCATTGTTTTTGTGTGTGTTTTTTTTAAGTGCAGCCACACCTTATTACAGCGAGTCCTAAGTGAAGTGAATGGGAAAACCCAAGAAGAGCACAGAAAGGGAGGGTTCAGACACTTCTTGTTGTTGACAGGAAAAGGGAGCCCTGGCAGAGAGGAGTACAGAGGATGGAGGGATAAGCTGAATCGCTCAAGAGGGAAAAGACAGGGAGGAGGTTGAAAGGATTGCCTGAAACAGAGGGAGAAGAGCAAGTGTTGTATAGGAATTAGTGAAAAAAAAAGGAAAACAATTTGATGTTCAAGAGTAGGAAAGTCTGAAACCTGCTACAGTATTTGTGTCACAGCTTCTAATCTCTAAATAATATATTACAGTAATTTGGAAAATTGGGCCAAAATAATTTACCTCACATTAATAACTTCAAGAAGGTCAAGGTTTTACAACCTGACAGTGAAAAATTCTTCCAGTGTTTCCAGTTTCCTTGATGACATCAAATCCTATTCAAAGTACAAAGAAGATAAAGATGTTGATAATGGCACTTTCAATTATATGCTTCTTTCTTTAATGCAACAGTACTTCCCAGATCACCAGATTAATTTCTCTGTGATTGTGACAGGACCATGAGTCAGGCTGAACTCTGGAGTGTATCCTTCTAGAGCTTCTTGTTCCCCCAGGTATCTCAAAATATCAAAAGCCCTTTTAACTCAGAATGCCTGATTTTAAATAAAAGTCAGTAGCATATTGTGGTGAGTTGAAATTTCCCCCAACATAAAATTGCCAGCTCAGTTGAAAGCAAATGAAGCTCTATTGACAAGCACAACTACAATCTAGAAATTTGAAATGCAATGTACAATATTTACAATTTATAAGCAGCACAAGAACTCCCCTGGACAAAACCAGGGGGCTACCAACAGCTTCCCCCTCCCTGCTACCTTCCCCCTGGACAAGGCAAAAGAGAGAAGAGCAGAGAGTAGCTGCTAGTACTCAACCACACCCACAGCCAAGGTCAGCAAGCCAGCAGAAGTAGCAGGCAGAGCGAAGGAAGCCAAAACAGAGAAAAAGTTAGTTTATACAAATGGCATTATGTTAGATATCAGATCGATGGGATAATTTAGACAGTATTATTAATTATCTTTCGCATCCAATGGTGATTTATTTACATTCTATGACTTTCTGTTCAAGATCTCTGGAAAATTTCCTAGACACAGCCTAAAACTACTATGCATATGTGTATATTTATTTTGAGAATAACTTATGCAATGAGAGAAGAACTAATGATAAATCTATAAATTTTTTTTACAGCTCTCTCCATTCTCACTGTGTTGTCTCATAATCTGAGTGAAAACAAACTCAGAGTCTCTGCATCCCCAGGAAAATGCCTCTGCCTGCTGTCAGCCCGGCCTGCTCCTGTCGTTTCAGGGCTCAGGTGGTGTTGCAGGCTCCAGCCTGACCTGACTCCCCTATGCCACAAATGTGCTGAGATTGCACTTCAAACTTGCTAAGCATGACGGTGAACATACAGGTTTTAATCTCTATTAGTATGTGTGTCAGCAAGTCAGAGTTCATTCTGTATCACATCTTCTCATTGCATGTGCTCTGTATGCATAGTAGCAGAAGGGACCCTAGGTAGGTAGAGAAAGGTCCATTTGTGTTGAGGATAATGTATGCTTTATCAGTCTAAACACAAGAACACAAAGAGTACAGCTACAAAATAAAGAGTCTGAGGTGCAGGTACTGGCATGTTTTGGCATGCTCTAAAACATTTTCTTTGCCTCTCAGTTTAGACATAACCAATAAATCCTTAATTTCTCTGGGAACAGATATTAACAAGAATAATTTCTACACCCATTAGTAATTCATGCAATTTTGCTGATAACCATGAGGCTGCCTGTGCAAAATTTAATCAATTTAATTTAAAGGATTGCCTAGTACAGTCTCTCTAATATGTCAAGAGATAAAACCCCACACAAACTAAGAAATACACTTCACAGAACTGCTGAGTGCTCTTTTATTTGATGTCCACAAGCCAGCTAAAGACCTATCTTGTCTTTAAGTAATAAGGAAGCATTTAAGTGTCTGCATGCTGTATGAATACTCAAAGAAATATGCATTCCTGGAAGATTAAAGTTTGTATCTTGAGACCCTGTTGTGAAAACTAATTAAATTATGATAGCTTAACATAAGAAGAGAATATTTTCTTCATGGCAAAATAATCCAACTTAAGTATGTAAATAATTAGTTGTTTGCCGTTGTTTGTAGTTTATTTTTTCTGTATTTATTTGAGTGCAGAAACATATCTCCTTTGGTCCTATTTCTATAAATTGTTCATCCATCTCCTCTGCAGTTTTCTACTGATATATATTCAGGTAATTTATCTTTAAACCTTCTGAAAGGTAGATTTTAAATGAAACAGATAATTCATACTACTGATTGCTTATTTCTCTTCCTGCTTTCACGTTAGAGAAATGCTGTGTTAGGGTAAAGCTGCAATGAATATTATTTGAGAAATTATAAGCTAAACTCAGGTCAGTGTAGATGAAAGAAAAATGAAATAAGTCTTGTACTGCAAAAGGAAAATCCCTAGGGAGTCAATTCTAGTTGTTGACCACAACACAACTGTGAGAAGATCGGGGTCTTCACACCTCACTACTCCGAAAATTGATAACTGCCCTTGGAAAAATGTGCTTGTTCTCAATGCCTAGTTTCAATGATGCACCTTCTGTGACAGATGCCTGGCTTGTAACTAATATACAGCCTCCTGGCAATTAACTTTACTGCTACATTAGTAATTCACATATAGGATGGAACTATTCTGACACACCAGATCTTGCATGTTCCTGTTGAGTAGCTACCAACATGTAATCAGCAATGATTAGAAATCCAGGATATCTCTTAATGATTATACTTCATAAGAGATTAGCTGTTTGAATGATAAATATGTGATAAACAGCATTATGTTTGTTCCACCTACTTATTAAACCATTTCCATCACTGTGTAGAATATGGATTGGAACATGCCATTGTCAATTCTCATTCCTATTCTAAATGTCCTTCTCAGATTACTAAATGAATAGTTATTAAACCAATAATTTGGAATATGAAATATTAAAAGTGTGTCAATATGCAACTATTAATGGATCTATTTGCATTAAACCTTTAATTGCAAGTTGGTTTGGGGCTAAATCTGTATTATTTTGTGCATTTGCAATATACCAGAATAATGGGGACCAGCCAGTGGCTTTGGTATCAGGTTTTAGTGCAAAATAATAGCAATGAACAATTCTGTAATGTTTTTGCTGAACTGCCAGCTGTTAATATTTTTCAGAACATGATTCCATTGGTTATATAATTTAGAAAGTATCTGTAGCTGCTCTTTAATCTAGTGCCTGGTGTGCTAGTACCAAGACTATAGGAAGGACACCATGGTTCTTTGAGGAATAGCCCATAACCTTCTGTTATATAATCTAGAAACACATTCACTTTTTCATGGTTGCATGACATTGTTGGCTTAGACATTCTGTAACTGATTAATAGATCCAGTTACTTTTCCTTCTTTGTTGTTTCCGAGTGAGAAGCTCCTGGATTATAGAAGAAATTCTCATTATTACTCCCTGCATGAACGACCTTTACTTTCTGCAGTTAAATTTCATCCACATTTCTGTTATTCCATTCCTTAATGTCATGAAGTCCTTGCATTACAACAATCTGATCTTTCTCATGATCACAGTGCTGCCAGTTTTGTACCACTAAGTGAAATACTTTTGTATTTTTCTTTTGGAGACTATTAATAAAACTAAAAAAATGGGTTTGTCTAGTTTTTCAGTGTCTACTTGGATTTCCACCTTCTTTTTGAGCATTTCTGTATTTATCAACTTTGCTGTTCTTATTCTAGTCCTGGTAGACTCCACACCGACTTTCTTCTGGATCTGTTATAGTGGTAGTCGTGTTAGTCCTTACAAGGACTCCCCAGTCAGAGAAAGGTGCCTCTCATATTAAAGCTGTATTCTGAATGATTTCTCCTGTCTGATCACTATGCTGCCTTCTCTTCCTTGTAATGTTTTTGTTTATATTTCAGCAGTTTCTCATAGCTATCTCCATGCTCTCTTATGGGAATAGCAGTTTCCCTCTTTTGTCATCTTATCTCTTTTCCCAGGATGTTTCTTCTCATTGTTGCCCAGTACAGTATAGCTGCTCCTTTACCACCTAGTTAATACTTCTGCCACATCTCTTAGTTGTTCTTTCTTTTATTTTATTGATCTGCCAGTCAGCTTCTGTTGTTCTATAAAGGCAGGTCATCAGTTCTTTATGCTGCCTTCTCTCTTTCATTTTTCTTGACTTTCCTGTCTGAACTTCGTTCTGTTTTCCAAGTTACCTGTCCAGTCTTCCTTTCTTCTCCCATGAGCTCCACTGGGAAAATTTCACATAAACCCAGGGTCTATTAGTCATTAGTTCAGAGAGAATGCTCTTGTCTGCAGAAGAGTCACTGTAACAGTTCATTGTTACTTGCTGTCTGATTAACAAAGTCTGCCCTTCTTACCTTGCCTTTACAGAAAATCATAGGTGGGTTAAAATTTCTTTATACAGTTTGGGTTTTTTGGGGGGGTTGTTGTGTTGGGGGTTTTTTTTGTGTGTGTTTTGGTGGGTTTTGGGTTTTGGGGTTTTTTTTTTTTGTAATCTGTTGGTCTCACTGGTGCATGATCTCCATGTTGCAGTCAGACTTGTTTCTTTATTTTTTTTTTTTTGTCTGGGAGTTTACAATCTCTACAACAGAAGGGAAGAAAAGATTGAATTAAACAGAAAAGAGGTAAGTATATGTATTTTTTAAAAGAAAACATTTGTTGTTTCTCTTCTGATCTCAATTAAAAGATTCCATATGCTTGTATTTATGTCCTATTTACCAGCAGAGGTATCCTAGCAAATACTAGCTGTTGAATGTTTTTTCCATGTGTCAGATGCAATCCTTGACAGAAGACTGGAGAAGACTGCAGTAAAAGTAAATCATTTGAGACAAAGTGAAGTGTGTGCCTTGTTTTCTGTAACGCATTTTACCGTCCTTTTCTCCCAGACCATGAAGCTGTAATCCAGCAAATCTAACTGCTGAAAAAAGGCAAAATACTCTCCTCCCTCTAATATACTTCTAATGCCTTGTTCTACGAGAGCTCCTCTTAGTGATTTAATTTGACAACCATATTTTTTTCAGTAAAGAATTTGAAAGTAAGAGGCAGAAGTTGAAAAAATGTGGTTTCTCAGTTTAGGCTCATAATAAGATATTAATAAAGTAGGCATTAATTCCATGATGCTGTCCAAAAGTACCTGTGGCTTTGTAATACTTTGATGGAAAGTTACTGAATGTTGAACTGCAATCAGATTCCAATAGTTTTGAATGCTGAATAATCTTGTATGTTCTACATCATATGAACTTTAATCTTAAGTTACAGCAGGCTGAGTGGAATCCAGATCCCTGAAAATTTATTCAAACTCTCTTTGTCACTCTTGGTGAAAGAAGAGACCTATCTTCTTTAAAAATGTCACCATCCATGTTTTTATCTAAGCCAGTGCCACAGGAAAATTTTACAAAAAGTAAAGAAAAAAATCACTTTCACAAGCATTAACTGCAGCCTACAGAATTATTGTACTTTTAGTTCCTATAGTTTAAATTGGTGCAGCTTGTCACACTTCTGATTCTTTTTTTCTGTTCTGAGCAGCACATATTGATCTTTATAGCTATTTAAATGAAGCAAAAATTGCAAAGGAAGTGTACTCATAAGCACACACTACACATATTATTCACCCTGAAAGCCTGGTTTTCATATGCAATTGGACGCAAGGTAATTAGACCATCTCAACTACAATTCATTGCTATCATATCCAGGAAAGTTAAAGGCTTTTCTTTCTTATTTTATCACTAGGAATCTATTTCAAATGGATTAGTGACTTCTTTTCAGCTAAACGTGTTAAATTCTTCAAAAGCTCTTTTGGTGTCTGGTAGCTGAATTACACTTCCTGGAAAAATTTGAGTGCAACTACATTGTTAGATAAATATTATGAAGATAAGTACCAAAATCTTTGATTATTTCCTAAGTTTTCTGTTGTATAACACATAACCCAGGAGGGATTTTTATGTTTCTATTACAAAAGCCAGAGTTTCAAATAGCTTTGTGAGTTCAATTCTGTTTCTACACACTTTGAAGATGTAATACAATCAAGACACTTTGAGATGAATTTTAAGAGTTATGCATGAAAAATAATCACATACAGTTTGATCATAAATAAAGGGCGTTTTGTGTGTATTTCCTGCAGACTGCTTTGAAAGTTTATCTTTTAAGAAGTTCATAAGCTGCAGCAAAGAAGGGCTTTAAGGGTCAGACAGGAGTTCAAATACCTTTTTGAATGGTCTATGTAACGTGTTCATTTTAAATTGCTGTAGGCGTGACTCAAAGCCTGACAAAGTTAATGAAGGTGTTTCTCTTCTTTTCAGTAAATTTGGGCTCACATTCTTAGATCATGAGCCAAAAAGACACCTTAATTTTCTAAGAGAAAGAAGACATATGTTTGAAAGATTTGGATTTTTTTTTTCCAAAATAATTGAGATAGCTGAAATAGAATGTCTTAGCTGAGTTGGACATCAAAATAATGTATTAGCAGAAAGATTGTAGTTGGATATAAGTGAGCTTATTGTGTATTAACACTTAATTAAAATATCTCTATGAGTTAAACATAATATTTTGTAAGATATTACTTGATAATGGCATTTCTTAAAATTAAAACAAACAAAAATAAAAATCAGGAATCATAGAGTCCAACCCTGACATGGCTGCATTATTTTATGACACAAAGTCATAAAGAAGTACTATAAAGACTTATTTCCAAGGCTCAAACTGACTATATTTCTTAATTTGTCCCCCCCATAGGTGGCATAAACAAGAGAGCACTGTGTTAACTAAATTTCTGCTAAAATTTTGCAAAATCATATAGCATTTACAGTTTTCAAATCACATTGTATAAGGATAATGATGGCTGCTATAGGACCACTCAGAAAGATAAAGAAATATGATACTCCATGGTTTTCTTCTGAGACATCCTTATTCTATTCATTTTTTACTACAGTACAGTATTTGTTTACTTTTTCTAAGTCTGTAAGTGGTATTACATTTGGAGTGCTCACGTAACACCAGTGAACTGGAACTGACATACAATAGTATAGAAACAGTGGCAGTTTTGCCATGTTTTGAATAGACAAATGTTGTAACTAGATGTGGTGGTTTGAGCCTTAACTGGGAGTTAAGAGCTCAGATGGGGATAAGGCTGAGAATCTCTCCCCCACTCCCCGCTCCTCCCTTCCAACAGAGAGGGGAGAAAAGGAAGGAGCAAATCCACCAAACAGTAATTTGGAGTCAGCTTGGAAGTAGAGAGGTAAAGAGTTGTCTTTAAACAATATATGTATAACAATAACAGGAAAGGTTCACAAGGGCAAGGAACAAGGATGGATGGGAGTGGGACAAAAAGTAAGAGAATAATACAAAACCAATCTTTTCTCTGAGGAGGCACGGAGGCAGCAGGGAGAAGGATCAGGTCCGACCACATGGCAGAGGAGCAGGAGGGCAGCTGCAGTAGCTCTCATCCGACAGAGGCAGGAGCCGAAAGGAGAGCTAACAGCTACTATGTCCTGCTTTTTATACCCTAGCTGGGCAGAGATGGGGGAGGGGAACAGACTCAGCTTCCCAGGGGAAAAACGCCCTGCAGGGAGGATAAAGTACCTGCAAGCCCTCCACCCTGCTTTGTTTTCTTTGTTCTCAGAAAGGGCGTTAACCCACCACACTAGAAATAATGGAAATGTTCAAACAGTTCAAAAGAGTTTGGCAGAAACTGTGGAAAGTTGTTCAACCAACTAGAAGTATTGATGCCTGCAAATGACATCAAAGCTTGAAGGAAGTTAGACTAGTTGAAAAGTGAGTAGAATAATTTATGCTGCAGAATTTATTCTACAAATTTGGCTAGAGCAGCCTGGATTACTAATTGCAGATACTTTCCCCTGTGAATTGATCTCTTCCTGATGTGAATTGCTCATGAACTGATTTTCAGTTGATTAATTATAAATGTTGTGGGAATGGGAAAAGAACTGCCTCCACACCACTTAACTTTAGGCAACTAACTTAAGTGCCTAAGACAGCAGGCTAATCTTCTAAGTTTCTTATATACTCAGTGGAAAAAAAGACAGACTCTTCCACAGGGAGATTTTAAAGAGAGTTTTCAGGATCCTGCTCTGATTTGCAGTGCTTTGATTTTTCTTTACAGATTCTAAGAATATTCTAACTTGGTTTTGTCACTTGAAATGGATAACTTCCCTTAGCACTATGAATGCATACTTGAAGAAATTCAAAACACTCTAGTTTGGTTTGAACACACTGGTCCAAAAATTTCACTTGAGAACAGTAAAAATAATAGGTGCTTTCGGCAAGACTGTTTTTACTGCTAGAAGGTAATAAGTAGATATGTCAGAAGGGTACAGCTGGAGCAGAAGCCATGTTCTGAAGTCCTGCTAGTAATATAGAATCACAAAATGGTTTGTGTTGGAAGGGACCTTTAAAGGCTACAAAATCACAGAACACTAGGTATTGGAAGTGACCACCAGAGAACGCTGAGTCCAACTGCCCTGCCAAAGAAGGATCAGTCAGGGCAGGCTCCACAGGAACACATACAGTTGGGTTTTGGAAGTCTCCAGAGAAGAAAACTCCACAACATCTCTGAGCAGCCTGTTCCAGTGTTCACTGTAAAAAAAGTCTCCTTGTGTTGAGGTGGAACCTCCTGTGTTCTAGCTTGTACCTGTTGTTCCTTGTTCTATCAGTGGGCACCACCAAATAGAGACAATCAGATTCATCTAGACACCCAGCCCTCTGATATTTACAGACATTGATAAGATCCCTTCTCGGTCTTCTCTTCTCAAGACTAAAGAGCCCCAGGTCTTGCAATCTTTCTGCCTAGGAGAGATGTTCCAGTCCTGAAATCATCCTCATTGATCTCCATTGGATTATCTTCAGGAGATTCCTGTCACTCTTGAATTGTAGAAGCCAAATAAATGGATAGAGTATTCCAGGTGTAGTCTTACCAGGGCAGAGTAGAGGAGAAGGAGAACACCCCTAGACATGCTGGACATACTTTTCATAATCATAGAATCATAGAATCACAGAATCAATAAGGTTGGAAAAGACCTCAAAGATCATCAAGTCCAACCTGTCACCCAAGACCTCATGACTATTAAACCATAGCACCAAGCGCCACGTCCAATCCCCTCTTGAACACTTCCAGGGATGGCAACTCCACCACCTCCCTGGGCAGCACATTCCAATGGCTAACAACTCTTTCTGTGAAGAACTTTCTCCTCACCTCAAGCCTAAACTTCCCCTGGTGCAGCTTGAGACTGTATCCTCTTGTTCTGCCAGCTGTCAACCAGTACCCCCAGCTCTCTTTCTGCCTAGCAGCTCTCCAGCCACTCTGACCCCAGCCTGTAGGACTGCATGGGGTTGTTGTGGCCAAAGTGCAGCACCCTGCACTTGGACTTGTTAAATGCCATCATGTTGGACTCTGCCTATCTGTCCAGCCTGTCAAGGTCCCTCTGGAGAGCCCTTCTACCCTCTTACAGATCAACACCTGCCCCCAGCTTGATGTCATCTGCAAATTCATTGATGATGGACTCAACGCCCTCGTCCAGATCATCAATGAAGATATTAAACAGGATGGGGCCCAGCACTGATCCCTGGGGGACACCACTAGTGACTGGCCTCCAGCTGGATGTGGCACCATTCACCACCACTCCCTGGGCTCGGCCCTCCAGTCAGTTCCTAACCCAGCACAGAGTGCTGCTGTCCAAGCCATGGGCTGACAGCTTGGCCAGGAGTTTGCTGTGGGGGACAGTGTCAAAGGCCTTGCTGAAGTCCAAGTAGACTACATCTACAGCCTTCCCCACATCCACCAGGCGGGTCATCTGATCATAGAAGGAGATCAGGTGGGTGAGGCAGGACCTGCCCTTCCTAAATCCACATTAGCTGACCCTTGGCCATCCTTCAGGTGCGCAGTGATTGCCCTTAGGATGATCTGCTCCATAATTTTCCCTGGCACTGAGGTCAGGCTGACTGGCCTGTAGTTTCCAGGTTCCTCCATCTGGCCCTTCTTGTGGATTTGCATCACACTGGCCAGTTTCCAGTCATCTGGGACCTCTCCAGCGAGCCAAGACCGGTGGAAAATGATGGAGAGTGGCTTGGCCAGCTCATCTGCCATCTCTCTCAGCACCCTAGGATGGATCCCACCTGGTCCCATGGACTTGTGAGTATCCAAGTGGCTCAGCAAGTCCTGAACTAATTCCTCATGGATTTCAGGGGTACTACACTGCTCCCTGACCCCATCTACCAGTTATCCTGGAGTCCTTCTGCCTTACTGTTGAAAATTGAGGCAAAGTATGTATTTAGAACCTCAGCCTTTTCCTCATCTTTAGCTACAATGTTCCCCTCCAGGTTCAATAAAGAGTGGAGGTTCTTCTTGTCCCTCTTTTGAGCATTAATGTATTTATAAAAATGCTTTTTATTATCTTTCACAGAAGTGGCCAACTTAAGTTCTAATTGGGTTAATGCACCCAAGGATGCTACTGGCCCTCTTGTCCACAAGAACGCATTGCTGTCCCATGGGTAACTTGCTGTCCACCAGGACTCCAAGGTCTTTCCATGGCTTTCCAACAAGATGACCCCTCCACTGCAGTGAGCAGGGACATCTTCAATGTTATCAGGTTGCTCAGAGCCCTGTCCAACCTGATCTTGAGTGTTCCCAGGGATGGGGCATCTACTATGTCATTGGGCGACCTCTTCTGGTGTTTCACCACCCTCATTGTAAAAAAATGAGTCTAAATCTACTCTCTTTTATTTTAAAAACTTGTTCGGTCAGAAAAGGCTCTGTTAAAAAGATTGTCCATGTCTTTCATACAAGCCCCATTTAAGAATTGAAAGACAGCATAAAAAATCTCCCTGGAACCTTCTCTTCTCCTTCTCTTCTTCCCCCAGCCTGACACACTCCAAACAAAGGACTGAGACTTGCTAGGTGATGACAAAGGTCAGCTTGATGCCTTCAGACATTAGCTGGTGCTTCTGGACCCAGAGGTCCTTTTGTTGCTTGGAGAACTTGGAGAGCCCCATGACTACCTAAGAAAGTGACCACAGGACAACTTGCGGGGTATAAATGAAGTGCTGCTGGATTCTGTCCAGACAGAAGCAGTTCGGCAGTCAGATCTTCTTCCCTTAGAACAGGACGTTGTCTGAGTTCTTACCATGGTGAGATATTCCTTTTCTGTGTGCACATTTTGATTTATCTCATCAAATATTTTAATTAGTTGTGCAACAGTATTTTCCCAGATGGCACACAGATCTGTAGGTTTATTGTGTCAGAAGGAGAGCAGATTAATTACAATAAATCCACAGTTTTCAGGTGGCTGTTGCTGTCTTGTTTGTGGGTGCCTCTGTGACAACATGTTAGCATATCAAAGAAAAAGTTTTGACAGTAGTGTTGATAATTAATCAGCTTTTGTAGAAATATTTGACAAGTTATGCCATGACCAGTGGCAAAACCTACTAGATTGCTGGACACACCAGGAGTAAGTGTGCTATCAGGATAGAAAACGTGCTAAAATGACCTCTGATAGACAATGTTCTAGATGTGAGTAACTGTGAAGTAATTACTCCTTATTTGGCTACACATACACCTGTCCTTTGGGCAGCTTTCCTTTCTTAGGGTGAAGAACTGAAAAACAGAAAAAAATGTAGTGTAGAGCTGCTTTTTGCTTGCTCTGATGCTGTGTCAAAAGGAGTTGGCTAAATACATGGTTTATTGTTTCTGTTACCCATCTAGATCAGCTGATCTCTTACAGTTAATGTTTGCAATATCAATACTTGCAACTGTGATTTCAGAATTGGTTTTCAATTAAAAGTTATCAGTATTGACTTACTAACTATACATGTGAACAAACATCAACAGGGTCAGAGTCTATACAAACAAATCTTCTTTATTTAAGCAAATACTTACAAAGTCCTGTTTCAGATACTTGTCCAGATCTATAAAGAGCTGTAAAACATAGTTTCTAATAGATTTTTTAGCAGTTGCAGGAAGTCCAGGACTAAAGTGAGTTTGAGGGCTAAACATTTAATTGAGTCCTTTTTGATTGGAATACAATACAATAATACAATACAATACACCACCAGGTTGGAAGAGACCTTCAAGATCATCGCGTCCAACCCATCAAACAATCCAACCCACCCAACAACTAGACCATACAGCCAAGCACCCCATCAAGTCTTCTCCTGAACACCTCCAGTGAAGGTGACTCCACCACCTCCACGGGTAGCCGATTCCAATGGGCAATCACTCTCTCCATGTAGAACTTCTTCCTAACATCCAGCCTAAACCTGCCCTGGCGCAGCCTGAGACTGTGTCCTCTTGTTCTGGTGCTGGATGCCTGGGAGAAGAGGCCAACCTCTGCCTGGCTACAACCTCCCTTCAGGTAGTTGTAGAGAGCAATAAGGTCACCCCTCAGTCTCCTCTTCTCCAGGCTAAGCAACCCCAGCTCCCTCAGCCTTTCCTCATAGGGCTTGTGTTCCAAACCCCTCACCAGCTTTGTTGCCCTTCTCTGGACACGTTCCAGCAAGTCAACATCCTTCCTAAACTGAGGGGCCCAGAACTGGACACAGTACTCAAGGTGCGGCCTAACCAGTGCAGTGTACAGGGGCACAATGACCTCCCTGCTCCTGCTGGCCACACTGTTCCTGATGCAAGCCAGGATGCCATTGGCCTTCTTGGCTGCCTGGGCACACTGCAGGCTCATGTTCAGCCTACAATCAACCAGTACCCCCAGGTCCCTCTCTGCCTGGCCACTCTCCAGCCACTCTGACCCCAGCCTGTAGCGCTGCCTGGGGTTGTTGTGGCCAATGTGCAGAACCCGGCACTTGGATGTGTTAAATCTCATGCCATTGGACTCTGCCCATCTGTCCAGCCTGTCGAGGTCCCTCTGCAAAGCCTCTCTGCCCTCCAGCAAATCAACTGCTGCCCCCAGCTTGGTGTCATCTGCAAATTTACTGATGATGGACTCAATGCCCTCATCCAGATCATCAATAAAGATGTTGAAGAGCATGGGGCCCAGCACTGATCCCTGGGGCACACCACTAGTGACAGGCTGCCAGCTGGATGTGGTGCCATTCACCATTACTCTCTGGGCTCGGCCCTCCAGCCAGTTCCTAACCCAACGCAGTGTGCTCCTGTCCAAGCCATGGGCTGCCAGCTTGGCCAGGAGTTTGCTGTGGGGAACGGTGTCAAAGGCCTTGCTGAGGTCCAGGTAGACCACATCCACAGGCCTCCCCACATCCACCAGGCGGGTCACCTGATCATAGAAGGAGATCAGGTTGGTCAGGCAGGACCTGCCCCTCCTAAATCCATGCTGGCTAGGCCTGAGCCCCTGGTCATCCTGTAAGTGCTGTGTGGAAGTATCCAAAGAACTTCAATTTACAATAGTTAAAGAAGTATTTGAGGTAATCTTGGGCACATTAGCTGATTTGTTGGAGAATTTGTGCAGAGGATTAGATACAGAAGGAACAGAGGCAGTAAATGCACAAGAGAAGAAAAGGATGAGGGAAGGCAATGCAACTATGCCATAGGGTTTGAATTAAAATTCAAAATAATCTTGAACAAAAAATACAGTCAGAAAAATAATTATATTTATTAAGAAAGCAAATTTTCATATAGAAATAATCTGCTACATAATTAAAGAAAGAGGAAGATATAATTCAGAAAAAGGATTATAGTTATAGCAGTTAGCAAGCTGAACATAGGTCAGCAATGCCACTGTGTCAGAGAATATAAATTTGTAGGACATACAAACCATAGTGTAGCTGTAAGACATATGCATATCTTGAAAGCAAAAATGTGTTTCATTCCTACCCAGTCAGAAATAGGCATTTCAGTTTATGTAAGATTCTCTCTGACTTTTCCTTAAGCTCTAAAGGAGCTTCAAGCAAAGACAAATAACTTTGCTGTCCTCCTTCCATTTCCCCATTTCTCTCTTCTCTTCCTCTACTAGTCCTTTTTACTATTTCCTATGTTATTTAGATGGGTTTCCAGGATTCCAGGCAATCAAGCACTTCTTACATTCTGCCTAGCAGTCCTGCAAACCTATTATCTTTCTCACTCGTGATCTTCCAGCCTCATGGGTTGAAGTAGCAAAGTCTCTGAGGAACATGTTTTGGACCTTGCAAACTAGTTTAGATTCATTCAAGAAAATGAGCCCAGATCTGTAAGTCATCAGGAGCCGTGGGGATGGATTTTACCTTTATTATGAACTGGGAAAGAAATACCTTTACACTTTTAGAGTCTCTTAAGTCTGAGTACCATGTTCTGTTTGGGATGTGGATTTTGTTCTGAGCAACTCATCTGAAACAGATATTTCTCTCAGCTCCTTGAGGGATTTATTGGCAAAACTAGCCTTCTATTAACATTTTCTTAGGAGCCTGCACAGTGAGAATACATGCTATAAATCTTAGTTGTATAAAAGCCCAAAAGCTGTAAGGTTTTACTGGACAGCAAATAGAAAATTCCAATAAGTTCAGACCTGTTTATTTTACTTGGAGTGAAAGAATATTGAATGAAGTTTGACTGGAAATGTCCTTGAAGACAACCATTCTGCCCATCTCACACTCACCAATTATACATCATATTCTCATCTTGCACACTTCCTCTCAAATATGTGCAATCATTTTGATTGGGCTTTTCAAACTAACAGAAACAGATAGTACTAATTACTGTGTCAATGGCCTTGGTCTTGGATGTGATTAGTACTACTAATAAAAGAAATGAACAAATGTATCTATATATATTACAGTCCATTATTAGCAAGTCTCTGCAATTTAAATTTGCATTACTCACCAGAATTCATGTTTCTCAACAGTCAGATCAAGTTAAGATTATACAGAGACCAATTAGCTCTGCTTACCTTTGTTAGTTTTTCCTGAATGGTCTCGCTAGAATGATTACAGAAAGTTGTAGATTTACTTAAGCACGGTTGAATATTTAATTGATAAAAGCAGAAGATGTTTACCCAGACAGAGCTTGACAGTAAGAAGATGAATGGTGTCCATGGACTTGAGATCCCAAAAATATTCTTTGATTTGTCTCTTTAAATTTTATTTTTAGTGTACATGCTATTGTCTTTCTACATCGATCATGCGTAACTCATTCTGGCTAACCTCATTTGCAACAAATATATATATATATATATATAAAAAAAATATATATATATATATATATATTTTTTTTTTTAACAGTTACTGAGATTTCACCACAGGTGGTTTTTGTTGTTTCAGCTTATTGCACTGCATTCCTAACTAATTCTGGTTCTAGCGAACAGATCAAATGTTACCACAACTACTGGCTTTATTCTAACTTCTAACAAATAAAAATCTGATTACAGTGTTGATCTGATTACAGATAAGGCTGGTTTCACTCCAGTGTTATATCTTATGAAAGAAGCTGTTTTGTCTTAGTGTTGCCTGTTTGCTTTTCTGCATGGCTGCAGTATCATGATAGGGTTAAAAAGCCACCATATCCTGAAAACAATAATGCTGTTTCCAAAGGGAATGCAAAGGGGAAAAAAGTTATATTGTATTGTAACTTAAACAATCTTAGACACCTAGGAAGCTTAAAAATCCAATAACTTAAATTGCAACCTGGAAGAAGACAAACTCTCTATACCTTTTCTTGCAGGCATAAGTACAGGTACAGAATTCTTACCTACTCTTAGAGCTCTATTAACCTCTAGGTTATTTGTAATTTATGCAAATAGTAAAGCATTGGAAAATTTATTTCATTTAACTATGGCAGTTAAACTAAATGAAAAACAGTTCATAGTTTTCATAGTTTTCCATCTCCTTTAAAATACTTCCAATGAAATTAGTGAAACCACAGCACATTCATTTATTAAAAAAAATGGTTAATAACTTACTCATGTAAGCCATATCTGTCATGCTGTTGTGCTTCTTCCCATTAACCTTTCCTCTTTCTTGATGCTTTGCCTCTTATGCAGATGCAAGGAAGACCAGTGGAGGTGTGTAAGAAAACTTTCAATCACTGTATGAGCTAAGAAAATAATCTTTGGAACCCTGTTGCTGCAGGGACAAGACCTCTTATTTGGATTCCATAAAATCTGAGTTTAATCTGAAGGTCATCAATCCTTAAGGTGCATAAACCAGTGGAGTTCTCACATCCTAGCTCACTTCAAATTTCAAAGGTTTTATTTATATTAGAATTATCGAATCATGGAACATCCCAGGTTGGAAGGGACCTCAAAAAGTCATCTGTCCAACCTATCTTGGGAAAAGGAGCCTAGATGAGATGATCTAGCACCCTGTCCAATTGTATCTGGAAAACCTCCAGGGATGGGAACTTAACCATGTGCCCCAGGACTTTATTCCAGTGACTGTTCTTGATGTTCTTATATCAAGAGAAAAGTTTTTGATACTTGAAATGGCATCTTGAAATGGGAAGAAAAAACTAAACTCTAATAATTTCTATGTGGAGGTGTAGATCTTGGGTGCTTTGAAAGTTCTGCAAGTTATTTTCAGAAGATTTTAGGATAAATACTTATGCAAGGGCAGCATGCTGCTTTTGATCTGAACTCCGCCTTATTTTCCACTGCTAACAAAGCAGTGGATAAAAAAAGTAATAAGAATAGTAATGAGAGTGCCAAGCATGCTATTGGTGGAAAAATCAGTACATTAAATTCTGCCAAAAAAATTTCCTAGGCAGACCTAGGAAATTGAATGTGAACAATTCATGAAGTATGATAAATTTAACAGCAATAAAATGGCTGGTTAGGAAACTTGAAAAATGAGAACCACAAGAAAGCTTCTCAGGAAAGCAATGAAACTGTCCGCTATCAATTTGTTCACCCTTAAAGTCATCAAATCAGAAGCAGGAAATTACAGCTTTGGAAAATCTCCATCAGGAGAGCTAAACATTTGCAAAAAATCAAAGGAAATACTGCCATTGTTATAATTCACAAGCTTCACACATACCAGCTGTCAGGTCATTACTTGCCAAAAAGAGGCTTTGACAGTATGATCGTATATCTACCTGATCTGCCAAAGACATTACCTGAGGAGGAAGAAGAAGGTTTTAGAATGACACCACGTACAATAGATCAGACATTCAAAATGAGAAATTGAACAGAAAATACTGAGAATATGAAACGGAACTACACTGCAGCTTCATAGGCTTCAATAAAGCATTTGATCGTGTATGACAAGGAATACTATGAACTGTGACGAAGACACTCAACATTAGCAAAGGAATAGTGGCAACTCTTAAAATCCTTTAGTACAGTGCAGGCAGTAAAGTCTTTGAAAGCAACACACTCAGTAAGTAGTTCCATATAACAGCTGGTATAAGAAAGTGATGTCTCCTATTGCCACATCCCTTCAACTCTTTCCTTGAACATGTTATGTCAAAGGACTCTGCAAACTTTGAAGGAGTGCTGTCAGTTAGAGGTAGTAATACAGGTAATCTATCCTTTGAAGATGATGTAGATTTGATAGGAGGAATGGGACTGAGATGTGCAAATACAATGACAAAGTTGGGTAGCACTGCAATGATGTATGGTATGGAGATGAGGACAAAAAAATGAAGGAAAAAAAGAGCAGAGTAATGACAATGAGGATAACTGACACTGAACAAGAAATAGACATCAAAAGCAAGAAAGTTGAATGCGGGGACTTATTCAAGTATCTCAGTACTACTACCATGAAAGGCAGGAAACCTGAAACAGAAATACAAAGAATTGCCCTCACGCTAGCAGTGCTCACTGTCCAAAATACAACCTGGAAAGACAAGAACAACCTCAGTAGATCCAAGAGATTTAAAAAAAAAAAAAAAAAAAACACCAAAAAAATGGAAACTTTGTAGAAATATTGTGTTCTCAAGAGCATGAACAGTGTGAAATGGGTGAAACTCAAATAGCAGCAATAGAATGAAGAATCCAAGCCTTTGAATTCAGATGCATCTGCGGAATTCAATGGATACCATATACAGTGCACAGAACAGCTCTATTACAGAGAAGCAGGATCTGCAGTAATTGGATCCCATGAGCCTCTACTCACAGCTGTGGAGAGAGACAAGTTGGAAAGGTTTGACAATGTGACTAAAGCAAAAGGCCTAACCAACATAATTTTTGCAGGAGAAAAAAAACCCCAAAACAGTAAAGAGAAGGAACTCTTTGTGGTCAACTTGGTAAAAACATCACCAGAAGCTGGATAGGAAAATCTCTAACAGAACTTTTTGAAGCAGTTAAAACCACCTGAAATGAAAGGAGATTATAGTTGTCACCTCAGTACGACCTAGTCTGGCAGAGAAGAGGAAAGGGATTATCACTGCACAAAAATCTGTTATCAACTCTATCAATACTGATTTTTCTAGGAGGCCATGTGAGTGTTACAGTGTTTTATAAATAGATGTGGGGTTTTATTCTTTATGGCCTTTGTTCTTGCTTGTATTTAGGGCTATCTAGTAATTTCCAGAGCTGCATTCCTCTCTCCATGTAAAAGGGAAACAAATAATTGCCCAGTACAATGTTGCCCCCAGGTCTGCTGTGGGCACATGATCCTTAGGCACTGCAGGCTCATGCTCAAACACCTCTGCACAGGATATACATTTATATATACAATGGACTATGCAGATCAACACAGAGACATATAGAACACTAATGCAAGCAGCACAAACAGTATAGACAGCAAAGATCTCATCTTCCTCCCCTCTCTGGCTGAAAAGGATGAAGGTCTGATAGTAGGAATATGTATATGCCCCACAAATGGCCTCATATATCCATTCTGCCCAGTAGCTGTCCCTGGAGTACAGTCTGCACAGTTGCTGACAGCTAGACATACAAATCCCTGAGACACAGCCCTGCTCTAGATGCTAGCACAAATGACCACACATGCACACACACACACACAAAGAGCCATCTGGAATTCCTCACTCTACCCTACTCCACCCCTGTGGCTCACTCTTAGAGACCCACTCACTCTCTGGCTCCCAGATCACCTCATCTACTCACTGGCTCACTTGGCTTATCTTTGCTGGGATTCATAAGGTCGTTTGCACATCTACACTTACTGCAATGGCTGACAACACAGACATGTGTCTGTGACCCAAAGTCCCACTCCAGTTGCTGACAACATCCACTCAATCAGGGCTCTGCAGCTGCTGGCACCACAAACACACAGAACCTCCAGTGCATGGTCTGGCTGCAGCTGCACCCTCAGGCACATACACAGGCTCACAAATGTCTTTCATCCTGGAAAGCAGTAGAAAGATATTTAACAAGAACATAGGATGGATTGTGCTGATGAGGTACGGACGTGTCCAAGCAGGGGTGCTGACCAGCAAACTATATATATAGAACTACTCCTTCTCCCCACATAATTTTTTATTTTCTTCCCCTAAACATCCCATAGTAATTCTTGTGCAATCCACAGGTGTCTTTCCCCTGCAGCCCATAACATGTTCCATGACCCTAGGCAGTTGCCCTCTTCAGTCTGAAGGATGCTCTGATGTTGATCCACAGTAATGATGGGTTTCATACCAGACAACACAGCTAAGGCTGTCCTGGAATGGCCCTGGGAAGGAAGGACCTGGACAATGTGTCACTTCCTCTGAGATCTTAATTTGCATTTCCAACTACCATTGACCTCCTGTCTAGGTTTGTGGAGATGGGCCTTTGGTGGCTTGATGGCTTCTGTCATGATCCTGGGAGAAACAAGGGCAAGGCATTATTTGGACTGCCCCATCTGCCTCTGTACTCCTTTGTGGGAATATAGAAGATCTTTTATCACTCAACCTAATAACTACAACTGACTAACCATCGTACTATGTTACCTTTCCTCTTGCTAAGTAAGGTAAGAGATTGTACCTGTACCTAGAGATTTCTACCTTTTACTTCAGTTTAATTTTATTTTTTGCTGTGCAACCAACTTTTATGGATGCATCCCATAGTTGTTTCTCAATTTGTTGGAGACTGTTCTAGATACAGTTTGTGTTTTCTCATGCCTTTTCCTCTGTAGTTGCATATCTAGCAGCAGTCTGTCACAGCTGTATATATTGCCTCTATACTCCTCTTGTATCACAAGAACTTATATGAGAACCTTACAGTGATGTCAGTGAACAGAATCCAGGAGACACTGGAATTGTGAACGCACATAACACAGATCGTTAGACAGAAATGTATCACCTCTGATGTTCCCAAGCTCATTCAACTGTGCAACACCATCCTCAGGTGAAGCTAATTTTCACTTTGATTCAGTGTACAGTCATGAAAACATTCAGACAAAGATAGCTGTTGCTTATAAGAATCTTTCTTCCCAGCCCACTACATATATATTCAAGTTAAAATAGGTTTTATAATAATTCCACTACACTAAGGGAAAAAAAAGAGGCAGCTTTAATTAGGACACCAGTACAAGGAATATGTATTTGAAATTCATACTGAATTTCTCTACCTGCTGTGCTTCATTTGAAATTTGAATGCTTTCATCTTTGTACTATGCTGCACCATTCAAACAGAAGTCTTGAGGGAGTCCACCAAATTCCCCTCCTAATATTACTTTAAAATCATTAGTCCCTGTTAAGGGCCTATCTGACATGTAAACTACACAAAATATAGTACGTTGATTTTTCCCCCTCTTGGTTATTTGGTGAACAGTTACTGATTCCTTGTGAACAAAGAGGAAATGAAAATCAACTAATTCTCAACCAAAGGTTAAGGTGAGTTACCTAAATATGGAATAGTATTAAGCAAGTAAGAATGAAAGAAATCAGAGTAATGTATTCAATTTCAGCCTTATTCCTTGCTTGGAATCTGCAAAAATGGAGTGAAAATAAGATATGGCATGGACTTTCTGTGGTATTTATATGAAATCATGCAGAATAGATTTGCATTTTTTTCTTCACCAAAGTTGAATATCTGGTGCATGTGGAGGTTATGTTAAAACTGAAGATTCCGATCCAAGTCAGGTTCTGACCTTGTAGTCTTTACTTATGTTAATGATGCTTCAGCTTCAACAGAAAGACAATGGCACTCTTCTTATCAGTAAATATTACTGCTGCATATAGGTATGGAACATCTTGTGTTATTCCTGTTTGCGTTGGATGAGGAGATAAAATCCTAATTACTGATGAATCTACGCAACGTTTTCCTATACCTTTGATTCAAAATCAACCCAACTAAATGGGTCAGAAATCTGAAAGAACTGATTGTTTAAAAGCAGAAGAAAGAAATTGGTGACAAGTTGTAGTAAAGATGGAAACATAAAAGGGTTGAAGATGGAATCCACAGCAGAGCTGTGGGAGACAGGGCCAATAATATAGCTGGTGGCAAAACATGAATCTTGATTCAGAAATCATAGAATCATAGAATCATAGAATCAGTCAGGGTTGGAAGGGACCACAAGGATCATCTAGTTCCAACCCCCGCCATGGGCAGGGACAATCAAGCACAACTGTTGAGAAATACAGTCAACATGTTTTTCCACCCTTACTGTATAACTGGGGAAAAAAAAAAAAAGAAATCTAGATCCTCGTAGAAACATTTTAATTTTATATATCCACTGACATAAAACTCCCTAGTGGAACCAATACATTGCATCCATTTCCAAAACAACAGAACTGGCACACAACCAGCCAAGTGCATAATGAGTATTGCTGTTTCCAAAGATCTGTTTTCATCTGCCTGTGTCTGGTCGTGCTCTTTCTTGGGCTTCTGTGGGACTTCTCTGAACTCCGTAAATAGTGTCTACAGACTTTCCCTGTATGCTGTTTATTTCACCCATTAAAAATTTGTCTGATGCAGATGCAGAAGCAGCAAAATGTTCATTCATAAATAAATAGTTCCAAGCGAATGATGCAGGAATTGCTTTGAAAAAATCAAACCGAATCAAACATTCTGTATTTTAACCTCTCGGTGGTTTATTAAACCAGCACAGATGAGACAAATATTTTCAGTGTAAATAAGCACTGGGAATTTTTGCAGTGATTCAGCACAAAGGCTTTTAGCGCTTTGTGCTGAAATGGCTATGGGAGAAATTGAAGTGCTCAGTGACTTGCAAGATCCGTTTCTACCTGCATAATTTGTTGTCATAGCATTATTTAGATAGTGTATGAAAAAAAGACGTGTAAAAATTTGGCTGTTCAACTGACTATGCAAGCTTTTAATTTCCTCTATAATGTTTCTCTATCTTCCTCAAACTTGCTCTTTGGTCTTCCGTTTATTTATGCTTCTTCCTATTTAAATCAAATCTAAAGTTAGGTAGAAGAAGCTGTGACATGAGATTGCTAGTAATTTGCAATTTCTAAGAGCCTAGTGTCCCTCAGCTTCTCCTAAACTTGAACTACCTTTAAAAATAATGGTCCTTAACTCCCTTTTCATAAATATCCTATTGGTTTAATGGATTTTTGCTGTCTGGCATAAACTGACAAAGGTTTCTCACTGTGAATAATGCTTTTTGAGTAGAGCTAATTTTGTATTCCCTTCCTAAAGCCTGACAGACAGACACAGTAGTTCTTAAAGTAAGATTGCATAATTGCAAGTGATGAAATTACTGGGGATTAGTCAGATACTAATCTGAAATAAGAGACTGATCTAGAGTGAGAGACCATTCCATCTTCTCTATCCACTTGAGTTAGAGAAGAAAAGATTAGTTTATCCTATTGACTACACTCATATATTCTATGAAGCATGAGCAGTGAAAGCACTTCTAGTCAGCTGCTTTGGTTTAGATTATTTACTGTTCTACTGAAATGTGACAATTTGTAAACCTGTGATTTTATTCAGAGACAAGATTAAAAGGGACCTTTCTATATCGATGACATGTTCATGCCAAATTTAATACTGAAAGCTTGAACTTTATGCTCCTAATTTAAAATCTGTTGCTTTGACAGGAACACATGGGTAATACGTTTACCTATTGTGAATATAAAACTTGAAGTTCAAAGTGGCAAAGGATCCATTTAGCTTGCAGAGTACAACATGTAGGCTGTGACTTTCTTGCTTCTCTTATCAATGTTTTATAGAGGTTGAAAGCCTGCAGCATTAAAAAATTTTCAAATTTCTAACACAGATCTGCTTTTTTTTATATGTTTGAGAAAACTAACAAAGTATTTGAAAGGGTTTTTTTTTTCATAACTTTGCAACGATTTTGGGTAAGTACTAGAGGCAGAAAAGATGCAAACTTGTTTTATATATGGCTTGGATTTGTTCATGGCAGATGGAATGAACAGAAACTTTTACGAGGTCCTGAATATGTTGCCTCCCGCTGGAGCTCTGCCTGTGGTATACCATCCTCAGAGCTTAACTGTGTAATACAGTCCTAATGGCACTCTGTAAGTGAAAATACACTTTTGGAGTGTTTCAGTGACCTTGATTGCACTAGGCAGGTGGGCTCATTTCAGAAGCACCAAAACAGCAGCTCTATAAAAGGACTGAGGTGCCCATTCCAAGTCTGTGATTTAAGTAATTTTAATTAATCTCTATTCTGGAGCAGTACTGTTTGCTTGTCTGCCCTGCTTACATATTTTCTACCTGCAGCTGCCAATATTTTAGCTCAACAAAGGCTAGACATTGATAGCTGAGGCTATAATCAAATAAAACAAAAAATTAAAATTCCCCACATCAGGTCAAAATAACCACTGATGTAAACAATTTTAATTTCTGCTCCTCTCTTTCTCCAGCCTCCCTGCTCCTCTTTGTTTGTGTCTCTGTGTGTCCCCTGTCCCCAGATATTTAACTAGTGAAACTGTTGGAGAAGATTTAAGTGATAATCTTCCAGGCATTTTACTCCCAGGCCATCACTGCATTTATTGCATATAAACGATGTTCACGTTGCTTATGCCTGTTCCATATTGTTTAAAACTTATCTCATCATTTCCTCAGCTATCTATTCCCTCCAGTGTGCCTGGAGTTCTGATTAGCAATTTACCACAGAGTTCTGTAACAGTGAATACTCTACTGCTGCTGTTAATTAAATCTGTGTGGGTAACTATTCACTCACAAGAGACAATCATTGCAGCAAGATATTGTCAGGCCTAAGGCTTTGCACTAATAGAATCTGTACATATCCCAAAGGTGATATGTTCTGTATCTGGAGAGGATGCAGTGAGCCAGATCTTCTAACATATCCAGCTGGTGATTCAGTGAATGAATGCCAAGGGGACAAGCTTCAAAAGACAACATTCCTAAGACTGAAAGATAGGCAGAATAAGAGCAAAACAATATGGATATTTTATCATTCTGGATATAAAGTAATCTCGTAACCTGAGATTCAGTCCCTGTTTCCTTTAACTTTAATTTGGGACACATGAATGACATGAAGTGCTTTAAGTTGTTAAAATTAATAATTTAGAGGAATGTCATACACAGTGAATGGTATTGTTCTATCAGGAGCATAGCTGAGTTGAGGAGATGTGGAAAAAGTGGTTTATAGCACAATACTGAAGAATTTCATAAAGGAGCTTTAAATAAAATACTGTCAATTTGCCATCAGTTAGTTTCAGTGGTGACCCATAAAACATTTCACTGTCAGATAATGACAGCTTTTGCCATATTCAAGATATTTTCTAACGTGTGTCAGGAGGTTATGTGCATCACAGGAAAAATGAAATGTTTTAAAGGCTACCATTGTCTTGATTAGCCCCATCACATTAACAAAGGGACAGTTGCCTCCAGCAGGCAATTGCTGTCTCACGAACTCTGAACATGAATTGCTGCAGTACAATGCATCTGCAATAAGATCCAGTCCATTGTTAGGAGGGAATGTCTTTTGTCATGAATTAGCATTAACTGGGTTACACAGATGGTTTAGGTACCATACAAAGCATAGCTTCTAATTGTAAAAGTTAAAAAACTGTATATTATCTTCCAGTCTACAAAATGAGTGAATAAAAATCATATTTCTTTGTACAGAAGCAATTATCTTTACATATGCACATATGAATTTATAATAACTAATGAAATAAGAATTACTGTAGTAGATGAAAAAAAATCCCTGGTTAGCAGGCAATGGAAATGGCTGTCTCAAATTTCGGAAGGTGTAATAAAGTTAAACTATAGTTTTACAAGTGTGCATGATGCTGGTACACATAATGTATTATGTGTTCAGAAAACCATTTTTTATTTATTTATACAAGTCACCTGTGTCCATTGTTAATAGACTGTATCTTACATAAAACCTACCTGATACGTAGTTGTATACATCTGCAGAAGAGGATGACTAGATTAGCAGATATTATTACAAAATCTGGAGACATGATTTCTAGAATCAGGTGATAGCCTGGATTTGTGGTATCAAATGTCAACCATTTAAACCTGGGATGTCCAATCCAAACTGGTCACTTGAGCCACATTAGTAACCACTTGAATAATCAACTCTAGAAGATTCGTCACACCTGTTGTGGACATTTATTTTAGGGTAGTGCTTATGCCTCTTTCTATGTGTCTGTCACTGCAGTGGTCATCAGAGAAATTCATACAGCACACTGTTCATGATTAAAAAGTGTGAGTGGTTGGCATGATTCCTCTTCCAAGCTTGACAGCTTCAGAATTTGCTTCTGTTCAGGAACTGGATGAGCATCAACAGGTTATGGAGGGAACCAGAGATATTTCACTGGGGTGCTTTGATGCCAGTGGGTACAGCTCAAAGTGCCTCTTTTGCAAATAAAAATTGCCAAGGGGAAGTTGCTTGATGTGAAGCAAATAAAACAAAGAAGAAAAGGGTAGCTTTAATGATTTAGTAATTTAGATTTAGTATCAGGATCTTGTAAAATTGTTGCGGGTGCTAGGACTAGGACTGCGTGGGCTTTCAGGGTTGATAAGGAGTGGAGCTCAGCACTTTCTACCACGTCTAGTTTCAATGTATGAACAATTTCAAAAGCACGTTGTGAAGAAACACTGGTGGACACAGACCCTGCAGGAGATTAGGTCACAGACATTGTTTCTCTTTCAAGTGACTTATGTGGATACTGCTTCACAGCACACAAAAGCCAACAAGCATAGCAATGATAGTGTTAAATGCCACTTGAAAAAGCCCGTGGACATATATTTAAGGATCACTTCATGATACATGTCAAAAATATTCTTTTCTGGTTTATCCTATATTATTTTTTGTCCTATGTCTATTAAATACTGCATTTACACATACTGTATCCAGACACAAAATGAGAGACTAGGCAATTTAAAGACAGCCATAAACAAGTAGAAAGTGAATTGGAGGGCTTTTGTATTTTTTCTTATGTAGCAATTAATAACTAAAAATTGAGACCAAGGTTATTTACTTCCATTGTTGTTCTACAAAGTGCTGCTGGCTTTAATACATTGAGAACACATTGAGCTGGTTCAAATGAAAATTTTATGAAGAAAGCATTTGTTTTACACTTCTTCTTCTAAGCAGTGCTCTCTGTAAATTTTCATTTGGTAGGATAAACACCCAAATCACTTCTAGTGGAACATGCTGTCTGGGATTATGGGAAACTCAAACCCTGTAATCTTTGTGAGTGCTACTGAGAATGATGCAAGGAGAAATTTCTAAGATGCAACAGAAATTCTAGTGATAAATTACAACTGGAAGTGACTCTGAGAATTTTGTTTACACAATGCCTGTGCTTATACATAAGTGGCAAAATTAATCTTTCAAGTGTGCTGAATCACATTATTTTCCTTAAAAAGCTTTCAAGTCCTGCAATCTGTAAAGCCTTCAGAGGTCACACATTTCCAAGCTGGAGACTGAAACAGGCATTCCAGAGACGTTGTGGAGACTCCTTCTTTGGAGACTTTCAAAACCCACCTAGATGCATTCCTATGCAGCCTGCCCTAGGTGATCCTGCTTTAGGAGGGGGTTTGAATTCAATGATCTCTGGAGGTCCCTTCCAATCCCTAATATTCTGTGATTCTGTGAAAGTGGACAGAGTAAAAGGGGCTATAGCTTGATCATAATGATATAAAAAATAGTTCATGAAAACAAAATCCAAAGATAAAATTCAGCACTTAAGTTCATGAAGATATTTTTTCAAGCCCCCCCAAAATCTCAGTTGTTTCTCAGGTGCTGTCTGTTCCTTCCAGTGTCTCAACCTGTTTTGTAGGTATATTACAATGTACAAGAGAGAAAAATTTTTGGATTTTTTCAGTCTATTTGTCATTGAGAAGCAAGGTTTGTTAATTTTTATTTTTCTCTCACTCTAGTTTCCAAGGCAGGGTGACAAACTGAGCAATGAGTGAAGGATGAAAAAGAGCAACAGTATCAATTTGCATTTAGCTGAAGCTTAGCCAGTAAGCCACGTATATCTAAGTACAACAGCTTGTTATTTTTGCTAACATCCGTTCTTACTGTTCCACCTCAGAAACTTGCAACTCCTAATTTTAAAAGCAATTCAAGGTTTAACAATGGACCATGCTTAATGCGAGTTCAGCATTTCAGTAAGATTGTGAAAAGTAAACAGATGTGCCAAGCTGTCTATTCCATCATCAGCATCAACTGACAAAGAGTTCAGTTTTATCATTCCTTAGCAATGCAAACTCTTTACTTTAAACAGGAGAGATTCTTACAGATATTGAAGTACAGCCTCTCTGCTTTGTCTGTAAAACATAACTTATAAGAGCTGAGTTTCATTTTTATTACTGCTCAGAATCTGCTTAATGTGTTTCATTTTAGGAAGAATTAGTTACGTCATATTCTTGAAGTCTTTATTCAATTAAACCTTATATGAGTATTTCAGGATCAATAGTACACCAATGGGCTTATTTCTGAATCACAGGAATTATCATGCTAGACCACAAGCAGCTTCCTTGTATTCCATCATCCTCTAATCTACAAGAGCTAAAGGCATAAAAAGCCTGGAAGTGGACATGGAATAATATGGCCTCTAAACAGTTTCTTACTAGCTTTTTGGTATTCAGAAAATCCAATACTTTTTTCCCTTTTCTTTTATTTTCTATTGTTACAGTTACTGTGTTCTCTTTAAAAGATGACAGTACTAAATACTATACAAACTTAATTTGCTTGGACAACACCAGTTGAAAAAGGAACATTTTTTTCTTCCTATGTCACATCTGAATTGCTTATGTAACTGGTTAGATAGATCCATAGAATGAAATCTCATGCTATAACATCAAAGTTTTTCCTATATAATTCCAGGCATTTTCTCTGTGATCTGTCAAGCAATGAGATAAAAGCCACACTACTATTTTTTTTTCCTGCTGGTTTTGATTTGAGAACAAGAAAGACTAAGGAATTTCAATGGGATGAGTCTAAACTCATTAATGCTGCACTTCCTCTTAGTGTACTCATGCTGAACTTTCAGACAGACTGCTGAGGTGCCTAATTTAGGACAGTGCCTACCCACAGCTTTTGTGAGAGGGAGGGAAAGGGAGAGAGGGGTATCTTCAAAGGGTGGTCCAGATCTCAGATGATCTGAGCTACTCTCCAGAATAAGTTGTTTTTTTCTTGGTTACCTAGGCAGAAAGTCAAAGTAACAACAGTCATGATCAGCTGGAATAGTGAGGGAGGGTCCAAATAAAATCTATTTAATAACTGCTTCTGCAATATCTTGGTAGTCTTCCACATTCACTGATTCAGCATGCATGAATAATAAACGAGAAATGTCAAAATTACTTTTATGTCTACCTATCTGATTAAATAGTAATTTAGGGGGAGGGATGAGACATGAATATCCCTTCTTACATTGTCCAGTTATCTCTAATTAAGAATTGTTTCAAAATCCATTCTACACACTGACTCAAGTAGGCAAAGAACCAAAAGGAGACAGGAAAAGAGGAATACAAGGAGATCTAAACCAGAATGAAAAGGAAATGATTTTGACCTATGATACCTAGCATTCTCCCAAAAGAGAAAGTTTCTAAATGAGTCTGAAAAGGAAACATAAAGAAAGGAGACCTACTTATACAAAAAAGAGGGAGTAGCTGGTAGGACATGGAAATAAACAACAATGCACAATTAATGTTATCATGCATGAGAGTCTGCTGGACTCAGTGGCTAGGCTGAAAGTCATGTAGCTCAGATTGATCTTTTTCTGATTGTCCTAGTAAGGTGACAGGAAAAAAAGAAAAGTCAGAAAAGTTAATGTAAGCCCTAAATGTCAAAAAAACTCCAGTGTTAAAGCACCATTATCTGGCAGGCAGAGTGAAGCACGTAAAATTAAGAAATGCCTGAATTCAGTTTGTCAATATAATCTAAAGTGTGTCTCAATGTCCCTCACTCTTATGATCGTTCTTAATTGCACTCTGACAAATGGACTGATGTAGCCTGCCTAAATTAGGCACTTACTGAAATAGCTAAAATTCAAGCACAGTTATTGAACATTCTCCTGATAACCTGTCGGGAGGCAGGCAACATTCACATCTGATTCTGCCACTGCAGGAGCTGAATGGTCCCAGGAGTGAGTTGGTTCATCCCGCTGACCTCAGAAAAAGAGGAAAGTGGTGGCACCTCAATTAAGTACCACAGCAAGATAGGATGAATAATGGAAGGGATAGAACTGATTTGGTTCAGAGAGGCATCTGTCAGAATGAATGGTGCACATTTAATGAGTAACTAATCAATATTTGGTATTCTCACTGGTGGTAAGTGAGTGAGCACATGCCATCTTTGCTGAACACATACGATTTTGCTATCCATTTAGAATAATTAATTTCCTCATTAATATTTCTGTGGGGCTCCTTACTGAAGTACCTGAATTACTCATAAGAATTAATTGGTGCAACTTCTTAACACCCTGAGCAAGATGACACACGAAGGCAAAGACTCTCAGGATATGTAAAGCTCAGCAGTGTGATATCTCAGAGTTATCTACTGTGTCCACAGTGAAGTTCATATGGTTGAATTACACCCTCAGGTCAATTTACATTCAAGAGAAGACAGAGTGTCTTGGGCTGGAGCTCCTATCTACCAGGACACTGATGGTTAGGAGGCCCAAAATGATCAGCTAGGTTGTACAAAGACATCAATGGATATATCTGAAATTGTCTTGTGTGGCTGCTCAGGAATTCAACAAGACTTCTCTGTGAAACAGCTTTTGAGTTTACAAACATAGACCATTCTCTCAGGCAGATATTCAGTGTGTTCACCTTAA
Organism: Picus viridis; assembly: GCA_033816785.1. Taxonomy (NCBI): domain Eukaryota; kingdom Metazoa; phylum Chordata; class Aves; order Piciformes; family Picidae; genus Picus; species Picus viridis. The sequence goes on along the minus strand of CM066567.1, from coordinate 20,745,188 downwards.
GAACTATTGTGTTCTGCATACAGAGCTGGGAACGAAAAGAAGTTACCATACAGGTTATATTTTGATAGGTTGCATATAGGAATGCTTGGCAGGGATCTAAGGAATACTAAATACTTGACTCATGGAACAAGAAGAAGGAATATTAGAAGGAATATATACCAGAACATCAGCATAGCTAGACACAGGGGCTTGTGCTTTTTGAATCTCAAAGGATTTGATTTAGGACTTTTGTATCCTATCTTTGCTGAGTTGGATTCCTTTGCAGGTTCTTCCCTTGAAGCCTTCTGTGCCTGTAGTCATGTCAGGTACCGAAGGAAAACAGGCTGGTTTGTCTCCTATATTCTACCTAGGAGGCATTTCAGACACCTTCTACTGCCAGAAAGGTTAAAGTTCAAAGTTGCACTACCTGCTGTTACCTGAAGAGTAGGAGCATTCATGTGTGAAGCTACTGTGGGGCATCTGGCATACTCTGACTGGCCATTCTGCACACAGTTACTCACATGGGTTTCCCTTTCATTCCTCAAATGAATAGGCAATCTACTATGCAAAATTCTTCTTTATTACAAAATGCGTTTTCATTCCTGATCAATATCCTCCTTAAGGATGAGAGGATCAAGTGTACCCTGATGAAGTTTGCTGATGATAACAAACTGAATGGGGAAGCAGACACTTTGGAAAGGAGAACTGCCCTGCAGGAGCACCTGGATAGGCTGTAAGACTGGTTACTGAGAACCTTATGAAGTTCAACAGGGGCAACTGTATGGTCAACATAATCCTAAAGTGCAGCACAGGCTAGATTCTACCTGGGTGAAAAGCAGCTCTGTGGAAAGGGACTTGGGGGCCTGGTAGACAGCAAGCACTATACGTTTGAATAGGGTGCTGCAGCAGCAAAGAATCGCAGCAAGATGATGGGTTTCATCAAGGGCATAACCAGCAAAGGTAAAGAAGTCGTTATACCTCTCTACGCAGCACTTGTCAGGCCACATTTAGCATACTGTCTTCAGTTTTGGTCTTTGCTGTAGATAAAAGATGTAGACAGGATTGAAAGGGTCCTGAGAAGGGCCACAAAGATGATCAAAGGACTGGTAAACCTGCCATATGAAGAAAGGCTGAGAGGACTGAGTTTGTTCATCCTCGAGAAAAGAAGGATTAGGGAGACCTTACTACCGTATTCCAGTATTTAAAGGGTGAATACAAAGAAGTCGGAGACTCCCTTCTTGCAAGGAGTCACATGGAAAAGATGAGGGGAAATGTGTCTAGGTTTCTCTTGGGGACATTCCTACTACACAAAAGAGGAAATTTTTTTCACATTGAAAACAATCGTCCATTGCAATAATCTCCCCAGGGAAGTAGTGGAGTCACCACCATTGGACACTTTAAAGATTCAGCTGAACACTGTGCTGAGCCGTCTGCCTAGGCCATGCTTTTGCCAAGAAAACTTGGACTAGATAATTTTGGCCTTCTAACCTAGTATTCCTATGATTCTATGATCTCCTTGAGAGGTCAGTTTTCTTAGATTCTGTTCACACAGTACTGTCTCACTCCCATGCACAATTTCTCTCTTGCAGTGTTTTCACCTATCTACAAATATTTTCCTACCATATACCAGCTGATAGCAGGAAAGACCTCCCGGAAAGGCTTCCTGTACTCTTTCTCAGCTTCCATTGTTCTCTTGCTTGGTTTCTCCCTTTCAGTATCACATATGACTTGTGTTTCCTCCAGTTCACCAGTTCTGAATCTTGTCTGTATATCAAAGACCATCAACATTTGTGTATCACTTTTTCTTAGTACTTTCTATTTCTAACCTCCTTTTGGTGGGAAAAAAAAAGAAGTTAAAAAAGATATCTAGTCTGTCTATGATAATGACTGCTAGTTCCTAGTACCATCACTGGAAACAATGGCCTTATTATGAGAACTATTAAAATTGAAAGTTTTACTCCTGTGCATATCCAAATCAAGTAACATTCACACTTCAGTGCTGTTATAAAATGTGAAAGAAACAGAGATAAAACATTCTCAGAATGGACCATGATATTTGCCTGGTATGAACAGGGTTGCAGAAAGAGGACATAGAAGTTGTGACAAAGAGAACACCAAAGAAACTGCCTTCAGGGTTAAGTAAGTGGGATTATCACCTTAATCTTTTTGAGACAGATATATTGAGTTCAATGTCATGAGCTACACTTTGTAGGTCTTTGGGAAAAAAAGAAAATCTGTAAGATTGAGGGTTTGGTTAACATGAAAGGTTGCTTACATCTGACCTATATAGCTATAAATTGCACAGTGAATCATAAAGCACTTCACCTCATCTCCTTAGCTGCAGTTAGTAGACATCCTCTCAAAAGATGGTTATTGAAAACATTGGGACCATGTAGAAGGAACATAAACAGTGCTAATATAAACTGGGAAGAACAGATAGAGTCATGTGAACTGCTATTAACCTGTGTACTCTGGTGATAGCTACGAGGAAAGTGCCGTAACCTCTCACTTCCCACCAGTTCAATCAAATAATTTAGACTTGCATGTGAATCTGGCCAAATAATGGACCATTTGAGCATAAAAATGTGCAATATGGCCACTTACTTTCTCCTGAGACTTTCTCAGGGTGTGAAGTTACTCCTGAAAGCAAATACTTCACAATTTTTAAAGGTGTACCTAGCACTTTGGCCATTATTACAAGTACAAACACTATTACAAGTCAACAGTTTCAATTAGCTGTGATTTCTGTTAAAGAAAAAAATGTCTAAAAGCACCGAGTTATTTATAATGTCTAAATTAACTGCTTGACTAATGCAGATAATAAAAATTATTCTGACATTTCTGAATATATATTCCTATATTAAAGTTTCAAGGCATTTTTAAATAGGTTTTTTGGTTATCTATAATTCATGCATATTATACTCTTTATATTAATAGGATTTTAATCACAGGACTCTAGATCACTATTCTGTCTATGAAGAGTTGAACATGGATGCTTTGTTGGCTTTTGTCTTTCATTGCATAGTACTACTCTCTAAGGGCCTGAGGGAAAGTTAATCTCAAAGAGCTAATAATTTCATATGCATAAACTATTAATACTTGTCTAATAGTGTTTCATTCCAGAAAACAGTGTTATGCAAAAATTATTGCAGGAATTGCTTAATACTACTTGCCTGCTTTTGCCATTACCCAGTTAACATATTATTTGACAATTATTTAATTATTCAGGAGCCATGTAATTAATGGAATACTATTATGCAAATGATCTGTTTAATAAACAATGTCAGTATCCAGTGGATAGATTCTTAATGATTTAGATGGTGTGTCCAAAGCCCTGTTTAACACCAAACAATACAGGAAATGAAAATGCCTAGTTAACTTATATTTGAGGCATTCTGGTTCTGAGTCTTTTTGAGATTGCACTTAAAAATATTTTCACAGCATTTCAAAGCTCAAGGTTTCACCTGAGAAGAACCTAAACCTCTCTTGCCTTTTGCGTGATTTAAAGACTTTTGACTGTAAAGGCTCAATCGATAGTTCTCTCAAAAGCTTAATATTTTGACACCTATACAGGTTCATCCTGAAGCCAGAGACAAGACAATCAGCCCATTTGGAGTTAACAGCTCTCAACTGGCTTAAAAAAGGAGAGCCAGGTCTGTTCACAGGCAGAAAAAGACCTGTACCACAGTGTTCTTAAGGCAGAACTGCATAACTGTCACCTTTTCAAAGAGGAAATTCATGTGATATGTACAATCCTAAAGGAATGTCAAGTCAGGCTTGGACTGGGGTACAACTCCTTTCTCATATAATGTGGGAAACCATTCACAGTTCACGTGTGTGCTGCTTCCAGTCACAGCAGAACAAACTCATAGTTTTCAATATTTTATAAAGTATACTCACTACAATTTCAAAAACAGCAACCACAAACTCAACTGCTTACTAAAAGTCCTGTGATCACCTCTTTTGTTGTATTCCTGTTCAATAACCACATCTACTGGAGCAATTTTCATTTTTTTTTTTTCATAACTATTTTTTGGACTAAAATTTTCTCTGTTGTTAAATTATTTTTTCTCAAATCAATTTATAGTTCTGAGTTTCTTCCCTCTCCTTACTCTCCTTTTACAGCATTCCTTCCTTTTCCCTCTCCCTGCCTCCTTTCCTATATTACTCTTTCCCATCAAGGTACTTTCTCTCTTTCTTCAGTGCTTTATCATCTAACATAATGTAATGCAATCTAATCTAATCTAACATAACCTGTTTTGCGCTCCAAGAATTTCTCTTGCTATTACTACCTATTGTCATCTCTCTTTCATCTCCTTGGATGATATTAGATTATTAATTCCGTCGTGCTTGAAATACTGAATCTCAGCTGGTATGAACATATAGATGCTGCTCCCCAAAGAGAGTTAACTGAGGGCTGTGAGTATGCAATGACCAAAATGAGTTTTTCTAAAGCATTCGCTGGCATGGTGTTTAGAAAATAGCTAAAAAAAGACACATATATCTACATACATTTCCTGGATAATTTTAAGGTAAAATGTGTCCTTTCTAGGTTAAATATGATGAAGCAGATGTGACAGGAAACACATAAACTACAGTATTCTAGATCTTGAAGGAACATCTTAAAATCTATCTTCCTTTTTTATTTTTTTAGCATACCTATAAATATGAAGAATACTGGAGAATCTTCATTGTTAACAAAAGCCTTCAGGAGATATTTAAGGAGATCACCTTTTTCAAATAGCTTTTTTCCAGTTGCTTCCTAACTTTATTGAGGTTTGGCTTGCTAAGAAATTATTTCTGAGAATATAAAAAAATAATATTGCTATTTCAGTTAAAGCAACAATAAAATTATTTTCTCTCAAGATAGAAAATATGCAGAACCAGCAGTGCTCCAAAGTGTGCCCATTCTGTGACTACTTTTGCACAGAAGGCAGTAAATGGTAGAACACTGAGCAAGGTCTGATGTAGAAGGTACATCTGTTTGATCCAAAGACTCTACAGTACAAATACGGTTAAACTGCTGCAGCATAGAACTGGAGTGTCTGCTGAATGATGTGCAGTTTTATTGGTTTTCAGGGTGTCCTATTCTGTCCCCAAAAGATGTTGTGAGGATTCACAGGAAGTCCAGGTTCTATATACTTCTTCTATAGGAAAACTCTGAAAAATGAACTTGATGTGCTCATGATGGCCTCTTTTTCTAGAACATGAATGACTGCATTTGGTGTTACTTGTAATTTCTTGGGTACTGAAGAAATAACATCAAGGTGCACCAGTAACCATTGTCTAGATGATGATTGCAGAAAGGACTAGTAGCTGAGGTCAGGATATTTCCTGCAGTACGGGACAAAGCCTATGGGTTGGTAGCTCACTCCTGGAATGTGGTCGAAACTAATGACATATAGATACATCCCTACTGAAATGATCTTTCATGAGAGTGTCTTTTGGTGATCTTGCTCAAGTACCAAATCATCTTGCTGTTAGCACTGTCTGCAGTGAAGAACTGATTAAAACATGTACCATTTTAAAACTAGTGGCACTTGGTTCCAAGCTGTTTAATCAAATTTCTTACATTGTTTGTTTGTTGATGATGTAGCGTGTTGAAAATATGATTCATTAAGGACAGGGAAGAGAGGGAAAGGGTGGGATAGAGTTTCTTATCAGAGAATTTCCCTGGAGGAGGGATTCAAAGCCCTTGACATTTTCATATCAGGGAACTGTCACAGCTGCAGCCTGAACGGAGAGTCTGTACAATCACAAGTATCAGGTGATCTACACAGGAATGACAGTTGCCTGCAAATGTCTGTACTCAGAGGTAGGGTGGTGATGCACAGCATGAAGGTAATGCTTGGCTCTGAATCCTAGTTTCACAGACTCGTATTTCTCAGCAGGTGTTTAATGCTGTCAAAGAGACTGCATTTTCCTTATGTTTTTTCTCTTCCTAATGTCTGGCATTCACATGCAAATAATTGTGAGTGAAAAATCTTTCTGACTGTTAATGGTACAGTGCCACAGTTTACAAAACTCCAGAAAACCTAAAGTACCAAGCAGGGGCAGATGGGAGCATTCATAGGAATTTGTTCATAGAAGCAAAACAAGGAAGTCAAACTGATTTGTTTTGAGAGAGAATACCCTGAACATCCCTGAAGAGACAATTTTTATGGTGAGTCTGAATTCAATCTAGACAGGTATGCTGTGTTTAAACATAGGTCCTGAGAAGACTCTGCCAGAGATGCTCTAAGATTTCAGGACGCAGTCTGCTTTTATGGTGGTGGCTTTTGCCAGAAGTGTCTTCTTAGTAAGTAGGAAATTCAGGTGCCAGTGCTGCTCCAGGGGAGAAATGAATCTCTAGCATAGTGGCCAGATGACTGGGTTACAGGCTGGTTCCTAGATCAGATGGCCTTTTACCATGGTGTCTGGTCAGCATGAAGCTAGGACTGCAGAGTTCATGAGATCAAAGGCAAAAATGCAAGTGATTATGTCTGTATCTTAGAATTCAACCTAAAGGGAGAATAATTAATTCAACAGTAGTTAATTAAAAACATATAGAATTTAGGTACTTTTTCATGCAATTGGAAGTGTTTGAATGTTTGCAATACAAATGATAACAAAAAGACAAAAATGATGAATTTGCAACATTCAAGTACATTTCTGAATTTCCCCAAAATTTATGATACAAATAGTTATTACATTATGCATCTCAGCTCTGTTGCAGTCAGAGTTTATGTAACCATGAATTCTCATTGTGCTGTTCTGTTTGTACTGACATGACAAGATGAGGAGACAGGATCTTTCCAAGTTCTATTTGATTTCCTGTTGCAAACGTAAATTGATTGCTTTTCATGTCAAAATATACAGGGGTATTTTCCATACAAGGAATAACCATTCTTCTTTCCTAATCACTTAGAGCTGTGTTCATTTCAAGCTCCACAACAGCAGAATATAAATGGAAAGGTACCAAGTTTATTGTCACCATGCAGCTAACATCACAATTATTAGTTCACATGAATACAATAGAATATGATTATTTATCTGAGAGAAGTTTGCAGTACTTCCTTGGCAACTCCTTGGTTTAATTACTTCCCTATAGGCCATATGAAGAAAACTGGAATGTTAAAGTGAAATTTGTACTGTGCATCTCCATGGAGGCAAGGCAAAATACATTCTTTGAAATGACATCCTTGAAATAATTGTGTGTGGGTTTGCAGTGCTGGCTGCTGTTGTAGGACAGCAGTTTCAGTGTAAGAAAACTATCAAACAGAAATATTTTAAAGTAATTTGCTAGAGATCATGGATCTGATTTTATTGCTTAGCATAAAAATATGCTACAGCTGCTCAAGAGAAGAGTGCACTGTAAAGATCCCTGTAAAATTCTGTATTTTGTAGCTGTTCCTTGTGTGAAGAAACCTGTGAGTTCAGGCTCCTCATGTCCAAAATCAGACACAAATGTTTTGCTGTTCTTAAGAGTTTCTTATTGCTCTGCAGATATGAGTGCTTATGTTTAGATTACTACCAGAAGAATGAAAGAGGCTTTTGAGGTTGCTGAGTTCAGTTCCCTACTCCTACAATCTACATATACCCTAAGGAGTGCCTCAGTGCCTGGCTCTTGGTATATGCTCTGGCTGAATGCCAGCACCATGCTGAGAGAAATGTAAATACACACCTCCTGTCAGCTTCTTGATTTCTTCACCCAAGAAGCTGACTGAAAAGGATTTTTAATGTGCTGTGGCTAACATTTTCAGGAGAACTGATTAAAAAAAAAAAGAAAAGTTGTGTAATTTTTACCCTATGTATCCTAATAGTCTCAGACAGTCAATAAATGAATTTCTATCTGAATTTCTCAGTGAGTCCTGACTCATTCAAGTTCTGCATCCAGAGTGACAAGTTTATTCTTTCTGTTTCTTTGCTGTTTGCATCACAGCACCTGCTATTTTTCAAAACATTAATGAAGAATTTATCCTGATAACCTGAAGTGAAGGGAGCAACATTGGCTCTGCTTCATTTTCAAGGAACTGAGACACAGAGGAGTGAAGAACAATATTTGCTTAAAAGTCTAGATTTTATTTTAGCTTGATTGTTCAGATCATGATTCCAGCCAATGTCAAGTGTGCCCATGAGTATGCAGCAATTCTGTGCATTTTGAAAAAGAAGAACAGAATTACAGTCTGAACACGTTCAAGTTAAGTGTATTTAGAGCACCGTAGGTCTACAGGAAAAAAGTCATTGCTAGCTCATGAATTCTGAAATTATTTCCTTGTGTTAGAGAAGAAATCCAGTAGTTAATAAAGATTGTCTTCTTCAAGGTGGCTTTCAACTCATTTAACCCTGAAAACCAGAACAAGAGGACACAGTCTCAGGCTGCACCAGGGCAGGTTTAGGCTGGATGTTAGGAAGAAGTTCTATACAGAGAGAGTGATTGCCCATTTGAGTCAGCTGCCCGTGGAGGTGGTGGAGTCACCTTCATTGGAGGTGTTCAGGAAGAGGCTTGATGGGGTGCTTGGTGCCATGGTTCAGTTGTTTAGGTGGGTTGGATTGGTTGATGGGCTGGACGCGATGATCTTGAAGGTCTCTTTCAACCTGGTGTATTGTATTGTATTGTATTGTATTGTATATCAAGTCTGCACCACAGACAAAGTTATATTTGAGGGAAAGCTTTTGAGGAGGCCAGTAACTGTCTGAGCTCAAATCCATGTGTTCCAAGAGCTTTGTCCTTTTTGTTTTCATTTTATGTGATCAGTCATCTTTCCTGATGAGACTTACATTTCTATAAGGAAGCTCAATGATGTATTTAAATATGGCTTTGAGTGAAAATATCTAAACTTGATATTTCTCACAACACTCCAATTTCCGAAGCTAGTGTCTAGAAACTGAATGTCAGCTCAGAGATTAATGATACATAAATTGTAAAATCAAAATAATATTTCCTCTTTAGAGACATATGATTTAAATTCACATGCCACCTGTATTGTATTGTATTGTATTCATAAAACAGGTAGGCTGGCTATGTAAAGTAAGCAAGCTGACAGAAATGAGATCTCTCAAATTACCAAGAGTAAGAGAGAAAAGATATCTTTATTCAGAGCTTGTGGCCTGCTGAAGGATTTTCAGGGAATGTCCTGTTCTGTACAACATGGTCACAGACATTTACTACCTTCAGGAGCTCAGTATATGATGAACATTGCTATTAAAGTTTTAACAGGTCCCTATATGGCATGTATGAACTGAGACTACTGTAAAGGCTCATGACTTGGTTAACCAAAAGCTCTTTTTCATGTGAATGGTGAAAATCTGAACTCCATCACTTGATTTCATGTCTCTGTTAGTTTCTCAAAGAGAAAGAGTTCAATGACAAGAAAGTTAATGTTAAAAAAAAAATAATTCCTCATCTCAAACTCAGAATATGGTGAAGTAGTTCTTTTAAAGCTTCCCAGCTTATTTTGGTCTAAGACAGGTACTAATTATGAAAAATGTACTTCTAAAGATTAAGATAGTGAGAGAAGAAAGATGAAGCTACTGGGAAAATAGAAAAATACAGGAAAATTTGTGAAGTGCAACAATATAGTTACAGCTTTCTCTTTCTGGACTAAAGTACTTAAGCACATTTTCTTTTATAGAATCTTCTGGGTTTATTGCCATATTTGCATTAATATTTCTTATAAACAGTGATACAGAAACAGACTTCAATAATGATACATGCAATTAGTTTCTTGGAAAATAATTTCTGAGGAAACATATTTTTAGCAATCAGCTTTATGCTAAGAAAATCTTCGTGGCAAAGAGAAAAATATTTCAAACACAGAAACGATAGCTCTTGCCATGCTCTGGTTTTGCTAACTGTATCTGCTTGGCCTCTCCATTATTAAGGAAAACGTATCTTCTAACTGAGCCTTTGCCTGAATACCATTCAGTTTAAAAACAGGATCCAAACTCAAAGAAAATATTTAGAACGAATTGGTTTAACTTCAGTTCTCTAAGCTTAGATTTATGTTCATAATATCAAGTGTCTTTATTAGATTTGACCACCACTTATGAATGTAAGAAAGCATCACAACAAATGTGCTGTCTCTTCAGTACCTAACAGTAAGACAACTTGCAAACTTAGTTTATAAGGCAAGGCCTAGCTAGGTAATATATATATGATGCAATCCATGAATCTAATAATGCTTTCTATAATAACAGGGACACAAGATCTTGTCTCTTTACAGTTTTCCATCCTCATAGTATTTACTATGCTAGCCTCAATTTTATATTTTGGTTTCACATCAAATAGGATATTTTTGTGCCTATATTTGTGTGTCAGGACTTCTCAACACTTCTTATCAAGAACGACTGTGTCACTTAACCCTCCACTGGAAAGCTATGTTTAAGTCTTTCTCACATAGAGATGCAAGGGACCGTCCATCAAGTGCAAAGGTAATACTATTTAAAAAGTGGAACTTTGATAATCACTCATCATGTAAAGGGTCTTTTAGGTGTTTCCATGTAGTACTTTTTTCATGATTGTTGAAGCTATTGCAGAATAGAAACCATCACGACAATAAAATCTGGCCAAAAGTTGGGTCTTTTTCCACACTGCTGCCTGAATGTCATTGAAAGCCATTTACTAAAATAAAGGTTCCTATGAAGGACTGTATTTACAATGAGAACAAAGAAAAGGATTGAATATGTGAATTTCTGTGCCTGTCAGCATAGAGCATTAATTTCTAACATTATAGTGATAAGGGGGCCTTCCAAACTGTATCAGAGCCTGTACTTACAATATCCTTTTTCTAATTATTTATCCAGTTCATGTTTCAAGTGTTCTATGACTTCCTTTGGAAAGCTGTTCCTGGTTCAAATTTTTATCTTTATTGACTTTGAAGCTTGTGTAAGCGTATCCAGGATTTGTCCGATGAATTGTGCCACAGCTGTTCCTTTGTAGAGTTTTAGTTTGCAGGCGATCTTGCCTGCTTGATATTCTGATTCTTCTCTCACTGAAGTGCTGTGAAAAGCCTGCAATTAATGCCAGGAGGGATGGATATCAGGAAAGTTGATAAAATATAACTTCTACAGCATTTTGACTTTGTGGTCTCCAGCTTCTCTGAGCTTGTCACAGGGTCTCACATGCACATCAGAAAGATGTTCTCTTCATCATTCCTAAAAGATGCATCCTTGAGCTTTATCAGGAATTATGAGTAAAGCTGGAAAAGATAGGATTGCTAAACAAATTGTGACTCCTGATTCACAGAAGTAAGCTGCTTTATCAGGAATTATGAGTAAAGCTGGAAAAGATAGGATTGCTAAACAAATTGTGACTCCTGATTTACAGAAATAAACTAACAGCTAAAGGGGAGGTTGTGGTGAACTGTGCTGAAGGAAACTACAGTTCTTCTAGTCTGGTGAAATTCCTCAAGGACTTGCCTTAGGTAAAATTTTATTTAATGTTTTTATTAATGCCATATAAAGTCATAAAAATGTACTAATGATAGTTGCATATGGCATCATGTGCAAAACAATAATTTGGTGAAGTGGATGTAAGGATATCATACAGAAAGAACCTAATAATCTTGAGAACTGGATATCCAGACAGGTGAGAAAACTCATTCTGTACAGGGCAAATCTGTGAAATTTCCTCTAATTTCAGGAGGTGATTAAATAGAAGCAGCAGGGGAAAAAGAAAGAACTGGGTGTATTAACTGACTACGTGAAGTTTTGGAAAATAAGATTATGAAAAAGATTAGTGTTCAATGCTAGTATCACTTGAAATGCTAGATTTTTTTCATCTAGGTGAAAACTGAAGCCACAGTATGTGCCTTCTTTCTTCTCCACCTGTGTTGCTTGCAGAGGTAATGACATCTATCCTATTCCCAACTGCTAATTCCTTTCTCCTTCACACCATGATATGAGTGCCTTCTAACTCATTTTAGTCAAAGTGAGCCAGGTTGTCTTAAAGCTTTTAGACTGAAGATCAAAATGAGCTATCCCAGTTTATTTTGCCAGAAATAAAACAATAATCACTTAATCGGTTTGACTGGCATATTCTAAGCAAGTGACAAGTTTGTCAGGGTATCATTGACAAAAAGCAGAGCATAAAATGGAATGATAACCTCTGGTTACCAATATAACTTTTTATGGCTATCATAAAAACTGTAAACTCTGCATTGTGTGTGATTAGGGTGGAAGATAAGGTGTATCCATTGCCAAAAAGTACAATGTACCAAAACACAGCTCCCTTTTCATTTGAGGGCTATTTGGAGAAACTGTGGAACATAAATAAAATGTTGGGAGACCTGAAATAAAACACATTTTGTGAGTACCCATAAAAAGGAGGAAGCCCTAAATTATAGAACTTCTAGGTTAATTTCAGTTATTGGAATCATATTTGACCAAACAATCAAATCTATGTCTGAGCACCTAGAATATAACAAGGAGATAAATAAGAGATAGCACTTATTTGTCAAGAATAAATCATGTAAAACCTGTTTAATTTCTTCCCACGACAGAACTGAAGAAACTGTGAACAGGGGAAAAGAAGTAGATGCCATATACTGACTTTCATAGAGCGTTCGAAATTGTCTCTTGTGACATTCTCATAAACAGACTCCGGAATCATGGCCTGGAAGAAAACTACCAGGTGGGTGTTAGACAGCTGTACTCACAGTACCCACAGAATCCTTGGCAATATTTCATTCTCAGAAAAAAAGAAGGAAGGGACAGGTGGGAATATGTGGGGTTCTGTCATGGATGCAGTTGTGTTCAATGTTTTTATTAACAAAGTGAACTGTAATTGAATTGAAATGGGTAAAATGCTTATTAAATGTACAGATGCCATGAAACTGAGAGACATCAGAAAGATGGAGGTAAGAACAAAGTTTAAAATGATCTTGACAAATTGGAGAAATGGCCTAAAAATTGGATGAAATACAAGGTACAGCACTTAGGCGGAAATAATCTGCAATATTAAGTAAAGGAACAGCAGGGTCACAAACAGGTTTCAAGAGAGTGGTCTGGGAGTTAGAGGGGAAAACAGGATAAAGATTTAATACCAATATTTATATGCAACACTAGAACAAAAATGTGTACCTGTTGGAGTGATTATAGTGGAGAACAAAGAGAATTATTAGGAGTATAGAAAAAAATTATCTAAGAGAAAAAATTGGAAGAAATGCATGATTTATTTAAAATGCAGCAAGGACATAGAAAGAAAATGATAACTGCCTTCAGGTGGTAATGTTTAAAAGAGGTTATCTACACTGCTTGTGAACAAGAGAGCAGGACAGACTATGTCTTCAGATGCATAAAGAAAGACTGATTTATACATATAAGGGGAAATGTCTAATGTTCATGGGATTAAATCACAGGAATTCTTTGCCCAGGAGGGCTGTGAACTTCCACTCGTGTCTTAAGTATAGACCATCTGCCATGAATGACACATACATGACCTTGCCTTGAGGAGAGTCTTGACATTCTCACTAAATCTACTCACTGAACTTCAATCTAGCCCATATTTCTCACCTTTACTATGAGGTACTAAAGAAAGAAGCCATGAAAGAGTGCTGAAAGCCTTGTTGAAGTCAAGGTTCACAAGATCCACTTATCTCTTCTTGTCTACCACATCAGTCAATTTATTTTAGAAGGTTTTCAAGTTGGTCAAACACGACCTCACTGTCATGAAGCTATGTTGTTGCATATCACCTTGTCTTTCATGTGCCTCAAGGTTTTTCCCGGGATTAGGTGGTCCCAGACCTTTTCAGGGATCAATGTAAGATGTCTTCCCTCTAATTCCCTGGATTCTCCTTTTTGTCATTCTTGAAGATAGGAGGGACATTTGGTTTCCTCCAGCAATTATTCACATAATCACAGAATGTTAGGGGCTGGAAGGGACCTTGAAAGATCATCTGAACTTACCAAAAACATGCTATTTGGGCATTTTTTTTGTCAGGTGAAATTTAGGGGAAAACTTTGATCTACTAAGAGATACTCAATTACAAATGACTGAACAATTTTTTTAACCATTTTGATTATCAATATGCAGAGTCATGATTCAATACCCACAACCAAAATATTTAGGTTTGGTTATTAAAATTACTTTACTATATGAACTTACACTAGTTAATCAGTATACATGTTTGTAACTGAGTTGTCTACTTGGGCTCATGCAAAGTGTCTGACATTGTCCTTCATATCTCTAAACTGGAGAGACAAAGATTTGATGGATGGACCTCTTGGTAGATGAGTCGGCTGGATGAATAGAATAGAATAGAATAGAATAGAATAGAATAGAATAGAATAGAATAGAATAGAATAGAATAGAATAGAATAGAATAGAATAGAATAGAACAAACCAGCTTGGAAGAGACCTTTGAGATCATCAAGTCCAGCCTATCATCCAACACTATCTAATCAACTAAACCATGGCACCAAGCACCCCATCCAGTCTCTTCTTAAACACCTCCAGTGATGGCGACTCCACCACCTCCCCAGGCAGCCCATTCCAATGGGCAACCACTCTCTCAATGAAGAATTTCTTCCTAACATCCAGCCTAAACCTCCCCTGGTGCAGCTTGAGACTGTGTCCTCTTATTCTGGTGCTGGTTGCCTGGGAGAAGAGACCAACCCCAACCTGTCTACCACCTCCCTTTAGGTAGTTGTAGACAGCAATAAGGTCTCCCCTCCTCTTCTCCAGGCTAAGCAACCCCAGCTCCCTCAGTCTCTCCTTATAGGGCTTGGGCTCCAAAGCCCTCATCAGCTTTGTTTGTATTTATATATTTTGTGTTATTTTTAGATGCATTCATGGATAATGCTTCTAGTTAACCACATGCATAGACATGTTCCTCTCCACTTACTACTTTTATCATTTAGTATCTTGCTTTTATTGCTTTGTAGGGCTTATAATGAAAATCTATATGCAGGTAAGGTTAAATGAATTTGCAATGATTTTATTATAATATATTGTAATATATGGCTCTGTTTTTGATTCAATGCCTTTCTTGCAGTTACTAAATCAAATTTTGTTGCTTTTACCGTACAAGACTGGTTCACAATAAAGCAAATAAGGAATCCACTAACTGTATTACCATTGTCTTCAGTTAATTTTATCATAACTGTGATCACACAGCACAATCTTTCTAACACACACTGAATGCGAAAGTAGATTCCGGTGTAACACATAAATGTGCTAGTAAAAGGATTAAAATAATAATTTAACCCCACCCAAACCATCAAAAGGGCAACCCATGAAGCCTTAGCTCATTCTCATACACCTTGTAGGAAACTGAAGTTTGTAGAATTTGTGGGAGGTTAAGGGAGTTAGTAGATAAAAGTCAAGGGAGTTCAGAAAAGGAAGACCCCGTAAACCAGATTTCCCCTGTGGCCATATTCTCCATACATATTGCGATGCATGTATGCGTAATATTGCATATTCTCCAAATCACTACATATCTGTCACAAATGTACACTTGGTAGAGGAAGTATGAGTTGCATTGTCAGTTAAGCTGCACACAGATGAACTGCAAGTGTAAGCTCTCAGAATATCACGTAGTGATAGGACTAGGGGGAATGGAATGAAGCTGGAGGTGGGGAGATGTGAGGCTAGATGTGAGGAGGAAGTTCTTCACCACAAGGGTGGTGAAGCCCTGGAATAGGTTGTCCAGGGAGGTGGTTGAGGCCCCATCCCTGAAGGTGTTTAAGACCAGGCTGGATGAGGCTCTGGCCAGCCTGATCTAGTGTGGGGTGTCCTTGACCATGGCAGGGGGGTTGGAAGTAGATGATCCTTGTGGTCCCTTCCAACCCTGACTGATACTATACTATGATACTATACTATACTATACTATACTCATAATTTATATGATATCTGCTTTTGTTAGATGAAATTTGATTCAGTTCCCTGAAAGGTTAAGTATCTTCTAACACAGTTTTTTATTTCTAATTTTGGATTTATTGAGAATGAAAGCAATATTTTTAAAACTGGAGAAACTAATTTGCATCTTACAAGCATAATAATTGTTATATTGCAAATGTTCCATGTCACAGCATAAACGAAATTATTTAGAATACATTGGCTGATAAATAATTACTCTTCTTTGGCTCATGTATGCAAAACACTTAACCATATTTTCAAAACGCTTAACCATATTTTCAGAACTTAGAAAAGAATGATAACAAGTATTACAAATAGATTAGGGAATCTGCATACACAAGCTTGTCAAGCACACTGGAAATAAAATGTGCCCTTTCTAATGCAAAGTACAAATATAAGATGTCATGATTTGTAGAAATAGAACCCCTTCCACTTTCTGCTGACAAAACTCAGTTTTAGAAACTCTCCTGTCATCTGCAATGAGTAGATTATTCCTTCAGAATGCACAGAGAATTCAGCTAGTTCAGTAAACTGAAATATCCCAGAATTATTGCCCAACAGTTTGATGAGATAGACACGCACACACTGAGCTGTTAATCTCCCCAGCTGCCAGTGAGAAGCCTGTTTAACCTTTATGAACAAAACTACTTCTTCAGTGTTTTTTTTTGTTCAGTACAAATATTTTTTTGTTAACTTTAGTATATAGTGGAATTTCCACAGTAACACAAGTGACCACAACTTGTTCAGAAAATAGCTTCAATATTATCTAACATACTGTCACTGTGGTCTCTAGGGGGGAAAAAAAATCTAACAAAAAAACAGCAACAAAAAGGTATGGCATTATGTACTTCAACTACAGGGCACGATCTTTTACACTCTCAGTACTATTATGCACAAACACATGAACAGGCTGCTTAATCAATTTGCTTTTTGAGAATGTATCTTCTCAAAAGACTGGCAATTATAATTAAAATCCATTCAAATACTATTCATAATTAAATAATGGTACTACACTCACACCTAAGCCCCCAGTAGACCTAACATTATCTGTTGCAAACAATGAAAAGAAGAAGGAGCCTCTGAAGAGATCTCGTAGCCACTGTGGGAACCCGAGGTAAAACTCACCTCTTTCTGTTGTCTGTATGGGGAAAAACAAAGGATGCTTTATGCAGGATTCAGGCTGCCTAGACTTCTGCTGTGGGTAGATGTTTAGTGGAGAAAAGGAATCTCTTTTCCATCAGACAATGCTGTGAAAAGTATCCCAAAGGCCTATATTCAGGGTCCTCTTCATCTTGAGGAGGTATGACTCCCCAGTCACAGCAAAATTACAGGGTGTTTTGAGGAGCAGCAGGGAAAAAGAGTCCAGGTGTGTCCTGATGGAGCAAGCAGGTGGTGAATGGAGCTAAATCTGCCTGGCATCCAGTCACTAGTGGTGTCCCCCAGGGTTTAGTACAGGGCCCTGTCCTCTTTAATATCTTTATCAATGATCTGCATAAGGGGATTGAGTGCATCCTCAGTAAGTCTGCAGATGACACCAAGCTGGGTGGCTGTGTCAATCTGTTAGAGGGTAGGGAAGCTTTACAATGGGATCTGGACAGGTTAGGTTGACGGGCCAAGGTTAATTGTACAAAATTCAACAAGGCCAAGTGCCAGATACTCCACCTGGGTCACAACAACCTCATGGTAAACTTCAGTCTTGGGGATATGTGGTTGGAAAGCTGTGACCTGGAGAGAAACCTGGGTGTATAGGTTGACGGCTGACTACGTATGAGTCATGAGCGTGCCCAGGTGGCGAAGAAAGCCAATGGCATCCTGGTTTGTATTAGAAACTGTGGCCAGCAGGAACAAGTAGGTGATCATCCCCCTGTACTTGGCACTGGTGAGCCTGGACCTCAAGTAGTGTGTTCAGTTCTGGGCCCCTCACTACAAGAAAGACATTGAGGTGCTGGAGTGTGTCCAGAGAAGGCCAAGGAGGCTGGTGAAGGGCCTGGAGCACATGGCCTATGAGGAGCATCGAGGGAGATGAGATTGTTTAGTCTGGAGACTGAAGGGAGGTTGGAGGGGGAGAGGGACAGCCTCTTTTCCTTGGCAGCAAGTGACAGGACTAGAGGAAATGTTTTCAAGATGTGCCAGGGGATGTTCAGGCTGGATGTTAGGAAATATTTATTCACAGAGAGGATTACCAAACATTGGAGTGGTCTGCCCAGGACAGTGGTGGACCCACAATCCCTGGAGGAGTTCAAGAGGCACGTGTACCTGGCCCTTAGGAACATGGTTTAATGTTGACTCTTCAGTGCTGGGTTGAGGGTTGGACCAGATGATCTTTGAGGTCTCTTCCAACTGGATGTATTCTGTGATTCTGTTATTGTTAGGTGGCTTCTTTTGTTGTCCTGTGCTTACTACTTTGCATCATTTCTAGGGATTTTCCTACATTAATAATTTATTTATTTTTGATTTAAACTTTAATATCTGATAGCAACGGATGGTTTGGATACTTGTGAATTCTCAATGAGATTGCCTTTGTTCAGAAGGTCAGTACAAGGTCTGTTGCTCACACCATCCCAAACACCACTTTAAAAATCTTTCTGATCTTTTTCAAACACTGGTTAACCAATTACTCTTTGTATGTCCTTTGCTTTAAGAAGTTCATCTTTCTAGCTATCTTGTGCTCTCTTTAGACATAGTTTTGCATTCAAAGCAAATGTTTCAAGTTTCCATATAGATCAAGATATCATACTCATGATATGTATTATTCTGGCTGATTTGAAAGCATTTCTAGAATCTGTTTACATTTCCTTGTATATGTTTTTCTTTTTCTCTCTCATGCTTTTGGGGCCATGGGACTATACACACTAGCCTACTCTATTCTTTCCGTATCTTTTAGGCTCAGTCCATTTTAGCAGGGTTTTACCTGTTTTACCCTTTCTAAAACAGAATAGATCTCTATAATTAAATGTAGCTATATACATGTAAAAGGCTTATATTAGTGGACAGTACTGTATTGTAGTGCAAGTTTTATAACATTACCACAATTATGATAGATACTGCTACAAGACTGGTTTTGGATTGAAGTGTATTGTATCATAGACATAATAATCAGATGTGTTTCAGTCATCTGCTTGTTTCATCCTGACTTTGAGTAAGTGTTTCACACTGGGCTTTTTTTTCATTTTTGAGTGACAGCTATTATTAGCAACATCATACAATTTAAAAGGTTAAAGATCTCACTGTAGAGATTTGTAATACCTTTTATTCTGTTGTTATTCTAGTGTCATTCTGTTGGCTGCACTTTCACTGAAAAACTATTGGATGAGATTGCTCTTTCATGTATGTTGAACTAAGTAGGAATAATTTTAGTCACAAATGTGAAATGTGAACACATGCAAAGAATCACAGCAAAAATGAACATTGTCACACAAGTTTTTTTAATTGCAAATGAAATAACTAGAATTCATGTGGTTGATTCGAGAATTACTTCGTACAAAAGAGTGGCCTGCGTTATGCAGATAGTCAGGCAAAAGGATTAAAAAGGTCCTTTTTACACTTAAAATGTATGAAATTGAAACTTCCGTTGACAATTTCATTGTGATTTGAAGGCACTCAGCACACAGACATACGATGGCATATTAAAATGATGCAAAAAAATTGTCAACTCGTCTCCCTGGAAGGAAAAGCAGATGGTCATAATTCTTCATTTTGGCCCTAAGTGATACAGTACTGACATTCAGAGCATGCTTAATTTCTTAAGGAAGTCTTAAGTAGAAACAAGTCTTGAATTTTCACTGCAGAGACCGCATAGAATACTGTTGCTACAGTTGAAAACACCGGTGAAGCTGATTTGAAAAAGATTCAATTCTGTTGTCAATCCTTTCCGTTGTCGTGTGATGGCAAGGCAAACATACATGTCTGGTTGTGTTCAGTACTCATTTCTGTGTGTTTCTGCACATTTGCCCTCTGTATATGGGAAAAGTTTAGATGTCATTGATATTTTCACTCCACAATTTTTGCTTATCCTTTTAATCTTAACTTAATTTTAAAGTTTTTGTTATTGTTGTTGCTGTTTTCCCTAAGTGCAAGTCCTTATTTTTACTAAAAAATAAAAAAAAAAAGTACACAAAAAATAAACTTGAAGGGGATGCATATATGCAGTTTTTCTATTTGGGACACATATAATACAAATATGAAAAGATTAAATTTTAAGTCAAAATATGATTCACTGCTACTCTGAAGCTAGAAAAAGCACCTCTGCATCACTGGGACTTCACAGTGACCACTGTTGGATACCAGCCAAAGCTTACTTTTGAAACTGCTTACTTGCAATGAATACCTTTGTATAAAGAGCTAGTAGTGAGATTAAAGTTATGTGAAAGGTCCATTTTCAAATTGTGGTGTCTCTGTGCTTTAAGGACTTTGATTTTGATCCTATCTCTTATGCATCTCAGCTTCCAACTGCCTGTTAACTTCTGGACATGACTAGCAGAATATTTTCATATTAGAAGTATTTCAAGTACATTTAAGCTATTTGCCCTATTCTTTTAATGGGCTATATAGTTATAAAAACTGGGGGGGGGAAGGCTTTATCTTTTTTTAATAAGTGAGACTGGGAGAGTCCCTTCTATTTTATTCTTGTAATCATTTGTGGAAATAAAAAATTGCTTCTGTAATAAATTTCATCAACTACTCAGTTCACAAGAATTTCACCTGTAAATAACCTGAGCTGTGAAACTTCACCCTCAGAAAATTCATTAGATTCTGAAAAGAAATTGAAACTTTGACAAGAAGGCAACGTCTTAAATCTACACTTTAACTGACAATTGAATTTTAATTTTGCAGTTTAGTAGAACTTGTACCACAAAATAGCCTCAGAAGCTCCAAATAGGTAATTGTCTTTTGTGTCATTCTTTAACCTTAAGATATTTGAGACAGTGACTTCATTACTTTTCAAATGTTGCATCCTGTCAAAAGCTCTGCTTGCATTCAGGTGGTGTTAATAGATTATAATAGCACAAGGATCTTCTAATGCCATGCATTTACTTCTGCTTCTGCTTAGGAATGAATGCAGTATTAATAGGAAAGTGTTAAAATGGAAAAACATACTGGTTTGAATGTGAAGGCAACAAAGCTCAACACTCTTGCATGATGCATCTGTACTGCATGTATTTCCTAAAGGGGATTAAATATTCACAGCATAGCCTTTAAATGTTGCCCAGATTTTGAAAATTTAAGGAGTGTTAAGCCTCACCTACAGTTCACCTTCTTTTGCTGATTCCTATTACAGTAAATGGCATTTTCACACATCTCAGTAATTTTCAAAGGTCATTTTATTGGCTTGAAATACATGCATTACAGATATACATTAGGTAATCCATTTGCATTTGTTCCGTAGTTAATAAGAACCCCAGTTACTTACACTTTACTTAAAATGCATATGTATGGCATGGCAAATGATTATACCAAGATCTTCAGTTAAGCATTCATGAAGTATGGCTAATTGCCAAAGTCTATTAGGATTTTTGAAATAGCTTATTCAGTGGTGACAGAGAGATGAAAAATGGGGCAGTTACAACACTGAGAACAAAAATTATGTAATTCCTTATACATTTTCTTTTCTCTTATATAGATGCAAAATCATTAAATGCTCTGTAATTTCCAGCTACTGATTCACAACAGAATTAGTCCTTTCATTAAAAAAAAATCCACTTTAAGGTGTTTGGCTTAATAAATACAAAACTAGGTATTGAAAATAGAAGAATTTTAAGAAAAAGTATGTCAGTCATAGGAATATGAGGATAAGTTTTTTTAAAATAGCACTTTTTCAGTGGTGCCCAGTGACAGGACAAGAGGTAATGGGCATGCACTTGAATGTTGGAAGCTCTGTCTAAACATGAGAAGGAACATCTTTAAGGGTAGTGAAGCACTGGAACAGGCTGTCCAGAGAGGTGGTGGAGTCCCCATCTCTGGAGTCATTCAAAACCTGCCTGGACACTGTCCTGTGCAACCTGCTATAGGTAAATCTGCTCTGGCAGGTGGTTGGACTAGATGATCTCCAGAGGTTCCTTCTAATCCTTATCATTCTGTGATTTTGTATTAAATCTCTAATAAAACATCAAGAGTCATGAGAATTAAAAAACAATAGCTAACAATTGTTGCTGGGGTATTTTTTTGTTTTGAAAACTTTCCCCTGTTAGAAGCCTTGGCCTTTTTGGGGTTTTTTTTGCTGTGTTTTTTACATTCATTGTGTATTTCACTAAAAAACCCCAACACTAGATACTTGATGTTATCTATAATTCATTAATGTAGTAAAATGATGGTGGGTAAAAATCTCCAGAGCTTACAGTAAATTTAAGGAGATATAGGAGGAACATTAAATACTTACTCTTTCTGTAGAACACTGCAGATTGTCCTTTGTGTAAATATTACCTAAGAGACAGATTTTACTTAAAGAGTCAACCTTTTGATTAATGAAAACTCTTAAGCAGAAATGTAATTTATTTATTTTTTTAACTTTAGTCAGTTGTTATCTAGAGGTACTTACAAGCATATGCTCATATGCTCAAGTGTTGTACTGGTATTTTACTTGGTGTTTTTCATACTGCCAAGTGCAAGGAATCACATGAGATTTCCAGATGTAGCTGACTAATTCTCAAATGGCAACAGTCATCTTTTAATAGAATAGAAGAGAATTACCAAGGTTGGAAGAGACCTTGAAGATCATCGAGTCCAACCTGTAACCATAACCTCACAACTAGACCATGGCACCAAGTGCCACATCCAGTCCCCTCTTGAACGCCTCCAGGGACGGAGACTCAACCACCTCCCGGGCAGCCCATTCCAATGACGAATCACTCTCTCGGTGAAGAACTTTCTCCTCACCTCCAGCCTAAACTTCCCCTGGTGCAGCTTGAGACTGTGTCCCCTTGTTCTGGTGCTGGTTGCTAGGGAGAAGAGGCCAACCCCTTCCTGGCTACAACCACCCTTCAGGTAGTTGTAGAGAGCAATGAGGTCTCCCCTGAGCCTCCTCTTCTCCAGGCTAAACAGCCCCAGCTCCCTCAGCCTCTCCTCATAGGGCTTGTGCTCAAGGCCTCTCACCAGCCTTGTTGCCCTTCTCTGGACACGTTCAAGTGTCTCGATGTCCTTCTTAAACTGAGGGGCCCAGAACTGGACACAGTACTCAAGGTGCGGCCTAACCAAAGCAGAGTACAGGGGCACAATGACCTCCCTGCTCCTGCTGGCCATACTATTCCTAATGCAGGCCAGGATGCGGTTGGCCTTCTTGGCTGCCTGGGCACACTGCTGGCTCATGTTCAGCTTCCCATCAACCAGCACTCCCAGGTCCCTCTCTGCCTGGCCACTCTCCAGCCACTCTGACCCCAGCCTGTAGCGCTGCCTGGGGTTGTTGTGGCCAATGTGCAGAACCCGGCACTTGGATGTGTTAAATCTCATGCCATTGGACTCTGCCCATCTGTCCAGCCTGTCGAGGTCCCTCTGCAAAGCCTCTCTGCCCTCCAGCAAACCAACTGCTGCCCCCAGCTTGGCGTCATCTGCAAATTTACTGATGATGGACTCAATGCCCTCATCCAGATCATCAATAAAGATGTTGAAGAGCATGGGGCCCAGTACTGATCCCTGGGGCACACCACTAGTGACAGGCCGCCAGCTGGATGTGGTGCCATTCACCATTACTCTCTGGGCTCGGCCCCCAGCCAGTTCCTAACCCAACGCAGTGTGCTCCTGTCCAAGCCATGGGCTGCCAGCTTGGCCAGGAGTTTGCTGTGGGGGACGGTGTCAAAGGCCTTGCTGAGGTCCAGGTAGACCACATCCACAGGCCTCCCCACATCCACCAGGCGGGTCACCTGATCAACCCGATCATCCCTGATCTCTAGCTCAATGGCATCAAGAGCCTCCCTGATGTACAGGGCCACCCCTCCACCCCTTCTTCCCTGCCTGTCTCTCCTGAATAGCCTGTAGCCGTCAATTGCAGCGCTCCAGTCATGCGAGTCATCCCACCATGTCTCCGTGATGGCAACTACATCATATCTTTCGTGCTGCAACAAGGCTTCCAGCTCCTCATGTTTGTTGCCCATACTTCGTGCATTAGTGTACATGCACTTCAGCTGGGCTGCTGGTTTTGCCCCTGACTCCAGCTTACCACCCTCAGACTCCTGTCTGGGGGACTGGTTTCAGCCCCTTCCCCCTTCGAAGCTAGTTTAAAGCCCTGTCAATGAGACTTGCTAATTCCCTTCCCAGAATCTTTTTACCTTTGGGGGACAGGCCATTCTCATGTACTGTGACCTTTCCCCTCCTCTGGGACAGATGTACTCCATCTGTTACCAGCTGACCTGGTGCAGTAGAAAGTTTTTCAAGATCAAAGATTTTAAGGGAATGTTAAGCTGGAACACTGTTTTCTTTCTTAGAGGATTGCTTGTTGCTGGCATTCTTTATTTGTATTGTACTTTTAGTATCTTCAAAAGGCATTTGACTCCTTTTACATGTTTCCCTTGAATAAGTTTTATACACTAGTGGAATAAAAAATGCAAAATAAGCCAGAGATTTCAAATAAAGTCTATCTGGGTTCTGAGCTTTCCTTCTTTTCATTCTGTTTTAGGGAAAAAGAAAAACAAGGGGGGAAAAAAAGAAAGAAAGAAAAAAGTAAAGAAAAAGAATGAAGGAAACCTGCACAAATAAAGGCACTTCTTCATGAATAATAGCTTCATACTTTTTAAAGTGCCCACTGGGAAAGTTCAGAAACTAACAATATGACAAGTCCAGCTTGGATTCATTCATGTTTAATGAGAGTAACTTCAGAAGGGTCGATGAAGTGTTTGTGCAAACCCCTCAGGCAGCTCATAATTGGCTATGTTAAATGAATCTGAATATATTTTGAAAGAGACAATAAATACTCAATGCCTTGAAAAAAATCTATCTGGACTTGTAAAAAATCACAAGGCCATTTCTAGAAGTTTGTGTTGCTGTAGTATGATTACTATAAATTCTTAGCATAATAATAATGAAAAATCACTGCTATGAACATCAGAATTAATTTAGCTGGTCTGCAAGCTGGGTGGAAGCAAACTGAGTCCTATGCAAGTTTTAGGCTGTATGTTGCTTCCTGAACTGTTTGTTTTTATTTAGAAAATAGTAAAATAGTTTCAAAAAGTCACTTTCAGAGAACAATTCATCTGCCTTAGATATTAGGATATACTTCTTCACTGAAAGCGTTATCAAATATTGGAATAGTCTGTCCAGGACAGTGGTGGAGTCACCATCCCTGGATATGTTTAAGCAGTGGGTGGACCTGGCACTTAGGGACATGGTTTAGTGTCGACCCTTCAGTGCTGGGTGGAGAGTTGGACTGGATGATCTTTGAGATATCTTCCAAACAGATGTTTTCTGTGACTTGTATGAAGGCAGGCTGAAAGAGTTGGGGTTCGGTCTGAAGAGAACTGAAGGCTCTGGGGAAACCTTACAGCAGCCTTCCAGTACTTAAACAGGGCCTACAGGATAGATGGAGAGAGACTTTTTACAAGTGTATGTAGTGGTAGGGCAAGTGGTAATGGCTTCACACTGGAAGAAGATAGATTTAGATTAGAAATTAGAAAGAAATTATGGAGTCCTGAAAGTGTGCAAAGCCAGGATGGATGGGGCCCTGAGCAACCTGCTGTAGTTGGAAGTGTCCCTGACTATGGCAAGGGGTAGGAACTATAGTATCTTTAAGGTCCCTTTCAACCCAAACCATTCTATGATTATTTGATTCTTTGGTTCTATGATTTGCTTTCCATATTTCTAAAATCTATGCCCTAGATTTAAGAGTTAGGTTGTGATTTAGCCAATTAATATAATCGTTCTATAGAGTTTTCCACACACCAGGTAAAATTGAAGTCAATTAGAAATTATTCTCAAAGTCTTCAATACTCTGTTATCTGTGGTATAGCCCTGCTCACATACTGAATAGTAATTGTTATCCAGCATTTAGGACAGAAAAGTAAACTCCCACTTATGCAATATAATAAATTGTTTGAGCTGCTGCACAACAGTTATTCTCTGATTAATGTAACTGCTGAAGCAAGGTAGATATGGATCATTAGGGACTTCATTAATTAAACAGTTATCCAGCTTTTCAGCTTGAATCAAATCTTAAAATGATTTGTGAATAAAATGTTTCAAGATAAAGAGTACATGCTTAGATCATGCTTTGAGTCTGCTGCTGTTTAGGAGTTCTGTAATTGAATTTACAAGGTGTTAATGGATGGTGGAACATCACAATCCTCTTCTGGGAGGCTCCTCTTGACCTCACTGGACTGACAGACCTGGGCTCAGTGACAGGACTTTCACAAGTAATAACTAGCTGCCATTTCTGTTCAGTTTAAGGAGAGATGTCTTAAGTTAGTATATATGTTTGCTTTATATGGTAACATCCACAACTTCAGGCTGCGACCAGTAAGGGGTTTAGGTGATAAAGGAGCTCTTAAAAAGAAATAAGCTAAATTCAGTACAATTAAAAAACAATAATCATCTCAGCTACCTATCAAAGGCTGCATTGCTAAAGTGTTATGTGTTAATTTTGTGTTTGCATTAGTCCCATATGCTTCCAATGACCTACCTTCATTTTTTTCCACAGAAATGTGCCAATCTTAATGGTGCTAAACAGCTCAATATCAATCACTGTGGGGATTCAGGATTGATGAGTTCATTCAACTTTATTATTTGAAAAGTTTGTTTCAGACACTTTTCTCAAATCAGACTGCTTCTGCTGCTTTCCTTCTAAATGGAGGCTAAAGAGGTGCATGCTCACTTTCAGAAGTAACATAGCAATTAAACCACAAGACAGGAAAAAACAGGCCCTGACTTTAATTTCTGCATCTGTCTGGAATGATTAAAATCTATCATGCTGACCTTGCTATTTTGCATCATGATGAGACTACTTTGTTACTCACCTCTTCTTTGAAGTCCATCCTCACTCAAAGGGTAATCAAAGTTCTAATAGGTCCTGAGAGTCTGTAAGAGTGAGAGCTCCTGGCTAAATGATCAGGACAGCAGAGAATCCAAGACAAACTAGTATGCATTCAGACTACTGTTGGACAGACCATGTACAAAACTGTGTTCTAGGTCAACCTAATACTTCTGCTTCCCTTGGTACTGCAGCATATCTTGGAAAAGTTACAGCAGAAGGAATGGAGAGTATGCATTAATGGAGCATTGGAGTAGTAGTATGGAGAAAGGCAATCTGTGCATTGCCCTCATAGATTTACTGACACAACAGATGAAGCACTAAATGCAATATAACCTTAGCTTTTAGCAAAGTTTGCAACACATTTCTACATGACGTTTTCATAAACTACTTTGATAAATACATTCTGCATGAAAAGATCATCAGATGAACACACATCTTAGCTCTTACAGGAAGTGTCACTTATTTACTTCCCACTCCAAAGACATTATAGGTGAAAGCTTTCAGGAGAAACCTTTCAGGAGTCTATACTGGGTCTGAATCTATTTGGTATTTATATTAACACACCATGTGATGGAGTAAAGAACACAATGCATTTTACTGATAAGGGAAATATAGATTTTTAGGGAGAGGGATGAGAATTCAAAGTAGTCGTCTTGATAATCTGAAGGGATGACTTAAAGGAAACAAGCTGAGATTCAAGATAAAGAGGTGAAATGTAATGTATGGGGGAAACAAGTTAAAAGTTGAGACAAATTCACGAAGCGTCCATCTTGCAGGAATGGATGTGGATGTTGCAATCTGACCCCCAGATCTGACTTCCTTACAAAAATCAAAGGGAACATTCCAGGATGTCCTAGCAAGAATTGATTTTTCAAAAAGTATGTGGTTCTAAACTGATAAAGGTTTATTCCAGACTTACGTATATTTTCTGAGAAACATGCTTGAAGAAAGCTATATATAAGCTGGAAAGAATTCAGAGGATAGCAACAGGTATGTTACAAAATTTCAAAATTAGTTGAAAGAACTGGTTTATTCTTCCTAAAAAAAGAAAGCCTAATGAGAGCTGTTACCTCTTCTGTGTGAACAGGTGTTATAAAAAGAATTCTGGAAGAGAACAACAACACTTATTTAGGCTAAATTTTGAGGGAAGTTATAAAGTATGTAACTGAGTATGAAAAAAAACAACAAACCAAACCAAACAAAAGGCAAAACCCAGAATGCCCTTCACTGGAAGTGAATAAACAAAACCCCAGGCTTATAGTGGCCAGTGAGTGTGAATCATCAAAGCAGTATAGATTGAACTTGCACATATATTGTTGCATAGTTAGATATAAATAAATCCTTGCTGGTTGGATGATTTGACTCTGCAATTTAAAATAATTTAATGGGGGGGGGGGGGGTGTTGTGAGGTGTGGGGGTGTGTTATATACTGAATATCTGTAACCTGAGCAAAGCCTTTGACACTGTCCCACACAGCATCCTGATCTCCAAGCTGGTAAAACACAGGTTTGATGGATAGACCACCTGGTGGATAAAGAATTGGCTTGACAGGTGCACCCAAAGAGTGGCTGTCAATGGTCCATGTCCAGGTAGAGGCCAATGAAAAGTGGGGTCCCTCAAGGATCACTATTGGGATCAGTCTTGTTTAACATCTTTGTCATTGAGTACACCCTCTGCAAGTTCACCAACAGCACCAAGATATGTGGTGCAGCTGACATGCTGGAGGGAAGGGATCCATCCAGGGGGACCTTGACAGGCTGGAGAGGTGGGCCCCAGAAAGAACACAGGAAAAGATGAATTCTGTTAACCCTATTGAATATTTAGCTTTCTTCAAATACATGCAGAAGAAATTTGGGCTTCAGTAATTTGCTTAGCATAAGTACACTGTTGATGTATACTTTACAGTACTGACTCTTAAGCAGAAGAGGCTGTGTTTAATTGCAGAATAAGCATAAAGTACAGTAATGGTTTTGACTGCAACTTTTGGGCTGGATACTAGCACTATTTTGGCATCAGCAATTTTGGTTAACAGCCTGCAACATTAAATTGCATAACAACATAACCATGCAAAGCTACTGTAGAACTGATGTATATTTAAATGAATATTTTGTATAGCCAGCAATGAAAGAGATTAATTACAGCATTAAGCAATAATATTTGAAAATAACTGCAAAATGAAAGTATAAATTTAAAAAAAAAATAAAAAGAGTGCTTTAACAAGCATATTGGGAGGGTAATACTTCAAAGCATGGCACGTATTAAGGACAGGCTGTCTTCTTAATTGGGCCAAGTAAACAAGATCTGAGCACGGAACTAGACAGCAAGCTGCTGACAGATTTTGCTCTGTGAAAGTGCTTAATTTTAATATTATCCACGGAAGAACATAGTGCACTTGTCAGATTCTGCTGAAGTAAACTTCCACCTTCCTGTAATAATTTCAGAGTGAAGGGAAAGTGTCAAACACAGGCAGCAACAGGCCTGTTGAATAGGCCTGATCTAATCTAACAATTGACAGAGGTGCAGCATTTCAGGAAAATATCACCTATTTCTCTTTATGGTCCTTGCTGCAGGGAAAAAAATACTCCTTTTGTGTAGTTTAAACCAAATCAAGATCAAAGTGCTTTATCGATTTCTAAACACAAAATTAAGCTGTGCTCAGTGAACTGCAGATTCAGGATGGGTATGGATTGCAAGCATTAACAAACACACAAGTTTTTGAATGTGCTTTTATCACAAAGTCCAAATGGCTCCAGTACATGTACATGTGCATACACACATGCAGTGCCACGGGGCACTTTGGAGGAGGTAGTGTCTCCTGGCCCAGGCAGAGCCCACAGCACCCATCCACCTGCCTGCACTGTTCCTCCTCATTACAGATTTTTGTAATTTGATGTTGCTTTTCAAACCTTTTTCTTTCTTTCAAATTATGTTGGTAATCTCCTGGTAACTGCTTTATGCATTCACTGATTATCATTGACTTCCCCTTTAGCTTTATCGATTTGGGCCGAATGCCATCCAGAACATTTTGGGTGTGTTTATACATTAAGAACTGTTGCTGCCCAGGCCATTTTGCCAAGGGTGGTCTGTAGGAGTGCCCAACAACACTGCTCTGTGCTTATTGCAGGTAAAAAACATCACCAAAGCCTGGTTTGGTAGCAATAACTGTATATGGTCCTTTAGCCAGGCACTACATTTTAAAGAGAAATAAGCCTGAGTCATAATGCTAGGGTAGGATAAAATCTAATAAATTTTGTAGGCCATTCCTCTGCTAGCACTGAAACATTCCCCAGGGTACACTGTGCTGTATTTTCTAAGTCTTTTTCCAGAACAGCTTTATAGGCATCATACAGTGTACCTTCTTGCCCATAGTTTCTTGATTTTTTTATATCTGGTTTGTATTCAGGTACAAATACAAAATGAAGACAACATCTGTTTTCTGAAAATTCCTGGTAAAGCCTACTATTCTCAAGTGTCTCTTTGACATGAATACACAACACAATC
Organism: Picus viridis; assembly: GCA_033816785.1. Classification (NCBI taxonomy): domain Eukaryota; kingdom Metazoa; phylum Chordata; class Aves; order Piciformes; family Picidae; genus Picus; species Picus viridis. The sequence continues at coordinate 20,714,919 of CM066567.1, read as the reverse complement.
CAATAGTAAAACAAATGGTATGAACAATGTTTAATCTAATGTGCAACCCTGGCATAAGATGAAGTAAAATGCCTGCTGGCAATAGCCTGTTAGTACAGGGACAGCATCTGAACAAACCTGAACAGAACACCTGTGACAGTTATATATATTTCCCCAGTATGATTCATGCAAAAACAATTCTAGTGCTAGCATTCAGAATTATCTACCTGAAAGAAGCTGAGGAACAAATACAGAAAATAAAACCAGCAGTTGACAAGTAGAGATAAAAGCGTTAAAGAAATTTTGCTTCTGTTACATGTGCAGTTCTTCTATCTGTATGTACAATGGAAATAGTTTCCCAGACAGAACCATTCTGTGTGTTCTGAGCCTCCTCCATCCACTGTTTTACCTCTGGACAAACAGATCTAACTTTTTACTCCTCATTGACACCTCCTGCATAATGAAATGTTCTAAACTTGAGCTCTTCAAATCAGAAGAGCCTGCACCAGCTGAAGATCTAAAGATCAGCTTTGGGTCCAAAGGTGTTAGGGTAAGCTCAGAAAAAGGTGGAAGACCTGAGTGTGTATAATTTTGACATAGTATCTGCTGGTCTATGATGAAATTTGGTGTCCCTTGAGATTTAGGATATATTACAGAGGACAAACTATTACAAATGGAAAGTCCATCTACTTGGTATTTTTACTGAAAAGTAAATGCTTTTCCTATTTTTTTTTTTTCTCATCCATGAGGAGTGATTTCAGTTGCCTTCTCTACTAAAAAAATCAGCAGGGAGTCATTGTAAATTCTGATCTGATTCATACATAAATGCTGTTTTTCTGTGTCGAAAAGAATATTCTCTGAGTATTTGCCTCAGGGTTATGTTACTAAGAAGAGAAACAAAATGAAAAGCCAGGGTAATTCTTTGTCTCGTTTTACTTTTTTTCCCCTTTTCTTATTTTCTTTGCACTTTCTCTAAGGAAAAAGGCTTGAGGGAAACAAATGGTTTGATTTTTAAAACTACTTCTTCTCTAACCTCTTTGACATAGGCCACTTCCTTAAAAAAAAAAAACCCAACCCCCCCCCCCCCCAATAACCCCCCACCAAAACAAAGACCCCAAACAAAACAAAACCAAACCCCAAAACAGAACAACCAAACCCAAAATCCAGACGATTCGTACTCAAATCCCTTCACCAAACACCAGAGGAAGGGTGCAGGTAGAACTGCTGGAATGTCTTTTTTGAAAAAAACAAAGTGTATTAAAACTTAGAAGTGGAACTGTCCACTTGGACACATACCATAATCTCTTGAATATTTTGTAATTTTTCAGCATGTGGAATTTCAGGGGACATGAGTGGAATTAATGAAGTCTCTATGAGAGGGATTCATACTGAAAACTATATATGTAAATTCTCCAGATGCTTTCAAACTCAAAGGTGAAATTCTGTTTTACCACACTAAACTTATTACATTGATTTGTGTCATACTTGGGGGAATAAAATAGGAGTAAAGTCCAGTAAAATCTAAACTGCAAACAGCATGAAATATTCTGCAATAGGAATGATACTGAAAATAAGTTTATTACCTCATTTGCAAACCAGACAAAGAAAATCAGTTAACATGACTCATATAATCCTTACTTATTTTTTATTTAAAGATTTGATACTAGTAGGCTTCCATCTGTTTGTTGAGAAAAACGATGCAGTTCTGCAGTCTGAAAGTGTAGGAGCCACTGTGCAGGGTCACACCAGAGGTTTGTCTAGCCCAATAGCTAGTTTGTTGAAGCAGTAACCAGAAAGATCTTATAGAAAGATTAAGGGAAAATGGAAAATACTATAAAGCAATTTTCCCTTTATATCCTATCAGTTTCTGACAATCATCAGGATTAAGAACTTCTAAGCTGTAGGTTAGGCACAAGATTCATTTTTAATAGCTCCTGATAGACTTTTCTCCCATATACCAATCTAATCCCTTTTTCAATTCAGAAAACATTTTGTGACATTCTTTTGTCTGAGCTGACCCGGTTGCCAAATAATTTCACTGGCTATGGCCAGGTTTCTGTGGCATGGGAAATAGTGAATAATCATATGACATTCTTCTTTCTTCCTGTACATAGCAATGCTCTGTCTCTTGTTGCCGCTTTTCCAATGAGATGTATTCTATTCAGTTTTCCCTATGTGAAAATATTTTTAAGATATCTTTTCTTGGTAATTTACTAGTTTTTCTATAGCCCTTCTAGGACAGGAAGGTTAAAAATGTGAGGTTTTCTAGGGGTAGAATTAATCTTTCCTAGGAAGTAGGCATACTTCATTTACAAGCTAGGTGTTTGGTTGCAGATCATCATCTGGACTCTTATCATCATCTGGACTTTTCTCTAACCCATTGAGAAACATTGACATCTCTAAAATGGTACCACTTGGATGTTTTTGGATGAGGTGACTTGCACTATTTACTTTGAGATTCTATTATTATTATTATCATGTCACAAGTTGAGTAAACTAAATTATATCCTAGTGTACATGTACAATATACTTACATAACTGATTAATTTCTGGTTTGTTTTCAGTGGTTTTATTAATATCTACTTTTGCCTTGCCTTTTGATGGCTACCAAGTGTTGATCAATTTCCAACAAAATGGAAGGTGTGTTAATTTACATCATTTATTCTTGATAGGATATTGTTTTATCAGCTGAAAAAAAGAAAATGAGTGCGGTGTCAGATATAATTATATGCCTGTAACTGCAAAATGAAAGCAAGGTTTCATTGTAGGATCCACCAAACTTTATCAAAATCACTGAATGTATTCTATACTACTTTTAGAATAAGAAATAATCCTGACATTACTGTGTACTTGTTTGTCTATATTCATTGCAATAATTTATTCCTGTATTGAATTTTATATTAGTAGTGATTTGCTTTTGTATCCACTTTAGACTTGTGCATTCTATATCTATGTAACTCAAAATAATAACAGCAACAATCAAAGAAGTTGTATTCTCTTTTATATTGTTATGTCAAAATTAATATAAAATCCTTTTCAGGAAAAAGTTCTCTCTTTCCTATTAAAGATATGTTAAAGGATTTTTCATGGGGTGCTGGCCAGCAGGTGTGCAGTATTAAGTGATTTGTTTACAGAGCAAGTGAGAAGTATCTTAGTTTTAAGGAAAGATTTCTGGAAGTGTGGAAGGACTTAGCATTCTAAACTTTTAAACTTAAACTCTGTGCTTTAGGGACACATTTCTCTTTTCTTTGCATTGATTTAAGGAAAAACATCTGAGGAGTACTGCATTTCAGTTTTACTCTAAATGGTCTTTGGATAATATAGGACTCCATAAATTCATTCCATTCAATGATCACCTTGTCCTCTGAACTGAAATTGGTGTGTGTTTGCCATTGATTTTTATATGGAATGGATGCTTAGGATAAGAGAAGCACTCTTGCTTCTCACATATAATTTGATTTTTGGGGAGTAAAATCTTGAACAAAAATAATATATGGAATTTATGGATACTCTTGGATTAATTTGAATTATAGTCAAACTTCCAAGGGATTAAATTCTAGGTCTTAGTTTTCAGAAATTATATTTATAAATTAGTGTGATTTTATGGGCAGAAAAGATTATAGATGTACACAGCTGACATAATTTTGTTGTCAATATTGTTGTTTTAAAGGGAAAATACAAGAATGGTATTCAATAGTTATGAAACAAATGAGGGACACAAAGGAAACACAAATTTATTATGGTTTTTAACAGGAAAAATGCTTTTTTAATTTCTTATTTTCAAGTTTCTGTGTACAGATATTTTAATTTATTAGTCTAACCACAGTGGGTAAAAGGAGATTTTGCTTTTCATGACATTATTTCTGATAGAACTATTTCTGCTGAGTTTTTGATGTTGTAGTTGTAGAATAATTGAGGTGAAAAAAAACCACAACACCCAAAACCATTAAAAAACCTCAAAGGAAGGATTGCATGTCATGAAATGAGAAGCTAGTCACTAGTTTGGGAATTTACAATGACTCAGATACAATTTTCCTCGTCTACAGGAGACTGTATTCCAGCGCAGCCCTTTCTCAGAGAATACGAATGTATTCAACAAATGAAGGAACTAAGAAAAAAAAAGTATGTTATATCTTTAGAGACAGATAAAAAACATTTCTGATCTTTAAGTATGAACTGGAGAAGAACAGATTATTCAGTTCCAATCTGCAAGACATTTTATGAAGTTAAAAAGCTGAAATATCCTCAAACATGACAGTGTTAAGACTAAAAGCCAGGGGGATGTCAGACAGTAGCTTTTCAAAAGAAAAGACACATTGTCTTTTTAGACAAAATTATAATGAATGAAGATTTAAAGGACTGTAAAAAGTTCTGTACAGGCTTAAGTAATGTGTCTTATGTTCGTATAATTATTGTGAGAAACTGGAATTTCTGTAGCAGCTTACTGGGATGAGAGAAAACAAACAAAACAGTGCTGAAGTAAACATGAAAGAATCACTGTAGTCTATTATACTTGTCACTACCTGACAGTCCCAAGGAGGATTTATTCAACAATGACAGCCATTTGAATTCAAGATGTTCTCAAGTACAATTATAGTCTTAAAAACTAGTACGCCTTGGTCAATACTGAACAATCTCCATGTATTTACTACATTAAAAGAAATGCTGCAGAGATCCACTGCATGGGTATCTAGATCAATTAGAAACTTAATCTTCCTCTATGATCAACAAAAAGAGGAGGATACACTTCAAGACTTTAGCCTACCCAACCCACTTTAGAAGTTTACTTTAAGCACATACAAAATTAATTGCATAGTGTTTTATTTGATGTTACTGACTAAAGGGAGCTAGCTTAGCTGCAGATATCTATATGGTAGGTGACCACAGTTAAATGAATGACACTGTGGAACTTTTATTCTGCACATTTATTATGCTATTACAAAAAGTATTTTATTAGTTCAGGTTCCTTTTTATATTTCATTTCTCAATCTCCCAATAAACTGAAATGCTTATATGCTAATCCCATTTCTACATGACAGTTTCATATGTTTAAGAATGCAAAAGTACATTGCAATTATGTAGTTTAGCAAGGGTATATCCCAGAGAGGTTTTTGAGAGTTTTTCCCAGTAATTACTGTGTCAGGCTTATACTTTTCATTATCTCCAGCAAATAGGGGATGTGAAGAGAATGGACACAGGGAGAGACAGAATGTAACCTATACATTCCAGATCCCTTGTAAATTGTTAGTATGACTAACTGCTACCACTATTACATATGTTCCATTTAATTCAGGTCTTAATTTACCTATCTTCAGTTTCTTCCTTTTGGAGATTGTTTTTTTCCCTTTTCACAGTACAGTCATGTTGCAAAGCACTTGATGTACCACAGCTGCAGTTATTATTGATTGTGTCTGCAGATTTCAATGACTTTTCGTTTGGAGGAAATAAGTTCTAACTATAGAGTCATAATAAAAATTAGTTATAGGGAATTAAAAATTCTTATATTGAAAAGAGAACTTGGGTTACTTGCACAGAAGGGCAAAATACTTTAAAACTATTTTAAACTTTGATCATCATAAAATATTTCTCATTATATTAAAAGTTATTAAAAGTGGTGATGATAGAGGATAAGGAAAACATGAACAGTATTTGTGTTTTTGTCCTGTCAGAAATGCTAATGTTAAAATTTTAATGGTTTTAGATTCAGGAATAGAACACAAATCATTCTTGCAATCTGAATAATTAAGCATCCTAATACAACTGTGAGAAACATAAGAGGGATAAAATAATTTTCTCACATTTATTATTTTAAAACAAATTATTGTGTCTCTCACACTGCTTAATGAAGAAATGTATGGCAGATAATTGAAATATGACTAGAAATTGATGACATGCTCTTCTGTTTACTTAGTCAGGAACAAGATACACTTTCAAAATACTTCAAAGTGAATTCTGTATCAAATGTTGGAATGTATACACAGATAGGCATCCAACCCCCATTGCTTCCTTGGGAAAAAAACCAAACCAAAACAAACCACCTTTATGAACATAGTTGATTTAAATAGGAACTAAACTCAATATGCTTATGCATACAGACACACACAGAGAAACCACTTTTACAGGGTGTAGGAATTAGGATTTCACCTGTGGTGGCCTCATCTGGTTGAGAACTGAAGCGCACCAAACGTTAGTAATTTAGGAACTTGCACTAATGTTGAGCATTGAAACAAAAGAAGAATCTGGATTTGCAGCCTTAAATAAAGATTAAGAAGGTTTCGGGTTTAGTAGACTTATTAAAATAAAATATGGGTTAATACTGGATGCAGCAGAAGGAATGGCAATGTAAAAAGCATTAAAATAAAGGAAGTGATATGAATTTAAATCATCTCCTTTGCAGTTTTACCAAATGTAAGACTCTCATATACAGAAATGACATTGGCATTGCTTAAACTAAAATACTAGTCTTTAAATGAGCATAAATCAGGCACTGGTGGAAGGATGGCAACTGTTGATCAGCAGAGAGGAAGCTCATTAATTTTCACACCACTGATTTGCCAACCTGTGTCACTTTGCTTGCTTGCAGAGATTTAATAGCAGATGAAGGCAGCAGGGAGCCTCATATTACTAATGCTTCATTATTTAAATCACATTTGTGAACATAATGAAAAGTATTATCTTAAACACTTAAAAAGCAGACTACAGGTGTCAGAATAAAAAGACTACATTTTTCTTGTGTTTCCCTGTTTTCTTTTTTCCCTCATGTCTGTATTTGGGTTTAAACTGACTCTACCTCTTTATTGCACCAAAACTTAAAGTTTTTCTCCTCCTCTTTAAATTATAATTTGTAGTTACTTTCCTCATTTTATATCCCTTAATGCCCATAATGGAATTACACAAGTGTGAAACTGGAGCTAAACAATAGTTATTGAGACCCTGTCTCCTTTACAAGGATGCCATACATGGTCATTTTATACTGGAGATTTGTAGATGTCACCAGAAAAACATGCTTAATAGTGCACTGCACACCATGGCTAGCTAGGTCTTTCATCTCTACCTCTCTTGCTTTTACTGCAGTGCTTTATCATATTTCCTGTTTAAAACTCCCCAGTGCTTTAAGCCTGTTTTCATGTACTTCACTTAGATAAATAAAGAACCAATTCTTACTGGTTATTAATTAAAATATTGAGGGAAGCTATGTAGTTTCAGTGCTTACTTGTCTACTTGAATTTTAAACATTTTAGTGCTAATTCTGGTGATATTCAAGGGGAGTTGTTTTATCTTTTTGCTGACAGAGACAATTTATAATGATTAATGTACATAATTACAGGATAAGACAGATTAGGGTATGCTTTTATTGTGGTAAGGCCAAAAGAGATTATGTACATTATAAGGGAAGAAGAGAGGTTTTGTAACATTAGTTGGTAGGGTTGAATTTAATTTCATGTCCATTTTAATAAAATTGTGTTTACACTTTTCCATGTGTAGAACACATATTAACTCTAAAGTCAAAGCACTGATAATAAATTACTACCAGGAAAAGTTGACAGTTTGGATCACTAAATCTGCCAGATAGCAGCAGGCGATAATAATTCTATTCTCCATATCATCTTGTACAATCCAAAGTGATATAAAATGCTGCAAAGTATGAAATATCCCACTTTTATACCCTATACAAGAAATTAAAAAATACAAGTGAATTGCTGTTCTGGATGTTTTGAAAATTCTCCTTCAGGAACAGCCTTGCTCTAAATAGATATATGCTTTATGAAGACAAAATAGCAAGAGACAGAGAAATTCATTGGGAGTTGTTGAGACTGTTGCCCTTCTTTGTCAGAGTGAAATATATGTGTGTATCTATCTAAAATAAATAAATGAATTGTTATGGTTTTAACTATAGGTGGATACCAGAAGCTTGTACTGGGTCTGAAAGCAAGGATACATCACTATATATGTTTATAGAGTAAAACATGCAGCCTCAGAGAACCTAATGCTGAAGCTGTCAATATACCATGAATCATTGGTGCATAGGATAATGCATTATTTTTTAATCTGCTTCTCCTTAAATAAAAATGATAGCAAATAAAAAGGTCAATTTAGCAGAATAGGAGGATGAATGCCAAAGCTGAAACATTTTGCTCCTTTTCCTGAGATCTGCTACTTTTTAAAATATTCATATTTGAAAGACATTAACTCACAAAATAGTTTTCCAATTTTTATTACAGTTGATAATTTTCTCTCTTTTTTTCCCCCCTCAGAATTCCTTTGGATTAATACAAGATATGACAGTTTGCTTTAATCATGTGCTCAATTATTAGATCATAATGTATGAAGACTCCTATTTCTCAGTCACAGAGCAGCTCAGTAATTTTTGATTCATATAAACCTGGATGCTGAAGAGGAGCAATTAGCTAGATTGTTGACTCATATAACTGCTTAACATATTTTTTCCACTGGATAGTTTTCTGTGAAATAGTAATAATAAAGCTATTTTGGAGAGTATAGGTATTGCATATAGCATTTTTTACTCCCCTGTGGGGTTTTCACCATTGCTGTTGCCTTGGTGTTCTCCACCTTAGCTGTGTAAGTGATCCTCTTGTGATAGCTATACTTTCCCTCTTGTACATTTTGTTTTATCTTGCTAGTGAGTTACTCAGTGTATCAAATACATTTGTGATAATCTCTGAGCTGTCTAATTGTACAATATCCCATTGTTGGTGCTCATTGCCGCATTTAGCAATTCTTCTCTGTGGATTTGAACTACACAATTCAGAAATTACATGCATTATTTCTAAATATATCATCCATTTAACTATAATTTTCTGAGTCAATGCAATTATTAGTACTCTCATGAGTGAAAACTAAATGCTCCCCTAATCCTGATAAATTAACAATGAGTATTTGTTTCATAGCCTAACAGCAATGTTCTGTAGGTGGTAATGAGAATTTTTAGGGTAGTTTGAGTATTTCAAGTAGTGCTCCTGTGACTAGTGAGTGGTAGTCTCACTGCAGAAGATGCCTTGAGCTTTTTTTGCTTTGCTTTCAAGGACAGCTCCCTTTTACAGTACTGACACATTTTCAAGGCCACAGACACAGTTGTTATAAACTGAGATTCTCAAAGATTAACATAAAGAAATTATAAATTAATGTCAAAATTAGATGTGAGCAACTCCTGTCTCCCAGATTTCTGTTCAGTCCATGACAGTGAGTCTCACCATGGTGCTCTACACTTCTGAAAAGGGTTCAGTAGCAGACGTCAGGAGTTTGCTGTTAGGAGAGGAGGAAAGAGGCATGGAACTGTATGAGATATTTAGGAATTGACTATTAAGCTGGCAATTGTTTCACGAAACAATGAAGCAATTCTTGGTGCTATTGCTAGTGGATGTGTGGACTGTTTTCATGATCACTGGAATAATTGCTTTACCAGCATTTGCTGTCAGTGGACATCAAAGAGTTTGGGGCAACTAACATCATCAGGAGAGACAGGTAATGTGCCTAGGCTGAGTAGTGTGTTGAGAAAACAATGGGAGAATTCCTGTGAATATACTTGTCCTATTTACATTCACATTGTATGCATAAATAATATCTATCTTTGTAGCTATTAACAGAAGTGAGATTAAAAGATTTTTCTGAAATAGTCTATACGCATTAAATATTTATCAAATACTCATTTTATTTAACTAAACATTAAAAAGGAATGCATTTGATAGTGAGAAGAAGTTGCTACTCAAATTGAGTAGACAAAGGATCTGCTGACAGAGTTAGCTGTTTATTCATCTGTTCCACAGCTAAGAATATTCCTGAAACTTTGAAAATGAGATGGCCTGCAACATTTTAAAAACACTACATGCAGGAATTTAAAATCTCCATGAATACAATGGTCGATATTTACATCATCATAATGATTACCATGACTATAGCAATTATAACACATTTTGAGTTTTAAGGCTTTGGCCTTTTTACAGTTATGCTGGAAGCTTATGACAACCTTGCCTAACATGAGAAAGATTTCAAAGCTGTGTTTAACCTTTCTAGACTCTGTCTGAGCAATTTACTGAAATGTTTAACTTTCAGAGAGTACCCATTAAAAGCACTAGTGGGGGAAGGTATGCTGCATTGATTTATCAGATCAAGGCTTAAGTGAAAATCGGGGGAAAAAAGTGGTGGAATATTTCAAACCACAGTCGAAATTTGAGTAAGCTACCTTTTTATACTGTCAAAGTACAAAATCACCACTTTGTCATATCTGATTACTTTTTTTCATTTTAAAAGAACTCAAATATAATTTACTTTGCAGTTGATACCCACATACTCAATTCAGCAGCAGATAATGAAGAGCAGCCAGCAGCATGGTTTGGCTATAGCCTTCAAACTAAAATATTGCTCAAATAGACAGAGAAAGCAGAATAAATCCTCTCAATGTAGAAAGATGAATAGGCAAGTTCACAGTTATTAAGTAGATTAATCCACTTTTTAGCAAAAGTATAATTTATAAAAATTAACTGAATGAAAATAATTTAAAAGGAAAATCAATATATTTCAGGATTACTTGTAAAGTGATTGAATAGATTTCAGCTTTTTCCAACATTAGAAGTTTGATCTAAACTGATCTATATATAGCCAAACTAAACTCACAGTCTTAATTTTCATTTCCATAGTGCCTGAAATATTTTCCTTCCCTTTATTCTTCACTTTATTCTAGAATAGTTTCTAACATTCCTCCATTTTTTTATAGAAATTCTTCCTTAACACCTTAACACCTATGATTTAATTATCTCTCATACATAGCTCAATCTTTCGTTTAACCTAAACCTCATTATTTTACCCCTTTACCACTGTATCATTGTACTCATTCCTCTGATTCCTCTGATACCTTACACGGAAAGGCATGTTAGCCTGTCCTTGTAACCACATTGCTCTCTTCCTCCATCCCTGCAGGGATTCATTGTCTGCAGCTCCGTCAAGTACAGCATTTAAAGTGCCACTGCAGTTGGACACTCCATGTAGCCATAAGATTACCTGCCTCATTTCAACACCTTTATTTTCTCTTAAATGTGGTTGCTTGTTTGCTTGTTTGTTTGTTTTTTCATTAAATATTTGCTTACTCTTCTATTTTCTCTAGACTAAAGCTCATTTGGACAGGAACTGTTTCTAATAACATGCATGCACAGTGTCTCATTCAATATGGCTCTTATCACTGCCAGAACTTTACAGGCCTGGATAACCCATATAGTAAAGGTGTACCAGGCTACAAAGAAAAACCACATGGAAAAATGAAGTGGTCAGTGATTGTGAGTAACCAGATAGCCCCTGACAGCTGAACCACCTGCTAATGGTGTTTGGCACAACACCGCCAGCAAGTCTTGTTTTGGCAAGACTTGAATCCAGCTCTGAATCTACAGGAAAATTACTTAATGGTTCAGCTGACACATTTATCCATCAGGCTGCCATAAAACAAGTAGCAAGGAATATTTCCAATAATTAATTGTTCCTGGAACTGCATTCTCTGGATAAGGATGATTTATGGAATGATACTGTTATGAAAGTTGGGCTGCTCTCTATTTGCTGGCTAACACAGAAAGAAGGAATATATAGCCAAGCCCTTTGTACAAGTTTTGATTTTCTGTCAGTATAAAGACACCTCTTGTTCTAAAATGTAGTGATGGCAAGGAGAGGGACTTTGAATATTCCTGCTTCGGGCATGAGAAGAAACACAAGAAGGAGTGATGGGGGTTTTTGGCCCTATTTTGTAGCTGAGCTTCTGTGCATTTGAACTTAATATTTTGCTTTTCCCTATGGAGTGTGTGGCAGCAACTCTGTATGTGCCCTAGCAAAGAAAGACAAAAAATGTATACACCTGAATATATATATCAAGGAAGAAGTCTCAATGCATTGGTAAGGAAATGAAGATGAAGATGATAAGATGGGTAGATACCTCAGATTTTGGCTCAGAAATGGGATTCACATTATAACCAGTTGCTGGGCACTAACTTGTATGTAAGAGATTTGCTTAATTCTTCTGTGCTTAACGCATTATAAAAGCTCCTTCATAAAACAGATAAAAATGGAATTTGTTATCTAACAAAATTCACTTAAATATTAGAAATATCTTGGCCCTCTCTCATGGCTGGAAATCTATTGGGACTAACTTACTGAAGCCCTATTATTGAGATATTAATCATATCAGACCTGCAGCCACATCTGTCAACTGCTCAAAATAAGTGTAACATTATTCTTTTCCACAAACAGTGCCTCCAACTTTCCAATTGTCAGTTAAGAAATGAAAAGGAAAAAAAAAAAAAATGTTGCAATCATTTGGAATTCAGTTCTAACATGTTCACTCTTAAATTAGTGCAGTTAACACATTGTGAACCTGCTTCACATACACCGATAGTAGGCTGCTGATTGACATCAACTGAGAAGCCCTACAGGACGCACATAAGTTACAATCACAAATCTGCAGAAAAGTGGGAGCCTTTTGCCTCTTTGCTTTCATTTGTGAGCTGCAATTTAGCAGTTCTTGCCACTCTAACACTTATTTTTTTATTGGCATTTTTATTTTGTACTTACCTCATGAACTACAGATAAAGTATAAAGAGAAAGACAATGAAACACTTTATGAATACAGTTGTAATGGAAAGAAAATATATAAACATAAGTAAGTTTTCTGGGTAAGAAAAATCAGTCACTTCTGGAAGTTGTTCATATAGTGAAAGATTATCTACAGTTTTAGTTGGTTGGGTGGGTGGGGTTTTTTTTTTGTTGTTGTTGTTTTTGTTTGTTTGCTTTTTTAATTTATTTTCATACAATTTTTTTACTTCCTAGCACAAGAGAGTCTTTTTTTTTTTTTTCCTCCAAGGTGTTTCAGGAAAAAGAAAAAAAAAAAGCTCTCAGGTCTGCAAATGAGATCAAGTCATAACATTCAGACTTAAATTATGAGTGCTCCTAAAATGCAGGAATATACTAATTCACGCACATGAATATTTTTTAAATGAAAAAAGATTTTACTCCCTTTGACATCTTTATAACTGTTATTATCTATCCAACAAAATTTCATAGAATGATAGAATTGAATCATAGAATCAACCAGGTTGGAAAAGACCTCAGAGATCAAGTCCAACCTATTACCCAATACCTAGCACCTCCTGACAACTAAACCATGGCTTCAAGTGCCACGTCCAATCCTTTTTTGAACACCTCCAGGGATGGTGACTCCATCACCCCTGGGCAACACATTCAAATGGTCAATTACTCTTTCTGTTAAGAACTTTCTCCTCACCTCGAGCCTAAACACAAGCACAAGCTTGAAACTATGTCCTCTTGTTCTGGTGTTGGTTGCCTGGGAGAAGAGACCAATCCCCACCTGGCTACAACCTCCTTTCAGGAATCTGTAGAGAGCAATAAGGTCTCCCTAAGCCTCCTCTTCTCCAGGCTAAACAACCCTAGCTCCCTCAAGCTCTCCTCACAGGGCTGGTGCTCGAGACCTCTTACCAGCTTCATTGCCCTTCTCTGGACGTGTTCAAATCTGAGAGAGTATAAGCAAGACCAGTCAACTGCTTGTTGCATTCAGACAATTGATAGAGTTTGGATTTGAACATGATCCAGCTTCTGCTGCTGTACCTGGATATCATATCTGTCTATGGATCGCATGACTTTGTTCTGCAGTGGAGCAACAAGCAGTCATTCTAAATCGTGATTTTGGGCTTGAGCATGAACTTCAAAGTGAGATAATATGACAGCACAAGAAGACATCTGATGACAAAAAATTTCTTAAGAGATATACTTTTTGCAGTTCTCTTCAAGTAATCTTGGTGGGAGTGGTAGTGTAAAAACTCAAACTGTGTTACAGTTCTTGTTTTTCCTCTCAAATACTAGAAAATGTATCCTAAGACAAATATAAATGAAAGATAGAATAGATGAGTTTGGTATCACTTTTCAAACAGAAAATTGTGTGCCTTCAATTGCTGTGACGTGAACATAAAAATAAAAGAGCAAAAAAGGAATTGCTTGTTAATATTTTCATTGCCCATCTTAAAGTTTCTTACATTTCTATTGTGAATGTGGAATTTTTTCTTAGAATATTTTTTTAAAAATGCTGTTGTTGAGTAACTACACAGAAATCTTCAGCATCAATGAGTTCAAAAACTATGTGCAAGAAAAGAGCAACTAGAGTGATAAGGAGGAAAATTTGTTTATTCTATATCAAAAGTAGTATATGCTGAGCTTGTATTTTTCATTTCTGCAGCTTAATGTATGTAGCATATAACTATATTATCCTGTCTACAAGCAGATTGGTGGTTTGTTAATGATCTTCAGTGAACACATATGGATGCAGTGTTTCCAGAAGACAACATTTACTCCAGCTTTCCACTGAAATTTGACTGATTTATATTGTACATGAAAAGAATGACCCCTGTCCTTCTCAGTATTCCCAGTTTTTATATAAACAACTGAGTATTTTGCTCATGTTTTCAATTTCTATTATACCTTATAATCTGATTGTTAGAAAAAAGCATGCATTACTTAGAGAACTATGTGCACTCATGCAAGGGAAGATAGTAATATCTGCATTATAGTAAAAGCTTGTTTATTTGCATTAATGATAGAGCTATGGTGAATCAAAGATTTTTTGCAAATTAACACTGAAGTGAATTAATAATGAAAACCAGAGGGTAGTTAATCCACAAATGTTTTAGTAGCTAATTTTGACAGTTTCGTTTGTCTATAGTTATCTATTATTTTGTTATTCTTTAGTTAATTACTAGAAAGACATATGATATATACTGTGATGTTAAAAATTATTTCTGCCTTAAGAAGTTTACAATTAAGAGGAAACCTACAGGGAAAAAAAAAAAAAAGGGGGGAAAAAAAAGCATACTGGAAAACACATGGCTGAGCATTGTTCCTCTCCATTATCCACATCTCTTGATGGCTTGTTTCAACAGTGAGCATGAGTGGATCCAGAAGAGGACCACAAGGATTATCACAGTATCACAGTATCACCAAGGTTGGAAGAGACCTCAAAGATCATCAAGTCCAACCTGTCACCACAAGCCTCATGACTAGACCATGGGACCAAGTGGTGGGCTGGAGCACCTCTCCTATGAAGACAGGCTGAGAGTTGGGGCTGTTCAGCCTGTAGAGAGAGCTCCAGGGAGACCTTATAGCAGCCTTCTAGTACCTGAAGGGGGCCTACAGGAAAGCTAGGAAATATTTATTCTAAAGGCATTTGGTGATAGGATGAGGGGCAATGGTTTTAGCTTTAGATTAGACATTAGGCAGAAGTTCTTTAAGGGTGGTGGAACAGGTTGCCCAGAGAAGTGGATGCCTTATTCCTGGAAATGTTTAAGTTCAGGCTGAATGAGTCTTTGAGCAATGTGGTCTAGTGGGAGGTGTCCCAGCCCATGGCAGTGGTTTGGAACTAGATGATCTTTAAGATCCCTTCAAACTCCAGCCATTCTATGGTGATAGTGTCCATATGCATACTTTAGAATGAAGTTCTTTTAGCCTGACAACTATTTCAAATTTTCAAATTTTTTATAGTAATTTTTAAAGGAGAGACTGGAAAAAGTTGAAGGGAGATTTGAGCAGCTCATACAATACAAAAGTATGTAGGGTACAGATTAGTGAGTTTCTGATGTATGATACTATCAAAATTATACATATCAAAGAAGAACTTCCCCCATTACCTTAAACTGCAAGAAATATAGATTGGATTTGAACAGGATTTAGTAGTATATGAATTTACTTTTAAAAACTTTTGCAAATAGAGTCTGAGATCTTCAAAGACTGCAGCAATTTGGGTTTTGACTACCAGAGGTGATATTTAATGCTGTCTTTTAAGCACTATAATTGCAGGGAGGGGAAAGTGACAGGACTGATTTTGTTGTTATCAGTGCAAATAATATTGCAGCAATGCTATAGCAAATTCTTCTTACGCTGCTTCAGCTATATTGGGCAGTGGATATTTAGTCAGGAGCTTGCTGCCCCAGAAATGACAGATACATTTTCTAGTTGTCTGCATGATGTGTCTAAACTAGAGGTGATTGAGGATTTTCTCACTTTTGGTGAAAATTCTGACCCAGATATTGTTCTGTGTCACAGCAGGTCATGGTAGTACAGACCGCACTAGCATACAAATTTCATTGTAAGCAGCCTTACTGTGCTTTCATTTTGCCAGATACTGAGGCTACCACCATTCAGCAAATGCCAACTGTTTAATTAAACCTTCTTCTGCCTGCCTGTGTATTGTCAGAGCATCTCTTGAGGTGCCCCCATATTCTGCAAAATGATCTGTTTATGGTTCATTCCTAGGCCTAGTCTCCTACTCATCTACTTTGCATACACATTAGATAAGACTCAGGCTCCTGAACTAGTTATGTCTTTCTGAGAGAAAAATCATGGAATAGTTCGAGGCATAATTCACTTTGGAGTTCTGCTCTCATAGGCAGGATGAACAAGACTACTGGTGACACTCTTTCTGGAGAAACAGAAATTACTTAATTGCTTCACAGTTATGAAATATTGGCAGACCTGTGTGAGGAGTTGAGTTTATCTCCCTCTAATTGCCTCAGCAATGTTTACCTTCCCAAAATGTTTCACACCATTGTCCCAGAGGACCACAAGCTCTGTGCTGACACTGGATCCCAATGTAAACAGGACTCACATCCTCACACTTGCTTTCACACTATTGTCTCAAGAGGAATCTCTTCTTATCTACAAGACTACAGACTCCATGATGATGGCCAGTGGATGCTGAGACTTGGCTGAGACAAGTCTCTGTGGATCTTCTCATGGACAGGACTCTCAAAAGGTGACTGACACAGCAGTTTCCCACGGTGTTTTCACACCATTACCACAAGCTCTGTAACAATAGCAACTGATAACCAGACAAGGCCACAGGTTCCACTCTCAGGAATGTTAGCATGAGACCAGAGCTGGCACAGGTAAACCACCTGTAAGACTGGTGCTGACACCAGCCAAATGTGTTCAACTGAATGGGACAGTGTGAATACATATGGGACTGGAAAAGGTATAAAACCCCAGAGGCAACAGGGAGAGTTTGAAGCTTCCCCACTGATCAAGCAGTGAGACCTCATCTGGATCCACAGAGGAAATCTCCAACAACTCAGACTTTGCTACTGGATCACTGGAACATCTGCTAGATCCATGGTGGCAATTACCTTTTTTTGCTTTACTACCCCTTGCTTGTTTCTTCATCCTTTTCTATATTTCTGACTTCTTCTCCTGCATACGTAAGCCAAATAAATTCAAATGTTTTGTCCAAATCAGCTTCTCAGTTCCTTCTTGGTTTCATTCAGGGATCCATGAAAGAACCATCCCTTATGCAAAAAGTGGATTGAGACACCCTGTAACTGATGTAGGTGGGTTTGTGTATTGTTTCAGAAAAATATGGGCACATGTGCACCATGAAAGCCCTCAGTGTGCTTCAAGTCTGCATTAGCTCAATACCAGCTTCTATCCCATCTAATTTTGTCACATTGGAATGAACTGCAGTGCTCACTGAAATCTAAACTACAGTGCTGTAGATACCTCACTGCCTAGCACCATATGGGTTAGTCATGCAGCTATGGAAATGCACACTCTCAATCAACTGTTTTGTGATAAATATAACCCGTTTCATTTGGATATTGTCTTGTCTGTCCTGGTTTGGGAGACAGATTAACTTTTCCTGTGATTCTATAAGCAGATACTCCCACATGTAGAGGGTCTGTTGACATAACTGGCCTTCATTTGTTTGGATGGTGGTCCCTCTTCATTGCCATAAATAATGTGCACCAGAACTGCCAGTTGGTGAATAAGATGTCTGTGAGACTGTGCTTCAGCAGGTTCTGTTCTGCCATTCACTACACATAAATGCTCAGGGCATTTCTGCTGTAATGCAGGAACCAGTTCAAGCAAGTCACACATTAAGGGTACCAGGGACAGATTATTTAAAAAACAACACCACAGTGTCACAGCTAAGTAAGCACAATATTAATTTGGTTGAAGCAGCTTGGGTATGTGGTATATCTGGCTATGCAGTATGATGGAACACTGTGGAATACGCATGCAAGTCTGCAACAGCTGGGAGGAAAAAAAAAGCACCTGTGAAGAAACAGTACCTGCATTAATGGACTTATCTGAAACAGTACCTGCATTGGACTTATCTGAAAGTGGATCTGTTGAATGGCACAGATCATGGAAATGGTTAGAACACACACCCCAAAAAAAAAAAAAAAAAAAAAAAAAGTGAGGGAATAATGAGAAAATGAAAAATACCTGTAATCCAGGAATGGGAATCATATATACAAATGGGTGTTTAGGCTTCAAGTGTACAGATATGAAGGGCAGAGCTTGATGGAATTTCTTCTAAGTGTTTGGTTCAAGGAACAATCTCTCCAGTAAGATGTTCATTTTACAAAAACTGTCAAGAATCTCAGTCTCCTGTTAAATTAAATAGCAGTCAGAAAATAGAGCAGATGCAGTAAACCATTAAAAATGGAGATTAATTTGATATGGATTATTCTAGCTACGTTAGTGTGCCACTTAATAAAAATCTTAATGTAGGAAACACTATAAATATGTCACTCATCATGAAGCTGCTTTAAACAAAGGGAATGTATTGACATAGCAAGATGAGTGTAGCCACTAAAATAACATACACAGTAATTCTGCTCTCTCACCCAAGAGCTGAAGAAAATGAAGTGTTACTAAGATTACAATGGCTGCAATCGCTTTTAATTTATTCATGCTCCAATGAAGTTTGATGCACATACTCCTGCCTGTGCTACACATTCATATTAGATAACAGGCAGTATTTTAGTAATGGGGATAGATATATATGAATTTAGGACTTCCTCTCTCAATGTTATTTATATTTCAAACCTTCTCAGGTCACAACATGAAGTAATTTTAGTAATTGCTTTTCACTGCCAGCCTACTTGTTTTCTCAGTGTACTTTCATAAGTTTTTGTCTTTCATGTCTTATTTCAATTTCCTTACCCCAACACTTCAGCTCAGTTCTTTTCACCTGAGTTTCTGACATGCAACTTTTTACTTTCTTCAGAATCTCTCACTTCACTCTTCCCTGTGATTTTCTCTATCTATTATATTTTTTCCTCATTCTCTCCAGTTCTTTTTAATTACCTTCTTTCTCTACTCTCAGCACTTCATTGCTCTGTCTTTTACTTTTTCTTATTAAACCCCTTACCTTTTTCTCTCTTAACTCATCACCTTTTATTTCCATTAGTTTTTCAGCCTTTGTTGTGTTTTTTTATTTGTTTGGTTGGTTGGGTTTTTTTTTTTTTGTTTTCCCCATTATGTTCACTGGTGATTTTTGTTTGTTTTTAGCTTATCGGCATATTCTCAAGTGTACCAGAATGCACCTGCATTGTTGTGTCAGTTAAAGAAACTAGTTAAAAGTGCTGGATGTGCTGGAACGTGTCCAGAGAAGGGCCACGAGGATGACTGGAGGGCTGGAGCACCTCTCCTATGAGGACAGACTGAAAGAGTTGGGGCTGTTCAGTCTGGAGAGGAGAAGGCTCAGAGGTGACATCATTGTGGCCTTCCAGTATCTGAAGGGGGCCTACAGGAAGGCTGGGGAGGGACTTCTCAGGATCTCAGGTAGTGATAGGACGAGGGGGAATGGAATGAAGCTGGAGGTGGGGAGATTCAGGCTAGATGTGAGGAGGAAGTTCTTCACCATGAGAGTGGTGAAGCCCTGGAATGGGTTAACCAGGGAGGTGGTTGAGGCCCCTTCCCTGGAGGTGTTTAAGACCAGACTGGATGAGGCTCTGGCCAGCCTGATCTAGTGTGGGGTGTCCCTGCCCATGGGAGGGGGTTGGAAGTAGATGATCCTTGTGGTCCCTTCCAACCCTGAGTGATTCTAGGATTCTCTGAAAAGGAACTAGTCTGATATGGAAACTAGTGAAAAGAGCCTTGAATGATTGGCTTAACAGGGACTGCCAGATCTTCTAGATTATGAATCTAAGACACAGGATGATTCTGTGATATAAAGACCTTATTTCAGTTCCCCTTTTTGATGACTTTTGACTATTTCAGAAGAGAAAACATAAAGAAAATATGGGGAACTGGAAAACTGAAAAAGAGACAAAATATAAAGGATGGAATAGGAAAGTGAAGTGGTCTAGAGGAATTATTATAGGAATTATTATCATTTCCTGACTGAGAACAAGGTCTGGGTGTTACATGTAACAGAGGACTATAGCTGTGAAGATGAGCACAATGGTGTCTGCAAGCTCTGTGACAAAGTGGAGACATTCAATTTTTCTCTTTTTTTATTCTTAAGCTGCCCATAATACCTGTAACCTTTTTTTCTTGAATGCTTTCCTTCTTGCAGCTCAGTATCTGTTGGTGCTTTGTCAAAAAGGAATTTTGGAAACTGTTTTGGTGGATAGCAAAGTTCTGTTAAACCTGATGTGCTATTATCCACATTTTGTTATTAATAAACACTTTTGCAAGGTTTGAGTAGACCATGCATATAGTATCTACCACACAATACTGACTTCATAGAGTATGGCATTTCAGGAGCTAAGTGTGGCCCAATTAGTCCAGTAACTTGTTTTACAGTAGAGTCACACTGAAAATCACTATTGTAAATCCTCTGAAGGTGAGCAAGGACAAGTAAGCAGACATAATGTATTGCTATTAATCAGTAAACATTGTGATGTTAATATAACATCTCCTCCAGTAGCCTTAGTACAACATATGCTGTGTTAGTAGCAGATGTCACAAATTCTGAGACCTTACATGACATGTGCTGTCTCTAAAACAGAAAAATCACTTCCATGTGGAAAATATCTCCATATCTTAAAGCTTTCTGTTCTGCTGTTTAGAAGTTTTGACCACTGGTATTGCATTTTACAAGGAAGTTAGTCTACAGTTCTTAAGATGTTCCCATTTTTTAAATGCCCTTTCAAAAAATTTTTTTTTTTTTTCACAATTATCATCTAAACAGACTGACAGGAGGGAAGGATATAAGAACTGGATTTGATAAACAACAGCGTATAAAAGCTTATTGGATAAAACATTCCCTCTTTAAATAGTGCTGCAGATATCTGTACTGGAACACCTATGTTCAATGTAAACATTTAGGTTTTGCAGATATGCTTCAAAAGTTTGTAAAAAATTAGGAAAATAGTTGCAATCATGACAGGAGCTAGGAAACCTCCCATCCCTTCCACCCTGAATATTAGATTAGTGATAGGACTAGGGGGAACGGAATGAAGCTGGAAATAGGGAGATTCAGGCTAGATGTGAGGAAGAAGTTCTTCACCATGAGAGTGGTGAAGCCATGGAATGGGTTATCCAGGGAGGTGGTTGAGGCCCAGTCCCTGGAGGTGTTTAAGACCAGACTGGATGAGGCTCTGGCCAGCGTGATCTAGTGTAGGGTGTCCCTGCCCATGGCAGGGGGTTGGAACTAGATGATCCTTGTGGTCCCTTCCAACCCTGACTGATTCTATGATTCTATGATTCTATGATCTCTTCTCCCTAGGAACAGTAGCGACAGAACAAGAGGAAATGACCTGAAATTGAGCCAGGAGAGGTTTAGATTGGATCTTAGGAAAAAATTGTTTACTGTAAGAGTTGTCAGTCATTGGAATAGACTGCCAAGGGAGGTGGTAGAGTCACTGTAGATGTGGCACTTTGAGACATGGTTTAATGGCTAGGTGGCATTAGGTCAACAGTTTGATTCAATGATCTTAGAGGTCTTTTCCAACCAAAATAATTCTGTGATTCTCTGATTCCATTTGTCTGACAACTGCCATTCAGTCTGTTCATCAGCATCCCAGAAAAAGAGGAAAAAAAGTATATCAGCCAGGCTTTCCAATGGTAAATTTTAGTCATGGCAACTGTTCTGACAAGCCTTGTACATTTAAACAATGCATATTTTAACATACTAAAATTCAAAGTCTTTGATCTAAGTCCAAGGAGTGCTCACTGATGTACAGCATACTTTGCATGATTTTGTAACTGTTCTGCAAAAGTTAAGATCATCCAAACACTATAGAAAGACAAAATAAGCACATTCTTGCTCTGCACCCATCTCTCCTACCTTATTAAGTCATGTCAAGAATGTAGATTTCAAGTAACAGCAATATCCTTTGATAATTGGTGATAACAAGAAGTCTCTTCATAAAGAAAGATAGTAGGAAGCAAACACAAGCCTTATGGATCAGAAGGATTTTGTCATACTCATTAATCTTGAATTTCCCATCTAATTATGTGTGTCCTCTTTGCTGATTTTACTGAAATGTGAGAATTATTTGTGTCTGAAGGGGTCTAGCCTCTATCTAAATAATTCTTTAAAAATCAGCTTCCACAAATCCATCACCTTCAAAGGAAGTGTTAAAATAAGATTAATAAGTTCTGAAATTGTGTTCTTCCCAGTGAGAGAGACAGAAAAAAATGAGGTCCTACCACCTACCATGTTACAGGCAAGAAAACTGCTCCAACAATTCACTCAGCACCTTCTGTGAGGTATTGAACTTCTATCTCTCTGAGACTTCCATAGGCTATTTCACAGAATCCTGAAGAGAACTCTAGAGGGAAAGCATTGCTTGTGATGTACTTAGCTAAAGAGCACCAACTGCGTTTTATTAAGTACTTTCTTTCTGCTTAAGGAATCAGTCAATGTCTTCCCATATAACCCTGTAGAATTAAAATCCAATGAATAGAGTATTGCACTCCATCATAAAAGATGATATTTATTAAATACACATTATAAAAAAAAATAATTGCTGGATACATGCCAAGCTTGCTGTGAATCCCTGAAATGCTTTTAGGTAGGACTGGATCCATTTTCTCAATTCTAGCAGAGTTTATTTTTAAAACATATCTTATCACACTGGCATAAGATATGCTGTACTGGCATCTCATCCCCAGATTTTATTGCCATGATTACAGCTTTCAGCAGTCAGGTGAAGAACTCCATAAAAGTGTTCTGAAATTGCATTTTTTAAATTCCACCCCTGCCTACAACAATAAACTCAGAAGAACTTAAATTTCAATAAAATAACTGAGTATTTAATTTTCCTCCACTCTGGATCTGCTACCTTATATCTACTCTGTCAGCTATTAAATGTTCAGTCCTGTAAATCCTGCACATGATCTTCAGAATGTGCAGACACCAAAGCATATATGACTAAAGAATGCTGCTGCTTTTGTTGTGATAGATAAAACTTCAAGTTAGAATACACAATCCTACTCTCTGTGTTTACAGTAAAAGGAAGGAGAGACGAGGGAGTAAAATTAATTTAATTGTGCAACTGTACATGTATTTCAAGGCCAGGACAAAGAAGCCATTGCATAAACACTAGACCATTTTCTGGTACAACCAGCCACACAGAGAAGGGCTCCTCGTTGTGTTAGGACATAAAATCAATGTCTTGAAAAAGTCAGAAATAGGAACACGAAAGAGCAAGGTGTTGTATCTGCAAAGGTTACATATATCCAGTTCGGTATTTAGGGTATCAGACTTAGTAAAGAAAAAAAAAAAAAAAAAAAAAAAAAAAAAAAAAAAAAAGAAAAGGGCAAAAATCATTACCACTCAGAAGGGTGTAGCAATGTGTGACAAAATAGGCTATTTAGTAAGTTTCTGTTTATGTGCTTAACAAGACAGATTTAGATGGTTCTAAAAAACTGCTCTCTGTAATAATCACTCCAATAAACTGCTTAGAAAATCATGTTTTATCAATACTTCTGTTACGAAAATAATTGGCAAAATGAAGCAAAACTGAGGAACCCTTGTAGATATTTACAGGGCAATATGTGCTGCACTTCAGAAACACTTTATAGGGTATTATCTTCACAGGCCTGAACCTGTGAAAGGGGGCATGGTGATCAGCTAACTTAGACTATACTGGGGAAAAAACTAGTACCAAAATACAGAATGTTTTAATTTCAAAGGGACCTTTAAAGGTCATCTAGTTCAACTCCTCTGCAGTGATCAGCGACATTTTTAACTAAATCAGATTGCTCAAAGCCCTATCCAACTGGTACCTTGGATGTTTTCAGGAACAGAGCCTCTACCACCTTCTCTGGGCATCCTTCTTCAGTGTTACACTGCCCTCACCATAAATGATTTCTTCCTTATTTCTAGTCTAAATCTACCCTCTTTTAGTTTAAAACCATTAACCCTTGCCCTGTCACAACAGGCTCTGTTAAAAAGAGGGGTACATTAAAAAGAGTGGGGGAAACAGGTCAAGGGGAAACAGGTCAAGGGAGACTCTCCTCCCCTCTGCTCTGCCCAAGCAAGACTGCATCTGCTATATTGTGTCTGATTCAAGAGGGACAGGGATATACTAGACAGCATCCAACAGAGGGCTATGAGGATGATTAAGGACTGGAACATGCATCTTAAGAGGAAAGGCTGGGAAACCTGGGGCTGTTTAGTCTGGGAAAGAAAAGACTGAGAGGGGATCTTATTAATATTTGCAAATATCTGAAGGGTGGGTGTCAAGAAGAGGGCCATAGTCTTTCTTTGATGGTATCCTTTGATAGGATGTGGGGCAACAAATACAAACAGGAACACAGAAAGTTCCACCTGAACATCACAAAAAATTCTTTCTGCTCAGTATGCCTGAGCACTGTAACGGGCTGCCCAGTGAGGTTGTGGAGTCTCCTTCTCTAGAGACTTCCAATACCCACCTGGATGCACTCCTGTATGACCTACCCTAGGTCATCCTGCTTTGCTAGGGTAGTTAGACTTGATGATCTTCAGAGGTCTTTTCCAACCCCTACCACTACATCATTCTATGATTGCTCCCATCTTTCTTATAGACCCCCTTCATGCACTGGAAGTCCACAATTACCTCCCTCTGGAGCCTTCTCCAGGCCGAACAATCCCAACATTCTCAGTCTTTACTCATAGGAAAGATGCTACATCCCTCTGATCATTTTTCTGGTCATCCCCTGGATTGTATCTAACAAGTCTTTCCTGTGTTGAGGATTTCAGAAGTGGACACAATACTCCAGTTGGGAGCAGAATAGAGGGACAGAATCACCTTCCTTGACCTACTTGTCATACTACTTTTGATCCAGCCCATCATACATTTTACCTTCTGGTCTGTGAGTGCACATTGCCTGTTCATATCCAGTGTTTCATTAACCAGTATCCTCAGGTGTGTCTCCACAGGGTTGCTGTCAATCACATCAGACTCCAGCCTGTATTGATACTGGAAGTTGCCCAGACCTAAGTGCAGGCTTGCACACTTTGCCTTGTTGAACCACATGAGGTTCACAGAGAACCACTTTATGAGCTTGTCCAGGTTCCTCTGTATGGCACCCCATCTCTCCAGTGTGTCAGTTCCACCATTCAGCTTGGTGTCATCTGAAAATTTGTTGAGGGTGCACTCAATCCCACTGCCTATCTCATTTACATCTTAAGTGTCATTCAGTGTTAGGATGAAACCAGGACTCCTAAAAGCAGAGGACCGCATCTGATTAACAGTGACAAGGAGGCTCATCTAGATCCTAGTCTGAGCTGATGGAACAAGGATTAGTCCCAGATTAGTGTTATAATCGCTGACATCTTGACTATTCAAAGAACAAGTATAGAGATGGTTCTCAGTCTGGTCCTATCAATTCTTTTCTGAACCAGAGAAACCTTTACTGTCAAAATTCCTTCTCTAAGGGAGTTATCAGTTTACGTGGAAACTTCCTGATTAGTGTAATTACATGGCCAATGGGATGGCAAATTGTCTCAGTTCCAAATCTACTAGCTATTTCATTCTTTTCCTGCATTAACTCTCAGTTTAGCTTTACAACAAAAATGGGAAAAAATACAATGGCTTCTTTAACATACTGATTTACAGTGGAAAAAAATACATGGTAAGCATGTTTATTGGAATGAGGGAATGCACTATGCACTGCACATGCATTCCTAGAAGGTATCTCTACCAATCTTGTTCACAATAAGAACACTGTGATAGTGTTTCAAGGAAAATTGATGTATTTTGTATGGGAAACACAGTAACATGAAATGTAGCCATGACTTTATTGAAAGCACTACCAAAATATATCCAACATATAAAATAAAAGGAAACAGAAAACAAAAGAGGGGGAAAAAAATCAAGAAGAAGAATGTTAAGGGAATAAATTTGCAGGCATACACTGTGTATCATAGTCTGTTGTTAAAGTGGTGTAATCCAGCGGCAAGTCACCGAGATTTCCCCTGAGACAGAATGGCTCCTGTTACTCCACTCAGTCTTAGCAAAAAGCAGATGTGTGTATTGAAAAGCATTGCTACAATATATAAATTTTCATTTGTCTTGGGATCTAGTCACAGATATTTCTGAATCAGAACTAAAATAAATATATATACAAGTGAGATTAAAGCTGCAGTGTGAATTTCTGCACATCATATGATGCTCAGGACATGCATAAGCAATACAGTTGGAGGGGGCAAGGAATAGCCAAAATCCCTAAATCTCCATCAAATATATTTAGTTTTATGCAAAACATTCCAATATATTTTTATCAAAGTTACTCAAATTTATGTTGTTGCCTGTCCTCCCAGAAGCAAATGTTTCATTAACTGTTATTGTCCAACTGCCTTCTTTCTGTCTACTTTCCTTTGACCACAATCAATGCCTTTAAACAGAATAGGTTTACAAGGGAAAATAGACACAAGACATTCTGATCCAGGTCATAAGATGAACAACTGGGAAAAAGAAATAAATGAAACAGGGAGACTTGAAATCAGAAAATCTTGGTAAGAAGAAGTAAAGGCCCACTATTACGAGATTTAAAGCAGTGATGGGCAGTACACGGAATGACACTTCAATTTAAATGGAATGCAGCAGCATTAGGGTTAGATCCTGCTGTGTAGTACAGTGCACCTCTGACACAGCTCTCCTCTGCTGTCTGCCCTACTGTGCTCCTGCCAGCCTCAGGGCCCTTTCTCATTACAATTTTGAAACAAAGTTATCCTAGGACAGAGTCAGATCAGAGGCAGTGTGGCTTCAATAGAAGCTATAAATAATTTATTACTAGTCTTGAGGTTTAAGGCTTAGGGTATTTTGTTCACATCTTGACTAGTAGATTTGTCATTAAGGTGATATTCTGCATGTACAATTACCTCTAAATGAATATATTAGAAATAAAAGCTTGCAGAAGAAGCTTCTAATATATGTATTGAAAGACCTATGAAATGTTCACCCAAGCTGAAATTGTCCTTTGCTGAAAAAGACTGGCAAAAGCCCTGTCTCCTTCATACTTTCTACACCTGGATGATGCCAGTGAGCAGTGAGTGATTTCAGTGAAAGACAGTTATTCCCAGGTGAACAACACAAAGGATTCTTTTGTATCTTTAATGTGTAAGGTAGATGAGAAGGGTAAAAATACAATGTATGTAATTTTCCTGAAGCTACAAATCTAAGGCTTCCAATGCCTGGCAAAGGTGTGTCAGGATAATAACTTTTCTCCTATTGCATAATAACAGATTTAAAGTCAGAGAATATGATATACATTGCTTTTCCTTTAACATTTATGCTTATTTATAGATGTAATCACTGAATGTGAATGATTGTTTGAAAGTCCTTTTATTTCTTTCATTGAAGAAAAAAACAAACCATAATATCAAAAGGAAACAAAAGTCCCACAGTGAACATCAGAAGACATTCACGTTGTAAGACTGGTATGATGATAGTAAAAGCATACAACTTTATGTCCAATACATTTTACCTAATGCCAGTAACAGTATAATATCAAATTAGACAGACAATATCTCTGGTCTAGAGTAACAGTACCTATATTCCTCAGTTTATTACTGACATTGTTCCTGAAGAGCTGATCACTGATGCTTACACTGACAACTCTGATTTAAAATTATCTTATTATTGGCTCCTCCAGGACTATGAGAGCAGGTGAGGATTAATAACACTGGAATCCTGGATGACTGAATTCTTCAGATCTCTCAAGTTAGCTGGTTCTCACATGCTAAACCAGACATTTACATCATGTCTTTTTAGTCCCTCAGAAGGTCCCTCACTTTCCTCCCTGCTTTGTACACTAATGATGTATCATATGAGAAAAATTTATATACTGTGTTAAAAACAATGATCGCTTTTGAAACCTAAACCTTTGTGGGAAGATGAAGGTTTGGGTGTGAAAAAGGTCTAGCGAGAAAAAGCAAACAAATAGTGAAATTGCATGATGCAAAGTAGGAAAGGTTCAGTTCAGGAAGGGATATGATATCTGAAAGGTAGGATCAAAGCTTTAAAGAAATGATGACCCTTAAACCAGCTTTAACAAAAGATGACCCTTACTAAAAATGAATTCTATTAGTAACCCAGTCTTGGCAGTCTTTTCACTTCTGCACAGCCTTATTTTGCTCACCACATGCCATGATTTTTGGCTTTGAAATTTAGGAACTTGCAAATGATACTATGTAATCGTTAGTAGAAAGAACTTCACCAGCAATAATGTTGGAGTGTGGTTTTTGTCTGTCCTTTATGATCATAAAGTGAACACCTTTTACTGACACTTTCTAATCTGGTACAGTGATAGAGGGAGGTACAGGGAACAATACCTGTTAGACTTTTGGCTTCATTTCATTATCATAACACACAACTTCTTAATATTTAAATATTGTCCATTGTCTCAGATAAGACTTTCCATTAGCTAAACTCAATATTTGCAGTGTTCAGGTTATTTTTACTATGTGTCTATGGAAACACAAGGTAAGGTATATGCAGATAAAGAAAAGTAAACATTTCAATCCATAATCTTCATTAAATTTGGCAACGTTCACAATATCGGTTTTGTCCTGAGGTCTAAACAACCTGTGATCTAAATACTCAGTACAAAACCTCTACAAAAGTATTTAGACTTGGAAATTACCAGCAAACATTTATTAAATAAATCTTTATTTCTCAAAGGCAATGAATTAAGAGTATATTTGAAATGATGGATCAGATGATGAACAAAAATCTAAAGTGCACTGTGGGGTTTCAGTGCCTGTCTTGTGCATATAATGTTTTAAAAAACTAAACTCAAATGGAAGTGTTCATTTTCAGACAGCTTGTGGTATAGATGAGGAATTGTAGTGGTTTGAATCAGAATAAAACAGGTCAAATCGAACCAACGGGTTAACCTGTCTATTTTCCCAAGACAGAACTGAGGGGAGAGTAACACACAAAAACTCCTCATTCAGACCCCAAAAAAGTGTGAGATATGACTAGTGTTTATGGGTCAAAATCAGAAAAAAACTTAGCACAAAATGGATATTTACTTTGGCCTATTTGCAGAAAAAGCACATGGCAAAGCAGCAGCAAGCAGAAGCAAGCAAGCCAAAAGCCCAAGCTCACCCACACCCCTTTGTCCCACTGTCATCCCAGCAGAAAAGACCCACACCACAAAACCAGGAGCCCAGAAACAGCAACCAGAACAGGAAGCCTCCCATGTTGCAGTCTGAACCTCAAGCCCCATAATACTTTGCTCCAGTCAGCACTTTCATTTTTGAAGCTGGCATGGTATGAATAACAGCAGCAGGTTCAACTCATTCCATGACAGGAATTGTAAATGAATGTATACATTCATCAGAGTTTAGACTACAAGCTTTAGATTTCATTCAGCCTTTTTTGCTAAACTTATTTTTATACTTGGACATTTTCTCAAATGACAGCCTGATGGGCAGTCATTCAGATGACCTGTTTCATAACTGTGGCATTTTTAGCACTAAGCTCCAGTTCTAAACAATGATACCCCCTGAATACATTCAAAATTATTTGATCAAGCCAGATGTTCTTCATCACAATTAATTATAATTTGAAATGATAAGAGCTTTCTCAAGCCATGATGATCATGTATTTTTACCATTATTTTATGCATTTTGAATTGAATTTTGAAATTTTAACTGTTTGGTTGAATGTGTTGTTGATAGTGTAAGTGAATTCTCTGAGCTGTAGTCGGCAGCTTACTTAGTAGCTTCTTGTGTGATTAACAAATAACAAAAGAAAATGAAAGAATGTGAAGGTAAAAAAATAAAATGAAATTGCAGTTTCCCAATGAAAAGCATGTGACTGCACAAGCTGTTGTTTGGAGTTTTGTTGTCTTTGTTTGTTTGCTTTTCCCCCTACAGTTCTCAGGATTTAAAGATCTGTTTGTGTTCTGTATCACAACAAAACCCCAACCTTTTCTGCCCATTTTCAGGAAATAGAATGGTATCAAACAGGCCAGGTTTTTAATGTCTCTCTTTTCATCCCTGGAGGTAACAAAAGAGTCTGTCTTGAATCCAGTAGCCTTTTGTTAAAATCAACACAAGTCTATTAAGTGCACCAGTTTTAACAGTAAGTCATATCAAAAACAAGAGCTAAAAATACTTTTGCTAGTTTTCATACCTACGTTACACCTCCAGATCTGAGTTTCCATTAGGATCCCCAATATATGTAACAAATAAAATATGTACAGTTTTAAACAAGTATACGTAGTGAGGATTATTTGAGCTGCATGAAAAAAAAAACCCCAAAGTATATAGGACTACATAGCACTGCAGCAACGTCTTCTCACTGTTAGGGAATACCTTTTACCCACTGAAACGCTAGTTTGGGTTTGTGATATTCTGAAAGTGAAGAGTTCAGGTAAAATAAGCAATACCACATTTTTTAAGTGGTTGGATGTAATTTTTCAAATACATTGTCATTCAAAAGACATGAGAAGAATCTTTTATGGAGTATGTAGATATCTACATGTACACATGCACACAGATATACATACATTTGCAGATTATGTTGTCACACACATAATATCTATGAATTCCAGAAGAAATATTTTGAAATCAGGTAGGCAGCTGTGCTGTTTTTGGTAAGTATTCAAACATAACAGTGGAACCATAAGGCACCTAACTGCTGATACTTGCAAACACAATGAGTTCAACTGTTATAATTTTCCACAAGTGCCATGGGGGTTTTGGAGGCTGCTTTTTCTTGTTATTGTGTTTTAATTAATTCAGCATTTGTAAGCTGATGATTTGAATGCAGAAGTCACTACAAGAAACATCCAAGAAAATTAGATACAATTCAAATAAATGCAAATTCACCTTCCTATACCTAATATAACCTTGTGTCATTCTCTCTCACACACACAAAACCCCCAACAACAACAAAACAGTGTGGTTAACCATGTGAAAATATTGGTGCATTCTCCTAGGAAGTATGACAGGAACCTTAATTGCTTAGAAATTGGATGAGGGAAAAATGCCATTTCTTCAGCATCAGATTTTAACTGCTTCTGAAAGAACTATTGAATGTTGTATATGGTTTTGCATTTGCTCTAAGGATGCTTTTGCCGTGGCTTACTTTTCTTTTTTTTTTCTTTTTTTTAACTGAGGAAAATATTTTTAAAATTTAAACATTAAACCTAGTTTATATTCTTTTTCTCTTTGATTCCTCTGTGCTGCCTTTCATTTGAATAACTATAAGGCACTGCACTGGACAGAGTTTTAGAAAACACAGCTGAAAGGCAATATAAGACATACAATTATTTCAGGCAATATTTATGCTGACTCTAAGCAGCCCTGCTTCAAGCATTTCCTTGAGGTCTGTAGTACAGACCAAGCTTAGTTCAGAAGATGAGGTTGAGCATTTCCAGCAAACTCTTTGCTGTAGTCTTGCACAATATAAGAGCTCCAATTCTCCAAATGGGTGCTCTGACATACAGTCAGAATTGTTTGCAAATACTTGTTTCAGGAACTGTTAGGTAGCAGGACACAGCATACATGCTTTAAGAGCTACTTCTTACGTCAGAAGACCAAGGAATATGAGGGATAATTGGTTAAAGAAAGACAGTTGTTACAGGATTTTTTTTATATCTTGATGAGTTCTGTGCCTTGTCTATCTAAAGAACTTGAAGATATAAGAGGTAAAATAAGTGGAAATGCAGTCACTGGGAGTGTTTGGGTTGGAGTCAGGTGCCCAGAGACAGCAGCTGGCTAATGAGGTCCTGTCCATGGGAAGATCAACGCTGTCCAGAATATGGGAGAGACAGGAAATGAAATGAGACAGGAAGTTAAAGATGAAGAGATAATGCATGTGTATAAGCAGAATATCTAGAGAAACTGGATGAGCCAAGGAACTGGGAAAGAAGGGTGAGAAAAAACTACAGATCAGAACAAGGTGAAGCAAATTTCAGTGAAGAAAAACAAATAAATGTGGGATGTGAGAGAGGATATAGGGACAAATTTGAAATGATTGTCCAAAGAGACTGAATAAAAAGCTGATTGAAAGTGAACTTGCAAGAGAAACGGTAAGAGAAGAGGGGAGGGCAGACTGGAACTGGAATGGGAGCCTAAACCAGCAAAAATAATATTTTCTGGACAAAGGTCCTTGGCTTGTGACAAGAAAGCTGTGAGAGCATACTCATGCACAGTGAGGTGAGCTGTTAGGCCTTATTTGGGACCAAAAAAAAAAGAGGACCCAAACTAAAAAAATGTGCCAGAAAGGGCAAACCTGTCATCAAAACATAATAAATAGCTTGGAGTGATTCTGTTCTCTGCCTGTCAGCTAATATTTGTGAAACCTGACTGTCAGATGTCCCATAACTGATCAATATTGTGCCATATAGAGGATAAGAATCTACTCCCTTACTTGGAACAGATGTTAAAAATGTGCATGGGTAAGCTAAAATAGTCAATATTGCAAGCACACTATGCAGAGGAGAAGGAAATTTGCTTAAATTCCATCAATAAGTAATACATTGCAAAGTTGTTGTTTTTTCTTGTTAGATAGTAGTGAATTTAAATATCAGTTAAAAAATTATGCAGAGTGCAAACTTCAGCATGGAAAAGGAAAAGAATGCCATAATACATCGCTGCACAAACTCAAGATCTTTTCTAACATATGATTTTCTTCCTGTGAGTGAATTGCACTTTTTTTTTCTCTTTTATATAGAAGACTTGAGTACAAATGCAGTTACCACATTGATAAGAGAATATCGATCTCATCAGAAAATTCATATATAAGCCCAAATGTAATAGTGGGCAAAAAGTGAAAATCTTTGAAAATGTTTTCATGAAGCTCACCTTTGTGTTCCTGGGGCAGTCACATGCCTTCTTATTATGTGAGTCCACCCATAAATGATTGACCTGTTTCCTCTTGCACCTTTCCATTTCTAGTCTGACTTGTGAGGAGGACAACTGGAATGCTGGATCTTCAAACAGGTGGTCTTTGTGGAAGCTCAGTAGCCCAGAAAGGTAAGTGAAAGTCAAGGCAGATGGAAAATCCAGAGCAAATCATCTTGAAGAAATGGGCAGTATGGCTATTTGCCATCTGGGCAGCCTGTGAAGAATAGGAAAGGTACAAGGACACTGTCCAAGCAGAAAACACAGACATCCTGGCAATGCAGTAAGCCTGTGAATCTGAGAGCCTTAAGGAACCATATGGCATTGTACATACCATGGCAGCTTGATGATCTGACTCTCTCTCCCGGATCTGTAATTTCTATTGAAAACTGTGAGCAGCCACTGGGATTTGTTTTGTAATAGTATCACTGAGGGCCTCGTGAATGTTCTGCTCTGAGATCTCTCAAACATGTGGCAGGATCAGAGTGCTTAAGACAATGTAGTTCTTGGTAATATTGCAAAAAGTAGATTTCTCTTGGCAAGCTAAACTGGAATTTTGCTAGACAGAAGATAGGATTAGAATGATAGAAATATAGAGTGTGGCAGTTTACGCTGGGTGCCTCCTGCTGCTGCCACATGGGGTGCACCTCTGGTGTCCCGAGGGTCCAGCCCCGTGGGTGGACACAGGAAGCTGCATATTTCATACCCATAATGTCCTGCTCCCTATAAATCCATCTGTAAGGTCTCACACTTCCTCTTTCTTCCCTTGCTGTTCCCGTGGGAGATGCTCCCTATCTGGTAATGGAAGGGGAGTTATCTCAAGGCCTCTTAGACCTGGCTAGACCTAATGCCAGGAGGAGAAGGGGGAAGGGCAGTCTCAGATCTGGCCAGCTGAGATTAGCTTAACAGTGGAAGGGGGAGGAAAGAGCCCTGGGGGGTTTGGCTGTACCCTCAGGTAGGGAGAAGGGGAAATGATGGGATGTTTCTGGGTATACTATAAGGGACTCTCTATGCTTCGGGATCTCCTTTGTCACTGTGCTTGTAGCTTCTGTAAAACACTCACTGCTTTTCCATTTAAACTTTCCATCACTTCTGCAATCCGTTTGTCTGGGTCTCATTTTTTCTGCCTCAGTGGGAGGCAAGGGAGGATCTGCCTTCCACCTGCCACACAGAGAAAGAGGATAAAGAAATAAAACAATTCAGGAGGGATGGAAGAACAGGAACCCAGTTTTAACAGGTTGTGTTGTGTAGAAATTAGCTACATCTCATCAAATACTTTATTTTTCCAGCCTATTCCTCTTGGAATGCTTGGCAGGGTATAGAAAGCAAAGCCCAAATACAAATCTGCCCAATGCTAAAATCACAGGAAGTGGCAGTCTGGAAAAGTAGAAATGAAATTGACAAATCAGCACCGCTTTGAAGACTCTCTAATCAGCATTATCTAAAGAGTGACCTTCCACTCAGCATAATCAGCAAATCAAACACTTTTTGGATGTATTATTATAAGAGTCTCTTCCAAATGCATTTCAGCTCCTTCCAGTACCTTATAATGTTCTGACAAGGACTTCACAAGTCAGCTTATTGCAATTCTTTCAACCTGAGCAATCCACTTCACCAATCTGATAAACAATTTTATGTAACAGGCTGAACCAACACTGAAATTGTGAGCTGGCATTTGTTACTTTGGACTTGGACAACTTAGCACACAGTCTTTTGCACAATCTTTCTCTAGGAGAATGAACTTTTAAAGTGCATCAGCTGTAACAACTGATATGTGGGCAAGTGACCAAGTAGATGACTCCAGGGCAGTCACAGTTCAGCGAGCATCTTTCTTCCTTTCTGCAAACTGATCTAAGTCATGTCCTTCCCTATCACTCTCCCAGTATGTCCCAGCCCCACAGACATTTTATAGACAGGCTGCCCTATCCAGTACTTAGTTTAGGAAAACAAAATATTGCAGAACAAACAAAACCCTATTGTAATTATGAGGGGAAAGAAATAGCTCACCTTAGATATCTTTTTGCATGACAGATTAATTTCCACACCGTGGGATTGTGAGTTTGGAAATTCAAAATGGAGGACATACTATGTTTTGAATATTCAGACCAAAAATGACTGAATGATTAATCCTGAACAAACACTGTCTAACATAATGCAGAACAAATACAGGTGATCCTGCTCTGGCAAGAGGGTTGGATTAGATGAGCTTTTGAGGTCCCTTCCAGCACCTATCATTCTGTGATTCTGTGATATTTTGTTTCCCATCTCATCTTTCTAGCTGTGATTTCTGTCTTAGCTGAGGTGGTATATTTCTGAAGCTTTCAGCAACCTGATCCTTCTTGGTCCATGAGCTGCTTCAAAATGTTTTCTGCTTTAATGACTAGATTTTCCATTTCAGTGGTATGTGTCTGCTTGTGTATTTGTCCCTTCTGTGCACTCCTTCTCAATGTAATTAAATATTACAAATGTCCATTACAATATATGCTGGATAAGAAAACTCCCAGCAACAGTGCCAGATGAAATCCTCCAGCTCATATCACTGTAGCTAATGCACAGACCTTCCAGCAGCCGGCACAAGTGTATGTATGCTTTCATTCACTGTCCTGTATCCAAAAGTTGGTTGTTTTTTGGTTGTTTCTTGTTGTTTGGTTTGTTTTGGTTTGCTTTGCTTTGTTTTGTTTTGCTTTGCTTTGCTTCGCTTTGTTTTGTTTTGTCTTTTGTTTTGTTTTGTTTTATAACCTCTGGCCAGATCTGATGCTCTTTCTTCTTGCATGGATCTAATTTTTCAATAGCAAATCCTACAGGGTCCTGTTCCTTTCTGTCTGACATAAGATCAGATGTCCAGAAAAAGTTCTCTGAAAATAGGTGGTCAACAACTTAGAGAAATGAATAAGGTGCAAACAAAGAAATAACCCAGATGGTAGAGAGACTGTGATGTCAGCAAGGTGGGAAAGAGACATGGTTACTTGTGTTGGAGTACACAGGAATAATTAATCAATATACCACTCAGTACAGATTTATGATATCAAAACAACTGTAAAAAGAGGGCAGTGTTTTTAACTAATGATTTTATGTAGCTTTGAAGAATAATATTGCCAAATGGATGGTAAAGGGGAGTGGAGAAGGTGTATGCTGTCCTGTAAATGGTTTTGGATATAATCCTGAAAAAAGACTTAATTGTATTTAATTGTTAAAAGATCAAAAAGCATTAACTCTATAAAATGTTGTATATTTAACTGTTAAAGTAACATAAGAAGTGTCCTGAGTAAGGGGATTCCTCATGTAGTGCCAAGCTTTCTAGAGTGTGCATCTCAGTCTCTCACTCCTCAAAAAGAATGATATACAAACAATAGTAAGTTAGATAATAAAGCTATCCCTCCGACTCTAGTCATTCTGTACTATCATGCCAGGTATGTTTCACTTTCTTCCAGTACACACATGGATGTTAGGGGGCAATTCACACTTTCAAGCTTATGTTTCTTTGTCTAAGAGTTCATGTGGACATCCACTTCAGGCTCCCATAATCTTGGATCCTCGTTTTTACTTTTCTTTTAAGCTGTGACTCTAAAAAAGTAAATTCAGATTTGAGATAAACAGTGTCAGGTTAGGAAGACTCATTAGTTTCATGGTGGCTCAATATTTCTGAGGGCAGACCTGTGTTTGGTTTTGTTCTGCTCACAACAGCTTAAATGCCACAGCATCTGGGAGGAGCCTGAGTGGGACATCCTGGCCGTGTATTTGACATAACACACTTACCTCTAAGTGGTTAACTAAATGGGAAGTGCTTATACTAAGGTTAGCAATGCCCTCTGCATAAGGTAATGTTCATGGAGAAGGTGTGGCTGTGTGCTGGCCCATCTAGGAACCTGGAGCATTCTGAAGGTAATGTGTTTATGAGTGAATCTGCCCCAGAGATTGAAGTTTTACAGCCCAGCTAAATTCCTGGTGAGATTTTTATTTACCTCCTGGGGCAAATAGCAATTTAAAATAATTTAAAGCAGCAAATGAAGACAGTTCATTTAAGCAAACCAGCAAGCCTTTTCATCAGCACCGTTTGCATCATGAATCACGGTCTGTGATCACAGTCCACAAGCTAGGAGAGAACAATACCCCATTGTATATTGTTTGCTGCCTCTCTCTTGCCCAGTGTTTTATCTACAACACTTCATACCTATGTTTTGATGAAGGAACAATGAAGGACGCTGAGAACAATAAAACATATCACAGTAAAGTCCTTTTATAAAAATATATTAATATCAAATGTTATTTCTAGCAAAATAAATAACTTGCCTTACAGAAGGCAGGCAAAACATATCTTGACACAGCTTGGAAGATTCAGCAAAGCAGTTTTCAATTTTAACAAAACCCTTCAATATCTAGGACATTAAAACAGTGAATGCTTTTGGTATAGAACATATTTTTAAATCAGAAGAGTTTGTGTGCATGTGCATTTAAATAGTTGTGATACAATTTTTAACCAGCACTGCTGACACCACGAGGGGTCTATTCTCCCTCTCTCTGTTATTGTCATTTTAAGGCAATTTCCTTCCTTAGGTTTTCTGTAATTTGATTTTTCTCCATTTCATTTCTCGTCCACCCATCCATCTTTTCCTTCTAAGCTTATATCAAGCATCAGTTGGAGACCAGAATGAAAAGATGTGATTATATTAAAATAAATGTGTCTGATTTTCATAATGATGACAGATATGAAGCTTATTTGTCCCTTGGAGGTAATGATTAAATGTCTCTGGTTTTGTATTGAGGAAACCGAGGCTGAAGTTGAACAGTAATGTTGAATTTTTACCCTTTGGTCTATTTAATGTGACAGTTTAGGCTCATGATCACACAAATTATCAGCATATGATAAAAATATGTTCTATAATTGCTAATGTTTTCTTTATTTTACATTTTGGTTTATAAACATATTAAGATAAAATTAGCAAGATTCTCCTTTTTAATGATAGTTATATTCTTTCATTTTTATATAAAAAAGACAATTTTTCATACAACAAATTCTTCCTGTGGTGTATGACAGAGTCCCTTTTGATATTTTGTAATGGTGAATGCATCAAGGCAAAACAAGTCAATTTTTGCAGAACAAAAAAGCACCTCAGAATGTCTGAAGAGGCTAAAAGCATCACCCAATAGCAGCTAAAGTGCTGGAATAACAGAAAGTACTAGATAAGCACACTTATGCTATGTTTGTTATAATTCTGTCTTTTCTTGGGGTTTATATTGTTCGTTTGTTTGTTTTTCCCCAAGCAGCCCATAGTAGAGATCTCAGAGCTGATAAACTCATAGAATCATCATAGAAGTATAGAATGGTCTGGTTTGGAAAGGACCTCCAAAGGTCATCTAGTCCAACCCCCCTGCAGTCATCAGGGACATCCTCAACTAGATCAGGTTGCCCAGAGCCCTGTCGAGCCTCACTTTGAGTATCTTCAGGAATGGGACCTCAACTGCCTCCCAGGCAACCTGTTCCAATGTTCCACTACCCTCATGGTAAAGAATTTGCTCCTAACATCCAATCAAATGGGTGTGTTAGTAACTGCTGTGAATGAACATAATTAAGAGACCTAAAAATGACAGATTCTTTATGGCTCTTCAGACATGCCATACATCCTGACAGTGTACTTGCTCCTGCAGCATTTCCTGAGATGATTTGCAGAGAATTTTTTTGCCCTATGCAGTCCCAAGAGAAGGTCAAAGAGTCAAATAGTTGGTTGTTGGGTTGTTTTTGTTTGTTTGGGTTTTGTTTTGTTTTGTTTTGGTTTGGTTTGGTTTGGTTGGTTTGGTTTGGTTTTGTATTAGTTAAAACTTCAATCTTGTTTCTAAATTCCCTCCCGGTAATAACATTTAAACTACTTCAACAGAGCTTGCCTAATACCAGATACACCTCATACCCTTTTGAGACAGCAATGATATAAGGAATTTTATTAAAACTAGTGCTTTTTTATTTAGTTACCATATTTCTCATAGCTTACAGGGGCGACAATCATGCTGACAACAAAATCAAAGGAAACACAGTTTTTCATTGAACATAAAAAGACAATTCTAGCAATGAATTACGTGTCTTATGTTTGTAATGCAGAGATCACTAAAACTCCTTGGAATTTGGACATTCATTATTTTACTGTATTACATTATTTTTCATCATACCCTTTATGCATTTTGCAGAATGAAGGATGTTGTGAATAATTTCAATCTTCTGTCTGTACTAGGAAGATACTTGGTTCCACTGATGTAAACATTGATACTTAATACAAAAACAAGGTTTGATAATATCCAGTCTGAGACATAATATAAACAAAGTTATAACTCTGGGAGATTGTCTCTTAGCCTTGATGTGCCTCAGTACTGAGCAGCCTTGAGATGCATATTCATGGGGTAGTTAGACTCTGGCACTTCAGGTCCTCCTAGTGGTTCCCAACATGCTTCTGCTCTGATATTTGAAAACAGAGGGGAACAACTGGTTAATCAGAAAACCTGGCCTGGTACAAAGTTACCTAAAAATGTTGTCAGATCCAAAAGCAGAAGGGCTGAAATGTAGCATGTGCAGCTTAAAGTCACATTAGGTAACAGGTAACTGGATAAAAGCAGAGCTGGCAATTTTCATCTTTTTCTGCTTTCAATTATATTATGTTGTGCAAGTACATCTGCATTGAAAACAAACTGTGGTATGAATTTATCATTTTATCATTTTCAGGTGACTGCTACCAAAACAACCACACTAAAATCCTTCCCAAGATGTGCTGTTGGCAGGTGCTGCAATACAGCCAGGTGTTGACTCTGAATTCTCATATAAGTATATATTTATATTCTCATATAAATCTTACGTCTGGATTCTTTCTTGAGCCTTTCTTGGAAAAGCATGTGAAGCTCTCTGCAATGAGCCGTGGCATGCCTGCAGCTGGAGATTCCTGGCTGTTGAGACTGCTGTTTTGTAGTCATGGTCCATTCTACACCCATCATGGAGTTTCTAGGGTCAACAGACATCACTCAGCCATGCTGGCCACTCAGCCTGGTGCTGCTTGATGGGCATGGGGATAAGTTTTATATACCTTGATGATCGTCACTAGAAGCATGCACTGTCCACAGTGTGTGAGAAGTATCCACACAGGTGCCTTTAAGATCATGGTGCTTCAAGATGGCAATCTTTGCTATGCTATCTGGGTGGTGCCATGCTCCACAGGGTGCTCAAACAGCTATACAATATTTGTGGTTGGGGAATGTGGCCTTAAAGTGCCCTCAATTTGAATCACCAATACAGTGTAAATGCAGCTTCAGACAGCTGGAGTGCAGGAATGTCTCTGGAGGATACTGTTATCTTTATCTATGTTTTAGCTACTTAACACACTGCATATTGTTAATGAAGTTGTCAACATTATACAGCACTTGAGTTTGCTGGCTCACCAGGTGACTGTTTTTAAAAATCCAGGGCATGAATTTATATGCTGGTGTTTAGTGTTACACTATGTTTCCTTGCTGCCAATTGCCCTTGTGGCCTGGTAACCTTTTTACATCTATTTACATACTGTTAGAGAAGTTCTGTTCTTATGGCGAATAAAGAACAATACACGGGATATTTAGTGGCACAATAAATTTTCCTGGGAAGCTGTGAGTCTGTACTTTCTATGTGTTTGGCCACTGTGACATGGTCTACAGGATCCACCTCTTCCATTTTTTCCAAAGACTGTATAGAATAAGGGATGTATTTTTAAATTAGGTCTATGGAAATAGAAGGGAAAGGAAGAAAGGAGGGAAGGAAACCTTAAAATCTGCTTCTGACAGCCTGTAATTCAGTAATCACCTTCCAGATTCATAGGCAAAGCTAATAGAACTGGAAATTATATTAGACATATCTGTATATTTTTGTCAGTTTCTGTCCATTTTTATTTCAGAAAATGCTTGTTGAGATTGTGATTGTGATGCTCCATCTTTATTACTTGGTGGTCTAACCTTTGAAGTCTATGGAGCTTTCATGGATTAAACAATAAATTTTGCTATAACAACCTCATTTAATTCCCCTATAAAACTGATGTTTCCTGACACTTGCTCAATGACGTGTACTACAAATACGGTGTTCATAAATTTTGGAATTTAGTCCCATGTGGCCCATACAAATGATAATAAAAACCTACACAGCAGGAAAGAGTAATAGGAAAAGATTCACTGCATCAGTAGTAACTCAGAGTCTAATTCTGTTCCACAAATAGAAAGCATAATTCAAAAAATGTCTGGAAATGCATCATTTCCCAAAATTACATTTGTAATATGACTGATTGCTAAATTACTTCTTTAGATGTTACTTAAGGACCAGACTGTTACTAAAAGAACATACAAGCAAAGGGAATGGTAACAAGGAACAAGACCTCTGTCAATACATATGTGAGTTATGGTGCTGTGTGTGAAGCAGTAAACAATTACTTAACCATCTCTTAAGAGTCATGTCTCCCTCTGCAGATAGTGAACGTAGTCTTGCTGCAAGGATCCATGATTAATGAATGGCACAGACTAGCATGGAGCAAGAACAAAAAAGGAAACTATTTTTATGCAACCTTTCCATATTACAATTTAATAATTTTAGCAATCTTTCTATGTTACAGATTCTTGCCAGCTTTACTCTACTATTGGACCTAAATAACAGCCTAGAGTTGACTTGCATTGTTTTTCTTGGACTCTGTTGAACAGTAATCTTTGTATAGTTAGGTCTGCTTTTTGTATAATCTGTGCTTAGAACAGCAATATCTTAAAAAAATGGATGTGGAAGGGAGGGAAGCCAATAATGTCTAGCTAATGAGTCACTGAGAGGTGGGCTTTAAAATTACAGACAAATTGAAAGAGGAGTACAGAGACAACTTTGACGGTTGCTCAGCCTCTATCTTCATTCTTCAGCCATTCCAGTTTTGTCAGTTACATGGTTGACAGATATATTTTTCCAGAAAATATTTACTAATAAATAATTCAGTTTCAATACTAAAAATACCAGCTATGCTGGCTGCTTTGCACATTTACTAAATGTTCTTCATTTAGTCTTTTTTAAATCTGTAAAAGGTCTTATGATTTTAAAAAGATTATTTACAGTATGAAAGCATCAAGAGAAACAAGTTCAAGAAGGCAAATTCAAACAGGATTGAATCTACTTGTATAAATATGTAGCTGCCTGCATAATGTCATTGTACAAAATTATAGTGAAAGTGAGAATCCCAGGGAGCAGTTTATAGCACTGCTAAAGCATGTAAGCTTAAGAATTCAGGAAGTTAAATCAGCTAAAATTAGGCTCACCTCAGAACAAGTTTGCATCAATTTTCTCTGCAATTTATGCTAGGTGCTCAAAAATGGATGGATGAACTGACAGATGGATATGAAAAATCAGAAAATTAGTTTAAATTTCAGGATTTAAATAAATTAAGCATGACAAGCATAGCACATGCATGCATTATTTATTTAGTTCATTTAGTTTATTTTTCATTTACAAAAATTAAATGCCAGTAAGTATTAAAAATCTCATTTAAAGCAGAAGACAAGAACATGAATTTGGTATCTAGCGTAGTAGAATCAAACACAGAGCTGCAAGAAAGCACACATTCTGCTTGCAGAATTATGGTCTGATTCTGAAAAATGGGGCCATGCTTTAAGAAAGTTTTGTACTGTTGGTCTATTAAACTGACGTAGGTAATCTTAACAGTTATTTCACACTGGGCAGTCCTCCAATTTGCAGAATGCAGTATGTTCAGAAGAATCTAAAGATGAAGTGAGGGAGATTGCATGAAGAACTAACATAGTCTGTTTTGTTTTGTTTAAATCAATATGAATTCTTACTGAAGTTTGAAAATATTGAATAAATCTTGCATTATTCTAATATATTTTCCGATGCAATTATGCTCTTTTATTCAGGTTGGGTTAAGAGGTCATTATAGTATCTACTTCAAGTTGATATGGATTTCAAAATCTCTCTGTTCATTTAAAAGCATGATATTTAACTATACAATTCACAATGCTATGACAGTATAAAAATTTCTTATGCTTAAATGTGTCCAGAGAAGGATAACGAGGCACAAGCCCTGTGAGGAGAGGCTGAGGGAGCTGGAGTTATTTAGGCAGGAGATGAGGAGGCTCAGGGGAGACCTTCTTGCTCTCTACAGCTTCTTAAAAGGAGGTTGTAGCCAAGTGGGGGTTGGTCTCTTCTCCCAGGCAACCAGCACCATGACAAGAAGACACAGTCACAAGCTGCGTCAGGGGAGGTTTAGGTTCAGGGTGAGGAGAAGGTTCTTCACAGAAAGAGTGATTGGCCATTGGAATGTGCTGCCCAGGGAGCTGGTGGAGTCACCAACCCTGGAAGGTTTCAAAAAAGGATTGGACATGGTACTTGAAGCCATGGTTTAGTTAGTCATGAGGTGTTGGGTGATAGGTTGGACTTGGTGATCTCAAAGGTCTTTTCCAACCTTACTGATTCTATGATTCTATGAACTGTGATCTGATACCAACTACTACTATTCACATATTTTTATAAAATACAAATCAAGTTTTAGTAGGCTTACAGCTGTTGCAGATGGATTAACTTTGAACAGGATGACTCACTGAAAAAGGCAGAATAATTTATTGCCCTCATTGTTTGGTTGTATCAATCTAGGTGGAAGACGTTGACTCTGACTTTGTGAAATAGTACGTAAAATATTTAAACTTTTGTCCTTGGTATTTTCTTTTGGAATTCTTTATATTTCTGGCATGATACATGTTTTTTAACTAATGTTTTAGTATTACCAGTCATCAACATGTATTAGTCTCCTGAGATTTTTGGTTTGAATGATACTATGTGGACCCTTGTGTTAGACTTTGCAGTCTGCACCTGAACAGACAGTGAAACACTCTGGACCAAGTAACAGTCCCAATTTTCATTCCACTTTTTTCTCCTTTTTGTCCTTTTCTCTTTTCTTGCTTCTGTTCAATGAGAAAACAAGATTACTAGCTTCCTAACTTTTGAAGATCTAATTAAATATGTAAATAATTTTCACTTCTTTGCAGACCTAGTTAAATATTGTGTAAAGGGAAAGACTAACAGCTGTTCTACATATGCTTAATTTTTTTTTTCTTTATTTTTTTCCCCCTCCTGATTTGACCCTTACAGGGCTTTTTGTGTATTTTGGAGGTTAATAGACAGATCTGGCTGTTTGCAAACATAGTGATCCATGAATATTATAACCCAGACAATACAATCTTAGAAAAAGATGCTAGAAATATCTTCAGTATGAAAGCAAATCCCAAAAGAAAACAGATGTTGGTTAAATATCTTCAAGTAAATTATTTTAAAAGAATTGGACAAT
Source organism: Picus viridis (assembly GCA_033816785.1). Lineage (NCBI taxonomy): Eukaryota > Metazoa > Chordata > Aves > Piciformes > Picidae > Picus > Picus viridis. The sequence goes on along the minus strand of CM066567.1, from coordinate 20,670,537 downwards.
TAGCAGTTCAAACCAGGCACCAAAATCTCTTAACTCATGCAGGCAAAACTTTCACTACAATAATTCAGCCCAAACCATCCCATGATGCACATGGGATGTGCAATCCTGTGCATTCTGAAGCACTGAATTTGATTGCTTTGTCTGTTTAAAACACTCAATGGATCTGGAGAATGGTATATTGTTGTTAAGGACCATCTAGTAAAATTCCAGACAGCCCCACATACTGTGATTACCATTAAAATACACCAAGCAAGACATATCTTGGAAGCTAGAATGTGTTGGGTAAGCACAGGTTCTGCCTGTTATTGCAGCAGCAAAAGAAAAAAGAAAAATACAGATCATTCAGAATGAAGATTAAAAAATATGTGTATGTGTGTATGTATATATTTCTTGGTCTAAAATAGACTGACAATCAGGCTTCAAGTTCTGTACAGACTTGAGATTAGAACACAGTTTATTAAAGTTCTTATTTATATGTTGTCATCTGTTGGATCATGTTTCACTGATCTTAAGACTACTTTCCTTTTTGATCTACAAATCTTTATAAGGCTTGATAATGTGACAAGACACTTTTGTAACACTACACAAGAAATGGCTTGTAGTAAAGAACTCGACAAATGACAAAAAGCAGTAAGGCAAGCTTAGGGGAAAAAACAAAAACAAATCCAAATACATATATGAAGAAATCTGCAAACAGCAGTTAAACAATTCTTGTTGCTGGGAGTACTCCTGTCAAATTTTAGTCATGAGAAATGTTGGCATATGGAATTTGTTGGTTGTCAGGGTTACTTCCATAGCAATTGGAAAAGACCAACGCTGCTGGCAAATATATTATGCCAGCTTCTTAGAAGGCTTGCATAGTCACACCTGGTGAAATGTAACTTTAAATACAGTTTCTACCTCAACTACAAATGACAATAATTGGCATGTTTAATTGGTTTCTAAAATGCTTCCAATGAAAAAGAGTAACTTCATAAAAAGCAATCTGATAGATAATAGTAGAATAACATAGGATAGGATAGGATAGGATAGGATAGGATAGGATAGGATAGGATAGGATAGGATAGGATAGGATAGGATAGGATAGAATTAACCATCTTGGAAAAGACCTTCGAGATCATGAAGTCCAACCCATCACCCAACACCATCTAATCAATTAAACCATGGCACCCAGTGCCTCATCCAGTCTCATCTTAAACACCTCCACCACCTCCCTGGGCAGCCCATTCCAATGGCAAATCACTCTTTCTGTGAAGAACTTCCTTAATCTTGGGATAAATTTTAAGGTTGTTGGTTTTAGTGGGTTGAAATTCCACCCCGCCCCCAACATTAAATTTTCCAGACCAGCTCAGTTGGAAGCAAATGAAAGCTGAATTAGTATTATTTTCCTTTTTACACCCAATAGTGATTTATTTACATTTTGCTACTTTTTGTTCAAGATCTGTGAAGAATTTTCTAAAGGCATAGCTTAAAACTATCACATTGGCTTATCTCCCTTATTGACTGGCTGCAGTTGTAAGGTTTCATATCTGCAGCAGACTTCCCTGTGAGATGAGTCAGGTGTGCAAATCAGATCCTCTGTCCCCCTCAGAAGGGAATTACCACTTCTTAGTAGAAGCAGTCTTGATACATTGGCCTGACTGTTTTAGCTTTAGTAGCTCCTTGGCAGTGTTTTCATCTTTGCCATTGCTTCTCTGTCCTTCAGAAAGCACAACTCATCATAATGGCACATGTCATGTCGTTTTCTAACCTGTAAGGTAACTGACTCGTGGTGAGATGGCAGTCTTTGATTTGGTTCCTAAGCAAACAGTTCATAGCTCCAAAAGTTCCGTGTTTAGATTCACATCCTGAAGCCTTGCTTGTGCAACATTTCATGTTGGTAAGTTATATATATAACCAGTTTTAGAATAACAGAAGGTAAAATTATGTTCTCAGGGGTTTTAATTACCACCCCAGCTTTCCTATGTTTTATGCAATAGTAACAGCTTAACTGAATGGTACAGAGTAAGCAGTATTTGTACTGGCTTTTACCCCAAAAAAGTCACAAGATGGGCCTGTTTTAACTCATTTAATGCTTTTTCTATGATTCCTTCATTACTGGTTTCCCTTGGACTTTGCAAAATATCATAAATTTGTAGTGCAAATGTGATTATGTGATTTAGATGGATTTAAGAACAGGTTTAAGCCTTTGTCTAGTGGATGAGTAGTCATAAGATCTTTTGTAGCATCTAGTATTTTCTATAGTATTGATATCATATTGTTACAATTAATTGTTACTCTGGATTTTAAGGCTACAGACTTCAAAAGGCTGAATTGCCTGAGAACTAAGAAAAAATCTCTTTGATTTGTAAATGAATGTTCATATCTTGAAAGGACTCAAATGCATTTATCCAGGTAATTACAGAGGGTATTCAGACTGGATTTAGCTCTGCTGACTTAATAATTCAGATTTGTATTTCAAATAACTTTAAATGCAAATATCAACTCTTTGATGGGATATTGCAATTGTTAACTTTTGTCCTGTGTGATGTCATTTACTTGGTAACCTGATTCAGCAAGTGGCTAATGAGGTCAAGTGGCCTGACTAAGAAAATCAAAAGAACCCAATAAAGATAACATTTTTAATTGATGTAAAAGGAAGAGGAAAAAGAAAATGACTTTCAACATTTTGCTGGTGAAATTTCCCATCTGACAACTATGGAATTGAAGATATAAGCATAAAAGCACCCTTCTCTCAGTATGTTAATAATAAACTGCTTGCTCCATGCCTTTTCCTTTTGTGGTTTTATGTAGGCATAATACTCTTAATCATGAAGATGTCCTTGTACAGCAGAACAGCTTTGCATGGTACTTCACTGTGATAAAAATAGAAAGTGTCTTGCTGCCTTCACAAATAATTTTTCTCTCAAATATAGACTAGAAAGTAAAACACATGACTTAATCACTTTGCCTCTATAGGTGGTACTCTGCCATCTTTCTCTTTGCTATGTGTTACTATGAAATAAACATTATTTAGTGTGCTAATAGTAATGGAAATGTAAGAGAACATAAAGTTGAATAGTGAGTATAAAGCATTGATACAAAATAAGATAATGAAAGTTGCATTATACCAATAATTCACTCTACTCTGAAAATATTCTACACGGTACTCCCAATAATACTTGAATATTAATATGATGCATTCCATATCTCATTTATTATTATTACTGCATTCCTTTGTATTAAAATGTGAGCTGCATATTTTTGGGAAGATTTGCTGTGGAAGTTTAATCACAAATATTTTTAAGTCCACAGGACAACAATATCACTTTTTGGCTTTTAATTTTCATTCTCAAAGAACTGATATTTTGTAAGTCCACATGAACATTCTAGGTCAGTGCTGCTGGAGCTGCTGCCTCAAAAATGTTATCTTATTCTTACTGTGGGTTTTTTTTTTTTTTAAAGCTTTTTTTAAAAGTCAGGAAAATTCTACTGAAATAAGATACAGAAGCATTTCATGACATATATAAGTGTTTGGATCAGATACCAGGATGGCTTGAACTCATGAGGAAAGAAGACCATAAAATGCTTCTGTTTGTATTGATACCTGCAGAAGGTGGACACATATCAAGGAATAATTTACTTTTAATTGTCAGTATCTGAGTTAGGAAAAGGAATGTTCTTTCCAAAAGTAAACAGGATGAACATTACAAACTTACTACAGCCATCTTGCAAGCAAACAGCAGGAATAATGAGCAAAAAGTGAAGTAAAATATTCCTCAAGGGACTAAATTAGAGCCAAAAGGTCATCATCCACATGTATCATTTTTATGATTTTCCAGGAGTGCTGGTGTGGTATGTGTCAGAGTGTTCAAACAGAACTATATCCATATACACAGTGAAGAAATAGATGGGAATGTCTGTGTCTGTATATTTAGAGCTTTACTGATCCCTAACATCATTCTTCTACAAATTGGCAGGTCTCAAGCAGACCAACTGAAAGCCCTGAGTCACAGTACAGTGAGAGGGAATGAAGTAATTTTAGCTCCTACAGACCTGAACCTGACTTCCTTCGGCAGATCCCTTTGTGATTAAGGTTACAGTTTCAGCAAAATGTGTATCTTCTTAATTCTTTTTGCTGAATCCTTCATAGTTTGGGACACAGCAGAAGACAGGTGTCATGTTGTCACTACGTCATTGAACGTCTGGGACAATAACAGGGATTTACCTTACAGAAGATGTTCAGGAGAGCATTCTTCCTTGTAGACATAAAGGTAACTTGTGCAGAAAAAGAAAGAAGGTGGGGGAAATGACCATTTTGTAACACTAGTCTTGTTCAAATAACTACAGAAAGCCTGGAAAGAAAGAGGATTTAGTAGCCTTACAGAGGGAAAATGAGATGCTGAAAATGTTTACAGCTCCACATGAGCTGTTGTGCAAGAAGCTGCTCCCACTCTGAGATTTCTAATTTCTTTACTGCCACAGTTTAAATTTTGACTGTTAAGAGGAGAGAGAAGTCAACCACTAAACTCAAAGTTGTAAATCAAATTATTTTAAATCAAGGATTTCAAGATATAAGTTAATCCTTTATATATGATGTGATCACATGAATCCCCAGAATAAATCATTGGGCATCTCTGCTCTATCCCAAAGATTAATTTCACTATCCATTATGATAAATGTAGTTGTCCTCTAAGGTTGCTACCACCAACACCATCAAGTCATCTAAGCTTCATCTTTAAATTTGAGTTATCTGGTCCTCATTGTTTTAAATTGAAATTTCACAACATTTTCACATGGATATTTTCATATTGCATTGTAAGAGTTCTTTCATGCAAAGTTCATTTTCTTGTTTATCCCTCAGTATCAGATGCAAAATACTGGTTGTAAATTCATTGTCTATGAGCTTCCAAGATTTTACTCTATGAGGTCATTTTACAAAGAAGTGTTGGGAATTCACATCTTATCTTGTTCTTTGTAATGTCATCATTTGTGCTATTTTTATAAATCCTCCTCCAGTAAAAGTCATATTATATTTTTATGCAAAGTACTGATATCCTTTATCACATATGCACAACAATCTCTGGTAATTACAGAGTATTCATCCTAGATGTAAGAATAACCAAAGTGTGCTGGCACTTCTGTTAACAATAGAAATTAAATGATGTTTGAAGTTTATAAAAGGTAAAATCTCTTAAGAGGATTAGTTTTACTTTTGAATGGTGTTATTTTTTAAGTTTTCTGGCTACATCTTGAAAATTAATTACTCACATGAATTTTTATATCACTTCATTTCAAGGAAAAGACATTGTCTGCCTTTCTGTAAAAGCAGTAACTTCAGACCCTCTGACTGAGCTGATCTGTTCAAAGTGATGGGTGTTTGTTTCAGAGCCCACCAGACATGCTGACTAGTTTAAAAACACACTGATTTGTATCTACGTTTTGCAATAGGCACAGATATCAGGCAAGACATAAAAGACAAACAATTGATTTTAAACAGTAGGACTAGAGCAGCAAGCTATCTATGCTTGTTTGGGAAATTTTGTTTGTTTTTTATTTAGCTTTATGTAAGATGCATTGCAATGAAATGTTAAATTCATGGCTAGATTCTTTTTTCTGCAGACTCTGAAAACCAGTTGTCAAAAGTTTTGCACAGGCAGACTAGTACCACAACTCTCCTCTCCAGTGGATAACAAAGTGTTATTAGCTTCATTAATTATACAGTGTTGTCTAGGAGCTTCATCATCTAGGAGTTCCATTAACTGACTTGGTCAAGAAATGTGTATAGACACATAACAGAGTCTCTTCTTCCACTTAGATCTTCAAAAGGTCTGCACAAACAAGAACTGAATGTCTCATAAGTCTCTCTACTTTTCAGTGAGGATCAGGATACCTTATAAAAATTGTCAGTTTAACATTTCTACTCTGTGTAGCTGAAAGATTTTAGCCTAATTAGGTTAAAAAGAGAGGTCAATATAGCTCATGGAAGGGTAACAGTCTGTAATTAAATACAACTCCTAAGCCAGTGAGCTGAGACCCCACAAGACTTCTTACAGCTCATGTGCACAATCTTACTTATTTTCCCAAAAGTCTGAGTCAAGGTTATACATCTATTCCATTCCAGTGCTGATCTTGGCAGCCAAATCTCTGGGTGATGGAAGAGATTGCAGGCCTGGCTGGTACATCAAGGGTCTCAACATAAAATGTCTCAATATCTTAGATCTTCTGTCTTCAGTCACTCTGTTCAGTTTATTGCTATTGCTATCTCAATGTTATGCTTTGTGTTTCTATACTATATTAATATTTTCTAGTAACATTCTCCTTAATTCAATGCTTTGCAGTTTTTTAAGAGACCATTCTTGACTGTCTCTTGGTTCAGAACTCTTGGAGGATTAACAATAAGGAATAAAGCCATCAAATTTAGGTCCATGAAGCCAGATTCTTGCTATTAATCAGGGAATGGTAATACTTTTTAAAATCAGCTCTTGTTGAGAATTAAAAATATATATTAGAAACAAGCCCTATTTTAAAGCTGAAACATAAATTTGTATGAAACCCTGTATTGTGAGTAAAAGAATCTTTCTTTGTTGTACATCTATTGCCAGCAACCGTTGCTCCCCAGTTCAGTGCAAATACAGAGCAAGAATACACTTAGTCAAATCCTATGCACAAATAGTCTTTGAATGTTCCAAGAGAAGCATGTGGTCCATGTGCTGTTTTATAACTTCACTGAAACAGATTGAAAATCTTCAGTATATCATACCTAGAGCAGACGATGATAGTGTGACAATCAAACCCCCTCATCAGACAAGGAAGTGTAGATGGATGCCACCTGATAAATAAATGTGTTACTTTCAATTCTATTACAGCAGCAGTGAAAATGTGTCACGTTAGCTTAGCATTGATTCATTGCATGCCTAAGAGGAACACTGGCAGATTGCTTTAATTAACAGATGTACAAGGGCTGCTGATGTTTTCAAAGTGAAATTTCCTTGCCTCTTGCTGCATACTATCAGACTGTCATTCTCAGGTGGCAGAATGACAGGATATCAGAAGAACAGCTCTAGAAGCTTTTTATTCTCAGCACTCTGTCTAAATATCTGTGTTAGCAATATGTCCTTGTTCACAAGCACTTTTTATTCTGCAGTCTTGAGGGGAAAAAAAACCAAAAAAGGCAGAACTTCCTGTCAAAAAAAAAAAGTCAGCAGTTGTTGACTTTTCCCAGAAGCTGAAGCAGATTGTTTCTCTATGATATTCTTTTATTCAAAGACTTCTGTCATGTAAACAACCAAACTCTTATACTGATGAATTACAAATCTTACTGCAGGATTGTTTCCTGATTTCCACTCACCTCATCTTTGAAAAACAACAGGAAAACCCCAAAAGGCAGGATATGATCCAATCTAAAATAGATATCCACCTTAAATTGTAGGTGTCTAGTAAAGCCCTCCTGCAAAGAAAGTTATCTCAGTTCCTTAAATATTAATAGATTTATCATTAGATGTCTTTCAAGCATTCACAGGAAAACCTAGCTCACTTAAGGGCTTAAATTAGGCAGATAGAATATCTTTCTGCAGAATTTAAAATGTTAACTCAGTACCAGCACTAAGACACCATGTCTTTTTATAGTTATTGCTTTTCTGAAATTCTGTTCAGAAATTTAAATTAGCAAATGTTGATGTTTATGTCTGTGCTTGTGTGCATATATCTGTGAGATAGGGAGAAATGAAACTCTCTGCCCAGCTTATAAACCACTTCAGAGGGTGAGGTAATAATTTTTCCTTCAGGCCAGCCATCGTGAGATCATTTGTCATTCTGAGGAAAAATCAGAAGCAGAGAACACTACATGTCTGTGTTGCATGCTATATGCTTATTGTTGAGGTTGAAAAGTAATCTCAGATCTGTGTAGATATGGAGCTGTTCATGCAGAGCTATGCCCTACACTACATCATTTGTGAGCTGCAGCAATGCCAGTGAGACTTTAAACAAATATCCCATTTTATGCTGCAAGTTGGAACTGTTTGCAAGTCCAAGGCCTTGCTAAAGAAGTGCAGTCAAATCACAAGTTTCCTGAAGCAGAGTTTCAGGCATAGAATCTCATAAAAATTAAATAATTTAATAGCATGGTACTGCAATGGGATCAGCTTGAGCTGGATGCTTCCACAGATGGATCCTAAACCAAAGAAATGCCTGGGTACCTATACTTTTACAGACTGCATGCATCCTCTATGTGATCTTCATGTGCATTCCACATGCCCTTTGGTCCAGTAGTGAATCTGGCCTAGGAACCTCCAACACCTCCTGACTCTTCATTGAATTGCTTTATGTCTCTGGGTAGCAGGCTGTTACCTTGACTAGTTGCAGCTGCTGTTGATGGTTATAGTCTTGAAGCTTCCTAATCTTTTGATTTTCTCTGGTTCTGGAGAAACTTTTGACTAAATAGGTACAGTTCAGTAAAGTGCAGATTCACAGCTTGCAACCTAAGACTTCAGCAAATCTAGCTATTCATGCTAAGCAAAGCTAAGCAAGCAGCACACCAAATCACACAATATTATAATTATAAATAATTAATTATATTTAAAACTTACTTCTTTAAGATAAACAACAGCCTTCAAAACCATAGTTTTAGACCTTTATTTTTCTCTGCCTATCTTATCCATTTATTTATCTTTTAAAGCCTGCAAATAAATGTGATTGCTGATAAAGACACAGCTTATCAATGAACAGGAGGAAAATCTAGTCACAAGAATTTTGATATTGTTTACTAAGCATTTGCCTTAAGGAAGTTATACTTCAAGAGGTGATCTATATGGCATATTCAATAACCATCAGCTTTATATTTTAATTTCTCTCTGTGGTGTTGATGAAAAGCCATAGCTGAAAATAATTCATCACTGGAAAAATTCTGAGTATAGAAGCAGAATGCCAAGAATACTAGCAAACTTGCTGGTAGTATCCCAGGGTCTTTGAGCTGTTTCAGTTCTTCACCCAGGAAACATGACCTTGAGATTTAGAGGTAGTTCTTGGCAGTTATCCTGAACTCCATTTACACTTTAATAAGGAAAATATCTTCATCAAAAGAGCAGGTATAAGAACATTTATGAATGGAAACTCAGTGTTAAAGAATTAAAAATCATACTGGTAAACAAATTCTGGAAGAAAATACAGGAGGGAAAAAAAAAACACCACAAAACAAAAGATACACACACACACAAAACCAACACCACCCCCCAACAATAACAACAAATAAACACACACACACACAAAAACCCCAAACAAACTAACCAAACCAAACTTCCAGATTTCCAGTAAGTGTGAAAATTGGTCTCATTGAAGTCACCTTCAATATGAGTAATTTAACTTATCAGTTTATCCTTCTGTCATCTATTCAGCTGAACCTGCTGCTGTTATTCATACCATGCTGCAGTCATTCCAGGTTCAAAAAATGAAAGTGCTGACTAGAGCAAAGTATTATGGGGCTTGAAGTTCAGATTGCAACATGAGAGGCTTCCTATTCCAGTTGCTGCTTCTGGGTTCCAGCTTCTTGGATGTGGGGTCTCTTCTGCAGGCACGGTGGCAGAAAGAGTTGGGTAGCACTGGTTTTGGATTTCTGTTTTATGCTGCTGGTTTGTTGTTTGTTTTTTTTTTTCCCCCTGTGTATTCACTGTGCTTCTTCTTAGCAAATAGGTGAAGATAAGGCAATCATGCATTGTATTATTAGATCAATTAGATTATTAGCTAAGGTAATTATGAATTATGCTTATGATATCTTGTGATACTCTTATTGCTTTATCTCAGCCCTGAGTTGTGTGTATTATTCTTCCCTCCACTTTTGTGAGCCAGCAGGTAAGCCCTTGCACTAAACCATTACACCTTCTTTAGAATAGAATTTAGAATAGAATAGAATAGAATAGAATAGAATAGAATAGAATAGAATAGGATAGAATAGAATAGAATTAACCAGGTTGGAAAAGACCTTTGTGATCATTGAGTCCAACCTATCATGCAACACCAACCTAACATGCAACTAGACCATGGCACTAAGTGCCCCATCCAGTCTCTTCCTAAACACCTCCAGTGATGGTGACTCCACCACTTCCCTGGGCAGTCCATTGCAATGGTCAATCCCTCTTTCTGGGAAGAATTTCTTCCTAATATCCAGTCTAAACCTCTCCTGGTGCAGCTTGAGACTGTGTCCTCTTGTTCTGTTGGTGGTTGCCTGGGAGAAGAGACCAACCCCCACCTGGATACAACCTCCCTTCAGGTAGTTGTAGAGAGCAATAAGGTCTCCTCTGAGCCTTCTTTTCTCCAGGCTAAGCAATCCCAACTCCCTCAGCCTCTCCTCATAGGGCTTGTGTTCCAAGACCCTCACCAGCTTTGTTGTCCTTCTCTGGACATGCTCCAGCAAGTCAACATCTTTCTTGAATTGAGGGTCCCAGAACTGGACACAGTACTCAAGGTGTGGCCTAACCAGTGCGGTGTACAGGGGAAGAATGACCTCCCTACTCCTGCTGGCCACACTGTTCCTGATGCATCCCAGGATGCCATTGGCCTTCTTGGCTGCCTGGGCACACTGCTGGCTCATGTTCAGTCTACAATCAACCAGCATCCCCAGGTCCCTTTCTGCCTGGCTGCTCTCCAGCCACTCTGACCCCAGCCTGTAGTGCTGCATGGGGTTGTTGTGGCCAACGCGTAGAACCCAGCACTTGGATGTGTTAAATCTCATGCCGTTGTCTTCTGCCCATCTGTCCAGCTTGTCAAGGTCCCTCTGCAGAGCTATCCTACCCTCCAACAGATCAACACCTGCCCCCAGCTTGGTGTCACCTGCAAATTTGCTGATGATGGACTCAATCCCCTTGTCCAGATCATCAGTAAAGATATTAAACAGGATGGGGCCCAGCACTGATCCCTGGGAGACACCACTAGTGACTGGCTGCCAGCTGGATGTGGCACCATTCACCACCACTCTCTGGGCTTGGCCCTCCAGTCAGTTCCTAACCCAGCACAGAGTGCTCCTGTCCAAGCCACAGGCTGACAGCTTGGCCAGGAGTTTGCTGTGGGGGATGATGTCAAAGTCCTTGCTGAAGTCCAGGTAGACTACATCCACAGCCTGCCCCACATCCACCAGGTGGGTCACCTGATCATAGAAGGAGATCAGGTTGGTGAGGCAGGACCTGCCCTTCCTAAATCCATGCTGGCTGGGCCTGATCCCTTGGCCATCCTGTAAGTGCTATCTGATTGCACTCAAGATGACTTGTTCCATAATCTTGCCTGGCACTGAAATCAGGCTGACAAGTCTGTAATTCCCTGGCTCATCCAATCAGCCCTTCTTGTGGATGGGCATCACGTTGGACAGCTTCCAGTCATCTGGAACCTCTCCAGTGAGCCAGGACTGTTGAAAAATTATAGAGAGCAGCTTGGCCAGCTCATCTGCCATCTCTCTCAGCACCCTAGGATGGATCCCATCAGGTCCCATGGACTTGTGGGGATCCAAGTGGCTAAGCAGGTCTCAAACTACTTCCTCCTGGATCACAGGGGAACTATACTGCTCCCTGCCTCCAAATGCCAGCTCAGGAGGCCAATTGTCTGGAAGACAACCTGTCCTGCTATTAAAAATTGAGGCAAAGAAGCTGCTAAATACCCCTGCCTTTTCCTCATCTTTAGTTACAATATTCTCCTCTGTGTCCACTAAAGAGTTGAGGTTGTCCTTGCCCTTTCTTTTGCCATTAATGTATTTATAAAAGCATTTAAGTAGCTTTAAGACTGAAACTGTTCCCAGTCAAATAGATGCTCATTTACATTATTGTTGCAAACAGGAGACAGGATATACTCTTTGTTAGGAGAACTGTGTGGTTCAGCAGTAGTTTCCAGGTAAGTTTGGGGTACTTTTCATTGACTTGAAATAGAACAAAATATTCAAATTCACCCCAAGAGCGCAGTGTCGATAACATTTCTCTCCACTTAGGATCTTAGAGTCTGTGTATTTTATCTCAGGACCTCTGATATCCATGACTGATACACCAGAATTCCTGTTTTATCCTCAGCATTACATACATTTAGAGATATACCTTGACCTATTTCTTGGCCTCATGCATTTGAAAAAATGAATAAGCTAACTAATGAAGAGAAGAAAAATAAATAATCCTGCATTTAATTTTATTAATTGCTCCACCATGCAAAGTAAAAAATAATCTAATGTGCAGTCAAAATCAATAAGCACTGGGTTTATGTTTATGAGTTGATCCCCTTATCTTGCACTTTATCACACAGTTTGGCTCTTTCATTAAGTCCAACACGAGACAATGCCAAAGTACCCCACAGAGTAAAGCAGATCAATGACTTAAGTTTCCATACTGGGAGAGATCTGACCCCATATACTTTAATTTGGTATCATGCTGGAATTCTTATGGTTATTGGGTATTTTTGCCTTCTATCTTCAGTCAATTAGTGGTTTGGTTCTGCATTATTTATTCCTCTAGACTGTGTGAACTTGTGAAACAGGGCATGTCCCATTCTTACAGCATTAAAAAAGAATGTTCTTTTTGAAAGCCCTTTACAATTACAGAGAGGTACCACAACTATGTATTCTTTTTTAGCAACAGGCAAAACTTCATGGTATTATTCCAGTAATGCTATGCCTGGCTTTTATCTCATAATTATCAGGTTTGAATTCATGTAATTTGCTTTACAGGATGAAATAACGATTTATATAAATGAGTAATCATCCCAGCAGTTATCTTCTACTCATATTTACATAGATTGCATCATGCCATAATTTAAACAATTCCCCAATTGCCCTTATTTTTACAGGAATTTGAAGCCCTCCAGCTTCATATTAAATATTTTGTATAATTGCATTCCTACCTATGTTTGGGATCTTGTTTCCCATTTTCCCATGAACTTTGATTACAGACTTTCTCTTAAGAACTATTTCTGGAGCTTTTCTCCTACAATTTCTTTTTCTTTTCATTTAAATGACGTGGGTTGTACAAAACATCTTTGACATGGTAACCTTGGGCCTTAAAGCTGACCCTTTGTGGAATCCACAGCCCCGAGTAAGTAGGGAAAGCCAAATAGGGTTCATACAAATCAGCATGTAGTTATTATGCATTACATTCTGGGAAGGCGGTTGTGTATTGAAACTGTCACCTTATAGATTTAAAATATTTATCCTATAATCCTTAAAAGAGTTAGGGATTTGCACCTTTTCTTTCAAGACCCACTCAAATATCTTCAAAGAATACTTCTTTTGGTGCAGTTCAACCTATAATTGATGTGGGATCTCATCCCCAGATATTCAGTTGATTTTAACAGCTCTGGCATCACAGGCCAGTCAACATACACTTTCATGTGCTTCTGAAGATTTTCTCTGAAAACTTTGAATGGTATAATATTTTCTTTGTAGAGAGAACACTACAGGAAGAAATGAGAAATATTTTGGTATATCTCCTCCTGTCAGCATAACTATGCTTAAAAGTGAAGTACAGGAATTAAGGATAGAGTACTTATCAGCTATTTTAGATATATATGGAAATAAGCCACGTATGTAACCTATGACTGAAGGAATATAAGCATTGCCTGTGTCCAGTTTTACATTCCTTGTGTTCCCAGATGAGTATCAGTAAAGATCTGAGGCTATATGATAAAGTTTCTATGATAAAGTTTCTATTCTTCTGTTATGTTCAATTCGTCTTACCAAAGATAATGTTAGTAACCTTTCTAAGCATAGATGAACAAAATTCACTTCAGTTTTGCAGTGTTGTAAAAGTATATGCAAGACAGTTATGAAAACATTTCATAGGATTATCCATAGTACATGGATATATACAATATCCATATCTATACATTTACCATTAGTAAAACAGTGCTTTATAAAAAAAAGCAAAAGCTTTAGAATTTTGTATTCTGGCAGTATCATGGAGTCTTTAAAAATATTGACTGTTCTCATACAAAATCAATCATGACTTGAACTCCTCCACTGTCTTTCCTTTTCCCTCACCTTTGTAACTAGATTACCCGGAAGAAACACAATGGATATTTTCATCAGAAAATACCAACTATTCTCTGAAGAGATGAAAATGAGCCTACTACCTGGCAAAAATGTTTTGTTTACTTATACGGAGAGAGCATTATTATATTTTATTAATTGTTTTAGATTACATTAAGATATTCAGTTATGAACAATAACAGACATAATGACATCCCCGGGCCTTTACTGAATGCCTACTAAGTAATTTTCTTTTTGTAAACAAATAAGAGGGGGGAAAAAAAAGGAGAGAAAAAAATTTAAACAACTAGAAGAAATCATCTATTATTCCACAAAGTTCACAGGAGCAAAATTTCAGCCCTTTCTGCACTCCTAAAATAAACAAATAAAAGGAAATTGGACACAGGGGAGGAATTTCATTACATTTTCTAATAATGGCATATCTGAGAGCCCATTAAGAGCAATACCCAAATAGTCTCCTCTGTCAAGATCTCATTTTAGATAAAAGACATAAGGATAAGAAAAGAAAAGGATAAAGCTTTTATAAGGATGACATTTTCCTTTTTATTGTTATGAGGTCTTTTCATTAACATGTATTAATACTGTCCAGCAGGACATTATCCATCAGTGCTTTTACTTAAACAGCCTTGCCCACCCCTAAATACATTTGCATGCCCATAGTATAATGACTGGTGATTCTGCAGATATATACACCAATACTTACTTTTGATTGCATGCAAAACTTTCTGCTTTCAAAATGTGGTGGGAGACATGGATTGTCTCTTAAATCCAGGTTTGAGAAGTACAGAGTACACCAAGCAGGCTGAGGCAGGTTATCTCTGTACAGACCATTTCTCAACTGCTACATACTCTGTGAGAGCCCATGTTTGGGTTTCTTCTTCTTATCATACTGAACAGCTCTGTATAAGTCTCACACAGATCAAGATATTGTGGTTCTGTCACATAGCTTTCAGAAGAGATCTTCAAACAGATCTCTGTGAGATCAGGTGCTGCAGAACAGCTCAGTGTTATGTTTTCTTGCAGAGCATGGCTACAGTGACAGGAACTGTCAGCTCTTCTCAGTAGTTCAGTGTTTTGGTACTCTAATACACATCTAGCTAGTATTCATTCATTTAATCACTCCCAGTATTAAAGTGGTCTGAGAGATGCTCTTGTCCCTCTAATTAAGGCTCAATCAGTGTGTCTAAAGATTTATTTGGTATAAGCAAGGTTATATACCTACAGTTTGGGATCTCATTCGGAATGAAATATACCTGTATTCCAGTCCACGGTGATGTTTTATGCATTAAACTGGCTTTTCCTGTCATTCTCACAACCATCATTTCTTGTGACAACCTCCTTGTCATATTACATTGTGTTTGTGCACTGTACAATTGTTGACATATGTGTTTGTGTGCCATATATACTTTTAAAGTGCTAGGAACTGATTGCAAAACTTCTCATTGCTCAAAAGTTGATGTGAACCAGATGTTTCTAAACTTCACAGCATTAGAGGGTACTACAAGAATAAAATACCTTTATTATTGTTGAGATTCTTGTATTCTCCATTTCAGGGAAAATAGTTTGTGTCCAATCCTGACTTTTCCATATAATTTGTCTGTACCTTATTTATTCTAACAACTGGCTCTCTGCACTTAACATTATTTTCAAATTACCAGGAATTTAAATTATCAACACCAGTTGCTTTCATGAAATGAAAGAATGCTTAATAACATTCCTCCAGGTGATATAATTTATAAGGTAACAGTCTGTGGGGACAAATTGCTGTGTAGATTTTTAGAACTTTGTTCATAGGCAGAAATTGAAACATTTCTCCCAGGAGTCATCATTTATTTCATTCAAGACTGTAAAAAGGTGACAAAGTTAGATCAAACTTCCTGCAGATTTGTTCAGAAATCTCAGGAGAAACCAAAGAAATAATGGTTTCTATAGCAACTAAATGTGCCAGCATTGTGTTTATTAATTAGGCACACAAACAGAAGAGATTGCAAGAAACAAAGTGCTGATGATGAGTTGGGACCTCACACTGGGAGCAAGCAGCTATTATTTATAATGAAAATTGTGTGTTTATTCTTTCATAGTATGAAACAAGAGCAGTAAAGCAGAAGCAGATAATCAGGTATCTGCTGTACACAGGTAGGATGTTATATCATGGCTATAGGCTTAGATACAGTTACTCTAATATGTGAATGCTCTCCTGCTTTTTTCAAGATACTTTGTTGTTGTTGTTGTTTTTTTTCTTAATTAAATTCCTTTTAGGTAAATTTCATCATAATAATTAGGTCCATGGACATGACTTCTCTACTATAGTAATCATTGTCCATAGGGCTAGAGCAGGATTTGGTACTGTGGGACTCGTTTTACCTCTGTTTTGGTTTTTTTGTTTTTGTTTTCTAATGACTACTATTGAGCATAAAACCTCTGAAGAAGCAATGCTGCTTTGGAACGAACAGTAACTTCCAATACCTGGCCTCAGAGGCCTATTCACACTCCAGTCTTGTGTCAGTAGTATTAAATCCTTACTGAAATATATCACTTTTGATATTTTCCCTTATCTGTTACTTCTATAATTATATTTCTATAAGAGAACAAGCAATCATTTTTTTTGGGTAACATCAATTCTTTATATACTTGCTCTAAGTATTATTGTAAAATCATTATTCTCTCTTACAAGCCTTTTCTCATCCATCTTCTCCTTTTATACTCTGTTTTAATATTGTCTCTTAAATTATAAGAACAAGCTTTTAGGGAATGCTAGAGCTGCAGGTGTTATGAAAGAGCAGTATCCTATTTTATTTCTTTGCTGCTTTTTAACATTCTAGAAGATTGGGATAAAGAAAACCTTTGGAACTTTAAAGATTATAATGATGGATTTCAGCACAGGCAAACATCATGACTGGAATTAAGTGGACGCTGACATAAGATGTAGTAATTGCAGTGAAGAAGCCCTGACTGGATTATGCCTGTAAGCTGAATGACCTGTCCCTGCTAGTAGCCGTTTTCCCAAGGAAGAGAGATGAGATACAACTGCGTGAATTCTAATAGGAGTAGGAGTTATGCCAAAGTGATTTCTGTGCCAAGCTTCAATTCTACCCTCCTGATTTGGAGCTCCTCTGCTTGCCAGCCTGCAAGTAGTAGCACTTGATAGAATTTCTCAGTGCTGAAGACTGTATGTAGAAGGCTGCTCCTGTATCTTATTGCAGTTCTACCTTTGGCAACTGCCTTCTTACCAGCAAGGCTGCCCATAGGAGAACCTTGGGGCTAGCAAGAGAGTGTTTGCAGCTCATTTGCAGCCAGACATAAGCTTATGCTGATGATACTCCAAGCCCGCTTTCCAAACCAGGGTAAACCTGTAGCCACAGTCAACACTGGGCCAAACACAAGGTAATATGCTCTGTTTGGAGGACTTTATACCATGCTAGCTTGGTGATCTGGCTGATGGAATGCAAACAAAAAGAGTTTGAGTTCTTGCTCAAGGCATATCATTGAGTGAAATTTTTTATTGGTACAAGTTTTGTACTATTTCTGTTGCAAACTAAACTGTTGCACAGCTAGAACCCATTGCATTTGCTACATCTGTGTGGATGTTAAAGAGTCAAAGAAATAACTCTGAAAAAGCCTCACAGTGTTATTGCCAGATTTTAAGGAAAGCTGCTAAAGACAACTGGGGCTGGCAAACAAAGAAAACCTAATGTCTAGTATGGCATAACACTGGAAATAAAAGGTAAAAAGCATTTTTAATATTTCTCTTTCAAAGACTGTTTGCAGTACATTTCAAACAGAGAAAATCTTCTGCAATACAGCATTTATAGTGTTGGCTACTGGTAGAAAGATGGCTTCCAGTCTGCACCAGTCAGCACATTACCATATTGTTGCAGTTGGTGCAAATGAACTTCAAACAGGATTCAGCTTACCCAAGCTCATCATATTCAGACTTGAATGATGTTGCACTTGAAATGCATAGAAATAAATGGGAAGATTGTTTCCCTGTTGGAAACTCATACACTTGCGTACCTGATCAGCTCATCATTTTCATGTAGGGAACTTGCCTGTGGAGGAACTCTATGGAAACAAGACACAAAAAAAAACGCCAACCAAACTGTCTCTCACTGTACTAGCAAAAAAAGGTGCATTGTTTGCCTCAGAAAAATGTGAGTTACTTGGCACAGAATGTCTTTAAAATTCTCATGGCTGAGCAGGGACTTAATGATAATAGCATATAATTCAAAGATCCTTAAGTCTCAAAACACTTTATGTAGCTATCCTCATGACACTGTGACAAAGAAAGGTGGAATATTTACTCTATATCACACAGCAAGTCATCAGTGTGAACAGAAACAATATCCCAGTTATCTTGAGACCAAGTCCACTGCCCTATCCCCAGGATCCATTGTGCCTTCCACTACTGGCAGCTAAGGAATGCCAGGGAATTAAGGCACTGACAGTCCTAGGCTACAGTTAGTAAAATTTAACTCAGTAGTTTTGCATGTGCAGTGTAGAGAAAAAGATGCCTAATAAATTCCAAGTTTTTCTAGCTGAACCTTCATCCTTATTTTGATTGTTTCATTTACTTTCAAGCACACTTGCCAAAAAATACAAAGCTGAAAGTGATATTCAGAGCTTATTTATTAGGTTTTCAAAAAGCATTACCTCTTTAAAATTCCACACAAATCAAAGCAGTTGGAGAAGTTTGTGTGCTTGTGAGTGTAAACAAATACAACTTAATGACAAATATGACTTTATGTGACAGGATCTAGCAGCCAGGCACTTTTGAGTTTAACAGCCTGTGCTGTTTCCATAACTCTGGGGGTTTTTCTACTAGTTTAGAAGAGATCTATTTAAAAAAAAAAAATAAAATATATATTTATATATATAAAATTTACCAAATAGTAAAAATACATTCTATTAGGCAGGCTACATTTACAGGGAAGGATGGTTAAATTAGGTTTTTGTGACAGAACTAACCCGATCCAATGTCTCCAAAGAAAATTATACTTGTGGATGTTGTAGAAGTAGATTAAAAGAATATACATGAGGCAGGGGTAAAATTCCACAGATCTTCAATACAGTTCACATAAGACTTATGTAGAAGGGATAATAGAGCCATTGTTCCCATGCAACTTTATTAAAACCACCCTACAGATATAAAGAAGCAGACTGTGACCATGAGTGGATAACTAACTATAATAGTAACAGGAAATGTCACTAAATGTCATTAAAGCCAGACATAACCTAAGTGATGGCAGTATGGTTAGTATAATGGAAGGATATAATGAGAATATGGCATTTCCTTTAAGGACAGTAGCAGATTCAGACTAGTAAATTACTTTAGCAGCAACAGCCAGCTGAGCAGAAAAGTAACTGGTTGTACTGCCAAAAAGTCTTAAGATTCATGGCACACCTACAAATGTGAAACCTTTAAAGATAAAAAAGCAAAAAGCAATAACCCTTATGAGGTGCAACAATAGGCTGAAATATGAATTGCTAGAAAAGCTCTCTCACAAAACCTGCTTCATTCACAGTTTCACAACAGCTAGATAAGTAAAGTTTCTAGCAAATAAACTTAATTTCTTTGGAAGAGTCACAGACCCCCAGTATTTATATAAATCTCATTGAAGTCTTATATTTCAGGTGAAAAATCATGGAATCCATTTTATTCCAGAAGTACATTTATTCCACTGAATTTGCTCTGTTTGAATAGGAAAATCTGAAGTCTAAAGAGTAGCTGTACCACATTTCTGAAGTACAAGCCTTATGTTGAACTGGAAGAAGAGAAAGAAGCATGTCACTCTTAGGAAATTTACAGTTTGATACAGGTTTTGGGTTTCTTTGGTTGGTTGGTTTGTTTCATGCCTTTAAAACTTGTGATAAAGGGGCATTGTTTCTGCATAAGAGCAGTGACAGAAACAATTATCATAAAAAATAAACAGGATTAAAATGTAAAAAGTAATTTAGCAATGGGGAGGCTTTTTAACAGTTATGTTGTTTGCTCCTAATCATCAAATGATAAATCAGTAGTCCTGGAAATGTCTTTAGAATAACTTTGTATTTATCAGGAATAATAACCAAGAGAAATGACCACAACTCACAGTTCCCTATCTTAAATTTAATTTTTAGTGGTCATGCTGACATTCAAAATGATGGAGACTCTTTTCCCAAACTGCAGTTATGAGACAACGAACCAGATGTGTCTTTGGAGCAATTCTGCTGAAATCAGTAATACATGAAGAATGGCTTTAGCTTCATATGTTCAGCCTTTGTAGGGACAGCAAAAAACCTTTGTGGCCTGGTGTGCAATACAGCAGGACTAAAGCCATTTAATCCATTCTTTTAGCAAGTTAGAAATTGGAAGCTGTGGGGAAATTGGAATTGTGTCATGTTTCTGGTATGCATTAACTGTGTTAGCTGCTAGTGATAAAATTCCTGATCTCCAGTGAGTATTAAAAAGCTGAAGTTAGACAATAAAATCAGAAACATTAAGAAAAGTCAAAAATAGTTTTTAAAAATCCTCATCTATTTACATATGCTGGGCTGTACCACCATGGTGCAGGACACAGTTACAGCAGGTCTTTAGAACTGCCGGCATTTTTAGCAAGAGTGGGAAAAAGCACCATGTCACAGGGTGAGATCCATTCTAAGAGAAAATGTGTGATGGCACTCCAGCCCCTGAAAAATATTTGGCAAGTGGGATTGTGAAGCTTTGATGCCATGAAGGAAAAAGAAATTATTTTTTTCAGATATTTGGTCCCCCAACTTAGAACAACCCCCAACTTCTGAGTTGTGCAGAGCAATTGCTCTTTTGAGTTCAAAAGAAGGACAGTTGATACTCTGGAGAAGCAGTTCCACTGTAATGCTTTCCAGAGGAAGGTGAGGTGGAAAACAGTACTCAAAACTCTTGACAAGAGATATTTAGCAGTAAATGTGTGGACCTGGAAGTTCAAGGATAGTTTCTATTGTCAAGTTTCCTAAGCAGGAGACCCTGGTGAATTAGCCCCAAGGAATGGATTTTATTTGACTGAATATGGAGTTGATAAACAGTAAGTACCCACAAAATCAAAACTTTCTGATCCTGATGATGAGCATTACCAACTCTAGAGCATCTCTGGATGTGAACAGATAACCAGACTAAAGAAAGTGAAATACCAGATGAGAGATGGACTGCTGTCATCACATATTAAGGTACCCTTGAACATACTAAGAAAAATTAAATTAGGTGTCATGAGAAGATTCAGAATATGCAAGAAAGCATCTTGCACATTTATATATATACACACACACACACACACACACACACACATATATATATATACACATATATATATATGATTTGATCCAATCTTTGTCTAGAGGCTAGGGGAGTTTGAGGCAACAGAGTCACAATGTCATAGAATCACTAAGGTTAGAAAAGACCTTTAAGATTATCAAGACCAACCCTTGTCCTAGCATAGCCAAGTTCACCATTAAACCATGTCATTAAGTCAGCATGATCTGGGTGGAAATGACATTGGATGTTATGAGTATCATGCAGATGGGTTATGAATCATGGCAAAGACTGCAAATGCCACCTTTCTACAGAGCACATTGTTTTTAGGATCTGTAAAGCAAATACTTCAAGGGGTATTTTATAAAGCATTTTAGATTAAAAGACAAAGGTAAAAAAACAAAAGTAATTCCTTTTTGTCACCTAAGATGTGAAGTTTTATTTTTCAAATGAATGCTTGTCATTGTTCTTAGTGTTTTTTTTTCTCTCTCTTCAGCTGCTGCATATAAAAATAATTCTTGAGACAAGTTTAATTATTCATCTTTCTTTAAAAAGACAGACTTGAGGTCACCGAATAGTTTCATTTAACCGCTAATGTGTTAAGTATAAAAGGAAAAGAGCTTTGTAAATGACAGTCAACTCTTTTCCATGGTAGTGTCACTGACCCATGTCTTGCAACAGAGCACATTCACACAGTGGTTTGAAAGGACAAGGACAATTTTTTGCTTTACAAAAATAAGTCTCTAGACACGTCTGAGTCCAGATACAGAGAAAACAAAAGCATCCACTAACATTTTTATCCAGCTTTTGTGTTTGTCTTAGATACACCAATTGGTTAAAAAATGTTACGTGATGTTACTACAGTGATATCAGAAATGACAGCAAAATAAATGCCTAGATTTATGTAAAGATGACATTAGTAACTTTACACAAATGTTAAACTTTTCTAGCAGAGACTATTCTACAGACCTACAAGAGCACATATGCATTTATACATAACTTAGATCCATTTTAGAACACATTACTTGACCGCTTTTCACATCTATTTGTGTCTTCCTCTTATCATTATACCATAAATAACCTAAAGATCACAACAGTCTAGAATAGGTTTCCTAAGAAATCCATTGTTTTAACATAATTGGGTCGTGGTTGCTCCCCAAAGAGTGCTTACTCACATTTACATGTATTAGTGTTAAGTCTCTTAACTTTCTTGCTTGCATTTTGTTATAATCTTTTACAAATCACACTACATTTAGAAATGGTCATGACAAAAACCTTTGACCAGAAAATTATTTCCTTTACAACTGATAGAGTCTAAGCCCGTGGCAGTTTTCTTTGTGGAACTGAGGAAGCAGTATGTTGACTGATGTTTGGATACCATATGACTGTGAGAAAAGCACAATTGTTGTTATTACTATTCAATCTAGCAAATCACTTCTGGATTTAATGTGTGAGTAATCACACATGTGGATTTAATTATGAAAAAAACCAACAAACACTATTTCTTATTTCAGACCATGAATGGTAGAATTTTGAAAAAACTGTCATTTGAATCCCTTATATTTTAGTAGTACTGGGAGAAGGGAAAAGATCTTAGGGTTGAATATTTTGAGGTTTTATGCACTCCTATTTTATGTATGCACTATTCTGTATTGGGACCAGTGCTGTTCAATATCTTCATTATACATATATATACACACACATATGAAGATACTGGTATAGACAATGACTGTGATATAGACATATCTTAGTCTACATCATAGATACAGATGGTGAGACTGCACCCTCAGCAAGTTTGCAGATGACATCAAGCTGAGTGGTGCAGCTGAAAAGACTGAATGACTGGGTGACCTAGACAGGCTGGAGAAGTGGGCTAAAGAGAATATCATGAGGTTCAGTAAGGCACAGTGCAAGGTCCTCCACCTAGGTCAGAGCAATCCTTGAGATCAGTACAGGCTGGGGGACAATGAGATTGAGAGCACTTGCAGAAAAGGACTTGGAGGTACTGGTGGATGAAAAGCTGCATGTGAGCCAACAATGCATACTTGCAGCCCTGAGGTCAAATCACATTCCAGCTGCATCAAAAGAAGTGTAGGCAGCAGGTCAACACAGGTGATTCTGCCACTCGCTCTGGTGAGAAATCACCTAGAGTACTGGGTCTAGCTCTGGGATCCTCAACACAAGAAGGACATAGACTGTCTGGAGACAGTCCACAGGAAGGTCATGAAGATGATCAGAGGGCTGGAGTGCCTCACCTATGAGGACATGCTGAGAGAATTGGGACTGTTCACCTGCAAAAAAGAAGGTTCGGGGGGACCTCATAGCTCCTTTTCAGTATCTGAAGGGTATCTACAGGAAGGCTGGGGTAGGACCTTTTAGAAGGGCACATAGTGATAGGACAAGGGGCAATGGTTTTAAACTAGAACAGGGTAGATTTAGGTTAGAGATGAGGAGGAAATTCTTCACAATGAGGGTAGTGAAATACTGGAAAGGTTGCCCAGAGATATGGTGGAGGCCCCATGCCTGTAGACATTCAAAGTCAGGCTTGATGAATGAACTTCAGTGCTATATTTCAATTCATATATGTCCTTAAGTATTACACTGAAATGGGTTCTTTGCTTGTGCAAGAGTTAACAATGAGTTAGAGACTTTTTCTGGATTCTTTTTTCAGTGTTTGGTAGGTTAAAACCAAAAAAGTCTAACTTTTCTGCATGCTAAAGTACAGTGTGATTCACAACTCTAGTTGCTTCTTCCGTAGTGTCATTTGCAGGCTAGTTTGAGACCTTAATGTTACTGGAGTTGTCCTTACTTTACAGTAACATTTGTAGGATCAGGATAAAACTCAAGACAGACTCCTCTTCTCCCCTACATGGATTAATCAAAACAACTGTGATATGAAAAATGCTATGTCGTTGTCGTCATTCTTTTTTTCCCTTTACGGCTGCATGTAGTTACAGCAACTTGTTATAGGATCTTAGGGATCTGAATGCTGCACACTAGAGCTGGTTCATGCCAATTATTATGTTGAGTGATGAAACTGCCTTGTATCATTTCAATTGTGCATATGAACAGCAGGTGAATGTTATAGTTTATGATTTCCAATTATAAATCAAACTGACTAAATTTTCATTTCTCTTAATAAGGGCTGTAAAATCAGTGAGGTGTGAGGAGACTTCTGTTTCTGGTGAAAAAGAGTTTGAGATTAGATTTTATTGACGTGGGCTCTTTTTTCCCCCACCTCCTTGTCATAGTTAGCTTTTAAGACTGTTATTGAAAAATAATTAGAGAAGAAGCTGAATGGAAAAAATCTAAAACACCTAACTATTGAGACTGTATTCAGGGATATAAATTGTATGGTACAGCTCCAGCACTGGTGCACTTAGATGATTTAGTAATATGACATTGGCTTTGGAAATAATGAGTTTTCTTTCGATGGACTATAAAACCAAAAATGTAGAAGAAAGTGGTAATGGTAAAAGGACCCTTTCAGATAACAATTTAATTTCTGACATGGAATAACTATGTGAAAATCTTGACTTTAAATTTTACCTTTCCTGAAGAGATTTTAAAGCTCATCGTTCTGGAGAGTGACACAGGAGGGAAGGATGGATAAAAGACCTTCAGAATTCTCTTGTAACCTAAATCACTGTCAGTTTATGATTCTATTGCATGATATGTTTCCTCCATGTTTTCGGTTTGAGGGAGTGACTGGGAAGAAGGAATTTATTCTAGTCATGTGTTAGCCTGAGAACTTATGGTACTTTTTTTCCTAATGATAAAGTATCTTTTTCTTCTTGTCCATGCAATTTTGTAATTTTGTCTAGTAACTGCTATGTAAATTGTCACTGAGTGGCTGTAAGTTATATGATATTATATTCCTTATGTGTATACATCTCATACTAAGCTATTTTTAGAAGTTTTTTTAACCCTATTGACTGGAGATGAGCAAGGACCAATTTGAACTTAGCTCTTTTGCCAGTGACAAGAATGTGGTAAAAAATAACAATATTCAGCTCCTTTACTTATATTTTCAGAGTTATAACATTCTGAGATGTACATTCACCGACTGTAAGAGTCACATACTAATGAGATCCCAAGATAGATCTATGAAAAAAAGCATGCAGTAGTAGAATACTGCACTGCATTATTTCTTGTACATATCTGTGGTGTATTATGCAGATTAAAAAGGAGATGGGCAGATTTCTGAAAGAAGTAAAGTAAGATTAGTTGCTTTCCCTTTTGAGTCATCTTTTGTTTACCTAATATTAGATGTGCATAGCAGTTCAAAGATCAAAATTGAGTGCAAAAAATGTCTTTAAAAGATACAGCACTACTCAATAAATAATTGAATCCTGAAATTATAAAGTCTAATTAGATAAGCCTGGTTATTGAGTTTTTAACAGACTTGCTTAAAGCAGTTAGATGACACATCATAAAATACTTTTCACTGAATCACAGAATCACAGAATCAACCAGGTTAGAAGAGCCCTCCAAGATCATGAAGTCCAACTGATCACCCAACTCAACATCATCTAATCAGCTAAACCATGGCACTAAGTGCCTCATCCAGTCCTTTCTTAAACACCTTCAGGATCAGTGACTACACCACCTCCCTGGGCAGCACATTCCAATGGCCAATCACTCTTTCTATGAAGAACTTCTAAGATCAAGCCTAAATTTCCCCCTGCACAGCTTGAGACTGTCCTCTTGTTCTGTTGCTGATTGCTTGGGAAAAGGGACCAACCCCCACATGTCTACAACCTCCCTTCAGGTAGTTGCAGAGAGCAATAAGGTCTCCCCTGAGCCTCTTCTTCTCCAGGCTAAGCAATCCCAGCTCCTTCCGCCACTCCTCACGGGGCTTGTGTTCCAGACCCCTCACCAGCTTTGTTGCCCTTCTCTGAACACATTCCAGCAACTCATCATCTTTCTTGAATTGAGGGTCCAAGAACTGGACACAGTACTCAAGGTGTGGCCTAAACAATGTTGAGTACGTGGGCAGAATGACTTCCCTAGTCCTGCTGGTCTCGCTATTCCTGGTGCAGGCCAGGATGCCATTGGCCTTCTTGGCCACCTGGGCACATTGCTGGCTCATGTTCAGCCTTCTATCAACCAGTACCAGAAGTTAGCATCACACTGTAAAAGCATTGTCAAAGATTTACAACTACATAACTAATATCACCTGATGTTTCAGGAAAGACTAATATGATTCAGAATGAACTACAAAAGTCAGAGGTCACTGTCAGGAAAATGTGTTTCTAGGTTACCAAAATAAGAACTATAAGATGTCAAACTTTTCCATTCACTGTGTGAAGTGTTTGATACAGATAATTATTCATTTGCTTGTTTAAAAAGTTCTTTGTGCATTGGAATTTCAGAAATTGTCCTGAACTTCTAACTGTCCTATACTTCTAACTTCTTTTAAATTATATTTATATTCTTTTTGGGGACCTTTTCCTTCAATTTGGATTTAGTTATGCATTGTTACACAGCACAAGGTTCCTCTATTTTTATGAATATATATGTTTACAGTGACTCTACTGACTGGACTCACAGTGTTTGTGCAAAGGCTCAATGGTTGCTCACTCTGCAGCTATGATTCAGTGATTCCAGTTTCAAATGTAATAATTTTTGCTACTCTGTTGCTTAAATTCATAATTATGTTTCAAAACTCATGCACATCATTACCATGAATCTGCCAATAACTGCCCAAATGAAATAGCAGGGAAGAATCTCAGACTAGCTAGGAAATTGTGCCTGTCTCATATTCTGGTAATTTGTTGCAAGAGCCAGCTCTGTGTTCACTCTTCAGCAATATGAGCAACTTTCCACTAATAGCACCTGGATGAGAGCAATCTGAATAAAGTCACATAGAACATGGGGACAAAATCGGGTGTTTTAGTCGCTTTACTGGTTAGCTGCCCTGGATCATCAGAGTCAGTACTTGGGAAGCAGGGAAAAAAGTTTGGGCACGCCTGCAAACAATGTTGTATATCATCTACCTCCAGTCAGAGAGTTTGCTAAAACAATCAGATCAGAAAGGGGATATTTTATAATCAGTTTGTATAGGTCTAAATGACTGTATACTTTGAAAAACAGCATTCCTCAGTATCACAGCAACTTTCAGAGAATCTGCAAGTATCTTTTACTTTAATACTGTCCTCTTATAATTATACTCTTCTCTCATCCATCACTAAGCAGACTTACCAGCCATCTGCTTCTGATAATGCCAGTCTGGATTGCCAGTCAAGTATACCACTAGAAATGCGGGTTGCTCTGCTAATAAATTGAAAGAATGAGTCCTTCTCTGAGACACCTACAAGGCCCAGGGAATGAGACTTGTGCAATACAAGCTAAATTCAAACAAATCTGACAAGTCTAATTCCCTAGACACATTAAAGAGCTGGAAATCAGACAGTAGTAAATGGGCCCAGGGTTGTAGCTTGGAATGGCACGAGGCAAGTGCCAGCTGTTTTCCAGACATTGTACTAATTTTCCCTACTCCTGTAAGCAAATTTGTGTCTGCTGTTTTCAGAATAAAATGTTGAGTGCTCATATGCCATTCAAAACATTTCAAGGGTGTCAGCAAAAACTTCAGCCAAAATAAAGAGGTAAAATACAATAATGCAGGTGAGGTAAACTCTGTCTTCCAGATACCTTGGTACAAAAATGAGTGAGATTTGATGTCATACTCATCAATATTATGTTAACCAAACCACTGGAAAGTGGGATGAAATAGGGCAGGAACAGTGCCATTTATGACAGCAAAGAAATTGAGAGCAATAAAGAAAAACACAAAAGACAGTGGTTCTTTATTACCTACATTGCTCTTTGCTTTTATCTTTTCAATTTGTTTTTGTGTTTTATTTTTAACTTACCATATTTATTAATTTTTAAGTGTTTTCAAATATATTAATTTATCTTAAAGCCTAATATCAGCATTCTTAATCTCTGATTTTATATGTAGACTTACCTTGTGGGGTGGGATGGGAGAAAGATTTAATTAATACCAACCTTCTATTGTCAGCATTCAGATGAGTTGTAATTAATTTCTACTCATGAAATTCTTTATAATAATCATGGGAAATATTATTACTGTGTTTGCTGAAACATTTGTAACATGTTCAAGGAGAAAAAAAACCTCTTAGATTCAAGCTGGAAGGCCTGTTCCTTGATACACAAAAAAAAGCTATGCTTGGATGACCTAGCTAGTGATGAATTCAAGGGAAAATTTCTGCATCTCCAAACACAACTGTTAAACAAATATGTGCCTACAGGCTTTTCATCACACCTCCCTTGAAAGTGGGACAAATGATTATGTAGCCACATAGAATTGCTTCATTGCTCTGCTGCTCTTATCCAGGATATTGCCTCTATCTTTAAGCTGATGCTGAAAATATTTGAAAATACTCAGAAACAAAAAGGAGCATTTTAACGGGTGAACTCTTTTACCTTTTGTTGCACTTGTCTTCTTTGTATACCGTAAAACAGATTGCAACACATAAAGATTGCAAGTACCATGTTTTGATTGTGGACATCTACAAGAAATGTTGACAGGAGGGCTGTTTCATTGTCAAGCAATGACAAATACAATTTTGAACAGTAAGCTTCCTTGCAAGGCTAGGATGCCTAAGCAACATTTGAGTAGCTGCTTCCATTGAATTGCACTACCATTAATCATCTCCACTAATTCAATAAAAACACTGTCAATACAATAAAACATATTTTTTTTCTATTGAATTAATGTAGGTGGTTGGCTACTAATAGGATCTGACTGTATTGGGGAGATGTTTAAAGTAACGTGATAGATTAACAAGGAAACATCTAATAAAGATTTCACAGATTTCTAAGTCTTTCCAAACCCTGTGAGAAATGAAGTATGTACCAGAAAGAGAGCCATTACATAAACTTGCTGAATGTCATCACTTTACTGTTTCCCAAGGCAGTTTTTTTAAGAGTGTCAGTACTTCATAGCAGTCAAAGGACTAAAGATACCTGTAGTCCACCCTTGGTCAGGTGGACAAACTAAAACTTATAACTGACCCTTTCTTGATTTTCAGTTTTGTCACTTATAAAATGTGAAGACTCCCTTTGTTCAGTGCTTTAAGATTTCTTGACAGAAATACTGAACATGAACCATGTGTTATGATAAATAGTAAGGTTTTGTTTTACTGTGAGTAAAGGTATTTTAACCTCGTCTCAAATAACGATTGCTTCTGCAGCCTCAGGCAACTCACTTAGGCTTTTCAAAAGCAGCATTTTACTTCTGATTGGTTTCAGGAGCTAATGTAATATGTAATATGTAAGTAGCAGCATCTCTGCAATTTGGACTGTTTGTCTTAAACTCAGCCTTAAGCTCAATTTCTTCAGCTGTAAAGGAGTTGCAACAATAATTATGCCTATCCAAACTGACTTAGGAATCAGTGACTTAATGTCAAGAAACCAATTTCAGTATGAGAAGGGCTTAAAAATAATAAGATCAAGTGTTTTTTAAAAAGCAAAATTAAAACTTTCTGAAAATGTTTGAATGAATTACTATAGAAGGTAAAGCATAGTAATAGAGCTAATTGTCCATGGAAAAGCTTTACCTTTCTTTTGTGCCTACAAATGCACAGTTTATCAGTCAAGTCAATGAAGGTACTAAAAGCACAGCAATTCTACCTGTAAGACACTGCCCATGCATTTAATGTCAGATATGCAATAATACCAATAATGATTACGCAAATAAGTTATTTCCAGAAGTACTTGTTGAGAAAAATCCTTATCCATGCAAGTGGTTCTCTTTACTTGAGCTTGACCTCAGTTTTGCTGTATCCAGTGAAGGTCCTGGTTTAAAATGTTATGAAGCTTATAGTGGTGTTAAATTGAGTTGCCTTTTTGTTGGAAAAGTATCAAAGTATACATAAATTTACCATGTGTGACTCAAATATTCTCTTCATCCTTGGCTTCAGCCTTGCTATGGTATGCAAAGCATTCTATATTGCAATGATATATCATGTAACTATGAAACATCTATATGAAGCAGGCAATTTTCTTCGCCTGAATATAACACTGCATGTTTGATGCTAAAACAATTAGTAAGTTGATTTATTTATTTTTTTTTTTCACTTCTGGTTCTTCCTTGATGGGTGGAAATATTGAGATCTATCTGTGCCAGTCCTTTAATAAGAAGCAATCTATTAATTAACATCAGTATTAATAGCTATAAAAATCCAACAAACAAAAACCAACAACAAAAAACCCAAACAAAAAAATCCCAAACAAAAGAAAGCAAATGCCAAAAAACAACCCTAAACCCCCCACATGCATAGTACCCAGAACTGTCTTCTTTACATGGCCTGTACTATTTTTATATCAGTGTCTCCAATTGCGAATATTTATCTTAACAGAGGTAGATGGGAAGCAAGAAAGTTTTTGACTGCTTTATTTAAACAGACCACCAGAGGAAAGAAGAAAGTTTGCACTGTATCATAGAGATGTATTTGGGGTTGATGGACTACATTACTGCAGTTTCTCTTAAACCTTATAAAGCAAAGTTTCTTGTAAGAAATATCAAATCTGAACTGTTTCAGTCTAATGAGAAGTATGATGTCAAAGAAGGAAACAACTCTGATCGTAATGTTACATCATAGGACATTATTCTTATACAGAGTACATTTCTTCTATTTTTGAAGCTTAGTATAATTAGAATGCAAAAGATGCAAGATAATTAGGAAAATGCTATTGAGTTTTATTGCTCCTGTCATATTAATATCCTGTAAAATATTAATTACACTACAAGATTAACAGTGATGATTTATAGTTCTTTTAAAAGACTGCCTTTTTGCTCTCATGAACACAGAGGGTTTTGATGGGAAACAACATCCTGGGTATTTGATGAATAAATAAAAATAAAAGGTAAATGGACAGGGCACTAAAGAGGGCAAAAATGTAAAAGCAGAAAGTGAAAATGCAATAGAGTGTCTTTGTAGAAATCTGAATTCTGCTTTAAAATCAATGTTTTGATGCTGCCAAAATCTGCTATGGAAGATACATATGCATATTTTTTTTAACTCCTCCCACAAAATAATTCTAAAATAGCCAGAGAATAATTATAGTCTTTTTTCTGTTCCTTAAAATATAGGCATATATTAAAACTTCTCTTTCTCAGACTGAGGAATTTTTACACTCCTAATAGGCTGCGTTATGTGCATAAATTCTCTCAGGCACTGGTAAAATCAGAAGGAAAAATACACCTGAAAGTTGGTATTAAATATTTGTTGTGTTATACTAACACTCAGTTATTTACATTTTTATTAAGTGAGTGTCAAGGGAAGAGCAATATGTTTATCCTTGAATTTTCAGTGAAAATAATGGTACTAAAAAATTTATGTGTGTGCATTACCAGCAAGGTACAAACTTCATTCCATGTGCTTTGTAAACAAATCATTGGCGCATTAGTACAATTCTTCACAACTCTGAAAGATGAAGATCTGCAGGATTTTTGACTGCTAGGAATCAGCTGCTTCTCAGTATGTTCCTCAAGGAACTACTTCTTTTCACCACTCTGCTACTTTTGTCCTAGCAGAATTTGCCGATTAAATGTGGACAGTTGCAAAATGTGTTCAAGGAAGGAACACCCACTGTAATCTTTCTAAAAAATAAACAGAAGACCTCAGCAGAAAATTGGAAAACAAGAACAGTGCTTAAATGTATACATTCCTCTGTCTAGTGCCACTTTGAGAGCTTTAAAAAGTCTTGATAACACTTAAAGGCAGAACAATCCTGAGAGTGTTTTAAAACACAATATTTAATTAGCCTCAATTCTATGCTAGAAATTTGTATATTTGTATACCAAGAGCACTACTGTATTCTAGAGTATGTATATTAGTGTTTGTATCATCATTTAATTCCTCAGTAGTACATACAGAGTGCTCTGTTTGGGACAAGGGGAAAGCAGTCAGCTGGAAAGGTCTCTGGTGAGAACACTGCAAAAATATATTTCAAGAAGTGCTACTAAGAATGTTAAGATGACAATTCATTCTTGCTGCTGTTTGAAATGTGGTTAAGATTGTAACATTCATACTGTACGTACATGTTAATATGTGCATATAGCTATGCTCAAACAGTTGATGGCTTATGTACATCTATTTGTACAATGGAGAGATGCAAGTAAAAGAACAGTGGGAGCGTGTTTTACCTGTCTGCCTTACAAATTCACACAATTACATGTTGAGAGGAACAAAGGCCCAGTTGTAATCATCAAACTTTCACTCCAAAATATCAAAAAAAAAGAAAAAGAAAAAGAAAAGCAAACACAGGGACAATGGAATACTCTTTTCCTTACAATTCAGTTTTTCAGATTAATATCCAGGAATGTGAGATACTTTAGTTATTTGTTACTGATACTGGGGAGAATATTCTAGTGGTTTACATCGCTGAGACTGGAATTCATACTAGCTACATAATCATTTCACAGGAGGAGTCAGCACTCCCTTCAGCTTCTTCAGACAGATTATACTAAGTTAATCTCACAGACTCATAGAATGGTCTGGGTTGAAAGGGACCTCCAAAGGACATCTAGTCCAATCCCTCTGCAGTCAACTAGATGAAGTTGCCTAGAGCTCTGCTAAGCCTTGTCTCACCACACCTTCATCTCCATGCAAACAGATGGTTTGTACTGTGTCAATCTGGTTCAATAAATTTGGGTTAATTCCTACTATGGTCCCTACCTTTTTCTATGGTCCTTATGGTCATAGCATGACAGGATGGTTTAAGTTGGAAGAGACCTTAAAGAGCATATATTTTCAACACCCCTGCCATGGTCAGTAACACCTTCCACTAGACTGGGCTGCTCAAGGCCCCCTCCAGCCTGGCCTTGAACACTGTCCCAGGAAGGGGCAGTCATCATATGAAACAGGTAAATACTTGAGGCCATAAAGCAGGAAGGAAGAGGAAATATTCTCTATGTAGAATTGCATTCTGGGATGGCATTAGTGCAATTAAAAATATAAACAATTTCTACAAAGATGTGCAATGTGACTGTGGGCAATAATGGAATGTTAGTCAAAGTTAAACACAAATGGATTCCCCATATGAATATTTCTATCCTCTAATAAACTAAGGGAATTGGGCTTTTTTGCATCACTGACTGTCAGCTATTGTCATATTTCTGAGTTTTGTTCTCAAAATTTCCACACAGATTTTTTGCCTTTGTTTGTAACAGTAATGGACAGCAAAGGAAAAGCTCATGCAATTATTAGGACTGCAAAAGAAAACTTCTGATTATGCACCAATGCACTATGATTAAGCAGGCAGGGTTAGAGGCATTTTGTAAAAGAGAGGGAGATCCTTCGTTCTTTTCAAAGTGCAGTTAAAAAACTCCAATGTGATATTTCACAAGTGACCTTTCCAAAAGAAATATCTCATTCAAAACTTTCTATTGTCCAAAGCTGCCTCTTGGGATCAGCTGGCTTTCACTCTCACCTCTGTGTGTGTGGCCAGGATAAAGCTAAGATTTTGGTTTGCTGGGGACTTTTTCCCTCGCTTCACAAGAAGCTGAGAGGGCCCACATCCAAGGCAGGCAGCTGGACTAGCCAATTGGTGTTTGCACCATACTGACATCGTGCCTGCTATGTAAGGAATGGGCTTGCCAGGACAAATGAGCTACTTGGTTCAAGTGCCTGAAGTGCCTGTGGATGATGCAGCATAATGAGACAGGTCATGGGGTGAGTGCTGCATTTTGTATCAACTATGTACTGTTTCATTTGTAGCATTGTTCTCCCTGATCGTTGCTATCTCCTTGTGCTATTCTATGGAATTCTGTTTATCTCAACCCACAGGGCTTTGCCTTTTTCTCCCAGGGGCAAGGCCCGAGTCATCTGCCAGATGGGCCTGAACCATGACAATCTCTCGGATTAATTACTTGCAGCTCTTCATATGTCAAAACTATTTGTACGGTCTCAGTTAACATTCCCTAGCCCCAGCACTTCCCAGAACGTTTCATTTCTGTGAATGCATCTATCTAATTGTACACACTATACTTTAAGGAAGTTAAGTGTCATAGAAGTTACAAAGTACAAAAATTTTGAAATTCACATACTGTGTAAGCATCAAATAATATTCACCACATTGTTGGATGGACAGGATAGAAACCCAGGAAGATCATCTTTTTGCAAAGTAAGTGTAAAGAACACAAGCTATAGGCACTGGACCACCTGGCACAACTTTTTCTTTTTGCCTTGCATGTGAGCCTGCCTCCCTTATCAGCTTTCCTGCTCCCTGAGCAGGAAGATAAAAATATCAGGCTTTTCGTGGGCATTTCTTCCAAGGAGACATACATTTTATGAGACAAAAATTCCTGCTACACTTCTCTTTACCATACTGATGCTCTTCTGAATTTAACCTGGTGAGGGGCACCCACTTAAGGCTTTTTGAGGCCAGTCTACAAGGTGTTTATATTGACTCCTTCTCAGTCTTCTGTGAGAGTTCTCTTAATAGTCACTTTTGCACTGTACCATACCGCTGCAGCAAATTATGCACTGCATCCTTTCTCTCCATATGTGGGCATGTCATTCTGACTATGCAAATACCTGATTTTTTTCAGAGTCCTTTTCTGAAAATGTATTTCAGGTGGCAGCAGGCATTTTGCCATGACAGACCTATTCAGAATGCAAATGCTGTTAGGTCTGGTCTAACAGTGTGAAGACACTTTATAAAGATCTGAGGGATACTGATTAAAATCTTTATAGTATGTATAGCAGGCTGCTTCTGATGAAATACTTAAACTTGGTAGGACTCAGATGAGAATTTACATTTTCAGCACCTAAATTCAATATAGTTATCAACCAATGATTAATATTGCCTCACTGCCTGGTGTCATCTTCCAGACTATGCCTGGAATCATCTATATTTGCAAAGGTTTAACAGCTATGACCCTTATACCTTGTTGGGCCCAAAACTTAAATGCATTCCTCTGTATTTTCAAAGCAAGAGATCACCTGGTACCCATCCTTAAGGCACTCCTAACTGAGTTAGCACTGCTAATTGTAGTGTGTCACTATCCACATTTTGAGCAATGCCTGAATATTTTTGAACACTGAAGATGCTAGAGTCTATGAGGAATCTCTCATTCCAGTTTTCAAACCGATATGGATTTCAGTAGTTTTCAGTATATAAAAGATCATGTCCTGTGAACAGGCTTTAGTGGGGGACCAGTGCCTAATGCCTTGCTGTGCTTTAGCTCCCCATGAGCATGATGCTGAAGTAGAATTCTGTTTACATATAAGTGTGGTGAAGATACATCACATAAGCCTTTGAGGTGTGCAGATGCTTGAACAACAATGATAGAATCCATCTAGAAAACTTAAGGTATTGGCTTAAATATTTATGTGACTGATGGATGAATCTGTATTGCCTTGTTTTCAGATACATTTTTACATTTAGAAGGCAAGTTACTGATGTAGAGAGAGATTAGTGGCATTCTAAGTATTATATCCCTGAACTTTGAAGTACTTGCGAAAACATGTCTATCTCAGCTACGTTACTTGCACTTTCCTATTTTTATGTCATGCCATTAAGTACTTCTACATAAAATATGCTTTTCCAGGAATATCATTAAGGTATTGGGAAGCTCAGTGTACTAGAGCTGAACTTTATTCCCAGAATGATCAGCAATCTGTTAGTGGCAAGGTTTCCTGGAATGATATCAAAACCCTGCCTGTAATAGTCAAAGGAATGGTGTTAGTCCCTCTCCAGCAAATTGTCTTTAAGCGTAGCTCACTGGAAGAGTGGCAATTGTTTATAAACTCCATAAACAGAGGTACACTACTAAACTAGCTAGCTAGCTAGCTAGAGAGATCTTAGACGTTGTACCTGCTGAATTCTAAGACTTTCTGGCACAACTTCTAATATATACAGTGGCGAAATTTGAGTACAGGGAAACGTGAAGTGAAAATGAACTCCCTGCAGCCAGTTGAGAAAAAACTGAAAGATGTATTATTCCAAGTATTGCTGGGCACACATTGATAAAAAATAAAGCAAGTAAAACAAAGACAAAACCAAACAAAGCAAAAAAAAACCCAAACAACAAACAAACAACAACAACAAACCCACAAACAAACAAGAAACCAACCGAACCAACCAACCAAAAACACCAAAAAAACCAAGCCTGAAGCTTGTGGATATGTATCCTCTTTTGTTGCTAATCGTCATGAACAGCTCAGACTTAATTTTTTCTGTATGGATTGAAATTTACAACCAAAAAGATAAGTTTAAATACATGAAAAAATTGATTCTGAAGAATTAAAAGACATGTTCAGATACAAAATTAATATGAATTCATAAATTAATAAATGTGACTGACGTTAATGACATCAAATAGTTTTACACTTGTGTTATGAATGAGAATGTCAAAACACTTCCCTTTGACAATGATTCTGTGATCAGTATGAGACATTTCTGCAAAATATTTTTGGTTACAAGAATACAGTGTTTTCTGCAGAAATGTTTAAATTTCTCATCCAGCCTGGCCCTCAACACCTCAACACCTAAGCAACCCATTCCAGAGTCTCACCTGCCTCATACTGAGGACTTTCTTCCTAAGATCTAGTCTAAACCTACTCACTCTCAGCCTAAAACCATTTCCCATTGTCCTATCACTAGACACCCTCATGGAAACTCCCTCTCCAGCATTCCTGCAGGTTCCCTGCAGGTACTGGAAAACAGCTATAAGGTCCTCCTGGAGTCTTCTCTAGGCTGAACAACTCCGTCTATCTTCATAACAGAGAAGATCCAGCCCTTGGGTCATCTTTGTGACCTTCCTCTGGACTCAGTGGTGCAAAGGAACTGACATCTGACTACGGAAGTATCTCTAGGAAAAACTTGCAACTCCCTTGGCAGGGCAAGCACAGGCCCTTTGGGTGGTTTGGCCCAGCACAGACCAAGTTCTTGCAGCCACCAGCTGCTGCAGTGAATGCTGTCTCAAACCTCCACACTACAACAGGTGGGAACACCAGTGGCCACCACTGCCCTGCCCAGGGGCTCTGTATCTGTTGCTGGTATGGGGCTGTGTCCAGCAGAGGTGGCCTTTCAGCGGGAACATGAGCTACCTGGCATCAGAGACTGGAGCAGATGGTGACATGCTCTGCTTCAACCCAAGTGGAACAGTCTGAAGTATAAGGGAACTCTCACCTTGGTGATTGCTTTTATTTTGCACAATGTAATTAAAGAGATACATGTCAAAATAAGGATGATGTGCAATGATTCCACTAATTGTACAAGTTGCATTTATTTTCATTATTTCACAACACAACTTCATTTTTATTTCCTTGGGGATGTGGATTCTTCACATCTCCTTTAACTTCTGTGATGACTCGCATCATGGAGTATAACCATGCAATGTAAACACAATCTGTCCAGGCTTGTTTTCTCCATTTTTTTTCCTTATGAATTCTAAAAGAAGTGGCACTCTTACTCTCAGATTCCCTCTTTTCTGTGGGTGAAGGAGTCTGTAGGGGTGAAATATTGCCCGCGTAAGACAATGAGTTAATCACATAAACAGGATGAACATACACAGGTCCGTAAGACCAGGTATGATAACTCTGAGAGTGCTGAAAGTTTTGTTTTGCTCTTTTAAAGAGTTGTGAGCCTACTTTTTATCATTTTCAAAAGTTTATGATGGCTGATAAAGTTCCAAATTGACAGAAAAAGGCAGATATGAAGCTTGCTCTGAAGAAAGGAATGCAGACTATAACCAGCTGATCTTCAGTCTCTGGGAAAGTTTAGAGACAAATCTTCCTAGAACCTGTGGCCAAGCATGTGAGGGACTGGATAACTGGGAACAGTCAGCATGACCAAGGGTAAGTCACATTCGACTAACCTGATTGCCTTTTATGATGAGGTGAGTAGCTTTACACATAAGGGGAAAGCAGTGGATGGAATTTACCTTGAATTTAGCAAGATTTATGACAAGCTCTGCCATGGTATCTGTGCAGCCAAATTGGAGAGAAATTGTTGGATAACTGGTATACATCACTGATGTTTCAGCTCATAGATCATGACCAGGTTCCCTAGGTCCTTTTTGGCAGAGCTTCTTTTGTGCTGATCATCCCCCAACACATATAGATGCATAGGATTATTTCTCCCCAGGTGCAGAATTTCCAATTGCTGAACTTGGTTATGTTCCTGTCAGCCCTTTTCTCCATCCTTTTAAGGTCACTTTGTATGGTAGCATGAATCTCTGGTGTATCAGCCACTCCACCCAGTTTCATGTAATCTGCAAAGTTGCTGGGGGACATCGGCCCATGATCCAGGTCATTAATGAAGGTGTAGAACAGGTTTGGACATACTCTTGGCCTCTGAGATACACCACTTGCTACTGGCTTCCAGTTAGCCCTTGAGTCGTTGATCATGACAATTTGGATCTGGCTATTTTGCTAGGGTTCAATTCACCTCACTGTCTGTTCATCCAGCCCACACATCAACAGCATGTCTATGAAGTTCTTATGAAACAGTATGCAAAGCATTACTGAAGTCCAGGCAGAAAATATCCACTGCATTGTCTTCATCTACAAGGCCAGTCACAGAATCATAGAATGTTAGGGGTTGGAAGGGACCTCTGGAGATCATCTAGTTTACAAAGGCCTGTAGTGATAGTACAAGGGGCAATGGTTTTAAATTAGAGAAGAGTAGATTTAGGTTGGGTGTTAGGAGATAGTTCATTACCATGAGGGTAGTGGAATACTGGAACAGATTGCCCAGGGAGGAAGTTGAGGCCCATGCTTGGAGATATTCAAGGTCAGGCTCAGCAGGTCTCTGGGCAACCTGATCTAGTGGAGGATGTCCCTGCTTATTGCAGTGAGGTTGGACTAGATGACCTTTGGAAGTCCCTTCCAACCCAAATCATTCTATGTAAATTTGTCATCAATGTATTCCAGGAACCTTCTGGATTGTTTATGCCTTGTTATGTTGCCCCTCCAGCAGATACTAGAAAAGTTGAAGTCTTCCATGAGGATAAGGGTCTGTGGACATGAGGCTTCTGTTTGTAGAGAGGCCTCATCCACTTGGTCTTCCTGGTCAGATTCTATAAGTCTACCTTTATATATATTACATTAAAAAACAAATCCTTTTCAGCTTTGGACTATGCAGCACTTTCTCTTCCTCTCACACTGATGTGTGATGAGAAGGTTATTTGCATTCTTTCTGCTCTGTATGTCAAAGCTTTCTTTGCCAATTTTGTTTCTAGATCCATCTTGCTCCTATGGCTAATACACATGATTTATATTTGTCATCTGGCTTCGTCTCAGAGCTTAACTATTACAAATACTTCCTTGACATTGATATAACCTACTAGTCAACAGAAGGCAGAACTGCTGCAGTGACCCCCAGGAGCTCAGATAGATAACTTATGTATGTGTGTTTGACTATCACATGAAGCCCACTAGAGCTTGGCAAATAGTCTTCTAACATTTATATCATTTTGATAGCCATAACATGTTCCTATATATGTTATGGAATTTGCATACACTCAGAACACAGATGTTTCAGGTAAAAGTATTCATAAAATAAAGAGAAGCTTTCAAATTAATAATTCTGCAGTTCTTAGTCTCCCTTGGAGTCATATAAAGAAAGAATGTCAGGCCTGGCTTGTTGTGTTTAAAAGAAGTCTTAACTGATTACTTGAAATACATATATACTAGTTAATTACAGTTTAATCCTTTATAAGATTTTTTGGTTTTGCTGTTGTTGTTGTTGTTGTGAGATTACAATTGTTTAAATGAACCTCATGTCTAGACTGCTGGACTGGCAAAGCAAATGCTCTAAATGGTAAATCTGTCTGGTACCTCAGAAGCAATATAATCTGGATCCATGATAATTTTAATTATAGTTCCAGACAGAAATCTTTCTGTTTCTGGTCTCAAATGGGGATCCACTTTATAAAAAAATATTGCACTACAAAACAGGTGATTTTTATTTTCAAGTTGCTAACATGTAAGTAACAATTATGCTGAAAATAATAGTCCATTTAGTTTCCTTAACTGGTGGAACCAGTTGCCTAGGGAGGTGGTGGATGCCCCATCCCTGTGAGACATTCAGTGGCAGGCTTGGTCAGGCTCTGATCTAGTTGGGGATGTCCCTGATTAGTGCAGCGGGGTTGGACTAAATGACCTTTAAAAGGTCTCTTTCCACCCAATGCATTCCATGATTCTAAGAATTTCATTACATGGTAGAATAAGTTATGTCTGTAAGTCTGTTTGCATATGTTCACATATCACAGAATCACAGAATGCTTAAGGGGTTGGAAGTACCTCCAGAGACTGTAGAGTCCAACTCTACTGCAAAGCAGGACCACTTAAGTCAGGTCACGCAAGAATGTGTCCAGGCAGGTTTTGAAGATCTCTGGAGAAGGAGACTGCAGAACCCCTCTGGGTAGCCTGTTCCAGTGCTCTGTAACCCTCACAGTAAAAGAGTTTTTTCTCATGTTGTGATGGAATTTCCTGTGATTGACTTTATGTCCATTGTCCCTTGTCCTATCACCGTGTATCATTAAAAAGACTGGCTTCAAACTCCTGACAGCAGCCCTTCAGATAATTGTAGACATTGATAAGGTTCTCTCTCAGCCTTCTCTTCTCCAGACTAAACAGCCCCAGAGCCAGTAGGGGCTCTCAGCTTGCTGCCCTGAGGCAAGACACAAATGACACACCAGGACACCCTGTGGAAACCAAGGGGAGTTGGCACAGGAGGACGACAGGGCCAGCCCAGCTGAAGTGCTTCTATGCAAATGCACGCAGCTTGGGCAACAAACAGGATGAGTTAAGGGCCACCGTGATGCTGGGACGCCATGACATAGTGGGCATCACCGAAACTTGGTGGGACGACTCCCACGACTGGAACGTAGGGATAGACGGGTATAAGCTTTTTAGGAAGGATAGGCAGGGAAGGAGAGGAGGAGGTGTTGCCCTCTATGTCAACAACCAGCTGGAATCAGCAGAACTCCACCTGGGGAGGCTTGATGAGTCGGTTGAAAGTTTATGGGTTAGAATTAAAGGCAAGACAGGGGAAGGAGATATTACTGTGGGGGTCTCCTACAGGCCACCTGACCAGCAGAACCAAGCAGATGAGGCTCTGCACAGGCAAATAGAAGCGGCTTCCAGGTCACAAGCCCTGGTCCTCATGGGGGATTTCAACCACCCTGACATCTGTTGGAGGGACAACACAGCAAAGCATCAGCAATCCAGGATGTTCCTGGACTGCATAGAAGACAACTTCCTCCTCCAAATGGTAGAGGAACCAACAAGAAAAGGTGCTACGCTGGACCTGGTTCTCACCAACAGGGAAGGGCTGGTAACAAATGTGAGGCTCAGAGACGGCCTTGGCTGCAGTGACCATGAAGCAGTTGAATTTAATCTCCTCAGGGCAATCAGGAGGACATATTCTAAGCTTAGGACCCTAGACTTTAGGCGTGCAGACTTCGATCGCTGCAGGGATCTGCTGGCCGAAGTGTCGTGGGATGAAGCCCTGGAGGGAAGAGGGACCCAGGACAGCTGGTCAGTATTCAAGGACCACCTCCTCTGTGTCCAGGAGCTATGTATACCTATAAGGAGAAAAGCAGGAAGGAATGCTAGGAGGCCTGCCTGGATGAACAAGGAGCTGCTGGACACACTATCACGTAAAAAGAAACTCTACAGGAAGTGGAAGGAAGGACAGATAGAACAGGGGGTATATAAGGAAGCTGCCCGAGCAGCAAGAGGCCTGGTTAGGAAAGCCAAAGCAGAGTTTGAACTGAATCTAGCCAGGGGGGTTAAAGGGAACACTAAGAATTTCTATAGGTATATTAATGGCAAGAAGAAGATTAGGGAAGGTGTGGGCCCCCTCAGAAAGGAAAGTGGTGAATTGGTCACAAGTGATGTGGAAAAGGCTGAGGTACTCAATCACTTCTTTACCTCAGTCTTCACTGCAAGGGCCTCCAGCCACACTCCTGGTGTCATGGCAGACGATGCCAGGGACGGGGAGGAAGAACTGCCCATCATAAGTGAAGCTCAGGTTCGTGATCACCTGAAGAACCTGAAAGTGTTCAAGTCCATGGGACCCGACGGGATACACCCACGGGTGCTGAGAGAACTGGCAGATGAGGTTGCCAAGCCCCTCTCTATTATATTCCAGAAGTCATGGCAGACTGGGGAAGTCCCCACAGACTGGAAAAGGGGAAACATTACTCCCATTTTCAAAAAGGGCAAGAAGGAGGAACCGGGGAACTACAGGCCAGTCAGTCTCACCTCTGTGCCCGGAAAGATCATGGAGCAGATCCTCCTGGGGGCACTAATGACTCAGAAGAATAGTGAAGAGGTGATTTGGAATAGTCAGCATGGCTTTGCCAAGGGCAAATCCTGCCTGACAAACCTGGTGGCCTTCTATGATCAGGTGACAGCATTAATAGATGAGGGGCGAGCAACTGATGTCGTTTACCTGGACTTGAGCAAAGCCTTCGACACTGTCCCACACCACCTCCTGGTCTCCAAGCTGGCGACACATGGGTTTGATGGATGGACCACTAGATGGATAAAGAATTGGCTTGATGGCCGCACCCAAAGAGTGGCTGTCAACGGGTCCATGTCCCAGTGGAGGCCAGTGACAAGCGGAGTCCCTCAGGGATCAGTCCTGGGACCTGTCTTGTTCAACATCTTTGTGGGTGACATGGACAGTGGCATCGAGTGCACCCTCAGCAAGTTTGCTGATGACACCAAGCTGTGTGGTGCAGTGGACACCCTGGAGGGAAGGGATGCCATCCAGAGGGACCTGGACAGGCTGGAGAGGTGGGCACAAGCCAACCTCATGAGCTTCAACAAGACCAAGTGCAGGGTCCTGCATCTGGGTCGAGGCAATCCCAGGCACAAATACAGGCTGGGCAGTGACTGGCTGGAGAGCAGCCCTGAGGAGAGAGACTTGGGGGTGCTGGTGGACGAGAAGCTCAACATGAGCTCTCAATGTGCGCTTGCAGCCCGGAAAGCCAATCAGATCCTGGGCTGCATCAGGAGAAGTGTGACCAGCAGGTCAAGGGAGGTGCTTCTCCCCCTCTACTCAGCTCTGGTGAGACCCCACCTGGAGTACTGCGTCCAGTTCTGGAGCCCATATTACAGGAGAGATGTGGACGTGCTGGAGCGTGTCCAGAGAAGGGCCACGAGGATGATCAGAGGGCTGGAGCACCTCTCCTATGAGGACAGACTGAAGGAGT
Source organism: Picus viridis (assembly GCA_033816785.1). Taxonomy (NCBI): domain Eukaryota; kingdom Metazoa; phylum Chordata; class Aves; order Piciformes; family Picidae; genus Picus; species Picus viridis. The sequence goes on along the minus strand of CM066567.1, from coordinate 20,627,082 downwards.
TGGGGCTGTTCAGTCTGGAGAAGAGAAGGCTCCGAGGTGACCTCATTGTGGCTTTCCAGTATCTGAAGGGGGCCTACAGGAAGGCTGGGGAGGGACTTCTCAGGATCTCAGGTAGTGATAGGACTAGGGGGAATGGAATGAAACTGGAAATGGGGAGATTCAGGCTGGATGTGAGGAAGAAGTTCTTTACCATGAGAGTGGTGAAGCCCTGGAATGGGTTGTCCAGGGAGGTGGTTGAGGCCCAGTCCCTGGAGGTGTTTAAGACCAGGCTGGACGGGGCTCTGGCCAGCGTGATCTAGTGTAGGGTGTCCCTGCCCATGGCAGGGGGTTGGAACTAGATGATCCTTGTGGTCCCTTCCAACCCTGACTGATTCTATGATTCTATGATTCTATGATCTCTTAGTCCTTCATCATGATAGAGGTGCTCCAGTCCCTTAATCATCCTCATAGCTCTCTGAACTCTCTCAAGCAGTTCCCTTTCCCTCTTGGACTGGGAAGCCCAGAACTGTACACAATACTCCAGATGTAGTCTAACTACAGCTGATTAGAGGAGGAGGATAACCTCCCTTGACCTTTTGGACACATTCTTCTTAATGCTCCTGTGTATACTATTGGCCTTCTTAACCTTCAGGGCTCTTCGCTATCTCAAGGATAACTTATTGTCAACCAGGACTCCAAAGTCCTACTCTCCAATATGTCAACCCTAATCCAGAGCCAGGACTTGACTATGTAAGAGGGAGAAAGTAGGAGAAAACAGAAGGAGTAAATTCTAAAATAATTAGTAGAAATATTTTTTTTAAAATGAGAAGTAGTTTAAATTCCTTCAGTTTTACTGGTTAAGTCATGTTGCTGCTGCACTGATTCTCTTGTGCTACATTTGAAAGTTCATGAAATATTCAGCAGCCATTTACCGTTCAGCCTCTTGGACTGTGCACAGGTTGCCAAACTTGGGTCTTTTTTTTCCAGAAGTGTTTATTTTCAAAAAGTGTGGTTGATGCAGGTTGTTTAATATTACACTGGTTTTCTACGTCTGATAATGTTCTCAAACATCTCTTGCGAGCTGTACAATGTGCTTGACCACTTGGGCTTAGCATTATTAAAACCTGCAAAGGGACAAGTGCAACAGGAACTCTGATAAATTTCTGCAAGTCTGAAACAGAGATACTCATGCAATAAGTAATGCAACATTCAATAATATGCATTGCTCTTAGCATGAGTACTTTATTTGAAGTGGATTTGTTTTTAAAGAAAATCCTTTAAGGAGACTGAGAAGAAAGGTGTGAATTCATCATGATATTTATCTGCTGAATGTTAGGCACATACTTGAAAACTGCTGAAACAAAATGTGCTTTTTAATTTGATTTCATTTGAGGAATAAAAGAGGAATAAAGCAGCAGCAAATTGAGATCTAAATGACAAACACATGTCTCTAAGAGGAAAGAGAAAATATGTGGATTTTTTATGAGTGCAAGTAATTTGCAATCTGATTTTAATATGATTACAAGCAATTTAATGCTTTCCAATTTGTGCAATAATAGATGATCATCAGACTAATTAATCTGAAATATTCTGGTGCCTCTATTTTTTAAAAATAAATTTAGATAATATTAATCCTTAACTGAATGTGTAAGAAAATTATTTTATTTGACCTTCGTTAGATTTGACAAAGGTGTAGCAGTAATGGGGTACAAAAATCATGGCATCTGTTCCAGGTATCATCATTATTCTGAAGAACTTTCTGAAAACTTTAACAAAATGCCAACAATAACATTGGCTAAATACTGTGGTAATATATCTGATGATGAATTGTACCCTGCTGTTCCCTCTCCTCCGCATATGAAATACATGAGATAATTCTGGATATTAAAGAATATGACCAGAAATGCTTAAGAAAATGTCTGTACCTGTATTCTGTTATATGAAATCTTGATGTAATAGAGGCCTACACTACAGAGGTTCTGGACTTTTTATGGTATATTTAGTGTCTGATGGAAGGCACTTTGTATTACTGCTATTTTTGGTTTGATAAAAATCAGTAAGTGTTAATATGTTAAGGGGTAATGTGTTAATGGTAGCATATTTTTAACAATCTAATTTTACTAAATTAGTAATTGCAACTTCTGCTATTCTTATTTTCATAATATAGCAAGTCTGTTTCAAAGGTATAAGCCATCTGCTTGTTGAAGCTGTTATTTTCAAGCTTTGTTAATTGTTTTCTGTTTACTCTTTGTATTATAAAATGTTCCTGATGACAAACTCATATTCATTCAGTATTTCTTTCTCATGGTTATTAGCAGCTGTCATACACCTCTGATGCAATAATACATAAAATATGCCAGGCTCCTGCAAAGCTAATGCTAGCACAGAACATTAGTTAGCTTTAAGTCATATCTCACATGAAGGGTGTAAAATTAAAAATATAGAAAAGGAGTAAAATGAGATCCCAGTAACAGGACATACTGACATTGACTTGAATGAGCAATAAAGACCTTAATCTTATTATGTGTCCCTTACAGTCAAAGAAAAGTTAAAGCATGTTTTTTATTAGGCCAATGAAACTCAACTGGCTGAATCAAGCCAATTGGTGAGACACTGGAAGAGGTTGCCCAGGGAGGTGGTAGAAGCCCTATCCCTAGAGAATTTGAAGGCCAGGCTGGATGTGGCTCTGAGCAGCCTGATCTAGTGTGAGGTGTCCCTGCCCATGGCAGGGAGGATGAGATGATCCTTGAGGTCCCTTTGAACCCTAACAATTCTATGATTCTAAGTCGACTCATTTTGTGACCCTTCATGGTAAGGGGAAGTAACTTGAGTCCTTCTTAGAAAGCAATCTATTAATGAAAGTAATTTTTAACTTCTATTCCAGAAACCCAGACTCACTGCAGTCTTCAATGAGCTTTTTATCCAAATGTTATTCTATTCACAGGAGTGAGGCTGCCTTGAGTGAAAAAGAGGAGACTCAGAAAAACTTCTGTCAAATGCCAGTGTATTTACCTTGCCACTTTCCCTACATACAATGAATGTTCATTGAGAGTTCTCATTACTGAGACCCACAGCTGGATTCTATCTTGCAGCACATCTCTCTTTCAAAATCCAGATTGTGAGAATTTTACTCCACATATCAAATCTCCAGAAAATGTGTTCTGGAGCTTGGAGATACATACTGAAAAATTTCATGGAGAAGATATTGTGTGGAAACTCATGGTTATGTGTGAAATGTCTGCATTCTTTGCTCTACAGAAGTAGTCTTTTTTCCACCAGTCTTTTTTCCAGTGCCAGCAGTGTAAACAAGGAGCTGACCTATTAAGTCATCAGAATTAAATGTGGGAAGAGCTGATGTGACAATACAATCATGTCCTTTATCAGTTTATCCCTCCTTCACAAAAGAGAGAATATTTTAAATTCTAATCTAAATTCATTAAAGCCCTTGGATTTTGGATATTGTAAATAGAGTCAGAGTTTATTAATAACTAGTGATCTTCCAAGGGGACACACCTCTTGCATTATACACATGAAAAAAACTACTCTTGTGAGTCCTGATTATGTTTCATTCACCTCCTATCAACTTAATGCTATTTATTGTCATCACTTGCAATAGTACTATTGTTCTCAAAATATCATGTCCTTTTCCACTATATGCTATTTCCCTTTTATGAAGATGTTTTCTTTCTAGTCAATCTTACAATTTATATTATTAGAGTTATGTAAAGGCCTAATTCTGTCTCCACTGTTGAGAACTTTCACTTATAGCTGAGATTAACAAGAGCACTCATCTTCAGCAAAAGCTCTGTGCCTTGCATGATTGATCCTTTTGGTGTGCCCTTTCATCTTCCTCCTGCCATTTATTTGCTACTATAGAGCAAAGAAGGTACAACTTCTGCTCCAACTCCTTTTTAATACTCTCTCATTTACAGAGGATATAAAGTTCTCCAAAAGACAGATAAATATCTGTATTATGCAGGAATAACGTGCTCCTATTGCATCTGAGCCACCATTCTCTGCCATTAGGTTCTGATGGAAGAGGGTATCTGATACTGACCTGCATATGAATGCAGATCATTCATACCTGAATGTTAAAGGTACTGAGAACTTAATCAGAAAATGGTGCTAGTCTGAGCTGGAAGGACATATATTTCTGGAAGAACCTATAACAAAACTTTCTTCTTGGCCTTCTGTGGTCACAGACATGTGGTTGTGTACCTGCAAGTACTGTGTACTTGTAGGTAAGAAAACCCATGCTTAAGCTGCATACCAACTGTGGACAAAAATGCCATGAAACTTTGGAAAATTCATATTTCCACAAAGAGTTTTAATTCTAAATAGGTGTTTGATGTTATATGTTGACAAATAAGTAGGCTCATATAACAAGTTTTTTGAGGAAGTGAAAAATCCTCTCATTCTTAAAAAAACCCAGAATGTTCTGAGATATTATTAAGGACTAATAACTTGTGACATTATATGTAGGATTAGATACCATACCTCCCATTTTGTATGCAATTTATCTCATCTGACTGAGGCTTTCTTCATTTCTCTACAGGTAAATGTGTCTTTGGTTTATAAAAAAAAATGTCCTCCACAGAAGCAATAAAAATTTGAATTATTTTGTTGTGTACTCATAAGAGTGAATGTTTTATGGTTTTACTGAATTTTCAAAATGTTCTTAGCAGCTTTATCATTCATCTGAAAAGCCTGATGGTGTACATTGTTACAGAAACTTTCCATATGGAGGAGTATTAAAGGGAAAATTATGAGTGTTGTAGTAATCCTGTTTCCAGAAGGTAGATTTGAAGTGCAGTTTCCCAGTACCAGGAAACACGTATACCATTTTGAAACTGGATCAGCTGCATACTAATCAGCACTATTTCAAATAGGGCATGCCAAGCTTATGTCTAAGCTTATATCCACATACTTCACCATATCATTTTATGCATTGTGTTGTTAAAATAAATTGATACATTTTTAAGTAGAAGGGTGTCAGTGCCAGTGCCTCAGTACCTGTTTGAATTGCTTACTAATGCCTTCCAAAGGTAAAAAAAGAATCCAAGGTTAGATGGTACTTCTAGCATCTCTTTGCTAGATGTTCAGATCCTTGTGTTTGCTTTTGTTGGAGAAGTACTTCTTTATGTGCAGTAGCTCAAGCTAAATGAGTGGATTGTCAGCGTTAACTGTTTTTGTTTGCTGTCTTAACTACCTTCATGTAGCTAGGCAGCTGAGAGACACAGAAAATCTATTTTAAAATCTACAGTGATTGTACAGTTAAGTATTTGCACAGTGTTCTGATGCTCTGCATATTTATCTTTGACCTTCAGTATTTACCAAGTACATAATTCTCCATCTTACTTAAAATGAAACCACTAAGAGATGGAGAGACATCCAATAAGTAGTTACAAGCAAGGCCTAGCTAGAGAGCCAGTGAGAACATAGTGTCATTTTGTTGTGGGAACCATCCTTGTTTCTGATTTGTTTCAGTTAATATTAATCTGAAATTGGTATGGGTGAAATCACAGAATCACAGAATGTTAGAGAATGGAAGACACCTCAAAAGATCATCTAGTCCAACCCTGCTGCTAGAACAGGATCACCTACAGTAAGTCACACAGGAAGATGGCCAGACAGGTTTTGAATGTCTCTGGAGAAGGAGACTCCACAATGTCTCTGGGTGACCCTTTCTAGTGTTTCATTACCCTCATAGTGAAAAAGTTTTCCGTATGTTCACATGGAATCTGTGCTCCAGCTAGCACCCATTGCCCCTTGTCATATCATTGAACACCACCAAGAAGAGCCTGGCTCCATCCTCCTGGTGCTCATCCATCACATATTTATAAACATTAATGAGGTCATCCCTTAGTCTCCTCTTCTCCAAGCTAAAGAGACCCAGCTCTCTCAGCCTTTCTCGTAAGGAAGATGTTCCACTCCCTTAATCATCTTGGTGGCTCTGTGCTGGACTGTCTCAAGCAGTTCCCTGTCCTTCTTGAACTGAAGGGTCCAGAATTGGATACAATATTCCAGATGTGGTCTCACCAGGGCAGAGTAGAGGGGAAGGAAAACCTCTCTCAACTTACTAACCACACCTCTTGTAATACAACCCAGGATACCATCGGCCTTCTTTGCCACAGGGGCACATTGCTGGCTCATGGTCATCCTTCTATCCACCAAGAAGACCCCCAGGTCCCTCCCCTCTGCATTGCTCTCCAGGAGGTCTGTCCCCAACCTATACAGATACGTGGGGCTGTTTTTTCCCTGGATACAGGATTCTACGCTTGTCCTTGTTGTCTTTCATTAAATTTCTCATTGCCCCACTGTCCAGATGTTGCTGAAGGGCAGTACAACCCTCTGATGTGTCAGCCACTCCTCCCAGTTTTGTGTCACCAGCAAACTTGCTGACAGTGCCTTCTGTTCCCTCATCCAGGTCATTGAAGAATATATTGAATAGTACTGGTCCCAGTACCAATCCCTGAGGAACCCCAATAGATACAGGCCTCCAACTAGACTCTTGCTGTTTATGGTCAAAGCATAATGGACAGTCATAATTATACTGGTGAATTAAATCTTTCAGAAAATCCCCCTCAAGTTTTCATTATATTCTTTCAAAGAATGTTGCTATTTGTATTTACTTCTAAATTTCTTTTGGATGTTCCATGTGCAGAATGATAATAGTGTTTGTGTTAAATAAAAGCAGCAGTGAAAGAACTCACAGGCTATTGAAATTAAGCTCACGCTTTTCCTTGTGTGGTCCTTTCCTATTCAGTTCCTTTGCCCAAACACAGAGAAATGTTTGGCAGCTTGTATTTAAGAGTCTTGACAGGCAAGTTTTCTTAGAGCAGAGGAAAGTGAGTGTCATTCTTGAGAAATCAGTGTGACTTTTTCTCTTGGGTAGTCAGGGCTCAGCTTTTTAACATCACCTTAAAAATCAACTGGCAATCAATGTAGCTATAAATCATATGTGTAATGCATTATCTTGAGTAAATAATGTTCAAATAATTAATTGACAGCATTTCTTCCTTGCTCCAGTTTTCTGCATTAAGATATTCACAGTGAACATCTATAATGAAGTCAAATGCATAGGTTACTTGAAATGTATATAGAAGATAAAAGACAAACAGAATAAGGAATACTTGGCAGTCATATTGCCTTTTAGTGTGCGAAAATATTTACAGAAATAATAAGACAAGGTGCAGGTACAGTCTAAAAAAAAAATAAATAGAATGATGCCCTTAACAGGAGATGATAAAACACGGTGGTTTGGGTTTTGGTCCAAATGACAAAGCAATTTCATATGTCAACTCTAATTGTATATTTGTCACTATTCAACAAATGCTTAACTCCACGTTTAAGGTCAAATATATGTGTAGATATCTCAAATTCAAAATTAGTATTATACAATTATACATTTGGGAGAAGCTTTTAGTTTTTAGCAAGTAAATATACATCGGAATGGGCTGCGCAGGGAAATGGTTGAGTCACCAACCTTGGATGTGTTTAAAGGTTGTTTGGCTGTAGTGCTTGAGGATATGGTTAGGGGTGAACCTTGTAGAGTAGGGTTATTGGTTGGACTTTGCAATCCTGAGGGTCTTTTCCAACCTGAATGTTTCTGTGATTCTGTGAGATAAATAATAGTAAATCGATTTTTAGCAAGGAAATAGGCTATTCAGACTTGAGAAATGAAGGCTACAGGGAGACCTTATAATCGCCTTTCGGTACCTTGAGGTGGCCCACAATAAAGCTGAGGAGGGACTTTTTACAAGGGCTTGTTGTGATAGGATGAGAGGGAATGGACTTAATCTTGAGACAAAATATTAGAAATAAATTCTTTACAGTAAGGGCTATGAGACACTGGAACAGGTTGTCCAGGAATGTTACGGATGCCCTCTCTCTGGAGATGTTCAAGGCCAGGTTGGATAGGGCCTTTACCAGCCTCGACTAGTGGAAAGTGTCCTTGCCCATGGGGAGAAGGGGTGGGACTAGATTATTTTTAAGGTCTCTTCCAACCCAAACCATTCCATGATTCTGTATTGAGAAGCCTGAAAGCACTTTACTTTTTTTTTTTTTTTCTTCCTAACAAATGAGTTTCTATAGACACATAATAAACAAAGGTCTCAGTACTCCAGCCCCTTTATCATCTTTGTGGCCTTTCATTGAATTCTTTCCAGCATGTCCATACTATTATGTCCATGTCCATTCATCTGCTTTGCTTCGAGGCCCCATTGTTGGCTCGTGTCCAGCCAAGACTTTCAGGCCCTTTTCTGCCAGGCTGCTTTCTAGATCGGTGTGGGTGTTCCCCTCCTATTACCTTACAGCAAGAATTCTCACAATAAAAGAGGCAGTAGTTATAGAGAATATTTCTAATAAACTATTAGAAGTGTTAAGTTCCTTATTTTTATGCAAATCCTTTTCAACACATCTAATGGATAATTGTTCAGGCAAGATGGCTGAATAAGAGGTTAGCAAGTGAATTTTATTCCAAAATGGTACATGGTTATTCAAGACATAGCTATATTTGTCCACAAGTTACACCTAGCAATGGTAATAATAGTTATTATACCATTATGTAAGTTTTCATTTCATGAAGTTCAAGGATGTATAAAAAATGGTATTTTTATGCTGGAAGTGTAGTGAAAATCCTCTCAAGTTCTGATGGGCATTTTAGTGAAAGAAAGTTTTTGTCTTGTCTGTACCAATGTGATCATCCTAAATTCTCACTATGGTGGTTTGACTAATCTATGATGGTGTAATCAAATAAGTAAATGAAGGAAGAGTAGTGAGTGTTGTCTACTTTAACTTCAGCAAAGCTTTGGACTCTATTTCCTATACAATCCTCATAGGAAAGCTCAGGAAGTGTGGGTTAGAAAGTGGATTGTGAAATGGATTGAAAACTGGCTAAACAGTAGAGCTGAGAGGGTTGTGATCACCAGCAGCCAGTGGTGCACCCCAGGGGTCAGTACTAGGTCCACCTCAACATCAGGAGAAACTTCTTACATCGAGGGTGATGGAACACTGGAACAGACTGCCAGGAGAGGCTATAGAGTTGCCTCCTCTGTAGGCTTTCAAAACTGTCCTAGATATGTTCCCTGTGTGGCCTGCCCTATGTGATCCTGCTTTGGGAGGGGGATTGAATTACATTATCTCCCGAGGTCCTTTCCTACCCCTACCATTTTATGATTCTCTGTGAACTTCCACTCAAGGATATCAAACATTTTGCATGGCAAACATGATATAAAATATTTTAAGTCTCTTCTTTGCAAAGAGATGATTATGTTTCTGACTTGATCACTTTCTATGCTTACTAGTTACTTTAGCCTGCAAATATTTGAAGACATAAAAATCTTCATATATAATTTTAAAAACTTACAATAATATTAGATCTAAAACCAGTACATTTGAGAACTACAATAATAATAGTAATAACAACAGTAATAATAAAACTACTATTTCTTGCATCCTTTAAACTAAATTGTGGCTATGATCATAGAATCATAGAATGGTTTGGGTGGAAAGGGACCATGAAGAGCATCCAGTTCAAACCCCATGTAATGGGCAGGGTCACTTTCTACTAGATGAGGCTGCTCAAAGCCCTGTTCAGCCTGGGCTTGAATGCTTCCAGAGAGTGTTCCCTCCACAATCTCTCTGGAAACTCTGTTCAAATGCCACACTACCCTCACCACCCTCCTTACATCTAATCTAAATCTGCCCTCTTTCCATTTAAAGCTGTTACCCCTTCTCCTATCGATGATGAGAAAGAAGATTAAATTTTCTACTAAACATAATGCAATTAGAGTGGAGAGAGACAAGGGGAAATTATGTCTGGTTTCTGTGGTCTGACTATAATGAATTAAAACTTCAAAACACAAAAAAGAAGTGACTAGAGTTCAGAAAAAGCCTTTGACAATATCCTGGGGAATTAAATGCTTTCCATTTTTTTTAAAGAACAGATTGTGAATTGCTGCTTTCTGTAGATAAAAGTAATGAAAAATTACCGGTTCTCTTCTTTTGCCAGTTTTGTCTCCAAACAAACACACCACTTTTATTGTTGTGTTGGCTGTGATAATCTGTGGTAAATTAGCCAAATTGACTATAGAAAATATGATGTTTAATTCTTACATAGGGGAAATGGGAAATGTTTGAAATTACTGAAGTATGGATTTCACAAAAGGATTTTTGAATGCAGAAAGTGCACCAGAATTAAAGAGGAAAATACAATGCAGTATGTGCTATTTTAAAAATTATCTGGAAAAGTGGCAGTATAGCAGTGCAATGCATCATTTATTTTGTGTTACCTCAGGTAATTAAATGGTATGAGACAGTTGTGATTCCTTTAAGTAATAGGTAAACACATAGTAGGACTGAATATTCTGTGAGGACAGTTGCAAAGGGTGAAGTTATGCGCAGACAGGTAAGGAAAAAAACAGTAAGAAGATAAAAGAAGATAGCACAAACCACAGTGATCAACTGTAGGACCATCCAGACAAGTGTACTGACTGGCCTCTGTTTAACATAAAACTTGGTTGGTTTATATCCTTCAATGTCTAGCCTCCTTTCTGCTCCTCCCTGTTCCTTTTTTCCCCTGCGCATGCCCCATAGTTTTGTACATCTTTATCGATTCCCAGACCAGACCCACTCTGAGATCTCCCCTGGTTTACAATCTCACTAGCTGCAAAGTTCAGGTTGATCTTCCTGTAAGTGGCTCCTGTAGTTTCTTAATTTTCCATCAATCAGCATGAGTGGTGAAACTTCTTTCTTGTCATTTTCTCCATGTTTGTTTTGCCAGAGCTGTTTCTCTGTATGTAAAACTAAAACAAGTTTTTGACTACTGTGTCTTACAGCTTAATATGCTTCTAATTTCAGTGCTTATATTGTTTAGCCTGGAGAAGAGGAGGCTCAGAGGAGACCATATTGCTGTCTACAACTACCTGAAGGGAAGTTGTAGCCAGGTAGAGGTTGGTCTCTTCTCCCAGGTCTGATTCTCATGCAGAGATCTAATCTAGTCTGCATTCAAAGTGTGTACTATGGCTCCCAACAGGTAGAAATAACTGCAGGAGAACATATGGGATGAAATGAATCTAATGAAAATAAACACACTTCCTGGAGTGTTATTGACTTATAACAGCATCAGACAACATCAATATTTGCAAAGATTCAAAAGTGTCTGGTAAAATATGCCAGATCTAATTTGGCAGGTTTGTAATTTTCAGAATTAAGAAGCTCAGGTTTCAAATTTAAATAACTAATTCATAGCAAAGTTGTCAGAAGTTAAAATTTGCCAGATCTACCACCCAACTTGGAAACTTTAGTGTCTGATGAGTATATTTCACTCATTTGGTCACCAGAAACACAGGTTTTTTTACACTATGCTTGGCTACTAAACACGCCTTCCCTAACCAGGGCTGCAAAATTTTAAATTATATAGATTTATAGAAGAAGCTGTAGAAGTATATGCAATCCCACCCCATGTGCTTTGCTGCATGTAACAGGATCTTTTATGTAGCAAACTGCAGGGCTGCAGGAAGGTATTTACTGAATGCATTGCAGAGCACAGGCCTCTGCGTTATTGAAGACAGGCTCCCAATACATGAGAGTTCAGTCCATAACTATATACATTCTCTAATACATGGAAACCTTCAGTATGCTAGGTGGTTATGCAAAATTTCATTTATCTAGAACTGGAAAATAAACAAACCCCAACTGTTTCTGAATGTTGTATGCATCCTAACCTTCTAGGCTCTCTACCAGAGATCATCACTTTGCTGTATCAGTTGCATTTGGCATAGGCAAAGTATTTCAGCATTGGTTTAGTGGTCTATTACTCTTCTGCTCTCACAATTACATAACAGTGCCCATTCTTGGAGTAGTGTCTCTTTTCTCAAATTGTGTTTAACTCTGATAACAGGGTTGCCTTTTTCTGTGCAGAACGTCACAGGAAGAGCAATTCTTATTAGCTTGGTAAAACTGATGAGCAGTGCTCATTACCCTCTGGCACTGTATCCTAATGTGTTATTTCCACTTTCCATTCAAAAATGATCCTGTGCAAAACACTTTCATGGAGGCACTTTTGGGGATTATTTTAAGAGGAAGAGCAGTACATGGCATGCAGTAGTAAAGTAAAATAAAGAGCTTTGTATCATGGCTATATAGCTTGGCACAGTCAGGAATTGCACTAAATGCAAGAGATGTCACCACACTTAACACACCACAGTGGTGTTGCATGCCCAAGAAGCAATCCTCTAAGATACTAAATAAGTGCCTGCCATTTTAAAAGAAATGGCAATTGGAAATGAAAATAAATTGTATACCATAAAGATTGAGCTGAAGAACATTTTAAAGTGATATTTTGTACAGAATAAACCATAGGGAATGCCATGGGTCAAAATCAATCAGTTTTCAAAAGATTGCTACTGATGTATTTGAGGGAATTACATAACCACAAGTCATTAAATCCAGAAAATTACTGTGATATATATTTGGTGGCTACATGCCACAAATTCTCAACCATTTCAAATATGAAATACAAGGGAAACATCATGTTTTATTACTTCCAGTGATCCATACCTTTAAACCATCAATTTGATCATTACAGGGGCAACTGTGAATTGGTCGCAGAAGACAAATATAGGTCACTGCAATCTGCTATGCAGGCAAATGCCAGAATGCATTTCTGCTCTCATTGTTTTGCTTGTTTCAGGAAGTCAGATCTTTGATGTAAGACAAAAATTGCTAGTGCAGCAGAATTTGCAAAAGTGCTGTTTTGGCTTAAACCAATAGTTCAGTTGGTCCAATATGATTTTCCAAAAAAATAAGTAACAGCCAATGTGTTTGAGGAAAGTCCAAAATATTCTGTAATGCTCAACTGACCAGAGGGAAAATATAATCCTGACCTCAGGCAGTTTACTCTTTGACTTATGCCCTAAAGCATAAACATCTGCATCTGTATAATTTATGTTTTTTATGCAGCAGTGGATAATTTGAACATATTTATACATTTTAAATGCATTTTTGAAAATTAAATCTTTTTACAAACCAATACTTTGTGCCAAAGTATTGGTTAAGAGTTCTTACAAGATAACACACCTCCCATTGTAGACTCTGTTTAAATAAAAAAGTACCGTAAAACTTTTAGTATGGCAAAAATACATAGCCTCATGTAACTTCAGCTTCCCAGGCAGGTTGTAATATTGAGGATGTATAACGTTGTGCTTTTATAACATAGACATCTTATGTGATATTAATTTAGGTTTCTGTTTCAACTTTCATAGTATGATCTGGCAGACAGATTGGAGATGGCAATATCCAGATCCCAGATCCTAGAGCTGCCAAAATACTTTTTGTGTGAAAGAAGCCGCTTTTCAGCAAAGTCAACATCTACCCATCATAGGAAACACACTGAGAAAGATAGTCCAACTCTCAGCTTGAGCAAAACTATTTTTATTTTTTATTTTGGAGACAATACTTAGTCCTTTTTTTTTTTTTTTTTTAAAGAGTTTGCTTCTTACTTTCTTTACCAAAAAACTGTCATAAACTGCTCTTTATGGCTCTCGAGGAACCAAAAGGCTTGTACAAAGGCCATAAGAAAAAGTGCCCTGTAATTAACATGTTAAGCTGAACCTTTGTACAGTGGCATGGAAGGACAACATAGCAGGCATAAGAAACCTTCCTTCCACTCATCCTCACATTGTAGTCAAGGGAAATCTCTGACTCTACAGAGACTTTACATGCTTGGAGAAATGGAAATCCCAGAGTAACTGTAAAAGAGAGGCAGAATAGTGATTTAGTATTTTGTCCGTATTCAATCCAAACAGGGCTCCATAATGAGCAAGAAGCCTTTATGGGATGGTATTCTTGTCCTGTCCCCCTCCATGCTTTTTCAGCTGAAACAGACCTCTGCTCAAATGGCAAAGGGAAAGTCGATGTGAAGTGGCAACAGTTCAACCTTTAAGAAATGTAGGGAAACTTATAGATTAGGGAAACAGCCAATGTATTTTCTGGGTTTTCAATTTCTCTATCCCACAGATATTCAGAAAGTCTCTATGTAAGAAACCATCATCACTACTACTCCTCTCTTTCCCAAACCTGTTCAAAAGAGTGCTTCAGGATGTCAAATGCTGAAGATTAAACACAGACCTAAAATAGAATAGAATAGAATAGAATAGAATAGAATAGAATAGAATAGAATAGAATAGAATAGACCAGGTTGGAAGAGACCTTCAAGATCATCATGTCCAACCTATTATCCAACCCACCTAATCAAGTACTAGTTCCTCCTATTGAACTGCTATATAGCTTGCCTGGTATTGTACATGGCTTCATATGAGCAATTTGCATTAAGAATATTTGATTAAGCTACATGCCTAGTGGCTTATTTCTTGAAATTAGTATGGACAACCTTTTGCCCTTAATTATTTGTTCCTAAATTCTGTGAAATGACTATGATATAAAAATAAAGATGATTGGGCCACTGTTTTATCCTTAAAACCAAAACCAAATAAACCCATCAATAACAAGTTTTCACTGAATGCGTTCTTAAAATATATTGGTGGATGAAGTTACTCAAATAATACACATCTTGAACTGAAAAGAACTTTAATGCAAAGTTTCAGAGCATTTCAAATTCTTTTGACCAAAGGGAAAAAAGGTCATTTTTGAGTCTGAAGAAGTAGTGATGGCAATTATAGGAAAATTAATATATGCTTCTTCCTCTCCTCAGAAAATAATAGCTTCTTTCAAAAGCATTAGAATAAAATAGAAAATAGTTAGGTAATTCTGTACACAATGTTCCCACTAAATAATATATTATACAGGAGCATCTGAGATGAACTCCTAGATAAATTCAAGTAGATGAAGAGATCGTTCAGACACTGATTGGATGACCCTTGTTGAACTCTGTTCAATAAATCCTGCTAAAAGGTCTTTTCATTTTCTCTGCAATACCACAAAAGATATGATATCTTCCTCCTAAATAAAAACTACCGCTTAAAGAAGCTTCATGGCTTTTGGAAAGCGTAGCTGGAAACAAATTGCCTTAGCTTTGTCACTGTTTCACATACACTTACATATGGTAATAACCCACCTAGATGCTTGAAGAGCTTTTCTTTTCAGTTCCATAGATACATTATATATATGTATGTGTATGTAAGAAACCACTTTTTAACAATCTTTTATCTTCTCTTTTTTAGGCACATAGGTTTGACCTGTGTATAGGTTTAGGTAATTGAATGAAGTGATTGTCAGTTTAGAGTTAATTAGCAAGAAGAACAGAGGCTCTATGCTTCCAAGAATGTGCAAGGACCTTCATAAACCCTTAGTTCTCTATTATTCTCATAGAATGTCTGCATTGTCAGACAACAACATTTTGAGTCAGTCAAGAAACTAGGCCATCTGACTGGAAGCCTATGTGTAAAGAGCATAAGAGTTGTAAAAATAGAAGTGATGATAAAATGAAAATAACATGGCAGGATATGCAAGTTTTACAACACAGGCTTCTGTAACTGAGAAAGCCATTTTGGTCACCCTTTGTATGAGTGGAGAATTGGTTGATAGCTTTATTCAGCCAAAGACCTACCTCAACCCAAAGTACAATCTCACAGGCTCTTTCGTGTCTTTCTAAGAAATGAACAGTTTAATTTTGTTTTTATAGCCTGGCAGCCAGTCTTAAATTGCAAGCCAATTGTAAAAACAATTATAAGGACCCTCACCCCTATCCAAACCCAAACCAAATCAACCAACCAACCCAAGCAAAACAAAACCCAAATAAAATAAAAACAAACAGAAAACCCCCAAACAAGCAAAAAACCCCACAAAACTGCAAAATCCTCAAAAAAACCTCACAACCCCCCCCCCCAAACAGCAACAAAACCAAAACAACACAACAACAACAACAAAGCCAAACAAAAATAATTCTCTAGATATTACTACACTACATCTCTTACAAATCAGTAAATTCTCACTTCTAGATTTTGAAAGGAACATCCTTTGACTGTTCAGCTTCACTGGATTATTTTAAGACCTTGTGTTCTGCTTTGATTTCTTGTAATGTGTTGTAGAAGCTGCACTGTATTACATGAAATAAATTATAAAAAAAGGTAAGGGTATTTATCTGACATTTCATGCTTCAATTATTACAATGTCTGCACCTTTTCAATCAGATAGGGAATACAGGACTTAACTTTAGAGGTTGTTAATTCCTTATTAGACGAAATAGAGTTCTGGGTTTGAATTTGTCGGTATGTATTTTATAACATCTTTGTTATGAAAAGATTGCTGATATTGTAAAAACTTTAATTTTAGTTTTTAGAATTAGCTGACAGATATTTTTCAAAGCTAAATAAGTTAATCTTACTTTATTGCAGATCATAATAATGTGTAGTGCTGGGACAGGATGTACATATTTTCTATGTTAATATACACACCATTTTAACATGTCTCTGGACTAAACACAAATCAAAGTCTACAGCCTTCATAATTTTTTTGATAGTTAGCCAAATGAATCTGCATGTAGTAGAATATGTAGATTTTTCTGTGTAGACCTGCACATAAATTTGTTCAATTTCTATTAAAGTATTGCTTCACCAATCTGTAACTCCCCAGAGGCCAGTTAGGGCTGTTACAAAAATTCATCTTTAGAGCAGAATAATGTTTCATTATTATATTTGTGTCATGATTACTGTGACAGGTTAATTTCAAAGCTAAGTTATTGAGCATTCAGGCATATTTGTCAAACAGACAAATGAAAACATTGCATACAGTCATCTTCCAAAACAAGAAGATGTAACTACTGAATAGTTGGCAAGGACTGAAGTTGAAAACATGTACTGCATTCTGTGTCAAGAATTTCTTAACATTCAACAATGGGGAGAAATAAAAAGCAAAAGTGAGCCTTCACTGAAACTGGTAACCAAAGTTTGGTGGAATTGCCGGGGACTAGATTATGCTTGTGCAGTTCTAGCTGTTCAAGTGATAGAAAAAAAAGTCAAAACCAGAACACATCTTACTTTGCTTTTGAGGTATTCAGAAATAGATTTTTCCTTCACACCTGTCACACAGATAGAATGGTCTTCAAATGCTATAGCTAAACTATTCCCTACACAAAATCTTTCAAATATAACCCCCAACATGGCATTCCACTGTGTTCTCAACAGGCACAATTAAGCACAGGGATTCTGTGGACTAGGTAGGATAGATAAAGCAAGTAGTCTGTTTGTCTAAACACACTCAGTTCTTCACCATCTTTAGAAGGCTGAGTGCAAATGCTAGTCACATACATGTTAGTGATGCTTTTTTCTTCCTGTTTCACCAAGTTAGAACTTTAAATACATGTCCGTTTCTCAGTAGTGGTGTTTACTTTCACAAAAGCATTTCTGAGTAAGGCAAACCAGAGAAACAAAAATATTACTTATCTTCAAAGAATGTGGAAAATAAATTCTGAATGCCTCAGCTCAAAACCACTCATCAAGGAATATTGACCATGAAGTACCAAAAAGTTACTCCATAAAAATCAACTTTCATCCCAGGCATGTCACCATAGAAGCATTTAAAGCCTTAAAGAAGTTTTGGAAAATTTGGGCAATATTTCTACCTACTAATGTTTATCAATGCTCAGGTAACTCTTTCCCATCAATGTACACAGGTATGTATATATGTATTGATTATGACTATCTTTTTGATATGTTTGTTGGTACATAAAAACTTTAATTTTGGTTTAATAATCAGCTGCCAGATATTTTCAATGCTAAATAAGTTCTTATATTCATTAGACTTGGGACTTCTTAACTATTAAAACATTTCATTTTTCTTTTATGGCATGTAAACATATTCATGAAACTTTCATTTAAGGTACACATAGGCAAAAATATCAAGGCAAGCTAAAGACAAAAAATGGCACCAAGAAGGATATTATCTGGCATTGTTGCATAATGTAGCAAGTTTTCTTGTTACTGAATTTTTTTCAGAATGTATAGGTTTGTAATTTTAAGTAAAAGGTTTGACATAAGTATGTACAGCTTTTAAAAGCAAACCTTCTACATACACACAGTCAACACACTTCTGTTTCCCAGTCATCTTGCTTGCCTTTGTGATTCAGAATGTATCCCACATATCTTGAAAATTAAAATGAGACTGAATGTGCCTGGAAGAGACATTCTTAATGTTGGCCTACGCTAACTTTCTGAGGCATCTGTGAAAATTTGTCTGTTTGTCTGGAAGTTGGAGCTTGCACATGACAATGAAGGTGACAGAAAAGATTACATGCAGGTTACATATATTATCCGAAAGTCACAGCTTTAAGCTTCATCATCCAGAAGTTCTGATTCCACTGACTGTAATGAAGTGTATTTCTTTTAGCTGGTTTCTCTGGAGCAGTTGTTACAGACTTAAAAAAAATGCACATCCACACACACCTGGAAACATTTTTTATTTTTTTTTCTGAGAATTTGTCAACAAACATCTCTTCTGACAGGATTTTGGAAAGTGTTTGTTCATGATCACATGCACTGAACTGAGAATTTTTAGATAGGGCAGCTTGGTGACAGAAACCAGGGAAACAGCAGAGCTGGATAAGTTCTAGTAAACATACTTAATATGTGGGACCTTTTCCTTCTTTCTCTTAAAGGCTTTAGGTTCTGTTTATCTACTGCTTTTCAACTACTCTTTCCACTTGTAATCACATTAAATATAAGGACTGACATTTTTATTTGATGCTTGATTTAAGGCACTTTCTTGGACTAGTTAAGTAAGATGGTGTCTTGGTTTAGCACAATATGCTTTCACAAGCAAGTCCCCTCTGCAAAGATCGGGAGGGAAAGTAATACAAAAAGCTCTGGACTGAGATAAAGAGTTTAATGAGATGATATGCTGTATGATTACCTTATCCCGTTTCACAGAAAAGCACAACAAAAGCAGTAGGAGCAGAAGAAGCCAGTGATAAAATTACTCCCCCATCCCCCAAACCAGCTGAGGAGAAAACACACATCCCAGAATAAGAAATGGGAAGCAGCAACTGGAAAAAGGAAGCCTTTTATGTTACAATCTGAACAAAACCCACATGACACTTTGCTTCAGCCAGCACTTTCATTTTAAAGCTGGCATGACATCAGCATGGCATCGAATATTCAGTATCAGATTTACCTGGCTAAACCCATGACAGACAGTCTATCCAGGGTGCCAGGACAGGAAGAACCTACACCTACATGGGTTGTCATTTCACTCATCTATGTCTCAAGCATAGGGATGGTCTGAAACTTGTACTGTGAACTAAAAAGGAATTTCTAAAAATTCTATTTTATTTATCAATATTTTTGACATGATAAAAATGCCACAAGCACTTTTAAATGCCAATTTAAAATTAATCAGGCATAGTATAATGCTGTCTTCTGTCTGGTTCCATTGATGTTGTGATCGAGAGTGGGAAACATTTTTCTGTCTTCCCTCATAAAAGAAAGACATAGGAAACGAATGTTCCGCTTGTGAAATGAGGCCTTAAACAGTGCAGTATATTGAGGCAGGATGCATTTTATACTCTGTGCCCATCACTCGCTTTGTGTATGTGCTGTAATCAGCAAAAGGTGCAACAATACATTTTGTGTCTGCTTGGAAGAGCAGAAAAGAGTCTCCCAAAGCACATTACTGCAATGTGCTCCGAAGCAGAATTTTTTGTGCCTATTTCTTCAATCTTTATCATTATTTTGGTCTCTAACAAGAACCCTGGTAATGTATTGGGTCCCTTTATCCCTATTCTCTTATACATAAAATAAGAAAACCATCCTGCCCTGTAACAAAAAGGTCAGGATTTAGCATTACAAGCATTGCTATAATTTTGCTCTAATTCCATGACTAACAAGATAGTTGGTTTTTTGTGTTCCCTACACAATTGAAGGAAGCAAGATGGATTGACTTTAGGAAAGAATTAATAATTAGTTGATGAATGCTTCTTTTTCTTGTGATATGGTACAGTCTTTTCTTATTTGGATCAACATTCAATTTGAAATAGATAATTTTTTTCTGCAGCATTTGCAGGTCAGTGCACAAAGCCTTTCCTCCATGAAATACAGAAGCAACTTTGCCATTTTCTGTAATGTATATAGATCTTTATGGTGAAACAATTACCAGATAGCTTCTGCAGCGCAGAAAAACTGCATCTAAGGCTGCAAGGAAAAGGAAAGTGAATTGGGCTAATTTATGAAGAACTCATGCAAAATGTTGGAAAGATATGAATGCAATTGATTTGGAGTTGTATGTTGATTATTTCTGAATATGATATGACTATATAAATATCTTTGAATATTGTAAGGGGATTGACCTAACTAGGGCAATGTTTAATAATATGTTATACTGAACTAATTCAGTGAAATTCTGCTCATGTGTAGGAAGGTAAGTGGACAGTATCCCAGATAACAAACTCAGTCTCCAGAACTGTTGATTTTAATGCTGTGGCTTCTCCCAGTTCATCTGTAAATGTTTAATCAGGCTCAAAAATTCCACCAGAATTTAGGCCAATGACAACATATTCTCTGAGAGGGAGAAAGGAGGGTGATGTTATTTCACAGAATGTTACAGAATGTTAGCAGTTGGAAGGGACCTCGAAAGATCATCCAGTCCAACCCCCCTGCCAGAGCTGGATCACCTATACCAAATCACACAGGAATGTATCCAAGCAGGTTTTGAGTATCTCCAGAGAAGGAAACTCCACAACCTCCATGGGCAGCCTGTTCCAGTGTTCCATCACCCTCACAGTGAAAAAATTTTCCTCAAATTTTGCCAGGCAGTGGCAGATCTGCAGAAGGACATGCTTCTGTAAGCTCATAAACACTATAAATATTATGAAAGATCAAATATGGGCTGCAGCAAATCAGCAACCATAAAAATGGGAGACTACCGGACAAGGTACATGCAGGAGGCGTGATTTCTTTGCTCTTCCTCTCAGTACCTCCAATCACACATATATGAATAGAACAGCAGCTTTTGGTAAGAATGATCTTTCCTGCATTCTCCATATGGTATCGGTTCTGGGATCTGACAGCACACTCCATCTACCAACACAAAGAACGGACTGCACCAAGATATGTTTCTTCCTCAATATTTCCTCCACTTCTCAATGAATTTGTTGACTCCTTCAGAAATACAGCAGTGTTCTGGCTATTCTGCAGCCTTCTTCCCAATTCACTTTGTTTTGTTGTCTTCATCAAAGCAACTTTGATTTAGATTTGCAGAGGAAAAGCAGCACATTCAGCCAGCAGCTGCTTCACAAACAGCCTGTGCCCAGAAAAGAAAAGAAGAAAAAAACACCAAACCAAACAATGCTCAACCAAAAAAAGACCCCAAAACCCCCCAAAACAAACAAAACACCAAAAACCCAACCAAAAAAACCCCACTAACACAAAAAAACCCACACCCCAACATCAAAAAACACCAAAGGAGAATGAAACAAAAAAGCCACACTAAAAACCCCAACAGATTAAATGGAATCCTCTTACATACCAGACTGAGTCTCATCTTAAGTTATGTTTTCTTTTAGGAATAAGTTTTAAAGGCTATTGTACTCATAAAGTCTTTAAGTATTTAACTGTATGTACCTGAATTTGTCTTACCTACTGAGGGAAATGCCTTCTGTCTGAGAACGGGAGAATCACAGGACTCCATTCAAGGAAAGAAAAAAGCTTAGTGAACAAATGTACATGGCAGGAAGAGGATAGGAATGAGGAAAAGGAGGATTCACTCAAGTATATAAAGAAAGCTTCAGACGAACAATAGTCTTGCCTTACACCAGTGTCATCTCTCAGAGCATTAATTTTTAATTTCTGGGTAATTAGCAGTTCTAAATGACTCCAAATTTTTTCCAGATAATTGTGAGTTCACTTTTTATGCAATTTAATGTTTAATAATAACCTTGATTTACTACATGTAACATGACAAATAATGCATATCATTTAGATCTCTGTGCTTCATTTGAGCAACTGCAGTGAGTGGAATAGATCATTATTAGAGGTAAACAGCAAGTCATATTGATTTACATCAGCTAAGAATGTCACTTATTGTCAGAGAGTTATATATTTAAGCCTAATAAAGTCAGAGGAGGGTTTAAGGCACTTAAAAAGCCTGGTAACTTCCAGGTCAGCCAAAGAGATTCTCCAGTATTTCAGTAAACATGGGAAAAAAAAACCCACAGGGAAGGATTCATTACTATTATTAATCCATAACAACATTTAGTCTTGGAAAGCAGTGATTCATAGAAGAATTTAGGGGCCATTGTAGCTAATCACCTCAGCATGACTTTTCAGCACAACACTGGAGTGAAAGGGCCTAATGCAACCTCCATATGTACATAGTGCATAATATCAAAGAGCAAAAAGGTAATTCTGCCTCTCTACTTTAGTGTTGGCAGATTTGGGGCTGGAATACTGTTTTCCATTAAACTGTCCTCAAAGCAAGCAGGTATGATAATGTTTGACACAGTTTGAACGAGAAGTACAGGATGACTAAGCACTGGACATAAATTTTATGAAGTAAATTGTTCCTAATGTAACAAATGTGTCCCATCATTACCCTTTCAGTACTGAAGTGTGCTACTCATGAACAGGGAAGAAAATGTTGGGGTATGATAGAGTGGCAGTCGTGGCCATAGTAATCTCAAATAGTGGAGTTCAAGATCTTTAACAGGATGGCAGAAAGAGAGCAGCAAAGTCTAGTCCTGAGGCAAATTATGGCTCTACACAAAAGGGCAGAGGGATTTCAAATACAAGAGAAAATCACAGTGATGTAATGGGCACAGTTTGTTTCCAAACACAAGATAAGCTGTTGAGCCACACAGTGGGTCATTAGAACCTGTGATCATTCCTCAGTCAGGGAAATATTATGATATTAATATTACTTTAGTGGAATTATTCAGGTAGATTAACAAAGACAGCTAATTCTGAACTGCCAGCTGGAGGCTGCCAGCTTTGTCAAAAAAATTCTGTGTGCAGCTGGAATGTCAGTGAGCTGACCACAGTCAAAGTGAATCCAGTCTTTGATTTTCGATTTCTTGTGCCAACACTTGTGTACTTTTAAAATCTACTAGGAATTATTTGTTCTTAAATAATTTATTCATTTGATGACAAGCTATTACAATGACACATTCAAAGTCAGTTTTAATTGATGGAAACAAAGCTTAAAACGAATTTGTCTTTTTGATTGACCTCAATATAATGCTTAAGTAATGAGAAATGACAGGGTATGAGTAATGAAGATATAATTCACACCTTGTGCATGAGTAGGTACAACACTGAAGTCTGAGTGTTAAATTTACAAGGTGTGAAATATTATACCATAACTCAACAGCAAGGCAGCTCTTAATTTAAGAGAAAAATATATATAATTGTAACAAGGTACGATAACAAAAATAAGCAAAATTTCACACTACCTGCCTAGTAATTCTATGCAATATCACGCCAAGAACAAAGCAGAGTTTCTAGATGTGCATTACTTATACAGAAAAGATAATCAACTTCTTCCTGTAGGTTTTCAGAGGATTCAGAAGCGTTTATCTGCATGCTACCAGACTAGGAGAGCTCTGAGTGATGTATGCTGTTTCCTCTCAGCTGCTTGTTGGCTGCTGTGCAATGTGTTGATTAGTGTCGAGAAAGATTTAAAAAATTCAAATTCTGAGGGTGTGAGTGACAGGTGATGTAGGTAACCAGGAGGTCTGCCTTACAATACTCTTCTTTTGTATTTATACATGGTTCCCAAGTGTATCTTTCTTTTCTTTTTAATAATTAATCATCCGTTAATTCATTCTTTCGACTTAAAGAGAAGACTAAAAAAATGTTTAAGTTCCTTGTTTGTTTGTTTCATTTTTTGACATATCTTCACAACTAGATTGTTAAACTTCTTGTTTGCCATTAGTCCCATTCAGAATAATATTTTCATTGAAGTTTCTCTGTAAGAAATATTATTGTCTGTAATGTTTATTTATTCTTTCAGGGAGCTCTTTTTACAATTTTCTTTCAGAAATTTAAGACTTCAGAAATTTTTTTCCTAAGACATAAATCTGGGGATTAGCTGACTATAGAAATAAGAAAACACTTTCAGCTGCTGTGTAGCACTAGAGAAAATGTGGCAAGTGCCTGCATGCAACAAATAAAATAAATCATCAACTAACTTTAGAAGGGGACTGTGGTAACAAATTGCAGAGGACATGAAATTAACAGAATTTAGAGAAGAGGACTATCTGTTACATACTTACACCCTTTTTCTCCTTAAAGTATTATTAGTCTTGCATATATTGGGTTTTACAGAAAGAGATTGTTTTACAAAACCTCTTCACTTTTAATAAGGATTTTGAATTTGCTACTACTTTTAAATGGCTTCATTAAAAGAGATATGCCTTAAGAATCATTATTAATTTATGTCAATTAATAGAATAATTAACAAATTATTCTGATCAATAAATTTAATACATATTTTTAATTGCCAGTAAGAAGTGTTAGAGGCTTTCTTTGTTTGTAACTAACATTTCTAGTTATATTCACTCCTGTCAAAGATTTAGAGAGCTCTTTGCCACAAAAGTGCTTTGCTGCCTTCTGATCAACTTGTTATTCAACAGGACCTCCAGCCACTGTCCACAGAGCTCTCTCCAGCTGGTTGAACCCCAGTGTGAATTGGTGAATGAAGTTATTCTTTCTCAGATACAGGATTTGGAATTTCTATTTTCTTGAACTGTGTGAATTCCCTCTTTGCCCATTTCTTATGCCTGTTAAGGTCCCTTGAATGACAGCATACCCATCTGCTCTATCAGTCACTCCTCTCAGTTTTGTTTGCAAATTTCCTGAGACTACAGCAAGAGGAGGCTCAGGGAAGACCTTATTGCTTTCTACAACTACCTGAAGGGAGGTTGTAGACAGGCAGGGGCTGGTCTCTTCTCCCAGGCAACCAGCACCAGAACAAGAGGACACAGTCTCAAGCTGTGCCAGGGGAGGTTTAGACTGGATGTTAGGAAGAAATTCTCACAGAGAGAATGATTGCCCATTGGAATGGACTGCCCAGGGAGGTGGTCACCATAACTGGAGGTGTTTAGGAAGAGACTTGATGGGGTGCTTGGTGCCATGGTTCAGTTGATTAGATGGTGTTGGATGATGGGTTGGACACGATAATCTCAAAGGTCTCTTTCAGCCTGGTCTATTCTATTCTATTCTATTCTATTCTATTCTATTCTATTCTATTCTATTCTATTCTATTCTATTCTATTCTATTCTATTCTATTCTATTCTATTCTTTATGCTGATAATCATAATCCTTTAAGCCCAGCACTGCATCCAGATTTCATTTTGTCTCACCACCCACTAGCTTAGCCTGTATTTCATCAGTTTGTCAATGGAGGTATTAGAGCAGACAGTGACAAAGTCCTTGCTAAAGTCAAAATAAACATCCAAGCCAGTCATTTCATCATAAAAGGCTATCAGCTTGGTTAGGTAGGATTTCACCTTTAGAAACTCCATGCTGTTGATCAATACTTCTTATCCTGCTCAAGCTTGTGTTTTGTCAGGAGTTCCTTGTTTATCAATGCAGGCCTCCTGTCCTCTTGGCTTGATTTCCTGCTCACTGAGATAGACTATTCCTGAGCTTGAAGGAGGTGAGCTTTAAAAGGAGGATGTGATTCCCCTTGTCTCTGAAACTATGTCCCATGGATTCCTAAAATATCCCTGAATGGGTCAAAGTGTATTCAGAACTGTGACATCATTATTTGCCTTGTTCCCTTCTCTCAAGATCCTGAACTTCACCATCTCATGGTCACTGCAGCCAGAGCTGTCCCCAAACCTTTACATGCTTCATGAGTTTTTTGATTGGGTTTTTTTTGTATGTATTGTAGCCAGCAGATCATTTTCCCTATAAAAACATACATATCCATGCCTATATCCCTCCACTGCAGTATTCCATTTGTGAGAACCATCTCTGTGTTCCCAGCTAAACTTAGCCTGCTCTTGTATACGGACCTCTAGGTCTTCCTCTGTGTTCCCATGCTTTGTGTATCAGTGGGCAGGCAAGTCAGAGAAGCATCCAGTCACGTTGGTTTCCCAGGAAAATAATGAGAACTTCCTCTTGTGTTGCTCTCTTAGCACCTTTTGGTTTGTGTGCATACACTTTGACTGGGTCTCCTTCTCTGTTCTGCTGATCATGAGGCATTTCATGCTCACATACCTTGCTCCTTTTGCCTCTTCAATACTTCCTTACCTGATTGTGGGTTTTGATTTTCCACACCAAATCACTCTTGTTTTAAAACTTTCCAAACCAAATTTTCTCTTGGCCTTGCTTTTCTTAAAGAGTTGGTATACTTATTTTTAAATAATGGCCATAAATAACTGTCACAGAATCACAGAATCACCAAGGTTGGAAGTGACCTCAAAGATCATCAAATCCAACCTGTCACCACAGACCTCTGTGGATGAGTATTCAATACCATGCTGGTGTCATGCCAGCTTCAAAATGAAAGTGCTGACTACATCAAAGTATCATGGGGCTTGAAGTTCAGATTGTAACATGGGAGGTTTCTTGTTTCTGGTTGCTGCCTCTGGATTTGGGGTGTTGGTCTTTTCGGTTGGGCTGGCTGCTGCATGCTTGGGTAGGAGGAACCATTTTATTACTGGCTTCTGCTGTCACTTCTGCTTGTTTGCAAAAATAGGCTAAGACAATTGTGCAGTATATTATCTCATTAAACTCTTTATCTCAGCCCAGGGGTTTGTTTTTTTTCTGTTACTTTTGCTCCTGTCTATGTGTGTGGGCTTCACTTGGAAGGCAGACTGTGAAACCAGAACAGTCTATTTGTCGGCAACCTGACATGCAGCTTGAAGAGTGGGCTGTCTTAATCAAGGCAATCACATAATGCCTATATCCTACAGAATTTTCAACATCATTCTTCTTGTATTTTTAATCTTTCCCAATATTTTAGCCTTATGAGAGCCATAAATAAATTATAAACATAAGAGGAGATTACAAAACAAATCAAATAATATGAACAAATAAACATCAGGCACTAGCAATTCATAGGCTTTACAGTAGAGCATGCTTTCAGAACAGTTGTAAGAGAAGATACTCAGGTTACAGTGGAGCCATATTTAGAGAGCTCTTTCTAGTTCTTGTTGTCTTGGAATGCTAACTACTAATTTCTCCGCTCCTCAAAACATTGTAAAGTATTAGCTGACTGGGTGCCAATTACTATTGCTAAGTAAGTCTGAATGTTAGTTGTTAATCTTTGCTTCTGGAGAAGGTAACATTAGCTAATAAAATGAGGTAATAAAATGATCTGAGAATGCTCTTAAAACAAACATGGCTTTATTTTCACTCTGGGAACACATCACAGTACAAGAAAAGGCATATTTAAAACAATACAATTTAGGAAGATCCTGTGCTTAATATCTCTCTGTGAGAATGTCATTCACAGAACTGTCAAACAATTTAGGTTGGAAGTTACCTCTGGACATCTCTAGTCCAACATCCTCTCCAAAGCAGGGTCAGCCATAGGTGTTCAGGGCTTTATCAACTCAAATTCTGAAAATCTCCAATGTCAGAGACTGAACAGTCTCTATGCAAAACCTATTCAAATGATTTGCTATCTTCATGATGAAAAGTTGTTTCCTATACTCATCATATTTCAGTCTATTTCCTTCACTCTTGTCTTCTCAACATGCACCACTTGACTCCTTCTTCTTCAAAATCTCTTCAGACTAACTGTGGGTGCTGTCATATCTGCCCAAAGACAATTCGTCTCCAGACCAATCAAGACTGACTCCTCCTAGTTTTCTCCCAGGGTAAGTGCTCCAGGTCACAACCATTGTAGTTGCTTATTGTTGAATGCACTCCAATTTATCAATGTCTGTCTTCTACTCTGGGTCAGGTGTGGACACTGTGTAATTCCAATTACATATTTCAACTAAATAATGGTTATCCCATTATAACACCTGCCACAGTACTTTCAATTAAAATTATAAATATTTTTGCCTAAATTTTTTTTCTCATGTATTTAAAAAATGCAGCAGCAGAAAACATGATAAACTGCTGTAACTGGGGAGTAAGGCCCCCTAAGAAACAAAAGTATGAGAAAATGAATTAAACTAACATCAATGGCAAAACTAAGTACTGAAATAAAAAATCTCTCATGTAAAGCAATAGAAAAAGTACAAGGGAAAAACTCAAGATATCCATGAAATTATATTCAACAAGAATTTAATACCTCTGTCTTAAGGAATCCTTAAGGAAATACCAGTGCCTTGTACTTTAACTCTTCCCAGAGCAGCAGCTAATAGGATAAAGTATTATATAAACTTTAGTCTGACTTAATGTATTACGAATTGAAAGTTTGGTCTTGTAGTTATTCTGAATGGAATTGCCTTCTTTTCTGAGAGAAGTGCAGAAATAATCTCTTTCCATGGATGGTGGTATATGAATGCAGGCAAATCACAAAGGCATACATGTATCCAAGGGCATGAAATCTTATCCTGTTTCAAATTAATGGTCTAGAAGAAGTCATATCACTGCAGGATTGTGAAAAGAAAGATGATTTACTGTGCTGTTTTCTAATTAACAATGTGTTATCAATACCAAATAATAAAACTGTTATGCACTTCTTTATGTACGATATTACAAACACTTTCCATTTGAGAGATCTCCTGCTTGTTCCTCAGGTGATCTTTGGGAACTGCTGACAAATTTGGCAGCCATAGACAGCATCAACAGCAGAAGTCACCTCAGTAGGAACTGCTTAAGAAAAGGCTTTGTAGATCATATTCTAACTAATTTTACTGCATACCTGAAATCTTAGTTAAATGACATCATAAGCAGTAGGATATGCTGGGTTTTGTAGTTTGCTAAATACTACACTCATGCTCATTTGGGCTGGGATAGAGTTAATTTTCTTTGAGGTAGCTAGTAGGGATCTGTGTTTTGGATCTGTATTGGAAACAGCAGAGAGAATGCAGAAATGTTTTCGATATTGCTTAGCAATGTGTTTACATAGTGTCAAGGCCTACTCCCCACCCCACCAGTGAGTAAGCCAGGACTGCATAACAATTTTGGATGGTACACAGCTGGGACACCTGACCTCCGCTGACTAAAGGGATATTTCATACTATATGATGTCATGGTCAGCATATAAATTTGGGTGGGGTTGAGAAGGAATGGGAGGATGTTCAGAAATATGATATGTGTTTTCCCAAGCAACCAAGTAACTGGTCTTCTGGAGATGACTGAACACTTGCCTGTTGATGCGAAGTGGTGAACGGATTCAAGCTAGAGGAGGGTAGATTTAGATTGGATGTTAGGAAGAAGTTCTTCACCATAAGGGTGATGAGTCACTGGAACACATTAACCAGGGAGGTGGTGAAAACCTCATCCCTGGATGCTTTTAAGGCCAGGCTGGATGTGGCTCTGGGCAGCCTGATCTAGTAAGAAGTGTCCCTCCCCATGGCAGGGGGATTGGAAGTAGGTGATCCTTGAGGTCCCTTCCAACCCTGACAATTCTGTGAATTCCTTATTTTGATTTTCTTGTATGCACAGTTTTTGCTTTACTTATTAAACTGTCTTTATCTCAATCCACAAATTTTCTCACCTTTGCTCTCTGATTCTCTTCTCCATCCAGCCAGGGGAGAGTGAACAAGCAGCTGTGTGGGAGTTAGTTGTGGGCTGGGGTTAAACCTCAACAACTAATTGTAGCAATAATTACTGTATCTTCTTTAAGTCATGATAACTAATGTCTGAAAGACTGTAAAATATTGAAGTTTATTGAACTAGCAAAAAAAAACACAACCCATTTGAAATACCAAGGATTGCTCATAAAAATATGATTGCCCATTTATTCTGACAATTATATTTCCACTATTTTTTATATTTGATAACATGATGCACCCTAATGTTGCTGGGTTGTTTTTGTTGTTGTTGTTTTAAATGATAGTTTAATAATTTGAGCTGTCACTAAAATACTCTCATATATAATACTTGTTGAGAGGTGGAAAGTAATTGTCAGTTTGGACTACACAGCATGCAGATTAATGAAATGAGAAAGGTTATGCTGTATTTCAAATGATCATTTTAGCAGTATTTATTTAGAACATGACTCCTGAAATGAATCTTGTTGTTGACTTCAAAAAGGGCAGACTACTGAGCTGATTTTTTTTTTTTTTTTACTCTCCCCCCTCCCCCTCCTCCTTTTGTTCAATTTATTTACTTGGTCAGAGTGGAGCATAATGAAAAAAATGAAAGCCTCCTGGATGTTGTGTTAGCTAAGGGTAGGATTTACCCTATCATTAAACTTTGCAGCTATTTTCCCCTGCTGTTTCTTCCAAATAAGAAAGAGCATATATAGGAATGGGAAACCCATGGCACTACAAAAAGATCAGTCAGAAGGTCTCAGTCTTCCTCTTAAAGTGTGAAGATTCCTTCTGGCTGTGAGAACTGCAGCTAGGATACATGCTTTAGTAATCTCGGAGACTGTTACAGTGTACATTGCATGAACTATACATGTAACTCTACTTGGGCCAAAATGTGGCAGCTCACTCACTACAGAAGAAATTCAGAGATGACAAAATGACTGGAAATAAGAATCAGGTCCTGAGACAAAAAGGAAGCTGAGATCAAGGTATGCTTAATTTAGAGAAATAGGAGGAGAAATAGTCAATACAGAGAAAATGGCAGATCGCGTATACACTGTCAGTCACAAATTCCCTTTTAATCTTTTGTTATAAATGAATAGGGCAAGTTGTATCAGGAATAAATTCATTATTGGCTGAACTGCAAAAATGTGCTACTATGGTCAGAGTGATTTTAATCACTTCTTCTTGGATCTCTAACTTCTAACACTTGGGTCAGTCACAGGAGAGTGAGCTGAGAGGATAATTGCCCTTGCCTGTTGTGGCTGTAATGTAACAATGACCCTCTAGACCTGATACCGATGAGGAGACCTTAGTCCATGCCTTTATCCTGCTTGTTTTTGTCTGCTCTGAAATGTTACTTCCAGGCTCTAAAATTAGAAGAGTTAGATTTATCCTTAAGCTATATTTATTCATGCTCCAAGGTGGGAAGCTGTATTTTCAAAAATTATGTGGAGTTCAGCACATTACTTGGTATGTTTTCAGACAGTTCAGTAATTTTTCCTTAATTCCTGAGGACTTTTTTGTCTTCTGGATCTTTGGCTATCTCTATGAGAGCAAACAGACTAAGAAAATGGGGTTCTTGAAGTCCTATGTTACAGGATACAAAAAGGTCTTGCTTTAAGCTTAATTATTGCTACCTACTTTCAAACAGAAGCAATTCACAGATCTGTTCTATATTGGTCTAAGAAAGGCATAGCAATATGATATTTAGTAGAATGAACTAAACTATTTAAACTATCCCTATAAAACCCTTTAAAATTTTCTGAGATGTTGTGCATGACTTAACCAAAGAGGTTAAATAAGCACAGTTTTGCAGGATATTGTCTCTGTGTGCCTTGGTAATACTGTTTGGTTTCTGGCTCTCTATAGATCTTAGTTTCTGGCAGCTAATATCATAAGAATAATAAGAAAGGTCTTGCTGTCCTTGCAAAAGTCTGATCTGTGTTGGACAAATTGTCTTTAGATAATTGGGAGGAGTCATGCTAAGTCCCAGCAGCTGTATCAAACTGAGGTCTACGTATAAAAGTATTTTTTGCCCTGTAGCTGAAGAAATGAACTATAGTGCATATGTGACAGATTGAGCTAAGATAAAACATTATTCTACTTTGACTATAATACAAATGGGAATCGCAAGTACAAGCTCTGTACTATACACCAAAAGTAAATTTACTTAAAGATCTACAGTTGATAAAGCACTCCAAAGAAAAATATCTTCAATATACAAATAAACTGTAAAGAAAACTGGAGACTTGTTATGACTAAAATAACAATACAAAGAGGGAAATGAACACTCCTGGTTTTCATCTAATGATTTCAGTTTGCAATAACATGTACAGGTTAATTGAGCATACACGGTAGGTATTCAGACTTTAAACTGTATGAGTTTTAACTTAGCCATGTGGCTTATGGCTAAATTTCAGAATACTATTGAAAAGATCATTGCTCTTAAGGTAAAGACCTCTACAGGGACAGCCTTTCTGCCTAGGCATTGAAACATAAGCAAATGTAGCCTTTTCCTATGGATTTTCAAAGGCATCATCTTCTCTCCAGTAACTACTGATTCAAGAGCAGTGCTTTGCATAACAGAAAATTTTGGAGACAGGGAGGCTAGTCAAGCAAACTGATTAAGTGTTGTTAAAAGAACTGGAGTAAATACATCAGTGCAGGGACATACATTTTGTACCTACCCCAGGCATTAGCAGAATGATATGTTTATTAACTAAATATTAATACCAGATTTAAAAAATAAGATCTAAATATCTAAGCCTTATCAGAAATATAATAAACATGTTCAGCAGTCTTCCACTTTGTAAAGCTCAAGATACGTAAGTGACTAGAGTTATTATATTCCTATGTACTACCTAGCAAGGTAATTATCTTTCTCTCATGAAGTAGAGCTGTGGATCAAGAAATTAGAGAAGAATGAATCAGACTAATTTAACCAGTATAACTGCAGACAAGAGTACAGGAATCAGGTCTGAAGACTATCTCAAATGGTACATCAGACTCTTATCCTTGAAATGACTTTGTGCAAATAAGACTTTCATTTTCTGATAGTGTTTTATGATTTATTTGAAGCAAATGACATATGACAGATACTAGGTTTTACTCGTCATAGGAAACTTATAGCTGTAGAAACATGTTGGCCTAAAGTGTAACTATGTATAGGCATCAAAAGCTTTCTGACCCTGCAACTTACTGTTTTCTGTTTAGTTTTATTTAATTCAACTTTTTTTTTTTTTTTTTAAGTAAGGAAATAGAATTGCCACTGTTTTATTTGCTTCCTTGTGATGTCAAGTCACAGTAAAAGAACTTGTAATTAGAGCACACAAAAATGGAACAGATTATTATAAACTCAACTAGATAAGACGTATCAGTCACCTCTGACCTTCTCTTTGAATGAGCTACTTGTCCATTTTGAGTTTCTTTCAGTTTCATCTAGCCATAGCTCCTTCACAAACCTTTAGTGAAGTAGTTACCTCAAAACTACACACCTATTCAGAATCAACTTGACATCTCCCATTCTTGGTCGCAGAGTTATGAAGAGCAGATTCAATTTGAGTCTCATTTGACTTTCCCTCTAAAGTACTAAAATACAAACTTTTAACCAAATATGTTGCAATACTATGAGCCTTAAAATATTATGAGAGATCCTGTTTTCCAAAAGAAATTTCTCATTAAAACAAAAGAGAAGCAAAATGAATTAAGAGAAATAAATGGGAGATGATATCACTTGCTTAGAGGAACAATATTCACATAATGGTAGAACAGAGAGCTAACTAGCAGCCACACACTAAGATGTTTGAGGCCATACAGCAATTCCAATTTACTACTAGAAATAAGGAAAAAAATATCTATGGATTAAAACCTTATATTGTTTTCAATGTAACAGTTCATCTTGCACAGTGTCCTGGAATTCAGCGAAGATGAAGATTCTCTGAAGCCTTATTTGTTCCCCATGTCCACAGGTTGTTTTTGTAACATGCAATTTGCAAGATAAATATACTTCCCCCCACCACAAGTTTCTCCAAATTGGATAATATTTCTTTTTGCCTGTTTGCAGACAAATTAGATAACCTAGTTTCTAAGGGTTATTCTTCATATTCTTTTATGTACAGGAAGAACTGATATGACATTTAGGAAGAATTAGGACCTTTCTTCTTTCTCTTAACATTTAGTAGCTAGATAGTAAAAGTACCACTTTCTGTAAGTGGAACAAGGTAAGTGGGTGTATTTCAGAGATAACATGTACAGCTACATAGGCAGCAACCAGTAACAGTTAATAAGATGGAATTTATTAAATGAGAAGATTATGCTTCTGAACATCTGGGTACTTCTAAAACTGAAGGCAGAATTCTCCATGTATGCGGAAAGCTACTGAATCTATCCACATAAGAAATGTAAGAATTTTTGGGTAGCATAAGTAAGAATACATGTGACACAACAAAGTGTGTTTGAAATGGGACTTTCAATTCAATCTGGAGACTGTTTTCCTGGTTTTGACATACAAAACTTGCTCTGTTTTTTTTTTCCTTTTAAACATCTGTTAAATATGTGTGACTGTATGTTCCAATTTAAGTAGAATTTACAATACAATACAATACAATACAATACAATACAACACAATACAATACAATATACCAGGTTAAAAGAGACCTTCAAGATCATTGCATCCAACCCATCAAACAATCCAACCCACCTAAACAACTAAACCATGCAACCAAGCACCCCATCAAGTCTCCTCCTGAACACCTCCAATGAAGGTGACTCCACCACCTCCACAGGTAGTCGATTCCAATGGGGAATCACTCTCTCTGTATAGAACTTCTTCCTAACATCCAGCCTAAACCTGCCCTGGAGCAGCCTGAGACTGTTAGAATCTTCTAAGACTATGTGTACAGACTGTCTACTTCTGGAGGAAGAATAGATGTTCACCTCCCGCCTTGAAAATAGAATTCAAGCTTTCTAAATCATTGGTGTATCTTGTAAATTATTTCTAAGTAAATAAATGCAGATTTAACACTTACTATAAGCTAACCTGCATGTCTTTGATTCAGAATCACCAATGCATTAATTATATTCTGCTTCAAAGACTGTGTGTATTGTGAAAGATTTCTTCAAAATGTGCAATCAGCTTTCCCCAAGTGATTCACTTATCTTTTAAGAAATAGAAGCATTATATGAAACCATGTTTACAAATGGCACTTGTAATGAATAAATCCTGGATGTTTTCACAAAACTTACTATATAAATCACTTTGACATTTTAGATAAGTATCATGTTTACTTCTGTTTTGTGAAGAAAATTCCAGAGAGTTGCTTTTAGCATGAAGATAAAAAAGTATTTGAGTGCATTTTTAATAGTTGTAAAGTGAAAAAATAGTGTTTGTATAGTGAATGTAGTTGTATAGTAAAAAAAACAAACAACAACAAAACAAACCACCAAGGAAAAAAGTCTTATGGGGTTTTTTTAACATTAGTTTTTACTACTGTGAAATTCTGCTTATATATTCATCTTAGTCTAATAATGTTATTGGTGTAATGTATTCAACTCATGCATTTAATGCAGATGATATGGAGCACAGTGTCTTGAATGAGTTCACTGAATTTATTTTTCTACAAAGTCTTGGACTGGATTAATGCAATAACCTCTCATTTTGAAATCTGAATATAGCTACAACATATCTGTATTTGCCAAATTGTTGTGATGAGCACACTTTAAATAGTGGTTATTAAAGCAAATTTTAAAAATGCTCCATTCAGCAGCTTCTCACAGATCATAATCAAGGAGATCAGGAAGGTTAAAAAAAGAATATGCCACAAAGTCATTGTAATGGATTCAAAGGAACATTTCATTTAACTTTACCCTACTCTGCTTCTTCCTCACACTTAAGCTCAACATTTTCTCTTGAGCATTTCTCTCATATTACAGTTGCCCCAGGCCAGAGTGGGAATAACTCATATTTTGAGAGTTCTCAACCCCTTTTTCACTGTTAAAATTTACTTCTCATCTTGAAATAATAAGCAAAGCCCACCTTGCCTCAACAGCTCAAGATCATGCAGATTAGCATAGTGATGCCCTCATGTGAGGACAAATTTGATGATTTGGTAATGCTTTGCTTGTGCCTGAGGGATTTTCTACTCTGATGTAGCAGAAAGGTGTTTTTAAATGGACAAGAAAGAAAATAGAATAGAATAGAATAGAATAGAATAGAATAGAATAGAATAGAATAGAATAGAATAGAATAGAATAGAATAGAATAGAATTACCAAGGTTGGAAGAGACCTTGAAGATCATCGAGTCCAACCTGTAACCACAACCTCACAACCAGACCATGGCACCAAGTGCCACATCCAGTCCCCTCTTGAACGCCTCCAGGGACGGAGACTCAACCACCTCCCGGGCAGCCCATTCCAATGACGAATCACTCTCTCGGTGAAGAACTTTCTCCTCACCTCGAGCTTAAACTTCCCCTGGTGCAGCTTGAGACTGTGTCCCCTTGTTCTGGTGCTGGTTGCTAGGGAGAAGAGGCCAACCCCTTCCTGGCTACAACCACCCTTCAGGTAGTTGTAGAGAGCAATGTGGTCGCCCCTGAGCCTCCTCTTCTCCAGGCTAAACAGCCCCAGCTCCCTCAGCATCTCCTCATAGGGCTTGTGCTCAAGGCCTCTCACCAGCCTTGTTGTCCTTCTCTGGACACGCTCAAGTGTCTCGATGTCCTTCCTAAACTGAGGGGCCCAGAACTGGACACAGGACTCAAGGTGCGGCCTAACCAAAGCAGAGTACAGGGGCACAATGACCTCCCTGCTCCTGCTGGCCACACCGTTCCTGATGCAGGCCAGGATGCGGTTGGCCCTCTTGGCTGCCTGAGCACACTGCAGGCTCATGTTCAGCTTCCCATCAACCAGCACCCCCAGGTCCCTCTCTGCCTGGCCACTCTCCAGCCACTCTGACCCCAGCCTGTAGCGCTGCCTGGGGTTGTTGTGGCCAATGTGCAGAACCCGGCACTTGGATGTGTTAAATCTCATGCCATTGGACTCTGCCCATCTGTCCAGCCTGTCGAGGTCCTTCTGCAAAGCCTCTCTGCCCTCCAGCAGATCAACTCCTGCCCCCAGCTTGGTGTCATCTGCAAATTTACTGATGATGGACTCAATGCCCTCATCCAGATCATCAATAAAGATGTTGAAAAGCATGGGGCCCAGCACTGATCCTTGGGGCACACCACTAGTGACAGCTGGATGTGGCACCATTCACCACCACTCTCTGGGCTCGGCCCTCCAGCCAGTTCCTAACCCAACGCAGTGTGCTCCTGTCCAAGCCATGGGCTGCCAGCTTGGCCAGGAGTTTGCTGTGGGGGACGGTGTCAAAGGCCTTGCTGAGGTCCAGGTAGACCACATCCACAGGCCTCCCCACATCCACCAGGCGGGTCACCTGATCATAGAAGGAGATCAGGTTGGTCAGGCAGGACCTGCCCCTCCTAAATCCATGCTGGCTAGGCCTGAGCCCCTGGTCATCCTGTAAGTGCTGTGTGATCGCACTCGAGATGACCTGCTCCATAATCTTGCCTGGCACTGAGGTCAGGCTGACAGGCCTATAATTCCCTGGCTCTTCCAACTGGCCCTTCTTGTGGATGGGCACCACGTTGGCCAGCTTCCAGTCTTCTGGGACCTCTCCAGTGAGCCAGGACTGCTGAAAAATGATGGAGAGCGGCCTGGACAGCTCATCCGCCAGCTCCCTCAGCACCCTAGGATGGATCCCATCCAGTCCCATGGACTTGTGGGGGTCCAAGCGGCTGAGAAGATCTCTAACTCTCCCATCCTGGAACAGGGGAAAACTATGCTGCTCCCTGGCTCCTTCTGCCAGCTCTGCAGGCCAGCTGTCTGGAAGCCGTTCTGTCCTGCTAGTAAAAATTGAGGTAAAGAAGGTGTTAAGCACCTCTGCCTTTTCCTCATCCTTTGTTACAATATTCCCCTCCATGCCCACCAAGGAATCCTTCGTTGCATGTTGTGACACTCTTTTAAGGAAGAGTAACTGAGGAGGCTAAGTTGCCACTGAGGAAAAAATCTGAATTTAAAAGACAGCTACTTCATATCAGTCTCTGTCTTGTCCAAGTGAGTTGTTGAGCTTTGTTTTTTATTGTTATCTACAAAGAAGCCAAAGGCATTTTTTGCAGCACTTTCTGGATTGGGGGGGGGAGGGAGGGTAAATTAAAAGAAGAAAAAAAAAAAAAGAGGCAGATTGAAAAAAAAAATGAAAAATTACATTATCAACATCTTGCAACAATTTATCATTCCTGGAGAGTCCATATCTTCCCTGGAGGTAAATCAGATCATTAAGTTTTCATAACAAGATGTAGTTTATTTAATAACATTGATCACAATGTTTCTTGAAAAATAATGAGACATACAAAATACTTCAGGTGAGTTACCCAGTTTGGTAGGATTTTCTTCCTTTTTTTTTTAAATGAATGCACAAATAAAAATATATACCTTCTTCTCACTTAGGCTCATTTTTACACACTACATCTGGATGAATTACTAAATAATTAATTGATCCATTCATTTCCCCCATTGGTAGAAACAGATTTCATACAAGACCAATACCTCCCACTTGGGTAAAATACAAAATCTGAGTGTGACTAGAACTGGGAATATATTGTAAAGGAAAGTATAAATCTTCATTTAGTCTTGGAAGCTAATTAATGTAAGTAGAGTTCATTTCTCCTGTTATTAACTAATGAAAGTATTCACGGGAATGTTTCTAAGAGGTGAATTAAGAAAAGAAAAATTAGTATTTACAAAAAGTGGAATAATATCTCATAATCTACCACTCAAACTCACTCTGCAAACCTGTTTTTAAGACTTACACTTACCTGACCTGGGTAAAGAATAAACACTTTCAGTGAACTATCCACAGAACAGAAATTATTGGAAAAATAAGTGTAAATTTAGGAGTGAATTCACTGCACTAATGCAATAAAGCTGCAGGATAACTTCAGTAAGGTAACAGACTGAAAGCATCCTGCTTGTGTTCTGGCGACAAACTATAGAATCACAGTATGGTTGATGTTGGCAAAGATCTCTAGATATAGTCTAGTCCAAAACAGGATCAGCTAGAGCAGCCTGCTCAGGACTTTTTCAGGCTGGTTTTGAACATCTCCAATGATAAATATTCCACAATTTCTTTGGGCAACATATTCTAGGATTTGATCACATTAACACTAAAAAGTGGAATTTATTGTAATTTAGTTGGTGTCAGATGCTCATTGTCCTTTCATTGGGCATCACTCTTAATTTTTAGTCCACTCATCAAGCATTTATGCACATGGATAAAACTCTATCAAGTGTTCTCTTTTCTAGGCTCAATAGTCACATCTCTCTCATGCTCTCCCAGTGTGACATGTATTCTAGCCACTCAGAAATCCTCATAGCTCTTCACTGGACTTGTTCCAGTATGTCCATGTCTCTCATGCACTGGGGGCCCAGCACTGGACACAATATGCTAGATATTTCTCACCAGGGTTGAGCAGAGGGGGAAGATCAGCACCCTTAACCTGCTGGAAATTTATTGCAGCCCAACAGGACGCTGGCAATCTTTGCCGCAAGGGCACATTTCTGGCTTGTGGTCAACTTGTTCAAGAAAACCTCTGATCCCTTCTGCAAAGCTGCTTTCCAATCACGTTTTCTCAGTCTATAATTCATAGGGTCATTAATCCTCAAGTGCAGAGCTTCACAATTACCTTTGTTGAACTCAGAATGTTCTTGTCAGCTCATTTCTCCATCTTGTTGAGGTTCCTCCAAATGGTGGAATCTGGTCTATCAGCCACTCCTCCCAGTTTTGTTTGAAAACTTGCTGCCTGGCTTCCATCTGGTCTTCATGGTGCTGATCACAGCCTGTTGAGCCAGGCAATTCAACCCATTTTGTGAATGCCTTGTGATGCATTTTTCTAGTTTGTTTTTAATCTGTTTATCAATAAGAGTCTTAAGACAGACATTGACCTTGACCTTGAGCTTGACATGTTTTTCTCCCTACGTCCACTGAGCCAGTAGTTTCATACAACATCCTTAGACTGATTAAGCATAAGTTTTCCTTCATAAATCCAACCTAATGACTCTTCATGACTGTTGTCCATTATATGTTTGGAAATGGTTTCCATTACTTCCTCAGAATCATGGTGAGTCTGACTGGGCTTTAATTCCCTAGATCATTCTTCCCGACCTTCACATTTAATTCAGGAAGTCCCAAATTCTTGTGGAGTCTGTGCTGAAGATATGTAAATGGGGTTTTACAGACAGCAGAACAGCTCCTTGCCCTACAGATAGAAAAATCAGTGGGTTTGAAACAGAAGGTAGAGTAGATGGATGTGCATATGCCTAATGGAATGCCTGTCTTTTTAAAAGAAACAAGGTAATCACCCCAATTACCTCTAAAATGTTGTATCATTTAGTACAGACAGCAGCAAAATCTGGTGTGAGGACAACAAGGCTGGTGAGAGGCCTTGGGCACAAGCCCTATGAGGAGAGGCTGAGGGAGCTGGGGTTGTTTAGCCTGGAGAAGAGGAGGCTTAGGGGTGACCTCATTACTCTCTACAACTACCTGAAGGGTGGTTGTAGCTAAGAAGGGGTTGGCCTCTTCTCTCTAGCAACCAGCACCAGAACAAGGGCACACAGTCTTAAGCTGTGCCAGGGGAAGTTTAGGCTCGAGGTGAGGAGAAAGTTCTTCACTGAGAGAGTCATTCACCATTGGAATGGGCTGCCCAGGGAGGTGGTGGAGTCACCGTCCTTGGAGGTGTTCAAGAGGGGATTGGACGTGGCACTTGGTGCCATGGTCTAGTCATGGGGTCTGTGGTGACAGGTTGGACTCGATGATCTTTGAGGTCTCTTCCAACCTTAGTGATACTGTGATACTGTGATAGAAGAAATTCAAGTTTTTCCACCTGTATCTTACTGTGAGGGTTAATACTCTGTATGCTTTAACTGATATTTATCCAAGACACTGGTCCATAAGCATCAAGCTGCTCCAAAGCCAAGTTTTTTAGGGGACTGAGAACACTTCTGTGTCCTGATCTTCTCAGAAGGAAGAAAAATACTCCAGGAATTTCATCAGTATAAACAGGTCCTCTTTGAGGGTTTTACTGTAGCTCAGCTTTAGGTTCCTATGGCAGAGTGAAACTTGAAGTACCAAGAGTTTATTGTTGCTGAAATGTCAAGGCCCCTTAGCAAAACTGTATAATCTTATCTGATGTATAAAGCTCTCAGAATTTGTATTTCATTCTGGATAGCTAACCAGAAATTCCTTGTCCTAAAATACAGATAACAAAGGTATCCTTTTCAGTTGTATTTCTTTGAGAACTTGGGTTGTTAAGTAATGGCTTAAAATATGTAGGTCCAGATGGCCTGCCTGTGGGCTTTTAAATTATCCATGAGAAGTAGGTACACTTTGCCGAGTTTCTCTTACGTTTTACTAGGGTATATGCAAGGACAGGAAAGTAAATGTTAAACCTATGAAAACCTCTTTTTGGAATCATTATCTTTTTCCTTTAAACATTATCTAATGGCGATAAAAGGTGATTTCTGTCAACAAGTATCTGTACTTTCCTCAAATGCAACTTAAGTGGGTTTTTAATTATTTTTTTTTTCATTACTGGATGGCGCAGATACTTAAGATTCCTGTCACAAATGCAATGCATAATTTGGCATTTCGTGTTCATGTGATTATGCAAATACACCACAATATGAAATCTCTGAGTAGTACTGCTGCTAACACTTTGCTTGCTGAAAACCTAGATCACTATGAATATGACCCAGCATGAGCTTAGAGTTCAATATACTGTATAAGCAGGCATTGTTCACATCATCTTCTGACTGATTCAGGTAACTAGACATTTTAGGTGATCATGTGAAAGTGTTATGCTTTCTGGAATATTTTAGTTTTACTTCAGAATTGCTTATTTGCATGATTTAATGTTAGTTGAGTGAACGAAAAATTCAGCCTCAGCTAAAATATTCAGCAAAAATATTAGCTATTTATGCTAACAGACCCAGGAGTGCTTTCAATCTCCCACATCTGGGTGTGTGCCATAACTAACACTGAGTTTATGTTTCCACACATATATTCTGGTTTCCATAAAAAAAAAATAATAATCCATACACAGAGCAACAGAATTTTCTAAAGAGCTGTCTTCCAAAATAAAAGCAGTGGTAAAAGCAAAGCATGTTTATAAGCATATAGATTCAGGTCTTTGTTTTCTTATTGGATTCTAGTATCTCTTACTTTATTTTTTATTATACTAAGGACTTAATTATGAGAGCTCCATAAATTTAATTGTAAACCTTGAATCACATTTCTCATTATATTCCACCTGAAGGTATAGTTTAATAGGGCAGAAAGAGATAAGATACTGGCAGTATAACTAGAAATCTCTTAGTTGATAGAGAAGACTAGCATTTATCCTTTAGGCATCAGACAATGATCTTTCCAACTGATGCTTGTAAAAAAGTTCTTGAAGCCCCTCTCTATATACTGGGGAACCTTAATCAAAGATTACCATCAATATATGCCCAAAGATGAAAGTGTCTCTAATGCATACTTCACCAATGTTTTGTTTCTATTTATGTCACCAAGATTGTCAGAGATCACCATGAAAGGATATCCTCAGCTGCTAGTGACAATGATGGAGTTAGCAGAGAGATGGAGAAGTCTGTTCTTTCAGTTGCATATAGATCTGGAACATTTTGCAAAAGCTGCATTGGTATTCGCTGGTTTGCACATTACAGAAATAGTCTTCAGAAGTATTTAGTAGGATAACATTATATCGCAGATGCTATCTTTTTCTTAGGTTTTAGACATGTAACTGTGAAGGAGGTAAAGCTAATGCAAATATGTGTGAAAAAGATTAGGGCAAGGACTAGAACAGAGCACATTGAAATGCGGACATTTTATAGTGAATCATCATTTTGCAAGACATGTAGAAACTGTAGATCTATTTTCAGTGGTTCATATGAAATGTTTTGTTGTTGTGAAACATAACTTCCAGAAAAAGTATATCCTGCGTTTGTTTTCTCACTATCTGTATGTACAAGTAACAGATAACATAACTTCAAGGTACATAAGCAAAGAAACAATATGACACATTGACTTGAGTTTTAACAGGTTACAGAGAGAATACAACTACCAGGAAATTAGAAACATTGCAGAATATTATGACTTCAAATACATTAAATCCAGAGTATGTGTAATGTAGTATTAGGAAGAAACACACAGTGATGTTATCAGATTGATATTTGGAAATCTGAAAAGTCAAGTGCAAATCAACCATTAATGCTGGTAAATTATGGCATATCATATCTGAAAAGAGTTCTTCTTGACAATATACAGTTTAACAGAGTCTTATGATCCACTTATCTAATTAAAGATCTGTGTTTGTTGGTTTGTGTGTTTGTTTTGTTTTGTTGTTGCTTTTTGTGTAAACCCATACACATACACGATCAAAAGTTCAAGGTCACATAACTGAGTGCATTTCTATGCATGAGATATGCAAATTGTGATTAACAGCAAAAGACCAAGAACAAGGATGCCCTCAACTTTTCCCAGAAAAAGATAAATAGATTCAAAATCCAATGTATTAGAAATAGATTATGGATAAAACAAGGAAATTAAACAATACTGAAGTAGTAATTACAAAACCCAATACTTTTAACTAAAACCTTCTGAGATGCTTCAGAACATCCAGACAAAAAAATTCAAAGACCAGTTGGATGCCATAGATTTTATATGAAGCCTCTGCATATTACCCATTTTCTTTTTGAAGGTGAGATATATGGATAGCTGGACCTTTAGAACCATAGAATGATTTAGTTTGGGAATGACCTTTAAGTGCAATTGAAAGGAAAACATTGCCAAGTCCATCACTAACTATGTCCCTGAGCGCAACATCTCCATGACTTCAAAATAACTAGAGATGGTAACTCAATCAAAAAGTTGTCCTGGTTTGAGGCCAGACAGATCCTCTATTGCCCCTGAGAGGGGCAAAAGAATGACACTCCCACAAATGGATTGCAAAAGTGGAGGAAAGTTTAAATAGAAAGAAGTGTTTTACAGAAGCTACAAAGTATAGTGACAAAAGAATCCCAAAGTATAGAGAGTCCCCTATAGCACACCCAAAAGCCTCCCAACACTTCCCTGAGGGTGTACCCAAAACCCACAGGGCTCTTTCTTCCCCCCACTGCTAGGCTAGTCTCAGGCTGGCCAGATCTGAGTCTGCCTGTCCTTCTTCTCCTGGCATCAGGCCTAAACAAGCATAAGAGGCCTTGAGATACTCCCCCACAATTACCCAATAGGGAACATCTCCCATGGGAGCAGAGAGGGAAGAAATAGGAAGAGAATGACTTTGCAGATGAATTTATAGAGTGCAGGATATTATGGGTATGAAATATGCTGTTTCCTGTGTCCACTCTACTGGGCAGGACATTTGGGACACCAGAGGTGTAGCTTATGTGGCAGTAACAGGAGGCACCTAGCCTACATTGCCACATGCCACCCCTTATTTCATACCATAATTCCTGCACCCAAAATATATCGTCAAATTAGAAACAATCTTTAGATGACAGGTCTAGCAAAGTCCAAGTCTTCATCTGGGCATCCTTCCAAGCAGTCTCTCATTCAGGCTCACGTAACAGTTAATTCCAGTTCTTTTCCCTCATCTGGTGGAACCTCCCAGGAATGCAGAGTTCACTCTTCTGCAGTATGAGCTCTTCATAGACTCGATGGACATCCTGGTCACCCAGAAAAAACCTCAGAACTTCTCAACCAAACTTTTCTCTCTATCTACATCTGCTCAAGAAGCCTGTTTCTACCCTTGGGGCAACCAAATCAGAGCAATCAGGCTCTTCAACTCCTTTCCACCCCTCCAGGAA
The DNA here is from genome assembly GCA_033816785.1 of Picus viridis. Lineage (NCBI taxonomy): Eukaryota > Metazoa > Chordata > Aves > Piciformes > Picidae > Picus > Picus viridis. Next base: position 20,582,576 of record CM066567.1, on the reverse strand, counting down.
ACAGCAGGCTGGAACTTCCAAAAGCTGCATGGACATGTTCCAAGTCCAGTGCTGACCACTTCCAGCTGCAGCCCCAAATTGTACACATGCATACCACGCAAAGGCATGCCACTCCCCACTAAGCATTACTGTACCAAGGCATGGCTGCATCCACTACACAGCCCTCCCCTGGGAGAGGGAGTGGCTGCACTGCAACCCACTGAGAAGAGAGGGGGAGCCAGGTGCTGGGTGCCATTTTCAGAACATGCCCGAAAATCAGGGGAGAGGTAACAGCCACTGTCACCACTGCCTAATATATAGAATGGCAGAGCTGCCATTGCTTCTGCCGCAGCTGCCACCCCTAAAGCCACATAAACGGCTTTTCCAGCCACAGCCATAACTCGCTCCCTGGGCCTCAGGAGCAGCTTCCAGCTAAAGCCACTGCTCGCCTTCTTGGATTGTGGAAGCTACCACTTGCCTTCCTGCTGTGGCTAGCCCCCACTGCCGTTGGGGCAGTGTCTACCTAAAGGCAGACTAGCATTTTTATACTTTGATGGGTAAAGCTACACTATGGTAACACTGCCAATCACATGTCTGTCAATATGCTCACGGAGATTTACCATTGTGGTTATATCTCAAACACAACATTCTGGCACCAGTACACTGGAAATAGATTAATGCAGATGTAGACAGTTATTGATCTGCTGAGGCCTGACAGAAAACTTGCAGTAGCTAGGGATAACTTGTACATCACTATGTATTTCCAGGTTACACTTTTTGTCACCCAGAACACCTGTGATAAACATTTCTTACACAATGGAATATGTGTGGAACTGCCTTCACTTTTCCTTTTCTTGATTGTATTCCAAACACCCAGTAAAATTTTAAGAGGTTAGAGATAGGTTTTATAAAAAGTCAAAGGTCTTCTTGTCTGAGATGGCTAAGCATATAGTGTAAAGAGAAGCTATACCCTCTGAAATCATATAAATATATTAATGACTTAAAATATTCAGAAAAAGACATTTCTGTGCTGACTGCTCCTCATATTGTTTACAGATTCTTTCTCTTTTCCTCTTTTCCATAGATCTTTAAAACTGCTTCAGTTATATAAATGAAAGACCCTTTTTGTTGGTGGTTTTTGTTGTTGTTGTTGTTTGTGGGGTGTTTTTGTTGTTTGGGTTTGGGTTTTTTGAGTTTGAGCAATGTTGATGGTTTCGTGACAGCCAGTACTGTCACTAAATTAGTCAGTGTAGACTATATTCTGGAGAGTGTCCTTAATGTTTTTTGCATAATAAAGATAATCAGAGAAACATAGAATACCGAGTTAGAAGGGACCTCAAGGATCATCTGGTTCAATCTGTCTTGGGAAAAGCATTGTCTAGATAAGATGGCCCAGCATTCTGTCCAGCCAAATCATATTATTGAATAGAATAAGAGAAGTCTTAGTTCTCTACCTTCATTTTCAAAGAAGCCTCATAATTCAAGTCCCAAAATGAAGAGACTGGCTTGCTCTGAAATAAAATTCCTCTGCCCACACACAATCATTAGCATATAAACAAAGACAGGATGACAAAGATCGGTAGTAAGACAATATATCCAGTCTAAACAAGATCATTACTTAAAATTAATGCAACCAGAAGGAAATTCTCACTCTTTCTAGAGTGCTCTAGAAAATAAAAAGTTCAGAACAACACGAGATGGAACAAAATGGCTTAACTTTGACCAGAGCATTTCTTTTCCAGTATGATAACTCCTTAAAAATTAATATATGTATTCAGAAAAAGAGTATATATTCAGTGTATATAGAACCCTAAAGCTATGTAAATATAGATGAAGTGGTGTGAAGCATCCTATAATGCAGGGAAAAAAGGCAACTAAAAATGTTCCCTCTTCTTCTTGTCTCTGATACAATCCATTTTGTAGAGATGAGTGATTTTGTGAAGGTATGGTTTCCAAATGCCATTCTTTATCATTTAGAGGTGATTGCTCAGTAAACACATATTTTGAGCTTTGAATGAACCACTTCCTCCAGTAAAACACCTATGTTTTCAGTAGATTGCTGACAGTAGCCCTCTCAGCATACTTTGTTCAGATGTGGTATTTTATTTTTCCCCTCTCTTTTTCCCAACAAGATAAAACTCATTTTTTTGTCAAGATTTGTTGTCAGCAATCTGCTCCATCAGTGCCAAGAGTAGTAAATGGGTACCTTGTAAACAGTGAACAATAGGGCTAATTGAGAACTGGAAGTTAATACCTTTCAAATAAAAATGGTGACAAAATTAGAACGACAGATAATACTACTTTTCAGAGAGCCGGAGAGTTCTGACTTCAGCTGAGTTTCTTAGAATCATAAAATTGTTTCTGTTGGAAACAATCTTCAAGATTTTCAGGTACAACTGTTAACCTAACCCTGCCAAATCCACCACTGAACCACATCACTAAGCACCACACCTACATGCCTTTTAAATACCTCCAAGGATGTGACAACCACTTCCCTAGACAGCCTGTTTCAGTGCTTGACAACCCTTCTGGTTAAGAAATTTTTCCTACTACCCAAATTACACCTTCCCTGGTACAACCTGAGGCTGTTTCCTCTTGTCCTATTGCTTGTTACTTGGGAGAAGAGACCAACCTCCATTGCTGCAACCTCCTTTCTGTTAGTTATAGAGAGTGACTCAGCCTCCTTTTCTCCAGAATAAACAACCACAGTTCCCTCAGCCTCTCCTCATAAGACTTGTTCTCCAGATCCCTTACAAGCTTCATTGCCCTTCTTTGGACATGCTCCAGCACTTCAATGTCCTTCTTGCTGTGAGGGTCCTGAAACTGAACATAGTATTAAAAATGTGGTCTTGCCGGTGCTGAGTACAAAGGGACAATAATTCCCCTACTCCTGCTGGCCATGTTTTTTCTGATACATTCTTCCAAAAATTCTAACTGAAAAACTCAATATGGTAATCAGTCCTAGGAAGAATATAGACATTTGATGACATAATACAGCCCCCAACCAAAAAATACCAACCCAAACCAACCCAACAAACAAAATGACCAAAAGAAACCCAAACCCAACAACAGCAACAAAAATTCTGGTTTTGTTTTGTGGTTATATAATGCATATATTTTTTGCAAAAAATATTGTAAGTGGTTCATCAATTTCCTATTCTCAAATCAGATATGAATAGCCATCAAATGGCTACCTTTGTTGAATATTCAAAACATACAATGTGAATTAAGACTAAAGTGACAAGAAGAAAAAAATTATGTTTGAAGTTTTGGGGATGGAATGGAGAGACACTGGGAGACAGAATGACACAAAAACTGCAACAGAAGGGTCTTACCTGTCATCATAACTGGGAAGTTTGAAAAGGTATTTTATTCAGTTGGTATGATTTATAAAACAGGTAGTTAGAATATATGTTATCTATTACGTTTAGGCAATTGCATAAATCCATAAATAACCGGTCTGTTCTTCTGGCTTCTGTATGGAAATACAAAAACCTAATTCACTGTGCCAGAGCTGATACTCTTCTTTTTACGTTTGTTGAGGGTGGTATAGAGGGAAAGAAATTAAGACTGTGGTGTTGGAAAGTCACAGAACAAAACCATTGGCTTCACAAGTGGGAAAAGAAGGTAAGAAATGTATTGTCCATTTCTGCTTCTTCACATTGAACCTGTTTTCTATTTCACTTTGAAATTGTCTAGAAAGAAGCTTATGCTATTAATTTAGGTTGGGGTTTTTGAAATCTGTGTCGGTTTGAGCTTTTATCTCTGAGAAAGGTTTAGTTCTTTTTATTTTATCAAGGAAAACTAACTTAGACATATTCAGTCCTAGTTTATACCAAACTCAGGATTCTATCTGTGCTTTTCATCATATACATTTCGCCAGGCATATGAAATCACTGACATGATATAATGTGCTATAATCTTGTCAATGTAAGATTTGGTCATCCAACATATCCTCAGTGTAAAGGGCCTGAGAAGCATAGACAGTCAGGTAGCTAATAGAATATATTGATCTCATATATCCAGGTAATATTTACTGGTTCTCTTCTTTTGTGAAGGCAGTTATGAAGGATGCACCTCTCTGGCCAGTGTATGACTCTACAGAACAGGATCTTGCCTTCCAGGGGAGAATTCAAGCTTCATTGAGTGAAGGCAGTCAGCAGGCAAGGAAGGGGAGAAGGTGGAAAGGTGTTTACTTCTAGACTGTGTTCTTAAAAGAGTTTTATTTATTAATACTGTTCTGATAGGAAATGCAGATATGTTGCAGGGAAAATATTTGGAGGAAGTGAGGTATGTCTGATTAGTTGTCCTTGCCACTAAGATTCCTACTCTAGCCGGGGGGTGAACTAGATAATCTTCAGAGATGCCTTCTAACCCCTTCCAGTCTGTGACTCTATGATACAAGCAAATTTTTTCCTCATGTCTCTACTGTCACTGTAGTTTTTGCATTTTGGGCTACAAAGTGGATTTCTGTTAAGGTGTGTCATGATCTGCTGGTGGAGTACCCTTGGATGATCCTACTTTGTGACTAGAAAGCAGAAAGCAAGCAACACCCCTGCAACAATAGCTGTAATTCCCTTCACAAATTCATTCTCAAATAACCAGGCAGACTGAACTGAAAGTCAATGGAGAGCCTCGTATTTCCTATCATTCCCTGTACTCATAAGCATATGGAATTTGCATTTTGAGAAGCACTCAGTCTGTTCCCATAGGTTGTTCACCAAGTCTTAAACCCCTTGATATTCTGGTGACAGGCCTCTAAGCCAAAGAGATCTTTTTACTCAAAGTACTCACTATGTTTTTCCCAAACACAACATTCCTCCACAACCTTTGAAAGAGATGACACAACTGAAGAAGGAATCTACATGGACTTAAAGCACCTGTGTCTTCATATCTAACTTTAATTTATTATACAGTCCATTTCTGAAATATTTACACCACCTATTGTGCCATTCACACGGAGGATGTAATGAGATTGATCCTAGTAATTACCAGTTTAAATCTCTTTCAGAATGAAGAAATAATTGCTCTGCCATACGATGTAGACAAGATAAGAAAAAGTGTCAAGCAAAAGTTGAATAGTTAATACATTTTGTAGAGAGTGGAAAAAAATACATAAGCCTTTTGTAATTCTCTGATTATGTTTTCTCCTGTGCATTTTTTTTTAGGCTCTATTTACTATCTGAAATTTCAGCAAGAAATATAGTGCGTGTGAATTTGTGTTGATATGACACATTTTGAGGCTAAGCCCAATGTGTATTCACAACAGAAGACTATACTTATACTCAGAAATTCCCTACAGTCTGTATGAATTTCATTGTCATTCCTTTCATCATTATTTCACTTTTTGGTTTTTTTGTGAAACAGCATCTCTGAATGAGAAGGAATCTTATAAATAACTGAAAAACTCTTGGAGAATCCTTTTCTTATGTAATATCCCAGATGTACAGATATGGAGGATATAGCCTAGTTATTGAGTTATATTAAGAACTTTTCCAGATGATGTCAGTGTTGGATATTCATACTGAATGTTGCTTTAGCCATCATTTATTCTTAATTTTTGCTGATTTTAACAACTTTTCTCATGGAACTAGAGTGCCCTGTTTTCACTTTCTATGAAGTTCTTCAGTCTATGAAAAGCAGGGGAATGGTTGAGCCCTAATTTCTCCATAAGTGATTTCTATGTGCTTCCCAGCATTCTGCTTTGCCATAAAAGTATGAAAAATATTTTGCTTGTCAATAGTAGCATGCATATAATGATTGTGGAGACACTTTCCTCCCAAAAAACTTGCACTTACTTTTAAATAATACATGGCAAATAAACAAAAGTGGAGTTATCCAAAACAATTTCAAAACATCTATGACTATTGAATTAATTACACTTAAAAAATAATGGAAAGACGTAATTGATTTCTACTATTATTTAATTTACCTTCTGAACGTATGTGTTAGGATGCTAATTGCCATCTTTAAACAATATGGACCATAAATTAGTTCAAAAGTATGGCTTTCAGCTAATCAGTATTCTCAAGATACAGAAAGCATCCCATACTAGAAACCAGGTATCAGCACCTTGAAAAAAAAGATGTAATTTTTCTCTCTGCTACTTCTGAAATCCCTCTGGCACATCATCTCTGGTACTGTTTTGCCTTCAGTTAATATAAAATGCAAATTCTTTGCACATAAAAAGTGTTAGGACAGTGAGCAGAGGGGAAGAAATTGTATCCAAATGCATTTTACTATAAAAAGTCAGAACAACCCTCAGAACATAGATCAGAAATAACTGATATCAGTTCTAACTGCGGATTCAGGAGGTACAAGTGTCTTTTGTCTTCCACATAAGAAAGGGCTGTACTTGCACAGCATTTTCATGAATAAGACATAGACTGTTCATTCACGTACATTTTTGAGTGTTAAGAAATGCAGATTTAATTCCTACAGAGAAATAAGCTATCTTTAAGAATATGGCACATAATTCTTTATGACTTTGGCCTTTAGCTCTTTTTACCTCAGTTCTACCTCTTAAAATGTTGTTAGAATGGTTACAATAAAGATAATGAGATACTCAGATGCTGTCATTGTGGGGCCTTACATATGGACTACTAAAAAGGATAGGTTAGGATTAAGTGCTCCTCTACTTCCTAATGATGTAACTCAAACGCTTTTAAATTTAAATGCCACACCACACAAAGTGACTATCTCTGGCTTTGTGTGTGACCTAAAAGACATATAACTATGTAGATGATTAAGAACCCATTGCATAAAAATGCAAATCATCAGAAACCCACCAGTGCTTTAAGTTAAAAAATGTATTACTCTGCCACTTGCTTGCATTCAGAGGATTTCATGGTTTTCCCTAACTGGAAGTCTAAAGCTATTTATGCTTTTATGCTAAAATCCTGCAAATCCTCAACAAGTGAAATTATTCACTCAATTCACATTCTTCATATGATAATACAGTGTGACAATTATGGCCCATAAGTAGCTACTTCTTCAGTATAGCAGCAGAAATTGCAGAGATTCAAGCAATTTAATCCCCTGTATGAAAAGAAATAAATAAATACAATTCTTAGAACATTTAAAGCTATGCTTTGTGGCCATAAGGCTGAAAAAATTCTTGCATGGTAGGACCAGTTCCACTGTTGGGGATTTCAGTAACACTGTTTTGAAGCCAAAGACAACCACTACATGTGTATTGCATCTCACTCTTTTATTCTTGTTGAGCCATAATATAATTCTACATAAAATCTTTATGTCATGGTGGATTGTACTCAGCACAGAATGATGATTTCCAGCTTTCAAGCTTTTTATTTCTTGTAAGATAGCTATAAAACACATTCCCTTCTGAAGTGACTGCTGAGAGGGCATACTTTCTATAGTCAAGCAAAAATACAGGGGAGAGGAATATGCTGGCAGACTAGAGGTATCATACTGGTAAATTCCAAATTAAAAGTTATTTGCCGTATTTTGTAAGTGTTTTGAGAATAACTGCTTGTGCTGGGTCTGCTTGGCATGACATTAATTTTCTTCATAGCAGCCCATATGGTGCTATGCTTTATATTCATAACTGAAAAAGAATTGATAACACACCAGTGTTTTAGCTATTGCTGAACAGTGCATAATGTCAAGGCTTTCTCTGTTTCACCCTGTGCACTCCCCCCCCACCCCGTGAGTAGTCTTGGGGTGGGCAAGAGTCTGGGAGAGGTCACAAAACTATAGAATTTTTTAACATAGGGTAGTTAGACACAGCAGCATGCTGGATCCATGCAAACAAATTCATTTTGATACAGCCACAAGGGCATTTAAAAGCTTGGAGCAGGGATGAATGCCACACCTACAGAATGGAAAACTACATCTTTCATAATAATGAGTCTGGAAAGGATTTGTGAGAATGACGTTGAAGACAGAGTAATGTGATTTACCGGCATGATGTCATTGCAAAAGGACTAGCACCATGCACAGAAGAATAAATGTGGTAAGTAAAGTAATGTTTGTATTTAGTGACACCACTAGCATAACCATGCATACAGCTGTGCTGATGCCAGTCTTTTAAAACAATGTTGTCATTATTAGAAGAGTAGAGAATAGAATTTTTGAAAATTGTTTTCCCGACTATATAAAAAGGCCTTACAGTTACAGGAACTTAAGTGTGGCTTAATTAAGGGCATAAGAACTTTCACAAGAATCATAGAATAATTCAGGTTGGAAAAGACCCTTGCGATTATCAGGTCTAGCCATTAATCCTACTGTACCAAGTTTACCACTAAACCATATCGCTAAGTGTCACATCCAAACAACCTTTAAATATATCCAGGGATGATGACTCAACAGCCTCCCTGGGCAGCCTGTTCCAAGGCTTGATCACTCTTTCAGTGGATTTTTTTCCCCTGATATTTAGCCTAAATGTACCCTGGTGCAGCTTGAGGCTGTTCGTCCTTGGTTTGTCACTAATTACCCATGAGAAGACACCACCACCTGCTTATATACCTATATACCTCTATATTCGCCCTTTCAGGTAGTTGTGGAGAGTGATAAGGTCTCCCCTCAGCTTCCTCTTCCTCAAACACCCTAGTTTGCAGAATCACAGAATCACAGAATTTCAGGGGCTGGAAGGGACCTTGAAAGATCATCTAGTCCAACCCCCCTGCCAGAACAGGACCACCTATACCAGATCACACAGGAATGCATCCAGGCGACTTCTGAATATTTCCAGAGAGGGAGACTCCACAACCTCCCTGGGCAGCCTATTCCAGCGCTCTGTCACCCTCACAGTGAAATAATTTTTCCTCATATTTACGTGAAACTACCTATGCCTCAACTTCCATCCATTGCCCCTTGTCCTGTCATTGGGCACCACCGAGCAGAGCCTGGCTCCATCCTCTTGGGATTCACCCTTTACATATATGTAAACATTGATGAAGTCACTTCTCAGTCTCCTCTTCTCCAAGCTAAAGAGCCTAGCTCCCTCAGTCTCTCCTTGTACAGAAGATGTTCCACTCCCTTAATCATACTTGTGGCTCTGCACTGGACTCTTTCAAGTAGCAGTTCCCTCAGCCACTCTCCATGAGGCTTATTGTCTTGTTCCTTTCACCAGGTTAGTTGATCTTCTTTGCACCTGCTCCAGCACCTCAATGTCTTTTTTTGCATTGAGCTGCCCAAAACAACACTGTACTTGAGGTGTGGCCTCACCAATGCAAAATACAGGGGGCAATCACTTCCCTACTCCTACTGGTCACACTATTTCTGCTACACGGCAGGATGCCATCTGCTTTCTTGGCCACGTGGGTGCACTGCTGGGTCATATCCAGCTGCTTGTCAATTAGAACCCCCAGGTCCCTTTCTGCAAGACAACTTTCCAGCCACACTTCCCCAGTCCTGTAGTGTTGCATGGGGTTGTTGTGACCCAAGTGTCAGACCCAGCAGAAAGACTAGCCATGTATTAAAAGAGTTCTTTTAACTAGCAGACAAGAATATAACAAGAATGAGAGAAGAGCAAAGTCAGATAAATTCAAGGAACTCTCAGAATAGGTAGTCATTAGAATATAGCACAAAGAGAAACAGCACAATGTTCATCTCTTAATGTCTTTATGTCAAAATGGAATTTCTCCCCGGAAGATGTACATCCATCAAACATAAGTTGCTGTCTTAAGATAGAAGTAAATGAAATTTTATATCCTGTGACCTAGTTGCATTTCCCACTGCAAAAATCAAAGAAGCACCAAAATTGTCTTGATAGGCTAAGAAAAGACTATCACATCAGCTCCAAATAATGGAACTATTTTCGCTTTTTGTATTTCAAAGATACCTACTAGCTTTCCTGCCACTGTTTTCAATGTCATCTCTGAAAGTAGCAATAGAGAGTCTATTTGAAATAATTTCAAGATTTTTTTCTTTTGTGTTTGTATTTAATGAAAAGATTTTTTCAGAAACTGCTTCCTACATGTTGCCCTTTTACTGACCCCTATGGTACAATGAGACTTCCTTTTTTAATGGTTCGAAAATAACATAATGTTGTATAGAATGAACTGATCTTGTCTTTCAGATTTTTAACAATTTAGTCAGATTTAATCAATTATCAGTTGCCTCAGCTACAACAGGTGCAGAGCTGTTAAGTCTCAGGACGAATAAAGGTGAAATCTGATTAACTTCCTTGCTTTTGTCACACGTCCTAAAATATCTATGGGTTCTAAATTGTATGGTAATTCACAGTAGTTGCAACTCATTAAGTTCTTGACTACACCAAAATACAAGTTTTGTAAGTTCTATTTAGTACAATTGAAGTGTGAAAGTCTGAAAGAAAATTTCCTGCCATAGTTTAAAGTATTTCTAATGCTTAATGAAAAATTTCCCTCTAATTAATGACAAAAACTTCTAACATAGCTCAGTTTAGTGCCATCACGGTAATGGGTGGAATTCAACTGTGGGTAAACATAGATGTCCTATGACGTCACAGATGACTTAAAGCATTTGTCGCTGCAAAGGCCACTTCTCCACTAGGTCATATGTTACATCTGCTGGTATTGACACTAAACGGGTATTTGCATACCTGGATCACTACCAGTGCTTTCATTCATAATGTAATTTAAGGCCTACTCTCCCAGACTGAGCTGGAATTCGTTTTCTTCATATCAACCCATGCGTTGCTGTGTTTTAGATTTGTGAATAAAAAAGTTTTGGCAACACACCACTGTTTTAGATATTACTGAGCGGTGCTTCCACAATCTGAAGGCTTTGTCTGTTTCTCATTCTGCACCGGCAAGTGAATTAGTCTGGAAGTAAGGCAAGAGTCTGGGAGGGGACATGTTTACAAAAATATTGGCAAATAATTCATTATAAGATATAAGTATGCTTTACACAGGTATTCTAGTTGTCACTACCTTTAAACAGAGTGGTAGCTCTAACTTTCAGTAGTCTCACAGACATGACCCCAAACTCCCACTCTTCTACAGAATTAGACTGTGGATCTTATAACTTACTCATACAGGCATAATTAAAGCACTTATAATGACAGCTATTAACTCTCATTTGATATCTTTATGGGTGTGTGGATAAATGTGTTGCCTTCAAATGTCAAATAGTGAAGGATCCACATTTTCAGCAAAAAGCAGATGAATATTTTACAATACTGTACCCTGCTTCCCATGTGTCCCATCCCATTCTGTGGATTCTACCGTTCATAGTCCAGAGGTCCAAGTTTTGCCATGGCCCAGATGAGTACCCTGAACTTACACCTCTGAAGAAATTGTTAGGTTGTGAGAAAGACTAATGAGACATTTCATACAGTGACACTTTGCAAGGCAGGAAATATAAAGTTGGAGAGACACAGATGTTGAAGTTTTCAAGGACCTGAAGAGGAAAATAACCACCATGAAAAGGTATAAAATTATAAAGACAAAAGAAACCCAAAGAAATAGATAGAAAATAACAAATCAGCAGCATAAGTGTATGTTTCAGAGAGCAATGAGGGATGACCATTTTCTTACTGACTGCAACTTGCCTAGCCATCAAAGACCTTTTGTGTAATTTTTTTGGATGGGGAGCATACTAGCCACTTCTTCCATCCTAGCTATCTTTTCTCTTGCGTGAGCTAGATAAACTATAAACTGAAAAGGGGCCCTAGAGAACTAGCATGGATATAGATGGATCCTTTAAAGACATCTGTTTTCAGATGTCTTCAATGACCTCCACTTATTATATCAGAATTTGTACGGTTTGCTGAAATCAGCATATGATTAGTTCAGCTCTTTTTAAGGATATAGAGAGATTCAGTGTGAAACTACTAAAGTCAGATGATCTTTAATTTTTAATAGATGTATCCTTGTCTTAAAGCTTTCTTAGACAACCAAGTCCAGTAATAAAATCTAGTAGTTGGAGCATCACATAGTTTTACTTATTAGTACCTCAGGAAATTGTATATTTTCACTTGATCCATACTAAGAAGGCATTTTGAAATTTTTACTTCAAGTGCTCTCTTTATCCTGTCTTATCACTCTTTCATCCTATGACAGCATCTAATTTTTCAGGCTTTGCTTCCTCACTATCCTCTTACTGCTGTTTGAGTACCCAACACCATGCTCTCAACATTAACCCGACAAGGAATGAATCATCAGCAGGTTTGCAATACAAAGTCACCATACACCGAAGGTAATCATAATCAGGCTAAATATGGAACATATCATGGGGACCTTGAAAAAATATGTACAGTGCAGCACTATAAATCTTACCTGCATGTTCAGACATACTCAAGAGTTTCCTTGATCACTTAGCTCTGACTCTGGTAAACAACATATGGTAACAGTGATAGAGTATAGTTTCCACAATTCAATCCTTTTATGTTATTTCCTATGGGATCAGAAACTTTAGGTTGAATTCTGAGGTGGTACACACAATGTAGTAAATTACACAATCACATTAATGCAAAAAAAAAAGGTGTAAGCAGCAAAAGAACTCTGAATTCAGCTCTGTGGCTATTGTCTTCTGATTATTGTAAGCATGTATTTTGCAACAGTGAATATTATCATACAAGGTAGGAACTGATTTCATCTCATTCTCCATATATGGGGAAAGCTGTAAGATTCTTTTCCCAGTGTAGCTCTTGTCTCTAATTAATGACCTTCCTTGATGGATCAATGGAAAGGCTAAAGATTTGTCCTGCTACACAGTAAAAAATGCTCAGCACTTCAGGTCCTAACTTCTGCATAACCAAATACTTCATTTCTCAAAACTTTTTATGAAAATGCAACCTGAAACATTTTATTTTATTGTGGCCAGCAGGAGCAGGGAAGTCATTGTGCCCCTGTACTCTGTACTGGTTAGGCCACACCTTGAGTAATGTGTCCAGTTCTGGGCCCTTCAGTTTAAGAAGGACATTGAGACACTTGAAGATGTCCAGAGAAGGGCAACGAGGCTGGGGAGAGGCATCGAGCACAAGCCCTATGAGGAGAGGCTGAGGGAGCTGGGATTGTTTAGCCTGGAGAAGAGGAGGCTCAGGGGAGACCTCATTACTGTCTACAAATGCCCGAAGGGTGTTTGTAGCCAGGAGGGGGTTGGTCTCTTCTCTCAAGCAACCAGCACCATAACAAGAGGACACAGTCTCAAGCTGTGCCAGAGGAAGTTTAGCCTTGAGGTGAGGAGAAAGTTCTTCACTGAGAGAGTCATTCACCATTAGAATGGACTGCCCAGGGAGGTGGCGGAGTCACCATCCCTGGAGGTGTTCAAGAGGGGATTGGACATGGCACTTGGAGCCATGGTTTAGTCATGAGGTCTGTGGTGACAGGTTAGACTGATGATCTTTGAGGTCTCTTCCAACCTTAGTGATTCTGTGATTCTATGATTTCTTTTACCTTTGCTTTTTCATGCTTCTGTTACCTTAAATGTTTTGAAATGATTGCTTTTTTCTTGACATTTCAATTTAGTGTACCGATGCTCAGAAAAGATCTACTGTTTCACAGTCTGCAATGTATACACATAATGGTAATTAACAGTACGGACTATATTCTTTTTTTCCCCTTCTTTTTTCTGTTTTTTTTTTTTTGGTAAAACAGCTAAACTACAAACACTAAATGAACTTTATAGTGAGAGAAAATGAAGGGATTTTTTTTTCTCATTGAGCTTAGGCTATTCTGAACTTCATGGGTCTGTTAGGCTAAATGATCTAAACAGTTTTACAAGATGTGAACTACAGATGCTGCAGTGCAGTTTATTGTTTCACAATAAAAGTAAATAAAAATGAATGCTTTTTTGATTCATTATCTCTTGACAACAGTTTTAATGGGACTGTGATGAACACCCTTTTTCAGTCTGTATGAAGAAAAACTGGAGCTGAAACAGACAGAAGCTTTTGTTCTCTATTAATTTGAGTGCCTTGGCATGTTTTCTTTCAAAAAAAATGTTCAGAGACTAAAGTTACTTTTTAAAAAGCCTGAAATATTATTAATTGTTTAAAGACACTAAATAACAGTTACCATTGAGTTAAAACTCAATATAACATATTGCATAAGATAGTAAGTTTTTATTTGAAGCAAAATTCATCACCAGTTCTGGAATGACTACATCCCAATGCCACTGAAACAAGGAGTGGGAAAGCATAAAGGAAGAAAACAGCTCAGACAACCTCACTTTACTGAGATTTAAAATATGTACTAGTTTTCCAACAAATCACAACTCACCATTAAATATCAGCATTACATTTTTGTATCCTAATGTGGTTTAATTACAAAAGAAGCATAACCTCCTGCAGGAGTCCTGCTTGTAACTGCTAATGAGCAAGAGGCAATAAACTATCCTTTATAAATCAATACGTGAGAAATTAAATATGATTGCTTGGACTTGGTTAGCTCCATAGCTAATGGAACCATAAAATACATGATTAATTATAAAGGTGTTTTAGAAAGGTTAATTAGTTTGTTTTTTAAATTATCTGCTGAGATAATGTGGTGGCTAGGAAAAAATCCTGCATCACTAATTAGACAATGATTTTTCTGAAGATTCAGGATAGACTTAGTTTGGCCAACTGTAGCTGACAGATAAATCTGTTTATTATTCAACAACATTCTGAATTGTTGACATTTAAAAAAAAATATTTTCTCATCCTTAGTTATCAGTGTGGAGTTAATCTATGCAGTAAGAATTTCAGAATAGGATTATCCTGTTTAATCCTGTTAGAAGTCAGTGAACTTAGTTTTAGTTTTACCCAAAAGTATCAGAAATATGGCCTGTATCATCTTACAAATGAATTTGCTATTTAAGTATAAAAGTGGAGGAAACAACTGGGGGGAAAAGACACACACACCCCCCCAATAAAAAAAATTAAAAAAAAATTAGCTTTTCAGTGAGTGGTTGTAGCAAAACCAATACATAATACACAGGATGTTAGGGGTTGGAAGGGACCTCAGGAGATCTTTGAGTCCAACCCCCTGCCAAAGCTGGACCGTAGAATCTAGTGCATTTCCTCATGTTGAGGTGGAACTCCCTGTGCTGTAGTTTACATCCATTTCCCCTTGTCCTATCACAAGGCACAACTTGACCTCATATTTTTTTTTATATATATATGAGGCAACCCAGCCCTCATATATTTATATACATTTATTAGATCCCCTCTCAGTCTTCTCTCCAGACAAAAAAG
Organism: Picus viridis; assembly: GCA_033816785.1. NCBI lineage: Eukaryota > Metazoa > Chordata > Aves > Piciformes > Picidae > Picus > Picus viridis. The sequence continues at coordinate 20,567,473 of CM066567.1, read as the reverse complement.
CCTCAGGGCATTCAGCCTTTCCTCATAAGGCAGCACTTCAGTCCTTTAATCATCTTTGTAGCCCTCTGTTGGACTCTCAAGTAGATCCCTGTACTTCTTGAACTGGGGAGCCCAGAACTGGATGCAATATTCCATGTGGGGCTTCACTAGGACAGAGTAGAGGGGAGGAGAACCTCCCTGGATCTGCTGGACACACTCCTGTTAATGCATCTTATGATACCATTGGCCTTCTTGGCCACAAAGGCACATTGCTGTTCCATGGATAACTTCTTGTGCAGCAAGACTACCAGGTCCTTCTCCACGGGGCTGCTTTCTAGCAGTTCACCTCCTAACCTGTACTGGTGCAGTTTATTATTCCTTCCTAGGTACAGGACTCTGCACTTATCCTTATTGAACATCACTGGGTGCCTCTTTGTGCAGCTCTCCAGTCTGTCCAAGCCTTGATGAATGCCTGCACACCTTCAGGTGTATCAGCCAACCTCCCAATTTGGTAACATAATTTTCTGGATTCTATTACAATCTTACAAGGCAGATGTGAAGAGTATTTTTTTCTAAACTTGAGTACCAGTGTGGAAGGAATCTTGATTGTATATGTGTGTTTGAAAGTATATGAAGGACATTATCATGATCAAGAACTGACAGTAGAAAAGAAGAAATTATACTTGTAAAAGATCTTGCAAACAAAGACAAGCAGTTCATGTTCATGAGGCAGAAAATCTAGGCAGTTTATGCAAAGACAAGGGTCTCAATAAACAGGCAAATGAATTAGTGGTGTCCACAATAGATATGTAACAGATGGGTTTACAATTGTGAAAGGGAAGGAAAACCTGTGTAGTAGATTTGCAAGGCTTCTAAGTATCTAAAGTGGATCTACTTGCAAAAGGATGGAGAAGGACCAGTAACTATTATATAGTCTTGAGTCTATGAAATGTAGCAGGTGGTCATAATCAGAATCTTTGTTATAAATTTAAACAATGGTAAATTAATATTTTTGTCTCCAGATTAAAAGAAAATCATTAACAAAGTGATATGAAGAGTAAGAAATAGCTCCAATGGCTCTGCCTTACAGCAGGTGTTGAGCTGTTAGAGGGTAGGAGAGCTCTGCAGAGTGACCTTGGCAGGCTGGACAGATGGGCAGAGTCATGAGATGGGCATGAGATTTAACACATCCAAGTGCCAGGTTCTACACACTGACCATAACAACCCCAAACAGTGCTACAGACTGGGGTCAGGGAGGCTGGAGAGCAGCCAGGCAGAGAGCGCCCTGGGGGTACTGATTGACAGTAGGCTGAACATGAGCCAGCAGTGTGCCCAGGCAGCCAAGAAGGCCAATGGCATCCTGGCCTGGATCAAGAATAGTGTGGCCAGCAGGAGCAGGGAGGTCATTCTGCCCGAGTACTCAGCACTGGATAGGCCACACCTTGAGTACTGTGTCCAGTTCTGGACCCCTCAGTTTAGGAAAGATGTTGACTTGCTGGAACGTGTCCAGAGAAGGGCACCAAAGCTGGTGAGGGGTTTGGAGCACAAGCCCTATGAGGAGAGGCTGAGGATTGCTTAGCCTGGAGAAGAGGAGGCTCAGGGGAGACGTTATTGCTGTCTACAACTACCTGAAGGGAAGTTGTAACCAGGTGGGGGTTGGTCTCTTCTCCCAGACAAACTGTGTCAGAATGAGAGCACACAGTCTCAAGCTGCACCAGGGGAGGTTTAGGCTGGATGTTAGGAAGAAATTCTCCCCAGACAGAGTGATTGGCCATTAGAATGGACTGCCCAGGGAGGTGGTGGAGTCATCATCACTGGAAGTGTTTAAAAAGAGACTGGATGAGGCAGTTGGTGCCATGGTTTAGTTGATTAGATGGTGTTGGGTGATATGTTGGACTCAATGAACTCAAAGGTCTTTTCAAAGCTGGTTAATTCTGTACTCTGTATTCAGTTATTGAATGAAGGGTAGTGAACACTCCCAAATATCTACAGAAAAAAAAAGAGTACTAAAAAGAAACCTTTAAACATGCAGGTTCATTCTATGACATAAGTCACACAGAATCACAGAATCACCAAGGTTGGAAGAGACCTCGAAGATCATCAAATCCAACCTGTCACCACAGACCTCATGACTAAACCATGGCACCAAGTGCCACATCCAGTCCCCTCTTGAACACCTCCAGGGATGGTGACTCCACCACCTCCCTGAGCAGCCCATTCCAATGGCGAATGACTCTCTCAGTGAAGAACTTTCTCCTCACCTCGAGCCTAAACTTCCCTGAGTTGAAATTACTAAATCTTGAAATTTAGTCATTTCAAGTCACTAAAGGAATAAGCATTCAGTTGTCTCCAACAGTGTATGGTGATAACTGGTCTGAATAGACAAGACAATGGCTTTCCCTGGTTCTCAATGACTTCTTTTCTGGAGCTACTGGCCAGAAGTGTTCCAGGAAAATAGTTTAACAGTGAGCAGAGATAAGTTCAATGGAGATGGGATTCTGACTTTCCTTGGTCTGCACTGCAATTGCACCATGGAAACACTTGTGATAGACATTACATTAGAAGGGCCTTGTGCAAATCAGCACAGCTTCCCTTTTGGAACTGGGAAAGCCACCCCACGCTTAAAAGGTATAAAAGGACTGCAACCTCTTGGGCCTACTGTATTGCATCTACCATAGGAGGCCTTTCTGGAAGTACACCCATCACCATTTGGACTATTGCCATGAAGATGTTGCTGGATCCAAGGGTGGTGATATCTTTCTCTCTCTCTTACTTCTTATCTCATTCTCTCCCTTGTGTCTCTCCATTCTCTTCCTATTTCCTTCTCCTCTAGTGTAACTGAGCATCTTTAAGGTGCAAGTGACCAAGAGCTTTCACATAGCACTCCTTGGATCAAGTAAACAGAACTCATTAGCTCTTTGGTCTTGGTTCAGCTTAATTTACTCCAATGGAATTTTTGAGTCTAGCATGACCTCCCTGATACCCAGGGTTGGCTTCGGAAATTGGGTTGTGACAGATCCAGAGAAACGTACATAAAACAATATGATAATATATGCTATTTACAGGTTTTATGAACTGTTCTAGTCACTAACTAAATAATTCTGTGAAGCACAGTAACAAAAGCAGGATAATCATAATGTGAACTCTGCAGCAGTTTCCTATTTTTCAGAACAAATTCAAGTATTTAAATAGATTTGATCTGCACTGCAAATGAAAGTGCGTTGGATCATTTCAGGCCAGGCTGGGTTTGCACCAGGTCTTTTCTTTCCACACAAACTTTGTCTTTGACATTTTAAAAAACACTTAAATCAATTCTTCTTTAACTTCGTTACAACACTTGGTGGAAATACAGATTCATTGTTTCTCTTGTCTCTGCTATCAACACAATGCAATGTCATTTCCTTAATCTGAGGTTTGGGTTTTTGTTGGTTTGTTCATTTTTTTTTTTTTTTGTTTTGTTTGACTTTGGTTTGGGTTTTGGGGTATTTTTTGGTTGTCTGTTTTGTTGTTGTTGTTGTTGTTGTTGTGGTGGTGGTTTTTTGTGTGCATGTGTGTTGGTTTTAGTGTGTTTTTTCTTTTCCAGTCACCTCTTCAATTTCTTACTACCTTTCTATTTCAAGTATTTGGTTTAGAGCAATCTTATTTCCATCCATCACTGTCTCCGCATTTTCAATTTTCCCCTCAGAATCTTGCAGTTTAGGGCCAAAGCTCTCACATTCAATCTCCCTAGAAATATTTATTATTTGAATTGCATCCAACCATTTATTCATACTCACAAAAGGTTGGTTATGGTATTATTTTTTTAACTGAAAGCCTGAAATTGCCTGCTAAATCCAGTCTCTATCTTTCAGTGAGGGGACACTAAACAAAAGCTTTTCTCTCAGTTAGTGGAAACTTAGAAATCAAGATATCAAGACATGTAAAAATTAACAATTCTTGATTGCATAGATAATTCTATACAAGACAAATGTCTGCCCATTTATGAAAAAAATCTGGGTATGAGAAAAGAGCCTGAGCTGTCTGAGCTGGATGTTGAATAAGCAGCCACTCGGGGAAATGACAGTATTGCAAAAGTTTAATCAAGGGAAAATGCAGGCTAATTTGCTCAAGCAAAATGCAATCTGAAACATGCTGACTGATTTTCCAGTGAAGGTAGTGTTCAAATACAAACAACTTAGTCTGCAGAAAATGGGCTAATAAAACATCTCTTCAAAAAGTGAGGGAAACTCAAAATAGCTGAGAGGACCATTTGAGTTCATAGTCTCCTAATAGCTTGCACTTGAACAACTCTACCTCATTGCCATTATAGAAATGCAAGAAAATACTGCAACTTGAAATCAGTGTTTTGTCTGTCAAAATCTGGGAATCTGAGAGTCTTGTTTTGTAGTGCATATTTATTTTGTGGTGCAATACCAATATTTGGTGCTGAGAACATTTTAGATTGAGTTGCAATTTCAAACAAATAAAAATGTTCTTGGTTGAATTGAAGCCTGTGAAAGTTTTCAGAGAATCAAGACGCTGAATAGTATGTTAGGAAATAAAGTGGGTTTCTGTGATTTAGAGCATTTGAGAATGTTTAGTTTAAAAGGATGGGAATTTTGTAAATAAAAAAGGGCAGTGAAGATGTTCTTCTCCAATATTTACATTTTTTTTTCTGAAACAAATTATTCAGAAAAAATCATAGGAGTGACCAATTTTTTAAATGCACTACATTTTTATTGTAATTTTTTAGCTTTCTTGACTCCTGATTTTACTAAAAATCTTTCCAAACTACAGACTTGTATCTTCCTTGCTGAGGAAATGCATCTTGTATAAAACGTGACAGCTTTTTATTTAATGATGTAATTTATTTTCATCAGATGTTCTTTGTTACTAGATTGGGTATGTGTGGGGTTTCATGTTTGGAAAAAAAAAAAAAGCTTTTAACTGCAGTATCAAACCCCTATTCTCTATCCCATTCCCCTGCCTCATAATGAAATCACAAGTAAATATTCCTTGTGCTTCAAAGAGGAATTATTTCTTCTCTAAGGAACTAAATTCTCCTGTACATACGCTGCCATTGGGTATCGACTGATAGGCACAATTAATCTACACACCCAAATATTTATTTTTGAATGGTTAATGAATAAATTTCAGTGTTTCTCCAATGATCAACTGGTATCTCATGGCAAAAGCATGAGTTATGATAAATACATTTGGTAAACAGTTATTTCTGGTTCACTAGATCCCATGTGATGAGTTTGACCTGCTATCAGTGAGACAAATTAAAACACTTCCTGAAAAGCCAAGCCATAGTTTTGCAGTCCATCATAAGTTGAAATGTACTTTGTCCTGTGTTATAGCTGCATTACTCTCTAATGGGTTTACTGCAGTCCTACAGGAGAGATCATTTAATATCTGGTGCAAGGTGGAATTACGATAATTAGAAAAGCTCATACTTTTTAATACTTTTCATCTTTGAATGTTCCCTCTTTAAGGGCTACAAGAGCACAAGACAATGATCTCATTAAAAAGCATTCTTTTTCACTATTCTAATATTTGAAAGGAGATGAAGGATAGACTCTATACTCTAAAACTATATCCATAAATTAAGAAAAAAAAAAAATTACTTATATTTCTGGTCACTCAGAAAACTGTCTTTATGGATTTCTTAATTCAGTGAAATTAATATGAATAGAGTCATTCCAATCTGAACATTTCAATAGATGTTGCTTATGAAGAAATAGATGCACTTAATTTCCAATCTAAACAACATTTAAAATTGCTGTGGAAATACTGCAATGCAAGTATCCATATATGTAGTACTTAGATATCTTCTAATGCAGTACACAAAACAGAGCAAGTACAGGGCAGCTTTCATGGTTTGGGCTCAAAGAATTTTACATTTTCAGTCAATAAGAGGCTCTCAATTTAACTCTTCCAGAAAAGAGAAATTTCCTTACCTGTTCATGTTATAATCTGTATAGCTATTAAATGTGTAGAGATTTTTTAATAAAATAATCTGAAATTGCCATTTTTAAAGGGATTATAGCAAAAAAGATACAATACAAAATCCTCCAGTGGACAATACAAGAAGCACAATAACTCACAAAGCCACAATAACCTCAAGGATATTATTCATGATGGATCTATTTTGTCAGGGAATTAAACTCATGACCCAAGTATTGGAAAGTGCTGGGATTACTTATTGAGCCACAGAAAAATCTCATTTGCCGTCAGTAGTAGTCCTTTGTCCTTTTAAACTCAGCTGGGAAAGCTTTCAGCCAAAGGGCCTTCACCTTGAAAGGGCAAAAGATTAAAGTGAGGATAGTATTAAATGGAAAAATCAATGACAACTAGTTAAATAAAAAGGAAACTCTCAAATGAAGATAAATAATTGGCCAAATTCATCCCTTGGGTATCTCTGTTTTCTTCATTAGAGGCACAGCATAGATAGGTTTGTCCCTGCATGCAGAACACAAAAGAGAAACAGTTAAAAAAGAGTACTGTGTAATATGAAATGACAAGTAGTCATCTGGGGAAGTAACGAGGAAAAAACTTGCTTCAAAACTGTAGATTGCTGAAAAAGGATCTGAATTATCACTATTTTAATCTACATACAAAACAAAATCAAAAGCCATTAAGCAAGTGTTATACAAGAAGGATTGTTTGTTGTACCATAAGTTACTGATTCTTGGAGCTTTAAGTCAAAGAACCTGTAAGATGTGAAGCAATGTCTAATTTAGTTCTAAATAATGTAGAGAATCTGAAACAATAAAATATTGATGACAGCCACTAAATTCAAGGTGTATATAGGAAAAAAACCCACAAATATAGTACAGATATGTCACGAAATAAAACTAAAAAATAATTTAATAACAAAAAGGAAGACAGAAGGAAAAAAGCAATAGCTGTAAGGGCTGAATGCATGAAGGAGGGACAGAAATTGAACATTTATGAGAAAAAGCATTTAATAAATTTAAGTCAGAATAAATTCTATAAGAATATGGAATAAAAGCAGAATACCTGCAAAACATTGTGAATATGGTAAACAAATAAATAAAAATGTATAAGCAGTCAAAATACTGTATAGAGATGAAAAATAAAGTAATATGTAACTGAACAGCAAGTGAAAATTAGTATGGAATCCCTAGGAACATTTTAGAAAAGTTCCAGAGGCCTAAAAGCTTTTTTTTTTTTTCCAGAGCTATGAGAAATAAGAATGTTTTCAGGAACCTGAAATGATTATTCATCAGACTTAAAATAGCAGGAAGACAAAGACATTTCAATAAATACAAATGAAGTATTTACATCAATGATCTTGATAAAGGGTATTATTCCAACAGCAGGTGCATTATTTATGGCATTAAATGTTCAGGAAAGGTCTCAAACTCAATAGTTAAATAAGAGAGATCCTTTTATATATCAATGAGTAATTAAAATAGAGGAAAAACTATGAATAAATGGCAATTTTTCAGTTGCAGGTAACAGTACAGAATCCCTCATCCCTAGGGACTAGGGAAAGTGAAAATATAAAATTTGTAAATGATAGAAAATTATTAAAGATGGTTAATTTAAAACTGACTGTGAAAAGATGAGAAATAATTTCATCATATTCTCTGATTAAGAAGAAAATGAAACAAAACAAAACCAAGTAACCAACCAACCAACAAAAACTGAAAAATGAACTTAATATCAGCTAAAGTAACATACAGAGACAGAAAAAATCATACTTCAATACATATGCAATGACACACAGAATAACTGCCACTGACAAAAGCAAGACTGAAGTGAATAATTCTTTATTAATGTTTTTTCAGTGTTATTTAGTAGCCACAGTTGCAAACAAAACACTGGGAATTGTTAGCTGTACAACAGGAAGCAAACAAGAAAACATGATTAAGTTACTCTAAATAAATGGTGTGTTCCTGTACTAGGCACAATTCAGTGTAAAATTCTATTTGTCCAGTCTCAAAGGACACATACTAGAATTAGAAAAGAGGTAGAACAGGATGATTGCCTGAAGAGGTTACCACATATTCAACCTGGAACAGAGTAGTGGATAGCAATCTGTAAAATCATTAATCATGTGAAGATACTGAGTTCACTATTTTTCACAATACATAAACTTGAAAGGTACCCAATGAAGTTGTCATGAGGTAGTCTAAAGTAAACAAATGAATCTTTTTTCACACCATTTATTTGGGAAATTTAAAAACAAATATGTCAAAAGGTGCTTAGGCAACCTAATGCAAGAAATGTCAATCTGTGGCATGTCTAGATGCAAAGATTCAGAGTATTCAAACCACTAGCAGCTGAGACTTGGGAGAGCATAGGAGAGAAGGTTTAATCACAGAATCATAGAATCATAGAATCAGTCAGGGTTGGAAGGGACCACAAGGATCATCTAGTTCCACCCCCCTGCCATGGGCAGGGACACCCCACACTAGATCAGGCTGGTCTTAAATACCTCCAGGGACGGGGCCTCAACCACCTCCCTGGATAACCCATTCCATGGCTTCACCACTCTCATGGTGAAGAACTTCTTCCTCACATCTAGCCTGAATCTCCCCATTTCCAGCTTCACTCCGTTCCCCCTAGTCATATCACTACCTGAGATCCTGAGAAGTCCCTCCCCAGCCTTCCTGTAGGCCCCCTTCAGATACTGGAAGGCCACAATTAGGTCACCTCGGAGCCTTCTCTTCTCCAGACTGAACAGCCCCAACTCCTTCAGTCTGTCCTCATAGGAGAGGTGCTCCAGCCCTCTGATGTATGAGCCCTCTTAATGTATACATCTATTGTGTCTCAGACTTCATGGCTCAGATCCAACTTAACTTTAGGCATTTTAGTTGACTTAAGTCTATAGATGTTCTTGTACAAGAAAGAAAAAAAAAAAAAGTTTTGAACTGAATTCTGTAAATATATATTCCTTCTATCATTCTGCAGGAAGCCTGAAATTACTTAGGTTGTACTTCCTTAATATAAAATATTTTGCAAAAATAAAATAATCTTCTCTCTTAATATTTTGCTACTTATTCCTGTCCCCATAGTGAGACAAACCTCAGATGAGCCTTACATAAACTTTTGTAGTTTGGGGTTGGAAATCAAGAGGGTGATCAGCATTAAATGACCATCACACTTGCTGTTTTTTCTCTTGGAATTTGCAGCAATCCCAGTCTCATTCACAATTCATGCCATGAAAGGCGAGTGTCAAAGCAACTGAGAGAAAAGGAGGTTAGTTACAATATGGTGCTGGAAAGAGTCAGGTTGGAAATATCTTTTTCATTACTACCATCAAATTCATTAAAGTGTGAAACCATAGCCATAGGATGAGATGCATGATGAATTCAAAGATTTTACTAAACATTGACCATATTCTGGTGTAGGGTTAATTCAAGTTACACAACAAAAATACCTGGTCTGACTCTCTGTGAGTACTCTCATTTAAGTATGCAACTAACAAAATTGACTTTAAAGGGGTCTGTAATTATATTCTCAGAGTTGACTCTACCTGTGGTTTAATGACTTTAATCTACAGGCAGCATATTGAAATTATACAATGCAGCACAGTGCCAGTATTATTCACAGAGAAAAGACCAGACACATTTGTAAGAAGTGTCAAATGTGTCATCAATGCCATTGTTCTGGGCAGTGCAGACAGTTTGAATTCTCAAAGAGAAACAATTGCTTGCTACAAAGGTCTGGAGGTCTGGACTTTTTTATTTTTTTATGATTATTACATGGTTAGGGAGAAAATAATTCTCCTGACATGCAGCATTGTATGTGTAAATTTTGTGCAAGACATTTTCTCATTTATGTCTAAATTCTGTGAACACCAGTGATTTGCAAGAACAGATTATTATTCCTCTGCAAGTTGGCTCTATTAGAATTCACATACCCAAACATAAACCTCAATAAAATCTGCCATACTATGTATTTTCCATTAAAGAGGATATGACAATTATCTTCAAATATTGTGCACTGGTAATTATCAGAAACTTCTAGTTCATAGTCTGAGTTATTGTCACAATTTCTGGGTCTTTCTTTTCTTTTAGAAAACAAACAGCTTTATTCTATTCCTGTGCAACATGATTCTTCCACTACATTGTGTCAACTTGCATTTGGTTCTATTGCAGACTTTGATGTGATTATATAAGTCATAACCCAGTAGCAAATGATGAGCAAGAGAGGTAAATGTTCTCCCATGTTAGGAAACATTTATATTATTCAGTACTGGAAAATTCCGCTTGATCATAATTGTCTGTTTGCTCTGACATCTCTATGAATTTAATATAAACATAGCTGTGTGTAACAACTGAATTTTAATTCCAAGTTAAACTTCACACTTGGATATTCATGGGAGCTATATTTTTCAAAAAGTGGTAACTATTCATGACTGATTCATACAAGATAGTTTGAATTCTAGAGTTTAGAATTCTTCTGGCTAATTGTTATGCCACTTTTCTCATCCGTGCAAATCTGAAGTGATTTTCCATTTGTGTACAATGCATACACACTGTACAGAAGGTCTGACAGTTTTTATTCTCTGCTCAGTAGGATTTTGCATTGGCAACCCTAAGAGTGCTTGTAGCAGTATCAATATCTATTCTTCAGTTACAAAAATAAATTAAATACATTAGGAAACTGACTAATGAACGATGTAAAAAAGAGAACAGATTTAACAGCTTGTTGATCTAATTTGACATTCAGACAAGTCTCCAGGGTGCCTTCTCTATTTTTAAGCATAAATTAAGCTTCCAAGACCTAATGAACTATTCAGATGTGCCACTGCTAATGGATACTTGACTACAGAGGTATTTCAAATTTAAGAATGTTTCCATTTTTTTCCTGTAAATCTTTCTGAGCACCTCAAAAGGTTTCCAGATTTCAGAAAGGAATAGAAACTTAATGTTTCATAAACCGCAAGGCGATGTGGAGAACCATTTTATAATTTTAATACACACTGAATCCCAAGGGCAGATAGGTTTTATTAATCAGAGAAAAAAAAAATTAAAATCAATTTTAATGCTGTTGTACACATAGTTTCATGGTAATTGAGAGGCAAATTTTAAGATTAGTGGAACATGAGCTAAACTGCAGTGGTTTCTTTTTTTTTTTTTTTTTTTGCTGGCAGCAGTGCAAAATGTTTCATCTGAAGTACTGTGTTCAAAAAGGTCACTACAAATGTTAACCTTCACAACCTTTAAAAACTCAGACCTTTGCCAAACAGTAAGAGCTGTTCACTGACCAATTTATTCTTCAAGAGTTTCAATATACAGAATGTGCTCCTGCAAGGGCAGTTTATCTAACAGTACACTAGCACAAACCTAAAATGTAGCTGATCTGTAAGATTAAAACATATCTAGGGTAAAGAAGTAGATTGGTGCATCATGCACACAGTGTCGATTTACATTTGTATGCTTGAGCTGGTGGGACTCCCAGGATTTCAATGACAGGGACAACCACATAAAAGAAAATCAGAACATAAATAGTTATTAGAAACAGACTTGTCCATATGTCTTGACCCTGAGCAACATTACATTTGTATTCTCACCACAGAAAGTGTCCAAATGTTTCCTGGGAATTATATGAGCACGGAAAGATTATAGAATGTAATAATGTCAGTTTAGCTTTCCTAGGAAAGTCTGGGTTATGGAAGAGCTATGTCACTTGCTGTGATTTTTGGAGGAATGGAAACAGACACAGTTCTCCAGAAGGTATGTAGTTTTCTGAGTTAAAAAATGTGCTTTTTGAATATAATTTTTCCAGTAAGAGACAAAACTAGTTTAGCATCGCATAAGGATTCCATGAAAGACAGAGTTAATAAGTATTGCTCTAGTGATACTTTTCTACAAAGAAGCACCTTTTTGCTGTATATTCCAGAATTAATTGTGAACTGTGCCAACAGCACCTAGATCTATGCCTGGCAAGCTATAATGCTTATTGTGCAGATAGACATCATATCCATGAAAGCCCTCATAGTCCTCTTTCCACTCTGCTCTTTCTTTTTGAGCCAGAACCCAGGAGAGAGCTCTGTTTCAAATTACAAACTTTAATGAGTCAGTGCTCTCAAACCTTTGCTAAGGATGATCTTGCCCATTCTCATGATCCAGGCAAGGTAACTTGGCATTGGCCAAGCCAGCACTAGGAAAACAGCATATGATCATAACACTCATTGTTTGAATCTATCATGAGGACAAAGAAGATCAGAAATTATGTACTTTGTCCATGAAGCATGAACATTACTTTGTACCCAAATAACAACTCCTCCTGTCATACTTTCCTCTATCTGCATGTTTGTAAATTCTCAAATCCTGTGTATTGTTAATTCAAAATGGTCCCAAGTCAGACAAGATTGGGTAGCAGAGAAGGGGGAGTGAGGTGGACCACAGCCTGTTGAAAGAGATCCTGAAAACAGTTCTGTGACTGGCTAGTGATGGCTCAGGCTCTGAAAAAAATTATTTCTAGGCAGTGTTAAGCTGCCTGGAAACCCTGGACAATGAAGCAGTGATTTGGTCCTCAGCATACAACTAGAAACATGCAGTCAGACAAAAATTCCCATTTAAAAAGAATGCTCAGAAGTGCCTCTTTTCATGGAGACTGAATAGCTCATATCTCAACTGTCTCTAAGGTCCCACACACCATTCTATACCAGACTACTCTGAGATATTTGGAGGAAAAATTAGTGCCAAACAAGAATAATTTCAGCATTTCAGTGCTCTCTAATGAGGTTCTTTTAGATATCCCAAATAAGGAGTTTTTAATATTTTAAGACCAAGTTTGCTTATTTGAGTCTATTTGATATTGCATGGAATTTTAATTAATTAGTGTGATATGGTAATGCATTGAAATCATAAAACAAGAATAATATAGTAATTGCAATATGCAGCTGAATTGCAACACAAACATGAGTGCAATTACTGGTCTCTATAAGCCAACTACCATGGTGCTGGGCACCTTCAGTCACTGAGACAGAATCTGTGTGTTGAAGACAATTCAAGCCTCTTGCTGTCCTCAAAGTTCATTGTGTTTGTTGTTTCTTTTTTATACAATATGTTGGGTTCGACCATATATATGCTTCCCCCATACTGCTCTGGGTAGCTCAGATCCCCATTGTGTTAATCTTTCTTTCAAACAGCTGTCTGTACTCCCTGTGTTCTTCCCTGATCTTCAAAAACCCAATGCCTATGTCCATCACCTCTGAACGTTCTTCTATTCTGGAGGTGTTCTAGTTGGTCACAGCACCAGAATTAATTTCCTTTCTGTTGCTTTTCATTGCACAGCGAAGTATGCAAAGCATGCAATCTCCAATAAAAGATGCAACTGTGAATGCAGTGGGATGTAGGTCATACTTCAGAGCAATAAAATGGCTTCCATATTTCCTATTTCAGGCAGCTAGCAACAATTCTGGAAAAGGAATCCAACCACTTTTTTTGTTCACAGTTTTACTAATTTTCATAGAATCACAGAATCTCAGAATGTCAAGGGCTGGAAGGGGCCTTGAGAGATCATCTAGTCCAACCCCCTGCCAAAGCAGGATCACCTATATCAGATCACACAGGAACTCATCCAGGAAGATCCTGAATATCTCCAGAGAAGGAGACTCTACAACCCCACTGGGTAGCCTGTTCTGGTGTTCTGTCACCCTCAGAGTATGCCTCAACTTCCACCCATTGCCCCTTGTCCTGTCATTGGGCATCCCCGAGCAGAGCCTGGCTCCATTTTCTTGGTACTCACCCTTTACATACTTATAAACATTAATGACGTCACACCTTAGTCTCCTCTTCTCCAGGCTAAAGAGCCCCACTTCCCTCAGTCTGTCCTCGTAAGGAAGATGTTCCACTCCTTTAATCATTTTCGTGGCTTTGTGCTGGACTCTCTCAAGCAGTTCCCTGTCCTTCTTGAACTGAGCAGCCCGGAACTGGACACAACATTCCAGATGTGGCCTCACCAGGGCAGAGTAAAGGGGGAGAAGAATCTCTCTTGGCCTGCTGACCACACCCCTTCTAATACACCCCAGAACGGCATTGACCTTCTTGGCCACAAGAGCACATTGTTGCACATTTTCACCTTCCTGTTTAGTTTGGTTTTGTTGTGTTGTCTTTTGTTGTTTGGTGTGGTTTTTTGGTGAGTCTTGGTGGTGGTGGTGGTTGTTTTAGCATCATTTTTTTTTTGTTATTTTTTTCTTTTTCTTTTACCTAGTGGGCTGACTAAAGATAGACCTACTGAAATACAACAGAATTGTGCTTACAAAAGGGTGAAACTTTGTCCATATAAAAACCACATGTCTTAATGCAGTGAAGTGAGTAAATCATCCAGAAAGTGAAAGGCAGACATCTAGGCTATAGGAAGATTGGGACATATGGAAGACTATAGGCACTTAGAGGTAGAAAACTTATCAGAATAGCAAAGTTATTGTGAACAGATTTGGGGTAATTAAAAGACATTTAATTTGCAAATGCAATAAGGAATTATGTAAGCAATGGTGCATCATCTTCAGTAAGTGCTAATATTACTGATCATAGACAGATTACTTTTGTGGAACAGATACTCAGTTTGCACAAAATGGAGAATTCACTTTTTATTAGCTATGGCTGTAGCCCAAAGAATAAGCTTTGAGAAAGGTGCAAGTGATCAGCAGCAAAGAATGTATATAAAAATGTAGGTTTCAAGGGATTAGTACAAGAAAACTTCAGGGATTCACCTGAAGATTTTGGAACTATCTTGCGTAAATTGATGAAAGACCGTGAATCTTATTGCATTTAAAAGATGCTCTGTGTACATTTGATCGTTTACATTGGGACATTCAATATACAGCAAGAATTTAGATGCCAAGCCCATAAAATTTAGGCAGGAAGTTCTGCAGGTTGGTGTGTTTTTTTCCCTACTGGTTAAGAAGTGCAAGAACACCCATCTTTGTATATGGGTAAACAAGGACAATAATTTTAGGCTACCTTTGTCTCCATCCCTCATCATGACTTGCAGTGCTGACCTTGCTACAGTTCTAGCACGCTTCCACATCTTCAAAACTGATGGAGATTGTTAGATCCAAAGTATAAAATGAAATTCACCTGAGACTGCTGAAAGAGAAGGACAATGTAAATGTGAGAATGCTGTTTATCATATATGGAAAACTGTGGTAATTAGGAGAGGTCTGGCAACTATGTTCTTCCTTCTATGATCAGGTGACCCGCCTGGTGGATGCGGGAGGCCTGTGGATGTGGTCTACCTGGACCTCAGCAAGGCCTTTGACACCGTTCCCCACAGCAAACTCCTGGCCAAGCTGGCAGCCCGTGGCTTGGACAGGAGCACACTGCGTTGGGTTAGGAACTGGCTGGAGGGCCGAGCCCAGAGAGTAATGGTGAATGGCACCACATCCAGCTGGCGGCCTGTCACTAGTGGTGTGCCCCAGGGATCAGTACTGGGCCCCATGCTCTTCAACATCTTTATTGATGATCTGGATGAGGGCATTGAGTCCATCATCAGTAAATTTGCAGATGACACCAAGCTGGGGGCAGCAGTTGATTTGCTGGAGGGCAGAGAGGCTTTGCAGAGGGACCTCGACAGGCTGGACAGATGGGCAGAGTCCAATGGCATGAGATTTAACACATCCAAGTGCCGGATTCTGCACATTGGCCACAACAACCCCAGGCAGTGCTACAGGCTGGGGTCAGAGTGGCTGGAGAGTGGCCAGGCAGAGAGGGACCTGGGGGTACTGGTTGATTGTAGGCTGAACATGAGCCTGCAGTGTGCCCAGGCAGCCAAGAAGGCCAATGGCATCCTGGCTTGCATCAGGAACAGTGTGGCCAGCAGGAGCAGGGAGGTCATTGTGCCCCTGTACACTGCACTGGTTAGGCCGCACCTTGAGTACTGTGTCCAGTTCTGGGCCCCTCAGTTTAGGAAGGATGTTGACTTGCTGGAACGTGTCCAGAGAAGGGCAACAAAGCTGGTGAGGGGTTTGGAACACAAGCCCTATGAGGAAAGGCTGAGGGAGCTGGGGTTGCTTAGCCTGGAGAAGAGGAGACTGAGGGGTGACCTTATTGCTCTCTACAACTACCTGAAGGGAGGTTGTAGCCAGGCAGAGGTTGGCCTCTTCTCCCAGGCATCCAGCACCAGAACAAGAGGACACAGTCTCAGGCTGCGCCAGGGCAGGTTTAGGCTGGATGTTAGGAAGAAGTTCTACACGGAGAGAGTGATTGCCCATTGGAATCGGCTACCCGTGGAGGTGGTGGAGTCACCTTCACAGGAGGTGTTCAGGAGAAGACTTGATGGGGTGCTTGGCTGTATGGTCTAGTTGTTGGGTGGGTTGGATTGTTTGATGGGTTGGACGCGATGATCTTGAAGGTCTCTTCCAACCTGGTGTATTGTATTGTATTGTATTATTGTATCTAACTGGAAACATCTATATTTATCATCAAATGGGTGACAAGGACTATGTAGGGAGCTACAAGATGATCAGCTTCACCTCAATCCCAGGAAAGGTCATTTGGCACATTTTCCTGGAATCCATTTCCAAGTAAACGAAGTATAAGATAACCAGGAGCAACTATCATGTTCATCTGATGACCTGGAAGGAGTAAAGAACTCTGTTAGTGCCAAGAGCCATCATGTTCAATATTGGTAAAGATGGTCTGGTTGATCAAAATGCTTTTGGAGAGAACTTGCAGGTAACTGGAAGGGTCACCCACGACTTAGACACCATTGTTTTCAGTGGAGGCTTGAGTAGGTGACTTTCATAGTCTCCTACCAACCAGTGTATCTATATGTAGATTTGCATGTGATGTACAGGTATATCCTCTGCAATCCTGGTCCTCTCTGCAACAGGAATATATCACAGAAACATGTCAGATTAACATGTGCTTAACACACGTGGCTTGCTAAGTATGGCTTGGAAAGATTTGCCTATTTATGACTTTGAAGCTTCTTGCCAGATGATTATTGTAGTCACTTGTGTGCATCAGGAGAAGCACTGCTGTGAGATTCTCTGTTCCTCTGCTGCATTCTGAAACTTCTATTTTTCATTCCCTCTTGTGTCATACAGCTCATTCACATATTTCCTTGATTCTGGAAAATAATGTGAGATCTTAGAGATGTAGTTTAGTAATGGACCTGTTAATGGTAGATTCACAATGGAAGTTAATACGTGTCTTTTCCAACAAATGGGATTCTATAATTCTATCTTCCTTCCTAAAACCATTAGTATTTCCCAAACAGATCCTCTCATGTTCTTTATGTGTCAGGATTTCAAGTTACTACCATTTTGTCTACCCTCAATGTTTTTGAAAAATAATGCAAGAAACCTGTTTCTGGTTAACAACGTGGATATCAGCCTCTGACTAGACAACCAGCGCACATCTTCTGGGGTCCTGAAGACTTCCATGCTCCCTGCTCCTCGTAATTCAATTTCTCTGTGCAGGAAACTGGCAGCTTGATTTCTCTTTAGCAATACTTTAGCAGGGAGATCCAGGTTCATGTCTGATACCCAGATCTGTTTACACGCTGCAACCATATCCTGATTCAATATGCAAGAAAACATAGTATAGTCTACCTGTTTTCTTCCCTCCCTTCCCTATCCTAGGGTGTTTTTGCTTTTAAAAGAATCATGTGTTTGAACAACATTTTTTTCTGTTGTATCTACAGTTTCAGATATAAAACCATCTTTAGTCTCTAGGTGTTTTGGTTTGAAGCTAGAAACAGTTGTGGTGATCTCTAAATTTAATATTGGATAAAGAAATTTATTGCTACCATGTCAGCTCTCTTATGTGCTATACCCGTGCAGATCATATGTTTCTCTGTCACCATTTTAGTTTTTCAGTAGATTACCTTCATATAGCCTGAAAACTGCATTCAGCAAATACATTGGACAGGGCTTAACATAACCAGTTCTCTTTCAACACTACACTCAACTGTGGTGCAGAAACTATCGGAGAAAAAATGCATCGCAACAAATACCTGTGTTCAATTGCTTTATGCAGCTTTAACAAGAGAAAATAAAATGTGAAGTCTGAATCTCATTAGTAAATCTTTTGTTATTTTGTTGAGTCTTATAAAATAAGGTGAGCATGAAAACAAAAAAAGCTACATATAAAGTTCTGTAATAGTAGTCTGCAGTTACCTCCGGACTATCCCTGAGGGATTTGAAGTACTGATGGCTTCTTAATTCTAGCATATTGCAAAAGATACAGGGGGAAATAAAAAAAAGTGAAGGAAAAATGTCTAAGACAAAAGTATTGTACTTGGTCCTACCAGTCAGCATCGATATTATACTAAAAACAATGTTCACTGATGGTTTTGATACACAATTTTAAAAAATGCAGTTTCAGAAAGTGATAACTTGAAGGATATCAAATTAAAAATAAACCAGGCGAAAGGCTATTTGCTCAAAGACTGGTTGATGAAGGGCTTGATCCTGCAGAATTCCCAGGAGGATCACTTAAGTGATTAAAGTTCAGAAGGTGCTTAATCACGTCATTGGGTCAAGGCCAGATTCCTCAGCACCTTGTAGAAAATCAAACCCATAAAGAGTCTGCAATAACTGCGTAAGTTAAATCACTAGCTTAATTACTACAAATCATCTTAATATGAAGAACGTGCAGTTAAGAATACAATTTGATAACATTTTGGTGAAGTGATTAGAGGTAATCCAGTCATAGTAAACGTACAATTAAAAAAATTCACTTCAAAGTTTGTGTCAAAACCAACTTTCTTCTGGTTCCTTTTTGAAGTCTCTATTGTTTTTTTTAATTACACTTAGATAGGCATACTTGGGGAAAAAAGGCACTTTTTGAGAGACATTTTAAGTGCTGTTACACTTTTCACTTAAAAGTTAAGTAACATCAGGTAAAATTTTACTGTAGAGAAGAATTCCTAATTAATTTGAAAAGCTGAGATGCCATGGCATGTAGAAAATATCTGGAAATCAGGGAATGCCTAGGCATTCAAGGAAAGAAAAACAGAACATAAATGCATGATGGTAAAGGGGGAAAAAAAGCTACACACTTTATTATGTTATGTATTACTCTTATTACCCTTTTCTACTTAAAATCTATGTTATTTTAACTTAACATTATCTATCTTTCATATGAGAAATAGTGATTATATGTTATTCTTACAGGGGATGATTTATCTCTTTTTTCTTATTTTCCAGAGATGTGGATAGTGTTTTTTTCAGAGCATTTATATAAAATAAATGTGTGTTGTTCATGAAAATGTTATCAGATGCAGTTTTAGAATTTTCAAATGCAAGCAAAGCATTCTTTATGTCACTTAGTCCATATCTGTCTTACAATATGGCAAACATACAAATGAGCTCTCTTAATTATATTGTTTTTCAAGATATGCTGCAGGCCAAATTCATCCCTTGTAGTTCCTATGAATCCTGGGCAGGTGTGTTATATAATGGATTTGGTGCCAGTCCATTGCTGATGTAAGCAGCTCATCTCAAAAGAATTGTCACCCTGAAGGAATGTTTTAATACAATATTTTGGACGCAGAACAGCCTAAATAATGCCAAGCAGTAGAGAAGAAAAAAGCAGTCAAAATTGTATCTGACAGTAAATTGTTAATCCTTACAGTATTTTTGCCTATGGGCTGTGCTGGACTATCAAAAATCAAGTGTATAATAGAAAAAAGGTAGCACCATTTACCCATAACTTTTCCATGATACCTGTGGTTCAAGGTCATGTGAAGATTATTGTAAGCTCTGAATTTGAATGTGAAACTGATAGTATACGGTAAGAAAGCTGTTAACATATGCAATGAATGCCTACTAGCAACACAGACAAGCATCTGGAACCACAAAAAGTTAACATATTTTTCCTTCACTAATATCAACTAAAGTTCTCTTAAATATAAAAAAAATCAGGTACAGGTATATGATGTAATAAATTTAGATTAGATTTTTGAAGTATCAAATATTCTACCATACCTACATGGCCTATAATTGTTTTCCTGCTATGAAATAGAGTTTAATTGTAGAGGAATAAATGGAAAGAAAAGCCATCACCAAAACCCAGCAAGGATATGATACAAAGCTTCAATTAGCTGATACTCTGTGTTCAGTTTTCAATATGAGGCTGGAATGACCTTTAGATTTCTGGATTAAATGGATCAGTTCCTACTGTTGTACTCTGGCTTACATTCACAACTGAGTGACCTTGTTACAGCTCCTGTTTAAGTAGGTCACAATCTAAAATAACCCACTATATCAGTAAAAAAGGGATTTTCAGGAATTTTAAGCCTCTGAAACTGATGAGTTTTCCACTTCAACAGTTAAAACAAAAAAGGCAACTTCAGTCTACATATGGATGTAATAATAGACATATATCTTTAAACATTATTTTTGCTCGCCTATATTAGAAAAAAAATGGGTTTAATGATGCTATTGGGGTGCTAATACTGGATTACAGCCTAGCCCATGCTCACCTTGAAAGAGGCACAGAAAACTTATGGAAAACCTAATTACCACAGAAACCAGGATTCTGACTTCAAGAGGATAAGTATAAAGAGCAGATAAACTACTAAGAAACCAAGATCCTATTTTCATGTAAATGTAACTACTGCTTATAACGAGTGAAGTGAAAATGACCTGGAAAAAGCACAGGAAGAATTGTTTTAATAGCTTGTCTCCCAGAGTATGCTGTGACCTGTCTTATTATCTTTACCTCCTTTGTTCTTTTCCTGCAGCTTCTAAAAAAAAACCAAAAAAACAAGCAAAAAAAAGAGCCAAACCAGTATTTATTTTGGGGAACTGAAACCAATAGCTCTTCTTTTTTTCTCCTGTCACAGTTAGCAAGCACAGCCCTTGCATACAAATCAGGGATTTTATTCATTCAACAAGTTGTATCATCCTTTAAGAGTTAGAAGAGAATTTTTCCTCAGTGAGTACCTCTTTTATTCCTAGAGTGTCACACCAGTAATTCAAACAGGACTGTCAGGTCAATGAAAGAAAATGCAGTGGCCTCAAAAAGACACCTGGGTTACTGGAACAAAGCAAACACACTACACTGTTCAGAATTTAGGCCTCAAACTGGAGCTGCATGGGCAGACTTGAGCACTCGCTATTGTTACACTGCACTGAGGGAGCAGACAGGATTAGGATGACAACCAGGTAGTCTCAGTCTGTTCTGAGAAAAGCAAAGATTGATGGGTCAAGTAGACAGTCTTACTGCTTATATGGCATTAGCACATGGCGCATTGTTTAGTTTCAATTTATGTCTCTGTTTGATACCTCTTGAATTAGTAACACAATAGTCTTTATTTAGTAGAAAGTCCTTTGATATTTCCTTTTTGGCAGAGCTGGTAGAACTCAGCTGCAGTGAGAAAGAAGAGACAGCTCCTATACCCACAACAGTATCCCTCACTTCCAACTTGAGGTAACATAAATATAGAGAAAATATTCAGCAAAACATGTTTCCTGAAGCTCTGTATTTCTGATGAAAGGATAGAGCTGGATGCTATTATTCCTGCTTTCTGTTTCTACAGATTTAATTTTTTTGGCAAAACTCCTGAGCAAATTTAGCCTGAATTTAAACCCTTTGAGTTTATTTTTCTGACAAATCAAATGCACATACACAAAAAAAATTATTCCAAACTTTCATTTCTCTTTATGTATTTTATATAAAAAAAGCATTTATTAAAAAGAAGTGGAATAAATTGTTAATGTATGCTCTAGGAGACTCTGCACTTAGAGTTTAATTAGCTTCTACCTATGCAATACAAATCCACTTTATAACAGCCATGTACATAGAAACAAAATGCCACTATTTGAGTGGCTGCCAAAATGTGTTTTGCTACTTTTTTTAAACTGCAACATTCTGATTTGTGGAGACACTGCCTCACTGAATTCCTCTGAAAAGCTACCTCATTTTGCATTTCTTAAAACTCAAGTTTGCAGAGTAAATTCAAAACAATTCTAATTTCCAAACTGAGTGACTGGTTGGCAGCCTTCTTTACCAAGCTCTGATTTTTAAAGTAGTTCACAAGGTGAGGATACCCTGGAAAGGTGATGGAACAGCTCATTCTGGAGGTCATCTCTAAGAATGTGGAAGAAGTAGTCAGCATGGATTCATGGAGAAATCATGCTTGACCAATGTGATAGCCTTCTGTGATGATGTGAACAGCTGGGTAGATGAGTGGAGAGCAGAGAATGTTGTTTACTTTGACTTCAGCAAGCCTTTTGGCATTGTCTCCCATGATACTCTCATCGGTAAATTTAGGAAATATGGGCTAGATGAGTGGACAGTGAGGTGGATTGAGAACTGGCTGAATGACAGAGCACAAACGATTGTGATCAGTGGTGCAGGGTCTAGTTGGAAGCCTGCAGCCACTGTTGTTCCTTGGTGGTCAGTACTGGGCCCAGTCTTGCTCAATATCTTCATTAACAACCTAAAGGAAGGGACAGAGTGCACTCTTGGCAAGTTTGCTGATGATACAAAACTGGGAGGAGTGGCTGATACATCAGAAGGCTGTGATGCCATTCAGTGAGACCTGGACAGTATGGAGAGCTGGGCAGAGGTGAGCCTCATGAAATTCAACAATGGCAAGAGTAGAGTTCTGCACCTGAGGAGGAATAACCCCATGCATCAGTACAGATTAGGGGTTGACCAGCTGGAAAGTAGCTCCACTAAGAAGGACCTGGGAGTCCTGGTGGATAAGAAGTTCACCATGACCCAGCAATGTGCCCTTGTGGTCAAGATGGTCAATGGTATTCTGGGCTAGTTTAAGAAGAATGCATCTAGCAGGTAAAGGGAAGTTCTTGTCCCCATCCTGGAGTATTGTGTCCAGTTCTGGGCTCCCCAGCTCAAGACAGGGAACTACTGCAGGAATTCCATCCAAGGGCCACAAAGGTTATTAAGGGACTAAGAGCATCTCTCTTACGATGAGAGGCAGAGAAACCTGGGGCCTTACGAAGAGAAGGCTGAGAGGGGGTGGTGTCAATGTGTATAAATACCTACCAGGTGGAGGTCAAGAGGATGGAGCTGGGCTCTTTTCAGTGGTGGCCAGGACAAGGGGTAATGAGTACAAGCTAGAAAACAGGAGGCTTCATTTAAACATAAGGGAAATAACTTTGAATGTGGTGGAGCACTGGAACAAGCTGCCCAGAGAGGTTGTGGAGTCCCATTTTGTGGAGACATTGAAAACCCACCTGGACACATTCCTGTGCACCCTGATTTAGGTGAAACTTCTTTAGCAGGGGGTCGTGCTAGATGATCTCTGGAGGTGCCTTCCAACCCCTACCATTCTGTGATTCTATTGTACAATTACTACCATATAAAATGCTTAAGAAACAGAGAAACAAGAGAAACTGTGAATCCTCTGGACATTGCTAAAAATCTATAAGGCCAACTATAGTTGCAGGTCTTCATTTCATTAGTCTTAAACCTGATTTCTGATTATCCAAAGCACATAGCAGAGGTATCACAGTATCACAGTATCACTAAGGTTGCAAGAGACCTTAACAATCATCGAGTCCAACCTGTCACCACAGACCTCATGACTAGACCATGGCACCAAGTGCCACATCCAATCCCCTCTTGAACACCTCCAAGGATGATGACTCCACCACCTCCCCGGGCAGCCCATTCCAATGACAAACGACTCTCTCAGTGAAGAACTTTCTCCTCACCTTGAGCCTAAACTTCCCCTGGTGCAGGTAAATCAAAGCAAATAAGAAAATAGTGCAAACATACACAAAACATAGGAAAAGAATGGTCTCCAGAACTTCAGGAATTTAAGGTAGTTATTATCTCACAAATGGTTTCTCTTTATCTGAATGCATAAAATCAGTGAGAAAATTACTTTGATTTGCAGCTGCATGATATGGATATCATACACAGTCCTTCTTGCACCATCATATTTCAGCAAATGAGAAAACATTGGTTGTTGGGTTTTTGGTTTTTTTGGGTTTTTTAAATTTTATTTTAAGATTGAAAGAAACATATGCTCTCAAGCCTGAAACAAACACTGGCAATGTGATACCAGGGTGTTTGCTTTAGTCAGCTGAATGCACTACCAGAAAGGAAGCATCTTCTTCTTTCTATAGACATTCACAATCACAAAAGTATTTTTTATATGGTCAGAGCAACAGGTTTAGATCATTGTTTCAACTACACTGCAGTGATCAAGCTCATGGCTGTACCAGAGGCTACCACAGCCCTTGATCTGGAAAATTATGGCCAGATGGGGTTTTGCAATTGGCTGATACATTTCACAAACCTATGCTGAATATGATGGTTTGTACTTGGGTAAGCAATGTCACACAGAAATGCATCCAGACTTTACATGCAGGCTTTAAATTATGGCATTATGTATAGATATTTCCACTAGTCCCTGGATAACTTGATAAAGATAAGGGTGCACCAATGATACTAAACTATGAATGCTCCTACAGTTCTCAATTTACTTTTGTTGCGGCTATTTGCTTGTCCCAGCAAGTCTCACCATTTGGATAACTCAAGTCACTCTACAAGCAAACTGAAGAAATAAATTTTTGAAGAATCACTTGGAAACTCAAGAGACTGCTCTTTACCTTAATAGAATTGTCATCAATGATGTTTTTTTATTAATGTTGAAAGCATATCCTGGAGGCAGATCACAGGCCCTAAAGCCCCTGAGGGAAGAAAATGTAAAAAAAAGTGGGAGACGGAAATTCAGAGCAAAAGTTTAGCTAATGAAAGTTGCAATTGGTAGGGTTCATTGCTTAAAAAGCTAAAAGGAAAAAAATGCAAACAAAACAAGCAAAAGAAGAAAAATGGTATGGGCCACAAAATATATTCTAGCATTATAGATTTAATACAGCATAAATAAGCAGAATTATACTTGATTATTGAAAATTCAATTTTTTCTACATTTCAAAGTTTTGAGTACTGTTTAGCTCATACATGCTAACAAAAACTTTTTACATGTACTTGGATGAGACATAAATACAGGTCTTTCAATTTCTATTATTACAGGAAAATTACACAAATCTCCCTAGTTTATCATGTCCAGTTTTCCTTTGATCCAAATGCAGTTATTTTAATTTTAAAAACATCCTAGAATATCAGGGATTATATAAAATGCCTGATAGAAAGTACATTTAAAGAGGAATATCTGTTACACCTACTAAAGCACAGCGTGTGATTTTTCAAACGTGTATAGGTGAAAATATTCACTCAGAAATTTCTGTGAACTTCTGAACATAATAGTGATTAATTGTGCCCTTGGAAGGACAAAACTGTAATTTGATTGAAACAATATCTCTTTCTTTAAACAAAGAAAATTATCATGGAGCAGAATATTCATCATGTTTTACCTAACAGTTGTTAGCTTCATTGGTATTTTTCCTATCAACAATCTTTGAGCTTTCAAGGAGATGACAAATTATATATCATTGATTCTGGTTGTTGCCATTTGTAACTGACACATAGAGAAGGTAGAATTAATCATTTGATTGATTGAAATTTGTTTAACAATGGAATTTCAAACTGGGTTGTCTCTGTTTCCCTTGAAATAATTTTGTTTTACCTTATAAACTGTTTTTCATGCCAGCAAGGATCATTTAGAATGCAACAATGACTCTTCTGCACCTGTACTTTCATCCATATTTCATTTTCTTCTACTGATTTTCTTTTCTTTGTTTTCTTAATGTTAATTGTATGAGCCTGAAATTAAACATGTCAGTGTGGAATATGGGGACATACTTATAAAAATGCAGATTTTCTTTAGTTTTTATTTCCCAGAAGCTCAGTTCTGTCTTTCATCTTTCTGTCTCAGTGCCTAGCATGGTAACTATTTTACAGCAGCTATCCCACAGCACTGTCATAGAAAACCTTTTTCAGTGAAAAGAGAGAATCTTGTGGTTTTGCTTTGTCCAATAAATAAGAGCTGTTGATTTCTAATAGCTTTTTTTCTTTTTTCCTGTCAGGATCTCCTCTTGAAAGCCTAGACTGGGCTAGTATGAAAGTACTACAAACATTCTATTATCAGTCTTATATTTGTACTATATTGTATTATATTTGAGAAGCTTTTAAATGAAACAGTTCTTTGCTATGCTTCACTACTATGAATAGGAAGATTTGTCATTGACTGTTTGTGATAGAATTCCAGATGCGATCAGGTAATTAAGTAAGCACTAGAGGAATTTGAGAGTTTTGTCCAAAATATTTGACTTGAGTGTGTTTGTGGAGTATGGGGGTGGGGAGGAGAAGTCTAAGCGGAGCTTGGGGAATTGCAGCTACACATATAGGAGTAACAAATGTTGTATAAGGATCACACAACCATGAAATAGACAGACTACTCCAGATGTCAGAGCAGAAGAATGAGAGTGTAAGCTTCAGATGGTGCACTGTCTCCACCCTGAGACTCCTGTCTCTAAATATTCCTTTTGAATGCACACACAAGCAGAGAGGAAGTATACCTGCTTCATTCAAAACATAGCTGAGGCAGAAATTTCAGGAACAAATGGGCTGTGCCCACTAATAGTTCAGCTCAAGTGTTATGCCTGGTTCTGGTATCAATGGTGCTGTGAGAAAGAGATAAGCCTATTTGAATTTCTAAGGGAGATAATTTTTAAATTTAACATTTCAAATCTGCTCCCACAGTGCTGGTTTATGACAGGACACTAAATGAACCTCAGACTGGCTTCCCCTTAAGGTTTGTCCAGGGCTCTGTAGAAACGACAGCCAATGTTTTAACACAGTTTCAGACTTAGAAACAGGCAGACTTTCCACAGAGTACTTATTCAGGGAGTTTTGCATAAATTAAGACTTTTCACAGCAATTTGACTTCCCAGAGTATTACAGAGCAGCTGAAAAGTTACAAGACTTTTTAAAAAGCAAATGAGAAACAATAGGCATATTCTAAATGGAGAGATGCAACTGCCCGTTTTGGCCTCCTTCCTTATTATCATTCAGCTGCTGCAATGGGGAATAAGAACTCGAGGTTTTATTCTAAACAGGTTAAGAAGAACAAGATTACTTAGTCTGTTTAAAAATCAGATGATATCCCCTGCCAAAGCTTACTCAGTAGACTTCTTTAATGCAGCACAAGAGAGATGGATTTGGAAAGGACCTATGAGACTCAGTCCACAGGCAGCTTGGAATAGTCTAGGACTTGAATGTAAAGTGCAAATTGGTCTATTTGGGGGCAAAAAGGGGAAAAAATGGGATACTTTGCTTAATAACACCTAAAACCAGAGAATTTTAAATTCTTTGTACCCATGTATAGTCTTCTGGATACAAATCAAATCTTGGTTTATAAGAGATGGAATTACCATTTAGATAGCATTTTTTAAGTCAGTAGTGTTGATTAACAACAGATATCCATTCAATGCTGAGAATCTGATCTAGAAGTTCCTGTTCACAATGGAGACAGAGGAGTCTTGTAAATCTTTATTTGAATAAAGGGAGAGTCCATAGGACAATTCTCTGTGGGGTCTCTCAAATTGCTGGAAGGAACAGCTTCCCTTTTATCCTAAATTCCAGGACGCAAATTTTCCTTTCCCTTTGCCCCATTGGCTAAGGTACTAAGGATTTACAGTCTTCCCTATACACCTACTACACGTAACCACCCTGCATCATAAAATGTATGTTCATTGAAATTAGGTTCTTCATTTCTCTGGGTGGAGAAGTTAATATTCAGTAGTCTATTAAGCCTGAGCTCTGTCTTAAAAGTTCAGAAGTTCAGGCTGTGTTCACTGTTGGTTATCTTCAGACAGGCCCCCCACTGATTTACAGCAAGACCCCAGATAAAGCCTGCCATATGAGGAAAGGCTGAGCAAATTTAGTTTGTTCAGCCTTGAGAGAAGAAGGCTTGGAGGAGACCTTACTATCATGGTTCCAGTATTTAAAGGATGGCTACAAAGAAAATGGGGGTTCCCTTTTTACAAGGAAAATATGAGAGATTCACAGATTCCATCAGGTTGGAAGGGACCCTCAAAGTTTATCCAACCCTCCTGCAGTGAGCAGGGACACCTCCAAATAGATCAGGCCACGCAGGGACACCTCAAGTCTAATGTTGAATGATGAGAGATAACGTGTACAAATTACTCCTTGGAAGATTCCTATTGGACAGGAGGAAAATTTTTCACAATGAGAGCAATCAGCCATTGGAAAAATCTCCTGAGGGAAGTGGTAGATTTCCCAACATTGGACACTTCTAAAATTCAGCTGGATAGGGTACTGGGCCACCTTGCCTAGATTGTACTTTTTGCAGGAAAGGTTGGACCAGATGATGAGATCCTTCTGTCATGACTCAGCTCTAGGCAGAAGGCAGCATCATGCTACAATCAAAAAATTCCCTTTGAGTAAATTAGGGTGAACTGATGACCCCAGTTCTCTCAACCTCTCCTCACATGTCCTGTGCTCCAGCCTCCTCTATAGTCTGGCAGCACTTGACTGAACTTGCTTCAGTACGTTCATGTCTGTCTTATACTGAGGAACACTGAAGTGGGCACAGCACTCCTGATGTGATTTCACAAGTGCTAAATAGAGGGACATGATAATCCATTTCCTCTAGTTACTTGCTATGATTTTGCTGAGATGACCCACAATAGCAGAAATATCACTTGCTCTTACACAACAGCCTCCATGTTTTTTTAAATTTTGGGGTAAGAATTAGTCTTTTCTAAATCTGGATCATCTTGAAGACACATTGTATGACTTAGATGCTGATTAGGAATGGTTAGTTGCTGGAAATTAATTCCCAGTGTTGGTGTTTGGTATTCTAATTTATATTCAATCAGGCTTCATTAGCTGCTTATTTAATTTCCAATTATAATATGACTCATATGTAATTTAGGGGCCAGTTCATTAAGAAAAAAAAAGAACCAACAAAATTCTAATATCCAAGTGGAGAAAAAGCACATCTAGAAATAAATGAATTCTGATGCTTCTCACTCCAGCTGGGGAGTACACTGGAAAGATACAGGATAGACTCATCATGTGTATAGGTTATCATCTCATGGAGAAAGAAAGCTCAGCGGATTACTCATTGTCTATCTTCAAATATGTCAAACAGAAAATATCACCCATTCTAAAAAGTCCTAAAATGTAGTGAAGTGACAATAACGGGGGGGAACAAACAAAACCAAAACCAAACAAGCAACATAAGAATACCATTGCAAGTATTTGCTTGTTTGTTTTAAAAGATTAATAAATTATTTAAACTCATGCTTTAGACCTTTAACATTCAAGTATCTGCTCCTGAAGAGAGAAAACATTTCATGTAGCTGTAAGAACAGTACATTTATTCTAATATTATAAAGAATGAGTTTTCTTAAGCATGGAACTTTGTACTTGGACTTCAGAACTAGTTAAGAATGAATACTAATTTTTAGTTCTCCCCACAGAATCCAGTAACCTTTTATATGTGGAACAATAGAAAACAGTACAGTGTCCTAGAATATGTGCTGGGATTTTTTAAAGCAAAATGCCATTTCTATTCAGAAATGCTTTTAGTGGTGAAAAACCAGGTGGAGCTGATGAAGGGACTACTTTGCAAAATTCTTATAGTAAATCAAAAGCCTTGGGGCTGTGCAACCCTTTGGTAGTGTAGAGTTTTCCTATTTCCTTCATGAGCTTGCAGATGCAATCGATGTTACAAGAGAAATTGACAAAGATGTGTCACACACAGTTAACCTTGTAGGTATGATTGGAATAAACTCTGTGTAGTGCTTTGTTGTAGCCCCGTCACCTCCTGAGAATCATAGGAAGTCTATTTTTCTATAGCAATATAAGAAATACCCTTTTATTTTATGACACTTCTTAGTAATATGCACATAATTTTCAAACTGTTTTGTTCTCCATCCTTCTTGGTACTGTGAAATTCAAGGACAAAAGTGATACTGTGCTTTGCTGCCAACAACTGAGCACTTAAGAAACTTTCTGAAACAGACACCTATAAAATTCCCATTGCCATAAATAGGAATCCTTTTTAGAGTCATCCTTTTTTTCTTGATAAACAGAGCTAACCTCTGTTATCCCTGCAATATGTCATCACCTCACCCTGCTATCATGTTTCTTTTCATGCCCCAGGCTAAGATAGGACTTGTTTATAAAATAGCAAAGAGTTCCCAAGTGTCTTAAGATAATTTTTCTTGCTATTGCCAGGTAGTATGCTTCTCATATATCATTGACTTTAGTACCCACAAACACAGCTTCTTCCTGATCATGTAACATATGTGTGCAGCTTGATGGAAAAAGAGAGATGTATTATTTAAGCCAGTGTTACTATTTGTCTAAATACTGTCAGATGAAGATAGAGCAGACATATGTCCTCTTACAAAAGATCTCTGATGAAGTGGTATCAATTATCTGTTGAAGTGGTATCAAATCAGACAAATTATACTCATCCTGTTGAGCAAATAGTCCAGAATGATGATGCACAACATGGTAATAATTTAGGAATTTGAACCAGAATGGTAAGTATGACTGATTTCCACTCTCAGTTCCTTGCTATAATGTCTTGAAGAAGTCATGGGTGTTTTCCATTATTAATGCTGTGTGTTAACTTCACATACTAAGTTTAAACACCATACATTTTGAAAGACTTGAGTGCTAGAGCTGACACTAGTGAGATGGCTGAAAGATTTTCTTTCTGAGAAACTGGTTATTGCATTGACTAGAAGTCTGTCTTCTGGCACCCAAATTTTGAAAAGGTAGCTCAGTTTGCAAATGGGTTTAAAGGTTGTAAATACTTTCCTGCAATTCATACTTGAATATCCAAGACAGTAACACTGAGGGTGCGCACTGTTAAAAGAGCTATTGCATTTTGAAACATGGGTGAAGGTCACATTTGATGTATTGATTCCTGTGTATACTTTGTAAGGTGCTTTGTGATAGAAGTTTCTTGATAAATGTAAGTTGTTCTATTGTGGTTGTTATTGTCATTATCTCTATGGGCATCTGCAGAGAAAACAGGATAAATGTATTTGTCTTCTAGATTCTGTAAAACCACCTTTCTCGGAATAAAGATGTGTAGGCCCAACACACATATGTGGACCACATTATGTTTGAGAAGCAAATAAGTGATGTCATCAGTGACATGCTGTCAATCTCATATAACATTTGTGAATGCATCTCCCATTAAGTCTGCCAGTGTAGATAAAGCAGATAGAAAAGATGTGTTTGTGATGTTCTGAAATACTGCTTGAAAGGTACTGTTTCAATCATGAACCTATTTATATCAATGTCTGTCACAAAACACACAGCAACAAAATTCAGGCTTAGTAGTGAAAATTGTTGGGTAGTCACAGTGATGAACATAGCAGGGAAACTGTGACAACTTCCTAAACCAGTGAACAGAAAACTGATTCCAAGTGTAACTTAACAGCTTAGCAGATGATGATTTTGTCAATTTGGTACTTTTTACATTTTAAATTAGGTTTTGTTACTGAAATGGCACCTCATATTTCACTAGCTCAAAACAGACTGGTTTTGACTCTGTGTTTTAAGTCTGATATTTTGTTTAACATAGATACAGTGTTCTCATTAACTTTCCCATTTGTATTAACCAAGACTTAAAATGTTTTAAAATTTTCATTAAAGATGCAATAATTTTTCTACAATGTGGAGTCCTTGAGGAATTGACTGCAAAAATGGGAAAGTCTCACTTCAATTAGAAACATTTTCAGTTCCCATAAGGAGCATTTTTCTGTTGTTTAAACAATGTAATCACCAAATGCTTTTTCTCTTACAAATATTTTGTTTTGACAGCTGCTTCATCCGTTTTGACTCCAGCAGTACATTTTATATGGCCTCTCTCTCCTTCAGTTTAAGTACACCTGATGCTCATCCTTGTCCTATCTGGTTGTAGCCAGTCAGAGCAAAATTTAACATAATAAGCAATAAAACTTACAGGAAAGATTATGTCACAAAGAAGGTGAAATTTCTGGGTTATCTTGTCAGCTGCAGTATCAAACCAGCATTCGGACAATATATCTCATTTGTCTCTTTCTTAATCTGTAGATAAATTTGCAATCAACATCAGGTATGCAAGAGTTGCAGAACTAATACAAACCTATACCCTGCCTCATTTGTCTGTGTGTACTCCCTTGTGAGGAACGGCTTATGCAAAATTCAAACTTCTGTGACTCCACTGTTCTAGGATAAACTGTGTATCTATCAGCTTTTCTCCAGCTGGTTCTCTGTAAGACAGTGTCACCCCTGCAAGACTAGCCAGACAACTTCTTAAGTGAAAGAAGAGAAAGATTTTTGATCAAAGAAACGCCTACATACACATCAATATTATCGAAAATCTTTTTAGCTTCTTTAAAGGCCTATGCAACACTTTCCAGCTTCACTCTTCTGAGTCCTGAAGCCCAGCAGGAAGTCTGGCTCCTTGCTTAAATAATTGTGCCATTTACACCCACTCCAGATGCAGAATTTCTCTTGGCCGGTTAGCTAGTCTAAGTGAATTCAGCAGAATATCAGAGGCAAAGAGAGTAAAAGATTATCTTTTGATTGTTTTGAAGTTTCGGTAGACAGCTATCTATCTTGAGCTTTTTGTTTACTTTTTCTTTGCTTCCTAATACACTTATTGACATTTTAATCAAACAAAGAGCATCCTAATGATTAGGTTGTGCATGATACAACTCCATTTCTACCTTTATTATTATTGCCAAATCTCTTTATTCTTATAATTCAGAGCATGTGAGCAACGACAATGAAATATTCTCTGCTTATGAAAACATCTGGCAAACATTGACCCTGAAGTCTTATTTTTCTTGTGAGAAAAATAAACAAACAACAAAACAACACACTAAAAACTCAGTTAAGAAAGATATTTACCTACAAGCCCACCTTTTTTAAAGCTACAATTAAATAACTTGACTGTGCCCCAGGGATCAGTACTGGGCCCCATGCTCTTCAACATCTTTATTGATGATCTGGATGAGGGCATTGAGTCCATCATCAGTAAATTTGCAGATGACACCAAGCTGGGGCAGCAGTTGATTTGCTGGAGGGCAGAGAGGCTTTGCAGAGGGACCTCGACAGGCTGGACAGATGGGCAGAGTCCAATGGCATGAGATTTAACACATCCAAGTGCCGGGTTCTGCACATTGGCCACAACAACCCCAGGCAGTGCTACAGGCTGGGGTCAGAGTGGCTGGAGAGTGGCCAGGCAGAGAGGGACCTGGGGGTACTGGTTGATTGTAGGCTGAACATGAGCCTGCAGTGTGCCCAGGCAGCCAAGAAGGCAAATGGCATCCTGGCTTGCATCAGGAACAGTGTGGC
The DNA here is from genome assembly GCA_033816785.1 of Picus viridis. Lineage (NCBI taxonomy): Eukaryota > Metazoa > Chordata > Aves > Piciformes > Picidae > Picus > Picus viridis. The sequence goes on along the minus strand of CM066567.1, from coordinate 20,534,300 downwards.
CAGCAGGAGCAGGGAGGTCATTCTGCCCCTGTACACTGCACTGGTTAGGCCACACCTTGAGTACTGTGTCCAGTTCTGGGCCCCTCAGTTTAGGAAGGATGTTGACTTGCTGGAACGTGTCCAGAGAAGGGCAACAAAGCTGGTGAGGGGTTTGGAACACAAGCCCTATGAGGAAAGGCTGAGGGAGCTGGGGTTGCTTAGCCTGGAGAAAAGGAGACTGAGGGGTGACCTTATTGCTCTCTACAACTACCTGAAGGGAGGTTGTAGCCAGGCAGAGGTTGGACTCTTCTCCCAGGCAGCCAGCACCAGAACAAGAGGACACAGTCTCAGGCTGCGCCAGGGCAGGTTTAGGCTGGATGTTAGGAAGAAGTTCTACACGGAGAGAGTGATTGGTCATTGGAATCGGCTACCCGTGGAGGTGGTGGAGTCACCTTCACCGGAGGTGTTCAGGAGAAGACTTGATGGGGTGCTTGGCTGTATGGTCTAGTTGTTGGGTGGGTTGGATTGTTTGATAGGTTGGACGCGATGATCTTGAAGGTCTCTTCCAACCTGGTGTATTGTATTGTATTGTATTATTTATAAATAAATGAACAATATTGTATTTTGAAACAAACATTAAGATGAAACTCAACAATGCTATTAGAGTATTGGTGCCTAATAAAAACCAAATTAACTGCTACATTTTTGTTCCTGAAGAGAGAATTAACAGTCAACTATGCGGCCTGTGAGAATGCACTAACAGGTGGAATGGAAAAAGACTCAGCATGAGATTATTTATCATATTCCCCAGTAACCAAAGAAGAAAATTAATTTATGATTCTGACCTCTTTCTTGTTTCATTCTATTAAGGATTCCATATTTTCCTGCTATAATAGATATTCCGTAGTGTTGGCATCCTGCTGGGGCTGTACTCATGCAGAGAGAGAATGGAAAGAATAAAAATGTCATACAGAAATTTCCCAGTGCCTTGCTTTTGAATGTCATTTTCTGTCTGTATTGTACTGTATATTTTCCAGGGGCTGCCATCTTTTCTTCCAACATGCAGGACTCAATATTATACATCATCTAAAAATGCAAAGAAAAAAATATTTGTCCAATATTAACAAGCATGAGTTACTAAATTTATGATTTCCTGTCCATCTGTATGCATTCCAAGTGAATTCTAATAACCCAAAGTATGGATCCAAGTATATTTATTAAGATTTAAAATTACTGGAAGGAGTAAACATATTTAACCATCTTTTTAGGCTTCCCCACATTATTAACTTACAGTGAAAGCAGAGCTGTATTCATACTTTTCTTTATTCACCTTATAAGCACTTAGGTATCCTGGCCTGCATCAGGAACAGTGTGGCCAGCAGGAGCAGGGAGGTCATTCTGCCCCTGTACACTGCACTGGTTAGGCCACACCTTGAGTACTGTGTCCAGTTCTGGGCCCCTCAGTTTAGGAAGGATGTTGACTTACTGGAACGTGTCCAGAGAAGGGCAACAAAGCTGGTGAGGGGTTTGGAACACAAGCCCTATGAGGAAAGGCTGAGGGAGCTGGGGTTGCTTAGCCTGGAGAAGAGGAGACTGAGGGGTGACCTTATTGCTCTCTACAACTACCTGAAGGGAGGTTGTAACCAGGCAGAGGTTGGCCAGTACAAGAACAAGAGGACACAGTCTCAGGCTGCACCAGGGCAGGTTTAGGCTGGATGTTAGGAAGAAGTTCTATACAGAGTGATTGCCCATTGGAATGGGCTACCCATGGAGGTGGTGGAGTCACCTTCATTGGAGGTGTTCAGGAGGAGACTTGATGGGGTGCTTGGTGCCATGGTTTAGTTGTTTAGGTGGGTTTGACTGGTTGATGGGTTGGACGCGATGATCTTGAAGGTCTCTTTCAACCTTGTGTATTATATTGTATTGTATTGTAGTATTATTTTACTAAATGTATTTGTCTATCTTTATAAAGAAACAATATTGAATTAAACAAGTTTATTAACAAGCACCCAAATACATCTATTAGGATTGTTTAATAATAAAAAATCATTGGAAAAAAAAAAAAAAAAAAAATCCTACATACATTGTAAAGGAATGCTATAAAGAAAAATATTTGACTAACTAGAGTTTTACTAAGACCTGATAGAATTCTAACTAAAATTGCCTTAAAAAAGCATGAAAAACAGGTTGTGTAGGATGGATGGACAGAATGACAGAAGTATTATGAGATTTGCAGAAACTTCTACTTACAGCAAAATTCTTGCCTATAACAATTTATTTTTTTTTAATTAACAGTAAAATGTCTGTACAAAAATATTCTGCACAAAATATGTACAGCTGTCCTGGGTTAACACAGCCCCTGTCTCACAAGCTTCCCTCCCTACACACAGGCAGGAAAGAAAATAAAACAAAAAACCTCTGGGTTGAGATAAGGAGTTTAATGTGATGATAAGATACACAATTACCTTAGCCTATTTGCATAAAAACACAGCAATATGCAGAAGCAGCTGTGGAAGACAGCAACTTCCTCCACCCCCGCCCCTCAACCCACCCAGCAGAAAAAGACCAATACTGGCAACCCAGAAACCCAAAGCAGCAAACAACCCAGAATGTCTGTCATGTTACAGTCGTAATTTCAAACCCCATGATACTTTGCTCCAGACAGCGCCTTCATTTTGACATGACAGTTGCAGGGTATTGAATATCATCAGCAGATTCAATTCAATCCATGACAGCAGCCTTTTGCTCTTCTGAAGGAGCTAAATACATTGAAGCTATATATATAATTTGCAACTTAAGAAATACATGGTGCCTCAAATAAGTGAATAAAGGCACATTCATAGACATCCGGGGAAGAAACATGAAACATCAGAATTTTCTTAAGGATCAAATTCTATATGTAAGCTGTGTAATGACTCTTTAAATCAATGCTGCTTTTTGTTTTCTTTTTTTTTCTAATTTGAGCAAGGAATCCAGGAGACAGCTCTTTGGATGGTTTGTAGTATCCCATTGTTTGTAGTAGCTCACTGCAGTTGAAGGTTCTTTCTCATTTCATGGTGGCACGACATTTTCCTCCTTCTAGCAACCATTGCTTCCATCATGCTCTTTTGGAAGTTTTTACCATGTACCTTTCTCTTGTTTTCTAGGACAGCTGTGGCTTTTACACACACAAAAAAGCCACAACACAACTCCAGGATCTCAGGGGTGGCTTAAACCAATGAAAGCACAAATCTGCATTCTCTTATCTTAAAGCTGAAAACCAATGATACTTTCTCAGACATTCTTTTGAACATTCTGCTGTGTGGTGAGGGGAAAATCTCTCTAAATACATGTAAGGGAAAAAAAAATCTTCTAAAGTTGTGATTTTTGTTTGTTTGTTTGTTTGTTTTGTGGGGTATTTTCATTTGGAATTTTTTTTTTTCCCTAAACTTAAATCCAAAGAGACATATGTCTTTAAGTCTGGTTTCTGGGATCAATCATTTTCTGCCAAAATGCTCCCTTGTTCAGTGTTGGTTAGCATCAAATGCTTCTGAAAATAGACCTATGCTGACCAATTATTGTTGTTATATAAGCTTTAGTACTTCTTTAAAACTGAGCCTGTCAAGAAGGCAATTTGACAAGCTGAATCATACCAGCTCATATATGATGGATTTAAAAATAAATTGCATCTGACCATCTGTACACAGCAGAAGAGCATAACTTTATGGAATTTCTCATGTGTTTACTTTTTTCCCCCAAATTATTATTTCTTACTGTACTTAAAGAGATTTACTTTGACAGAGACATATATTCTCTATTATGACTTTTTAGGAACAGAATGGCTGAATTACAAAAATTCTTTCCTAACAGCACAGATTTGTGATGGATTTTGTGAAGAATCACAATAATCATTATTTGCTTTACTGTCCTGATGGACAGGGATTGTTAAACACAATAATCTCTCTAATCTTTATTGCAGCAATAAAGCAGAGAATGGAAATGGTTTCTCTTGAATCTGTCAACTCAAGCACTATTTTTGCAAACAGAATTCTTTTCATAATTCTCCATTAGATATAAAATATGGCCAATTTAGACCTTTTTTTTTCCTTCCCAGTAATATGATTCAATTTGCATGACTGTCTGATAACCAATAAAAACTTAGGTAAGATGTATCTTGATTTCAAATAAAAGAGAACTTGATGTACCATGTTCAATTCAGGGGGACACTTTGAAGTGATCTGGCAGCATTTTTAAATGTCACAGAAACAATGACAGGCTTACTCATATTTTCTCTGAATCAGTGTGGAGTAGGATCTGATTAATCTGATACTAGACATCTATTTCTATTCTCTGAGAGGTCTCAAGCATAAGCACTGCGAGGAGAGGCTGAGGAAGCTGGAATTGTTTAGCCTGGAGAAGTGGAGTGCTCTCTGCCACTACCTGAAAGGATATTGTACACAGGTGGGAGTTGGCCTCTTCTCCCAGTTAACCAGCACCAGAACAAGAGGACACAGTCTCAAGCTGCACCAGGGGAAGTTTAAGCTTGAGGTGAGGAGAAAGTTCTTCACAGAAAGAGTAATTGGCCATTGGAATTGGCTGCCCAGGGAGGTGGTGGAGTCACCATCCCTGGAGGTGTTCAAAAAAGGATTGAATGTGACACTTGAAGCCATGGTTTAATTGTCATGAGGTGTTAGGTATTAAGTAATAGGTTGGACTTGATGATCTCTGAGGTCTTTTCCAACCTGATTGATTCTATGATTCTGTGATATTCACATGACTGGCTGGGAGATGTGGAACAGCTTTTGGAAAAACTTTTGCATGGAAGAGCTACATAATGAGTTTCTAACATCTGTTGAATATCTCTGACTTTATTGAAATACTGTTTTTTCATGCCTTCGCATTCTCCTTATACTGGTTAATGTTCAGGTTTTTTCCACCAAATTAATAAGCTTCTAAATGAATTTACACATGATAATGTGCATGTGGATACAGTCTCAGTTATCTACAAATGTACCAACTCCTGCTTTTGAAAATAAAGCAGACTTCTCTGCATATAGGGGCACCTTTTTCTTTGTCAGTGTACTTCTTAGCCAATAGAGATTTATCCTCTGACTGATAAACAGTTCTTTATGCTCACTTTCCCCCAGTTTTACCTGCTTCAGTTTTCTTGATGTATGGATGAACTTTAACTAACTTTTCCTAGAGCTCTTAGTATTTAATAAATTATTGGTTCACTATGCTTCCCAATGAGATACAAAAAAAACCTTCGCACTGCCTTTGCAAGATCCAGAGTGATTGGCGTTTCTTCATCAGAGAACAACAAATTACATGGATAACATCTGTAAATTCTCTCTACAGTCAGCAGAGAGAAAGGTTTGTCCAGAGTTGTCTAAAATGGGACACGAGGTCATTCATTAGGCACTACAACAGGTTACTGGTTTCTCTGCTGATCATCGAGGTTTAAAGTGAAATGTGAACCTCATGAAATTTAAAAAGCCCAGGTGTGAGGTCCTGCATACACGGTGTATCAATATCCCAGTATCAATACAGCCTGGGTGAGAAAGGGGTTGAGAACAGCCATGTGGAAAAGGACTTGTGGGTACTGTACCTGCAGTATTATTTCCAGCCCTGAAGTCATTGTCATGGGAAAGATGTGAATCTGTTCGGGCAGGTCCAGAGAAGGGCCACAAAAATTATCAGAGGCATGGAACACTTCTATGAAGAAAGGCTGATAGAGGTGAGGTTGTTCATTGTGGAGAAGAGAAGGCTCCAAAGAGACCTTCTTGTGGGCTTTTAGTACCTAAAGAGATCCTCTCAGAAAGATGAGGAGAACATTTTTAACATTGCCTGCTGCATTAAAAAAATGGGTAATGATTTAAATCTAAAGAAAAACAGATTTAGACTAGATGTAATGAAGATATATTATATGATGTGGATGGTGAAACACTGGAATAGATTTCCCAGAGTGGTGGTAGACTTTTAAAGGCTCCTTCCAACCAAAATTATTGTATGATTCTATAATTCAATGATTCTATGACTCTATGATTCCACAAACTTCTTTTTTTTTTTGAGATTCACCTGCATTTAATAACAAATAAATAAGTAAATAAATAAACCAGAAATTAGTCACTGGTAATTAATGGCCTTTCCTGCCACTAGCTCTACTCTAATAAGAAATGATTGTGATGTCTTTTCATTAAGCTAGCAAGAAAATGTCACTTGTGGCCAGTTTGATGGCAGATTAATACTTGAATCAAAAGAAACCATGGTTCTTAAGTTTGTGTCTGAGTTTTTTAACAATGAAAACCTCCATGAGATGTACATGACTCACTCAGTGAGAGAGGTCTCAATTTTTCAGTGAGCTGGTTAGGTATCTTCTGTTTCACATAGCTACTCCTTGTCTTGGTGAGCTGCTTAGGACTAAAGGTTGTCTGTTTTATTAAAAATGTTTGTTATTGTGTAAAGGTGAAAAGAGATCCAGGGCAGAGAACTTGTATGTCTTAAAATCTACTGCCAGAACACAAATCCCATGAAATTTTTCAAAACTCCAAAGTGGGAAAGGGTCTTCAATGTCTACTGTTGTGATAGAGCGGTAGTCAAGTACTAGTGTACCACTATGCACATCTTTGAAATATTTAAATTCAGGGATTTTTTATTAAAAAAACTTAACAGGAAATAATTGTTGTTAGGTGCCTTTGGATCACAGAGCAATGAAACTGAAACAACAGCCAGCACAGCAAGAGGCGTAACAAATGGCTGATCTCCTGCAAAGATGACCTCCCATTAAGGTCTTTATTGGCATGAGACTGAGTGAAAAGATGAACCTGGGGTATATAAAATCTGGTATATATTTATCTGAACACTTTTATCTGTTCCTGTAATAATTTTCCTGCAGAGGGTATGGCCAAACATGACCAAGTGCAATTAATGTAAAACCAATCAAGATGTAATGCTATGCTTCAATGAATTTGCTGTTTTGTACCTTCAGCAATAGTAGCACTGCCATGAGAAACAATAAATCCCACCATCAGACTTCACAGGAATAATCATCAGCTCTCCAAAGCCCTTGCTTTGGTGATAGAAGATCTTGCTCAACTGGATGAAACAATTAGTAGCTGATGTCCAGTTCATGTTTATGAGCTGTATTTCTTAAGCCATATATGAATTATGAGGTGCTGCCTGGAGCCAACAAGAACAGAGATCTCAATATCTCCCTGGGTGAAGTTCTTTGCAGTACTCTGCTTTATTTCTGAAGTATTATGAATTGCAGATGAAGAGTTACTTATTTTGGTTGTCATAGTGTAGCTCAACTTGATATAAATCATGATATTAAACACAATGAAGTTCAGTATTTTCTCATATATGAAGTCTCGTTCCTTGTTAACCTGAAAAGGACTTGCTTTTCTTCACTGATACTCAGAGAGTTACAAGCTCTCAGTGTTGCTATTGTAGAAACTGAAGCAGAAAATAAGTGTGTTTCTGAGAATTGCATTTGAATGATTTACTTGTCTGCTTTGGTCACGACATCATGCTTTCTGCAACCATAAATTATTTCCTGGCAGGAAAAACACAGCTATTTACAATTAAAAACAAAATTAAAAATTATTTTTACTTGCAGTATATAGTAAAGTACATGCTAAGCAATTTTTAAAAGGTGACAAACATTCTGGTTTTATGACCAGTCTTTTTTTGTTGTTGTTTTGATTTCAGGCAATTGAGTTGAAAACCAAAGGTCAGGTTGCTCAAAACCCATACAATTTAGAAGAAACAAAACCCAAAACATAACTCCTAAGCTTTGGTGCAGAATCAAGAATTCTTTATGTACTTTACAGTGTCCTCAACAGACATACTTCAGGAACTGGTGTTAGGGATCTGAAGGAACGATCATCTCCTTCAAAGGAGATAAAAAGAAGATAAGCTCACACTGTCTGTTTGGAGGTTTTTTTCAGACAACTGATTATGACTCATTTGTGTCCTTTAAGCAAAAGAAGTGCAGCTTTTTATACAATACCCTGGTGTCTAGTGCTCCCTCCCTAAACATTCATGAAACAAGACTCAGGGTTTAACTTCTTTTCTCTGAAATTCTGTATCCCCACAATTCTACCTCTCCAAGCAACAACACAGTCGCTAGTCAATAGTGAGCATTGCTAGTTATTCTTTGTATAGGAGGAAAAGCAGTAGGGTGGAATACTTCAGGACTCGTCTTGGAAGTATTTCGCTGTACATAAAATTGCATAAAATAACTGCTGGGAGGGGAGGGAAGAGGAGGGGAGAAGACAGGAGGATGATTCCTTGCCTTGGTGATAAAGGCATTTACATGGAGAAAAATTTTGTAATTTCCTGCCTATTTTAACATTTTGTAATCTTGCTTAAAGTGTATTATATTAGTATTCTTTTTGATGAGTGATAATTAGGGCACTATAAAATGGAATAGGGTTGCTAATGTATTTCTTATAGATGGTAAAAACTGTCTTAATGAGTTCATCAAAAAGCAATCAAAAACTGCAAAGAAGTCCAGCATCTTCTGACAAACACAACTATAAAGAAGCAGCTGTCTACCTTAAGGATTTATATTAAAGGCATCTTCTGTGCAATATATCAGGAAAACTTTCTAATTCTGCTATTTTCCACAAATATAAGCTTCCTGTTTGTCAGCACAGTGGAAAATGCCTTTACAGTGGCATGACTATGATGAAAAAATGCGCCAGGGCACAGAAGTAACTGAAGAAAAAAATGTAATTCAAAATATGTCAGATGTTTATGCCTCACAATATATTTTGGGGCAGGGATCTTCCAAGGAGGCAGTTTTTGAAACAAAAGTAAATGTTTCTTCTTTGTGCTGTGACATGCAGATGTGTTATCTTCAGGGACTCTTCAGTGCACTGTCCAGTAGAGCCAGACTTAGTCAAAATTATCTTTGGCAGAAGTGATTAATTATACTGCATTTAGTGCTGATATCAGTTATGCCAATACAGAGAGAAGTAAATTATTACAGAAGGTAGAAAAAACAGTATAAATTAAGAAGGAATATCTCCAAAGGGTTTGTAAAGTTTACACATGAAGGAAAAAGGGAAATAATAGTCTTATAAAAACAAACAAAACCAACACAAAACACAAAACTCCCCAATGCTTTTCTCATGAAGAGCAGAACTGTATTTTCTATTTTTTTTCTTTTGTCTCCTAGACTAACCCATAAGTCAGATTTTCCCAAAGATTCTGAGGACACTTCATAGTGCTGCCCTTAAGTAGTACCTTCATGTCCCCAGTGCTTCCTGTACATTCACACTTCCATTCTTCAAAGTGTCCTTCATGGTGTTTTGTTCTGTCATCTGGGTAGGAGGCAGAGTGTGCTGTGGCTGGTTCCAGCCTTCCTGCATGCTGGTTGATCCGCCAGCTGCAGGCTGTACTTGCTCAGTCATTCATTTGCAGTGAGGATTGACAATAGCCCAGTGTGGTGGGTTGAAGATTCCTCCCTAGCATGAACTTTGCCAGACCAACTCAGTTAGAAGCAAATGAAGCTGTATTTACAAGCAAAACCTACACTCTACAATGGAATGCAATGAATATGTACAAAATATATGGCATTTACAATATTATACAGTATTTAAAATTAGCAAACAACACGAAAACCTCTCCAGTCAGAGACCAGGGAATCCATTCCACTGCCCCCACCCCCTGCCAGAGAGAGAGAAGCAGAGAGAAAGCAGTGGGTTAGACTTAACTAAACAGCCAAGGCCAGCCAACAAGCAAGTTAATCTCTCCTGAACAAAGCAAAACAGCAGAGATCAGGAAAGAAGAGACTCAATTGTTTAGCTACAGCCTCTCTTATTCTAGACATTTATCCAATGAATTTGTTTAGAATAATATTTTGTTTTACTTTTTGCACCCAAAAGTGATTTATTTGTATTTTTCTTCTTTCCTGCTCAAAATCCATGACTAAATTCTAAAGACATAGCCTAAAACCACCACATCCAGCTTTCCCTGCCTTCCCCTGAAGTTGAGCTTCTCTCATACACTTACAGAATGCATTCACCTCTGCTTAAAATTTAGTTGGAAATCACCACAAGTTGGACTGACAGGTGGGAAATGTGATCAGGTGACAAGTGAGCAAAAATGCTATACAGTCCAGTACAAGAGAGCTGAGAGGCAATTTGACAGCAGGCAATTTCTTTTTTGCCCGACTTTGATCATTTGGCTGTATCTTACAGCACAAATAGTCATTACAGATGTTGGAGTCCCAGTGAACTTCTAATTTGGTGTACATTTGAATTACAAGATTCTTCTTTTAAGCAGACGAATTTAGTTCTTTTCAAAGAAAAAGGAGAGAAAGAAAAGGTCATGTGATGCATTATCTGGGCTTGCAAAAATGCTTAAACATGTTTGGAAATTTTTTAAACAGATTACAGCTTGTTGATCAAATCTGATCAAAGAGCTGATCTGTCTGACTTGGTGACTATGAGAAGTGCCTGGGGATACGTCTATGTAATAGTCCATTTCAGGTTGTGGAAATTCAGCTTATCAGATTCTCTGGAAAATAGATTTTAAATTATCAGTCTTGAGGGCTTGCCAGCCCTCCCCTTTGTACTAGGTAAGAATCACTCAGATTTTTGCTTTTTGCCCATCCTTGTTCAGGCACTCCTTTTGATGATACAAAGAGACATGCAACCTGTCTCAGGAAGAAACAAATTAATTAAGCAAAATTTTTAAAAAATCATGATAACACTTTATTGTTTCATGTTAGAAGAGTGGATAGCAGGGTTCTAAAATATTCCTATTTTAAAATGATATCAAGGAAAATGTAAGACCATATACAACAATGCAATGGTATTTTCATGGTTATAATAGCTACATGAATAGTAATTGCATGACTAAATACTTCATTAGTGTGAGACCCCGAGTGTTGAACTTGTCACATGGCACTCTGCAGCCTGGGGACGTTGCACTGGCTCGTGCCTGTCACATGGAGCTTTGCGGGGTAAAAACCAAGACTTCTGGGGAAGCCAGAGGGAGCAGGGGGCCGGAGTAAGCCATGCTGCTCTCAATGCCTCTGCTCCACTGCCCCGCCACTCTACCTGGCTCACACCACTTTCCCTCCCACAGCCCAGAGAAAAGCCACATGGCACAGCCCTGCTCCCTACCACCACCAAGAAACTTGACACTGCTCCTGTGACAATGCCACCAGTTTTGGTGATATCCCTTCTCTTTGATATGTATTTTCCCCACTGCTTTTCCCTCCCATTTTTCCTCTGCTCCGGTTCAACTTAATAAACCCAGTTCATCAGCCATTTGGCATCATTTTGCATTTACTTACTCCAAGGGAATTATTTGAACCTTAGCATGGCCACCCCCCAGACTCCCTGCTGACCAGGGTTGATAAGGGTAGGACTGGGTCTTGACAATTAGATCTAAGGAAATGGATGCATGTCCATAAGAAGTAACTGTTGCACTGTGGTAAGTCTGGGAAGAGATATTCATATTCACCATCTGGGACTTTGTCCAAATTATTAGAAAGTATATCACAAAATGAGGAAAGAAGGGGGAAAAATAAATAAAAATTTCCAAGACCATTTGCAATACATGGTGTAGTGATCAAGGCATGCTATTTGGTGCCTTGTTTAATTTATTTATTCAGACATTGTAAAAAAAGGACTTTACATGCATTTTTAGTAATTTTAGATACACTAATTGATGTCGATATAATGAAACAAGTCTTGAAATGAACATATCATTTTTATCAGCAGCTTTCACTATTGAAGTGAAGTTTCTTAATCATTCTTACATTACCCTGGATTATCTAAATACTCTCAAATAATATTAATAGTGTTATACAGCCAAAATCTATTGAAATTCTGTGGATGTTTTGTGATTAACCTCTCTTAAAAGTAAGAGACCTAATCTTGTTTCCTTTTATTCTAATCCAATACAGAGATGTTACCCTTCCTGCAAAGATCACCAACTTCCCTATCAATATCTGTTCATTGTACTCCCATGTGAGAGAGCCGTAACTACCTTATGCATGGACAAATTTAAATCACAGTTTTAAAAAAGCCCTTCCGAGGGTAATTCAGTAGTTGAAAACTGGACTTTTGACTGACAGTCTCTTTGTGTAACTAAGTGGCTCTGAGTATTCACCAACCTTAATGCCTATCTTCCATTCAGTGATGGCTTTTCAACAATGGCTATTCACACCAAAAAATGTGTTTATAATTTCAGACAATTCTCCCTGTTGGGATTACCTGATTGGATGTGGTCCTCCCACACAATTTGAGTCTTCTGTGGCCATCTCCGAGGAATAAATTCATGGAGTCACAGAATCATTTTTGGTTGGAAAAGACTTCTAAGTCTGACTTAGTCCCTTGGTCACTCCAGTAGGAGGGATAAATGCCTATTCTTGGTAGGCAATTTACACTATCTAGAAAACATATATACATATTGATACAGCCTGCCAAACAAATAACAGACATGCAGAGCATGGAGATGTTCACAGACTGCACCAATGACCTCATCCTACTCCCACCTCTCATTTAATAGGAACAAGGAGTGTCACATCTGTTGTGGTAGGGCCCAATGGGCCCAGCACAAACCCAGACAGGTCCTGGAATGTCTAGACATGGTCTCCCTCTCCCTCCTCCCTCCTGCAGGAATCAGGGTAACGCAGGAAAAGGGACAAAATGACAGACCCCAACACGTCTGGTAAACAAGTCTCCTTTCTGGGGAAAGAGCACAAGTACTGGCCACTGCTTCTCTCAGATCAGGCCTATGTTTCTGCCTTTTATGGCCACAGCCTGGCAGAGTCCTGTTTCATTGGGTAACTGTTTGCTGGCTTTGGTTGCTCTATTGGCCCAACTGAATCTCAGGCAAATGATAAATACAGGCTGATTTGTATTTGCCTTGCCTGATTGGACCTGCCTTGCCTGGACTGCCTTGCCTCAAGTTGCCTGGTCCAAGACCTGGGATACAAGCCATGAGCCCTACTCACTGCAAGCTCGAGAAGCCATGAGCCTTAGGATCCAAGCCTCACTTGCCCCTGCACCTAGAATTCATGGCATGCCTCAGTTTACTCAGGAAGATGCAAGAGCCTTTTTGCGAAAACGTGTTATGCTGCCCACTGTCCCACTGAAGCCAGACCAGCCTCAAGACTGTGCTGGCACCCCTGCAGCCTTAACAGCTGATGTACAACACTCCCCCTGTTTGGGTGGAACTCAGTAAGTAGCACATTGCCTCCCGTATTTATGGTTCTTCTCGAGTCTCCCCTTGTGGCTGAGCACCATATTGCTCTTGAAGATTCTCCTGTTATTCCTTCCAGTTTGCTTAAAATGGTTAAAATTGTTATATTGCCTAAATATTCTACATTCTCATTGTAAATATATATTCCAGCCATACACTGTACCTACTTAATACGTATTTGGCAAATTTTCATATTAATAAAAAGTTATTAATATTTTGTTAATATTCATAGATGTCATTTATTTTCATAAATTCTATAACATCCTTTACTGCAAAATAGGGTTAGCAAGAAGAATTGGTTTAGCAAGAAGGCAGGACAGACTGAAGTGATCAGTAGCCAGACAAATGTACTGATCAGCCCTTGCTTACATGCAAATTCCTTTCCCTCATCCCTCTATTTCCCATAATTGTTTCTCCCAAAATATAAACTGGTAAATCTTCTTTCTGCTTCTTAACTGTCCTGCTCAATTAAGTAGAATAATTGGTAGTAGTGGAACTGTATGAAAAGGAAAGACTGTTGGATTAGATGATGCGATTTTCTTGTAAATGTCAATTTACTCACACATCCCAAAAGAGCAAGAACAAAAGTGTTTATTATAAAAGTTGCAGTTTCAACACTTTTGGTATGGATGGGACCATAATTCATCTGGCACAGAAGAACTAGCACAATCTGCACACTGAGCAGATAGAATCAAGATGTTTGATCATTTTATTCCCTTTTTGTCTTTTTGAACCCAAAGTTGCCTGATTTTAGAAGTCTGGAATTCTGACATCTAGCTCAAAGTTAATTGTCTAGACTTTTATTATTTGTATTGAGAATTGTGTTATACTGTACTGAGACCTTTTAAAGCATAATTAACATGACCCAGTTTAAATGTCTTCCTCGTGATAAGAGGAACAGCTTCTCAAATTACCTTTTTTGTCTTGACTATAAAAGGACTTCAGACAAGCAGTTCATATGTGACTGTCTGTCTTACAGACATATAATATACAATCTTTCCCAAATGCCTGTTTAATCAAACCATTTTTCACAGATAGCACATACATATTTTCCTTCTTTAATAACTCAATTTTTATTTTTTCTGTAATTGTGGTGTTCTGAGTGAAGATGGGGTGTTCTCTATACATACTATGCTAGAAAGTATAAAAGAGGGTCACAGTTGTGGTATAAAATACACTAACTTGTCAGCAACACATACAAAAGTGTTATTTAAAATATGCTAGCCTGGATGAACGTACAGGGAAGTTTAATTAGGTCTCTCAAAATAATAAATTTAATAAGGTTTAAAAAAAAAAAAAAGAAGGAATTTGATATCAAGTGGAGATTTCAAACTCTCAAAGCTCCACATTGCAGATAAGCAGAATGCCAGCCCATTATGACATAACTACCTTAAAAAATGGAAATAAAAATTCTGGGCAGAATCTGAGGATTTGACATGATTTTGGGCAGGCTCCCATCTGTGCACCAGATGATTTTCTTTGGAACTTGCCATTTTATGCTCTTCAGCCTAAGACAATATTTAGAACAACAACATCCAGAACTAAGACACCAGAATATAAGCATGAACTTTCTCACTTTTATGTCTGCATAGGCAAACAAGCAAACCAATTTCATCACAGGATAACAGAATCATAGAATTATTTGAGTTGGAAGGGACCTTAAAGATTGTCTTGTTCAAACACCCCACACACCCCCACCCCATGGGCAGGAAAACTTTTCACTAGACCAGATTGCTCCAGGCCTCATACAGCCTGGCCTTGAACACCTCCAGGGAACAGCCACAACCTCCCTGGTCAACCTATTTCAATGTCCCACCATCCTTACTGTAAAGAACTTCTTTCTAATATGTAGTCAAAATCTACCCTCAACTGCTAACCTGTTCCTTCTCACCCTGTTACAACAACCCCTTGTAAACAGTCCCTTCCTGGCTTTCTCATAGGTCCCCTTAAGGTACTGGAAGGCCACTACGAGGCCTTCTTTTCTCCAGGCTGAATGGCCCCAACTCTTGTAGCCTGTCCCAGTAAGGGAGATGCTCCAGCCCACTAATCATCTTTCTGGCCCTCCTCTGGACCCGCACCAGCAGTGGTATGTCCTTCTTATGCTGGGGACACCAGAACTGGATCCAGTACTCCAGGTGGGGTCCCATTAGAGGGGGAGAATCAGGTCCCTCATCCTCCTGGTCACACTTCTTTTGATGGTGTGTATATATATATATATATATATATATATATATCTATATGTCTATATAGATAGATATAATTATAGTATGCAAGTATAGGGAGTCTGAAACTATAATCCTAAAACTGAACAATTCCATTCATATCTGTTCAGTACAGTTATTAACACTAGAATATTTTCACTTAAGTGTCAATATTGTGAAGGATTATATATTGAGGAAAATGTGCAATAAAACACTAATTATCACAATCAATGGCTATATGAATACAGAGATCATGCAGGAGACATTGTTATTTTTAAAAGGTGTACGTGTTTTCTTTGAGTGGTGGTCTGTTCTGAGGCTTCCTGTAGCCAGAACTGGATTGGCAGAGAAAACTCAACAATTGTGCTTGCATTGCAGCTGTCCATTGCGATGCCTTTTGGAAAGTCCCATATTTAAGTCCAGGGTCCACTCTGCTATCCTTCTTACATATTTGGCTTCCAAAGTCTGCCTCTGTACAGCACTTAATTTAATGGAGTATGAATTCTCCTGGAGCGTTAAGGATTTAAGCTGCCATTATCACAGACTGAATGCTGTTTTTCAAAAGCCATTTTCCAATTGGCTGGTTGGAATTTTGATGGTAGCATTACAATATTCATGCCTAAATCCACCCCAGAGCACTAATGCCATTGCTAGCCTTTTTTATCATTTCTAGTTAACACAACAGGGGTCTGTATACATATTGGATATTTAAAATTCACAGATATTTACAAACAACCAAGTGTACAGCTTCTACAGAAGTGATTTAATGTTTTTCTATGTATTTATTCCAAATCTTTCTTCACATTCTGAGATACAGCCACCTAAATGCTGTCAGACTCCACCAGTTTATCTATCCAGCCTTGCCTTATCACCTCATGATTCCTTTGTGTCAAATGCCATACTTTGTATTGATGAGCCACAATCTCAGTGGCATTCAAGATAAACCATAGAGAGCATATATGAAATTATTACACCAACAAAATATGCATAATGCCCCTATACAGAAAGCCCAGCTTCCAGAGCACTCTTCCTTACCTTTTTGTTGGAATCAGGTATTGAGATCAAAATAATTCTAGTTGACATTAAATAGATACCAAAGGAAAAGAGACATTTGTGAGAAGACTAACAGCTCACAATAACATGGCAACATACCTTGAGTTTTAATCTGCTGCTGTTACTCAAAGTCATCCTGCTTCATGCCAGCTTCAAAATGAAAATGCCATTTGTAGCAAAGTACTATGGGACTTGAAGTTCAGATTGTAACAGTTGCTGTTTTGGGGTTCTGGACTTTTGGGTGTTTGCTCTCCTCTACCAAGATGGCAGAGGGTCAGGGAGGGATTGAGGAGTATCACAATACGGTATCACAGTACATTAGAGTTTGGAAAGGACCACCAGAGATCATCAGGTCCAACCCCCTGCCAAAGCAGGAGCACTTAGGGTAGTCTGCACAGGAATGCATCCAGATGGATTTCCAATGTGTTCAGAGAAGGGGACTCCACAACTTGTTTGCACAGTCTGTTCCAGTGCTCCATCACTCTCACTGTAAGGAAGTGATTTCACCTATATGTCACGGTGAAACCTTCTATGTTCAAGCTTGTACCTGTTGTTCCTTGTCTTGTTATTGTGCACCAACCTTATTTCAACCTTATTGAGTCTATGATTCACAGGGAGGTGATCATGCCCCTGTGCTCAGCACTGGTGAGGCCACACTTGGAATGCTGGGTTCAGTTCTGGGCTCCTCACTAGAGAAAGGACATTGAGGTTCTGGAGCTTGTTCAGAGAAAGGTCACAAGACTCATGAATGGCCCTGGAGCACATGGACTGTGAAGAGAGCCTGAGGGAGCTGGGACTGCTCAGCCCAGAGAAGAACAGGCTGAGAGGAGACCTCATTGCTCTCTACAACTTCTTGAATGGATGTTGGAGGGAGGAAGGGGGCATTCTCTTCTCCTTGGTGTCAAGCAACAGGACTGGAGGAGGAAACAGTTTCAACAAGCTGAACCAGGGAAGGTTCAGGCTGGATGCTACAAAATACTTCTTCACAGAGAGTGTTGTCAAACATTGGGATGGACTGCAAAGGGCAGTGGTGCAGTCACCATCCCTGGACGGGTTTAAGCAGCATGTGGACCTGGTGCTTAGGCACATGGTTTAGTATTAACCCTCCAGTGCTAGGTCGAAGGTTGGGCTGGATGAGCTTGGAGGTCTCTTCCAAGCAGATGTTTGCTGTGTTTCTCTGGCTGTATTTTCCATATCTGCTTTATTTTAACTCCTTTCCTTCCTTCTGAAAGGCAGCAGGGAGAGGGAAGAAATGGTCTGTAAATGAGGCACAGAAGCAGAGATTTGTTGGAGGATGAGAGCAGACTCCAGGGGCCTCCAGGTCAAAGTAGTATAATTAGCATCATATCCTATGACTAAACAGCTCCTGCTCCACCACCATCATTCCTGCACCCAGCCCAGAGCCAGGGGCAAGACCCTCACCAGCCAAGACACCACACAAAGGAGCTCAGCCCCAGTGAGAAGCCCCCAGCCAGCACCCATGGAAGATATTGGAGGAGTCATCAACCATTGCCCTAACAACCGGGGGGCCACCAGGCCCCCCGGCCTTTGTAGTCACCACCACCATCACCCAGTGTCCACCATGGGTACTCACCAGTGATGAGAGGAGACTCCTCCAGCCCAGATGGGCTCAGCTTGGGGCTTCTGCCCTTCCTGGGGGGATTAAATAGGGGAGTGGGTGGGGAGGGCCAAGTGGCCACACCTGGGGTGGGAGGAGACTCCAACATAGCCCAGGTGCTCTGGATTTGGGAGTGAAAAGGGGGGAAATGGGGCAGGGGAGGGACTCTTGGGGTGTCAGGGAGTGATAGGACTGGGAGGAATGGGGGAAAAACTAGAAATGGATAGATTCAGATTGGATGTTAGGAAGAAATTCTTCCCTGTGAGGGTGGTGAGACACTGGCACAGGTTGCCCAGGGAGGTGGTGGAAGCCTCATCCCTTGAAGTTTTTTAAGGCCAGGCTGGATGTGGCTGTAAGCAACCTGCTGTAGTGTGAGGTGTCCCTGCCCATGGCAGGGGGGTTGGAACTGGCTGATCCTTGAGGTCCCTTCCAACCCTAACAATTCTATGATTCTAAACCAATTTTGCAGTTCAGGCTGGATGTTAGGAAGAAATTCTTCCCAGAAAGAGAGATTGGCCATTGGAATGCGCTGCCCAGGGAGGTGGTGGAGTCACCATCCCTGGAAGTGTTTAAAATAGGACTGGATGAGGCACTTGGTGCCATGGTTTAGCTGATTAGATGGTGTTGGGGGATAGGTTGGACTTGATGATCTCAAAGTTCTTTTCCAACCTGGTTAATTCTCTGAGTCACCCTATTCTCTGAGTCACCACCGAAAAGAGCTTGTCCCCCTCAAATAGCTATACACCCACCTCTCAGATACCTATACACATTGATCAGATCCTCTCTCAGTATTCTCTTCTCAAGACTAAACAGCCCCAGGGATACCAGTCTCTCTTCACAGGAGACGTGCTCAAGTCCCCTAATCATCCTCGTGGCTCTCTGTTGGATTCCCTCCAGCAGGTCTCTGTCTCTTTTGAAATGGGGAGGCAAAAACTGGACACAGTATTCCAGGTGTGGTCTTACCAGGGCAGAGTAGAGAGGTAGAAGAACCTCCCTAGACTGCTGGACACACTTTTCTTGTTGCACCCCAGGATACCATTGGCTCTCTTGGCCACAAGGGCAAGAGGTGGAGATCTTGCTATCCACTAGGACTCTAAGATCTTTCTCTGTGGAGCCGCTTTCCAGCAGGGCAACCCCTAACCTGTACTGATGCCTGCTGTTGTTCTTCCCAAGGTGCAGGACTCTGCACTTGGCCTTATTAAACTTCATGAGGTTTGGCTGCACCCAGCTCTCCAGCCTGTCCAGATCTCATTGGATGGCTGCACAGCCCAACAGGGTGTCAGCCAACCCCCCCAGTTTTGTATCATCAGTGAACCTGCTGAGAGTACTCTCAATCCTCTCATCCAGGTAGTTGATAATGATACTGAACAAAACTGGACCCAGTACTGATTCCTGGGGAACAGCACTGGCCACAAGCCTCCAAGTTGACTCTGTGCCACTGATGGCAACCCTCTGAATTCTGTTGTCAAGTCAGTTTGAAATCCACCTCACTGACCAGCCATCTATGCCACATTTCCTGAGCTTTCCTATGAGGATGTTATGGGAAGCAGTATGAAAAGCCTTACTGAAGTCAAGGTATATGGCACCCACCGCTCTTCCCTCATCTACCCATTTGGTCAAAATTTCATCAAAGGCTATCAGATTAGTCAGGCAGGATACCCCCTTGGTAAATCCATGTTGGGTACTCCTGCTAACTTTCTTGTCTTCCATGTGATTAGAAATGAACTCCAGGATGAGCCGCTCCATCATCTTTCCAGGGATGGAGGTGAGGCTGTCTGGTCTGTAGTTGCCTGGGTCATCCTTCTTACCTTTTTTGAAGACTGGAGTGATGTTTGCTTTCTTTCAGTCATCAGGCACTTCTCCTGTTCTCTATGACTTTTCAAAAATGACTTTATTTCTATAATCCTCTCAATTGACCAGACCTTTCTTCCACATATTGTAAACCTCCTTGTCCTTTTTGATTTTTTAAGAGCTCCTTGCTTAACCATGCAGATCTTCTGCCTCCCTTACTTGATTTGGTTTGTGGTTTGTGGAATTTTTTGTTTGTTTGTTTGTTTGTTTGTGTTGGGTGTTTCTTTTGGTTTTTTTTTTTTTTTTCCCAAGGGAATAAATTTTTCTTGAGCTTGGAGGAGGTAATGTTTGAATATTAACCAGCTCTCTTGGGTCCCCTCCCTTCCAGAGCCCTAGCCCACTGGATATTTCTAAGTAGAGTCTTGAAGAGGGCAAAGTTAGCCCTCTAAAAGTCCAGAGTTGACATTTTGCTTATCACTCTGCTTCTTTGTTGATATTAAACTCTAACATGTCATGGCCACTACAGCCAAGATTACCCCCAGCTTTAAAATCTACAACCTGTCCTTCTTTGTTTCTTAATACCAGGTCCAGCATTGCACTCCTCCTTGTTCATTCTTCAACTACCTGAAGGAGAAAGTTGTCATCAAACTCCCTGATTTGGGAGTAAGCTCCCTGGCTTCTGCTTGCTGCTGCTTTCTGCTGTACATTTGCTGCAAATAGGCTAAAGGTAATTGTGCATTTGTGTTATGATTATCTGGTTTGCTCGGTAAACTCCTCTCTCACTCTTTTTGTCTCAACCTGGAGGGGGCTTTTGTGTGTTGTTTTTTGGTCACTTCTGTGTTGGGGGAGGCAGACAGGTTAGCCAGCTGGTTCAGTTAACCCTTTACACATAGTTTTTCACTAAAAGATTATTTGAAGCTGAAATGTACCATATCATTTGCTTCACCCAAGGAGATGAAGATTCACTACAGCAATTAGCAGCTTTTCAGATTCAGTAAAGATATGAAACCATGCCCTTACATGGGAGAAATGCTACTACAAATCCGCATTTAGGGGGAAAAAATTAAAAATTAATATTAATAGTCATTAACTGACTATAACTTAATTTTAAAATAAGCACTTTTGATTTAAACCATGCCCTTATTAATTTAATTCCAGTGTGGAGTTTTTCTACTATTCTCTTTTTAAACCTTTTGAGAGCTGTAGCATTTAATTAATAGCTCTTTCCTCTGTGGAGTTGAGGCTTTGTTGTCATTTCATAAAAGAATTTAATTTAATTAGATTCCAACTATAATGGACTTTCTTTATGAGTAAAGC
This sequence comes from Picus viridis, assembly GCA_033816785.1. Classification (NCBI taxonomy): domain Eukaryota; kingdom Metazoa; phylum Chordata; class Aves; order Piciformes; family Picidae; genus Picus; species Picus viridis. The sequence continues at coordinate 20,513,135 of CM066567.1, read as the reverse complement.
ACCCAACAATGTGCTAACTGTTTGACAATATATCTAGCCCTTGATAACTTCCACTATCAGTTTGTTAGAATCTCAGTGTTCAACCAGACCCCAGTGTGCAATTCTGAAGGGATCCTCTTGTGTGACCAATAATTGCAAGACATGAAACAGAATTTCACACATTTGGATGCAAACCATACCACTCTGATACCAGATATGAAGAATATGAATAGGAAACCCTCCTCTGTGACTGGGAATCATGAGCAGATGCCTTAAAAGACAGTTCTGGTTTTCATCACTGGGATTCTTTTGCACTTTACCTTGTAAAAAAGAAATGTAAAAAATAATCAAATTTTCCTTTAAAAAGTCTCCGTTTACTGTTAAAGTCTCCAGTGTTGCTCCAATGTATGAGTTCATATTTTATGTCTAATTCTATACTGAGTGCAAGATCAACTTCTTGTATTATGCAATGATAAGCCTAATATTATACTATTATGTTTGCACAGTGTTGTGATATTTGTAAAATAATCCACTCTTCAGAAAATAGTTCCTTGTACACTGTGTATGGAAAAGCCTGAACAAGAAAATTCACAATTTCATTTCAATTAGAAGGTATGCAAGATCATGCAATAATATTAGGTAATCATGTTAAAGAATATGACTAACTTTGTAATAAATACTAAGAGTATTTCTTCTCCTTCATTGAGTCTCCACAGAACGTTCAGTCGTTCTGGTAAAATAATGGGTCTTGTTTGTCTTCTGCATCAACAAAGCAGAGAGTAAAATCAGGGGAGGATGTGATTAGAGCTTGGCATCTAAGAACTCACCACTGATTATTTAAAGCTCAGAGGACACAATACCTCCTTTGCACCAACATCTCTCACTTCTTTCCCTTGCTGCCAGCTATGTACTTCAAGCTGCCAGTTTCATGTCAGAAAGAGCACTGCAAAATGTTTCCTACTCCAATAGACCTACTATTAATGGTCATCTGTAGTATTATCTTCTCTTTCCACTGCAGCAGAGGACAACAGCTGCTCTTAATAGTTATTACAGAACTGTCAGACATATCTCTGCTCTTGAAATTGAGATTTTCCTCATTTCTCATTCTTCTTTTTGTGAGAGTTATTTGAATGTAAGGCAGCTGGTTTCTGTACCATTTCAGATAGGGTCAACGTGATCTGAATAAGAGCGAGGCTACAGCAGAGAGTTTAGAAACGGTTGCATAAGACAAATATTAAATACACTTCATCACAGGAGAAAAAACAATAAGAGAAAGAATTAAGCCTGTAATATTTTATTACAGTTCACTAAGAACACTTTCACTGCTTAAATACATTTCTGTCTCAGGATTAATTAAATTATGATTACAGTAATCTTTTCCACTCAGGTCTTCATTATGAGTCCAGGGACATTTAAGGGATGATTTACATGTTTGTGTAAAAGCACGACATTAGAGTGTGAAAGTTTATGTATAAATTTTCTCTTTCTCATGCAGCAAATAATAGATAATTGTTGATAAAATTTTGACAAGAGTTAATGAAATTTGTATGAGGTTCTAATTCAAGTATATTAATGTGTCACAGTGGAAGTGCTCTTTAAATATTAAAATTCAGGAAATGTATTCAAATGCATATGGCACATGTAAAAATAATTTTGTCATCCAAAGTTAACGAGAAGCTTGTGTGCTATGGCACTCTAATTGTAGTATGTACTGTACTTTTCTGGTCTACAAGAGACTTAGGCTCAATCTGCTATCATAGGAGACAAGTCCCACTAAAAGTCATCTGCAAAATATGGCTTCTGAAGGGAAAGCCAGAGGGAACAGCAGCAGGGACAGATAAATAAGTGTGGTAATATCTAACCACCATTGTGATGGTTTCCTGAAAGACTGCAGAACTTGTTTTTTTTTTTGCAGGGAGGGTGACAAATCCAGTTACACTTCTTACAGCCAAATAAGAAAAGCAGTAAGTGCAAGGGTCAGCTAGGGGAATGGCTTTTAAAATTATTATCAGGAAATTTTAAATAATTTGTAAACAGTACTAAAAGTTACAAAGATAAAAAAAACCCTTGAAGTTTCAGTAAGAATGGAACAGAAGACCTCTCCTTTCTCTCAAGTGTCATAATCAGGCTTGTTATTCTCAATCAGGTATCTTTCAAACTGCTTAGGTGCTTCTCCATTGTGCTATAAAGTCCTCACCAGAAAAAGTTTGCAAGTTGAGTACACTCTATATAGGACTAAAACTGATTTGTACAAAGTTCAGCACGTTTATTTATAAACGTAAGACCAGTATTGAAGAGATTTTTCTAGTGATATTGATGAACAGAAGAGAGCAAATCTGCAAAGTTGATGGGTGGGCTGTGAAGCTGTGAGTATGTTTGGGTACATTCCATCCTGAAATTTTTTACTGAGAAAATAGCAGAGGATTCATATCCTGTCCCACAGTGTTTTGGGGAGTTTGGAGATAGGTTCTATCTGAGCAGAAAATGTATTCCAGGCATATAGCCAAGATAGAGTATGGCAGAAGAGACAACCGGGGGAAAATAAAATGAAGAGAGACTGTCAGAGTGCAGAGTCCAAGAGACAGAGATTTAATTAAGAGCAAGCTATTATGTAAACATTTAGATGGAATTGATGAATATTCAGAATTAAGTTTCTCATCAAAAAGTGAATAGGAAATGACAGTTAGGCTACCAACAGCTGCTGAACGGGCTGCCAGAGATAAGAAAAAGGATCTAGATAGAGAAGATAAGCATTCAATTGGAAGTTAAAAAAACAATAACCAGTATGGGAACTATAATTGCTTTCTTAATATATTTTAACCGCCTTTCTGCTGGGAGCTGTTTTCCTTGGTGGAAAGAGATAGTGAAACTGGCATTCTCCAAAATGTTCTTCATTAAAGAAAACATTTAACATGTATGTAGAAGAGATATTAGAAAACTTGTGATCAGATGCAGAAAAGTGTAAGTTCATTCTAACTCAGCAACCCTGATAAACACATGGTTGAAGTAAAATAAACATTTAACTGTTTTGAATAACTAAGATGTTTGTATAAAATTTATCATTTTTATTACAGTATTACCAAGGTTGGAAGAGACCTCAAAGATCATCGAGTCCAACCTGTAACCACAAACCTCACAACCAGACCATGGCACCAAGTGCCACATCCAGTCCCCTCTTGAATGCCTCCAGGGACGGCGACTCAACCACCTCCCCAGGAGGTGGTTATAGCTATTTGGCTTTTAAGCACTTGGGGCATGAAGTCACTGGAGCCTCCTGCACATGCCAGCCTACTGCTTGATTGCTATAATAAACACTTCTATCAAATGCTTATGTCTGATTAAGAAATTCTTCACCTAAACTACCATTCAACTTTACATTTTCTAAAATATACATTATATGAGTTAACCACAGTAGCAATGCATAACAGTAAATGTGCAGTGCCAGTCACAGAAGAAATATTCAGTCTTGCCACCACGTTAATTTATTCATGGGTGAGAATGAGAAAAATTTCCCTGCTTCCTCTCAAATCCTCTCTTCAATGACCCTACATGTTCCATAATTTGCTCGTACAAAAATGCATTATCCTTTTCCTATTTATATTTCTCCTGGCCCATCTTATAATTTTCTAAATATATCATGTTGTGTTATTTATCTCAGTACCCAGATGCAGGATGTTTGTCTAGTTTACTGACTTCAGGACTCTCGCAAATAAATCACTGTTTCAAAACTGCATACTGCAAGGCCACGGTTAGCTGAGACACCAAACATTTTTCGATTATACGATGTCTCAGTAACATTGTTATGCAGAACAAAACAGAGTAATTTGATTTCCAGAATTAAAGGAGCAGATTATTGCTCCTCTACAGATGGCCTTCCATAAATCTAGAGGGAAGGAAAATCCATTAGAACAATCAAGATTTGACTAGACAATGAAAATATCAAAGGTCTAAAAATATTGCAATTTTTATTGGACTAATGTTGCTTTAGTTTGTTAGTCAAAGGTTCCTCACAAACTATGAAGAAACTCAATATAAAAGGTTTTTTCATGTTAAAGTAAGTGTTCCTAAATGACTATACCATTCTGCACTATTTCCAAGGAATACATGCATATGTGTTTGACAAATCACACAATCTCAGCACAGCTGAAATTGGCAAGGACCTCTAGACACCACCTCATTGTATCTCCAGGCTCAAAGCAGGGCCCACCATGTCAGGCTGCACAGTACATTGTCCAGTCAGATTTTGAGTACATCCAAGAAAGGAAATTCCACAAGCTCTCCTGCCAACCTGTTTCAGTGTTTGGAAAAGCTCATGGTTAAAACCTCTTGATGATAGTACCTGATGATGAAAAGAGTTTGGTTTGTGTTCCGATAAAATTTTCTGTATTTCAGTTCCCACTGCTTCTTGTCCTATTACTGGGCACCACTGAGAAGAGTCTGGCCCCATCTTCTTCCTGGTCCTCATCAAGTATTTATGTACATTGTCAAGATCCTTCGTGTCTTTTATTCTCCAGGCTGAACAGCACCAGCTCGCTTAGCCTCTTAGACACAGAGTGCTCTATTCCCATCATCACTTTCATGGCCCTTGGTTGAACTGACTGCAGCACATCCATGTCTTTCTATGTACTGAGGAGCCCATCACTGGTCACAACACTTCAAATGTGTCTCACTGATGAGCAAAAGGGAAGGATTACATCTGTTGCCCTGCTTATCATACTCTGCCTGTTGCATCCCAGAAGGCTGATGTCAGACTTTGCCCCAGGGAATACTGCTGGCTCATATTCAACCTTGTTTCTGCCAAGACCCTGAGATTTTTCTCTCTACTTTTCAGTTGATCCTAGCCTGTATTGGTGCATGAAGCTATTCCTCTGCAGGTGCAGAACTGAGCGTATTCCTTTGTCGAACTCCATGAAACTCCCCTCAGTTCAATTCTTCAGCCTGTCCAGGTCCCTCTGAATGGCAGCAAGATCTTCTAATGAATCAGCCACACTCCCTACCCCTCATTTTATATCACCTCCATGGGGGTGCCCACTGCAGTTACTGAAGATGTTAAACAGTATTGATAGGTTGTGGTCTTAACCCTTGAGTACACCATGAGTGACTGGCCTCCAGCTGCACTTTGTGTTAATCACAATCCTTAAAGCCAGGCAGTTCAGTCAGTTGTCAATCCATCTCACTGTCTACTTATGCAGTCCACACACAAACGTTTTTTGTATGCTTTTCCAATTTGTAAGAGGAACAAGAGGAACCAACCTAATAAAGAATTTACACAACTTTATGTGTGTACCTTATGTCACAATGCAAATTTTAAAAAAGTGTCCCCCTGCCCCATATGCTTTCCATTTCCTAGGCTACTCTTTCCCTTGTAATATCTGATGAACAATTGTGACTTCAGCCACCCTATTGTCTTTACTTCTAGTTTTGCAGCCAGTTTTGCTCAGCTTCTAAGGGAAACAGGGCACACTCTGTTTTACAGCTTCTTTAATTCTTTGCTCTGTAATTAATAAGGAAGGTTTAGGGTTTTTTATGTTTTGTGTTAAGGTGTATAAAGATTGTTTGTAGGATACATGGAAAATTACAGATGCCAAAACATGCACTGGGAGGAAGAGTTATAATTTAAATTACCCTGGCTTCAAGACTATAATTTAGCAGTTTCTGGTATAAATTTACTAGAGATTCAGCACCCTGAATGCATAATACAGCATCCTTTCTTTAAAATCCATTTGTCTGCCTAAAAATCCATTCTGCTACCATGAAGAACAAACACAGTATTTGTTCTGTCCCTAAGATAATCACATTAGTCATCCCAACCTACACAAACCTTTTCTCTTTCCTCTTCTCCTTAGTCCTTGGCAAAGAATGATTTCTTACTCACTACATTGATATACAGACATAAAAGACTTATCACATTACCAAAACCCCTTACAGGTGATTCTTCATGTGCTTATGAGTAAAATACTAAATACAAACAAGAGGAGAAATTTCCAGATGGAAATCTTAATTTCTGCTAATTTCTTGTTCTGGTCAATTAGGAAAAATTTAGCAGGCTCAAGGATGAAGCAAGAATTTGTGATCTGAAGAAAAGATGGGCAAAATATTCTGCTTGAGGGTTTGGATAGATTTTAAACACATATGTTTGCATATCATAAGATAATTTCCAGGCACCAGGTCAGAATACCTTTCTAAATCACTGGGATTGCATTTGATATTGCAATGCTGGGAATAGTAAAAAAATAATTGTATAGTACTGAAACCATAAGAAAATACTGAATGCGCTTTATGCAGGAATCAATAGCCATAAATATCAACAATGTATATGCTACAACTACTGAGGCACATTAATTGGATAAGGAATGAAATGTAAAAAAGAATACCAAATCGGAACAGATTTCAACTTTTAGCTCAAAGGGACTAAGAAAAAAAAGAACAAAAGAAACTCAAGAAAGACAAAAGACCTCCAAGCATCTTTACAGAATAAGTTTTACTTCTTTATTTTACATATGTGAGTGACATTGTGGAATTATCTGCATAGATGAAATTGCAAAAGGAATTGCAAAAGGCTGTGAAGACCAACTGTTAAAAACATCAGTGTATGCCTAGGACCATTTGAGAGCTTTTTGGCAAGCTATTGTATTTCAACTTGTGGCTAACTAGAAAGAGCATGTACAGGTAAAATGATAAATTAAAATGGCAATTAAAACAAAGGGCTAATAATGGAAGGGGGTGGTGGTGGGGAATTAACAGAAAGAATCAAGAAAAGTCTGAAAGGAGATAGTAGCAATAGAGTGTGTGTGTGTGTGTGTGTGTGTGTGTGTATGGTGTGTGTGTAGGGGGTAATGATTTTGAAAGATTTCTGCAAACTTGAATTGTGAATGATGTTCCTTTCTATTTGAAAATGCAAACCAGGTAAAACATTTTAGACAAGTAGGCAGAGTCATATATTCTAAGTAGAAGCTATATGTTTTCTTGGTATTAATTTGGAACAGCAACAGTAGTACCTTATGATTACTTATTTATTTGCAATTTTACTGAGATACTCTAAATATATCACTGTGTTTACAATAGCTATAAATTGTATCTGCAATATAATTTCAGTATAATTCAAGTTTGCATGTGTGTGTGTGTGTTTCTGCTTTTCCTTGGAAGTTTAATCCCCAAGACACAGAAAATAAATGGAGCATTTGCTTTCATAATTTGAAACAATAATACAAAATAAACGAGGTGTTGATTAATCCATAATATTTGGTCTTCAATTAATCATGACCAATATAAGATAAGAATCTCCACAGGAAATCAAAAGAAGTATAAAACAGGATTAGAAGACAGCAGTTATTTATTTGGTAAATGCTGTGTTAAACAAAGTGTTATTTGCAGGCTTAGGTATTTATAATGAAGCACAGATTTAAACAAGAGCTGACCTATCACTGTAGTCTTGCTGAAACCACATGTAGTTAAGAATCTACCACTGCTTTAATCCTCTTTATAGAATGGACTACCTGTGTAAAATTGCTTTGTGGATTGAAAATTGGCATTATTCCATAATCTCAGTGGTAATTTTATGGGTAAGACAATTTCGACTAATGTCCTGATACCAGTTCCATCAGAAAAAACAGCAAATTTTTGTTGTCTTAAGGTGTACAGAACCAAGTTGTTAACGAGCTGTGGAATTCTAATATTGACCTTCTTTCCACTGAAGTCAGTTAGGGTTGCATATGGGTCAGAAAAAGAATCAGACACACATGTAGTACTCTGGAAAATCATACCATTCATCACTCATCTACTTAACTGTGCCCTAAGGTGTAATGAATAAGAGTCAAGATTACCTAAATTCTGCTTTAGTTTTTTACTCCACACCCACAATGAACTACACAAGATTTAGCTGTTTGTCTTGGTCTGCTGAACAGTCCTTGGTACTAACTAGAAACTTTGAATGTTACCACTGTTAGAAGCAGAGACTGTCTGTGAAGACATGCTATTGATTTAAAAAGTACAGTTACTTAGAAGAGACTGAGCTGAAAAGTAAAAGCACCGAAGAGAGTAAGTTCTGTTCTAAACCAGGACATAATGTTACATAAATCCATGTAGCAGAAATATGTCCAAATGCAAACACATGAAAAATTTGCATTTTAATAAGACACTTGTCAAAAGGCTTTCTTTCTGCACTACCTGTTCTTACAATCTAAAAGAACAATCTCTTACCAGCTGTTTCCTAATTAAGGTACATTTTTTTCTCTCTTCATCAATGGATGAAAGAGCCTGGTGGCATTTTTGGGTTTTATTTTGTTTTTCTTTGTTGTTGGGTTGTGGGGTTTTTTTGGGTGGGATTTTTGGTTATGTGTGGGTTTTATTTTTTTTTCCCTCAGGTGTGGAAGTTCAGTAATTTTTCCAGCCCGAGAAAACTTTTCCCTGTAGGATGTGATAACGGAATCTACCCATCACAAAAGAAGATTATAGATCTGTTTGCAAGCCCAGGATAGCCCTGTGACACACAGCTAAGCATTTTCACTGTACAAAAATAGAAGCCAGCCTCATTCTCTGGGGGAATAAACTAGGAAAATGCCCATTCTGCTACAGTATGAGGAAGATAAACTTTCTCCCATTCTATTCTTCATGCTAAGTTGGAGAAAGCACTCCTTGATATCTACAAGAGTTTGTGAGATCCAGTGGGCCCTAGGGTCCATTTTGCTTCTTGGCTTTGACTGTACAAATATTATCAAAATATTGTCTGCAGGCCAAATAATGACAAAACTCCAGTGCAGGAATAACTCTTTGTCTTCTGTTAAAGAAATTTCTGAACCCATGCACACAGCATCAACAAGAGAGCTGAAATAAGCTTTTATGATTTGTAAATACCAAATAATTCCAAGACAGTCTGAAGCAAAAAAAGTAAAAATAGTCTGTCTTCTTCCTTGGGAGGACTGAAGCAGAGATCTCTGAATGTGGTCTGTGCTTCTAGATTTGGACACATCTGCTAACAGTAACAACTGAAGTGGAGGTTTTCTATATTAACGATACAAATTGAGCTGCCTGAAGACAAGAAGGCAGTGAGTGTTCAGATTTTCCTCTTACTTATCTGAAATACTTCCTTTTACTTCACTAGAGATGTTCAGTGGTACAGTTCAAATGGCATTAAAATCCCATTGAAAGCAATAAGGAAAATCCTCCTTTTCTTTTACAATACAGACAAATCTAGCAAGAGTTATTTAAATGCTTTCTTTCCTCTTGTTCTGAACACTGGCCTCAAATAACACCAAAGGAAATCTTGTGTACAATTCAACTCAGTGAGAAAAAGTCAAGATATCAAACCTGACCTAAAGTGAAGGTTTAAACCAGTTTTTTTGTGGTGTTTAGAAATTATCCACTGTAACTGGTGATCAGCTCTGCTTGGGATATTAGCCTATTTTCCAACAACTCTAGATAGTGGAAAATATAAGTAGTCCTCATATTATATTTGTAGGAATACAAATTGAGCAAGGCTGGAATATTTATTTATTTATTTCTCTTGAAATCACATGCTGACATCTTGCAGTCTATTAAAATATACATATCTAAAAACCCCTAGCATGCTAGCATATTGCTAAGAGTAAGATTGAGAATATTCTGGGAAGCAAGGAAAGAAACATGTAGCATTTTTAGTATATGCTAGAAATGTCTGTAACTACACTGTGAAATGAGGTAAAAGATGTCTCAGTAAAATGAGGAGCTGAACGTGTTTCTTTGTTGAAAGTTTGACCAAAAAAACCCTGTATGTGCATGCAGGTCTCTTTCAGCAAGTAGATATGAGTAGGAATCCATACAAGAAAAAGAAACAAACTATATTTTTTGGATCTTTCTTCACAGTATTTTAAATTTACTGTTAGCTGTATAGCTTAGCCTTCCTTCTAAAACCTGGCAGCACTTTGTGCCTCACTGACTTCAATACATTGTCACATTTTCGTGTACCAGAATCTGTGCTCTTTCTCTCTTGTCATCTCTTTCATGGACCCAGGTGACTGGGTGTTCTTTGTCTACTCACACCAGGAGTTTAGCAGTTGGGCTTGAGTTTGAACTTCTTAAGAATTACTGGTCTCTCTTTTGGTTGTTGATTAGAAACAAAATGATCAAGACATTGAGGTAGAGCCAAAAAGGCACATAACAAAATATTGTTTATCAGAAATGAGAAGAGTTTTATCTGACCTACTGAACATTTCATCAGCGGCCTGTTTTTTGGGTTTGGATCATTACAAGCACATGTGCTTCTAGCCCTTTGGTCTAACACAGAGAAGATTTTTGTGCTCTCATGCCTCAGTTCTTGGGGCTTCCTACTTTTAAATTATGCTTCTTGAGAAAATTGTATTTAATACTCCTCTGTTTTCCAGACTTCCTTAGTTTTGGGATATTTGACTTCTGCTGTGTGTTAATGCGGGGGGGGGGGGGGGGGGGGAGATAGTGGTTACATTCCTAATACAGAGAGATTGGGCTGAAATTTGACCTGTATCTCAGAGCAGGGCCCAGAATACAATTCATGGGCTTAGCTACTCACTTCAGTTTTGGAACAGACTAAAGAGAACGTGTCACATGTTGTCTTTTGACTTCATGTATACCAAACTGACAAATATTTGGCAGATTATCAAATAATTGAAATTTGTTTTTCATGACAATTGAAACAAATCTCTGGGAAATGGTATAGCTAATGGTGAAATGAAGGGGAAAAATTGTGGGGAAATATGAGTCTGAAGGTTTCCCATTGTTAACTAATCCACAAAACTGGCAAAGTAGAGCCATTTTACTTGCTTAAGAATTTCTTGTATACATCCAGGACTGGAAAACGTGTTTTAACAGTGATATCATAACACTTATCAAGTCTGGCTGATTTCCAGAATCATTGTCTTTCCTCAATAGAAAAAGGAAGGTCAAGTGCTATCATTCCTGTATAACAGGACCTTGGGTGGTTTCTAGTAAATTACCTTTACTTTCTCTATAGTTGCTTGAAGGATATGACTTTTTTCTGGAAGATGTGGTGCTGGCCCGTATGGACCAACATATGGCTTTATGTGGAAAGGAAAAATACTTTCAGTTATGCTTGAAGATTTGCTTGCAGTTTCCAATAGAGCAAAATGTGTGGTTTATTTCAGATAGTAAGTCAAAAGCTATGTCTGTGTTAATTTTCTATTATTCAAAGCTTGTTCACTATAAATCTGTGATGCTCAAAACCTTTTTATTCCATGATAGTCCAAAATATTGGGGTTAAACATTCTGCTACTGTGACAAAGAGAACAAGGTCACTATTTTCTTTTTTATCTTGATATTTCTGACATATTATATGACTGTTTTTTTTTCAATACCCTGACCTGCTTTGCACTATTCCAAAGTAGGATTTGAAGTACTGGGGAGAGTAAGTTTAGATAGGTGTGCATGACCCTACAAAGTACTAAGCAAAATACAAAGTCAGGAGAAAATGTTTAGGTTCATTAAAAATATGAAACTAAACTGGGGATTTGTTTTGTGTCTTTCTCATGTTATTGAATAATGTTCAAACAAATTCTAGCTCAGACACTATGCAAAGAATTTCTAAACTTTAAAACAGATTTTGTATTTATCAAATGAAGCCAATACAAGCCCCTGCTCTTGGTGTTCTAACCCAGGGCTCAGTATCATTTGATAATTCACTTGTTTGACCTAAACAGTTTAACTGTTGCTGAAATTGATTTACTTCTACATAAATTTAAAATTACTTCACTTAAATCTAATTATATGGTTTCTATCAATTCAACTAGATCAGTTTAAGAATAGATTTTGTTAGATTGGTATAGCTCTAATACAGATATGCTCACAGATCTATGTGAAGTAGAAATTTGGGGAAAGTGATACTGAGAAACATGCTTTGCACTGAATTATAAGTCAGTTATATGTGTGTGTATATATATATATATATATAGAGAGAGATATTTCTTGTGAATTTCACCCTTGACTTGCATGAGATGATAAAGTGGATATTGGTTCAGATTAGAATTATATTTATGACTCTCTGCAATTCCAAGGGAAGGATTTAATTTCTGAATAAATCACTGATGTACTTTTAAAGACAGGGAATTGGATTGGTCCCTAGATGGTTTATAGAATTAATAAAAATTAAAATACATGTGAAATTACTAGCAAAATGACTTTACAAATGTCTAAAAAACAGAAGGTTGCCAAAGAATCTTCCAAGTTTACTGATCATCCTGTCAGAGATACATATTGCTCTACCTGGAGGGAGAAAAAGAAAAGAAAAAAAAAAAAAAAGAAATGCCTGTCAGTCTCAGTTCAGCACATTGATAAGAATATTATATAAAAGCCCTTAATCTAGATGAGAAGGGAAATTGCTCTCAGGAAAAGTCTGAAGAGTGTTCATATCCCTAGAGATAAAACATGCTTATTTGCATGTACACAATAGAAGATCCATCTTATCTCTCAACTAGGTATAGAAGGAGCCTTCAGATTTGTGGCTCTCCTAAGTCTTGGACTGATTCACCACAGGTTGACTATTGCACTATAAAATGATTTTTGGGTTAAAACATTTTATGAATGCAAAATTTTGAGTCCTAATAGAAAACTATTGAGAAGACATAAGAGAATGAATGAGATTGTTTACAAATCAAAATAACATTAGTATATGCCACAACCTTATGAAAGACACTAGAGTAATCTATATTTTTGTAGCATGCTCTTCATGTTAAAGTGGTTATATCAATCAAAATCATATCTCTGTATGCTTGAACTGCTCCTTCTCATGCCTGAAATTGTTTGGGATCATTCAAGCTTTAGGAGATCTGCTTTTTCTCATTTTCATGTAAGTAAAACCAGGATGAACAGAAATAATGGCAGAGCCCTATAATATTCACCCCATGCCCTTTCCCAGCTGACTACTTCCTTTGAAATCATTTGCAGTGCTGCTGGCTATGGCCTTTAAACAAACTCTGTAGAACAGGTGATGTCTACACTTCCTCAAGAGCTTCTTCCCTCTATGCTGCTTTTATTGAAAGAAAGATACAGGATAAATACAAAACAAGGGGAAAACAGGGAAAAATAGAGCTTTGCTTTGCACTTTAGAACCTGCAATTGCTTTGTGTTTATTTTTTGATGTAATTTTCTTACTTCACCTGGAAACAATTCTGCAGAAAGAAGAGCTAAATAAAATGTCAATAGTTCACAGAAACTGTCAGAAGCCAGTCTCTTCAAAATAGCTGCTGTCCAGTGCTTGGGATTGAAGCCTGTTGTGTGCATGGTTTGCATGTTTGAATGCCCTGCTGGCTCACAAGAGCACAGCAGCAGGCTGAGCAGGAGAATATGACATACAAAAGGGCACAAGCCAGACAGAGCTGCTTGGTCTAATTTTAAATTTAAAAGAACTGAAAAATTTTCCTTCAAATACATAGGTTTAGCTTCTGGAAGTATGAAAAATTCATCATATTTTAACAAGTTCTAAAAAAGTTTGCCATTTCTTAAGATGTCATTATTACTTTCAGTAGCAGTAGCATTAGACATCTGTGGATACAGGATATGTTTACAAAATATTGTAAAGATGAAGTACCTCACAGTGTATATCTGTACCTTGAATAATGGACACAGTCATTTGCAGATCTGCAATGGATTGATTTCCAGTTATTTGTATCTTTAGAAACATCTGCAGGGTTTATAATGTCTAATGATCTTTTGTAAAACAGTTACTTGAAAATATTTGGTATTATCAGGGAAAGACGTGCACAAAAACTTTTGCAGACTAATTAAAAACAACAATATCACACAAGTTCTGAACAATAAGTTACTTGCTTCTTGCTATTTTCTACCACCCTTGTGATAAAGAATTCAGTTGTGTAAATATTTTCAGTAGGCTTTTGACATTTTCCAGTTATGCAGGTCCTACATTTATAATATACTTTTAAAAGTTAATTCATACTACCCTTGAACAATGTACTATATAATTTTCTAAAGTAAGCTCTCAGAATAAAACTTTTCTATCTATGAAACTCTCTCAGCATTGCCTTTTTTGACCTCTGTTTCATAGAATCATAGAATCAGTCAGGGTTGGAAGGGACCACAAGGATCATCTAGTTCCAACCCCCTGCCATGGGCAGGGACACCCTACACTAGATCACGCTGGCCAGAGCCTCGTCCAGCCTGGTCTTAAACACCTCCAGGGACTAGATTGTTATGACGAAGTAGAACATAGGTAATGCTAATGATACTGGCTAGTATTCTTATCTGTTTAATTTTTGTTTGTTTGTTTATGCCAAGGAAAATGAATTTTTAAGCATTACAGAACAATAAAAATATGTATATGTACACACACACTTCCACACCACCTGCTTCATTGTCCCTACAATATATTATATGCATAAAATAGACATTTTAGTAAAACTCTTGATATACTTGTGCACATTATAACTGTTCATAATTCTGTGGTAATGGCAGAGATTAAAATCAGACCTTTCTTTCTCACAGGCTTCTGCAGGTTAAATAAAAAGCAATTAATTTACCTGTTGGTTGCTACTAGGCAAAGCGATACTATTTCTAAGATACATAATGAAGAACTAAGGTATTGTTCTTTCCTTCAAAGGAGAGCAGTGCCATACAAAAACCCCACCCTTACATGATCTTCCAACTGAGCAAAATCAAATTCTAATGAGAAAACGACAACACACTGACATCCTAAATCTTTGTTCTCACAGAAGTGCTGCATATCTTGAGTTTTCCAGCCTTTTACACCAACACTATTAAATTTCTGATTTCCTTGCACCAGGACAGGTGTTACATAAACTACTAAAAAAACTAAAATATAATTAAGTGAGGAAATATCTCCACTATAGGTTATGTGCTCAGCTCAGCTATTCACAATACAGCCCAGAGTATACAGAGAATACAGCCCAGATTCACAATCAAGCCCAGAGTAACACCTCACATAGACATTACTGAATATAACTTAAATTATTGATTCTGGTTGTTAAGTTCCAGAACCAAATATTGTCGGCAAAAACGTAGAGCAAAGTAAAATGGTTTCAAAATGGAGGTGATAATAGGAGCAGGAGTTAATACCTGAATGCCAAAGCATTTCTGTACGAGTTATAATAACTAAAAAAGGCAATATTTAAATATAGGAAATTAATAATTTGAGATTTAAGAAAAGCCCAAACATCTTAAGAAAGATGTGTACAATTAAGATTGTGATTTGACCTTAGTTCTGCTTTTTTATGGTGTCGCATAATAATATCATAGACATTACAGCATCTTCTCTTGTACTCTTATTTGATTTTCAATGGCGTATGTTATTCCCTCACGGAACAATACAGGGTGTCTCATCTACTAGTTTATTTCCCTAGGAATGATTTTGTTTAGAAATGCAGTACCAAGGGAGTGCTTCCTGAACTAATGTGTCAACACAAGCATTTTAAGATGTAGCTACTATTTTCTTAGTTGTCCATGAATAAAACTTCTCAGCATACAGAACCAGTTTCCTTTCCAGAATCTTTTTTATATGCAAACTATGTGAAGAGTAATCTCTGTGAAAGGTAATCCTCAAGGTCAGTTGATTGCATTAATTTTCTGTAGCAGCACAGAGATAATCACTTAAGAATTCACTATGTTCTTGTTTTTAAATGTGCTCACAGACACTAAATATAATGAATGCCAATACCTAGTTTTATGGCAGCCTACTTTCTAAGAGTGTTATTTGTGCAAATAATGCTAATAATTTGAGCTCTATGAAAAGTCAAAGGATTTTATTAATTCACAGGTAATACTACTCACAAAAAATACGGTGGGTTTGTTTCTTTCAAATTTTAATTTGTTCTAATTTGTGAACTAAATGATGAATTTTTGTGCAAATATTTAAAAGGTTCCATCCTCAAAGTGTGAATGGGGAATTTTAGGGAAGACCCAGTAAGTTCTGCAATAAAACCTGTACAATGAACTTTTTCTTTAGGAGTGAAGCAGTATTGCATCACTGTCTTTCAGTAGAAATCAAAATGTCAAACAAATAGGTAGTTCTTACTTATAATACTGTCACTTTATAACGAATTACATGTCTTCGCCTGGTGGTTTTGGGTCCATTTGTACATTTTGCTTGTTCAGTAATCTACCAAACATATTTTCTACAAGTTAAATCACCTGGTTTACTTTTGAGGCCACTTTTTCTCATTCCAAGCATGTTTTTATCTATACAATCATAGAATGGTTTCAGTTGAAGCAGACTTTAAAGATCACATAGTTCTAAACTCCCTACCATGGGGTAGTCACATAATATTTGAAAACATATAGTCTCAGGCCAAGGAATACACAGGGAGCAGCTGTTTAACTGTAGATTGTTTTGTATTCTCTTGTTGAAACACAAGTTTGCAAAGGAAAATACGATTTTATGCACCTTGGCTTTGAACTGTTCCATATCCTTGAAACAAGAAAACACAGGATTCACATTTATGGATGAATGCATGTACTCCTTTGATACCCTTGGGAAGAGTTTAAGCAAGTGAAAGAGATGTGTGAGTCTTGAGATAAATATCTATTTATTTTCCTGCTGCTCCAGTTCCTGCTACTTTGTCTTTCCCGTCATAGTTTTTGTCCCACAGAGCACAACATCACCCTTAAAAAACTGCATAGTTAATAGATAGTAGCACATGCCAATTTAAAATCAATCAGGTCTATGTCTGACCATGATCCCTTCCCTTCTACAGCCTGTCATGTGCAAAGGTTTAGTTAAATGATGGCATCAGCTGGCAGAAAATGAGGAACAAGTTTCTTTAACGATGAAACCGAAACCCTCGTTTAAAACAGAAGTTCCCTCTCTAGGTTAGAAAGTTTAGAACCTCTGCAATGGATGCAGCTCCACAAGAACATTAGCTGAAGAAGAATGACCTTTGGCAGCATACTCAGAGGAAATAGCCTCACAACAGGGACTCTTTCATTAATGATACATCACTGTCAAAGTACAGAAAGTGTTCAAGACGACATTCCTGTAAGCTTCCTTGTGTTCACAAAAGGCAGTATTAGTCATCTCTATTTTGTCTTTAATGTTGTGCCAGAATCAATGATGGTTCCTTCTTACAGGTGTTCCCACCTTCTCCTTGTGTTACAGCCATCTGAATTGATTCTGCTTGTAGGCTTCACAGAAGAAATGGTGCTTGAAAATACTGCCGTGGGTAGTCTGGATAGCCAAACAGGCAGGGAATTGCTGGCTACAAGGTAGGTACAAGGAAGAAGCTGT
The DNA here is from genome assembly GCA_033816785.1 of Picus viridis. Lineage (NCBI taxonomy): Eukaryota > Metazoa > Chordata > Aves > Piciformes > Picidae > Picus > Picus viridis. The sequence continues at coordinate 20,495,938 of CM066567.1, read as the reverse complement.
GTAAGGAAATAGTAGAGAGTGACAAAAAAAAAAAAAAAAAAAAAAAAAAAAAGAAGCTGAATCAAACCCAAGACAGCTGTTTTTCACAAAAGGTCAAGAGAAACAGAGTATTCATCCAAGACCTGCATACACATGCCCACTGTGTTTCATGCCTGCATTTTTATCTACATTTCCTGTATCATGACTAAGTATTTTAATAAGCTGCCAAAATCTGAGTTTTACTCACACTTTGAATGAAGATTTGGCCTTTACCTATCTTGGTTTTCAAAATAGGATGCATTGACCCACTGTTTGAATCCTCATTTTCCAATAGTCATTTGGTATGTGTTTTATACTAATATCTGACAAATTCTTGCAAATACCGATGCATGATTCCAACTTGTATAAATACATGTAAGGCACATAAATACATTCCTGGCATTCATTTCTATTAAGCAGGGATAGATTTTTCAGAGGACTACATAGATGCCTTATTTGTACTGCCTGAGGTTGTAGATGCTCCCACATAATACAAAAGGTTTGCAGTCTCACAGGTCAATATGCACCCATATGGAAGCTGAAATAAGTAAGCAGAATAAATCAGTTTTTTAAACCCAAATTTTTTCACTTTTTGTTAATACAAAGAGTTAATTCGCTGAAGTTTTTGTCAAAATGAAATTGAAATAAATGATTTTGGATTTTGTATTACATTTCCATGTTATCGTAGTAGAGACAGTTTGGGTGAGAAATGGCAACTGGTCAAGAAAAGCTGCAACATGAAGCTGGATTTTGCACCCAATTAATTAAAACTGGAACTGGTAGCAGATATGGTCAAACAGTAAGTCCAGATAAAGAGAAGGCTGGCATGGTAGTCTTCTTGGGGTCACTGGCCTTCCAGAGCCCAAAATGTCTGTGTCCATGAACATGCTGAAGCTGTGCCAGGGTAAAGTTTTCATGAGTACTGTCTTTAACCTCTGTAGAGCCCGTACAGCTGTCATTGTCAGAATTTAGAAAGTGCCTAACAATGCACAGGACTGCAGGAACTGAAAGAAAAGGCTCATGATTCTATGATTAGGTCTCTCAAATGTCATAGACACTGAACTTTTTATAACAGATAATGTCCCTTCTTTTCTTAAGAATATTACAGAAATTAAATAATGTTTATGAAACAAGTATATAAAAAGAAGCTTTTTCTGAATCAAAACACAATTCTGCAATCAGCGGGGTTTGGACACTGCAGAGTAAATGGGCTATGAAACCTCTAAGCAAACAAAGAGGAGAAAACAAAATATTGACTATTTGCTCATTAAAGGAGCAGATATTCTGTGAAGTGAATGTAAGGGGAGTTCTGAGAAAATTACAGTTTACCATTCTGCAGTTTAGGTCTGTATCTGCAGCCAAATTAAGCTGTACAAACAAATTAGGCATATGGTATTTTCTGATTGGCATGCACTTTTAATTAGAAAGTGTATTTCAGCTAGCTGATATACAGTTGTACAGCAGTCTACCACTTAAAATACCTATTTTGGAGCTTCCACAAGGAAGAAATTGTTTGAAACAGTAATTCCTGGACTTCTGATTTTCCTATAGTCATGTCTGACTTGATATTTATATTGTTTGACTGCCTGCCTGTGTGGCGAGGTATTCTCTGATCAGAATAAGTCTGAAGACTGCAGATAGAATAGAAGCTATAATAGGCCCTGAAGTTCATCTCCTGGAAATATATGCATTTTGCAAATATGCATATATTTCCAATATATGCAAATTGCTCTATTGACAGTTCTTAAACTTGAGAAAACAGAAAGAGGTCTTGGTTCTGATGATTAATTTTTACATTAAAAGAAAAAGAAACATACAGCAGCTACCAAACACAGCAAAGAGTTCACACTTTATGTAACTAACAGAACAAACCTTAAACCCATGTATTTTTAATGATTGAAGTATTTTACAACTTAATAATGAAAGTCAATTTTTTAGTAGAGTACAGGGGTGCTAAAAGTGCTTTCCCCCTGCAAACCCTAAAGTGCCAAGATGGAAGAAGTTTTAGGAAGAAGTTCTATACAGAGAGAGTGATTGCCCATTGGAATGGGCTGCCCGGGGAGGTGGTGGAGTCACCATCATTGGAGGTGTTCAGGAGGAGACCTGATGGGGTGCTTGGTGCCATGGTTTAATTGATTAGATGAGTTGGATTGGTTGATAGGTTGGACGCGATGATCTTGGAGGTCTCTTCCAACATGGTTTATTCTAGTCTATTCTAAACGGATAGCAAGAAATTGCTTGGACTTGCATCTTTCCTTTCTTAGACAGACACTTGCAGAAGCCATTACCTTGAGGACAAGGAAAACAATGTTTCTTTTGAAAAGTTAGAGTGAGATAAACAGAGAAATGAAGGCATGTAATTCATGGGTGACTGTTTAATGCTCTCTCCTTATACTTTATACAGCTATATGCAGTATGTGAAATTTCTATTCCTGTGAATAATATTTGGTTTGGGTTTTGGTTGGTTGGCTGGTTTTTGTTTGCTTGTTTGGGGTTTTGTTTGTTTGTTTGTTTTACATGAGGCAGCCATGAGAGCTCCAGTCCATCACATGCAGAGGACACCCCACACTAGATCAGGCTGGCCAGAGGCTCAGCCAGCCTGGTCTTAAACACCTCCAGGGAAGGGGCCCCAACCACCTCCCTGGACAACCCATTCCAGGGCTTCACCACTCTCATGGTGAAGAACCTCCTCCTCACGTCCAGCCTGAATCTCCCCACCTCCAGCTTCATTCCATTCCCCCCAGTGCTATCACTACCTGAGATCCTGAGAAGTCCCTCCCCAGCCTTCCTGTAGGCCCCCTTCAGATACTGGAAGGCCACAATGAGGTCACCTCAGAGCCTTCTCTTCTCCAGACTGAACAGCCCCAACTCTCTCAGTCTGTCCTTGTAGGAGAGGTGCTCCAGTCCTCTGATCATCCTCACGGCCCTTCTCTGGACACCTTCCAGCACTTCGATATCCCTCTTGTAATAGGGCCTCCAGAATTGGGCGCAGTACTCCAGGTGGGGTCTCCCTTGACCTGCTGGCCACACTTCTCTTGATGCAGCCCAGGATCTGATTGGCCTTCCAGGCTGCAAGTGCACACTGAGAGCTCATGTTGAGCTTCTTGTCCACCAGCACTCCCAAGTCTATCTCCTCAGGGCTGATCTCCAGCCAGTCCCTGCCCAGCCTGTATTTGTTCCTGGCATTGCCTTGACCCAGATGCAGGACCCTGCACTTGGTCTCATTGAACCTCATGAGGTTGGCTTGTGCCCACCTCTCCAGCCTGTCAAGGTCCCTCTGGGTGGCATCCCTTCCCTCTGCACCACACAGCTTGGTGTCATCAGCAAACTTGCTGAGGGTGCACTCAATGCCACTGTCCATGTCACCCACAAATATGTTGAACAAGACAGGTCCCAGGACTGATCCCTGAGGAACTCCACATTTTTATTTTTATAATCCCGGAATACTTGATGTGTCATATTGCACATTTGATATATTTCTTAGCTGTTCTTTTGCAGATGAAAAGTAGTACTTTGATTACTTGTAGTTATTAATATCACATTTTATTAACTAAAATGGATAGAGGATGGATTTCAGAAGAACTGCATCACAGAAAAGTCACCCTCAAAGGACTATTTCTCAGGCAGATATGCATCTGCCAGGAAGACGGTCACTGGCTCAAATACCTCCAGGGGTAGAAACTGCTGACACCAAGAGGCAGCTCACCATGTCCAAGGGTCTCTGAGAGAAAAAGCTGAAATGGTCTGCCTAAGGGACAGATAATTACTGACGAAATAATATCCTTTATTGCTAAATGTTTCTCTCTGCCCTCGGGGAAAGTTGACACCAGGGGTGTGTCAGAGATAAATGGTTGTTAAGATCTGCCTGCAGAGGGATTTAACATGTGGAGGTCAATCTCGAGCAAGTGATTTTAAGATGAGGTGATTTTTTTTATTTCCCTTTTGAGAAGGCCATTGAGCAAGTTGATATCTGAAGAGATGCCCTGTTTCTCTTTGCTAACTCAGCATGAACATTGCTTTATTACATGATTAAGTGCAGTCATTTTCCTCACATTTAAGGACAGCTCACATCAAAGATAGCAGTGTGAAAAATTAATTTCCTTCTCTGGTAACTTAAGCTGCTACATAAAAAATAATAATCAAGACCTGAATTATAGAAAACTTTCAATACACAAGTGAAAATAAATTGATGAAATATCTTTGCTAACAAAATATGCAGTTTATTACAACACTGGGTACTGCGTTGCTTTTCCTTGAAAAGAAGGTGGCTCTCTATATTTTGTATCAGCATATTTCTATCTTGCATTAAATTTTGTCCATAAATTATTTATACTGTGCCTCATGAAGAGAGAAGTATACACTAGAAACAAGCTATGGGTGTATATATATAAAGGAAATATGTGTGTATTCATGCTGTTAAAGTAAAAGACGTGTAACACAGCAAAATGAGGATGTGAGTTTTCTGCATAATTAGTCAAAGAAAAAAGTAATAATTGTTTTCTTGTTTTCTTTTTTTATCCAAATTGTATATTTTTAAAATTATTATTATTATTTGCTTTCTATAATTTGTAAAATAAGCAGAAAGTGTTGATTCTTAATCTTGTACCTAATTCAAGTCTCCAACTATTTTTGAAGCTTCTTTAAGAGCAGGCTCAAAGTAAATTAAAAAACAAATTAGAAGTTATGTAATTAATATATTAGTTTGATTTTAAGTTTTACTTAAGTGATTTTCTAAGAATCTTCATCCTTTAGGTGTCTTTGGAGGGTTCATTTCAGTGCTACTTGAATAGGAAGGCACTAACATAAAAAACCTCTGGATACTGTGTTTGAAATACTACAGCATTCAGAGTTGTGATTTGACTTTACTGGGGACAGGATTTCAACTCTGTGTTTAAAAAAAATGTATTTATTTATTTGTCTCAGAAGTTAGAAAACCTTCTTCCATGTATGATCTATATGTTTCCATGGGAATTGAATATTTCTGAGCTTTGAACTGCAGGAAAGATAGGTACAGCACGAAGAAGGATACTTCTTTTCAGACATCTGTCGAATGTGGTCTGTCTCTGAACGCTTCATGTTTTAACTATTGATTTAATTTGTCTCTCATGTTGTTTTGTAATGATTCAAAGCAAATGAGTGCCTTGTGTTTTGGTACATCACCCCAACGTACCACTTAGGAAATTCCCCATTTTTAGATCCCCAGATTCAAAGATTTGTTATTTTAGAACATTTCTAGTTATTATTAAGGTTATTGCTGATGGCAGAAAATACTGCCAGGCAATTACAACTCACTCTCAACAATGTTGCAGTACATAGAACAGTTTCTTGAAGACTATAGAAAGAAAATGCATACTAGTTCACTTAAAGCATGCCAAAAGGGATGTAAATTGAACTAGTAAGTTAAAGACAAGATCCTCTTTCTACACTTCTATGTAGAAGACCACTAGAACACAAATAATTTTATGATATGTAATTCAAAAAGTATTAATGTAATTTCTAAGATCAGTTTAACTCTTTGACCTTTTTCATGCATATGCATACAATCAGGAAACAAAGGAAGAATGGACAACTTAAAATTCATGGTCTGAAATACAGCCTCTATGCACTGACAGCAAGCAATTAAAAAATCCTGCAACCTTAAGTTTGCTGGTGATCATATGCATCTCCAGGGACAAACATGAGTTGAAGACTACACAATGAACATATTCTGTCTTCAGGTCACATACTTTCTGATATTCTATTACTACCTTTGCTACAGGTTTTAACCACCTTTTCTTTTAAGTGGCACAGAGAGACTGTGCAAGAGTTTGATCACCAAATATACACAGATGACTTGAGAAGTCTGTGAAGTCTACGGTGGTTAATCATAGGAATCACCTGATTTGTGATTATCACATAAATAATATGTGAGTACAAGCATATTTTTCAAACTATGACATAATAGCATATCAAAACCGTATTTCTGAGTATGGTTTCATAGCAATAAATACATACTTTATCCTAATTATGTTGTACTATTATACTGGGGGTCCATGCACAGGCACTGTCAGTCGGAGTTTCCAGCTGGCCTCTGTGAGGGGTCACCCCATGCTGGACACATCCAGTTCCATCTGGCAGCAGCTGACTCACTGCAGGGCATAGCTGAGTCCAACAGCCATGGTCACACCTCTCTGGTAAGTTTTAGGAAAGGGCAAATTACCCTTTAAAAACAGTTATGGGCTGACTATAACCCCTCATTCTCCATCCCTCTTGCACAGCACAGGGACGGGAAGGAAGCAAAGGAGATGAGGAAGGAGTGAAGCTGAGCCTGAGAAAATGCATCTATGGAGATATTTTAGGTTTTGTTCTTGATTCTCACTATCTAAATCTATTTTAATTTTTTTTTCCAGTTAAGTCTGTTTTGTCTGTTATGTTAATTTTTAAGTGATCTCTCTGTCTTTATCTTGACCCACAACCTTTTCCTCATTTTCTTACTCTGTCCCATTGAGCAGGCAACCCACCACAATTAACTTCTGCCTTCTTTTAAAATCTTCTGCTTTCTTTTAAAATCTAAAGGATATTTCAAAATATTATCCTTCACTTATACCATTTACCTGTGTGAAATAATCCAAAAGAACCAAAGAATTTAACTAAATATGGATAATATCAGTCATCTGTGATCAGTTTTGTTACATGACAAGAATGATGTTTGGAGGTTTTTATGATTATAAACAAACAAACAAACAAAACCCCCCAAAACCTAAAAACCAACCAAGGTAAAATCACTCACCTCCTGTTGTTGTAGAGATGTTTGATTGACCCCAAGCACAACCTCCCTCCCCTAGTCATAACCCCAAAATCAGAAATACTGTGTTTGTCTTTTTCTTGGCAAACTGACATGAGTTAGATCAAGTCTGCAGCAATGTGATCCTTCTGTGGAAGGAACCGGGAAAATCAAGGTAAACACTGAGCCTCCAAATGTGCTCCTTTTGCTGCACTTTCTTACCATTCTAATCTACCTGGCTACTGCGTGGTGGAAGCATTTTGGATTAACAAAAAATTTTGCAGCTACCAGCTTGGGAGTTGTCTGGCTGGCTCCTTTTCCTGTTCCAAGGTACAGCTTCTTGCATTCTCATTTCTCTCTCACATAAAAATTTCCTTCCTCCCTTTCCCAGAATGTCCTTCTTAAAAAGCCTGTACCCATTCACCATAGCACTCCAGTATTGTGAGCTATCCCACCGCATCTATGCTGCTAATGAGGTTATAGCCCTGCAGCTGTACATAGGCCTTTAATTCCTCCTTTATTAATACTGCATGTGTTAGTGAACAGATACTTGAGAGAGGCACCTGCTCAAGACAATTTCCCATAGTACTGTCCTTTTATTGATTATGAACTCAGTCTTCTATTCATCACCCTGCACCCTTTGTTTTCCAGCCTTGTTCACCGTTCCCTCATTTGACTGAAGGTTGTCGTCTCCACTGTTTAAAACTCTCCTCACCACCTTGGCAAATCACCTGGCAAAGATGCTTTTGCACCACATAGCCAGGTGGATATCATCCCTGCTTAACAGTCTTCAGTCCTTGAAAAGGGCTCCATACTCATAAAAATTATTTTGTTTCCAAGTGCTTTTACTGCATAACTTGTAGTACAAAATAAAGCATCTGCAAAATTATTAGCCTAAATGGTTTTTACTTCCAGCTGAGAGAATCTGCAGCAACAGGTGATGTGTTTTCATTTTCTGTTTTCACTTCTGTCCAGGATGAGAAAGAAACCATCCCCATTATTTAACAGTATCCAGACACATTTCTTTAGGTATTCCAAAGAGTTTAGCATCTGAAAGGAAGTTTTTCTAGAAGCATAATAGCTTGATGAAAAAGTTCATCGAAATGCACTAGGGCAGACTGGAATTTTCACACCACTTCACTGTAAATGATTCTACTGTACTTGACTACCCTCATTTTCTTTTTATGTAGCATAGCCTTTTCAACTAATCCACACATAACAGCCAAGCAGTTGGAGACTCCTAACATCAGTGGCAGAGCTGATTTGGCATGTCACATTGCTGAACCTAACTAAATCACTGAGCTGTGCAACAGGGAAATGAAGCCTTCCTCAACATTTTCAACAGCATGTCGTTTTAGTGACAGCCACTATGAAAGGGCCAAGGAGCCCACTGTGACAGATGTAAGAAGAAGCAACATCTCTGATGTGAGGACTCAGGAGAAGACACGATGACAGAGAAGACAAAGACTGAGGTCAGATCTAAATCTATTAGCTTTCTTCACTTGTTTCTTACCTTGAGGGCTTAGTAGTCTGTACACCTTATTGTGGTTGGCAAGAGAACTACATGAATTTAGTCTGCTAACCCATTTGGGATCCTTCTATCTGTGTTAAAATGAAGAGATATATAATAATTGAAATTATTATGAGCAATTTAGATTAAGAATCTAAAATTAAGACAAGACATAAATCCAAGAAACAGCCACTTACTCCTCAGCAAAATATAGATTAATCACTACTTAAGAATGAAAACATTTCCCAGTTGGTTTGTCCACTCAAGATGACTTCAAGGTTGTTGTGACGCTATTCAGGCAGAAAATTAGAAGGCCAAAGTTCAAAGAGAAGTTAATCTGGCTTAAACTGTTAAAGATAACAAGAAATGCTTCTGCAAATACATTGGCAACAAAAGGAGAATCCTTTATCGAATGCACGGAGCAACATAATGGTAAAGGATGAGGAAAAGGCAGAGGTACTCAGTACTTTCTTTGCTTCAGTTTGCTTTAGTAGTAAGACCAGTTGTTCACTGGATACACAGCCCTCTGATCTGGAAGATAGGGATGGGAAGCAGAATGAAGTCCCCATAACCCAAGAGGAGATGGTTAGCAACTTGTTCACTGTCTATAGGCTTGGATGAGATCTAGCCAAGTCTACTAAGGGATCTGGTGGAATGATTCTATGATTGGCCCTTAGCAAATTAAAATTGCAGCAATTGATTTAGCTTCTTTCCAGACAGACAATAAACAGTCTGCCTAAACCACACTCATGCTCATTTCAACATTGATTGAAGAGAAGCACAGTGCTGAGTTAGCACCACTCCTGTGTAAAGGGAAGACCTACACAGAGAATATAAATCACATTGGATTTGCACAGAATTCTAGAGCAATATGACCAAATCCAGAGACTGAACTCCCACAGCTCTCACTTGTCACTCATTCCTTTTCTGAAGTTTCTCTTCTCTGCTCTGAGATGGTTACAAATACATCCATAAGGCAGAAAATTCCTCTATCAAATTATAAAAAATAGAGGGGGAAAAAAATCTAACTTCTCATGTGGCTACCCCGGCCAAGCATACTGAAAGAATTTGTGAGAGAACTGAGATGAAATGTAATTCAGACTTCATCCTCTCATCAAAAATAATTAGATGCTGCTTATTCTCATTTAACAGTGCTACAAAAACATTAATCTTCAAGTCTTCACCTAGAATAAATCCTAACTCCATAGAGTGATCCACTTTTGAGCTCCCATTTGTTAAACTGAAAACTTTATGAGAAATTACAAGCAGCTGTAAGTTCATTCGCATCTGATGTCACGCACAGAATTTCAGTTAATGTTTTATTACCTTCTTCTCCTTCTCATCTAAATATTTATTTTACAAAAGAGGAGAAATATATTATTAATTTATAAATTAATTAGTTAAATGAGGATCCTTCAGGGCTGAAAATCTGTTCATTAAGAACTACTGACCTTGTGAAGAACCCAGTGTCCCATAATACCAGAAACTTGTGGGGTTCATAAGAGAATTGTATTTGCTGACAGACTGTGGGCCCTTATGGGCAAGGAATACTTTAGTTTCAACTGGTTTTATTACAAGTAAGTTCTGTGGAGCTATGAGTGAAATCATTGATTTTTTTTAATAGGTAACAGTACAAATGAGTCTGTAATTTCCATTTGCTTGTATGTCTGAGATATTTTTCATGAAGATATATTTTATCCTGCAGACTTGTAACTGTACTGATTATAATTCATTAAGTCAGCACATATGGCCAGATTCATATTACACAAAAAATAACTGAAGAGAATGTGTTCATCATCAATACGGAATTTGAAGAGAGGGTGAGTATTGCCATTATCAGAGTACTAGCTAAATAGTTATGAAATGATGGCATTAGAAGTTCTGATTAAGAAAGAAAATTATTAATAAAATTCAACATATACAAAGGTAATGAAAAAAAAATATTCATTTCTAATGGTTATGAAATACAAAGATATGAATATTAACTCTCCTGCCTACAAAGCAGAGCTTCCAAATATATTTATTCAGATCCCATATTTATTTAGAGACTCCTGATGAATTCACATTTTATGTTTCTAAGCTTATACACCTCATATTCCTGTAGAATATAACACTGTTATCAGACTGTATTACAAATGTAACATGATTATTCAAGCTGACAATGGCAAAAATAATGATCATTAGATTACTCCAGTATCCTTGCCTAAAATTCCTAATAAGATTTTAAACGGTACCGAGAGACTAATTCTTGCAGTAAAATTGAGGGCAGAGCCAGAAGTTACACTGACAATGAAAAATAAAAAAATTACATTGCAAGGGAAAACTTAAATTAATTTGAGGAGAAATTGAATGCCTGTGCAAGAGAGATCACATATTGCTGCGAGTCAAAACCAAACTGTCCTGAAACTATTAAGCACTAGCAAAATGAAGGTTGTAATAACTTAAAGGCACCCTTCAGAAATTAGTCACTATAAAGAGTTGTGTAACTTTGTACTTTTGTACAAAATTGTGGGAAAAGCTCCCTGCATTACTTCTGCATTTCACCTTTATCTATACAATATATAGTGAATACCTGCTCCTTAGTTTGATCTGTTTCACTCATGTTAATTACAAAAACCTTAGCCTGAAGCCAGGAACTTTTTTGTTTTTTTTTTTTTCCTTCTATGCTAGTTTAGCACGACCCTTTCCCTACAACACAGAAGTGAGGGAAAGTTAAACACACACAAAAAACCCAACCCTGAACCCAAGAGTTCAGATAAAGAGTTGGGATAAAAAGAGTTTAATATAAATGAGACAACATAATGCACAATTACCCTAGCCTATATGCAGAAGAAGCACAGCAAATAGCATCAGCAAGGAGAAGCCAGTGAGATTTACCCCAAGCCAGGGAGCTAAACGCAACCCCCCATACGCCCCGACATCTAGTTGCAGGTGTTGCTGCTCACTGTAGGGCACCTGGACAAGATGACTTTTGGGGGTACTTTCCACTCTGTGAATCTGTGAATCTGCTCATATTTCATTATAAAACTGGATAGATAAAATCATTCTGAAGCTGCAGAATTTCTTAGTATAATATAAAGTATATATTTTCCTAACTGGGAGAGGATACAGATATATACAGAAACCAAAGATGAGAAACAGATTGGTGCTTTTTCAATGAAGATTTCAAAAGCTTTCTTTCTGACTGATGTGGTCATAAGCAAATAATGTATAAGTAGACAATGTTTATGATTAGGTTCAACTTTTTAAAATAAAAAATACTAAAAAGAGTTTAAACACAAAAGTTTATGAAAAAAGTCCCACTTTTAATTATAACTCATTTTACAATACATAAATCATAAATCAGTTGATAAATTGAATGGAGAAAGATCTTTCTTAAATAAATGGCATGAAAAATGAAAAATAACAGGAAGTAGAAAGATTTATGAGCCAAGCAAGAGTGAATGAACAGTAGATCTAGCAGGGTAACAATGGATTTCCCATCCCACACACTTTTTCAAGTAAGGACTTTACAGTGGGATTGGAATTCGGATTTTACTGCCCATACATAATACATTTATCATTTTAAGACTGGAATGTCTTTTATAAACACAGATTAGTGACAATGTGGTAATATTCAGGTCGTCTACCTTTACCAAGTGATGTATGCTTTTGTGAATGAGATCAGATTAAGACCCATTAAATTCAGATTTAGGAAAAGGATAAATGATTTTTGTCTGGATTCACCTCTCACTTGAGCCTTGCTCATTAATTGTAAAGCAGTAGTGATTAGAGGCTTCCAGCATGCTGAGCATGATACCACATGCATACATAGTAGGAAACCACACCTGTTCCAGTGAGCTTGTTACTCAAAGGAGTAACTAATTAGATACAAACATCTTCAATTTATTATTTCTTCAATGTTACTGATGAAATTAGAGGGCAGAAATGCATGGAATTCACAGGGAAAGCACACACATACACTCATAATTGTGTCATTCCCAGTCAAAAAGCTGGTCAGGCCAAAAACTCCTTGGAAATTTAATCTTCCCCGCAAAGGCAGTGTCCAACAGCTTTGTTTTGACCACCACAGGAAAAGAAATTCCATGGTTACTTCTGTCCTCTCTCTGCTGGCTGAATCCTCTTTGAGGGCAGCTGACTCTGCTCATCATGTTCAGGCTGTGGTTAGGCTGTGGTGCCTTTTTTTCCCTTTTTTATTTCTTTTTAATTTGTGTATTCAAACTTCTTTTTTGTTCTCCCCCAAATTAGACCAGTCCTGACCAGTTCTCATTAATTCTTCCTTCTTCAAACTGAGCAGCTACAAGATTTACTGGCAAAAATTTCAGTGGCAACAAGATGTGCAATGGGAGATGACTTACTGCTGCAGTGGTTAAGGCAATTGTTCAAGCACATGAAGCAGTACAGAAGCTGACCTGAGAGAAGATCCTGGAAGATTGCTTGATTTTTAAGTCTAGTATCACAGTGCACAAGTGACATTGAAAAGAGAAAGTTGCAGCAGACTTTTAATACACACATTAGTGACAAGTGGGAAATGTGAAGAAGTAAATATTTGGAGAACAGTCTGTGGCTCTTTTCCATGAGAAGTGGGAAAAAAATAATCTTTCTCCCTTTCTTTTATTAAGCTTTTTTTTCATTTAGAAACAACATAAAAGATGTCCCTTACATATTGTGTGCCAAAACTTTCATACATATCTAAAAGAATGTTCACAAAAATTATTTAAGAGAAAAGCAGAGATCTCTAAAGACTTCACGAAATAGTTGAAAACAAAGAAATCTCATAAGTGGTCCTTGTTGAGCTCTTCTTTTACAGTGCTGCTTTTCCTATTACATTGTATTTTATTTTATTTAATCAAAATTATTGTTATATATTGAAAAAGCCATATTTCAATTTAATCTTCATGAAGCATGATTTACTTGATAGCAGAATCTATGAAATTATTGTATTTAGAGCAATTAAAGTCAAATGTGAGTTATAGTTTGAAAACAAAGAAGCTGGGAAGGCTTTTAGAATTTGATTGTAAAAAACAGTGAATACTAATCACCGTATATCTTGAATACTAGCTAACTCCTAACTAAGGGAGATAAAGTCCATTCACAAAATGCTGGAATGAATGAACATGGAGCCCTAGCTTTTCAACTTGCTGATCAATTGTTTCAGCAAATAAAGAGACTACTAGAACATTTTCTTATTGCTGAATCAAACCGCAGGCCTTGAAAGACATATATAAAAGTTGAAAGAGGAGAATTAAGCTATTATGTAAATCTTTGTTGCCTCAATACCTATAGAAATGAAAAAAAAAGTAAAAATCATATTATAAGTCTGTAAGAATAAATATGTTTTTCTGCAGATAGTGTTAATTTCATAAAGACATTTTGATGCACAGAATGGTTGCCATAAATTTTTATAGTAACATAAACTGATGCCAAACCATCCCAAAAGCCATACAATTTTCCTCCTGTAGTTGTATTTGAAAGCCAAATTCATCCCACTATCCAAGAAGATTAAAGGTTATGGTTTTAAATTTCTTTGGGGTAACTATAGTTTTTATTCAATGGACTATTCAGAGTAGAATAGAGGAGTCAAAGAGGTACTCCATTTTCTTCAGATTGCATGTCTATGCAAAAAGTATACAAACTCATTATGACACAAAGAAATATGGTAGGTAAGACCATGGTTCTGTAATAATTAAGTTGTATATTTAAAACAAGATAATATGTTGGCTTTAAGTGACTCTGTTTTGGGTTGGGGTTTTTTGTTTGTTTGTGGTTTTGTTGTCATTATTTGTTTGTTTGTTTTCCTGCTTTTTTATCTGGTCCCCTTTTATAAAACATATAAACCTTCCTGAAGTAGAAATGAGAATCTAGGACTCACCACACTACAGTTGAATATGTGCCCTCATTATTTTTCTTACACCCCAGACCTTGATTCTTCTCTGCATAGTAATAAAGCATTCACAGGAAAAATAAATGGTCCATCCTGAACTCTTCTACCATCTCCAACCAGATTGTCTTGAAATGTGATAGACCCAATGGTCTCATCATTTTAAATTGATGCACAAAAATGCTCCCCTGAAGGTTATTGCTCTGTTTAGGCTCCAGGGGCAGACAGGCAGTCAGCGGGAGGCAGAACATCCAGATCATTCTGGGCAGGTATGCAATAACCAATTGGAAGCATTTAGGAATGCTTTTTCAGGCCAAAGGTTGGCTAGCTTGAATTGTTAGCATCAGTGTAGGAAGTCCACCAATGTCTTGCTTTAAGTAGTTAAGAATATTTTCAGACTTATGCTTGAATAGAGCCTGATACACTACTTCGACACATATTTTTTAGGACCTTCTGTTCACTGATTCTATTGCAGTGAATATAATGTTTCCTAAGAAATCTGCTTATGGAGCTTGAGTACACCTAGGAATTGTTCAGACACAATACATGAGCACTATTAAGACTCCTGGCTAATGTATGCGGCATATTAGACCAGCCCAAAGAAAAGACAAACCTTTAGAAATGTCAACCAGAGACAGAATATTCTTGTTCACATTATATATTGCTGGATAAAAATTATGGCATTTAATCATAAAGCATAAGATTTTAAAGATATGTTAAATCTGGACCAGTACTTTGTATCAGCACTTCAGAAAGAAAATTCATCAAAAACATCTGAGGAAATCGATGAAGATCTCAATCACAATGTTAATCACAGTGTAATTATCATTGCTCAGACTGACATAAGAATAATCATTAGATAGATATTAAACTGCAGTCTTTTGTCTCCAAAATCTAATAAGGATTATGTTTGATCAATATGCAAAGCCATTATCCAGTTTGACAAGACTATTTTCTCTCCTATTTAGTTACAGAAGCAAAAGGTTTTCTGCATCCTCATCAAAGTAGCAACAACAAAAAGCTTTACATCTTTAATTAACTTGAAGGAAGAAAGAACACAGTGACAAAGCTACTCTAAGCAAAAGAGTTAAAGAGGAAAGATTTAAAATATGAATATATTTCCTGCAACAAAGACATTTAGTTCTCACTTAAAGACCTCCCAAAATAAGCTCTTCCAATGCTTTTAGTGTTAAAAATGCAAAATTATTTTCAGTACATACTTATTTTCAGTTTTTAATAACTGGATCGCAATATCAAATTTTCTCTGTTATGTTTAATATCCATCAGATATCAAAAACTTTCCCCATGTAGATTCTGAACCACTCAGTACCAGACGTCAGAGATGGGAGACAATTCAAGATATTGAGCTGTCTGAATGTAGACATATAAGTACCTACTATAGTTAATGGCTATCAAAGCAAGAGTTAAGAGATATAAAAGAGCAATTCAATTGACTGGACACAAGAACTAGTTTTCAGTAGACTCAAGTGTTGACGTCTGCATATAGGCAATGCAGTCAATGGAGCCTAGAGAACAATTCTGATCTGTAAAGTAAACATTAAGTGCTCTATACTGTTGCCTAAAGAAAACCAGTGCCACTTGGGACAACTTACAAACTGAAATAGTGTGACACAGCCAGATATGGCATGGTACCTAGAGGAAAGCTGCAGTCAGATTCAGGCTAGATGAGATAATTTCAAGCATTTAAATGTCATTAGATCCTTACTATTATGTGGCTAACTCATTCATAGTGTTGCTGCACTCTGATGTTCACAGTGTTTGTTAAAAGGCAAGAAAATTTGTTAGGATATTGGTATAGTGTAATGCTTGCACAGAGAATCAGATCTCCTGTTACATGCGACTGGCTCATCACATACCTAATTCATCACTGTTGATGTGTGTAAAAAGTGTGCAAAAGAAGGTATTTAGTACCTCAGCCTTTTCCTCATCTTCAGTTACAATGTTCCCCTCCAGGTCCAATAAGGAGTGGAGGTTCTTCTTGCCCCCCTTTTCAGCATTAATATATTCATAAACATGCTTTTTATTGTCTTTCACAGAAGTGGCCGGCTTAAGTTCTAACTGGGCTTTTTCCTCTCTAATTTTTCTCCAACATGATCTAATAACATCTTTAAATGTATCTTGAGTTGTATGTCTTCTAACTATCTTAGAAGCTCCAGATTTACTTTATTGGATTATTAAACTAACAATATGTTTTCATAATGTTAACAGTGGCAAAAAACACTTTCTAAATTAACATGACTCATATAATTTCTGAAACACAAATGCTCCAAGAAAAACAAAGCCTATCAATAGATTTCAAATTATCAGATATTCAATTAAAATCTACTTTTGCAACTGTTTTCCTAAACACTAATTATGTAACATTTTCTAGCCATAGACTGTGTATGTATATTACATGAGAACTGAAGAGCAGACTAATTACTCTGAATGTGCATATTAAGACCTTTGTTCTTGCCCCCACTGAATTCAATGGGAATTTTGCCATTAGCTTCAATAAAAGCAGGTTGAGGTTTTAGATGGTTGACATAGAACATATTTTAAAGCCACCTGTGCAAATACAACCACTGAGCCACCTTCTGTTGCTACTGTTCTACAGAATTTTTAGTCTCCAGTGGTATATTACCATCACCTAAGAGCATTGATTAAACTCATCAGCTGCAACATCTTTACCTAGAATAACACTTTTGACTCATAATCTCTTTTAGAAAAAAGAGCTCTGAGTAAATGATTTTGTTTTGTGTTTTTCATGTTTTTTCTCCAGCAATGTCTTCCATGAGAAAAATCACATTTACAATGAAAAATTCAGATAAAAAAAAAAAAATAATGAATGTGATGGTATAAAAATATATCTGCTAAAAAGCATTTTATGAAAATGAGGGAACATTTATTTTCTGTTTGTCCACATTTATTTTATAATTGTACCAAGAAGACTCCAAATATTGAGGTGAGACTCTCCTGTTTATGAAGGGATGACAGCTGTCCATGTGTGGCTTTTAGCTATGAAAATAAAAAAAACCCCACCACTTATATGTTCCAAGTATTTAAATGTAGATAGTGTTTTGTTTATGATTGTTGTAATTAATTAGAGAAATATGTTTTCACTTGTTGTTGCAATGAAATGAAAGTTTTACTAGTACGCCATTAACTCCAAGAGGTTTATTCCACCATTCAATCATCTGGTTTTTATTTTGGGCTGTTTTACTACCCTCTTTTGCAACAAAAAGCATCTATTCTGTTACAAGAATGTTATATTATTGTACTGTAAGTGATGGGAAGAACTGTAGAAGAATTTGGAAACTGCACAGCTCCAGTTTATAATCCCAAAGAGTTTTTACATAGTTTTGATGCCAGGGTTCATAGCCCAAGATTAGGGATGGGGGATGGTGTTAGTTGTTATTTTTGGTATTGATTTGGGACTGTAGCCATAATATATTGGTATTATGACAGTGGAAATTATTAAAGAGTTTTAACAGAGTGGAATTCACAAATCTCAGACTTTAGCTAACCTTAAAAAAAAGCCCTGAGTGATGAAATACGCTGGATTTTAAGTAGGTCTTTTTCAGATTTCTTGGTACATGTCACACTTCAGATAAAGATACTGTACTATAGCATACGTATTTTAAGTGCATAGTTCATTTCTACCCCACTCATGGCTACTTATTGCCTCTCCAAAGAACACATACATTATATATACTGAAAAATAATACTGAGAGCACTTAGTTGAGGATTTTGTTTCTGGTTGGTTGGTTTGTTTGTTTGTTTAAACCTATTCAGCTGCTGCAAACACAGTAGCAAAATACAAGTCTTTGCTGAAAATGTTGATCTATAAATAGGTGATAGGTATCTGTTGACATGGGAGAATATAATTGCATCAACTATATTTTGCCCTATAATTTGCTAAAGATAAAACATTTTACAACTGTCAGACTAAGTAACTATGTAATCTATACGCAGACAATGCTCAGTTCAATGCTAAGGGGAATTTAGGAAAGGCAGTCAAAATAGAGAGCACAAACATTGACTAAGGATGTTCATAAATTATAATTAATGATTTGTAAATTTTCTCTGCACCATGGAACACTGAATATGTAAGGTGTTCCTATTCAACAACTACTTCTATGGTTTGTTTATCATTTATTAGAGAGAAGTTCCAGCAAAGGTAGTATGGTCCATACCTCTGCAAGCTGATACAGAATTGGGGCCACTTGTTTCAATGAAATCTTTCAATTAAATTTGGCCTTGTGTACTAATGTTTTTCTTGGTAATTTTTTCATCCAGTACTGTGTGTTGTAAAAACAACAACAACAACAACAACAACAACAAAACCCAAACAACAACAACAACCAATACAAACCAGAAAACTGAGAAAAAAACATCAGGTGTGACATCAGCTGTACCTTCTTCCATGTATAAATTATATACTTACATACAGATATGAGCAAAGTCGTAAACTTTAAAAGCCCTTGAAGAAAAGTTAGACACAAAATGGAACATGAGTGCTGTATACCAAATATTCAGGCCCTGAACTTCTGCTATGCAAAATTCTGTTAGGCTCCTTTGCATTGTGATATATATAACAAGCAAACACAAATGGAGTTAAAAATGATCCTATTAAATGAGAGGCCACTTAACTCAGACAATAAAACATGGTTAGCAGCAGTCTACTGGCTTCTTAATATTTTAACTCAGGCCTGGCCTTGGAACTTACTGATAATTGCCATGTGCAGCCATGGGACAGTTTCACATGTGACTGCAAAACTACAAAATCTAAGACAAGGCTCAGGAGGATTCTTTCCTGGAGGTTTCTCTATGGTGACTTGTTTTGCTGTACCTTAATGCCAGTTCTGTAGTTGTATGGTCTAATCATACATGTTACAGATCTAACAAAAATGAGGAATCACAGTGTAATAAACCTGTGGGCCAAAGTGGAAAGAAAGGCTAAACACGCTTTTAAGGAAAACACATGAAAATAACTCAAAGCAGATCCATTACTAAGTCAAAGGAATCTGTGCCATCAATGTAGATACATCATCATGTATCTTGTGGTGAAGAATAATACATGCTGATGGCTCATCCCTGAATTTTCTTCTTATTCTTTCTTGTCATTTTTCTTAAGGAAGATTAACTTCATCAACCTTAGCACCTAGAGGGGCAGTGAAAGTTTGAGCACAAAGAGGCTGACATTTTCTTTTCTACAAGAATTGTTATTATTATAAATGAAAACTGCCAATACCAGGCAATTCATAAAAGTCAATTTTATTCGTGGTCATTGATGTAAAACACAAAAAATTTATTTGAGAACAAAGACTAAATCTCAGATATCTCCTCACCTGTAGGTTCTCCGGTCTGATGAAACTTATGTTCATTTGTGCAGACAGCACACATCTTCAACATTTGGCATTGCAGGTGCATAAATCCATACAAGGAAACTCAGCATGTGGTACTTGGGGGACAAGCCACAGACTAACATTTAGGTTTCGTTCCGTCACAATACAGTGAAGCCAGACTGCTCACAAATGGTTTAGCAAAATCCCAGAACTAGCTGTGCCCTCAGTGACAAGTACATTCCCACAGGGTCTAGACACAACAGGGACCACACACAGCACAACAGAGCTGTGACACAATCGGGAGCAAAGAAGATGCTAACTAAGCTGGAGATCAGTCTGTAATGTAGGTCCAAGGTCTATCCAGGAGAAAGGCCTGGGCAGGGCAGATCAGGCTATGGTGCATGTACCAGGGTATGTACAGGAGATGAGCTACTTACAAAAGTCTGTTCAGGGAGCTGGAGCCATGTACGCCTACATCACTGAGGGAGGGACTGCTGGCCCCAGGCTGAGCTAACAGAGGTCCCTGTGCCCCTGGGTTGGTGTGAAGAGTCTCAGACATGGCTGTGCAAGAATAACAAGCTCCTTAGGGGAACTAAATTCTCAAATGGGGGTCTTAAGGCATTATGTAAGCCCCATTAGGCAGGAGTCTTTGTAGCTGGGATCTACTGTTTCCTGCACAAATAATCTAATTTCTAAGCAAAGGCAGAAAAGGGAAAACAATACTTTGCTGAGCAGAGAGGTATTAGGATGGCATTCTTGGATTTAGCCGACAGAAATCCACCTCACTTCACTGATGGCTTCTGTATTTTACTGAAAGTAAGGAGGCAATTTTTAACATTGCTTCCCTGTTCTGCAACACCCAAGATCAGAAAACCTAAGCCATTTTTAAATCCTCTGGAATTATTCAGGGAAGCAATATGGTTAGAACTTGAACTGATTTATGACATTCCCTAAACATTTATTTCTTCAGGGGACCACTGCTGGGGATAATATCAGACTGGGTTTCTACTGAGGAAATTACACAGGAGAAAATTGTTTGTAAACTAGCATGTATGAAATGTCACCAAGAAAAGGCATACAGGGAAATGTTATTAACACAAAAGATTTCCTCAGCTTTAAATAAAACATAAATGGGGATTCCTTTACATTGTATTGTATGCCTTTACCTAACCCACTTTTTCACCTCTGGAGAGGATGTAAGAGAGACTTCCCTGTTGGAAAATAAGAAGTGCTGTCAAGTCACAAAATTTTATTTCTAATGTAAAGTTATTGTTATGTACAAACCACGGTAGTTTGTTTACAACCATTGGCATTTTGAACATACAAAGGACTACTGGCAGAGTAAGTTTCTTGGTAATGAAGTATTTTATGATGGAATGTAATCAAACAACATGGTGTCATCACTTGACTCTATTCTGTCAAATTAAGCAGCCTTCTTTTACAGAGGGCAGCCAGCTTGTGAAATGTACATTCCTAGTGTCAATGCACAGAAAAATGGAACTGGATGACCCTTCAGCATTTTCAACTAGTGATATCCTCAAGTAAATCAGAGCACTGAAGGTGTCTCTATCTATGTTGCTTAAGACTCTGTAAAGCACCATTCCACAGTCAGAAGTACTGGAAGATATGTCCTCTTGCAAATGCACTAAAAGAGAAGGACTTTAATACTTACTTAATTTAAAAGTTACTTTATTCCCTTCCTTTTCCTTTTATTCCCTTCTTCCACTGTTACCTTTTTTCAGTTAGTTTTTGTGTATGCATTGTGAGGACACGGCATCAGTACTATAATGACTACAGAATTCAACATGTAGTGATAAGCTTCTTTTAAAAATGTCAATTAAAAATAAATTAGAAACTATTATCTATTATTAATAGAGTGTGTAAGAAATGTTTTACAGTGATTCTCCCTCTTTCATCCTCTGAATTAATAACCATTCTGTGGTTTCCACAGGGTGTGTAGCATTCACAAGTATGAAAACAAGACTAGTTTTAGGGCTCACACGAGCACTCTCAGGCTCATCTGTAAACGAGATGAGTTCATAAAGACAAGTCACATGCACAAATTCTAGTTGGAGGTGGCAGAGCACAAGCAATTTTATAAAATGCAAACAATCACTGCTTAATCAGACTACTTAAATTCAGGTGTAAACTAGACGTGTAAACTTGAGACAAGTATTTTCTCATGCTATTTTACATCTTAGACTGTGTACCTGAAAGAGAGTTCAGGCAAAAAAGAATTGAAATATACTGACAGAACATCTCTTTGTAGTATCACACACAAAAAAATCCTAATTAACTGTTCTTTGTACTGCTTTGTCAGTTAGGGACAATTCTTTGTCTTGTGTTTTTCAGTGTACTCAGAAGCTAAAACCTAAGTGTGAGAACAGATTCTACCATACAGTGTGCTGCACAGTTAGATAGTTCATGACTTGGGCTTAAGTACCATAGAGACAAAAGCAGGATTTTAGTGACTCTGCTGTTCAAGAAGACCTGAAATATCCCACAGGTAGAATCATAGAATCATTAAGGTTGGAAAAAGCCTCTAAAATCATCAACTGTCAACACAATGCTACAATGAGCACTAAACCGTATCTCAAAGTGCCATATCTACATGTTTTTGAATGCCTCCAGGGACAGTGACTCCATTACTGTCCCTGGACAACCTATTCCACTGCCTGGCAACTTTTTATGTAAAGAATTTTTCCTAATATCCAACCTCAACTTCCACTGGCACAATTTCAAGCCATTTCCTATCACTTGTTACTTGGGAGAAGAGACCAACACTTGCCTCACTGCAACTTCATTTCATGTAGTTGTAGAAACCAATCTCCGCTCAGCCTTCTCCAGATCTCTCCACTGGCAACAGTAAAGATAACAAAGATCTGATAAGTTACAGTGAAGATCAGATTAGATCATCAATTTACATCCTTTACAAACAGAACAGTGGTTCACTAAACATGAATATAGAGGTTGCTTGCATGCCAATTTCCCTCTTCATTCTGCTGTTTCTGGTTAAAGTTAGAAAACTCTGGAGTCATTTTGGTTCTGTGGGCTGGAAACAAATCATTATACTCAGGTTTAATGGGATGTTTACAAGAAGGAATTACTGGTGAAGAATACCTTAACTTAAAAATTGTAGCCCTGCTGTAATAGCTATGCAATTTCTTCTTTCCACCCCTTTCCACTGATGTTTCTTAGTGCATTTGCAGTTCTGCCTCCTGGACCTGCATTCTGAAGACATGATATAGAAAAGTCTGCCCTTCTTTATTATTAGAATGATCTTTACCAAGAGTTAGCTTTATAAGAATTAGGATGTTTGTAAAGTACGTTGAAATAAAAACCATTATGTTTGTTAGCCAGATTCTATTTCTTTGGGCCAAGTTATAAAGCTTTATGCCTTTAAAATTAATTTATAGATTTCATTATTTACTTAGAGGCAACCAAAATTGTTAAGGTTTTATGAAACATGATAGCAAGCCCCAGGACTGGTGGCTTCTAACCACGGACACATATGTGAGTTTACAAATCACAGAAAAATACTGTTCAAGAAATTCAGTCAGTCAGTGAAAATCGTATTATTTGTATTATTAAGATTAATGACATTATGCAGAAAGACTTTTTTCATTTGTCTGAAAATTCACAAATTAATTAGTAATCAATGAAAAGAAGAGACGGCTTCAAGGAGACTCTAGAAATTAATTTCTAATCAGAGAAGATGAATGAATGCTTCAATAAAAGAAGAGAGAAAAAGATGAATGCTCTGAGATACCAATAAACTCACCTCTTCAAAACTGGTATGGTGGCTGATTCCAGCAGGTTACTAGTTTCATAGTTCTGATTTTCAATGAAGAGTCCTTTCATGAATTCTTCTGCTTCCTTCCTTCCTTCCTCAGTGAAGGCCAGAATCTTTTTATGGCATTTTTTTGGGCAGGTGGATCACGTTTCTCTCATTTTCATTGCATACAGTAGATAGTATATGTGGTGGATTGAAATTACCCCTCAACATAAAATTGCCAGACCAGCTCAGTTGAAAGCAAATGAAGCTGTATTAAGAAGCAAAACTACAATCTAAAATATGAAATGCAATGAATATGTAGAAAATATACAATATTTACATATATGTACAATATAAACAGCACAAGAACCCCCTGGACAAAACCAGGGGGTTACCAACAGCTTCCCCCACCCTGGTCCCTTCCCTCCCCCTGTACATAGGACAAGAGAAGAAAGAAGCAAAGAGTAGTTTGTTAGTACTTAACTACAACAAGAATACATTCAAGGTCAGCAAACTAGCAGAAGCACCAGAGCTAGTATCTGCAGAGAGAAGGAAGCCGAAAAGAGAGCAAGTTAGTTTATACAAACTGACTTTGTTAGCTATCTCTCCAATGGGATTATTTAGACCTTGTCAGTATTTTTGTTTTTACATCCAATGGCAATTTATTTACATTCTACTACTTTCTGTTCAAGATATGTGGAAAATTTTCTAGGTACAGCCTAAAACTACCACACTATGACCGTTACTCTCTAACATGTCATTGGCCTGTAACACTGGCTTGACATTGCCTGGCTCTACCTTGAAGTATCATGTGGAGTCATGCATGGTTATGTAGCTGGAGAACTTAAATGGCCAAAGTCTAGAGATGCAAAATAGGAATCTCTCATCCCATTGTCACTTCACCTGTCCACCATGGACGCTACTGCTTGCCACATTTACCTTTGTTATAAACCCGTTGGCACAGACTAGCAACTCATACTAGAGAAAAATTAAACTCTCAGTATATAGCTAATTCTAAACAATACATTATAAAAACATAGGCATTATTTTTAAGACATACTTTCCATAGCTCTGTGTGATAAATTTCCTCATAGCAGCCATATTGCAAGTATCTTGGACACTCCTTCCCTTTTACATATGTGAATTTTCCTCTTGTATAATCAGTCAGTGGCTAGATCACTCACTGGCAGAACAATATCAGGAAGACTGACCTCAGCTCTCTCTCCTCCTAAGGATGTCATTCCTTCAAATGTCTGCCACAGAGTGTCCTCAGCAGACAATAATCCTTTTACCACAATACTTTTTCTTCCTCCTGATGAAACTGCTCCATTGTGCAATAAATAATTGTAAATTGTTTGAAAGGATAAGGAAAGAGAATAAAAAAGTGAATTGACAAAATAAGGAATAAAGAGAAAGGAATATGGCTCTTCAGTCAGTCAACTAGGACACTGAATTTTTGCTGCTGTGATTACCTCAGCTTCAAAGATAGACAAGGAATCAAACTTTTTGATCTTCCTTTCTCCAGTCTTCACCAAATACCTGGTGCTGGTTTCTCATGACAAGCTATTGAGGTAGATCAAACCAGGCTCTGACTAAGAAGTTGTTGTTAATAATAATAATAATAATAATAATAATAATAATAATAATAATAATAATAATAATAATATAATATCATCACTAGTATATAGAGTGAATGAATTATTACTGCCAAGTTCTTTAATAAATTTGTGAAGTACTTTGAATTTTCTAATTTATGTAAGATACTTCATAATAAAATGAGAACTGTCTGATATAAATTCCCAGTTGAAAACCAAAAAGCATAGGTAGGTAGGTAGATAGATGGTTTACGTTACAACTATGTAAATATTAATTTATTGAACAAATTAATAATTACAAATGGACACCTTCGTGTTAGGGCCTGAGGAAAAGCCTTGCATATCCAGTGTCAGAGGAATTGCTCAAGAACAATTTATCCTTGTGGAAATGATTACCTCTATAAAATTAATTAGCTGCAGAAGTGTTGGCTGCATGAGGTAGAACCACCCAAGGGCAATGTAGCATTCACAATTCAGTGTCATTCATACATGTCCATCTCAGTTGTTTCTAACTTTTCCAAAAAATGTTTTATGGCCTTAAGTAGGTGCTTTATTAATGCTAAACAATTTGTCAAGCTATCATAGTGATGCTAGTTGTTCTGAGCATAGCTAGGAATGCTGTTTCCCAAGGCCATTTAAAAACCATTCCAGAGAGGCCTGTTGTAAATGTTTATCAAGTGTTCCAGGTCTTTCACAGCTAGCTAGAAGTCCTTCATATATAAAAGAAGGACAACCGGAGTACAAAGAGAATATATGGTCATATATTCACTCTGATTATGGAAAAACTGGTGTTGAAATAATAACTATTAAGACTTTCCAATGCAGACACCATAAGAAAATAAATAAAACAAATCTACCCTTACCAATTCATATTGGGCAAGAACTTGCCTTAGGTTATACATAATGCAGTAGCAGTTTTCTCCAACGAGGAGAGGAGAGGTTCGGAGAGGTTCGGAGAGGAGAGGTTCGGAGAGGTTCGGAGAGGAGAGGTTCGGAGAGGAGAGGTTCGGAGAGGAGAGGAGAGGAGAGGTTCGGAGAGGAGAGGAGAGGTTCGGAGAGGAGAGGAGAGGTTCGGAGAGGAGAGGAGAGGAGAGGTTCGGAGAGGAGAGGAGAGGTTCGGAGAGGAGAGGAGAGGTTCGGAGAGGAGAGGTTCGGAGAGGAGAGGTTCGGAGAGGAGAGGTTCGGAGAGGTTCGGAGAGGAGAGGAGAGGTTCGGAGAGGAGAGGAGAGGTTCGGAGAGGAGAGGAGAGGTTCGGAGAGGTTCGGAGAGGAGAGGTTCGGAGAGGTTCGGAGAGGTTCGGAGAGGAGAGGAGAGGAGAGGAGAGGAGAGGAGAGGAGAGGAGAGGAGAGGGAGAGTTGAAGAGAAGGCAAGAGAAAGGCAAGGCAAGGCAAGGCAAGGCAAGGCAAGGCAAGGCAAGGCAAGGCAAGGCAAGGCAAGGCAAGGCAAGGCAAGGCAAGGCAAGGCAAGGCAAGGCAAGGCAAGGCAAGGCAAGAAAAGAAAAGAAAAGAAAAGAAAAGAAAAGAAAAGAAAAGAAAAGAAAAGAAAAGAAAAGAAAAGAAAAGAAAAGAAAAGAAAAGAAAAAAAGAAAAGAAAAAGAAAAGAAAAGAAAAGAAAAGAAAAGAAAAGAAAAGAAAAGAAAAGAAAAGAAAAGAAAAGAAAAGAAAAGAAAAGAAAAGAAAAGAAAAGAAAAGAAAAGAAAAGAAAAGAAAAGAAAAGAAAAGAAAAGAAAAGAAAAGAAAAGAAAAGAAAAGAAAAGAAAAGAAAAAGAAAAGAAAAGAAAAGAAAAGAAAAGAAAAAAGAAAAGATAGAAGAAAAGAGAAAAGAAAATCAAAGAAAAAAATAGAAGAAAAGAGAAGAGAGAAAAGGTTAAGTCTAAATGAATATAGTAGTTATATAGACGAGTGGCTTACTAAAATATCCTGATTGCACATTTCTTTTGTGGAGCTGATGTCGTACTTCACATCGAAATACTGCTATACGTTGTCATGGTAACAGAGTGCTTTTTCCTGTGGCTGTTTTCACCATCCATATGGCTGGTTTCATGTGGTTTTGGGCTTCAATGGAAATGCTTTTCTATAGTACCTTCTGCCTTTTTATAGCTTTCATAATATTTGTCATAAGACAGATTTTCAACTACACGTTTGTGAAGCACTGGGATCCAAATAGGATCTTCTAAACACTTGACTTACAAATTTTGATATATTGTCTTTGCAGATAATTTCTTCTGAATTACACTTAAAACCTACTACCCCTTTCTCCAAAGTGATCAATGAATAAACGAGCTGGTTGGGACAGTAGTGGCTGCTAATTTGTTATTTTTTTTATCAGAGTGGTTCAAGAACGGCTCACTGTCCATCAGCTGTCCATCAGTGTCCATTGGCTTAGACAGCTTGAGCCTTCCTCTGCACTGACAGTAAAAAAATGTGGTAACCACTGAACTCCCTTATTAAGTATTACAAAGAAGTTTTGAATATGATAATCCCCTCTAATGATAGAATAGGCATGTTGAAAACTAAGCTTTATGCAAACATATACAAGAGAATACTGCATGTGAAGCACAGGCTGGACGGGAAGAGAACCTCATCACTTTACAAACAAGGTATGTCTGAAATGAATCCCTCTATAAATTATTTTGCATTTAACAATCAGATTCTCATGTATGCTCAACCTGTTAGTGATCCTGCAACAGATACAGCAATACAGACTTCTGATCTGACAGTCAAGAGTAAATTTTTCTGGTCAGTGGAAGTAAATACAAACACGTAATATGTATGAGGAAAAAGATACTATTTTTTCATAATAATCTAATATTTGGAAAATTTAGGAAGTAAAAGATTTTTCTTCTACAGCCTCTAAATCTGAGAAGGCTCAATAGTGATGACAAATGATTCCAGAAAAATGTCCTATCTATTAAGTCAATGGCACAGAGACATCTGAGGAGGAGGGCAAGATGCTCTTTATCTCTCCTGTTGAAATCATACAGTGGAAAATTAACGGCACCTGAGACAGACAAGAACAGGAGGGGGTGTCAGAGAGCTGGAGTGACAAAAACAAAGAAAACTGGAGAACCCTAACTCTGGAGTCCAGCAAAGTATTCCAGATGCCCTCTTTTTGGAGACAGATGTTGCCTGACTTACATATTTTGAATTCAGTTCTCATATGACTAATTTATATGACATGTTCCACAATGTACTTGTGGATCTACCTTACCTTTGAATTATTCTCCTGGACTTGAGTGCTAAAAGGCATGTTAATGTCATTGTTATGCCAGTTCTCCGTTTCATTTCTGCATCCAAAGTTATAGAATCATAGAATCAATAAGGTTGGAAATGACCTCAAGGATCATCAAGTCCAACCTGTCACCCAGCACCTCATGACTACTAAATCATGGCACCAAGTGCCACGTCCAATTCCCTCTTGAACACCTCCAGGGATGGCAACTCCACCAGCTCCCTGGGCAGCACATTCCAATGACTAACAACTCACTCTGTGAAGAACTTTCTCCTCACCTCGAGCCTAAACTTCCCCTGGCACAGCTTGAGACTGTGTCCTCTTGTTATGGTGCTGGTTGCCTGGGAGAAGAGACCAACCCCCTTCTGGCTACAACCACTCTTCAGGTATTTGTAGACAGCAATAAAGTCTCCCTGAGCCTCTTCTCCAGGATAAACAATCCCAGATCCCTCAGCCTCTCCTCACAGGGCTTGTGCTCGAGGCCTCTCCCCAGCTTTGTTGCCCTTCTCTGGACATGTTTAAGTGTCTCAATGTCCTTCTTAAATTGAGGGGCCCACACAGTACTCAAGGTATGGCCTAACCAGTGCCGACCCATTCAGACGGCCTTGTCCTTTTCTTTATCTCGAATGAAGATCCATTACTTTCAATGAGGCTTCTAGAACAGCATAAAGCATTGGTGTGAATAGAAATTGCAGGTATCATCACTCTGAGAAATCACTAATTAATTCAGTATCTGAAAAAAAGCAACTGAACAAACAACTTTTATTTTGGCACATTTGAAGATGTTATCCTGCAGCTTAAAATTTTGACTTACAAAAGATAACTTCTGTTCACCAATCCTGATTACAACCATGAAAGAAGTATATATTGGTTAACTGTCTGTCACTATACTGTATTCTCTTGTGTTGTTCTTATAAAGAAACAAGAATTGTGTCGGTGCAGAGGAGATCAATAAGAAGTCTGTTATCAATCTACTGGCAAACTTTGAAGTTAGGAAAAAGGAGAACTATATTGCTTTCAAACATCCTTGACAGTTTAACAAAGATGTAGCAAAGACAGAGAAAGAGATGGGGAGGAGTTGTAATGACTGCCCTTGGTAGCAAAGAAAAGAAGAATGACTCAGGTGCTGAGGAGTTACATGAACCACATAGTTTCATCCTTCAGAGGTTGAAAAGTTCAGGGCTATTAGCTTTTTCTTCCACTGACAATGAACAAAAGAACAAAGCAAGAAACAGAGTATCTGTCCAAACAGACTTTCCACATTTCTTGGACTAACAGCTTTATTTTCATCTAAGAAAGCACGAAATAATGGAGAAAGGAGTCATGAAACATGCAATTTTTAGCCTTGAAAGAGAGCTTTGTTAAGCCTTTAAAATGCTTGATCTATTTAACATAAAGCACATAGATAGCAAAACATACCTTAATGTGATATAAAGTTAAACATGTATTTTTCTCATGTAATATTTTATCATGCATTACTAAGCAATTCCTTGCAAGAGTGATTTTTTTTCAGGGGGCAGAGCTGACTTCACTGCTAGAATTTAATCCATTTAACCCATTTTAACATAAATAATATTTGTTTTTTTAAATCTAGTAATTATCTGATTAAAATAACGAGGCAGCTAAGCAGAATATAGGGGCCCCCAAAGCATTTTACTCTCTCTTACATTGTGCCTCCTCCATGGGTTATTACTAGATGTCTGGAATTGCATATGTGCTGTTCTGACCACAATATCATGCTGAGATTAGCAGCATTGTAGGTCTTTTTTTCCCTCAGGAAAAGACTTTTGGCTCCAGTATCTTAAGAGTTCCTGCATGTTTTTAAGCAAAGACACAGCTTATATCTCTTGTGCTCTCCCCTTGGCTCCATAAGAAAAGTCTGAAGAAGCAGTAAGCTCAGGATCTGTGGTAGTTTCCTCACTTTGAAAGAACATTCACTTTTAGCTTTGCATTTTGCTATCATTATGAATTGTTAATCTAACTCCATAAACATGTAAAATATTAGACCTTGGAAAATGAGGTTGTATTTCTAGTCTTAATGTTTACAGAGAGGGAGGTAAGAATGAGTGTGTGAGCAGGTATTTTTCAGGTTTATTGCTCCATGTGGGGGAGCTGTTTCTCTGTGGTTCTTTGCTATCAGTGAAGCTCCATTTTGGCCATTGGTATCAGTGATAATCAGAAGTACAGATGAGGTGAAAAGAGCTACTGTGGCTGAAAAGTCGAAATTGGAAACAATTAAGGGCTAACCTTGGAGATATATGTTAGATGATTTGGGGGATGAGTGGAATAGATAAACTACCAATTTCAAGGTAGGAAGAAGGAAGACTTGAGTATCAATCAAAGGAAGGAATCAAAGATTTGGAGTTGTAGCTTGACTGCTGCTCAAGGAGCTGTCCTGAAGGAGAGGAGGAGAAGCACTGTCAAGGAGATTACTAGGCATGTGAAAGCCCAGAGCAAAAGGAGGTCTCAAAGGGATGTGCCTGTGTGGAGCTGCAGAAGGAAAAGATGGATTTAGTCTAACAGATGTGTTAAGTTATCCACTTACTTCCTCGCAGTAAAATACAGTAAAATCGGGAGGCTGCAAACCATAGGCTGAGAAGAAAACAACTGCCTTATCCTTTTACTAAACAAATGACTAATGCATTAAAGAAAAACCAAACAAAAAAAAAAAACCCAAAACAAAAACCCCACCAACCATCAAACAGCCAGAAACCTCCCACAAACAAGCAAAAAAATAACATCTCACATCTTCTACAAAAATTTCAAACCCAAACAGAAGACTATGTAGCTATAGGGATAAATACAGTTTAACCAGACAACCAATAAGTTCTGTGTCTCCATAAATGTAAGCTGAATATGCATGAATTGGCCTTTTTATTAATAGAGAGTAGAAATTAATTTGCTTGATTAACATTTCTTTCCTCTGTCCTACTGCTTCTCTCCCCCAGCTTCTGAAAAACTAATGCATAAATACTCCTTTCTTTAACATGTAATTTCCCATCTCTTGCTAAGGCCTTCAAAATTAGTTCTACAGATACTCAGTAAGAAAGCAGGTCATTAATTTACCACTGAATTATAGCAAAAGGCACAGATAGCATGTCTTCCACCCCTCCATTGCAGCAACATGAAAGCAAACTGGTTTACTCACTACCAGAGGTCACATGGGGACGAGCTGTGACCTGTATTTTTCACTGGTTAATGGAGGGGGAAGAAAAAAAAGGCAAACAATGACACTTAGTATTTCCCTCACACTACCTTAGAATCACAGTTCCGTGATTGCTTGTGCTGCAGTGAATCCCATAACAAATGGAAGATTATGCAGCAGCCTGAGTTGTATGTGCTTAAAAAAACACCACCAATGAACTATACTAGCAATCTATTATTGTCACATACCAAAATGAAGTGCATGATTGGTATTACACTACAATTGCACAACTACCTATTCTCCTTACAAGTTCTCACTGCACATTGTAAACGAGTCTGACTGTGACTCAATGGCATTGCCTACATTAAAATCTAACTTCCTTTGGAAAATGGTTTACTTCATTTACAGCTACATTTCACAATGTAAATGTTGCATTCAGGACAGCAAATGTCCAGTTGCTTTTAATGTATACTTTTTAAAAATGAAATATTCTATTTAATTTTATAATCTGCTACCACCATCTGCTCTTACTTTAACTCTTAAGAATTAAGTTATTTTCTCATACTTAGAGATTTAATATTGTAAAAGTTCAAATTAATTAGAATGGAAGGAGCTCACCAAACTTTAGGTTTATTTAGTTTTCTCTTTAGGCATGATTTTAGCTTCTATAATTCCCTAAGTCTTTATATCCTTAGAGCAACTGTTGAGGGAAGTTAATCCACAAGCCGCTTAGGATACATTTTAAAACACAGCGGTAGATAATGGTTCTTACTGTTCCTCGTTCGTATATCTGTGCCAAAATAGTGCAATGGTGGAGTGGAGTAGAATGGAATGGAATGGAATGGAATGGAATGGAATGGAATGGAATGGAATAGAATAGAATAGAATAGAATAGAATAGAATAGATAGAATAGAATAGAATAGAATAGAATAGAATAGAATAGAATAGAATAGAATAGAATAGAATAGAATAGAATAAACCAGGCTGGAAGAAACCTTCAAGATCATTGCGTCCAACCTATCATCCAACACCACCTAATCAACTAAACCATGCAACCAAGCACCCTATCAAGTCTCCTCCTTGACCAATTGATTTGCTCCATCTCCATTACGTTTGGTTGAAACAATCACTGTAGCATTCCAAGGCACTTTTCAAGGAATTAAATAGAAAAAAAAAAACACACCATACTCTGTCACTGAATGATGGCTAGGTGAATATTTTTGCCAGTAGCATTCACAGAACTACTGAAGAAATGTTAGTTTATTTCATGAGCCTTGAAAAATAGAAAATATTCATCTGAGTCTAAAAGATATATAAAAAATAAAAACATGGGGACCACAGAAAGCAAGCTTCAGTGGTCTAAGAGAAGTGGAAGTATTTGGAAGGAAGAAAAATGCACAAATATTTAATTTCTTCAGTTCTTACTCAGGCAGAGGTTTCTTAGTATCAGTAAAAAAAATTCTATCAAGCTGCATAGGGCTGGACTGTGAATCTGTATGTTTCCTCTCATGCGTCAGTTTAATTATTCATGATGAATCATCTCTCGTTAATCCTTTTTTTTTTTTCACTCACTGTTGTCTAAACAGATGATACTGGATGGCTATTAATTCAGCTAGTTATCACTTTCAGTAAAGTATTCTCTTCACAAACCTGACAGGGATGTCACCACTTTTTCAATCTCTCAAGTCAAATTAAATACTCTCTTGTTTTCTCTCTGCTTTGCATTTTTATCTCCTCATAACAGACTGCATCATAAAACTAGTATGGACTTAAAAAACATCCTGTGTCAGGATGAGAGAACCACCTCAGTTCTTTCTCTTGATGATGTAACATGGCCATCCAAAAGACAAAATGTTTCAAAAGAAAAAAGAGTTTTCATTCAGACAAATGCAATGCTGGTTTTCATATATCCAGCCAGTATATACTTTTAGAAACCCATTGCAGTGGTCTAAACCTGATAATGACTCAAATGAAAATAAACTTGGGCAATTCAACTGCAGAATTAACTTTTGAGGAAATTAGACTAATTGAAAGTCAAAGATTAAAGTCCACTGTCTTGAGAAGTGTATGGAGGCAGTGCTAACAAGAGTCTGAGAAGACAAAAGCCTCATTCCTGCTGCTAGAACAAGACTCAAGCCAAAACTGCAGAAGCCCATGGAACAAAAGGAAGACCACTACAGCAGAACAACATTTCCTTGTAGGCAAACATTGGCTGGGAAAGCATTATTTTGTAGTCTTATTATGCCTATTTGTTAATGTTCTTTTAATTAATTGCTAAAGTGATTATACAAAGCCTTGCTACTGTTGGACACTTCAGATCAGATGACTGTGACACAAAGCAGGGAATGAAATAACCTCTGCAATGGAAGAAAGATTTGTCTGCCCAAACTCGTAACATATACTATGCAACAATCCTCCATATATTTTAGTGTCTGGATGCATTCTTTCATCATATTTCCTAATGGTTTGGCTGATAACATCATTTTTCATATACCAAATACTGTGTTCATCTTCTTAGGAATGTAGAATTTAAATTAAAAAATGTTGTTTGCATTTTAAAATATATATTTAAATCAGTACTTATTTTAATTTTTGTTATCTTTTATATACTGTGTTCCACATCTACCTGAATTTGGAAAGCTTTGTTTCTGCCAAAAGGTCTAGAAAATGGAGTAAGCCACATCCCAGCAGTTTATTTAAATTAGAGTATAAAGTGACTTTTTTAAGTCCATCTTATTGCTTTTATAACTTTGGAAGAACAAAGAAAGATGTTACTATTATGATGACCTTGTGGTATACCAACAGCCTTTTTCAATATTACTTGTAAGGACAAAACAAAAGCATAAAGATAAAGCATCTTTTGCAAATGAAAATGGCCCCTCTCTAGTTCCCAAGTTTACTAGCATAGATTACTTACTCAGTTGTAGCTTGTTAAGGAGCAATTCCACATGCGATCTCAAGCCATTTCCCTCCTTATCTGAAATTTGCAACAACAAGCCACATCCTGTTCATTATGATTTATCTGAGAATATTAGAGAGATTGAACAAAACTAAATAAAGCTTTTTGGCAGAAACTGCTGTAACAAATATTGAGGCAATGCAGTTTTGGTGAAGGACTTCCACATAACAGAAATTCACACTTATCACTATGTCATGTCCTCTTTTCTGCAAACTATGAGCTCCATATGAACATATCTCTGAACTCTCATATTCATTATCTAGTTCTCCAATTGGATATGTCAGACTTTTTGTGGTGTCCTCAGTCTTTTCAAACATATCTGCTCTAACATGGGTGATGATGCTTAGCTGCATTTCCTTAACATATCATAGCCATATCAGAGCCATAGGCTCTTAAATATTTTCTGATTTGTCATTGAATTAAATGCTTTTATTTAAAATATTAAAGAGAAAAGAATCTTGGAAAAAAACAGCACAACCTGTAGACTTGATCATAACTCTCACTGATGCTCTTCCAATGGAAAGTTAGGCACAATTTCTTTTGCTTGGCTGCCTTAAAGCTCTCTGATTCCACAGTTAGCTGTATGTGGTGATAGAAAGATCACATGCTGAATATTCTGTGCTTGCTAGGTGATGGGTAGAAAAGAGAGACAAACAAAAAATGGATTGAAAAGTAGGCTTCTGTGACCTATGGGAAAAAACCAAGCTGCTTTAGCTGCACTAAATAGCACTCTTTGAAGTGGCTGATCTGCAGCTGCATTTCTTTCCTGAAGTTCATCTTTATTTAACATAACAACCCATTTATTGTAACTCATGGAATGTCAAGAGTTCAGGCTGGGACATGGCATGGAGAAGAATACTATTCTAGGTTTAAAATAGTGAAGCTGAAGGAAAGGCTGTAGATGTTTATCTAGACTATAGTAAAGCCTTTGACCCTATTTTCCAGTGTCCTCCTGGAGAAGCTGTCCGCCTATGGCTTGGATGGATTGACGATTCACTGCATTAAGAACTGGTGGAAAAGGACCTGGGAGTGCTGACTGACAGCCATCTGAACAGGAGCCATCAATGTGCTCAGGTGGCCAAGAAGGAACACTGCATTGCACTCAGCAATGGTGAGGCTGTGCCTCGAATACTGTGTTCACTTTTGGGTGCCTCACTACAAGAAAAACTTTATTGCTGAAGTGTGTCCAGAAAAGGGCAACAAAAATGGTGAAGGGTCTAGAGAACAAGTTTGATGAGTAGCTGCTGAGGGAACTGAGATTGTTTAGTCTGGAAAATTGAGACTGAGGGGAGACCTTATTGCTCTCTACAGCTACCTGAAAGGAAGGTGTAGTGAGGTGGATCTTGGTCTCTTCTCTCTAGTATCATGCGATGGGAAGAGAGCACATGGCCTCAACTTGTGCCAGTGAAGGTTTTGATTTGATATGAGGAAAAATTTCTTTATGGAAAGAGTGTTTGGACATTGGAATAGGTTACCCAGGGAGAAGATGGAGTCACTATCCCTGCAAGTGTTCAAGAAGCATGTGGACATAGCACTTCAGGATGTGATTTAATGGCCATAGTGGTGCTAGGTTGATGGTTGGACTCACTGATCTTAGAGGTCTTTTCCAACTGAAACAATTGATTTTATAGCATTTCTAGGCTTCCAGAAAATGTTTCCAGAGCTTTTCTAGCAAAATTTTCTATGGTACTGATTGATCACTGGTGGGAAGCATAAGCAACATCTTTATAAGTTACCTTTTTTTTTTTTTTTTAAGAGCTGCAAACCACTACTTTTTTTTTAATGCCATACAAAACAGATTAAATAAGAGCAAAGAAAAATACATAATGAATTGCTGACCATTTTAATTTCCTTTTCATACTAACAATTCCAAAGTAATCAGAAAGCCTACTACATTATGTATCCATATCAACAGAAAGGAGTTCCTGAAAATCTCCATAGCAATCTCTGTTTCAATACATTCAGTGTAATGAATTTTCCACTTCCTAGAAGCCTGAACAAGACTTCTGGCATTGAGAAACCAATTAAGCAAACAAAGAATACAAAACCAGATGGCAAACACAGGATAAGAGTGATATTAAACTTGAGTCATCAACTTGTTTTTAGTGTTAGCAGAAATGACCTTAAAAATGTATTTTGGTATCTTGGCTTAAGACAAGTTAGGGAAGAATCTATATAAATCAGAGAGCTGTGAGAACATGATGAAGACTATATTTTTTCCAGATAGATTTTTAAGGAAAGTATGTTCATAACATTATTTCTAGAGTTAGATCTGCAATATGAGCCAACTGCAGAAAGTTCTGAATTATGCCCAACTTTTATGAAAACTGTATTTAGCTTTAGAATTAGCAAAGGAAAGCAAATGATAGATGTATAATGGTTTATACATGAAGCAAAAATATTGATACAAAGACATGTTTTTTTGCTTAACACTGAGGGGAAAAATATCAGTTTTAGTTTTCACCCAATAAATAATTTAGCTTCCACTTCATTTGGTGCCAGCATATGGTGACCCCCCCCCAAAAAAAAAAATTAACTATTATTTGGCTTTCATTAGCAATGAAAAAAAAGAAATATTCACTTTTGATGGTGTTTTGATTTTATTTTGTCTTGATGAAGTAAGAAACTATAAAAAAAAACCACCAAAACAAAATTTTAAAAATAGTTTTTACCTGAATATAATTTTCTATGAGGCACAAAAAGTTTCAAGTCAGATGTCAAAAAACTACTGAAGCCTTCCTATGAAGAGATAAATGGAACTTTCCTCTACTCCTTGTCTCTGAAAAGATAGCATTAAGGTTATTCACTCAGGTTAGAGTAATCATTTTCTTCCCCAAATGACTGGATCTGAATCTGCCACTTTGGACATTTCTTAAACATCTGGAGAGAGAGAGAAAAAAAAAGTTGGTTAACTTAAGTTCTGTATTGGGAAACTTTTCCATCTTCATTGTAGATAAGAGGTATCTCACCTCCTGATGTCCTTTGACATCTGCTGGGTGTTTATATATCCTCTGGGCCTGACAGCCAGTGAATTTGATTGATCAGAAACTATAACAGATGACAGGAGAGAACTGGTCCTGAATAAGGGGCTGCTAGATAGCCATCTAGATGGATCTATTCAGAAAGTGATTAGATCTTGCAGTAAATGTCCTAACTGTCAAAGGATAGAGCCATTTTGATAGAGCCATTTCATTTGTATGGTTTGTTGTTGTTGTTAATACAGATTGGAATAGCTCTAGCAAAAGAGAACTCTAATGCAGAAAACCCTAGAGCCTAGTGTATAAAAGCTTCACCTGTGTCTTAGGGCATCAAAGTTCAGTTGCCCAAAGCAGCAAGTGAATTTGAGGTGATTTCTCTTGCCTCTCAGGTGAGGGCCTTAATCATAGGGACATGATGTATGCTAAAGCAGCATTGCCTCATGCTGGAGCTAATGGACTTAATTAGTGCTTGTTTCACTGAAGGGGAGTTTCTGCAGCTCCATAAGTACTAAGTAGCATCATCAATCCTTAACTAAAACATATTTCACTAGCTGCCTAACTGTGGTGTTACCTGCTTGTCTGGTTCTCTCTTGCTGAGTAATGCTATGTATGCATTGAAGTCCAATAGGGTAAAAACACACTGTTTACTCTCATGTGCCTAAGAATATGGCACCAGAATGGTAGATAACCCATGGTCAGAGAGGAAGTATTGCAGCCAACTTGATGACACACAGCACAGAATGACTTTCTGCACGCATACAGTCATAGAAGATCAGTAAAGCCTTTTCTGTTAGAGGGTAAGTATCAGTTGAATGATAGCATTAGTTTCCGGGCTTTTCTAATAAGAGTCCCACAGAAGCAAAATCTGTGAACATGACCCTAGAATGGCTAGCCTAAGCTGTCTATTTCCTCCTTGCTAGGATCTTGCAGTGCTATGACAAACTTGCCATCTAAGTGTAAGGCAGGTACATGCCCAGACTGAAAAATAGCCTGTCAAATCATAGTGCAGATATGAACACAAACGGGGGGGGGAAACATTTTGCTGAACAGAAAGATGTTATGTCTTTGTCCTCTAACAATTGCTTCTACCATCCTGCATTCCATAATTAAAATAGTGTATGAATTTACAGCCCACAGCTCACTTGCAATAGTTACATATTGTGGGTGGAAGGCAAGCAGAAATGACAGGAAAAGGGATTTTCTGTCTAAGATGAACTTTAAAAATATTAATAGTCTTGTTAGGTGGTATTTGTGGTACTAGATGCTAAGCTTTGATCATTTTGCTTTTTTATATTTTGTACTACTACATCTTCATTTACAAAGTGACAGGCAGTGATAGAAGCACAAAAGAGAACTTTCATCACTTACAGAGCTACAGGCTTTTCTTATGAAAGATGAAAATACTTTAAAAGCTACATTATTATTATTTTTTTTTCAATTTAAAAACCATATCAGAATGAGTTTACAGTGTTAGTGTCAAGGTGCATTATTCTTGGTTTTATTAACATAAAGGACCACCCTCCCTATTTTGCTTCTATCAAAAATTTACAAGTGCCTATTTAACACAGAATTTTAATTAATATAAATGCTGAAAGAAAATATTAAGACTTGGGTATTTTAATCAGGTATACAAGGTAACTAAGGTCTTGTTATCTTTTCTCATACCTCTGAATTTTTTTTCCTCATGTTCTGTTGAATATTCACATACATCATAGAAAGGACAATACATTTATATTTTTTACCTTAAACTCTAAAATAAAGATTTTTTTTAGTGTAATAATTTTTTTAATTTAGGTTTTTTGTTACTGATTTCAGATTAAGACCCTAAGTGAAATACTTGATAGTTACCTGTATACATTTGCATATGACAATTTTAATAATGAATCTGAATTTGAAATATTTCACAAGTGAGCTACATATAATTTTTGAATGCAAAATATCCATAGACGAAAATTTAGCAGGAACACTATGAGACGTTCAGTCTGTTCTTGCCTTGTACAAAAACCCCCAGTTAATACCTAC
The DNA here is from genome assembly GCA_033816785.1 of Picus viridis. Lineage (NCBI taxonomy): Eukaryota > Metazoa > Chordata > Aves > Piciformes > Picidae > Picus > Picus viridis. Next base: position 20,456,712 of record CM066567.1, on the reverse strand, counting down.
AATATTTATCTCATGTTTGTGTGTTATGTTTGATGATCCTGCAAAAAACAGAAATTTGTCAAAAGTGCTAGCAATAATAAGTAGCTATTTCTTTGTGGCACTAGAGAAATAGGATTGAATAGAAGAGGTTCACTTTTTGCACTTAATATTACATCTGACCTGCATATTAATTTCACTTGCTGTAAATGGAACTTCTGCTACATTACTTCTAGATAATCTACATAATAAACAAAGGATCAATATTTTTAGCACACTGCCATAAATTTTGAGTGAAGCTGATGGAATTCAGATATGTGATCAAAGGAATTTAATTTTGAGATGCAAGTTCTTTTGCAGACTCATTACAAAAAATATTGTGTGCTAATTCATATCACTTTGATGATATACCACTGTGAAAACACTATGTGTTTATGAAATAAACCGTGCCTCAAATACATTTCTTTGTATATACCTCTATTGCTGTTCCTAGGAACCTGGCATCACCAGCAGAATTTTGTATTTTTTGATCATGGTTGGGTTTAGATGGTATCAGGCCTATTGGCAGCAGACAGGATACATCTGTCTCAAAGCAGGAAAAGCATCCTAGCGCAGGAGTTAGTAGAGCTCATTGAAAGAGTTTTCAATGAGATTTGGAGGGAGAAAGGGATAAAACAAGGATCACTAGAAATAAGCCTGGGTGCAGTGTGTGAGATAGTGTGCTAGCAAGGTCCTTCAATCTGCCCTCTCAGCTGAGATAGAGGACGGAGATGTATGTGACAGTAAAGACACAAGGATTACTGATGTGCTAGAAACCACAGAAACACCCGAGAGTGATCACACAGAAGCTTGATGGAATCCATATCCCATCTGCACCAATTCACACAGTGTGGGCAATAAACAGGAGAAAATAAATGCCATTATGCAAGCAGGAAAATTATGATGTAGTTGCCATCGGAGAAATGTGGTGGAATGACACAGAACTAAAACTGCTGGAATAAATGGCTATAAAATCTTCAAAAGGGATAGAAAAGGAAGGACAGGCCATGACATAGCCCTGTATGTTAGGGAGTTGATAGAATTGAGTGTTTATGTGCAAAAAACAAGGGGAAGGCCAGCAAGGCAGATAAAAATGTAGATAATCTGATGCACCACAAAGCTGAACATTGGTGAGTTGCACCACAAAGCTGAGTATTGGTGAGGAAAACTTGGAGAACAAATCACCTAATAGGTAAATATTTAACTTTATTCCCTCTCTGTCATACAGATTCTCAGTTTATCTGAGGCTTTTCAAGATAGTACGTTTGGCCTGGTACAGGTTCTTCCTTAAAAAAATGTTGAGAGATGATGACTCATCTTTCACATTAGTGTAGTTTATTTTGTTTTAGATATTCTTCATAAAACAATGAAAACAAGGACTGCACTATTTTAACATAGGCAAAATGAACTTGCAGCAACCAAAAATCCTTTGAGATCCTCACAACAATAAACATAAGAATAATTTTTAAAAAAGCATCACTGGTCATCTTTTTTGAGGGGTAAAGGACTACTTCTGCTGACACTGATCTGTAATACATTGTAAAAACAGGATTTATTTCTGGGACTCATATACAAACCTTTAAAAATTTAGGTTTCATTTTTTTTTAACAGACCAGCCTACATGTATTTTCTAAGAAATTATTACAATGAGAAAATACCTGCTAGATACTCTTCTTTCTCCATTCATAGGAGCACAGATCATACTACAGTAAAAAGCAAAATCACACCTGACATCTCTGGGCATCCACCTATTCGATATTTCAAAACCCGACTTTTCATTATATCCAGAACACAGGTAAGTAGAAACAGTTCATCACAGTAAACATTTGCTATCTTCTTATTCTGTGACAATGATGAAATACACTTTCTTAAACAAAAAAGAAAGGAATATAGACTTATCTATCACACCACCATATATGTACTAACAGCATCTTCTTCTAGCTATAATGCCTTTAAACTATTTGAAAATGTCAACTATTGTAATAATGCAGTGCATATTCAGTTCCCATTTAAAAGGTGAAAATGTAATTTATTTTCTCTAACTGCAAGTCAAGATTAAAAATATTTTTGAAGTACCAGAGTATGAAGAAGTTGACTTGGTGTTGGAAAAATAGAAAGAGAAATAACTTTAATAGTAAATTTAGAAGGGAGGGATTAGGTAACACCTGTCTGTGATAGTCAGTAAGGTGGCAGGGTAAATAAGAAAGATTTCTCAAAGTATCTGCAAGAGCAATAAGGTATTAATTGAGTCCAGGAGGGTGCTTTTTACTTCTGTTCATGCTTTTTCATAGGATATCATTGTAGACAAATAATTAATCTACAAGATCCCTGTCACAGATAGAAAAAAAAAAAAATCCTTTATCCAGCTCCTGCAACTCTAGTTTGACCTACTGACCACACTGAGAGCTACTAAGTGCTTTGGCAGTATTTCTAGCAGAAATCCACAGAACTATGAAATGTTTAATACAAGTGAAAATCTGCCTAAGACTCATAATGAATAATAACTCTGATTCAAACTGCCAAATCATAGATGTCATCTTCTTATAAAGTATCCTTGAATAAAATGTCAGTCAATCCTCCTAAATACTAAGTACATAAATAGCTTTACATCTTTTGGGTCAATATGGTTGATGCCAAATGAACAACTGAACTTTGGCACAAATCACAGAATCATAGAATCGATAAGGTTGGTAAAGACCTCAAAGATCATCAAGTCCAACCTGTCACCAAATAAAGCTTTCTGTACTGATTTATTTTCCTTGTTATATTTACACAAATCAAATTTCATTGTGTTCATCTATAATTGCGGTCTTATCCAGTTTGTGCAGCATTACAAGTATACTTTACAGTTTTCTTTGTTGCTCTTCTAAAAGATCTAAGTACCTCAAGATTTAATCATAAGGTTTCATTTTGATCAAACTATCCACTATTCAGGTGATTGCATTCAGGAAAAAGTAGACATTATCAGCAGAGTTATATACAGGGACTGCACACTTCTAGCAATAACAAAGTTAGATAAAATAGTGTGAACACTCACAGAATGAGAAGAATGATGACAACCTTTTTATGTCCTTTAGAGTTATAACAGACACTCTACAAGGCACTGTTTCAAACAATCTTTTGAAGGTGTTTGCTTCTGAGCAAGAATAATTAATGGCTATTATGATGTATAATTAAATGGATGACATAACCAACTTGAGTTGAAGTAAGCACTTGAGCAAATTAAACATTGACTTACTCTGCAAGAAACTAGACTGTGGTTTGCAACACTAAATCTTTGATTAAATTAGCCCTCAACTATTACTGTTCTGATGTCAGAAAATAAAAACATGGCAAGTAGCTGTGGTGATGGAGCACACATGAATACTCTGAAGGACTCTTCCATGCCTGGAAATTGCTGTAATAGCCAGTCTCTTCCAGTGACAGCTATTCTAACTATATAGGAGCAGTTCCAGAATTTTGCTCATTAATGTGTTAGGTAACATGAATTATTTTCAGCTGTGAAGGTCTATTTTCAGGTTAATTTTTGACTGACTTCCTGTATGCTTTATCTTAAATGTAAGCATTTTTGAATATACAAACTTCTAATTCACATTTGTTAATTTTATTTCTACTCACCTTAATAATTTCTTTAATAAGGAAGAAGTGTCCTTTTTACAGATCCTCGTAATGAAGATAGGTTAAATTTAACTTACTTAATGGATTTTAGTTTCTTCAGATTTCCCTTTATGGAGGGATGATAGGAGACAGCCATACAGACATTCACATTCATTCTCTTCAATTCAAGGAAAGAGAGCCTAGAGCACTTCAGAAGGGGCATTCTATGAAACAATTATTAATGAAGAATTTTTAACTGGAAACTTTCATAAGGAAATCACTCTTGTCAGGTATAGAAGGGTCAATAGATCTTAAATAATACATGTTCTCAACTTCAAAGGCTGTATCTTTCATATCCATGAAAGATCTATGCTAATGAACTTCTTGACCTGTTCAAGGTGCATTTGATATGTCGTTTGTTTGAAGCAGCACTATTTTCAGCAATTTATTGGGTTTTTTTAATCAGCTTCACATATTTTTCAACATGCATTTCTAAATAGGATACTTAGCTACCCTGGAATACATTCTATTCTCTCCTTTACTTTTTTCTTCCAGCTTCCCACATAAGGCTCACTATTTAAATATTATTAGCATAAAATTGTATTTACAGTAGCATGTAATTAGGTTATTTTTTTCCTTGAGATGTACATCTTCTCCTTTCATCTTCACACTTCCCTCCCAGGTTGATAGACATCATCTAAGCATAAGTAAATCTGTCAAACTGCTATCACACTACTTGGTGAAAGTGGTATTTTTTTGTGCCTTTATAATGTATTTTAATGGAAAGAGGTTTTGTTCATTGTGCTTTAGGTTGAGGCATCTGGATTTTCTACCTTGTGATATGTCCAGTCTGTGTACTCCCACAGAGAGATAAACTTCTATTGTCAGAACTCTCAGGGTCATTGAAGCAAATACTCCCACTGCATCAAGCTCAGAGAATAGTGAAGGGCGTGCAGTTTGAACAAAACTCAAACCTAATTTTGCTTTCTGCACTTGTCCTTTCTCAAACATTTTCTATTTCTTTTTGTCAGGTACTGTTTTTTAGTTTTGAGGGTTCAACCAACAATACCTTTTTTTTTCCAGAACTGAAGCTAAAGTTATCTTCTCCTAATCTTAATGGAGTACTACTTCCTGCTCAATTACAATGCAGCTTCTATGAATTATGTATTGCATTATGATAGCACCCAACTCTTACTAACTCTTATTGTCTCAAAACTTGTGTGGAGATAAGATCTGAATGAGCAAGGCCTGCCTGGAGGCAGGAGGACTCAATGACCCTCAGCAACCTTCAGTTGCCCTCTATCACTCCTTTCTGGCTTTAGATAAAACATGCTCTTTGCATATACGTTGACATGAAATCATAAGTCCTTCATAGAGAGGACAGTGTCTATTCCATGAATTCATTTCTTTGCTAAACCACTACAACTTCATTAAGGAGTAGTCTACAGTGGACACTACACTAGTAGAAATTCATGCAAGTTATCAGCACCTCTCTACACTTCCTATGTAAACTGGGGGATGACACGTATGCCAACAGTATAAAGGGACAGCAATATCTTGATCATGTGTGCACCAATTGTTACACAAATTGAATATACACAAGTCCATGGGCCCTGACAGGATGCACCCAAGAGTGAGAGAACTGGCTGATGTTGTCACTCTACCACTCTCCATCATTTTTGCAAAATCATGGCAGACAGGTGAGGTGCCTCAGGACTGGAGGAAAGCCAATGTCACTCCAGTCTTCAAAAAGGGCAAGAAAGAGGTTCTAGGAAACTACAGACCAGTGAGCCTCACCTCCATCCCTGGAAACATGATGGAGTGGCTCATTCTGGAGGTCATCTCTAGGCACATAGAGGAGAAGTAGTTTATCAGGAGTAGTCAACATAGATTTACCAAGGGGAAATCGTGCTTGACTAATTTGATAGCCTTCTAGATGTCGTATTTATTTTCTTGTGCATCTTGAGTTAATTTGTTTCAATTTACAGGAAAGGTTTTTGGCTGCTTATTATACAAGTATTTTTAACTAGCAATTTTTAAAATTAATTTGGATGTTTGTCACCTGCAGAACTTCAGTTTTTATAACATAATGCTCTATTTATAACTACTTTTTTTTTCCTTCCCTTTTCTTTTCAGGCAGACTTTCTCCTGGTGCTGAGTAACTATGTCATGCCAGTTATAGAATCATAGAATAGTTTGAGTTGGATGAGATCTTCAAAGGTCATCAAGTTCAATCCCTCCAGCAGTAAGCAGGAACATCTTCACCTAGATCAAGCTGCTCAGAGAGCGCCTTGTCCAACCTGACTTGAGGTGTTCCCAGGAATGGGACATTTACCATCTCTTTGGGAAACCTGTTCCAGTGATTCACCACCCTCAGTGTAAAGAAGTTTTGTTCCTTATATTTAGTGTGATTCTACCCTCTTATAGTTTAAAACCATTACACTTTGTGCTATCACAAATCCTACTAAAATGTCTGTCACCATATAAGACCTCTTGGATGTTAAAAGGGTGCAACAAGGTTTTCTCAGAACTTTACAGGTACTGACTGCTTTAACTTCTTCTCTGTAATTCCAATAATACCTGTATTTTAAAACCACTTTTCTTTGAAAAGTGTTTTATCCCTCCTGTAACAGTGCAAACTTTTCCATTCCTGCTTCACTGAGTTCAGTCCATGCATAAGTGCTTTTTCTGTGCCATTTTTTTACTGGAGTTTGCTCTCTTTCAGTTATCTGTCCTGTTTGATCAGTTTTCAACTTGGTGTTTTTCCCCTTTTGTTTATTCCATAGATCTGATTTTTGTGCCTTCATTTACTTCCAGCTGCCTCCATTATACTTTACATTATCCATTTCTGAGTCACTACTCTGGTTTATTTTACTTGGATGCCCTTGCTTGTGGTCTTTCAAAATCACTGCCCTGCTTCTCCTTCTCCCCCGCTTCAGCTCCTTATCTAGTGATATTTAGGATTATTCTTTCATTAAATATTTATACTCCTAACACTTTATTTATAATTCTCTCTCTTTCTGGCTATATAATTCTGAATATTGATCTATGCCATTAGATATTGCATTAGATATAGATTTTTTTCCTATACTCATTATAAAAGCACCATGACGATGTGCCCAAAAGTGGTTCAAAAGTGACCAATCAGTCATCAAGACATTTAGCTCAAGAACAGAAGGGAAACATTCAGGATTTATACGATTTTCTGTTGTTTTATCTTCTACCATAGATTCAGTGAACCCTATCATGAATATGAGAACCTAGAGAGTGAGAGAAGCAGATGAGCTACCAGTATTTGGGCAAAATTTAAATGACAAATACTTTAAGAGTCTAAGGCAAGTGCTGTAGTCTTTACTTGATGAACTTTCATTTTGTTTCAGAATACTTTTTGGCCTTATTTTTTTCAAAGGACTGAAGGTTAGAATAAAGGGAGAATAAAGGGAGGTTCTCCTCCTCTACTCTCCAGACAAAGTGCCGAGAAAGAGAACAATGATTTTTCAATGTCCCTTCTCAAGCAAAACCAATATTTGAAAGAGGAATTTTGAAGTTTCTCACAGTTCATAGTTGAACAGACAAAACTGTAAGACTCATTTGACAGAATCTAGAAATAGACTGAGTTTGCACTGAAGAAAAATATGGGATTCCTGACACTGACAGAATTAGATTAACATCTTTTGTTTAATGGCCTTGAGCTGTACCTTTGATTTCTTGTCACATCCACTTGTGTGGACCTGAACTAATGCCTGCCCAGAAAGAGGACATGGTTAGCAACTGAAATATGTTTAGGTATGTGGAGACAGGAGTCAGAAGTCCCATGCAGAAATTCTGAGTATAAGCAAAAGCAAAACCAAGTTTAGACACCTGGGACTTAAACAAGTTGTAGACATACACAGTCACAATGTTGTATACCATTCTCAAGAGGATGAATATCCTGACCGTGGACCCAGAGACGCCTTAAAACTCTCCTAGAGCATAGTATCATGACATGACTTTACCAAGACTTGTAGTTTGTTCACAAATTGACATAAGAACACTGAAGATTAATTTCAAGAAATATAATCTTATGCATAAATATAAAAACACAGCTTTAAGATAGTACTGGAACATGTAAATATGATTTTGCTGGAAGCGCTTTTCGATTAATTTTGCTTGCCCATATTGTAATAGCACGGGGTGTTGAGCATCCTGAAGTACAAAGAGTGGATGATACAGTACATTTGTTTTGCAGTAGACAGAGTGCTTGAGTTGATTTGTCCTTGACCAAGACATTTCTAGTCCAAAGGCAGAAGGATAAATTTTTAGGAAATAGGAAGAAATATAATGTGGCTATACACAGTTCAATCTCAAACTATACACAAATGCATAAGGATCTGTGAACACATAAATGTTGTCATTCTAAAAATATATTAGAAACAAAGAAAATTCCACTATTGTTGTCACTCTCAGACCCATGTAGTTTTCCAAAGTAGAAATATATATTACTGCTGTGTTTATATAATTATATCTAGATAAAGGGAGTTATCAATATACCAGCTTTGTTAACAGTGTCACGCCTATGATAAATTTAGATCCACAAACTTAGCAGCACAGAAGATATGAAGATCTAAGAAAGATTTAAATGCAAATAGGAGAAATATCTATTTAACAACAAGAAAGAAACAGGCTATTAAAAGAAGCCTTGTATTCCATGCTAGCACTCTGACAAAGTTATGGACAGATCCACCCTTCACCTGTTCACCCTATCACCATTTCTTCCTTTCCTCTAATGGCAATAGCAGAGTTCCCAGTTTGAATTTTCAGGTGAAAATAGTCAATTCAAAATGCTGCTTAGCTAACAAGGTAATGAATAGGTTCCTGGTGACTGGGCTGTAACTTCACATCTAGCTATTCAGCACTTCACTAATCATCTCAAAAGAGCAAATAAAGAGAATCACTGAACATGGAACAACAGATTTAATTTAAGTTAAATGTATTGAGATTATTTGTACACTAAACATTTTAATCTTAATAAAGATTAGAATTAGCAAAGGAACTAGAATCAGAGGTATTTTGACCTTGAGTATAGACTAGCAAGACAGATTATCTTGGAACTGCTGAATGCATTTCTTATCTTAGACTTTGGAGATATTCCTCCTAGGGAGCTGGAGAGCAGTGCAGGCATTATGTCTTTGTTCCCTGATGTATTGTATCCAATCACTTTTTATTTCACAGTTCATTATCAAGAAACATTAACTTCTACATGAACAAAATTAAGTTTCCACAGTTTTCTTGCACCCCACATTCCCAAATTCATGTAAAACAAAGGTAATTCAGATGGAGAATTGCATGCATGATTTTGCAGTCCATGTATATTTTTTTAATCCCCTGGAGATTTCAAAGACAATTGAAATAAAAAGAAAAATCAGATGCACAAAATTAAAAAAACAATCTTCTGCTCTGTCAGAGCCTGGTACTATCAGTTAACATTTCTGATTAGATGGATAAGAGTAAATATCAACAGCTGAGTAAAAGCATTTCAGTAAGTAATCCCAATGGTTTCAATAAGAATATTTGAGGACGTAAGTACATAAGAAATTCTGGAGTCAGAACATAAGTTGCTAAACACGGTTTCCATGTATGCAAACACCACATATATTTCCTAAATAGTTTGGGCTTATAGATTTTACAGACTCAGTGTGCCTTTATCATCTGAGTACATGATTTCAAAGAGCTCCTTATGATTAGTACAGGACAGAATTTTAGAAGAATTTTCAGTCTGAAGGCCCTTTATCAGCCTGCATAGTTTCTAGGATACATATAAGAAATGTAATTTAAGGAAATAATTAGCAGGAGGTAGAGGGTCAGTAAATACCAAAACGAGATAATGACAAGAGCAACAGCATCTGGCAAACTGGATCTTCTTTTATCTCCCAGTATGCTAGCTGAAGAGAGGGGAGATTTTGGATTGAACTCTGTTCAGGAGAAAATGATAACATCCAGTATACAGCAACATCAGAAGTGGGCATTCATACCATCATAACCTTTGGAACATCTTCAAAAGTGCATAACAGACACCGTAGACAAGCAGCCATGCAACTCCTCTCTGTGCTCAGATTATTCACTTCAGCCAATAATGTAGATATATTACGCAGAGAGTTGCCATGGGTAAGTGGAAACATTCAAGGGTTAAGCATCTCCTTTTCTAAGAGGATCCAAGTCAAAATCTTAGGTTTGACACCAATTTTCTGTAGGACTTCAGGCTATTCACTTACTACTTATTTTCTGACTGTAATATCTGTGAAAGGAGAAAGAATACTGACTCACCTCAAAGGCAAACTGAAGATTAATTAGTTTGTGCTTGTATAAAGCTTTGAAAATGTCAAGGCTACATAACTATTGTTAAATAAATGGCAAAGAGACAGACTGGACAACTAAAGAGCAGGACTGCAAGAGGTTTATCCTTGTATTTTAGCCCTTTTAAAGTATCCAGAAAAGAATGCTTACAGTAGGCATAGGTAGTTGGAAGAAAAATATAGAGCTGTTTCAATGAAGCATTTCTTCAGTGAATATAAAAGCAAATGAGAGAGTAGGCACAAACTGTAACACTTCTGAGCTTTTAGATTCAGCAGAGCAATATATTAGGGCTCTATCTCATTTGGTTTGTCTTAGGTTGAAGTCATATATAAACATTCTAGTATAATACACATGAAAAGGTCCTGTCCACCTGAATGAGGGAAAAAATCATAATGATTATCCTTTCCTCAAAGACTAGGGTCACAAGGCAAATATAGTTAATCTGCTTCCATTCTGCTTATTTATAGAGCATTGAATGCCAGCACTATAAGCCCTGAATTTTTCAGAGAGGACTGCAGAAATCAGTGTCCCCTGAAGACAATTTGAATATGAGATGTATTTTCCTCAGAGTAGGGAGATTACTTAGAATCAATGTCGGAAGATACAGCTCTCCAACCCTTTCCCACCTCAGGCAGTGTATATGATACCCTAAATTTCCTCTTTCTCATTTGGTTTACCACTAGTGGTTATACTGGTCTGTTTTTCATTTCCTACTGCAAATATTTACAGGCATCAGATGATTTAAATTTGCTGGCACAGGATCACTAGTCATTTTAAAGCTTCTCTTTCCTGCCAGTGGCAATTGCCCATTTCTTAATAGTCTGGTACTTAAAAATCACTGTATTGGTGATCTCCAATCATTTCATCCTGCATCAGTAGGAAGATACAAACCAGATGGAGACAAATTAATTTTACTGATCTTGCATTTATCTGTTTCAGAGAAACAGACAAAACCAGGAAGAGTAAAACTGAATTAGAAACTGAGGATACAGTAAAAGTTACATTTGGAGTGCTACCAGTAGGATTTTATTTGAGGAAGAGAAAGAATTAGTTGTGAATCAATATAAGTTCTTTTAAAATGAAAATTAAAAAAAGATTTCCCTTTATGGTTATTGATTATGTGGAACTATGACCTCTGAACCAGTATCATGAATTATGAGATTAATTACGTGGAAGATTGACTTCAGAGCGACACCATCTCCTTCACATATGCCGAATGAAGATCTGTACATGAACACACTCCTACACACAAAAATGGCCAAGAGTATACAATGTAAGTAGGCAATTCCGCTGGATTGGGATTCACCCAAGAGGGAACTTGCAACAGAAAAAACTTATTTTTGCTAAACATTCAATCTACTTTCATTATAACTCACATGGCCTTTACAGAGTGATTTTCAAGTTCTCTGTATTGACAGGTTTTCAAAGTTAAATCCTCGCCATGGGCAAAAACCAACACCAGCACATCTAAGACTAGCAGGAGAGATGTATGATAGCATGGCAAAAATGTGGAAATAACTCTGGAGTTATTTGTATAACTCTGGAGGAGAACAGGGAGCATCACACACTCTCAAAAATGCACCAGATTTCACATAGCCATCACTCTGTGTGATGCACCCATTGATAATCACCCCATGATTATCATCTCAGGTTATATACCTCCAGAGTATCCTGAATATTTGATTTATCTGCACTATTAATTTATCCACCCAACTGTGATCTCTTAGATATTTAATTGATTTCCTTCAATTTATCTAGCCATCTGTGATATCTTAGTCATTTAATGTATTGTTTTATTGATCTAAACATCTTGCAGCTTTGTTGCCACCTGACTAGATCAAAAGTCACTGGCTGCTATTATTTATGCAGGTACATACTAAGCAATGTTACCTATCTTCTGAGGGAGAAGGGGCAGAGGAAATCAAGCACCTGAAGTTTTATCTTGCTCTGGCTTTTCATGGCCAGGTGCTGGTTGTGAGAGACTCCAGTCATTTTAGTGCTGATTTTCCTAGCTATTTAAGCATCGAGGGACTCATTCACTTCCAGGAATACAGACCTTATTCAAACAAAAAATGAACAACAAAATCAAATCTGAAAAAAAAATAATTATACATATAAAAATTTTTTTGCAACATTCCAGCAGGGTTGTAAATATCTTTTGTATCTAGATCTGCAGTTAATTCTGTATCAGACTTTTGTGAGACCAGCTTTGTCTCAGCAGTCAAATACTACTGACAAGCAAAGTGTCATTACTGATTTTACATCCCACATAACAGGGGCACCACTACCAATAGAGACTGTGGTGATGATATTATGAAACACAAATGGCATAAAGGGTATTCTTTTCAATGAATAAGCCTTTGGGCACAGAACTAGAAATACAGGAAATTACATCAAATCAAAACCAGTGTCTCTAAGAAAATGAGACATTTCATACTGCAGTATTCTCTGTTGTGGTATAGAAGAAGGAATCTACATGATCGGTGTTTGAAGTTAGTCACATCCTGGTATGTATTTTCTCTACCAGAAAAAAATAAAATTTAATCCAGTGATGAACAGAGGTAAGAGTCAATTAAGGAAAAGAATACATTCTGTAAATAAAACAGAGATCTGCCTATACTTTCCATCCTGGATCTGGGCAGTCATAAATTGTATAAACTGAAGGATATACCTACTTCAATGTATTTTATTCTTTACGACAATAAGCTCTGTTACACCTCCTTTCTGTCCTTGCAACACTGTTTATCCACATAGGACTCCATTTCTGGCTTGGCTATCAAGTGTCTTTGGACATTGCTGCAAAGGTATGTAGGGATAGATGGTGACAGATTAAACATGTACAACAGTACTCAAGAGGTTTGGATTTTGTTTGCTTGTTTTCATAAAAGCAAGAAGCAAACCACTTAGTTTCTTTTTATGAAGATTTATGTCCACTGGAGGTAAATCTTCCTGCAAGTACCTGGTTACCATAGCTGCCCTGAAAATTCTCAATAGTTCCAGCGGAGTACATTCTTTGCTATGCGTCCTGCACTGTAGTACTTCATGAGATCTGCTCTTGTCAAAAGCATGCAGAGCTGCTGAGCAACAAACTGCTCCTCAGGTGCCTAATGTGCATGATCCCACAGTTCTTTGAGATCCAACTGCACATTCAAGCTTAGCTGTGATAGGCCTGCCACCAAGGGGGGTCTTCAAGGACACCAGCCTGTGCACTATTGTTAGCATTAAGGCCAAGAGCATCTCTCTGACTTGCCGTATCCAAGGGAAAAGGATTTTGAAAGCTATAGTTAGGTCTCCTAACAACTAGAAAAGTGCCCTACAGCTAGGTATGCACTGGAATGTCCTAAGCACACATATGAGACCAAGTCCTTTCTCGTTAGTAGGCACTGAGTCTTGTCTCAAGTTTGCCTGGGCTCAGGTTTAATGCAAACTTCACAATTCTGAATACAAGATCAACAGACAATAGTTTGTTATAGCCACTAGTGTTGAAAATACACTGGCGATGCAACATCTGATACACAGCAGTGCTGGATGTGACTCCTGACTAATGCAAAGCACATTTTCCTCTGTTAATGATCTGTTAGTAAATAATTGCACCTTTCTCCTGGCAACATTTACTGAAGAAAACCTAACAGCAAACTCACAAATATTTATATTTTACCATATGTCTTTCTTGGTCACATCACTTTTCCTCAGCAGAAACTAAATAATAGTTTGAAATACAGCCATTTGTTTACTTCTATTTTACACAGAGTTAGCTGCTCAGTTTTCTCACCCACAAGTTATCCTCTATCTCTCAATTTCTAGATTTCATCTCCAATTTAAACACCGTGAAATGTTGTTTGGTGGTGAATCAGAGCTCACCATCCCTGGATGAGTTTAAAGGTCATTTAGATGTGGTACTTGCAGACTTGGTTTAGGGTCCAACTTTGTAGAGTAGGATCAATGGTTGGAATTGACAATCCTAGGGGTCTTTTCTAGCCCAAATGATTCCATGATTCTATGATTCTATGATTTTAATTACAAATAGGTGCATTAATGTGTATTGGAGAAAAAACCCTTTAAGAGCATGGAAAATGTTTAACGCAGTCTCACTGGTACCAGTCTAGCACTATCAAGTCTGCACCATAGACAAAGTTATATTTGAAGGAAAGCTTTTGAGGAGGCCAGTAACTGTCTGAGCTCAAATCCGTGTCTTCCAAGAGCTTTGTCCTTTTTGTTTTCATTTTATGTGATCAGTCATCTTTCCTGATGAGACTTACATTTCTATAAGGAAGCTCAATGATGTCTTTAAATATGGCTTTGAGTGAAAATACCTAAACTTGATATTTCTCACAACACTCCAATTTCCGAAGCTAGTGTCTAGAAACTGAATGTCAGCTCAGAGATTAATGATACATAAATTGCAAAATCAAAATAATATTTCCTCTTTAGAGACATATGATTTAAATTCACAAGCCACCTCAAGCAGAATTTGGATTTCTATTTTATGCCCACTTATTCCATAATGTACATATCCTAGGCAGATGTGCTATACATCATTCTGATTTTTTGTCCCTCTCCTTGCCTCTGCCTGTGTTGTGACTTAGGCTGTCAGGCTCTTAAAGCCACATACTTTATTAGTCTGTATTTCAAATAATACAGTTTCTTCTTTTTCCTGCCCCTTAGGCTTTATAAGATGAAAGCGGAAATTAATATTGTTTTAAAGAAGGGAAATTATTTACATTGAAGCTATCTAGTGGAAATATTACAAGTGGAAGCCTGAGACTGATTAGATTATTTCAAAGCTTTTGTATGACTTGGATTGAATTTGCCCATGGCACTCTAGTGGTAATGGTGCTGTGATTAAGCAGCAAGTAACTTAAGGATAGGCTGACAATGTTAACTTTGAATTTCCTAGCTCTCATCTTGCATTTTCCGGTTTGTATTTAAGAATATTGCAATATGGATTGTGTGGCATTTACTGCAGCTGCCATTTGCTTACTTTTCATGCTCAAATGTTGCTGCATACTTTTGTGGAAACATGCACACTATTTCCATGTTGGGTATGTCATAGGCATGTCAAGGCACTGAATGATACTTGCATTCTTTAAATAGGTCTCTGTATCTCATCTCCTCAGAAGATATTACCAGGCAGCAGATAGCCATGGCTACTTCTGAGGAAATGGTATGGGGAAAGATCTCACAGTCCCTGGATAAACGGGCTGTAGGACTTGTTGCAGCTTTATAATATGGTGTTACAATGTCAGGCAAGTCACTCTCAGTAGCAGAGTCTTTCCCCTCTTCAAAAAGCACCTCTCACTCTTCCATATGGCATGCCCTTTGCTCCTTTTGGGGAATCTAGTGGGTGGACAAAAGAGGAATCAGTTTCCTCTTTCCTCTTTTTCTCTGGGTGAATTGCCCCACAGTACAGTGCAGAGAATTTGCTTTTCTCTTGTCCTACATTCTCTCCTTTTGCCTGTAAGCTCTTACCTCCTTAGTCATCTCAGTTCTCTCACATCATTAAGAGACAGCAACCTTTTACTTCTGTGATATTATACTGTTTTTATTTCTATTTGTAGAGTTCCTTTGATAGCTATCTTCACTTGCAACCCACACACAGACATAGTGCAAATAACAATTTCCTAGCAGACATTTCCGACTCGAATGTAAAACAAACAAAAAAAGAAAAGGAAAGAATATAAATATCTTCAATTTTATTTTAAAATACAAAGGACAAAGTTATTTTTAAATATGCCTGAAAAATACATAATGTCTGAGGAGGGGACAGTTGACATGAATTTTTCTGTCACTGAAGAAGGGCATAAGAAATGTAAATAAATAGTTTCTGAGGCCTTAAGAATAAAAGAACTGAGTTTAAACATGACTTCTACACTTGCTTTTTGCATGTCTTGCCTTTAAAACACTCACAACACACTTCATTATACTGGAAATGCCTTTTAGAATCTTCTGCTCTCCTTGGTTTCAGTGCTCACAAGTCACCTACAAGCATGACACTAGTTTTTATTTCGATTTTCTGGTTTGTATTTTATCAAGCACTGTGGGATCTTATGGCAATTTAACTGAATAGAAGATATGCTATCACCCTATGAGGACACATAAAGGCCAAAACAATTTAATATCAGAGACTATGGAGACAAGATGTTAAAGGGCCACAAGATTTGAACTACATTGCAGGAAAAGTACATTTTAAGGAGTATTAGAGATTAGTAAGGAATCCAGCTTACATTCATCTTCCTAAAATTCAAATTTAAGTTTACACTATTGGTTCAGCAACTCACCAGCTACAACTTAAATGCTCAAAACAAACACTAAATCATTAACAAAGATATTGTGGGTTTTAGATTGCTCTGTGAAATAACAGAAAATACTGGAATGTAAAAATTATGACAATATTCAGAGTTCTAAGAAACTGTTAAGAAAAGTAATGAAATACAAAACCATTTAAATGATAATCAGAGCTCTGGTGAGACCCCACCTGGAGTACTGCGTCCAGTTCTGGAGCCCCTATTACAAGAGGGATATGGACGTACTGGAATGTGTCCAGAGAAGGGCCACAAGGATGATCAGAGGGCTGGAGCACCTCTCCTATGAGGACAGACTGAAGGAGTTGGGGCTGTTCAGTCTGGAGAAGAGAAGGCTCTGAGGTGACCTAATTATGGCCTTCCAGTATCTGAAGGGGGCCTACAAGAAGGCTGGGGAGGGACTTCTCAGGATCTCAGGTAGTGATAGCACTGGGGGGAATGGAATGAAGCTGGAGGTGGGGAGATTCAGGCTGGACGTGAGGAGGAGGTTCTTCACCGTGAGAGTGGTCAAGCCCTGGAATGGGTTGTCCAGGGAGGTGGTTGGGGCCCCGTCCCTGGAGGTGTTTGAGACCAGGCTGGATGGGGCTCTGACTGGCCTGATCTAGTGTGGGGTGTCCCTGCCCATGGCAGGGGGTTTGGAACTAGATGATCCTTGTGATCCCTTCCAACTCTGACTGATACTATGACACTATGATACTTGTGGAATAAATGTAAGCAACTTGAAAGTTACTCTGAAACATATTTTTTCATTGTTGTTATTATTATAAAAACAGTAATTACAAAGCATTATTATATTCCAGCAACTGTAAAAAAAGATGCTAATTAATTTAGGAAGCTATTTTGGTTTGATTTTCACTCTAGAGATACTTCTAATCTTTCACTGTTAGCTATCTGCTCTGCACTTGATGAAACTGATAAGCACTGTTGGGCAGGCAGGTAAGTACATACAGTATGAAAAAAGAGTAAAACCACATTAGAATTTCAAAGATGTTTGTCTTATATGTACATTTAAAAGTAAATCCATAACCACTCCCTTAGGTTCTCATGCAACTGAGCATTATTTTTAAGTCAATTCTTGAACTGCAACACCGGACTTGCAAAAAGTCTACTAAAAAAAACCTAAATTGTAGGGTCTTTGCAGTTAATAAAGTTCTCTTTTTTATCATTCTAATCAATTAATTTGTTTCTTTTTTGAACTGTAGCTATTCTGCACAGTGGCCTCTGCAATGTACCAGCATCGATTTTAAATGCCTTGACTCCCTCCACACCTTCAGGAGCAAAGGCAATGAAATGACACTTTGAAGAGGAAATGCTGCTGATGGGACATTTATACAACTGTGGATGAGCCTAGATGACTCGCAGAATTGCAGGAACCAAAGGGTTAATGGGAAGGAACATCTGAGATCAGAGTAGGAGGAAGAACTAATTTTAAGAGACATGGGAATTATTACACAAAGAGGAGGTGTTGCAGATGGAATTGCTGCATTTGTAATGGAAGCATGCTTGATGACTTTCTTTATAAAACATGAGGCCAGCTACATACATCTTAAGTGCTAGGTTTTGTAAAGGCACAACCTTAAGGAATCCTGACTGCATCTTAGAAGAGATCAGGCTTGAGGTGCCTTGACCGTGTTAAAACATATTTGTTCCATTGAAAAGCACAAACATCTTTGTATTCCTGTTGGAGGTCATATTTATTAGGCCATTCTGCACCTGTATACTCAAAATACCTTTAATCAAGAGGTGAAGAAAGGAAGAAAGAATAAAAGAAGAAAGAGGAAATGAAACCAACATTAAATAAAGACATTGCCTGATTTCAGGGTGTGTAGACCGTAATAAATCTCACATGCATTTTTTTGGAACAAGTAATTTTTTTCTCAGTAGGTTGTGCATAGAAGGAATAAAGTGTTTTGAAACTTAGAGGATCTTTATTGTTCCATTCAGTCTATGAATTAATGTGTGCAATGTGTGTTTACTGTAGTTCACAATGTGTGTATTCAGAACCATTCAACTCAAGCCAGCCACATTTGTCTTTAATTCATGAGAGTCTCACAGCAAAATCTCTTGGTAGATTTAAAAAACAAACAAACAAAATCTTTATTCTGTTTGTTTTGAAAATCCAACTATATTAAGACTAAGCAGGCATGTAATTTTGAATTTCAGTATCATTAAAGTGTAGAAAACCCTGGGATAAAATTACACTAACCAAGTGACAAGCTGAAATATGTAGTGTTATATTGCATACTAATGCACTCTGTCATACTTGGCAGAAGGGTCTTGGCATGCATTCTTCTTTCATCTGCATTTCTTTTCCTATCACCAACAAAGTTTACAAAAGCCATTGAAATCAGAGTAAAAGCATCTGTAAATCTGAATTAATAGGTAAACTACATCTGAAATCTTTATAGACTGGAAAACACATATAAATTATTTACATACGTACTTTGGTACTTAGATGTGACTACGACAGATACCTGAGAAATGGTGTTAGCGAATTTACACTGCATGTTAAGTCTAACAACGCCCATAATTCTTCCACAATAAAGACAGCTATTTTCTGATTATTTTTTTGTTTCTAAATTTTGAATTTGAAATAAAGTCTCAACTTTCACAGAGGATTTTTTTCCAAAAATACATAACCGTGGAATCTCCAGGAGGTCTACTAGACAGGATAGTCTAGACCAGTGAATGTTGAAAACTGTTCTGGTGTCAGAGTGTGTCCCTAGGGAATGCAAGAGCTGCTTTTCAGCGGTGAGGTGCCCTTCTTTGTTCTTCCGTGTTATAGAAAGAATATATAGTTTGACCAAGAAAACTCATTCTGCCCTCCATAGTCCTATGACTTATTAGTACTATTGTCTAATTATGCATAATTTGCACAGGTGTAAGAGTGATAGAATGTGCAAAGCAGTGAACAACCAGCTTCAACACTTAAATTTTGAAAATTTTCAGCACAGATGATGTCAGAACAATCTGGCAGGGTGTTGTTTTATGTATTAACTTACCCACAGGCTACTTAGACATATCACTAATTCAAACATTTTCTTCCTTTCCTCCATAATTTGTAACAGTTACTACTTAAGAAAGAATACCAAGTGTTCAGATCCCAGTGTTCCATATTATGTAGATGTTAATGTATTTGCTTCTACTTCAGTAAAGGTAGAAATGTTCTACTGCAGCTGAAGCAACACCTTTACTGTGGTTATAAATCTAATTTATCATCTGAGATTTTTTTTTAGTTCATTGTACAGTGCAAACAGAAGCTTAAAAATGTGAATTCACACACCAGAAACTATTAGCTTGCTTTCCATTTTCACCTTCACTTGTTTTGGTGTTTGACAGTTTGATCCCATTTGGTGCACAGCCAAATAATAAACTACTTAGCTGCAAACTAAAATTGTATTTAACATCATTTTATGTCCAGTCAACCAATTTGAACTCAATTAAAGGCATCTTATAGTATCTTCTCATTCATGTTAACATAATCTGAAGCAAATTAAACCATCATCAGTTAAACGTGTGCATAGGATATGTAATAATAATAAGTAGATCAGGTATGGAAATAAAAAAATAAAATAAAATAAAACACCAGATGCTATAAAATGCTTTAATATCTATTTACTGTGCTTTGATTTAAGTCTTTACACTCATCAATGCATTTTGATGAAGTGGACAAAATAAAACATTGAAGCATTAAAGCACTTGAATCTAATGTAAATGCTTCAGGTCCATCCAGGTTCTTTCAGGTCCACTTAAAGAAAAGAATGAAATTTTTGATGATTTACAGACCAAGATTTTGTTCTACATTTCAAATTGTCAAGTTTCTTCGTGGATATCTTTGATTACCAAGACAGGAATGTCACTTTAGTTCTATCATTTATTATATAATCCCCAAGAAGAATAAAAGAATTTGCAGGAACAAGAATTTAACAAAATGTTCTCTCATCTGAGGCCTATTTGGTCACATTATGAGACGAACTAAATATGAAGAGATGAGAAATTGATGATGAATATCCTGCAGGTTATAGAAAGGCCTGAGTTACATAGAGAGGCCAGATTTTGTTTACATGTTGTGCCTAAGTCATAACACCTTTGAAATTATTGCCTTTTGTATTCGATTGGGTTGAGCAGGAGTTAATTTCAACCAGAGCATCTTTCCAGTGCTTTCATAGTGGATGAGGGAAGGGCCGTGGACATTGTCTTGGACTTCAGTAAAGCCTTTGACACTGTCTCCCACAGCATTCTCCTTCAGAAACTCATGGTACATGGCTTGGATAAATACAGTCTCCACTGGATAAAGAACTGTCTTGCTGTCTGGGCCCAAGGAGTGGTGGTGAATGGGGTTAAATCTGACTGGTGCACAGTCACTAATGGTGACCCCAAGGTGATTTTTAGAAAAAAATTGAAAGATTGTGTTAGAAAAAGTGATTAGAATCCAAGAGTCATATTCCTAGTTAATGCCACCTTTATCTACAGTCTTGCTTATCTTTGTTTTCTTTCTCTTTTCTCAGAAGTATTACATTTGTTACTGCAGTGACATGCTATATGGTGTGGGTTTGATTTCTTCACTTTTGTGGTGAGTCTATTGCTATAAAAATTAGTTATGGAGATAGGTAATACATGAAATATCTTTATGAGAGAAATAAATAAGAAACTCCAATGCCCAACCATGATATAAGTGCTCATATGTGTATAAGAGTACACATTTAGTTTCCAAAGGTAGTGAATATATGGGTATCTATAAATTTCCAAGCACCTGAGAGAAGCTGCAGCTGGACTGGGGTGCTTGAATTCTGTCCAAGTGCTGCTTTAGGTACCTAAGAGCTTTTGTGAATCCAAGCATAAATGAAATTTGAAAATAGAATATGTATCACTCCAGAAAAATGTTGCTGTAAGCAGTTCACAGAAGTCAGTGGTGAAGTCAGGCTAAGCACTGCATTCCTTTAAGCAGTTGATGCAGACTGCACTATTTGGAGTGCAACACACTATTGGCACAAGACGCTACTCTGACAGCAAACACTACGGAGCTTGCCAAGTTAAAATACTGTGACCAATGCTACATCCCCAAGAGCACAAGCTAGATGTTAGCCTTTTGACTAATGTGCTGAGAAAAGAGGCAGTAGTTAATTACCTTTAGTGCTTTTAAAAACCTTGCTATGCTTTCCACATACTGTGAGCTGCAGTCATACTTGAAATTGGTGGCTTAAAAAACCATAGGCTTCCATGAGTATCATTTGTTAGCCCAGTACAGTATGTAACAAAAAACTGGGAGGCTTAATAGCACTTATTATTAAGAGAAACAACAATAACAGCAACAACAACAAAAAACACAAAATAGTCACTAAGCGCAAAAGACACTTCTGACCATGAGTACTGTGTCCACTTCTGGGCCCCTCATTTTAGGAAAGAGGTTGAGTTGCTGGAATATGTCCAGAGAAGGGCAACAAAGCTGGTGAGGGGTTTGGAACACAAGCCTTATGAGGAGAGGCTGAGGGAGCTGAGGTTGCTTAGCTTGGAGAAAAGGAGTCTCAGGGGAGATGTTATTGCTCTCTACAACTACCTGAAGGGAGATGGTAGACAGGTGGGAGCTGGTCTCTTCTCCCAGGCAACCAGCACCAGAACAAGAGGGCAGTCTCAAGATGCACTGGGGAGGTTTAGGCTGGATGTTAGGAAGAAGTTCTTCACAGAAAGAGTGATTGGCCATTGGAATGTGCTGCCCAGGGAAGTGGTGGAGTCACCATCACTGGAGGTGTTTAAGAAGAGGCTAAGGGACTGGATGAGGCACTTGGTGCCATGGTTTAGTTGATTAGATGGCATGGGGTGATGGGTTGGACTTGATGATCTCTAAGGTCTTTTCCAACCTGGTTAATTCTATTTTATTCTATTCTATATGTTCCTTACCATGTCTCGCCACCTGTAGCATTTAGTAAGCATTCTCTTCTACCAGGATGAAATTTGATATCAAAGGTGTCTGTGTGTAGACTACTGCCCAGCCTTTTGTGCTTATTCAAAGCAATCCTGCTTTGAAGGCTGACTGTGTAGTGCAGAATTCTTAGTAGCAGGGGTTTCATGCTGAAGCAGTATTACAAGACTCTGACTCAAATGTCAGAAGACAGACTGTATAGATAGCAAGGCTAGTATTTCTAGATTTCCAGTTGTCTCAGAGGACAGGAGAAAAATCTGTTCTGCTGTGCTCTGATGTTTAGGGCCGCTTCTTGTAAGGATTATAAAATCAAGTGGCAGCAACAACAAAATAAGAACTCTCACAGAAAAGCCCCACCAAACCCAAACAAATCAAACTGACAAGCCCTGATAGCTTTGCAGTGATCTCTTTATCCTGACAGCTTAAAATAATGGAGGAGAGGTAGCATGTATATCTTTCTTGGGTTTGATCTTGTTGCCAATATAGTCATAGGCTGGAATAAAAATGAGGTTACTTTTTTGTTCTTTTTTCTGGAGGAAGATTTGATGAATTCTAGTTTCATGCAGTTGCAGCAGTTTTGCCCTTACATGACATTAAGGATGAACATTTTGTAAATCACCATTATTACATTGCCCTTAGAATACTTTTGATATGGTGCTGACAGCATAAGATGTGATACAGATACATGGGAAAAATGTAGTTTCCAACTAAGGGACCTCATCTATTTAAACACACAATATGACATCCATTTCAAGCAGTTTTATTGGTTAAGAAAAGCCACCATTTTGAAAGTGAGCAAACCTTTTAGATAATGTTACTGATTAATTTAAAATTAAAAAAAAAAAGGGGGGGGAAGTGTTTAAAGTTAAAGATAAAAAAGAAAATCAAAGGACTAGGGCAGCATAAAAAGGAAGTGTCTGAAAATTTACATGGGGTGTAAGTGGAAGGAAGGGTCATATGCTGATATGTCCAAAAAATATGTAGCAGTGATCTTTGTGCTTCAATTATTCATCTCCTTTGAGAAAACTTGCTCTTCTGTTCGGATTATCATAAAATCATAGAATTATTTCAGTTGGAAAAGAACTCTAAGCATTGAGTTCAACTATCAACCTAACACTACTATCGTCATTAAACCATGTCCCAAAGTGCCATGTCTACACATTTTTTGAATGCCTTCAAGGACAATGACTACTACTTGCCTGGACAACCTATTCCAATGCTTGAACATCCTTTCAGTAAATATTTTTTTCTTAATTTCAAATCTAAACCTTCTCTGCCACAGCTTGAGGCCATTCCCTCTCATTCTATCACTTGATACTAGGGACAAGAGACCAACCCCCACCTCATTACATGCACTGCCAGCAAGCAGGAGCACAGGAAACTAGATGGTGCTAGGAGAGCTGATGTAAACCAGCCAAAGTGACATTCCATGCCATAGGATATCAATGCTTAGTATATGAAATAGGGGTGGTGGCCAGGGTTGGGTTCACTGCTCAGGCATTGGTCAGTGAGTGGTGATTAACTGCAGTGCACTTCATTTCTTCTTAGATGTTAGTTCCTGGGTTTTGGTTGTTTTTCATTTGGTTTGGGTTTTGGTGTGGGTTTTTTGTGTTTTTTTTTTTTTTTTTTAATAATATTCCATTTTGTAACCATTATTATTATTAGCCTAGTTTGGTTATTACCTTAGTTTGGTTATTAGCCTACCTATTATTCTATCTCAATTCATAAGTTTTACTTTTTGTTTGTTGGTTTGGTTTGTTGTTTGTTTTTTTTAATAAATCTCGGGGTTTGGAACACAAGCCCTATGAGGAAAGGCTGAGGGAGCTGGGGTTGCTTAGCCTGGAGAGGAGGAGATTCAGGGGTGACCTTATTGCTCTCTACAACTACCTGAAGGGAGGTTGTAGACAGGCGGAGGTCGATCTCTTCTCTCAGGCAACCAGCACCAGAACAAGAGGACACAGTCTCAGGCTGCACCAGGGGAGGTTTAGGCTGGATGTTAGGAAGAAGTTCTATACAGAGAGAGTGATTGCTCATTGGAATGGGCTGCCTAGGGAGGTGGTGGAGTCACCATCATTGGAGGTGTTCAGGAGGAG
This sequence comes from Picus viridis, assembly GCA_033816785.1. Classification (NCBI taxonomy): domain Eukaryota; kingdom Metazoa; phylum Chordata; class Aves; order Piciformes; family Picidae; genus Picus; species Picus viridis. Next base: position 20,432,452 of record CM066567.1, on the reverse strand, counting down.
ACTTAATGGGGTGCTTGGTGCCATGGTTTAGTTGTTTAGGTGGGTTGGATTGGTTGATGGGTTGGACACGATGATCTCTTCCAACCTGGTCTATTCTATTCTATTCTATTCTATTCTATTCTATTCTATTCTATTCTATTCTATTCTATTCTATTCTATTCTATTCTTCCCTATCCTGCTGGGAGGGGGGAAGGAGTTAGTTAAACCATAATAGACAACCACCTCCAACATGACAGGGGAGTCAAGCTTGGAATTTGTTTTTAGGATCACTTTTGCTAGTATGGTTAGGAGTTTCAATTTCACGTGCATGACTTACTACCCTGCAAACTTTGTAAATCTGAGTCTTCACTGGAGGTAACAGAAAGACTCCCAGGAGCTGATTCAGAACACCAGTAAAAAGAAGTCAAGCATTAAAAATTAGGGTTGAATAGATAGCAGAGTCAAAGGAATAATGAGGAAGGTGTAGTGATTCTGCAACACCTTCCTCTCATCACTGGGTTAATTTGACCCTGATTGAACATAAACTCTGATATGTTTGAGAAGCTCATATAGTGTCAGTGATATAAAACTTTTCCCTCCACTAGTTGCTGTAATAGATACCTTATCTGGGATGAACTTCAGCCAGTTGGGCAGCATCCAGACCTCAACCTCTGCCAGACTGAAAAGAGGCTGGAGAAGAAAACACTGTCTGATTCAAACAAAAAGGTGTACAACCTCAGAATTTCTCCAGATCCACAGATCTACAGCTACTGACAAAAAGAGGTTGCAACAGAGTGAGTCATATGATTAAACCCTGTGAGACTTTCCAGTTTGCTTGAGATCAAAGGAAAGGTTGACTAGCAGTGTCCTAGAGTACTAGCCTGAGAGAAAAAAAAAAACAGTATCAAATGATGAGTGCTGTTTTGCCAGCTCTTGCAGTCCTGTCAACAGCTCTTCACAGTTAAATGTTATCAACAAGTTGCATTACCACAATACACAAGCTTCAGTACATCTGTCCTGGTAAAACATTAATGGTCATAGTGGTTTTTATCAAACTGTAATTTGATTCAGTATATATGTTTGGTCATTAGAACACACATTTTATAACAAAGTGCAAAAAATGATACAATAAGTTACAAAAGGAAAATGCTTTTCTGAGCTGCAACAATGATAGTTTCAAATTTTCAAATTTTTGTTGTAATAACTCTGTTCATGATAAATATGAACTTGCAGCATTCTTCCTTCTATAATAACATTATTAATTCAGATATTTAGAAAGTAATCATAAAAAGTCTGCTTCTGGTTGTCTTGGATTACTGAATTTAGGAAAAGAAAGAATAGGAAACTTATTAGAACTGTTTTGGTTGCCTTTGACATTAAAGCTTTTTCTTAGTCAATAATCCTTACTGCTGGAGGAATGATTGGATAAAATGCAACTTGCAAGCATGTATGCATAGGATCTGACCTTGAAGTTTGATGTATGAGGTCTGACCTTGAAGTTTGATGTATGAGGAGAGGCTGAGGGAGTTGGGGTTGCTTAGCCTGGAGAAGAGGAGACTCAGGGGTGACCTTATTGCTCTCTACAACTGCCTGAAGGGACAGGTGGAGGTTGGTCTCTTCTCCCAGGCAGCCAGCACCAGAACAAGAGGACACAGTCTCAGGCTGCACCAGGGGAGGTTTAGGCTGGATGTTAGGAAGAAGTTCTATACAGAGAGAGTGATTGCCCATTGGAATGGACTGCTCGGGGAGGTGGTGGAGTCACCATCATTGGAGGTGTTCAGGAGGAGACTTGATGGGGTGCTTGGTGCCATGGTCTAGTTGTTTAGGTGGGCTGGATTGGTTGATAGGTTGGACATGATGATCTTGAAGGTCTCTTCCAACCTGGTTTTATTGTATTGTATTATTATTGTTATAAATGTGATCTGTAGTGACACATGAATCAATTTCATTTTAATTTTGATCTTAATATCTGTAATTTCAGAATTCAGACATTATCTGAATTGAAATAATTTGTGCTTTTAGCTTGAGCAGTTCGCAAATATTTCTCAAATTTAAATAGATTTTGTAAAGTGTTATAATTTGCAGGAGAAAACTTTTCTTGAGTAAAATGTTGCAGATTTTCTAGTGTATAATGCTAAAAAAACAGATGAAGGAGAAAGGTGAATTTGAACCCCCAAGAGGCCATCTGTGCACTCCCTAACCACACACATTGATTCAAATGTTATTTCAGTACATATAGCTGCTATAAAAAGGGATTGTTAGATTGCTTTGTATGCATCACAGCCTGGTATTTGCTCTGTCAGACATTTGAGAAGTTGTACAGATGGAATGAAACAGACACATATTTAAGTAGATTTGCCTCCTGCCCATTTGTGAGGGTATCTTTCTTCTGATATTCTTCAGGGAAATGGATATAAATACAGAGAGAGAAACAATTGTCCAAAAATCACACAGGAAAGTAGGGAAATGATGTTGGCATGTTATTCTGTCTTGACCAGTAGAGTGCAAAAATATCCACTGTAATTTTTATTACAGCTATGGTTTTTTATTAATAAATAAACAAACATATCATCTTGCTTTCAAGCCAAGATGCTTAGCTTATGTGATTCTTCACTTTATAGGAAGGAAGGGGACATTATTTACACACCATCATATACCATGACTGAAATTGAAGTGTATCAAATCAGTTCAACTCCCTCCGCATTTATTACACCACTATAAGTTTAGTTATGCCTGCCCCAAATGATTTTAATTTTAATATCATCATGATGTATATTGCAACTTGCTGAACAATGTAATACTTGAAATTATATGGACACTAAAATGCTCCTTCAAGCCATGGGCAATAAGTAAACATTTCATGCACCTTAGAATATAAATATAAATCTAACATTTCATTATACCTTTAACTAAGAATTTATTTTTATTTTTCATGCTAATTTGTTCCACTCAGTTAAAAAAAAAGCTCATTTTTTTCAGTTAATTAGCAAGCAGAAATCTTGATCAGCAGCAGGTATTTTTATATTACCCATGAACAGTTCTGTCAACCATGCATGCTTATTTCTATTATTTTCCCCAAAAAAACCTATGAACTGAAAGCAGCCACATGCAGGGTTATTGACAGGATTTAAGGAAGCACACAGATAAAAGAGAACAACGTGCCTGGGGAAATTACTCTTTTGGCCCATAAAATATAAATCACATATTCATAATTGGAAAGTGCTTTGGGATTTCTCTTCTTCCTACACTACATAAATACCTGCAGTGCCACTTCATTTCTTTAATAGAAAGGAGAAAAAAAAAAAAGGGAGGGGGGGAGTATTTCTGAAAGAAGTGTAAGAATATATTCTTATTTTTTCCTCTCCTTTGCCTATGCTACATGCCATTATTACAATTCTATTGTATTCTATTGTATGATATTACTGGGATATTGTACTTGCCTCTGAAAACAAGGTCTGTAATGTCAGAATTTCATCTTACCAGAGACAGTGATACACAGAGCCATGGTAAGGCTGCACAGACCCCTCCAGAAAAATACAATACAATAATAATACAATACAATACACCAGGTTGAAAGAGACCTTCAAGATCATCACGTCCAACCCATCAACTAATCCAACCCACCTAAACAACTAAACCATGGCACCAAGCACCCCATCAAGTCTCCTCCTGAACACCTCCAATGAAGGTGACTCCACCACCTCCCGGGCAGTCCATTCCAATGGGCAATCACTCTCTCTGTATAGAACTTCTTCCTAACATCCAGCCTAAACCTCCCCTGGTGCAGCCTGAGACTGTGTCCTCTTGTTCTGGTGCTGGCTGCCTGGGAGAAGAGACCAACCTCCACCAGTCTTCAACCTCCCTTCAGGTAGTTGTAGAGAGCAATAAGGTCACCCCTCAGTCTCCTCTTCTCCAGCCTAAGCAACCCCAGCTCCCTCAGCCTTTCCTCGTAAGGCTTGTGTTCCAAACCCCTCACCAACTTTGTTGCCCTTCTCTGGACACGCTCCAGCAAGACAACATCCTTCCTAAAATGAGGGGCCCAGAACTGGACACAGTACTCGAATACGTGGGTTATTTGTTTTATTTCTTCTACAACTATTTAAGAGTTTATTTGCTGACATTTAAACCAGTTTTCATTAAAATAAGAATTATCATATCTGAGCATCTAGCAATGCAATTACCACTCAACCTCATACTGACTCTAACTTCATGGAAGGCATGGAAAACAATCACTGGGTAAAATGTGAAACAAACAGCTTGTAAGCTGCATTTGCATCCAAAACTATTTTTCTGGGTGCCTTCTGCAATCCGTGACTGAAGTTGTCACTTTTTACTTTCCCTCTTTCATTGGGCAAGTTATGCATTCCTTTCTGTGGAGCTCAATAGCTCTAAAGATATCTGCTGCCTCACCGTGCTGGGGGCGTGGGCAGCCTGCTGGGAAGGGCACTGAGGAGTGTTCCTTTCAATTCTTTCAAACAGAAAGGGAAATGAACTTAGATCTCACCTATTTCGGGGTAATGTTTCAACTGGTAAAGTATAATGTACAAGCTCTGCAAAGCTATCACTGCCACTCACTGCCTGCTGTGTTTTAGAAAAGTAGGTTCGTCGGAGTTTTCAGAAGAAAAGAAAAGGCTCAGCTGCATTCTTTTGATAGAGGGATCAGAAGGAGATGCAACCATTAGACAAGTAAGCCATAAAGACGGACAACAGTTAAGACTCCATCCTGTCCTCAGCATGTCCCTGTTGGATGGCTATAAACACACTACCTTTCAGCAGCCTGATTTCCCTGGTGGGCTGTTCTGTCACCTATAACCTTTTCTGTGTATTAAGTATAGAGCCTGTGATTCCAACACAGGACTCTACATTTCACACTGCTCATATGGAAACATTAGGCATTTGAATCTCAGATATTAAGGCACTTAAATCCCTATTTAGAAATAGCTTGAATACCTAACTTTAAGCACTTCTCCCTTATTCTACTTTTTTTGTGTGTGTCTTTTCTTTCAAATGTCCATTTTTAATGGTTTTTTTTTTTTTCTGTGAGAACACCCTACAGTTCCACATTGTTAGAAACATATCAATGTTTTCATAAAAAAATAAAATATTACTTTGAGTTCTTTATAACATAGTTGTAAAAAATGAGCCTAAATAGAAACATGAGATATATATGGCCTGCTTGGCCCAAGGGGAACATAATGTTCAGTAAAACAGTATGTATGTTTTTTCTGCACAGAATGTGTTTAGGTATACGTGGCGAGCTTTGTAAGGTCAAAAATGGAAGAGAACCTGTGACCAGAATGCCTAAAAAGTCTATCCACCATAGTCAACCTCATTCTGAAACAGTTCAGGTCATTTTCCCAACAAAGCTGCCCAACACTTCAAAATAAACCACATTTATTGTTGGGCTCTGCAATGGGTGGATTTAATGAACTGCTCAGCGAGATCAGTATATACATACACACACACACACACACAACATTGAACAAATTTTATGGAAGGAATCCAAAGCAGGAAAATAACTACATGCAGACAAAATGCAATATATCCCTGTATCAGACTTTCAGAGTTTTTCACAGGTGATTTGGAAAGTAGACTAAAAAATGAGTTTCTATTAAATTCTTGGATTGGTAGAAAAGATTCCCTAGAAAGTCTGCTTTAACTCTGGAAGAATTGTTTCATAAGAAAATGAAGATGAAAGCAGCAGGTTGATTTTCCTAGTCTCCCCTTAAGTTTTAGCATATGATTATATTTGCAGTACAAATCTTTGTGAAAGTAATGGGCATTATTGACAAATTTAGGATTCTGCAGGACAAGAGATTCAGGCAAGCCAGAAAGTCTAAATTATGCTATAATCTACCCTATCACTTACAACAGATTTTAAAAAACCCCAGGAGAACACAGAGCTTAGTTAAGTCTACCTTTGTCTCATCTCACATGTATCTGCATACTCTCTAAATATTGTAGAACACAGTCTTACTCAGTGTGCTTTGATAATTTAAGAAATTACATGAAAAACTGCTTCTTGCTTTATACACTAAAATTTTTTTATCAGCTCAGGTAGACAAGTAGACAATGTTGTTCCATATGCTTCTCAATACTAATCAGGTCTAAAAAAAACTTATGTACACCTGCATCATGCTTAGACTTTTAGTAGTTTGAGTTACAGCAAATGCTAGGAAGGACCACTTGTTCAAACTATGCAGTTGACTATTTCTCCCACTTTAAATTTTGCAGACATCTTTCTGCACATACCCAGTGCAATTCTGCTTCTGTCACAAATGAATCAACTTGGCTGAGACAAATCCTTTCTTAATGACTTAATGTTACCTCCCTGGTTCTCACCAGCACCAGTCTCTTGCGGTGTACACCCTGCCTGTACTTTTCCCATTAAGAAGTCTCCGAGGGAGCACTGTAAGGTACTGGGCAGAGAAGATTAAGCAGGAATAGGAATAATAGAAATGTCTTTGTGACAGCCCAATCTATCCTAAGCTTATTCTTCATGAGTAGAAATGGAGCCTAAAATTCAAAACAAATAACCAATCTGAAGAAGTCTCTGGCATGTGAAACTTAAGGTTTTCACTGAATTAATCACTTCTCATGCTCACAGAGAAAGATCAGAATTCCAATACAAGGACATCCAACATTAACATCAGATAATCTTTCTACTCTCCTGTCTTTTGTGTAGCGATATCAAAGAAGCCTGAAACTACAAAAAGTTGTGACTTCAATATTTAGAGTATAGCTTCGTGGTGGTGAGAGGTTCAGTTCTCCCCCACACACAAAGAAACGACGGCTAACTCAGTCGGAGAAGCGAAAATGGATAAAGCTATATTTACAAGCAGGATGAGATGCAGTAAATATATTCACAATATACAGTATTTACAATATATATACATAAATATACAGCAAAGAACGTAACACAGAAAGCCTTTCCCTCCTCCAAGAGAAGGGACCCCACAATCCCCCCCCCTTCTCCTCCTTCCCCTTTTTTTTCCCAAAAAGGGTTAGAGAGAGAAAAGGTAATTATTAAGGAGGAAATTCTGTTAGCTCAACGCATATGCAAGAATTAGTTTCTTATCTGGTTAGTTGAAGGTCAGCACCCGCCAGCACAGACAGAAAACAGCTGTTGCTCAGAGAGACTGAAACAGACAGACTGAACTGAGATTCAAACTGAACAAAAGCTAAAAATTTAAAGTTGCATTCTACCAATCTACCAATGAAATTCGTTTAGAATATCTCCGTTTCCATTATGACACCAAAACGTTCAGCCAGAGTGTTCCAGTAACTGTCCCTTTCTTAAAGGCACAGCCTAAAACTGTCACAAACTTCTATTACAAAAATCAATAAATAATTCAGGATTGCATTTGGAACTCAATTCTCAGCACACTGTTCAGTGCCAATAACACTACTGCTCTTTTTTGTTTCGTTTTGTTGTTTTTTTTGTAGTGTTGTGGTAGTAGGGAAGCCTGGTGGCATGTCTTCTGAAGATTTGCAAGAATCACAACAGTGCTGTTGTGTGATGAAGCAGGAGGCTCTTGGGACTCCAAAAAAATAGTCTTTCTTTACACAATTAATTAGCATTTGTCAGAAAGTGAGGAAAAATTCAGGCTGGAAATTGAAAGAAAAGTCTCATTAATCACCTCAGAAAATGGGAAGTCAGGCTACAGTAACCCAGAGGTAACTTAAGACGAGACCTGGAATAACTTTGCACTAGTGTGCATAGGTCAGATGGGCTAGATGATTTGAGCAAGTTAGTGCAGTATTGCTATGTGTACAGACAAGTAGGAAGAATACATGTAGGAAGAAAAACAAATTACAAGTAGGAAGAATAAGAAAATTATTGGTCTTTCAGATTCAGATATTCAGATTAAATCCACACTTTCTCTGTGAATCCACAAGAACTCTCATTGCTGAGGTCTGCCAGTGCATAGATAGAGATGACATTGTTGCAATATAATGGTGTAAAGAAGTATATTTTATGTCCTGAAACACATACTAGAAGCTTCTCTGGGATAACCATCCAGCTTGCCATGTGATAGGAATGCAGGGTAATTTAGTGTGCTTTAAAAAGAAAGTTAAGATGCTTGCAACCCAGAAACATTTATGTTATCTCTGGGAATGAAGATCAGCAAAACTGGCCTGCCAGGCAGTTGAAGAAGATAGTCTTGTGAAGAAAAGACAGAGCTATTTCAGCTGAAACTAATGAGGCAAGTCTGAAACAACAAAAACAAGCAACTTCAAAATAGAATTTGAAGGCTGTAGTGCCAGAGCAAAGACCTGTGCCTAATTAACTGCATGTAGTGGTTTGAGCCTTAACTCGGATTTAAGAGCTCAGATTGGGGGGCAAGGCTGAGAATTCCTCCCCCGCTCCCCCTCCCCTTTCCCAATTGAAAGAAAAAGAAAGGGAAGGAGCAAATCTACCAAGAAATAATTTGGAGTCGGTTTGGAAGTAGAGAGGTAAAACATTTTCTTTAAACAATATATATATATATATATATATACACACACACATATAAAAAGAAATATATAAAAAAAGACAATAACAGGAAGCGTTCACAAGGGTAAGGAACAAGGATGGATAGGAAAAAATATGTATACAAAACCAGTCCTTTGAAGTTCTTTGAAGAGGCATGGATGTAGCAGGGAGAAGGACCAGGCCTGACCACATGGCAGAAAAGCAGGAAGCCAGCAGCAGTCCTCTTGTTGAGGCAAAGCAGAAATACAAGAGCGCTAATGGCTGTAGCATCTTCCTTTTTATAGGCTTGCCTGACAGGGAGGGGAGTGGAACAGACTAACTCAGTTTCCCAGGGGCGAAAAAAACCCCTCCAGGGATAGCAAAGCTTTCACAAGCCCTCCCCCACACTGCTTTCAGGATGGGCATAACCCATCACACTGGAAAAGTAATACTGAAGTTTACATTCCTATATATGGTGCTGAACATATATATACTACTATGTTACTAACTCTCCACCCAAGCCAGGCTAAATGTCACGCAGAAGGCAGGGACAGCTGGGTTACGTTATAAAAAAACACCATGAGAGAAACAACTCTGTGAGGGGGAAACACTGAAGGTTTAGCTTTTTTGATTTCTGGGAGGACTACGTAGAGTGTTTCATCTTTCCTCGTATTAGGTATCCATGACAAGGTTCTGGTTGCCAGGGCAATGCAAGAGTTGTCTCTGTGAGAAGAGGTAAGGGACTGTCCTATTAATGCTGTGTCTATGAAAATGTTTAAAACAGGGAAGAAAAAAAAGGCAGGAAAAAAAAAAAAGAAATGATACAGAGGAGGAGGGGGTAAAAATCGAATGAAGAACAGCAGAAGGATCATCAAGGTCAGTGGAGGTGCTCCAGTAGCTAAAGTAGGTATTTCCTGAAGAACATAGAGGACTTCCCACTGGTGCAGATAGATATTTCTAAAGGAATTGTGGACCATGGGAAAACTACACTTTCCCTAATAGGACTACAGGAAGAGCCAATGCTGGAGCATAGGAAAGTGTGAGAAGGAAGGCAAAGGAGAGAGCTGTATGCTACCTGCAAGCTCACTCCCTGTCCCCAAGCACAGCTTGAGGTGAGTCCGGAGTGATGTTGAGCATAAGAAAAGGAGGAAAAGGAAAGGTGTTTTCTAAAATACTCTTATTTTTGTTTCTCACTATGCAATTCTAGAATAAAACAAGCATACCTACACTGTTGCTCAGGCAGGTGCTGAAAGCCCCAGGCTGAATGGAGACATGTCGTCTGGACCCTTGGTAAAGAGACAGTGGGGGCCCAGGTTCATTGAAGCCTAGAGGCACCCTGTCAGAAGAGTTGCACTGCTCGAATGCTCTCCTTCAGAAACTTGTGGTTGGCCACTTTGTAGACCAAGTATTGTTCAGGTGAATCTACTCAGGCTTCAGATACACCACACCAGCCTGCTTTTGTTGTAGTGCCTCCTAAATTTGTCCCACCTGGAGTGCTGTGCACTGGCGGTACCAGTAGTTTGGTCAAATCATAAGAGGTTTTTTCTTGCATCCATTTGTGGGAATGGGCCTTGTTAGAGCAACCTGTGTAAAACCAGGACAAAAGTCAGATCAACCTGGAAGACACTGGAAGTTTTCACTGCTGCTGTTTTTTGTATAAACACAAGTTCTTACTTCTAAGGCTTTACCTGTCACTTTTCAGGATTTTGTCTTTAAATTAAACTCAAAGAAGAGAGTTATTGTTACATGATAGTGTTTAAAGGAGCACCTTGACTGAGTTTCTGAAGACAGATGACTTCATGTCTATTATTATCAAAGGATTTCCATATTTGACAATTACCTTCTGGATGATGCTGAGAAAAAGCAGACATCCCTTTCTGCACTACAGAGTAAACAGCTGAAGTGACCTAGTATTTTCTTTCTAGTGACCTAGTATTTTCTGTCTGTTTTATTGATTTTGAAATAAACAACATAAAACCATGACAGAAAACAAGGCATACAATTATCCAAATCCTCACGCAAATGTAGTGTCCTGTGTCACGCAGAATGGGGCTTCTTAAAAGATGCCATAGGTTTGCATCAGGAAGGCATCTGTAAGGGAGTATAGACAGGCACAATGAATCCTTAATGTGACAGAGGAATAAACCTGGACAGATATTCATTCTACTTCTCTAATGAAGTTGGTTCTACACACACCAAGGTTTTTAGGAAGTAGCTCCTGAAATTTCACAATATTCAGTATGTCATAATAGGGTTAATAGATTTGAGATTGTTCATTCCAGGCAGACCAAAATGTGGGGTAATAAGGTGCTGTTTCATAAGCCATCCAATCTTCCATCCTACATGCTCAACAATTTGTTGTTGATCTGGTTTGAGGCAGACAGGGAACAGCAATACTGTTGGCATCCAGTTTTAATCCATGATAACATAAATCTGAGGTCTTAAGCTTCACACGTTAGAGATGTTATACTATTCCCTAACTACACTGACATTGAAGGTACTTAGAAAAACAATGCTCATATGTGCACAATTATGTCTCATCAAGACAAGCTCATAATTTTTGTAACTTCGTTATTTCCAGGGGAATCATTCCTGCGAGTAATTTGTCTATTCTATTCAGTTTAATTCAAGATCTAAAGAACCACAAAGACAAGAGGGGAATTGTGTATACTGGGTCTGACCAATGGCTGAATTCAAAGAAGGAAATTACAGAGTATCAGCCCAAACAAAGCTGAAGGCAATTAGTTTTTAAAGAGAAGTGATGGAAATTCTTATACCAAAGAAATGCATGTAATCCTTAAAAGCTTTTCTAAGAATGGGGACTGCAAGACATAAAGAATTACTGATGTTTCAGTCTCCAGATGTATTATTTGAAGACAATTGCAAGAAAATTAGTCTTACAGAATTATTTACAGGTGGATTTTCACTAACTTTAGTTTTTTGTTTGAACTAAAAAATATCCTTTGCTGAAAGACAGGTGAACATCTGGAGCCCAAGGAACTGTTACTTTCAAGATGTACACTTCTGTGTTGAGCATCAGTTGAGAGTCTTTAGAGAAAGTGTCCTGTGTAGAAACTGCAGATATCAGGGAAGTCCCTTCTCCATCACACCTGCACCGGAAGGGGAAAGAAATTATACTGTTCACCAAGAAGTTCATTAGCAAGATGTTCCCACCACAAAGGAATTCTTTCCTGTTCAGTTTTCACTCTCAAGCACTACATAAAGGACAAAACTGAGTTAGAGACCTTATAGAGCATGCTGTCACCATGAGAAAGCACACTATTTAGCTCAACTTCTCTTACCTAGCATAGAATACTAATCAAGTAGAGCAGTCTGTTATTTTCACAGAAGTCAGAAACTGTAGCTGAACTGTGAGCTTTTCTGAATGGCTTTGTCTTTACAGCAGTTTTAGCTTGAATATCATATCTGTCATTCAAACATACTGTTGTGTGTTTTATGATTAAACAGCATGGACTCCAGCTACAGAAAAATACCACATGTTCTTAAATAAATTGTGTGGTTATTGAAAGAAAATGGTCAGTTTTCTACATAATTCTTAGACTAGCAGTATAAATTTTAATAAAGAAAAATATCCTGCAAAATGGAGTAAAAATTTATTTCCTTCATACACAATTCTACAGGTTTTCTCCCATTTAATTGCATGAGACTTCTCCATAAGGCCATATTTGACTTTACTTTATAACATCATTTGGATAATTACTTTTATTTATGCTGCTGTTTAGAGTGCTGCAGAACTGCTGTAGTCTGGCCTCTGGAGATTGCAGGTTTGCCAGGCATTGTGACTATCTTTTATTTTTATTTTTGTTGCTACTCTGTTAAATCATTGCACTGTGGAATAACTTAACAGCTTCCATGCTACAGTGGCATTTCACAATGCTGTTAAAATGCTAACACATTCCTGGAATGTGATGTCAAGGGAAGACGTATAACATGCAGATAGCAGGGTCAATATGAGTTCTATCCATATAACTTCCCCTCCCTCTCCCTCCCCAGGATAATCATTAGTAACGTTATTATGGATTTCAGGTGCAAATTCTTTTAGTCTTGTGTTTTCATTGTGACATGTGATCACATATATGAAGTACTTATTTGATTTTATATTAATTTCCTACTCTGTTATCTAAAGAAACATCAAGTATGCGCCACAATGTCATTGGGAGCAGATGGTTTTCAGAACAACTGTCTACACACATTTCAGTCAATGTCTGTCTCCATGGGGGCAGAAGAAAGGGTTAGAAAAATATTTCATTGCAGTCATACCACTTCTCTCAGTGATAGATATGATTATGTGCTTTTAAACAAGTTTTTGCTGAAATGCCAGTGTCCCTTATCTATCTATCTATCTATCTATCTATCTATCTATCTATCTATCTATCTATCTATCTATGATCTATCCAACCATCCATCTGTCTATTTATCTATCTATCTATCTATCTATCTATCTATCTATCTATCTATCTATCTAATTAGTCAAAGGAGTATATATATCCATGCTTATGTCATTTCTACACCTCAAGATGGTATTGTTAAACTTTAATGTTTCAAAATCACAGGTCAAATAAGAGTCAGGAAGACTGTCTTAAAACAAATCACAAACTGTTAAAAGACTTTTTTTCAGGGAGCATCTGGATTTTCTAGAAAAAAACCACAACACACACACACAAAAACAACAAACAAACAAAAAAAAAACCCCACCACCCATACACAAACCCCCCCCCAAACCAAAACCAAACCACAACAGTTCAGAACAGTTAAAAGAAAAAAAAAAAAAAAAGGTAAATTGTTAGGGAAAAAAAACACAACCAAAACCAAAGCCAAAACAAAACACAAAACAAAAAACAAACAAACATAAGCTACCTTGGTTAATGTCCTTAATCCCTATAATTCAGAGAGTAACCTGGTCACTTACAGCTTGAAGCCTAAGTTGCACAGTTTCTATTCTCAATTAAAATGCTGACTTTCAGTATGGATTCAGAGAAAAGTTTGAATACATGTTGTAAGTACATTACAAGAAGCAAGAGGAAAACAACAGATAAGTAAAATCGAGTTTTTCTTCTTTCCAATATCTTCCCAGCTTCATTCCTATTCATATCTCCATAGCGTGCATCAAGCTTACTTGAGGAGTAAGAACCCAGAGCCTATGTGGCACAGATCTCTTGGAAATCCTATTATGCTACAAAGAAACTATTTTTTACAGCTAAGCATAATTACAATGCCAAAGTATTAAATTATTGTAATGTTTTTAGCAACAAAAACCAAATCAGCTAAATATTCTGAATATTGTTTTTACAATTTATCTTACATATAAATTCACAACAAGTTTTTATATTCTGATAAAATCATAAGCAGAGTGTATAGTCTGCAATATATAGACAGGCAACAAGTCTGCAGCTATGGATTATACTCAAGAGATGACAAGCAAACTGGCATTTTAGGGGATAACTGTTAGATTTCCTGTATCTAGTTTAAAGCCAGGTCAGATAAATAGACTCAAGCTTATTCTATTAAATCTCTATCAACTATTTCCTTAAACGTGATTATTATGGCTTTTAAGTGGAAAGCAGCAAGATAAAGGGAGGTTTTAAGGTCATCTCAACACATTGTTATCCTTCCTTCTAGCATTTGGTATATGTATAGAAGCAAAATAGTGCAAACCCAGCATAAATTCTTACAGGATGTCGAGAATCATCTTTCTTAAAGATGAAAAAAGTGAAATTATCTCAGTGATCCCTTTTCATGGAAGATAAACAAAAGCTTCCATCCCATCCCTTCATCAGAAAAATACAGTTTTAGAAAGAGTTGTTCTCATTTTAATCATTCAGTTTGAACAAATCTTCCCACACCGGAACTAGATCTACTTCTGTGTCTTCTCAAGAGTGGTTTATGTTTGTCAGGCTTCACCTGTGTTTTTCAGAACATTCTATAGTCTTGCATTTCTCAATAGTCATAGAATCATAGAATAGTTTGGGTTGGAAGGGACCTTAAAGATCACCTAGTTACAACCTCCCTTCCACAGGACACTTTCCACTAGACCAGGCTGCTCAAGACCCTGTCCAACCTGGTCTTGAACATCTTGAGGGATCTGGGCTCGTTTAGCTTGGAGAAGACTCCAGGGAGACCTAATAGCAGCCTTCCAGTACATGAAGGGAGCCTACAAAAGACTGGAAAAGAACTCTTTACAAAGGCCTGTAGTGACAAGACAAGAGGTAGTAGTTTTAAATTAGAAAAGAAGTAGATTTAGGTTGGGCATTAGGAGGAAGTTCTTTACCGTGACAGTGGTGGAACACTCAAACAGGTTGCCCAGGGAGGTAGGCGAGCCCCCATCCCTTGAGATAGTCAAGATGAGGCTCGACAGGGCTCTGGCAACCTGCTCTAGTGGTGGATGTCCCTGCTGACTGCAGATGGGTTGGTCTAGATGACCTTTGAAGGTCTTTTCCAACCCAAACCATTCCATGATTACATGATTTTAGCTGAATGTATTTTGGGATCAATTGTGTTAGTATAAATTTAAATTAGTATTAAATTTAGCCATTTCTGCAGCTACTATGTATGAGCCTGATTTGACTTCAACTGATATGGCCACATAAAAGCTAGTCTTGACAAATTCTTCATATTTAAGTCATGTATTGTCCTGAATGCAGTTCACAGTAAGAACACACTATAATGCATGAGTGAAGGCCAGAGATTTTCAGAGAATTAAGTTATTAAGACCATATAAAAATATTTTCCACAACCTGTTGTTTCTAAAATAGTCAATATTTTCACAGATTATTAGCTATCAGTGTATTACTAATTTATATCTGTGTGTATATGTGTGTGCATACAAACTATGTATACAGGTGAAAAAAGAAAGGGACGTAGACTGTTTTGTTTAAAGGCTGATAAAAATTATTAATGAGTAGGGCATTAGGGATTTCTTAATGCATGTTTTAAAAGAACATATGTCTCAAGTCCTTTTGTATTCAAACAATAGTTTAAAGACCTAGAGATAAAATACCCACCTTTTGTGTTACCTCATTATCTAACATCTGCAGATAACCTGGTTTCTGAGAAAAGACAATTATTCAAAAGCAGGAGAAATGCATATGTCTTGAAAGTGCAGGGAGCAATGGTGTAAATATTTGTCGAGAAATTGCCTCTTTATATTGTTTATGAATGTGGGGCTAGAGACCTCCCTTCACTTTCCACTTCACTTTTCTACTTGTGACTCAGTCCCTTAATTGGGTGGCTCCTGGGGGCATTAACAAGACAGGGTAGCAAGAGACAACATAAATCACATGCAACAGAGAGGTAGAAGCAAGAGAAAAGGTAAATAATTTGGAAAAATAGCATAGCAACAACATACAGCCAATAAATCACTGAAATGTAGAGACCTGAGCTCTGAGAAGGAAAGGGCAGTAAAAAGCACAGTCTTTCCTGTCTCCTTCACATGGCTTCTGTGTACATTATCATATACCTTGACAAGGGGTTTTATGGAAACAATGTTATAGAAGCCTTCCTAGTACAAACCTGTCTCAGTCCAGAGAGGGAAAGAGACTCAGTTCTTTTGAATATTCCCATGTTGTGAAATGAGAGGCACAAACGAGGCCAAAATATCAACAGCTAGACTATTTATTACACAAAGTGGATGGATCAGAAGGGGAAAGAGAGAAAATAGAGAGGGAGAGAGAGACGAGAGAAAAAAGAGGAAAGGAATGATATTACCATGCCCCTCACCCCGCCAAGACAGTTTGAGTCTGCAGAGGAAAGGTGCTGCAGGAGATGTTGGGTCTGTAGAGAAAGGGTGCTGAGGCTTTGGCTGTAGAAGAGAGGTGGTCCTCTGGGCAGCCTCTTCAGCTCCATGAGTTGCAGCAGGAGGAACTTAGGGCACAGAGAAGGGGCTCTGCTTCTTCCAGGCTCCATGATGATGTCTCTGTCATTTTTCCTCTCCTGGAATTCTCTCTGTTTTCCTTCTTAGCAGCATTGTCCTTCTCTTGTGTTTTTCTTCATCTGTGTTTTCCTTCTGTGTTTTTTTCTTCTCCTGTGTTTTGGTTCTCTTCAGCCAATTGTTGCTCAAGTCTTTTATACAGTTTTTTGGTCCTTAGGTATGTGTCCAAGCACTGTCCCTCAGGAAATCAGGGGCCAGGTGGTGAATCCATTGTCTCACCATCCTCCCTTTCCGGGGTACTTGATGGGTGAAGATTATCTTGTTTTATGCATATTCCCGAAGGTGGCCTCGGTCGTTGATTTTATCATTGTTGAGTCACATCAGGAGAGACAAGCTTTTAGTCTCTCACAAAACCTTAGAATTTTTGTGTGTCCCCAAATAATGTGGAGTAGCTTAACGGCAAGTCAAAATCCTTCTTTCCAACGAGGCTTGAATATAGTGAATATCCAGCAATAAGATTGTAATTTATTGCCAAGCTGGATATATGTTTGCATATGTTTTCACACCGGTTATGCTCTCTCTTAAAGTAGACAGGATTTTAATATTTGCCGATTTACAATATTTGTAAAACTGTAACATGTTGCCTTGCAGTATGACCTATGACTGGATGATGTCACCCGAACAGCCAGCACTATTGTACGGCTGAATATCTGTTATCTTCCTGTTCTGGATCTGCTTTATCTTCTCTGGCTCTAGGCATCTGGCTGACATTCCTAAATGAGGACCCTGGTTGCCACAGTTTCATTGTTTATTATACTGGTGAGAAAGAGAGGTACCCCCAGAGGAAAATAACTTGTCTTTGATGTGACTCTCTCCCTGGAGATTCCTCTCCTTGCTGAGCATACAGGGAGCATCCATTTGCTTTGTTTTTAAAATGTGATGCCTGAAGATAGGTGGGATAAATCATGACCCCTGAGCCTTTTCTTTTGCTGTTACAATACTCATATATTTGCTCTACTTAATCATAAACTTTCTTCAGAAGGGGCTCTATCTTTTGTCTTTTTGTATCCAGTAGCATGGGAAAATGTTTTTAAAAGAGAATATTAAAACAAAAATTCAGTCTTACATGAATTACATACTTCAGACAACATTTTCTTTTATGCTTATCAATAAATCTGTACTTTGAAATACATATACTCCATTAAGTTTACAGTCTTGACATAATACTTCCACTGACTTTAGTCAAAATGAGACTGGACACTTTTTCATTACAGGAATATTTTAATCAATCACCTGTGGAATAGTGGTAATTTTGGTTTATTAAATTTGGTGCAGCTAAATTAGAAGAGGGTGAAAACAGAAGATAAATTTTATGTATATTGTTACACTAGCTACTTGTAATAATTCTTTGAGGAGAAACATTACAATATTTGAGGATCTGAGATCATTTATATCCAGTGTTTTTGTTTGACAGCTCTTGATTAAAAAAATACCCCAAAATACCAAAATGCAGAAAGATTACAATATACAACATTTTAGAAAGGAAACTGACATTGTCTAAATGAGAGATATAATTATTCTTTTATAGGTAACTATTTTTCTACTATTTACATGCATCAGGCATGCAACCTGATTGATCAGATATCTCCTCACTGATCCCAACTGCAGGTCAGTGATGTATTTACAGCACAGTTTTTCAATCCCAACACAGAGACATAAATCTACACTCTTAACACTCAAGACAATACTCCAGACACTGAGTAATATCCTGCTTTTCTCAACAAAGTGTTCTTTCTTGAACTAAAAAAAATTCTGGTGAAATTTGTTTGGAAACTGTTACATCTCTATGGAACATTTGAGCTTTGGTGAATCAGTGTGTTTTACCAAAATGTCACACAGGTGAAAATGTTCCAACTACCTGTAATGCAATACTGTATATTTAAATCTTTCTTAAGGACTTTAAGCTGGTACTGTGCAGATTTTTTGGTGCTGCAGTCCTTAATTAAAATGTTTGCTTAGTTCTGAACTCTAAATTCTACCAAATGTGATCTTAATATGCAAGCCTAAATTCTAAATTCATTTTCATAGTTGTAGAGATCAGCAAGTGTCAGTTCATAGGAAAACTCTTACTTCAACAAGTTGATTTCATGGAATGATATATAAAGGCTATGTAAAACTTGAGTCTTTAACAATCTTCAGGGAAACTGTCTTATATAAGAAGGGTTAATGAGACATTGGGTTGAAACCTACAATCAAAAGTCTTAATCTGGACTTTTCGCATTCTATACACAATAAGTGGGAGCAGTGAATTTATACCAAGCTTTTGTATATGCACTCCCCACCACAATAAACCACCTGATTATAAACTACTAAAGCACAGGAGCTCTGAAACTTGAAATATGGATTTGTTCTTAACAAAACATTCTGAAGAACATTTCCAGTTCAAATGGAAAAGTCTAATTCTGTCACTTGAAAATATGTACACTACTGTTGTTACTGACTTTATTATTAAAGCTATCTTTATGCAGGTTATACGTTCTCTGGAATTCAAGAAGTCAACAAAAATATCATAGTATCCATCCCAGATGTCCAGAAAATCAGCCTGGAGAATGTCTGCCTGTCTAATTTTCAAGGTGGAACGTGAGATTTCAATAATATACTTGTAATAATACTTGAAAACAAAAGGAAAATAATATGAATGAGCTAAAGAAAGATGCAACTGAAAGAAGAAAACAAAACAAAAAAAAAAAAAAAAAAAGAAGAAAGAAAAGAAGTTATGACAAGCAATGGAAAAATCACAGCTTCCTGAAGGTAATGAATGAAATCGTAGAGACCTGGAAAAAGTAACCCACAGCCAGACTTCTACAGGCAGAGCAGAGGAACTGCAGGGTATGTGTTGCTGAGGAGAGCTGGTGAGTTCATCTTAGCAGGAAGGCAAATATTTTGACCTAATTTTTTTCAAAGTCCTTCTTACATCACAGGGCATTGAAAGCATTTTCTGGTGTTGATAACATCCAATAGGCTGATACAGCAGGATCCACTTGCACACAGTTGGCTGCCCAAGATCTTTGGAATATCAAAACCATGCTGACAGAAGCAGTTCACGACTAACTCAAAAAGTTTCGCTTAAGAGTCAAATATAATGCTTACTGAGATATAAATAAATGAGAAGTACATGGTTTATGACAAAGTTTAGGAGCATTCACTGAAATTTGGTAGACTATAATCAATCCAGTAATTAACTGATTTTTCAACTACAATAATGCATTTTGAAGTCAGGATGAGGTGACATCACTCAAACTATTGCACACTAAAGCAAAAAATACTGCAGTTTAAGGTGAAGTAGAATTATTATCAATTTCATAGGAAATATCTGATAATTCTGATGTCTTATTTCTGCTAGTTAATATACTTTTTACTGTATAAAATTCTTCAGCCAGGTTATAAGGCTTTGAAAGGTCAGTGCTTCATTCCTAACAAAATCTTACTAAAATCTAGATGAATCGTTATCACACTTGGCAGTAATTGTCATTCTTACATCAAGTTTTATTAAGGAGAAACACATTAACATTTCAGGAGAATTACCATGTGTCCCATTTGTTCCTTTTCTGTAGCTACTGATATTCTTCCAATGGAAATGCACTTCCAGAAATTTTGTGGAAACTTTGGACCAGGTTCAACAATATATTCTGTCAATTCATACTAGGCAATTAATTGGTATATTTAATCTGTTTTACCTCAAGAGAAGGCCTGTAAATCACACCCATTAGTTAATTTAGTGTCCCATTACTTGAACTGACACCAGTTTAAAGAGTTCAGAAGATAGTTTTCCATTCACTTGTAAGTGCTTTTTAAAATCAGACTATGGAACACATATAATTAAACAACAATTTTCGCCATGGATTTTTGGGAACAGGCTTTTCCTCTAAGGCAAGGCTTTGATTTACTAGGGTCAGTGCATAAGTTGTACATCAAATGTTTAAATTTGGTTCTGTCTGAGAGTGAGACAGCAAAGGATATAAAGTAATGTACTTTTCATGTTGAATGCCTAGAGGAGACCAGAGGGTATATAAAGGAATGAATTAGCTCTTCCAACCACCTTCCCTTTAACTTTATAAATTATATTTCTTTCTATGCTTTAAGCTTAAAAGCTCTCTTGTCTTAACAGACTCACTAGGACCTAAACTTTACATGGCTGTCAATACATTTTCTTTTTTTATTCCTGCACAGTTTAGTCATTTTTGAGAAGTGTTTAAAAGTAGCTTTGATTCACCAGCTATTTGTAACTGCTTTTCTGGTTGGTATTGCCATATTGTTCTAGCTCTAGTTTTAGCACATTTTCTCAGGTAGGGTCATATACAATTATGTACAGTCACAGTATATACAGACAGACAAATAGGGAAATTGTTTATGAAAGAAGCTGATCAATATTTAGCATTGTCAAGATGACATCTCATAGCCTACATGGTATTCATTCCATAATACTATTCTTCAGACTAAACTTGAATTTAGGATATTTATGAGGAAATTGCTGCCTACACCCAGAGATTATAGAAATATGCATATTTTTAGCAACAAAACATTGATTTACACAGGTTAAGAGTTTTCCTGTGCTTTTATTATGAAGCTATCACACAGAGCACAGAAATCTATTAGTGAAATAACCCTCTCACCGTGTATTGTGTAAACTTATCTGATAATATGTATGTTTGTTTATTCAATTAATGTAACCATTCTGCATGATGGAATGAAATCCCACCATCCCAAACAAAGGGGTTATTATTTTTGGAAGAAGTGATATTGCCATTTCCAGCAAAGTGAGCACTCTAGTATATGCTTTAGCAGAGAGACTAATATTGATAAGAGTTAATATATGAGAAGAGATTGCATTGTCTGTCCAACACCACATTCCCAAATGCAGTGCAACCAATTCAACTGGGAAATAATTTGTACTTTATGTTATTTCCACCCTGAAACTCTCTTCTAAAGAGACAAATTGTGACAAATTATGTGTGGTGGTGTTCTCTTGTGATTGATGGCAGAGAAAAAGAAGCTATTTCACCTAGATGCTCACTGTGGAGTTGAACCGGGCTTGCCAGAAATAAGACAAACATTTTTACATTGAGTCATCCGGCCTTGTTGCTCAGTCTAGAAGCTTTGTTTTCAAGTTCCAACCACCCTCATTACCCAACAGGATCCACTTCTTTCTTTCAGGGGGCTGGTAATTAGCATAAGTACAGTTATTGTAAGCTAATTATATGTTCTAAAACTAATGTACTTACGTGAACCAGAGGGTATCTTACCATGTGAGCACTTCATAAGCAAACAGGTGCTTAAGATTTAATGGGTTTGTAACCATTTGCGGTGATTAATGATATTTGAGATCCTCGGTGCAGCTCATAATATGATCATAAAAGAATAGCGGGATTTTTCAGTTCAAAACCAGTAAAAACGATTCTTGGATTTTCCCGTTCAAATCCCTTATTCCAAGGGACAATGAATAACTGAGCTTTCCTGGATGATACAAAGGAAAAAAAGAAAAGAACTTCTTCCCTCTAAATTCTCCTCACCTTGCTACTGCGAAGTAGAATGAGATACATTTTTCTGCATATGGAACAGAAAAATAGAGTGGAATTTCCTTCTTCATAACCCAATTACTGCATCTCAATCTCCATACTAAGTCAGAAACATGGGTTAAGCAATTTCTGATCACCATACCCTATAGAAATGATGCCCCTTTTGAAATCAGTGGCAAAACTCCCACTGCGGCCAAATATTTCTCCCTGTCTGGAGACACAGAGCCAAGTATGAATGACAGAAACTGCCCCTAGTTGTGACTGAAGTGATTATGATTGTATAGTCTTAAGCTATGCATTGAACTATAGTGTTAAACTATAGTTCCAGATCTTGATATCCTAGAGAAGCTTTTTTCTTGGGACTAAACAGGGTGCATCCTTCAAGTCATGTTGTAGGTATTTGAACACGAAGGCAAGGATGTTGCCTTCAACAAGATAATTAAGTAGACCATTAATTTAGAATCATAGAATCAGTCAGGGTTGGAAGGGACCGCAAGGATCATCTAGTTCCAACCCCCCTGCCATGGGCAGGGACACCTCTCACTAGATCAGGCTGGCCAGAGCTTCATCCAGCCTGGTCTTAAACATCTCCAGGGACGGGGCCTCAACCACCTCCCTGGACAACCCATTCCAGGGCTTAACCACCCTCACAATGAAGAACTTCTTCCTCATGTCCAGTCTGAATCTCCCCACCTCCAGCTTCCTTCCATTCCCCCTAGTCTTATCACTACCTAATATCCTGAGAAGTCCCTTCCCAGCCTTATTGTAGAACCCAGGTTTCATTAGTTTTATAGAAGCTCATGCGTGGAATTAATTAGTTTCTGAGGCAAGGCAGAATGAAGACTGTTCTTCCTATGGAAGGCTAGAAAACTCATGAGAGGAGAACAAGTTTTATGGGATTCAATATCTACCCAAGGAAGTTTCATTTTATGAAGTCCAAAATGGACAAGTACTTAGACTTAGCTCTGTACGTCGTGCAAGTTCCACAACACCTCAACAGAAAAGTTCAGTTTCTTACTCATATGTGTCAAATGGTTGACTGACCTTGGCATCTAATGGAAAGATTAAGAGTTCTGATTGATTTTTTTTTTTTCCTGCTCACCAGGGTTATTGTAAGTGTAAATTCTAAGTGGCTTTCATGATGTTTAATAATTGTCCAGGGATCAGCCAGCTGAGACTGCTAATGGGTATTTGATACCATGATGGCATAATTCTTGCTTTATAAACTTCAAACTACCATGTTGCTGTACTGTGTATTTCAAATTATGATTCTTCCCAGGTCTTGTCCAGAGGAATGCAAATCTTTCTCAAGAATGCCACCCGGAAATCTACCTCAAATATGAATAATTATGACTGGAAGGGTATATGGGAGAGTATGTGCACACACAAGAATTACATATTCTGGAACACTGGAGGCACTGAACAAAGAGAAGGGCAACTGTCACCCTTAGTTTACATATAAAAATCTTCCATCTTGTGACCCTTTTTGTCCTTTGCTAACTGTAACTCATTTCATGTCATACCCTGTTGTCACACCCCTTTATTCATAGAATCATAGAATCAATAAGGTTGGAAAAGACCTCAAAGATCATCAAGTCCAACCTGTCACCCAAGACTACTAAACCATGGCTTCAGGTGTCATGTCCAAACCCTTTTTGAACACCTCCAGGGATGGTGACTCCACCACCTCCAGGGGCAGCCCATTCCTTGTCATTGAGTATAGTTTATAGAAAGCATATCCTCTCAATACATATACCTTTTAGAATACTATCTGATTAACATTGGTAGTCCCTAGATGTACAATTTGAGACTGTAATCTGTGGATATGTGCACACAGGAGCATGTACACCTCAAAGCATACGTGGCCATGAATATGCCCATACTGCATCAGATATTCTTCTGAAGAGTCTGTGGCCTGAGATTAAGTACATGCTGGAGCAGGTACACCTTGAAGCATCTGTGGCCCTGGATAGGGCTACTCACTTTAGAATCATACAGTTCTAAATGGAAAAAATTACTGGACCAATGCCCCCATCCTGTTGTGAAACGACCTCTAAGAAAGACTGTTGAAAATAGAAGAAATCTGGAGAAAACTTGTGCCTGTAGACTAAGTTTTTTTTTCTGTGAATTTCTCTTCTGATACTGCAGTGGGAAACAGCTATGTGGCAAGAGAAGATTTTTCAATCCAGTGAAATCCTGATGCCTGGAAAATGAAACTACAAAAGTGTTGCATATTTTAAAGCTGAGAAATTAACTTATTTCAAAGTTTACAAAATATCACCTGGCAGTTCATTAATATAAATGTGAAAATCAAGACATTTTATTTTCTTTTTCTTTAAGATATATTCTAATTTAAACTGAAATCACTACAGGCATGTTGTGTGGAATTCAGTCTAGGTGATCACAATTTCCTTTTTTGATTTTATGGGTCTGTGATTTTCAGAAATTTGAATAAGATACACAAGTTAATTTCAGTGTGATTAAGAGATGACTACCACATATCCTAAGCTTATCTGTAATCTAGATGCATACCATTTTGAATATTTCAGACTTAAACAACAAATCATTATTTTCATGACTCTCAAGGAAGTTGATGAAGAGTGTCCAAAAAGAAACTACTTTCCAAGCAAATATTTCTGGATTTAATAAGCCATAATGTCAAGATGTATTACTGATATTTAAATGTATAAACAAAAGAACCTAGAAATAAATACATTTTTAAAATCAGTGGGGGAGGAATGTTTT
This sequence comes from Picus viridis, assembly GCA_033816785.1. Classification (NCBI taxonomy): domain Eukaryota; kingdom Metazoa; phylum Chordata; class Aves; order Piciformes; family Picidae; genus Picus; species Picus viridis. Next base: position 20,407,809 of record CM066567.1, on the reverse strand, counting down.
CAGACAGTTTCATAACTGCTGAATGATATTTAAACACTCAGAATGTTAGGCCCAGATGGGCATGCTGTGAACTGTTCATAACATTAAATGACAATGCTCATAAAACAACAGCTTTCATCCTTTATGGACTGAAATACATAAAACTATTATTTGCTTTTTATTGTTGCTTTCCTCTGTGAACCTTGAGAAAATGTTGATTTTAGCAGTTAATTGTAGATCATTGGAGAATTTCCCCCACTATCCCTGCCTTTAACATGCAATAAAATTGTAGGTTCCTTAGAGATAAAATCAGTGGTACATGTAGGCTTGAGATTCAAGATAAAAATATTGTGTCATTGTTCACAATGCACTATAGCCCATGCCAAAGGAATGGGACAACCAATTAATTCATGCATTTTCATGACACTGAATGTACACTACCAACACAAAGACCAAACCTCAGCATGCTGCAGTATAGGGTACAGTAGTCCTTTAAAGGACAGCGTTTCCTGAAAATCTGTGTAAGGTACTTTGAAGCTCCTATTACTGTGAATAGTTGTGTGGAACAACACCCAAAATAAATCACATAATGGTAACACTTCTAAATGTTGAGTGAGCACGAAGTGTTACTTACTTCACACTGACTCTTCAACACAGAAGCCAAACACAATACAAATGAATCAGAAAAGGCAAGGAAACACAATTTTATTGAAAAAAGGAAAGAGGAGAGAACCAAAATTGTTTTCACCTGTATGTTGCTCAAAACCATATTTCTGTTCACTGTGTTAACTGTGTGCACAGCTCAGATGTCACTACTCAAGTTACTAAAGCAAATAAGTAGAAAAATCACTTTTCAGGGTCAGAAAGTGAGGTTGAGGGAGACACTAGTTTTTATTTCAGTGAAAGAACTAAATATCTCCAGTCTTATCTGAAAAAAATAATCTCTTTCTACTCTGATGGTTTATGGGAAGCGTATGTGTGGTGCTTTGTATCTCCATTTCCCCCTGAGGTCTTCATTCTTAAAACAAGCTGCCTCTCAAGTGGTTCACTGGGGTCATGGTATCATAAAGCATCATGAAAAATGCAATCAGGTCAGAAAGCATAATCCAGCTGATTTTGAAGACAGACCAAAACAAAATTAGACTAGACTAGAATATTTCATCTGGAAGGCGTGTACGATGATGTAGTCCAACTGCTGGATCAACCCAGGGTTGGTAAATGCTTCCTAATGTCCAGTCTAAACCTCCCCTGACTAATGAAGTTTGAACTCTTCCTGTCTCTGGATACCAGGAGAACAGCTCAGCACCTCCCTTTCCAATTCCATTCCTTAGTAAGCTGCAGAAAGCGATTCAGCCTCCTCTACACCAAACTAGATAAACTCTGAGTCTTTAGATGTTTGTCACGGGAACTCCCAGCCCTTTCACCAGCTTTGCTGCCCTCCCCTGGACACATTCAGGGACATTCACATTCTTAAATTGTGGGGACCAGAACTGCACAGAGTACTCCAGATGAAGCCACACCTATAGAAGAATCCTATGAAACATTCCTGGCAGTGGCGGGATTTGAACCCTCCTAAGGAGACTGGAGTCTTCATGCCAGGCCTTGGACTGCTCAGCCACACTACCTTAGTGGGAACTCTATCTCAATCTCCTGCAACATGAAGAAAAACTTCACTGTGAGGATGATGGAGCACTGGAACAGGCTGCCCAGAGTAAGGTCCTAAGTGTTTATGCACTAGTGTGTCATGCCTGCAAAGCATGGAATTCAAGGGCTGATTTTAAGATCATTTTGACACTTTCAGGGACAGTTCAGCTGAAACATGTATTAGTTTTCTTTGATTCTTCTTAAATATTTTGACACCTAAGTAGATTCTTTCTCTATTCTGTTTTTCAGTGCTGCTTTTACTCTCCATGCCCACCTACCAAGCAGATAAGGGGTTGTCAATCACTCAACAACAGCAGTCGCTTCAGGAATTTGAAAAAGTTGTACGTATAAATGTATATATAGCTATACAGAAGCTGGATGATGAAATTTCTTTAAATCTGACAGAGTAAGTACTATGTACCATACAACTGTTCAAATATGGGGTAAAACACACTCACCAGAGGCAGACTGTGTAGATGCTGCATTTAACGTTGTAGATTTCTATCTCTGTGACAAATTTTTCTTAGTTCTTCATGCAGACTGAGCCTATAACAGTAACAATTTCAGTCTCTTATTATCATGTGCAACACAATGATTCTGTGCGTATAGCTAATAGTACAGCCTCCTATAGACCTCATCTTCCCAGACAGACAACTATGTAGGATTTTTCTGTCAAGCTATTTAAAACATATGAGCCTTATGGGCAAGTGCTAATAGCCTAGTATCTAGATTCTCTGACATCCTATTAACCTGTAACTTACGACACAGTCCTTAAAAATCATGTCTTCTTATCTCTGTGCTAGAACCAAGATAATTTTTCTTTTGGTACAGTATTGATATGAGCTGCCTCAATGCCTATGGAATGACATTGCTCCTATGATTCAGCTTCAGTGCCTTGAGGCACTCACAGTGTCAACTGATAATATCTCTCTATCTGTTTTCAATGATATTAAAAGGTGCTCCTCCTTTCCAAAATTAATTTTGTGCATAGTATTAACTAATGCATAATTAAGATCCCTACAGAACCATTAGCAGAAAAGACTTTGCAATATGCAAGTGAATCTAACTTCTTCCTTACATGAAGAATTGTATTTCTACTGCTCTTGATTCAGGTGGAAGCACATAGTTTATACTCCATAGCTCTACAGTAAGTTTTTTGAGCTCTTTTCTCTTTGTATGTTATTTTTTAGATCATTCCCCCATCATGAAGAGCAACAGAAGGCTTGCTAATATGGAGCACTCTGTTCAATCAGGAAGTACTTAATCATGTCACCCATTTTATCATGTTGTCTTTGCAGGAGTTGGTGTGCACAATGGTAATGTCATTTATTAGAAACAGAAGCTATCGTGTTGTGTTATATTTGGCCAGTGTAATAGTTTAATGTTGAAAACATTTTATGTATCTTTATGGACTTCCTATTGATATCAGCCCCAAATAAGAGGATAAGATAAAGTATTCTTCTTTCAAGAACGAAAGACTCTTGGGACAATAATTAATCCCTGCTGCTGAGGGAATGTTTATTTTCTTGGGGCATATATGCATATCAAGTCTGATGATTTCATATGCTAGCAGGAGAAAAAGTAAAAGAGAATAATTCTATTTGAAAAGACACTCTCTGGTTAAACACAAAGGACAGAAGGACCCTGAAAAATAAAAGTGTACAGGTAGTTCAAGTCCATGAGGGTACTCAAGGGAGAAAAGTATGATTATGTAGGAGGCTTATGCACAGCCAGCCACATAAGCAATTTCTTGTGGTAAAACTGTGGGACCATAGGATAGGATCTTGAGATAAATTAGGGTGGAAGATACCTGTGGAGTTGTCCAGTCCAACTTGCAGCTCAAAACAGAACTCCTCAGTCAGACCAGGTTGCTCTGGATTTTATCCTCTAGGGTCTTGAAAACCTCCATGCATGGATGGGGACTGTGCAACTTGAAAGGCTAGCTTTCTTGCAGCAAAGCTTCCATTCCTTGCTTGCTTCTGCAGAAAAAGTTTATCCTAATATTCAGTATGAACCTTATTTCATCTTACACCCATTGCCTCTTCTTTCCTTGAAAAAGTGTGCAAACCCAGCCTGACTTTCCTACAACCTCCCCATAGGTTCTGGAGGGAAGCTGTTCAGTATCCTTGAAGCCTTCTCTTCTCAAGGCTAAACAAGGCAGGCTTCCCTTTCTTTCTTTTCACAGGGCGCATGTTCCAACTTCCACCTATCTTGGTGTCTCTTCAATGAACTTCCTACAGATTGGCAAGATTTATCCTGTATTGGGGGATTGTCAAAACCAAATGCAATAGTCCAGATGCAGTCTCATGAATAGCAAATGGAAGAAGATAACCTCTCCTCTTGATCTATCAGCTCTACTCCTGTTAATATAGCCTAAGAAGCTGATGGATTTCTTTTCTGAGAAGACACGTTGTTGATTCATTTTCAGCTAGGTACCCAAAAGAATCTCAGGGCCTTTTTTATTTATTTTTGCAGAGCTGCCCTCCAGCTAGTCTGCCTCCAGACTGTAAGAGGTTCTTCCTTTCCATATTCAGGAACTGTATTTGGCTCTGTCAGCCTATTCCTTTCCCTGCTCTATTCCACGGAAGCCCTACTGTCAAGCATATTGTGTAGTCTCCTTCATTTAGTATTATCTCCAGAGCTGATGAAACTACATTCCAATGCCTTTTCCAGGCCATTGATAAAGACATTAACCACAACAGTTCCTAGGTTAGATTTGTTACCAGACTCCAATATGAGTTTGACCCATTAACATTTATGTTTTGATTCTGATCATTCTGCGAGATTTTTACCCATTGGCTGCTCATTCACTCAGCCTTTAATGCACTAGTTTGTGTGAGGAACATAGTAAAAGACAATATTAAAAACCTGTATTTTTCTTCTGTCATCAGGAATCTCCCCCAGTCTTCATTTCCTTTAAAGATGACAGAAAGCAGCCTTTCAAGGACTTTGGTCAGCTCTCTCAGGATCCTTGGATGCAGCCTGGACATGGATATATAGAGTTTTTTCAGGTAATACTAGTCTTGATCTTTATTCACTTCCAATAGTTCTTCCTTTCCTTCAAGCTTTTCATGAATTATAGAGGCCTGGGAAAACCCATTGATGAAACATGAGGCAAAAACTTCACTGAGTATCTCAGTAGCCTGTACCAATTCCAGCAACTGGGACAGTATCCTCCCACAGGATCCTACCAAGAAGTTTCCTGAATACATGTAAGAATACTTGCCTGGAATCGGGGGCCAGTATTCTTACTCCTCTCTTTCATCACTCCCCTTAGCATTCTGAGCTCCACTGCTTCAAGGTCACTATGGCCAAGGTAATCATCTCAACCTGTTATTCCTCACCTTTGAACAGCAGAAGTTGGTTCACACTGTACTTCTGTCACCTTTTGAAATCTGTTTAACTGCTTGCATCCCATATTACAGAAAGGAACGGGGAGGTAAAAATCTCACATAGAAGCCAGGGCATACAATACAGAAACTTCTATGAGCTGTTCTCTTTGTCTGCCTTCTCTGAAATACTGGTGATTTGAATAAACTGAATAAGAGGAATGTGGCAACATTATAACCTTGTCATCACCACTGAGAGAGCAGAAATTCAGATGCTAAACTTCAGTAAAGTTCTGTGCTGAACAAGGAAGATACTCAATGAGGAGCCCAGAGACTGCAGTCCTGACAAGTACAGGCTTGAAAATAAGGTGTGAGAGACCTGAAGGTATAGTAAATCTAGCACTGCAGATAGGTGGCTATAGCCTTCAATCTGACTGCAGGCACTTCACAGAAATGGAGTGCAAGATCAAATTCATGGCAGAGATGTATCCAATGTCTTACCTTCAATTTGAAATGTCATGGCAATTATTAACGTTTAATTTACAGAACTGTAGTCAGACATCTACTTAAAATATTTAGGATTCATGGTTTAAGTGGCAAAATCTCTAACCAGGTAGCATAAACCAATGACCAGTTTTACAGCAGCAGATCTCATCCTTTGAGTACTGTATTTCCAGTAAAATACAGCAGCGGGAATTCATTCGGTACAAGGTTAGCTATCTGCAGTTATGAGTTTCATTCAGCCCTAAACCTTAGCAATTTTAATAGCAACAAGACACAGAGGAAGTGCATCAAGGAACATTTCTAACCTTCTGTTTAGGTCTGAAAGAGAGATGCTGTGCATTAGGGGGTCTGTACTTGGGACCAGCTTTCCAACAGCATTGTCTTTCTAAAGAGGACTTCCTAATCCATAACACAGAGGCGTATTATGCCTCACTTAGACACTGTCTGAGACCATAAGAACTGTTGACTACAGCTAACAGATATGCACATTTACTGAATACAGGCAATAAACTGAAGACTGTATTAGCATGGAATAAGATTATAATGGCTTCCAGCACCATTTTGCTTGTATGACCACAATTAAACTTCTAACTTTCTCAAGATGGGATAGTTACTTAGATCACTGTTGTGGAGATACACTTCAGTGAACTCTCAACTAGACCTGAACTTTGAAACAGTATGTTATGCCAAATTTGATTTGCCATCACAAGAGCAGCTGCTTTGGAAATGGCCCAGCCAGGAGCAGAGATTTCCATGTACAGGAGGTTTCCTGAGGGTTTCCCTTGATAGGGAAACACCAGGGGAGTGGAGAGTGCCACCAGGAGTTGGCTCTCTCAGAACAGGCTGATGAGGCCTGGACACTGCAGGACAATAGCCACCACACCCATGCCTGTAAAACAACCCATTACTGAGCAAAGCAACCTGGTCGCTTCCCACCAAGTGGGCACACAGGTCATGGGATATCAGCCAGGTGCAGCAATTCATGTAGATCAGAGCACAGGGAAGGCATTGAAGTTTGGCTTTCCTGACCAGGGAGCGATGGTATTCACCCAACAGAAGGCCATTGCATCCCTGAGCCCTGTGCTCATTAGTTCTGGTGCAGCTTCACAGAGGAAGCTCCAGAGGGAACATGCTGCCACCTAGGTGTGGGGCTGAAAGGTGTGCTCCATTTTTATGCCAATGCCAGATGGCAGCAGTCAGCATGCCTGTGGGAGGTGTGCCCAGGTAGAAAAGCTTGTCTGATTATCAATGGAGCTTCTGGATGAGAAGAGTAGATTGACGACCATCAGAGAATGTGAGATAGAGATAGACTCTTATTCCCTGCCCACCTGAAACAATTCCAACAGCCAGACAGAGTTCATGGCATGAAGAACTCCCTGCCCTCTCTCTGCCTGACTAAATGTGGTGACCAAGAGGACACCAGACAATGGCAAAAAATTTCTGCCCAGCTCAACAGGTACTGCAGGTGTGTCTCCCCTGTAACTGTTCCTCCTTCCCAGGTGCACTTGCAACACAGATACAGTGCCCTGCAAGGGGACGTGGACAATAATAAGGATGATGGTTCACCCAGCCTGAAGGTGTTGCTAAGGTTTAGTCAGTCTACACCCCACATGAAAGCCACTTCAGTAATGATTTGTCATTGTCACAGTTGACTTACTTCTGAAAGGAGTGGAAGGCCCAGTATGATGTACAGAGAAGCCTTCCTTTCCTAGTATAGCTCTTAGACTGCTATCCAGGTTTGTTCCTTAGAATGATGTTTCATGGTTTCATTTGTATTGTTCTCTGAAGTAAAATATAACCAGAAGCTTGGAATATGCCCTGCTAAATTGTTCTGTGATTGAAATATGCTGAAGATAAAAGGTAACCAATTGGCTAGTAAGGTGGTGCTGGATATTCTATAAATACCCATAAAAATGCTAGAAAAATTTAAGTTCGTGCAGTTTTATTCTAATAGGACAGATTACTGCACTTGGAAATATAAATACACATTACTTCAATATTCACTTGTAAATTACATTTTCTATGAAGACGAATAGGAGCACCTAGATTTCATGAAATAGCATCCTTCTAGTGTATTGCATTGAAAATTTATTTATTCTGTCCTTGCTGCTTGGATTTTTTTTATTATTATTCATGTAAAGTTTAAATGCTTGAGCATGTGCATTGACTCATTCACCATATGTCAAAAATTAAAAAACAATCTTCATTATTTTCATCAAAATTGTGTGAAGGGTGTGTTTTGAGGGAGGGGGTGGCAGGGGAAGGGATAGGTTGTTAACTGGAACTTTGAACATTTCTGCAGGAAAAAATGTATTTTCTACAAAAGTCTCATTGATACAAAAGAACCTCCAAATGTGACCATCCCTCTGTAACATTTTAAAAAGTACTCATTATCTTTTTGTTCCTCTCTTAATTTTTCTGACTTCTTCCTGGATGTCCTTTTCTTCTCACCCGTTAAGGACCACCCTTTTCCAGTACTATAATCCATCTCTTTATTCTTAAATTCTCTCAGGTAATTCCCACTTTAGCCTGGATGTCTCTTCGTTATCCTCAATATCTCTTTTTTCTTCTCCAATAGCAATTAAGACTTTTTGACAGCTTCCAAATGTCATCATAGGAATTGAGCCAGCTTTGCAATGTCATTTGTTGTCTCTTTTGTCTGGTGTCACCTAAGCCTGCTGATGTTTTGCCAGCGTCTTTTCCTGAGAGATTCCTTTGGTCAGAAGTGCCAAAGACAAACTTGAGCCTGATGAAGGTTCAGGGAATTGAAAAAGTACTTTTAAATTAGTACACATAAAAAATATGTACTTTAGAAGTCGGAAACTGTCATACTCAGAGAGGGCAGTTAACAAGAAACGTTTTGTATATCTAAAGTGATTGTTTACTAAAAGAACAAACCTTATAAGGAAAAATTTTGGATCCATGTTTCTGATTCAGTTACTCTTCCAGCAGCTAACAAGCCGCTGAAAGGCAGTATTGAAGGGCTCATAGGATTTCAGTTTATTCTTGCAGAAGGACCAGACACTTTTAGAGATGTTCTTTACATAACCCATGCAAGAGTAGAATTTACTCTATCTTCTTCTAAATCCAGCAATGCCACATCTCACACGGAGAGAAGGACAAGTTTCAGGTAGAACTGTTAGATAAGATGTAATTTTTCATCCTTTCCCTTTTCATGTTTGGCCTTGTATTTCCACAGCAAGATGAGAAAAAGAAACAAAGGAAGGAATACAGATGACTGAGAAATCAATAAACTTTGCTAAGATTTAAACTTCTCAATTAATAACTCTATCTGCTTTATTTTTCATTCTGTATTACCTTGGCATCCAAAATCTTTCAAATCTTACTGTAGTTTTTACCTTTTATGTTTAGCATCCTCTAATTATGTCAGAGCTATTAATAAGTAAGATGAAACTACTTCACCAAAAGAATACACTAGCACCACTAGCTTGTTACCTTTTTTTTTTTTTTTTTTTTTAAATGGATCTGCAGTATAAAATGCATAAGACTGAACCACATCATTCCCCTTAATTTGTGAAGAGAAGTACAAAGAAACAGTACAAAGCTATGCCAAAAACTTTGTGTTTTCTTATACTGCTGTTAACATTTTGTAACCAAAGCTTAGAACTCCCTCATGTTTGTAACAGCTGAAGAACAAAGCCAAGGAGATGAACAAAGCCAAGGAGATGGGATAATTCCAGCTTAACTCATGTGTCAGAGTCTACCAAAACGTTGCCAGACTTTGATTATCTACTTGTACACACATGTGGTTCCTTAGTGTTTCACAGATTGTTTTATTTGTTTTCATTTTTTCTCATCAAATGATAGAAGGAAGCAAGTTTTAGCATTTTTCAACCACACCAAGTAAATTCCAGGGATATTTATCTCAGTCATCCTAAAATGGGTATCTAGCATCTTTGAGTACAAGCAAAAGAATATATTTAATTTTGCTGGCATTGCAGGAGGCAAATAGAGGCAAAACACCATTATGACACTCTTTTCAGCAACTTGTTAGTCTGAAGAAATTAAAGCTTTTAAAAAACACTACTTTAGTCTTTAAATAGCTACTGCCTTCCTCTGTTTAAAAGATGCATATACTAAAATCCTACAACGCTTAGTGAGCTGCCAGAAATCAAGCAATTACTTAGAAAGAGCACTTAGGGCAGCTGAACTGTTTGTAAATTTAAAGGTGTTTGTGTGAATAAGAAAATCTGGAACTAGCAAATATATCATAGTTTAAACGGCAGTCAGAATTTGCATAGAGAAATTGATCTGGGGAGGATTCAAGCTTTGATTCCATCTTTTCAGCAGGTGGGGAGACAGGAGAGGGGACAGCTGTTCCTCACAGCAGTGAATCCCTGTCCTGGATACACAATCTCAGACCTATCACTCAGCAGGCTGGGACATACATAGTGGTCTTTACTTCACGTTGCTGTGGAACTATGGAAGTTAATCAATTTGATTGCTAAAGAAATTACAGGAGACACACCACAGACTAATGACAGGTAATAGAAATATAAATTATCCTCTGGAGGCTCTCCTTTTGGATGGTCATTTTTTAATGCACAGATCAAAACTAGTTTAGAATCAAAATAATTTTGGGGTAAAAAAAGGCAGAATATGAAAATCAAATCACTTTAATTAAATTTTTCTCAGTTTTGCCATCTGGAAGACTTTTTTTTTTTTTTTTTTTTTTTAAACTCAAGTTCTTTCCTTGCCAATTACAGTTTTTTTCAGGATTTACCACAGACATGCTTTTCCTTTATAATATATTTATTAGAGTGTGTACTGAATGCTAAGCTGAAATGAATTCTGATATGGATAAAAAACAGAAGTGAAAGAAAGATAGAAAACTAAAGAAAATGAAAGAGAGAGACAGAGAAAGGGTAAACACAGCCCTTCAAATACTGTTTCCAAAGTTTCTTCAAATTTTGTACTTTTAAAATTCACCCTAATCCATGAGGTGATCACCTTCTGAAGACTCCTGCATTTCAATTTGTCAACATATCTCTTCCGTTGTTGCATGGTCTAGAAGGATGCAAGCTTTTGTCTTGTATCACTACCAGTTTCATCCACAGCAGTACTATTTCACACAAGAATGACAGCAGGAACACAGCTCTAAGACCAAAGGTATTTGGTTTGTTTAGTTTTGACAGTGAGCAACCCAGAGTATTTGCTATTTTATGAGCAGTACAAACATCCCGTCTATTTTTAACCTATGTCATCACAATCAAAGAAACCCCAAACTTACCTAAATCACAGCATGAGCCAAGTTGCTTTGGATCCATTTCAAAAAATTCCCCCTTGGTGTTTCTGTTCGCATCTCAGCCAATTGGGCAGAGCTTGGGGGCACAGGGACAGAAGCAGCTGCTTACAAAATAACTGATCATATTCACCTCACATGCTCAAAGATATAACCAACTAATGGTCTCATTGAATGGAACCAACAGCTGAGTTTCTTGTTTTCTGACACGTTATTTTAAGCAACAAAGACAAATTAACAGACTTAGTGTCACGCTACATGAAAGCCCAGGAAACCATCCTTATGCCATTGGTTAGTCTAGCAACTTGTAATTCATTTCATATAGTGTTGTTCTTTATTGTGATGTCATGGCACATGCCTAACAGAGCCACTCTCTATTCCTTCTTCACAAAGTTTGTATTATTATATATATATATTCTGTTTTCTGAAAGAAATTAAAGGGGGGGGGAGGGGGAGAGAAATGAAAAAGTATAAGAAAAAAAGAAATTCCAGAATTCCAGAATGCAAACTCCATCACACATCACACATCACTTATGAGGACTAGAAACAAATCTTTGCTTCTTAAAATACCCTGAAACAATCTCTATCTAGATTAGAATGAAGTAGAATGAAATAGCTGCATTTAAATTTAAGGATCTATAGTCTCTTTGACTTTATATTCTATGACACCTGTAGTAAATCAAGAGTAAGACACTGAGCTTTATAGCATTACAGACAGCTAAAATTATGGTTAGAGAGAGCGGAATCAAGCTGAACAAGTTTATGGCTTAATAATGCAGTCACTGTATTTATTTAACTATGTAGTTTGAGAGGCTTTCTTGATTCATTCAGTTTTTAACCAAGTATCACCTTCGTAAGCTCCAGTTAGTTCTTTGGGTATACATTTATATGAGGCCTTATTTAAAACACCCTTGCCAAAATCTCAAGACAAAATGCTGTTCCTGTGAGTATTGATACAATGTGGTCACTAATGCTACAAGCACAACACTGCTGGAAACATTAATGAAGGGAGCAGGGAACATCTTTGCTCCTCTCCAGGCTTTCATAGATATTGCAAGAAATACATCATTGTTGATTTACAGAACAGCTGCATAGCTTCCAACATCTTACAAAGTCTTCCCAGAAAGTGTCACAAAAGCAGCACTTTCAAAGACTGATTTAGCAATATAGCAGTTTCACTAAAAAAGAACACATTTTTAATGACGTGTCACCATTTTTTTGACAATGGCTTTTCACGTTCATTTATTTTAATTATGCTGTGCATATGTTAAAAGTTCATTTCCAAATGCATGAAGACTGATCTTTAAAGTTAACTACCTTTAAAAAAAAAAAAAACAGACACCAATTGTAAATGGTGTTGCTGTAATTTAAGAATAAAGTGAAACGCTCAGAAGACATTTTAATAATGAGGAGGTGAAAGCCTGTTCAGTGCTCCCTCTCTCTGAGAAATGCCTGGGCAAGGGGTCATAAGCAGACACATGGAGTAATGCATGTGCAGCAGGCTCAGTGTGAAGGAATTGCTTGTTACTTTGTGGCTGCCATTGACTAGTGGTTCAGCCCCTGATTAGCGAAAGTTAAAACATGTATTCAGGTGCATTGAACTAATCAAGGGAATTCACCCAATGTAGTTTCAATATGTTTGAGCTGATCTGCGTACCCTAGTTGTAGTGATTGAACAAAAGCGCAGCAGAAAACAAGATTATTACAAACCCAGAATGCAAATTCTTCCCTTGCCTCCAGTATTGTCATTATCTGTCACATTTCTGTTGTTAGCTTTTTACACCACAAACTTTTTTTATTCCAGTCACCATATTCAAACCTATTCAACTAATTAAGGTTTACAACACAATACAACACAAGTGTGACTGGTAAGATGGCACATATTATCACGAGCTTCCCAAGGTTCTTAGAAACTGAATTTTCCAATAGTCTTTCAAATGCAAAGCCTAGCCTCTGGTGTAAGAGATAAAATGTTTTTCCACACTGATAAAAGAGAAAAGGTTTTATCCACACTTAGAAAGTTGAAAGCTTTGGTTACCTACATGTAAACATCTGAAACCATAAATTATCACACCCATATACATGAATAGAATTGTAGCAAAAGAAACAGGGGATACAGCAATTCCGACTGTGGAACGGATGAGCAGCTCTTTGTGGTGTTCAGCTCTTGTTGAGCTGCATCAAAACATCAGTCTTTCTGTGTTACTTAAACTATGATATTTTTTTCTTTCTTTCTTTTAAATGACCTGAATAGGAATGTGGCATTGAATTGTGATAGCCTTTTTTTAAAGCTTAGTGCCTTGGTTTTAATGAGTCCAATAGTTTTGCATAAATGCGCTGCCCAGTAAATACTCTTTGTTGCATCTCTGTGGGACACAATTGGTGAATCCCAGTAGCTGATTTCTGAGCTTTCAGTAAATTTCAGGTTGGTTCTCAACCATCTGAGGGATCATAGTCAAGAGTTGGTATCCACCCATTAGATCCTAGGTAAGATAACTTTCACAATGCCTTAGAATGAGAGCCCTGAAAGAAGGATGTATTCAAACAAACTGAAGTTTTATGGTAAATTGGCATATTTACTGTAACTGAAATTAAAATTGAAGATACATTTGAAAAAAATGCTGCAGTCTTAAAAGCAGATATTCTATAATCTGCACAAGTTGAAGCATTAGTCACAACAGAAACAAAGAAACTACAGAATTACATCATTAGAATGATCCTTTCTTTGTTGAATTAAAACAAAAATTATTTCAAAGACCAGCTCAAGGTGTTATATATTCCTTTTTTTGATGCTGTAAGGGTGACTTAGTATTCTGTCTTTGAGGGAAATACAGTAACACTGAATTTAAAATAAATAGTGTGTGAAGTGGCCTTAATTTAGGGAATTAAGTTAATTCTTTTCAGTAGATTTTATTAAATCAAATACATGGATTTAACATGGTTTAACCAATGAAGCATAGATTCACATCTTTAACTAATTCAGGCTTCATTCCTCGAGTCATACATAGAAAATTTGTCACTGACAATGACAGTGGCCTGAGAAGAATGAAATAATAAAAACTCCTAACTGTCCTCGGTATTATGAATATTCTTTGTGTTTCTTCTTTTGCATGTTCCCACCATTTTAAAAAGATGGATAGTAAATGCTTTCTTTTCTGTCAGACATGGAGGTCTTTTTGGTTTTTGTATTTGAATGGCTCATAGTACAGACTGAAAGCTGTTCTAGGGCTGTCACATAACCCCGCACTAAGGGATGTACTGTCAGTTACATTGCCTAAGGCATTAAAACAATCTTGCTGCTAGCTCTGCCTAAAAGAAAAATGAGCTTAAAGTAAGAAATGTTATACTTACTATGGAGTCTACAAAACTGAATGCTTTACGTCAATCACTCTCTTAAGAGTCTAATTATTGCTTTTACAGGTCTCTGCAGGTATGTCAAAACTAAACCCAGATGATAGCTATGCTCACTTTCACCAGTGTACTTAAGAACTATTGACCACATAAATTTCTAACATTTTTGTGGATTGAAATTTATTTCTATTGGAGAAGTATTACAGTCATGATATAGAACTGTTAAGCCACTGATAAGACAGTAAAAAAGATATAGTTGAGCTTATTTTCTTAAATATTTATGTGACAATAAAGGAGAAGGAGTAAGTGTTATATCAGTTATGTCTGAAATAACTAAGAAAAGTTATGAATATGGGTGAAGCATGAGATTGCTTAAGGGAAAGCACTAGAAATAATGAGTGGAAAGCAGGAAACAATATTCAGGCAGGAAATTGCAGTGAGTGCTTGAGCTCTCCAATCTCTTCAGATTTCTACTTTTGCAGTTAAGCATGGCCCAGGAAATCATATACTTCTTCTACATGACATCATTAGTTAATTAAACTGGACCGAGAACAAACATTTTTTGTGACTTCTTAGGTGACCTGCAAGAGATTTTTAAGGGTACATAAATCAGCGAGAATTATTTCTTCAAGTATTTTTAGTGGAGAAATTTGCATTAATGTCAGTATACTTGTCCATTGTTTCTGGCTACAGAGATTGGTATTGTCCTGGTTAGCATAATGAAAAAAAAAAAAAATATAGTCCCAGTTTAAGCAAACTAGCCCTTGTGCCTGAGTTTTATAATACACTACAAAGCTGTGTCAGCTCTGGTCTCAAAGCAGAACCTAGAAACTGTCCTTCTTGTCTGATCTCTTGGCCTGCAGCAGCACATGTAAGCACTTGTTGAGGTGCAGCAAGGGCAGAGAGTGCATTCTAAATTTTACTATACTGCAGCTAGGTATACCACTGAGTTTATTTACAGAAAGTAGAATGTCTCTAAAGACATGTGAGGCTGACCTGTGTGCTCAAGAAATTGTACTTCAGCTGCTATTAAATCACAACCCATGTTTACTGTATCTGCATCAAGCCACAGTGGCTATACAGGGAAAAATACCAGCCTTAGTATGAAATCCCTGACTTTGAGATCAACTGGGTCAGAGTCTCTCAGATTCACATGATTACAACTCAGCTCAATTTAGAGCACAATATATGGCATGATGTTTATTAATAATCTTAAATATGCTTTTTGTTCAAAGTATTCAAAATAAAAAGAGTTGATGGAACAGCTCATTCTGAAGGTCATCTTTAAGCACATGGAAGAGAATAAAGTTATCAAGAGTAGCCAGCACAGATTTACCAAGGAGAAATCATGTTTGACTAATTTGATAGCTTTCTATGATGGTGTTATTGAATGAGTAGATCCAGGGAGAGCAGTGGATGCTGTGTACCTACATTTTGGTAAGGCTTTTGACACTGTCTCCCATTACATAACATCCTTGTAGGTAATCTTGGAAAGTGTTAGTTAGAGGAGGGGGTGAGATGGATTGAGATCTGTCTAAATAATTGAGCTCAGAGTCTTGTGATCAATAGTATAGAGTCTAGCTGGAGATGTGTGACTAGTGCTGTTCCCCAAGGGTCAGTTCCCCAGCCTTATTCAAAACTTCCATCAACAGCCTGGATGAAAGGACAGAGTGTATTCTCAGTAAGTTTACTGATGATGCAAAACTGGGGGGATTTGATGATACATTAGAAGGCTGCGTTGCTATTCAGCAAGTCCTGGAGAACGGGAACCTCACGAAGTTCAGAAAGGGTAAGTGTGGAGTCCTGCTCCTTGGGAGGAAACTGTCTGTGATCTCAGCTTCCAGAGCTTCTCTGTCACCATGGCAGGTAGGAGGACCAGCACAATACAGAGTGGTGGCTTCTGGATAGCAGAAACCAAGTGGCATGTGGAGAGTGGAGTGTCACCTCCCCTTCCCTGAGCTGGAATCTCTGGTGAGAGAGGCAGGCAAAGAGTGGGCAGAGCCACAGCTGCAGTGGGTGATTTAAATGCCCCGACAGTTTGCCACAGAGAGGTACTGAATCATGTGGGTGTGTCACTGAAGTTTTCTCCAGCTTGGTGCTGGAAATTACTCAAGGAGTGATGGTGGCTACTTGGAGGAGGAATACTGTGCTCCCAGCACCCACCAAAAAGGATATCAGTGTCCTGGCCACAGACTGTGGGGAGCGCTATAGCCTTTCACTGACAACAGGGGGCAATGCTCACTGTGCTTAGGTGTGGAGTGACCAGATTGATCACCTGCTCTGCCGGATGGCACAGCTCCAAGATGAAGTGATGGAGATCAGGGAGAAGGGGAGTAGGTTGAGAAACATCAGAGAGAAGAAGGAAATTGATTATTTCCACAAACTGATCTCTACAAAAATGGTGCGTGAGGTAGCTCAGTGGAGCAGAGGATTTCCATACGGTCTCATCAGCAAGCTCCCCTGCCTTCCTGTAATATCCGATTGGAATAGAGTCAATGTGAACGGGTCTCTGCCTGATGAAACAAATAGAACGAACATCTTCCTTTAAGAAGCACACTGCCTGCAGTGGCCTTGCAGAACAGAGCAGGTATGATGCTCTGAGGGAGGAACTGGTTGTGAGCAAAGACAAGGGAAGGCCAGAAGTGCAACCAAGACCAACTTGCCTGAGGCCGGACATAAAAACTGACCCTCAAGTGAAAAAATCAATGAATAATTGTAGTAGGAGACTCTCTGCTGAGGGAAGCAGAAGGCCCAATATGCAGACCTAACCTGCTCCATAGGAGGCCTCCCATCTCCCGGGTGCCATGGTAAAGGGAAAATTCCCACCCTTGGGAAGCCTTCCAGTAATACCCACATCTGGTCTTTCAGGTGGGTAGTCATGATGTGGAAATGAGAGGCTCACAATCAATCAAAAGAGATTTCAGGGCCTTGGGACAACTGATAAAGAGATCAGGAGCTCAGACACTCTGTATATATATATTATTTTTTTAAAACTACAGTCTTTTATATCATGGATATGAATGTATAAAAATGCCTAAAGGAGATAAATTTAATCTGCCTCTTCTGTTCAAATTTAATTTCTTAGAATTTTAGGATACATAGCACATAAACTGAGCAGACTATTTACCAGACAGGAAGATAGAAAGTTCACATGTAACTGTGACATTTTGAGAATTAAAAAGCTTAGTATGCAGAGCAGCTCCACATCCACATTGTACATTTGGTGGCAAGAGAACATATGCAAAAAAAAAGTCATTGCATTAGTCACTGAATTAATGCTGGTGGATGCCTGTTACTATTAAGGTTGTGACTTGCACAGGACAAATTCTTCATTCTTTTTTGTTTACCAGAGCTAGTTATGCTATTTACATGTCTTTAACTTTGTTGATGACAAAAGTTTTCTTTAGAATTTCACCTTTACCCTCTCAGGCCGAGCTACAGAGGCACACACTTCAAACAATAAAGAGCAACACAAAGTTTCTATGTACAGTAAACTATACTCAGTTCATGTTTTATCTAAAATATAATAGTGGAGGAATATATCCTTTACTATGGCAGATACTTTACTTTGCATTTATGGATGTATTAGTAACAGGAGCTAATAGACCATGAAGTTTAAACCATATTTTAAATTAAGGCAATGCACTGATTGCAGTATGTATAAGTTTGAGGAAATGTCTCAAATTATTTTCAGAATACTGATGCATTTTATGACTTCTCATAATTTTCTACTTTATGTTCATTTAAAATATACTTTAAATAATGTCTCTCGGCTATATAAACTAAAACTTCCCAGGTCACCTCTTTAATTATTTAAAATTCAATACTACCACAATTTTCTGAAGCCCTGTTTAGCTGCTGTTACATACACTAGTACACCTGTAATACAGCAGACATCTAATATTAACATCTTTCATATCTATATTGATAAGTTAATTATCTTTCTAAAAGAATTTTGGAAGAAAATTGACTATGTGATGTATGACACTTATCTAAATCATTATGTATTTAAATCTAAATAAAGCATATTGCTCAATTTTTTGAACCAAAATAACATTAGCATATTTAATATTTCTGCTGTGCAGTATATATATATATTTATGTCATCAGTTGGTCTAAACTGGGGGAAAAAAATTAATTTTCCAATTTTTTTTTTTTTTTTAAGTGAAAACTCAATTTTTCACCTGGTCACACTTGCTATCAACTTATAGACTAATTCTTGAAACAGAATAGACACACAACTATTATGACTGCTTCAAAAGTGAGAAACAGAGCTTTCTACTGAGCTGTTCAGAGTCTAGGAGAAATGTGAACAGGCAGTACAGTAACATGATATAGATTGAAAGATCAAGCAGTAACTCAGGTAGCCGATCATCCTGAGAAAACTCGTGAGAGTCTACATTTAGCTGTCAACTTAATATGGGACTGCAAAAATGTAGGTTCTATGCAAACAGGAACTAGTATCTTAGCTACAAAGCTCATCAACAAAAAGCAACAACATGTGTGGAGTGGTCTGTCCTTAGGAAAAGGACTGGTGAGTCTCAGCCTGGGTAGCAATCCAGAAGTCACAGCACTTCTGGAAGCAGCTCAAGCTCTGTTATCTTAAAATCCAGGACTCTTTGTTTAGATGGGGCTTTGTTGTTTTCCCTTTCTCCTTTATTCCTTACTGCTCTTCTCTTAATTCCATTTTCTATTGATTTTCCGTTACTCTCCTGCTTATGCAGGAGCCTTACAAAGTCAGTGAATAGAGACAAATACTTTATTAAAGCCCATTCAGATGCTGTGGAGGCTGTGGATCTGCACCTTTCCACTCACTGAGGAAAGGTGCTCTGGAATACTGTCTCCAGTTTTGGGCTCCCCAGTTCAAGAGAGACAGGGACCTACAGGAGAAAGTCCAATGGAGATCTACAAGGATGACTGAGAGGGGATCTCAATGTCTATAAATAGCAGAAGTGTGGGTGTCAAGATGAAGGTGGTAGTCTCTTTTTGGTGGTGCCCAGTGATAGGACAAGAAATGATGGGTTTAAGCTGGAACACATAAGATCCTGTTTCATCATGAGAAACTTCTTTACAGTGAGTGTTATGGAGCACTTGAGCAGGCTGGCCAGAGACTTTGTGGAGTCATATTCTCAAAGAGTTTCAAAACCCACCTGTGTGACCTGCCCTAGGTGATTGTGCTTTGGCAGCAGGGTTGGACTAGATCTCTAGAGTTCCCTTCCAACCCCTAATATTCTGTGAGTCTGTGAATTCAGCAGACAGCAGCTCTTTAAATTTTTAAATGTTACCAGACATAAAGTACCAATAACAGAAAATGTGAATGTAAACAGAGAAACTAACAACATGGCTGCTTTTTATGTCAGAAATCTGGAACAGATAATAGAATTAAATTAACACATGTGCTTTGCAGATTTTCTTATCACCGGTTTCATAAATTTTCTGCCTGTAAGCTGTAAACTTTTCCACAAGTTTTGGTTTGGCTCTGTAGGTTTACAGCTGTAGCCACAAGTGAGTAGCCCTCTTTCAAATCTAGGTTTATCACAATCTGTAAAAACAGTGAGCAGTTCACTGAAGTAGTTAGGCTAGCTCTAGCCACAACAGAGTAGCCCAAGTGAGTAGGGTATATTGCAACTCTACATCTCAGCTTTGTGCAGTAATTGAAAGGAACAGATTAAAAAGCATAATTCAGGACAAGGAAAGTCAATTTACATTGCTAGTGTTTGGTTATTTTATTTTTTTTTCTAAACTAAAAGCACGACATGTTTTATAATTACACTTTAGACATTCTACTGTTCTGTTTTAACCAGATTACACGACTGCTCAACAATCACGTCTCAGCAACATATTCAAAGTCTTAAAACTTCATTATATTTGTGTGAAAAGAAAATGTGTCTGGCTGCACTACTGAGGTAAGACTGCTTTTCAATTGATGTACACACTGGTGTCAGAGCAGATTCCAGGGTTTTAAAACAGATGTATACAAAGCTGAGATGCTCATGCTCAGCCCCAATTCTTTAGCAGAGAGCTGTTGTGGCTGCACTTGGAAAGCGGAAGATCTGGGTCTGGCTGTGTTGAGGCATGTGGAGCTGCAGTCTCACTACCCTCAAAAGTCCTTCAAAAGTGCTTAAAATGACAAAAGTATCAGCTATGTCTACAGCTGAAGTGGGAAAGGTTATTTAGTCTGTGGAAAGGCAGGGGTTCTCCTATGCCTGGCTGGATACAGACCGCTCCACAAGGAGAGGCATGAGAAGCAGAGTTCTTCAGAGATAGATGCCTGTGGTGGGGAGCAGGACCTGATAGAAACAATTTTTAACAGCTGGCATGGAAGCTTTACCTATAATTTTAACAATCAGCCCTCAGCATGGTTCTCTCCTAAATTCATAATCAGACAAGACAGGGGTAATCAGAAATGCATGCTTGGAAATGAAATATTCAGCCTACCATTTTGAACACCTCAGGGATAGCAGTACAAATGCACTGAAGAAAACATTCTTACTAAAACCACTGAACTTCTGAATAATCCATGAAATGATAAATGGCTTTTTTTTTTTTTCCAGACAATTAGCAAGTATATTTCTGTGAGGAAGGGGAGGAATAAAACCTTTGGGTACCAAATGCTTTTAATGTTAGAAGCCATGATAGACAAACCTTTATGTGCTAGGAATTGCATACAATTTCCTGTGCAACAACAGCTGAACATAAACTGTTATGTGTTGCTTGTGCACAGTTGCACATAAAGTACATAGCAGTCATGCAGAGCAGTTCACATAATAAAGTTCATATGCAAAATCTTTCCACCTCACTAACTTTTTGTACAACATTTATAATAAACTGAAATGCCAAAAATCCCTCTGAAAGAATTAAAAAAGAAAAGCAGATGTAAACCCATGGTGCATGTTACATAGTACAATTCAGAAGAGTAAAAATTTGTAAGATTTCACAACAGAAACCATCTAGCTGTTCCTAAAAATCTTCCCCACTCAGTTTTGATCACGTTTTGTAACACTTCCTAGTTACAGAATCACCCAGAGTGAACCTCCTTCCTGGATTTTCTGTGGAATCTCAACAAAGAATTCTTGAAGATTTGTGCAGGGAGCTGGGAGATTAATTATTCCATCCTAACACTGTCTCTTCCATCATCTGGGTGTACTCTCTAGATTCAAGCCTGTATTTTATGGAAGTCTTTATAAACTAACAAAAATGTAAAGTTCAACAGTAGTAACTCAGTATTCCACCTGACCTATAGTTCATATAGAAACTTATGTCTCCAAAATACAACATTTTTCATTTCCTTTCATAGATATAAGGTATTATAGCTACCATAGATTTTTTAATGAAGGAGTATAGCTTTCCAATATAGCAGCATAACAGGTTTTGAAAAAGAGGCCAACTGCTTTGATTTGTCTTCTGTTCTAATCTCTGGAGTCCTCTTTCAAGCCAGTAAAGGTAAACTACGGCACTATTTATAACATCAGCAAATTTTAATGCATTGTTTTACAAGGCCCAAAGGTTTTTTTCCACACTTCACATTTCTGTTGTGATCCTTACAGATTTCATCATTGTGCTATAGGCATTGTATTGCACCTAAAAAAAACTGCATAGGTCTTATCTTCTATAGTAGATGTCTTTTCAAACAGGTTCTTGAGGAATTTATAGCTTCCTACAGTATGTCTTACAATTCTATTCAGCAACGGACACATCTGCTTCATAACTAAAAATAAGCCAGCCCAGGGCAGTGGTGGATTAACCAACCCCGGGGGTGTTCAAGCAGCTTCTGAACCTGGTGCACAGGGATATCATTTAGTGTCAGCCTTCAATGATGAGTCAAGGGTTGGACTAGATGATCTTTGAAGTCACTTCCAACCAGATATATTCTGTGATTCAGTTTTTCAAAACTATATATATATATATATATATGATGGATTCCCTAACTAAATTGTCTTAAATGGTTAGTTTTCATAGCTACTACTTGCAGACTGATTTTTTTTTTCAGAGATTCTTTGGTAGTTCTTCTTAAGAAAAATTAACATTTGTCAACAAAAAAACCCACTGCAGACTCTTGAGGTGTCCCTACTCTTGCTTTGGCTCTGAGAGATCCTGTTTACTCTTCTTCTATCAGGGAAGACATCCTCATGACCCGAGCAGCTTCTGGATGGCTTTAGAGTGTTTTGTTGAGACACCAAAGGATTCACACCAATTTTCCTGTCAAAGGACAAGGATAGAAATATT
The DNA here is from genome assembly GCA_033816785.1 of Picus viridis. NCBI lineage: Eukaryota > Metazoa > Chordata > Aves > Piciformes > Picidae > Picus > Picus viridis. The sequence continues at coordinate 20,385,513 of CM066567.1, read as the reverse complement.
CTTTTTCTGAGATAAGCAATCCATCTTTCACTGAGAAGCAGGAAAATGAGAATTCACTTTGAAGTAGTTGCTGCTCTAGATGTCTGCCACTTACTTGCAAGACAAAAGTCTAAGTTATCCAGACCAAAAGCAGAGTGAGAACCTGAGTGATGCATGGAAGGCAGAGGGACAGTGGCCTTTCTGTTTTCTCCAGTGTCCCAAGAGGGCAGTAAAAGACAGTGCCCAATGGTAGTATTTTGCTTTCATCGTCTACTTTACCTACTTCCTTTCAATGAACAGCGTCTTTAAATCTGTTTTCTGATAATAGGATTATTGAAACTTCCTGTTTACAATCTTTGTGAAGCCTGAAATTAAAAATGCCCAGACAAAGGATTTATGTATTTTAATGTAAGTATTTGAAAAGTGGGACATTCAACACAAAGGATGAAATCCCTCAAACATAAAAGGAAACAATACTAATGGGTGGGGGGGCAGCATCCATACTGGAAAACCTGAAGTATGGAAAGAGAAAAATTTGGAGAATTTAATTTTTGTGTATTGGTTTGGGGTTGGGTTTGGTTTGGTTTTGGGGTTTGTTTTGTTTTATTGTTTAGGTTGTGGGGTTTTCTTTGTTTTGGTGTTTGTTTTTTTTTTTAACGATTGTAGTGTCAAACTCTGCAGCAATGCCCAAAGTAATTGTGGCAGTGGTAATAAATTGCAACCTGGAAATTTAAGATTTGACACCATGGGGAGGGAAAAAATCATTGAGTAGGTAGTACCACAACAGAATAAGTTGCACAGAGAGGCTGCGAAATCTTCCCCTGGGCATCTTGAAGACTGCCAAACACAGACACAGCTGTTCCTGTACACTGCTCACAATACTCCAGGTTCAAGCAGTAGAATCCAACTGACACTTCTGTGATACTATGAAATAATTCTGATCCTAGTTCCTAACAATAAGAAGTTACTTCCTAGCACAGGAAATAACTTATTGCCTGCCTATAGATGTAGCAACTTGAAACATTATTGTATTAAGGATAATGCAGAAAGAAAAGTAAAACCTAATTGCTAAATTATTGGGTTTTGCTGGTTTCATTTATATCTTTAATATTATTTTAACAATGTTCTTCTGTGATTTAATAAATGTTATCTTGTGTTGTTCAAAGTGGAAAAAGTCCTTTATAAAAAGACCTAACCTTTTAAAGCTGTAAAGGCTGTACAGTCTGTACTTTTGATCATCAGGAAAAAGTAATGCATGGCAGCAGCTTTTGAGAATTACACAGAATTTGTAATAAAATAAAAGACCATTGTGTAGACAATGGTACAGAAGTCCAGCTCACTATTGATTTGACAAGAATGATCCTCGTGGTTTGATTTTCCAGAAGAACCAAACGCATTTGAATTCTTTTATACTCTTGATAATTACCTTTACTCAGACAAAGTAAGGTCAGAACTGCAATCAAAAATATGAAAGTAGAAGTTCTGATTGCAGGGATTGCTTATTCAAGGTTGATCAAACTGATTTCTTAAATTAATCTTTTCTATTCTCATTTTTTCAGGGTGTTTCCTTTTAGAGGAACATTTGCTGACAAATGGGGGAAAAAAAAAGCTGTTGCTTCTCCACAAGCCAGAGCAAATATAAGGAAACACTGATAAAATGTGTGTAGGAGCACAGAGACAGGAAATATGGTGGCTTATAATGAGTATTCTCCCCTAATCTGGGACAAGGGACCATGACTCAGAGCTGACCTTGTCTCTGCTTCACTCTCATTAGCCAAGAATTACTGTACCTGGTTGACTTGGTTGTTCCTGGTACTCCAGCAGACTTTCTGCAATAAGGCAAATAATCCATATGAAGACTTTTCGTTTCTCCCTACGAACAGTGTTGTAAATGCAGAAATAATTATTAATAAATGTGCTTAATTACTGTATCTGTAACAATGCTGTAATGATTTCTGATAGGCATGTCTCTCAGTTGCAAAACAATTTTAATTACGTTGACCTTTTCCCTCATTTCTTTATTTCCCAGAAATAATTTAGAAAAGGAGTTTACTGGCAAATGTATTCATAGAAAAAAAATACCCAACATATTCCCATAGGTTGTTTCAAATCTTTGGAAAAGAAAATCATAGTGGAAGTAATCTGAAATGCAATCTGATACCAAATTCTGTATTTACCCAAAAAGGAAGCAGGAATACAGATCAAACTAAACTTATCTATATTATTTCCAGGACATCAGAAATGGCTATGATTTTGTGTAAGACCATTCACTGCAGCAAAATTCACTAAGCTCCCGCATAGTATGATGCAAATTTCACAAAGTAAGTTTTAGGACTGATTTATCTGTTCTTAACAATAATGTGTGTTCAGCAATGAAACAATGAAGCAATAAAACAATAAAACTTCAGCTTCTTCCTTAAGAGAATTTTAATACCTGAGTATGGAGCATCTAGAACAATAGAAAAATACTTAAGACTGCAATAAGGAAAGGTTCTGCACAGTTTTCTGTGTGGAAGTTGAACAAGTTTGTCTTTATGCAAATTTAATCTGCACTGAAAAACTTCCTTGCCATCAAGGGGTAAAACAGCTAAATATTAAAATTATCTTGTTTAAATGGTAGAAAATAGTTGGATGAATGACAAGTTGCTAAATGATAAGTGAATTTCATATAATGCAGAATATTAATCTAAATAATGACAATATTAATAGCAAATGCATGACAAATTTTATAAATAGACTTTCTCATTGTTCCCATCCCAGCACTTCTCGGTACTGATGATGAACTACTATGCCTTCTTGAAATAATGCCTAAATGCTAATTAATCAGCATTTTTAATTATGAAATACTGGAGCATGACAATTTCTGGAAATACCAGGTAAAAAAATAGATGAAAATTAGCACTAACAGAGATGTAGAAGCTTTGTTAAATTCATCAAATTGATGTGAATTTAGAGTATCTTGGACATTCCTAGATTTCCAGTTCCATTCAACACCTAAAATAGTTAAGAGCCAATACACTTGTGTTTCTAGGCCTAAGTTAAGTGGCAGAAAGCAGATGAGGGTCTGAACTGAGCAGAGAATGGTCACCTACTTAACAATCAGGTGCCACTAGACTGAGTTGCTGCTGATGGAATAAAGACTGTCACAAAACACCCCAAAACCTATAACTTCTATTATTCAGGGAAAGTAGTATTTTAAAATGGACAGTTATTCAATTCTCGAGAGATTAAGAGTTCTGATTCATATACTCAAGGTTATTTTATATAGTAGATAACAGTGGTTTAAGCAACTGCGTAATGTCATCAAACCAGTAAAATTATATTTAGGTAAAGGTTAAAACTAGACATTATTAGAAAATATCCAAGATGTGACAACAGCTAAGAAGTGGAGAATGTGGCAGCTCAGTTATTAGCAGGATAACCAGTCCTGTATTCACCAAAGTTACTGTTGCAGTATTTATTAGCACACCTGCATCTGCCTACCTGCTCACAGACATTTACTGTAACTGCAGCAGCTGTTACACATTTCACTATCTGGTCAAATAAAAGAAGCTTGAAGAAATGGTAATGGTGGATGCTCTGATTCCCAGTGCCTCTTTTTGCCTCTTGCCTTACTCACTGAAAGTGCTTCATTGCTTTCCCACTTCCAACATCTTTTCTTCATAAAAGCATCCGTCTTTAGAAAATGAAGTGGTGCCTTTTAAGTGTGGGAGGGGTGCCCATTCCAAGGGCACATTTAAATAGACTATGTTCTTGAAGATCATCAGCTGAGCATTTTATGAATAGCAGCTCTTCTTTGCTTCGGAAAACCTTGTACGAAAAATGCTAACACTTGATGCTATTTGGGGGTGGGAGGGGAAGAAAGAAAAAAAAAAAAACAACAAAAAAAACACAAACCCCAACAACTGTCTGAAGGAATTAAACTTTGAATTCCAATAAAACACAAAACCAAGAGAAAAGTCCTGCTTCAGATCTGTGACATTATCAGTATCTGAAACAGATTTCATTTCTATCAGCTTTCACACCTTATAAGAGTCCTGCTTGAATTACTTGTATCTCTGTGCCCTTCCTGCTGAAGTGCTGATTGAATGTTAGAGAGAAAAGCAGACCTTAGAAATATGTCAGGCAGATCGCCCTCTAGCCTTGCAGAATCACTTAGTCCAAACAAGTAAAAATGTACTAAGGTGCCTCCCTGTCACCAACAGCTGATACACACTTTGCAGATGTAAATTTATTGGTGCGGTTATAGGATTCAAGTCCCAGTTCATGTTCAGCAGGTATAACACTAATTGCAGAAACATTCAAGACACCTCTAATTAGGATAAAAGCCATAGACTGCAGATAGCTTTTATGTAAGGGCTGCTGAAGCAGGTTAATTGGGAATTCCCTGGTGATAGAGGATGTGTCTCTTGGTCATACTGAAATGTCTCTGATTTAGCACTAAAGTCTTAGCTCATACATTGTGCACCCCATGCAGACCACAGCTGCTCTGCAATGTGCAAACTGTCCTTTCAGAAAGGAAGTCTGGGTGAGAAGGAGAAAGGAATGAAAATTCAAATCCTAGTCCTTGTTACAGCATAGACAAGCTGCACTCTATCAGATCTAGCTCCTCTTATCTTGCTTTACTAAGGCAGGATGTATGCTGCTTGGTATGGTAAGCAAACTTTGGCAGTCAAGAGACAGGGACAAGCAGGATTTAATTCTTTACAGTGAGGTGGGAGTTTCAAAAGGAACTTTGTGTCTCCAGCATTGACTCTGGGGAAAAGCAGTGACAAAAGTGGCAGTAATAAGCATGTTAACAATCTGGACTAAATGATACAGTACCTGTAAAATACAGCAGCTGCAACCCATCCTAAGATTCCTACAGTGTTGGACACTCATCAGTCCAACAAAAGCATGAGCGTGCAACTCTTGGAAGTGCTTGGTCTGTCTTGGCCTCTTCAGTTCATAGACAGTCAAAGGATGTGATTCAGGATTTGACACAGAAACTTTGTTTCAGAGAGAAAGATAATCCTTTGAGATAACCAGGATGAAACTGGAAGCTTTTACTTCATCATGTAAGGCATGTTTCAGACACTGGGATAGAAACAGAGGTGTCTTTACATTGTCTTCCTTCACAGATTTGTCCCAAAGGTTAATTGCTAAGGTAGCATGCAGTAGCAACTCCAGCTAGTCCAGATTTCCATGAGAAGCTTATGATTCTGATAGGCTCTCCAGTTTACATTTACATTAAATCAGGGATCATGATGGCACAGCTGGAATAGCAAAAAAGCAAATAGTGGAATGTCCACTCCACTTTAAAGTGAATTAAATTCATTACTATCTCTTCATGCTTGAGGTACTCACCATACTGAACAGGATATGGAGACAAAATACAAAACTGCTGCAGGTATCGTGTTTCTCACACAGTGCAGGTAGACCAGTAGTTCCTTTTCTTCTGGGCATGGATCTCAGGAGCACTGCTGATACCATCTGGTATGGGATGGAGAAGAAGACTGATGCAAACCTTTAGTGAGGGATTAGATCATCTTGCTTTGTAGATAGATTTGCCAACACAAACATCTACTTCTGAATTGTGACCCTGCTCTATTTTTATATTGCTGTCTATTCAATTTTTTTACCCCACTGTTTACCCCATTATTTCTGTAAAGTTTGGTATTTACCTCCTTCACCTCTCCAAAGACTTTTCTCAGAGAAGACAACATTAGGCAAGCTTGCTATAGAAAACTCCTTATCCCTCACCTAAAAGAAGTGTTGACGACAGTGGTGCGTGAGAGACACACAAGATGAGGAACACATTTCTGCCTGGAATGTGACTTTAGACCCAAATGACATGGAAACTTTGAACATGGTGACTTTTGTTAGGGGAGCAGTGTCCTCTTTGTTCCTGTGTGGATAAAGGTGTTTGAAATGTTCTACCTCCTCATGGATTTCCAGCACTTCAGAACCTCAATACAACCATTTCTGAGGGCTGCTTAGAGGATGCAAGAGAATGATGGTTCTGGTAATATGAATTATGTCTCTGGTAAAATGTGACTTTGTGACAGGTAGGTTCTGGGGAATCTGCCGTGCAGCAATGGGCAGAGTTGTTGGAGAGGCTTTGTGTGGATTTTTTTCAAGTAAGACAACTTTCTTGCCACAAGAAGTATCCTGTTAGACATGCCTGACACTAGAACTTGGGAGATCAAATGGCTTTGTCTCAGACTGCCATGGGGCCTTCATCCTTGTTTCATTGGCGCTGAAAAGATGGAGACAATATATAGAAGAGTGAAAGGGAACACTGTTTCTAACTATGGCCAGAAACAAGAGTACAAAGACATTTTGCAGATAATATTTCATCATCCTATCACAGAAGACAGCCTGAGTGCCTGTGGTTGTGTTAAGCTAAGTGAAAGTGATCTGCTCTTAGGACTGTTTCTTGGCAGCCCTGCACAACACCCTGCTGTACAATACAACACGACATGAGGATTCAAAAGCATTTGGGATGCTGTCGCTGAGGCTGTACCTGAGGATACAATATCTAGTAGTCAGCTAATTGAAAGCACACTTGACTGCTACCCAGCAGAGTTAGGCTTCAATTTCAGTTTTTCTTCAAAAGAGAAGAAAAAAAATTATCTTTCCACCTTCAGGCATTTCAAAATGTGATTCTTTATATATAAAACATTAATTTTTGATTGAACTCCCCCTGTGGCCTGATTGTCTGGGCAGAGAACTTTACGACTAAAGGCAGCAAGGGATACAGATTGTTATTACTCACACGAAGGTGTGCACCCTGATTCTACTCATGTTCTGTCTCTTTACAGAGAAAAGTGCTAGTCTGCCTGAAGTTTAAGACTGGAAATGTTTGTAATTTCTACACATATCTTTTACACCTATGGTATGTTGTCACTGTATTCAAGACAACTTACGTGACCCATAAGGGTCTATAAAGCAAATGAGTATTTGATTCACTTATAAAGCTGCAGAGCAATATACTATTTAGAGACAAAAGTTGTGATGTACTTACTACCTGGTGCACCCTAAAATGTTTCACAGCTATGTAGAGTATTACAGTCACAGTAGCACTGATACAGGAAGTATATGCCCACTAACCCATAAATGCAAATGTATACCCAGATACTGATATCAAAGGCAATGTAGGTGTAAGAATCACAAAAGAGCTATAATATTTACCATCATCCCTTTAGAACCCAGAACACAGAATAATCACTTCTCTCCTAATATTAATGGTAGACTAATTCAATCCATAAGAGCGATCAAGGCTCCAAAGCAGTGGTGGCACGTTTCGCTGCCAAGGATTGATACAGCTCTATCATAAAGGAACCAGGGATTTACAAGGATGGCCTAAATTGAATTTCTCAAGGCTTCTACCATGAGAAATGTCCACCTAGAGACTAGGAGGTAACAACTGGCCATTGGGGTTTGTCTCTTCTGTAACAACAGGTTTCCCAATGTTAGTCATAAACAAATATCAATACTATTACATAGCTGAGCTGTTCTTATCTCAGTTCAGGAGCTTTCGTCAGTTTAAACTAGTTATGGCACATTTACAGAGGCACAACTGAAAACAGAATGATTTTCCTAGCAGCTTCACCTTCATCAACACATAATAAAAGGAAGGATATGACACTTCAGCTTCACTTTCATAGAGATTGCTCACAGTCCTTCTCTTGTTCTCTTCATTCGCTGTCAGCTGTGTACCTCCTTTTTTAGCTCATAGGTATCAGCACCAATTATGTCAAAGGTGAACTTTGCTTCTGTTGAAATTAAAGTCCTCTATGCCAAGATACATCTTTTGCATATTTACTTGAGAGGTGTTCAAAAGATGGAATTAATAAAAGACACACAAGTCTGAGCTCCAAATATATTCACTGGACTCAAGTTTAAAAACAGATGCAGACACATCATTATAAGCAATGGGTAGATTCTTAGGTGTTATTTAGAATGTCTAGCATTATAATGTAGAGGCTCAAAACAATTTCTTTGAATAAAATCTGATTAAAAAAAATGTTTTACTCTTAACTCTGTACTGTTGTGAAGTATTGCACTTCTGGAAAGAAAAAAAAAAAAAAAGAGAGAGAAGAAAAACTTCTTTTATGCACTGGGCAACAACTCCTGGGTCCAGTCCTGTTCAATATATTTATCAATGTCCAGGACAAAGGGGCAGAGTGTACCCTCAGCCAGTTTGCTGACAATACAAAGCTAGGGGGAGTGGCTGACATGCCAGAAAATTCTGCCATTCAGTGTCACCTGGACAGGTTGGAGACTTGGGTGGGGAAAAACTTAATGAAACTCAACAAGCAGAAGACTAAAGGGGATCTTGCCAATGCTTAGAAATACTTAAAGGATTGGGCCAGGTTTTTTCTAGTGGTGCCCTGTAAAATGAAAAGTAATGGGCACAAACTTTAACATACGAAGTTCCATCTAAACATGAAGATGAACTTCTTTATGTTAAGGGCAGTGGAACACTGGAATAGGTTGCCCAGAAAGGTAGAGGAGTTTCCATCTGAGTGTCATACAAAATCTGCCTAGATGCTGTCCTGTGTAACCTGCTCTAGGTAAGCTTGCTCTGGCAGGGGGATTGGATTTCCAGAAGTCTCTTCCAATCCCTATCATTCTGTGATTCTGTGTGAAGGGCAAGTATGGGGTATTGTATCTGGGAAGGAATAACACCATGTATCAGTACAGGTTGAGGACTGACCTTCTGGAGAACAGCTCTTGGAAAAAGAATGTGGGAATCCTGGTTAACAGCAGGGTGACTGTGAACCAGCTATGTGCCCATGCCAACAAGAAGGGAAATGGCATCCTAGGATGCATTAAGAAGAGTATGATCAGGAGATGTTCTAGTCCTCTACTCTGCCCTGGTAAGGGCTCATCTGGAATACTTCATCTAGTTCTGAGCTCTCCAGTTCAAAAATGACAAGGAACTACTGGAGACAGACCAATGGAAAGCCACTAAAATGATTTGGGGACCAGAATGTCTACCTTAGGAAAAATAGTCTAGAGAGCTGGGTCTGTTTAGCCTGAAGGAGTCTGAGGGGGAATATCATTAATGATTATATATATGTAAAGATTGAGGGTCAGGAAAATGGAGCTAGATTCTTCTTAGTTGTTCCAGTGACAGGACAAGGGACAGTGGCCACAAACTGGAACATGGGAGATTCAAGTAAACATAAAGAAAAAATTCTTCACTTTGAGGGTGTCAGAGCACTGCCACAGGCTGCCCAGAGACATTGTGGAGTCTCTGTTTCTGGAGGCATTCAAAACTGGCCTGGATGTGTTCCTGGGTGATTTGATTTAGGTGATCATGACCTAGCAGAGGAGTGGGGCTAGATGACAGAGGTTCCTCCCACCCCCTACCATTCTGTGATTCTGTCACTCTCCAGTCACTGAAAAAATGAAGACCAATCCATATCTGAGACCATAACTTGACTGTCTGCCTGCTATAGTGTAAGTGCTTGCATAGGATAAACACAAATTTTAAAGAACACAGAAGAGCAGAAATTATGAGGCTAATGAAGGCTTTCTCAACCAAGAAATAGACATAGGTGATTGAATTAAATAAGCACTGTGTAAGGTCATATCACAAGGACTGAAATGAACATGTCCAGAGAAGGGCAACAAGGCTGGTGAGAGGCATCGAGCGCAAGCCCTGTGAGGAGAGGCTGGGGGAGCTGGGATTGTTTAACCTGGAGAAGAAGAGGCACAGAGGAGACCTCATTGCTGTCTACAACTACCTAAAGGGTGGTTGTGGACAGGAGGGGGTTGGTCTCTTCTCCCAGGCAACTAGCACCAGAACAAGAGGACACCATCTCAAGCTGTGCCAGGGGAAGTTTAGGCTTGAGGTGAGGAGAAAGTTCTTCACTGAGAGAGTTGTTCACCATTGCAATGTGCTGCCCAGGGAGGTGGTGGAGTCACCATCCCCTGAGAGGGGATTGGACGTGGCACTTGGTGCCATAGTTTAGTAGTCATGAGGTCTGTGGTGACAGGTTGGATTTGATGATCTTTGAGGTCTCTTCCAATCTTGGTGATTCTGTGACATTAGATTGGTTAGTCAAGTTTCTTGGCATTAAAAAAAAAAAAAAAAAGTATTAAACAAAGCATAAATTTAAAATAGGAAATAAAACTAAATCAAAAGTAGAAAGATCATGAATAGGAAGTGTTATTTTTTCCATACACTTCACTATATTTCCACAACACATACCCACACTGATCTTAATTATCTTATTAAGAAAAAAAATAAAAGTGTATCAGAGCTATATACAATATCCTTACATGTTAAAAGGCTAAAATCTGGAAGAGCTAAAGCAACATTAAAAACCCTCAAACAACCAACAACAAACCAAAACACCACAATTAATTGTTATGTTTCTGTAATTACACTTACTCTTCTCTACCATCCACTCACCTGATTCTGGAAGAAATTTAATCTGATCAGGATATGCAGTCCAGAACCACAGATGCAGTCAAGGGCTGATAGACAGTGGTTTGAAAAAAAACCAGCAGTGCTTAAGAACTTAATCTGACACTAGCTATAGTATTTGGAGAAAACACCTCCTGAGAATCTAGAAAAGGCTTTGCGAAACTTAAATCTCATTTAAGAGCTTGGGGCGTAATGGGATTTTAAACATTTTACTGACACAAAAGCATTTTCTTGGCACAGGCTTTCCAAAGGGGTCTTTTCTATTCACACTTTTTTTCAGTAGTGTCAATTACTTTTTTCCTCTACTACTGCCAAGTAACATAGAGATTAGAAGCAGAGGAACTTTTGTTAAAATTTTATACTATCAGAAAATTTGTGAATAAATAGAAGTCATTAACAAGTGAAAAGTACAAAAACCCCTAATTAATCTAGGCGTAAGACTGGGTTGTTAAAAAAGTAGTAGAAATATTAAAGGGGACAGATGCCCTTCTGGAAACAATGATGTGTTTATTTTCACATGATATAGATTTATACATAGTAAATGACATAATTTTGTAGGAAGGTATATTAAAAAGGAAAAAAGACCCACCTGTGTTTCTTGTGCTATTTTATTAACCACTGTACTGTTACAATTTCAATGATTACTTATTTACAATAGCATCACCACTAATTTTTAATACTCCATGCTGGAAAGGGACATTCCTTCTAAACATTTGATGCCTCCTACTAATCATCCTTTCATACAGCTATAAATACACTGCTTCCTTCCTCTTTAGGGATTGTTGGGTTGGAAAATGGAATAAATGAAAGAAGAATGAATGATTGTTCAGGTATTGCTGGCTGGCTTTGGATGGCTGGCTCAGAAGCGTTTTTAAAAGATTGAAAATTAAACATTAAATTGCATATGCTGTTTAATTCATATCAATATAAAGAGAAATCAGTTTTACCCTGGTCTATCCCAGCACTAGGTGTTAAGGAAATGGTTTTTGAAAGGTTTCCTAAGTCCCCAGAAGTCAATATTTTAACAAGACAAAGGACAGGAAAATAAATGCGTTTTACCAGCTTCAAAATACTGAGGAATTAAAACTATTATAATTTCAATGAGAAGTAAAAATTATGTGCTCTTCAATATGAGAAATTTGTTCCCCCCTTTCAAAAAAAAAATTTATAAAAATTTACTAATCAAAGAAAGAAACTATGCAGCTTTGAGTTATCTCTGTTTATATGTAAATAAAGGGTTTTCAACTGCAAATACTGCACCAAAATCAGCTCAATGATCTATCTGGATAAAGAATCCTGGCATCATAGAACGGTTTGTGTTGGAAGGAAACTTAAAGATTGTCTAGTTCCAACCTCCCTGCTATGGGCAAGGACACCTCCTACTAAACCAGGTCACTTAAGCTCTCACCTGTCTTTGAATATTTCCAGTATTGGAGCCTTCACAGCTTCTCTAGCAGTTGAGGTCCTCATGACTGTTTTTTATACTAACGTCTTAACATATCTCCTGGCAGCCCAGCCACAGAAAGTCTCAAAGCAAGAACTTCAAATCTGCATACCATCCCTGTGTTGAGGTAGTTCAGGTAGGTTGGGAGAGAGTGAGAGGCCCAAGTGACGCACAGCTGGAAGATAATCCCAGGTAAGGAGTTGGGATATGCTGGAGGAGACTTGTCTGCAGCAGGTGGTTTGGCAATGGCTGTGACTTCAAGGATTTTTTTTTTTTTTTTTTTTGGTCAGACTCTCTCTAGTGTAGCCTTGTGTAGGAAGATTGGTTTACTTGTCTTCGATAATGTCCAAGACATGGCAGTGTTCTGAAAACAGGCATGTAGTTCACACTCAACTGGCTGCACTCTCCACGCTTTCAGAGTATTCTTCCGGGTCTGGTCTCCTGTTCCTCTCTAGTGTCCCCAAGCATCTCATGTTAGAGCTCTTTCCCCATTGGCAGGGATAGTGGTCAGACTTTTCCTCATTGTTCAGAATGATTCCCACAAGTACTCAAAAATATGCTCTTTGAAACCACATAGATGAAGCTTAACTAGGTATCTGCCAGTAACTCATTCCCTCACCCTCCTTTCTGTTTCACCATGGATTTGGGGGACAAAAATCAGATTGGATGTTGGGAAGAAGTTCTTCACCATGAGGGTGGTGAGACACTGGAACAGGTTGCCCAGGGAGGTGGTGGAAGCCCCATCCCTGGAGGTTTCTAAGGCCAGGCAGGATGTGACTCTGAGCAACCTGCTCTAGTGTGAGGTGTCCCTGCCCATGACACAGGGGTTAGAACTGGATGATCCTTGAGGTCCCTTCCAACCCTAATAATTCTATGATTCTTAATATGTTTAAATGTAAGACAAAAAAAAATGTGAGGTTAGTTGTTAATTAATCACATTTAAATTAACATTTCTGGGAAGAAAAATTACATCAGTAGACACAAGATTATGTATTTCTGTGTATGTCAGTGTGTTTGTAAACAAAGCTAGCTATTTGCAAATGCCTGTCACAGAATCAGGGAGCAGTAGGGGTTGGAAAGGGCCTCTGAAGATCATCTAGCCCAGCTCTCCTAGAGTATCCTTCCTACCCTTTTTCTGAACCAAAATTTATTGAGTCAGGCTGCAAATTTAGGCATGGTTCATGGAATTTTCTTTCTAGAATGACATAATTTTACATATTGGTGAGACAACTTCAGAATTTCAGTGTTTCCACTACCCACACTTCAGACATAGACTAACATTTGCTGAGCAACAGTATTGAAATAGTCACACCCTTTCCACAAATTCAATGGGATTTTAAACAGTTCTTATGCCAATGATTTTTATTTGCTCCTGAATTTCATGTCATCATTTAATTTCTTATGTCAATATACAGAAGACCTTATTTTCAAAATAAGGTAGCTTCAAACCCCAAATCCATCAGTTCATCACAGCTACCATGTTATGTTTTGATTTCTATGTACAGTAAAAAACAAAACAAAACAAAAAAACACCCTTAAAGATGCTGACTTGGTCTGGTGGAAGGAGTCCCTGCCCATGGCAAGGGGTTGGAACTAGATCATAGAATCACCAGAGTTGGAAGTGGCATCCAGGGGTCATCTGGTTTAACCCCCTTCCTTCCCCCACCACTACTCCCCTTCATCTTCCCAAAGCAGCTCCTGCTCCACCCTCCTCCTTCCCTGCCTTGATCTTCCCAAAGCAACTTCTGCTCCACCCTCCTCCTTCCCTGCCTTCATCTTCCCAAAGCAGCTCCTGCTCCCTCTACACCATCCCTCCACCCTGCCTAACCCTGATCCACTACCACCATTTTTGCATACATCCCATAGCCAGGGGCAAGACCCTCACCAGCCAAGACACCACACAAAGGAGCTCAGCCCCAGGAAGGAAGCCCAACCAGCACCCATGGATGATATCAGAGTAACCATTAATATTCTTCCTACCTAACCGGGGGCCACCAGGCCCCCCGGCCTTTGTTGTCACCACCACCATCACCCAGTGTGCACCATGGGGACTCACCAGCGATGAGAGGAGGACCCTTCAGCCCAGATGGGCTCAGCTAGAGGCTTCTGCCTTGCCTGGGGGGAACTAAAAGGGGAGTGGGTGGGGAGGGTCAAGTGGCCACACCTGAGGTGGGAGGATACTCCAGGTGCTCTGGGATCTGAGGGGAAAAATGGGGTGGGTGTCAGGTAATGATAGGACTAGGGGGAATGGGAAAAAAAAAATAGAAATGGTTAGATTCAGATTGGATGATAGGAAGAAATTCTTTACCATGGTTGTGGTGAGACACAGGGAGGTGGGAAGTTTTTAAGGCCAAGCTGGATGTGGCTCTGGGCAACCTGATCTAGTGTGAGGTGTCCCTGCCCATGACAGGGGGGTTAGAACTGGATGATCCTTGAGGTCCCCTCCAACCCCAAAAAGTCTATGATTCTCCTTTCTTAACTTCTTTTGATATCAGGCTTACTGACTGTCATTTTTTTTAAGATTGAAATCTTGTTTCTAGACAATTTGTATTAAGCAATTTGAATGACAGAGGGATATTTTGCTAAGCAGCTTGAAATTCATGTCATAACTCCATGCTTGAGAAAAAAGAAAAAAAGAAAGCTAGTATTTTTGATGTTTGTTTTAAGCAGTTTGACATCAATGGTGCTCATAAAACAAATTCAGAGCACAGATTTGTCCTATCTGCACTCATCAAAGAGATGGGAAATACACTTTTTTAAATAGTTGAACTTTGCAGGAAAGACAAAAAATAATAGCTCATATATTAAAGGAAATATTTTTTTAATCTAATATTTTATAGTATGAACCTCACCAGGATAGATTTATCTCACTGCTTTTTTTTTGCTCAGCTTGTCTATATTATCTTTGTCATAGTATGTGAACACATAGTCCTTCTAGGATGGAGAATATAGGCTTTAGGAGAGTAGATATCGTATGGCCTAAGTCTACTCAAGAAGGTTATGGGATCTTGAACCAGAAGGAGAACAGACACTGCTTTATCGCATGATTTTCTTCAGTGCTAGGAGAACAACTTTTCAATGAGACATGTTGCTGCTTGAGTTTATTTACTGCATGTCTGTGGCAAGGCTTTGGCAATGGGGGCAGAGATGGCATAAGAGGCCATAAGAGGTCAAAACAAATATCTACACCCTGAAGGAAACTGCAGCCTGTGGAAAAAACTTATGCTGGAGCAGGTGAAAAGTGAGAGAAGGAAGGAGAAGCAGAAAGGAACAGTTATGTACTGACTACAACATATTTTCCCATCCACCCTGTGCTGTGCAGTGGTAGAAGATGGAGGTGGAGGAGTTGAGAATGAAGAAGTGCAGCTGAGACTAAGAAAAGGGAGATAGGCAAGGTGGTTTAGTTTCTCTTTCTTTCCCAATATCCACATATAGTTTAATTGTTAATAAACTAATTTTCCTCAACTCATGTCTATGATGGCAACTGGTAAGCTATCACCATCTTTGTGTCTTGACCCATGAGCTTTTCCTCTTATTTTCTCCTGCATCATGACTGAGAAGGATGAAAGGGAATAAGTCTTGGAAATCTGGCAAAGACCAACCCACCACAATTTACTTTTTTTTCTTTCTATCCCAATTTTCCAAAGAAAAGGCAGCTGAGCCAGTCCATACCCAGGGACACATCTGCAGATAAGTTTTCTTATATTAATAGTCTCACTTGTAAGAATTTTCATCAAGAAACACAATTTCTTTCCACTTTGTCAGCCAGTCTTATTTATTGAATGTACTGTTAGGTAGACAGACAGATGACTTTGATGTACCGACACAGAATAATGTTTATGACTAATAATGCCAGGTTATGAATTAAGATGCATACACAATTGTTTTATATTTGTAGAATTACTTCCATGAATCCTCTGTAAACTCTTTAGTCAGAAAATCCCTCCAAATTCTGTGATTATCAACACTTCAATACCTTTTAGAGTGTCAAGAAAAGACAGTCTGACTGAAGTTACTGGGGTTTAGATTCATTAATGTTTATTAGAGCTGATATTCCAACTACAGTTTCCTAAATATTGCGTTCTAAAATCCTTTTCTAGACACACTCACACTCTTCTGAAATGTATGCCTTGGAAATTAACATTTTCCAAACCTAGTCTAAACCTGCAATTGATTTTTCTATAGTGTTTGGATTAATACTATTTGGTCCTCTGGAATATAAGACTAAAACTTACTTCTGTTATAAAGGGCCTTATCACTACTTGCTGAAGAACTGTACTGACAAACCAGCTAAAGCTAAAAAATAAGAAATTGTCATAAACTTATTTCTTTTTGGAGAAGTAGTGCATTGAAATTTTCCAGGGAAAATTGAATTTGATTTGGCTGAGTTGTGAAGGTTTGAAAATAGCACCTCTGAAATATGTTTTGTGGCTGGAAAACAGTTTCTATTAGCATGTCTCACAAGCACTCTTAGTAAGTTAGGTTACATTGACACTGACCAGACTGCCCAGTGAGCAAGGGATGCTCAGAGCAGTTCTGAAAAACAAAACGGTTGCAAAGACCCTCCCCTTATTCAATCTGCTCTGGCACATGCACTGACAACTACATGGAGCACATACTCAATGCTTTCTCAGATACTAATTGCATCTTGCCTTGTTTCAAGGCAAAAAACCCCCACAAACTTTTTTTTTTTTTTTTTTTTCTGTGACAGTGCCAGGTGGCATCTGCTTTATGGTGCATTTGGAGCTCTGTTTATGTTCCCTTAATAAAGCAGCTGGGTAAAAGACTCTGCTGGGAGAATAAAGGAGACTTTTCCTTCCCTGAGGGAGTTACTGAACATAATCAAGGCAGAAGATCTCAGAGACAGTGGGATATGTCTGCAACAGTCAGTTGCAATCACAAGAGTTTGAAACTCATGAAAGGACATTATACAACTACAGTGGGGAGCAGGAAGAAAAAGACTTCAGAAAGTATCTTTCATGAAAGAAAAATGCCTAGGGTTTAGAAGGGTCTGAAATTGATGCTAATAAGAAGGTGATTGAGTAGGGAAAAATAAGACAATGGACAAAGGATGTCTAAGAGCAATTTTTCCATATGTGAACCTTATCTACTTGAATAACTAAACTTTTGCTTTTTATTTAAAGAAAAATAAAAGTGTCCTTTGAGGTTTTAAAATATTTGATCTTACAGAGGACTCACTAGATGCGGAAGGCACAGGCACACCCGCCATGAAACTTCGGCTTTGATCCCATCACAGTTAGAACAGAACAAGAATTGCTGTCATTTTGTGGAAGTGGAAGCAGAAACATAGAAGAACTTCATGCACGGAATAGAAAGAAATATTCTGAACTGTGTAGCCAAAAGTACTCTGCGTATGAACAAAGGTAGTGCTTACAATTATTGGTGTTGCAAGGCTAGCGCTGCTGTAATTGGAAGTGGTTACAAAACAGCAGAAAATGGTTCATAAAACTATCTTTCATTAGCGCTACAGAATCGTGATAAGGAAGAGCTTACCTGGTGTGAGCTACAAATTAAGTAAACATTTTTAACTGATACTAGTTTACAAAGAGCAGATAAAGAGTCTAATATAGCAATTTTAATGTATCAGTTAAGGAGATGAGCCTAAAAACAAACTTTCAAAACTATAATTTCTCTGCTCATAAAGTTCATTTTCCAGAACAAAGCCTTCTGCAAAGTCTAAGCGTGGCTTCAATTCCACATGAATCTTATTAAAACATCTTTAAAGGAACGTAGCTTATTTATGGATCCTGGGAAAGTCCTTGAAATGAGAATAACATTTATTTGTGGTCATACAGAGGTATGATCAAATCTTCTGACAGCTATGGAAACATAAAATAAAACAAAATACATTCCTTATTTTCATTTTTTCTTCTTAATCAGAAAATTCAGGACATAAGGAGTAGCATTTACTGTTGAAAATAATTCAAGGGAACTCATCTGGGCTGGGTTTATTATCTGCCTCTGACTCTATTGTATATTTTCCTGTCAGACAGGCTTGTTTTTAAATGTACAATCCACCAGCAATGAAAGAACCCAAGTTTAATGTCTCGAGAGGGATAATAATTTTGCTGAGATGTATACACTTATTCCAACACCCATTTCTCCATTCTTTTGTTGACCTCACAAACAACTTGAAGTCTTAATTTTCTGAAATAACTTCTGATGTTGTAACTACTAGATTTACTTTGCAAAATCTTCTTAAAAGCATAAAGATTTGTCTTCTTTGTAGGAATTACAATTTTTTATTGCCTGAAAGGACCGACATTCTTAGGTCACTGAATTCTTTTTCATTTACATGGTCTGTAAGTACTCTTATGAGTTGATACCTGTAAACTTTCCACATGTACTGAGAATATGCTGAACCCAGAGCATACTTTGATCATATTGCCTTTCTTCTAGTTTCTGATATACCACCTTTTTGAAAATGCCAGCAAATCTTTATGAAACATGTATATATATCTTCTCCTGCTTGGAAATTTCCTGTAGTGCTGGCTAGATAAATTCTCTGAATGTTTCTTCAGAACAGGCACATCAGAAAAAAGGAGACTAATGCATGCTGACCTGCCATATGGGCAGGATTTCACTGAAACACTTCTTTTCTTCTTATGAGACATATAGACAAATCCCAGAAGCTGTGTACGCAGTTTCATGTTTAATAACATAGTGCAGCATACTGTTCATAAGAGTATGTAGGCACAGATGAATCATGAGCATAAACAGAGGGAAACAGATTGTATACATAGAGCTTCCCTTACTGTGTCTAACTCTCACACTGATCGAAGTGGATGCCAGCCTTTGTGCCTGAGGCAACAACTACCCACAGAACCTCTCCTCTTGTCCTCAGCAGCATCTTATTAACCCCAAAAGAGCTGCTCATTCTTCACTAGCTGCTGCAAGTGTCTCTGTTGTAGTCACCTGCAGTCCTGTCTTCTGGTCTCTCAGAATGAAAATGATCTTCACAGTAACCCCGAGAAGCTTTATTAGGTTCCCTTGAGCTAGTCACACAGGTTCTGCTCCTCACCTTTTCACTTGCAACAGAATTAATGCATCAAAGCTTTTTTGTGTAATTAGATGCTGTGCTGCAGAAGGGAATAATAAAATCTCTGCTGAAGAAGTTTGAACAGGGGTGAAAAAAATTAGAAAAAGACAAGTATTAAAAGGCAAAGAAGGTGGAACAGACACTACACACACAAAAAGAGGGAGAATGTGCTAAAAACAGAACAACGAGAAGACACTAATGTTAGAAGTTATTCCTAGACTGTAAAAAGATGAGACAAGAAGAGTTTGTGGGGAATTTATGTTTTGTAAAAAGAAAAAATAAATCCCAAAGAACTGGAATACTGTACTCCATCTTGTTTACTATTGGAAAAAAACAGAGTAATATTCCCTCCTTTGGCTAACATCTGGCCACAAAAGAAAGCCAAGAACCAGTCAAAGAAGAGCAGTTCACTTTGTCAAGTACATGCCAGTATTCTTGCAAATGCTCTAATGCTCACTTCTCTGGCCTCTGTCTCAGACACAGAAATTTAACGGCTATGCAACTTGAAATGAGGTAGCTTGACATGGCCTGTTTTCCCCTAACACAGAAGTGAGGGAAAGCAACACACACACACACACACAAAAATACCAGCCACAAATTCCAGGTTAAGATAAAGAGCTTAACTGAGAAAAATGAGACAATTCAATGAACAATTACCTTAGCCTATCTGCAAAGAAAGCACAACAAAATACAGACACAGCATCGGAAGTCAGCAGCCTACCCCACCCCTCCCTGTTCCACAGCCAACCCAGCAGAAAAAAGTCAACACCTCAAACACAGAAACCAAAACCAGCCACTGGAACAGTAAGCCTCTCATGTTATAGTTTGAACTTGAAGCCTGTGTTGGGTTACACCCATCCTGGGGGAGGGCTGTGAGAGCCCTACTTACCCCAGGAGATAAAAGAAACATGATCTAGGTGAACATAGAGGGACTTGATTTTCCCCTCCCAGGAGTAGGGGTCCCGTGGGTCAAAGGCAGCCTATTCCACTCCCCCTTCCTGTCCAGCAAGCCTGTAAAAAGGAAGTTGCTGTGGCCATTTGCTGTCTTTGCTTCTGCCTCACCCCTTTGAGAGGACCAACAGCTGCAGCCAGCCTCCTGGTTCTGCCACGGGGTCAGGCCTGGTCTTTCCCTACTGCATTCACGCTTTTCTAAAGGACTGAAATACATCCAGTGAGATGCAAGGCCATCCAAGTCTGGTTTTGTATATTTTCCTATTCATTCTTTTTCCTTACCCTTGCAAATCATCCCTGTTACTGATATATATATGTATATACATATATATATATATATATATATATATATATATATATTTGGTTAAAAAAATTACTTCTCCTACTTCCAAACTGAGTCCAGATTAATTTTGGTAGATTTACCTCCAGTCTCTTTTTTCCCTACCCCTTTTTTTCCTTTCTCTTCTTTTCCCTTATCAGGGAAAAGGAGGGGGTGCTGGGGAGGAATTCTTGGTTTGCTACCATCTGAGCTCTTAAACTCCAGTTAAGGCTCAAACCACTACAAAGCTCCAGAATACTCTGCTCCAGCCAGCACTTTAATTTTGAAGCTGGCATGACAGCAGCATGGTATTGAATATTCAGCATCAGATTCAACTCAGGCCATGCAAAGGAAATAAATGTACATGAGAGTGCTTATTTTGCTCCCTGAATTGTGAGATCTGCAGTGAAAAAGGAATTTCAGCCCAGGAAAAAGAAAAACAGTCAACACTGTGTAATCAAGTTGAAGATGTTTCTCAACACGAGGCCTTTGGCTGAAGTCTCCTAGTAGAGTTGAAGATCCCAGCATGCTGTGCAGGAGTTATCTCACCTCAAAACATATGGCCCATTTCAAATATCCATCCACAAGATGTCAGCAGACTCAACAGGAATTCTTACAAAAAGGAGAATCTATACAAAGGGATATTTCTATGGCACGTAGCCTTTTCCCTACTAGTAATAGAAAAATAGAGGTTTCTGAAAATTTACATGGAATTCAACATTCAGACTGTGCTTTCTAAGTGGAAAGAGGTGGTCCATCATGATCTGATCATAATATCTTAAGAAGAGTAAAACACTGGGAGAGAATAGAGAACATGGTTTTCTTTTCCCACTCTGAAACCAAAGGACGATGAAGAAGGATCTTAAGTAGCTTGTAAGAACCTAACATGATTTTCAATGACAGCCTAACATGATTTTCAATGACAGAGTGAAGTATCTGCCTAGCTGTTTTACATGTTTCAGGCTGAACACACTCAGACTTGAAGTCCTAAGATTATTTCATCTTAATAAATTGTACAAATACCTTGTTTTCATGGGCTTCATAATCACAGTATCTCTAAACCTTTATCTACAAATCCTATAGGTATGATCTGGCTTATATATTAGTGAATAGTACAGTATAGTACAGTATTACCAAGGTTGGAAGAGACCTTGAAGATCATCGAGTCCAACCTGTAACCACAAACCTCACAACTAGACCATGGCACCAAGTGCCACATCCAGTCCCCTCTTGAATGCCTCCAGGGACGGTGACTCAACCACCTCCCCGGGCAGCTCATTCCAATGACGAATCACTCTCTCGGTGAAGAACTTTCTCCTCACCTCAAGCCTAAACTTCCCCTGTTGCAGCTTGAGACTGTGTCCCCTTGTAGGGGGGGATAGAATAGAATAGAATAGAATAGAATAGAATAGAATAGAATAGAATAGAATAGAATAGAATAGAATAGAATAGACCAGGTTGGAAGAGACCTTCAAGGTCATCACATCCAACCTATCAACCAATCCAACCCACCTAAACAACTAAACCATGGCACCAAGCACCCCATCAAGTCTCCTTCTGAACACCTTCAATGATGGTGACTCCACCACCTCCCAGGCAGCCCATTCCAAAGGGGAATCACTCTCTCTATACAGCATTTCTTCCTAACATCCAGCCTAAACCTCCCCTGGCACAGCCTGAGACTGTGTCCTCTAATGTGGAGAGCATATGGTATGTGGGTGTAGTACAGAATAATCATGGCCATTTTCCTTCAAACATAGTGCAAAATCAAGGTGTCATATCAATAATAATTTGCAATTTACATAACTATCAAAATATTCAGTGAGATATTCCTATTACTGTTTCTATCTACAAATATTCAAATTTCACCTTGTCCAGAAAAACACCTAGAGTTTACTTTGAAATCTTTCAACATGTCACCATAACCACATATGGTTATACATATGGTATATCAGGTACTGTCTGGGAAGACTGGGGTAGCTAGATTCTCTAAGCATGAGTTCCATGTTAGGTAAATTAATAGTCAAAATGTATAGCAGAATTAGTTGACAACCAGATAAATACAAGTTACTTGAAAAGATTGGCATGTGTTCTGTGAAGGAAGTTCTACAATGTAGATGCTTTCACTATTTTTTTGTTGTTGTTGACAAAGTCATGAAACATACAGATATGAATGACTTAGTTAATGTAGTGTATCTGTACTTCTGAAAGAATTTTGGCAATGGCCAAGTCTCAAGCCTTTAAAAAAAAGAGCAATCAGCTTATTTCAGAGCTGGAGAACCTTTCATTTAGCCTAGAGAAGAGGAGGCTCAGGGGAGACTATATTGCTCTCTACAACTACCTGAAGAGATTGTAGACAGGTGGAGGTTGGTCTCTTCTCCCAGGCAACCAGCACCAGAACAAGAGGACACAGTCTCAAGCTGCACCAGGGGAGGTTTAGGAAGAAGTTCTACACAGAGAGAGTGATTGCCCATTGGAATAGGCTGCCCAGGGAGGTGGTGGAGTCACCATCATTGAAGGTGCTCAAGAGGAGACTTGTTAGGTTGCTTGGTTGCATGGTTTAGTTGATTAGGTGGGTAGGATAATAGGTTGGATGCAATGATCTTGAAGTTCTCTTCCAATCTGGTTTATTCTATTGTATTCTAAAAGTATCAAATGTATAGATAGCAAGGAGGGAAAAGGACTAAAATACTAATTCTTGTTGAACAGAGAAGTCACTATAGAATTTTACAGTGGGGGCTGAGATGGGACTTGTGCTTATCCATGTCTTTGTGAAAGTCCTTGAAATTATTTTGTAGGGACCTGGGAAAGTCAAAATAGGAAAAATGCACACTGACTGTGAAGAATTGCTGCAGAAACTCATGAGGCTGATTGGGAAATAAAATGACAGATGAAATGCAGCATTCTGAAAATGCAAGTCCTATGATCAATAGCAGAACAGAAAAAAAGGCAAATCAAGCATTAGTAACTGCTAGAGAAAAATACAACAAAATAGAGAACAAAATAATGCTTGGTTGAATAAATCATGAATTACCTTTAATACTGCACAACTCTGGCCCCTGTCCCATTGTCCTCTCATGTCCAAAAAGATAAGTGGTATTGTAAATCATTAGTGAAATTATGAAAGCAGCAAATACTGTTAAAGATGCAGGTTCATTTAGAAATGGGACAAAACAGACCAATATAGGCTGAGATAAGACTCTTCTTCCTGGTGTATCTCCAGGCTGAGCAAGGAGGTGACTCTCAGCTGGATGGCCCTTTGAGTCTGACCTAGTACAATCATTCCACTGCGCTGACCACATTATGGCCAGCAGGCAGTATGAACTAATAAGTAAGCATTTTGTCTATATATTTGACTGTTGTTTAATATCACTTCCAGGGCTTTTATTACCTATATTGCTGCCATTTATCATGTGCAGTTTGCCTAATAAATTCACTGTTTTAAAAGAAAATATATAGGAAGCTCTTGGGAACAAAGTTTTGGAATAGCATAATGATGATGTTGTGGTTATTTAAAAAAAGACTGAAAAGACCTATAATTTGAGAATCATCCTATATTAGCCATTATATATTTTATATGTATACATTATTTATATCATGCTCATCACCATATTTCTGAACATGTTCCAGGAGTACATTAAGCAATGCGACTTACACCTTTCACGTGGTTTTTAAATCAGTTTCTCTCCAGAAAGGTAAATATATGCAGTATAGCAGCTTGCATCCTAACGGAATGTTGCCAGGTGAAAAGGGGAAGGAAAAAAATGAAAAGAATCAGGGTGTGAAAAGAAATTTTTCTTACATTTTGTTTCTAACAACGCAAGATTTGCTTAATTTTTAGATCGGTGAAAACATGGACCATAACATGTGCTAAATTCAGACCTTACTCTTTCAATTTACGGTCTTGGTTTTGACTATGAGCTTGATGGTGAATTAAGTTGCATGTACAATAAAGTTGTATCCAGTAATCTGACCCTCCTCTTCTGAACTGGCAGTGATAATCAGAAGAAAAAAAGAAATATAACAATATGAAGCATAATTTGTTAAGAAAGAAGAAAAGATGATGCAACAGTGATTGTGAATTTAAATTGCATTTGATTTGCCAAATAAAATATTTTACATGCATGGATTAGCAAAAAAAATAATAAATAATTAAAAATCATTGTCATGTTTGGCAAAAAACATAGCACTCACTGTTTGACTTGGAATGTATATGCATAATTTTTTTAAATGATAGAAGTTAATAGAATTAATTGTAGAATTAATAGAAATTCCCACCATAGATAGATATGTAAGTTTCTTTGCAAACTTTTTAATGATATTTTTTCAAGAAACAGTTACTGTAACCAAAATTTGAATTGTATATATTTGTGGCTAGTGAAAAAGAAGATGATGCACCTAGTAAACCAGCAAACTGATGATATATATCTGAACATGAGCCTGCAGTGTGCCCAGGCGGCCAAGAGGGCCAGTCACATCCTGGCCTGCATCAGGAACAGTGTGGCCAGCAGGAGCAGGGAGGCCATTCTGCCCCTGTACACTGCACTGGTTAGGCCACACCTTGAGTATTGTGTCCAGTTCTGGACCCCTCAGTTTAGGAAGGATGTTGACTTGCTGGAATGTGTCCAGAGAAGGGCAACAAAGTTGGTGAGGGGTTTGGAACACAAGCCCTATGAGGAGAGGCTGAGGGAGCTGGGGTTGCTTAGCCTGGAGGAGACTGAGGGGTGACCTTCTTGCTCTTTACAACTACCTGAAGGGAGGTTGTAGACAGGTGGATGTTGGTCTCTTCTCCCAGGCAACCAGCACCAGAACAAGAGGACACAGTCTCAAGCTGTGCCAGGGGAGGTTTAGGCTGGATGTTAGGAAGAAGTTCTATACAGAGAGAATGATTGCCCATTGGAATGGGCTGCCCGGGGAGGTGGTGGAGTCACCTTCATTGGAGGTGTTCAGGGGGAGACTTGATGGGGTACTTGGTTGCATGGTTTAGTTGTTTAGATGGGTTGGATTGGTTGATGGGTTGGACACGATGATCTTGGAGGTCTCTTCCAACCTGGTCTATTCGATTCGATTCGATTCGATTCGATTCGATTCGATTCTATATTCTGGGATGCCTGTGACCCACATTACTCCTCAAACAAAGGAACAAAATCAAAGCAAATAACAATAGGGCATCATGGTTTGAAAGCCACCCAGTATTTTTACTGAGCTCACTGCAAGAATGGCTTCTCCATCTTTATTTAAAGAAAGGAGATTGTGATCTTACTAGCAGATGAGAAGTGGAGTAGAATGCAAATAACCAAACCAACCTCAGACATGACTTTGTCTGCCCCCATCCATTTTAGATATTCAAAATCAAAGGATGATTTCTAGGAGGTATGTATGGTCTGTTAATAGGTAATATTCTACAAATCATGAAAAAATGAATGTCACATACGTATTGTGATCAAGAGTTCTGGGAAGGATCTTAAGGAGGGATCCCAGTAGCACAAATACAAAAATCCCCCTACTCTATGTTATCAGGCTTTATTTAAAGACCTTGATGAAACACCATACTGCTTAACTCCATAATCTTACAGGAAACTCAACCCTGTTGTTATTAAATATGTCTTTCTTTTCTCAGTGACAGACATTCTAGCTAATGACAGCAAACATATCTGAATATTTAATATGTGTTGAAAGTTCAAATGTTGGAGAGAGACAGAATAGAGTAATAGCTTTCATTTTTCTTGAGGTTATCTGCCTTGGCATTCTAAGTGCCACAGATAAAAGCAGCAATAAAGAAGAAAAAAATATAAAGAAATTAAGATCTCAATTAAAATAACAAAGCATTACTGAATAAAATTCTAAAATCATCTTAATGCACCAGGCTGAAAGCCATCCAAAAGTGACCTGCAAGTGCATCTCATAAAATTACCAACCTATGCCTCTGCCAGAAAAAAAGGGCCTTCCTTAAGCCCCAGGCTGCAAAGGTGATTTTTTTCAGAGCTTGGTTCTAGAAATAGTTCATATCTCCTAAGAGGGTTGAAAGGTATATCGAGTGCCAGAATTTCTGTAAGAGATAGAAGTTTCATAATAAAACCACTGACTATGGATCTGAGACTATGCCTCATTTTCTTTATGCAATTTAGCATGGCTATATGCTAAACAAGACCAGAATTATTCATGCTGATGAATACCCAAGTAATTGCCCTACGGCAGTTCTGTATATCGTGTGTGCCAGATCCATGAGTGTTAGACATGCAGTTTAACTGGATCTAGTGACCTTTAAAATTATGCCTGGTTTTTATTCATGAGTCATCACTTTGTTTATCATAAAGTTAACGTTCACTCACATTTCTTGCCTTTGCTGACCTCCTTCCAGCCTAAGTCACTTATTGCAGCAAACAAATGTTCTGAGGTAGAAAGCTGCAAGTTGTAGCTATTCAATTAAAAAACTATTTAAGTATTCATGGTGAGCTCAAGCCACCCTGGAACTGTAATCACAGAGCTGTCTGCAGGAAGAACAGTGAAAATATTTTGCTGCAAATTTTGTTAGTGTTTCCAGAAATGTAATAGATTTATTTTAGATTTAAAAAATGGACTGGAGAACATTGAATGCCTCCACAGTCTGTTTGCCTGCTGAACAGAGGGCTCCAGTCAAGTTCTAATTGTCAGAATTTGATATTCTTTCCAAAGGACACTTCTTGCTAGACAACCTGTCTGATGATTTTGGCCTTCTGGAGTAATTTTCTTCTAAAAAAGATAAAAATTGGTTTGTGCAGAAAGAAGAATCAAGTACAATTATCTTTGCATTTCTTTACTAATTTCCCCCTTCAGCCTTAAACCTTCTCTGTCCTTCCCACTCTGTTCATGCCCACAATCACCTCTTCCCAGTATCTCCTTTTATTTTTTATTCTGTTGTCTTTTTCTTAATCTGCTTGTACAAACAGCACGTATTTTGCTTTTGTTTTGCACTTACCTTCTTGTTTGTGTTCAATGAAGTTCCTTCAGCAGGAGGCATCCTGCTCTCAATTGCTTCCCATCCACCTTCCTCCCCTTTTTTAGTTTCTCATCCCTTCCAACGTGACTCTTTCTATTCCCCAGCATATCCTTTGAGTGTATGTAAACCAGATGCTCTCACCTTTTATCACATTCATTAAGTTGCACAGAGCTTCCAGCCCTTGATCTCCTTACCTCACACATTCTGTGCCATGTCCTTATGTTGTGATTAATAAAATGTCTGTTTTGGAAGCTTTTAGCTATATAATAGCAAGTAAGCTGACTTTTTTTTTTTTTTTTTTTCTATGAGATGGTTAAAAAGTGAGTGAACTATCAACTCCCATGTAGCTATTATCTGACAATTAACCAAAAATCTAGAGTTTAGGGAGTGTCCCAACCCTTTGACTAGAAACCATCCTCTTGGCAATCCATCCAATTTTATTTCATATTACATGTTCTTGAATTAGAGCCCCTTCTTTTCCGTGTTCCACCAAGGACACTTGCTCTTCGTATGAGTGACATGACATAATGAGCCTGGAGTCAGTCAGAGGTCTCAGCTGAGTTGTCACTGTGCTTAGGGGATGAGATCAGCCCTGAAGCAGCTTACCTTCAGGCATTGTGTAGTGAAGAGGAAATTATAACACCTGTACTGGCATTAAGCCAAAACATTATATGCTTATGGCAGTATTTTAGGCAAGGTCTTCCCCAAAATACCTAGATCTGGGTAAGATGGTAAGCCATCACACTTATCTGTAGCTTTCACCTCTAGCAATTGGTCATCATCATTTATTTTTGAAAGCTGAAGTAAACACTGGCATTAACAGGTGCCAATTTGTAGAGCTCTTTAAAAAACATATAAATCATCATATCTGTCTTTGCTTATAATCCAGTATGACCTTTATATGCATATTTATTGATGACATATCATTACCTGTATGCAATAATAGCATTAAGAGGACAAACATAATTCTCAGTGCTCAGCTAGCATAAAAAGTAAAATGCTTTCATCCAAAGCTCAAATGAATAATTTGGATAAATCCATGAGGGTAATGTTCACTCTCTGTGGTAGACCATCTGGCACAAAGGAGGCTGTGCCAATTAATATAGATGGAATGATTGTTAGCACCACAGATAGTAAATATTTCACACTAATCTTTTTGTCATTTATCTGCTAATTTTAAACTTCAAAAATTATGGTCAGAGTCTCCAGCATGTTGAAACAGGCTGATCACATTCAGACCTTTACTAGCCTGCAAATTTCTTGCTTCATTTTTAACTTACACACAGTCTGGGTTTCCACTTATTTGTATGGAGGTGAGGGGTCATTATGAAGCAGCAGCACAGATATCACCATTACTTGGCTGAGTTGCCTGCCTCTCTCATTAAGGTGTCACTATTGCCTTGGTAGTGATATGCTTAATTCAAAAGATTGTGATTCACCTATTTTTCTCAAAGGAAAAGGAAACTACAGTTTGCATAATACATCCCTAATTGCTACTGCAGATGAGACAATAAGACTGTGTCTCCTATTTAACTAATAAGTTGATCCTGATGAGTTTTGGTCAGGTTTTCAGCTTTGATAGAATCATTTAGCAAGACTACCTTTCAGTTCTTGTCTAAGAAATCTAGGAGGTTCTTTTGTAATACTCAGGAACTATTCTTTTAATGAAGAAACTTTAAAAATGTTCATTTGTTTTCCAGACCCATTTGACAAAGGTGAGCCAAATATTTTCCAAGCAGAGTGTTTAGAGTGCTTCAGAAACATCAAACAATTGAATCTTACCCTTTAATGTGGGAAAGAGTAATGAAGCAATAAAAATCTCGTCAAAACACAGTACTAGCAGTAACATAACTTGTGTGATGATGGAAGCCACAAAGCAAGATTGCTTTAGTTTTCAGGCCACCATCTAGCAGTCCAAAAAAAAAAAAATCTTCAAAGCTCAGCTGGTTATGTTTGCTTTCTTAGTTGCTTTTAAAGGTCTAGCAAGACAGGTGGAAATCTGGCATGTTGCTCATAGGAAAAAATGGAATATGAACATATAGGAGTGCAGAGCAAGCCTCTGTGATATGATTGCAGAAGGATCTGCTGTGGAGGAGATGGTTTCAGCAATGCTCACGTCTGATTATATTCTGGTTTGCATTATATTTATTCAATGCATTAGGAAAAATGTAGATTTTTCTAAATATCTGTATTGAAACATATCCTTGGGAATGTGAGAAGCACAGGGTCATATTACAGGAGTCTTATAAAATGCCTGATTTGAAAGTTTGCTGCAAATTTTACTATAGCTGAAATTGCTTGCTTTCACTGTCACCTGAGGCCAGTGCTTCAGTAACAACGGGAGTTCTCAGTAAATAAACAAGTAAACGTGTTTGGTTATTTCTGGAGCCTATGATGCAGACACTCATGCTAAACAAATTGTTATTTTGCAACAAGTGCACTGCAATGCTCTCTGTGAGGAGACATAAATTTCTTGGGATTTGAGACACACAGATACGGGAGGAGGCTTTATGAAACACTAACTTGTGCTATTTTTGTTTACATTGCCTTGATGAGCAGTTAACTTCCCAGAAACAAATCCACTTTGATCTCTTCTAGGGCAGTTAGTCCTTTATGTACTCAGTGGTATAAAAAGAAAGTTAAATATAAGAACAGGTAGGAGTTTGAGATTAATATATCCCATATATTTTTTTAACCTCAGTCTCAAATATATGGTATTGCTTTCTTTTAGAGAACAGAAATGGATGCAAAACAAAGAAGAAAATTTTATTTTCCTATCCTCACTGTGGTACGCATGCATATCTCTAGTGGTTGCATTTTTCCCTCTTACCAGAAGTCCATTTGTGGTTAAGCACCCAAAATCGTGGCTAAGCCCCAAGAAGTGATAAAATTATGTCTGAAGAATTGTGTGTGTTGCTGGAATATATTCCCCTGTGTAAGCTTTGTAATTCAGGTGTTTCTGTTTATCCTAGATGACCTGTGGGCCAACTAAGGTTATTAACTATGGGTTCATATGTGTTTATATGTGGGACATAGATACTCACTAGTCTCCTGCAGATATGCTCATTGAGGTTCTCCTTTAGGTAAACAGCAGCTCAAATCCATCAGACAATGTTCATAGCTGTAATAATTATGGCCTTATATTTAACATTTTGTTATTCAGATCTCCTGCCCCTAAACCCAGATTTCTAGTTTCTGTCCTCTCATCATCATGTCAGGGGATTTGTAGATCAAGTAGTTGCAAAAAAATAAACTTTTTGTTTTCATCTATATTTTTTGTCTCTCAAAAATACGGGACCACATCTTGTACAGTTCAGTTATACTTTATGTAGAAGAAACATTTCTTTTATTCCTGTCTTTATTATACAAAACTCATTTATGTTTTGTAATGAAATTTGATACACAACACAATCACCATCTAAGGCATCACACTTGGTTCCTTAAATCACACATGTGAGCAAGTGTGAGGAGGATTTCTAACATCATAACTAACACCAGGCATTCATAGTCTATAACCAGCTTCTGTGTGCAACAGAGATAATGTATTTAATAATGAATCACAAAGATGTTTGCATCATTTAAAGACATTTTAGGAAGAAAACTATGTGACAGGATGACAAACAGTAAGATGTGAAATTCAATTACCATTTCAAAAATTATTTCTAGGTATGATTTCTGTGTCTGCATTATACATATCTTGGACTTTCTCTTCAATTCCCCTAGTTCCATTTGTTTTAGAATCATAGAATCAGTCAGGGTTGGAAGGGACCACAAGGATCATCTAGTTCCAACCCCTGCCATGGGCAGGGACACCCCACACTAGATCAGGCTGGCCACAGCCTCATCCAGCCTTAAACACCTCCAGGGACGGGGCCTCAACCACCTCCCTGGATAACCCATTCCAGGGCTTGACCACTCTCACAGTGAAGAACTTCCTCCTCACATCCAGCCTGAATCTCCCCACCTCCAGCTTCATTCCATTCCCCCTAGTCCTATCACTACCTGAGATCCTGAGAAGTCCCTCCCCAGCCTTCTTGTAGGCCCCCTTCAGATACTGGAAGGCCACAATGAGGTCACCTCGGAGCCTTCTCTTCTCCAGACTGAACAGCCCCAACTCCTTCAGTCTGTCCTCATAGGAGAGGTGCTCCAGCCCTCTGATCATCCTCGTGGCCCTTCTCTGGACACGTTCCAGCATGTCCGTCTCCCTCTTGTAATAGGGGCTCGAGAACTGGAGGCGGTACTCCAGGTGGGGTCTCACCAGAGCTGAGTAGAGGGGGAGAATCACCTCTCTCGACCTGCTGGCCACAGGAAGAATATATAGAATTAATTTAGATGTTCCTATAACCATACAAGTACTAGTGCATCTTCAGTTTTGTCTTTTAGGTCATGGTTTTTAGCTCTTCAGTGTTTTTATACTGCATGCTTGAAGTTCCTATCTTTGAGTTCTGGAAGCAACAACAAGAATTCAAATAACTGAGAATATATATATATTTTTTAAGATAACTTACATAATAATAGTTATGTAGAGTGTAAATTACAAAGACTATGTTCCAGAGCTTTGAAACATTACCCAGAAAAGGCTACAAAAAGTAATAAAGATACTTGCAATTCTAAGAACATTATAATTCTTGTGGTTAACAAATGTAATTCTTTTCTTTTTACTTTTTGGAAAATGAAAGCCTTGATTGTGCTATTTGAAATGCACAATTATTTTCCTTATAGATGCATAAAATGTATATAAAACTTACATCGTGGATATTGCAAAGGAATGCTAATAATTGTAAAGATTTGAGATAATTTGATGAAAAATGCTAATGAAGTGTTCTTATGATGGCATAAAATAGTTTGGATTGGAAGGAACTTTAAAGGTAATCTACTTCAACTCCCCCAGGGACATTTTCAACTAGATCAGGTTGTTCAGAACCCTCTCCAGCCTGACGTTGAAAGTTTCCAGGGATATGGGGTACCTGTCACCTCTCTGGGCAACCTTTACAAGTGCTTCATGTTTTACCACAATCCCATGATTAAAGTTGGTGCCTCACCATGAAAAACATATTCAGTTGTAGTTTTTGTCTGAAACTTGAAAATGTAATTTTCAAGATCAAAGACTGCATGAACACATTTTTATTACCATGCTAAAAATATAAATTGCACATTCATTTCATTAGTATATATTACCAGCTTCAACTTCTACACTGTAATTACTAACATCTTCTTTATCTGTGAACTGAGGTCTGCTGCTGGTGAATAAACAAAAAACAAGGATACACTTCTTAGTGCCTGTCCAAATGATAAATGTATGCTGTGCTGATAGCTATAAAATCCTTGAAAATATTTAAAATACTGTCCTTTTGCAGCTGTTCTTTACATTTGTCCTGAGAAGGGCCATGAGGATGATCAGAGGACAAGCTGAGAGAGTTGGCATTGTTTTGGAGAAGGCTCCAAGGAAACCTTATTGTGTATCTGAAAGGGGCCTACAAGAAAGCTGGTGAGGGACTTTTAAGGAGGTTGGGTAGTGATAGGACTAGGAGGAATGAATCCAAGCTACAGGAGGGGAGATTTAGATTAGACATTAGAAAGAATTTCTTCACTGTAAGGGTGGTGATACACTGGGACAGGCTGCCCAGGGAGGTGGTAGAAGCCCCATGCCTGGAAGATTTTAAGGCCAGGTTGGATGTGACTCTGGGCAACTGATCTAGTGGAAAGCATCCCTGCCTATGGCAGGGGTGCTGGAACTAGATGATCTTTGAGTTCCCATCCAATTCTGTGATTCTGTGATTTGTCATATTTAAATAATTGTTTCAATGCTGTCTGCTGTTCTCCACCAGCTCTTGGAGTTGACAGGATACATTTTTTGTAGTGCAATGCATCAGTAGGCCTTAAAGTGTCCTTGTGGGCACTACTACACTTTAAAGAAGAAGTAACAGGTGTGAAATACTAAGGAATTAAGTTTTGCATGGATTTGTGAATTCCACTTTATCTGGAAAAAAAAAAAATTCTCATTGTGATCTTCATTTTCTTTGTAAGTTCCATAACCAGCACGTTCCTTGGTTCCACACTTTTTTCCCCTGGTTGGTAGTTTAGGAAATTCTCATCTTCTCCTTCTCTTTAACTGTTTACTCCTATTCTACAATTGTCTGGGGGTGGGGGTGGGGGGGTGTCGTTCAAGACAAAACTATCCACTTCACTGGAAAAGCTTGGCACTTCCACTTTCTGAATATAATTTACTGGGCATTGCCATAGCACTCACAACTTCAGAGGCATCAGTGATCCTTAGTGCTGAAAACTCACATGCCACAAAAAAAACCCCAAGGACTCCATTTGGTTAGACACTAATTTTAAGGGATCATCTTTGCAGAAACTAACAGACTGGACTGAAGCTGCTGCTTGGATCGACCTCTTAACCAAATCTCTTAGAAGTTTGTTGAAGACATGTCATGAATGGTAAGATCAAACTGAAAAGAAGAGATGTTATCAGAGATTATACCATTGGTAGCTGAGAACAAGGGTGACATGAGGCAGACAGGAATCTATTTAGAGCTGGATTTTGTTTTCATAGATTTCTCAGCCTTTTTACTGGTCTGTATGTGTTTAAGGAATTTATGTATGTCTTGCACTCTTATCATGTTCCATATTACCTCCAAGTATGAAAACAGATTTCCCATAGACCACTGGTCTCTATGCAGAACACATAAACATCAGTCCTTGGAAGAACTGTGACAGCTGTCCTGAAACTATGTTCCTGAAAGTCACAGTGCTGTGAACAGTGACTATCACTACTCACAACACAAGGCATCAGGAGCATATGGAACTGAGTGGTTAGGTCCAAGCACAACAAGCTAACGTCTGCCCAGAGAGTGGAGATGTGCCAGGGTGAAACAGTAATCTATACCACTGCTCCTAGAAAACTGCTGAACATCACTGGCTTCACAGTAATGTAGTTTTATCATAAAATCACATCAGAGCATTAAAACAGAATAAGCAAGGAGCTAGCTATACAGGAAAAATGTGAATGTTCATGTGTCAGGACATGTTTTCCAAATCATTTTGAACTGCTTATTCTTCAAGAATTACCACTTAAATGCAGGAATAAATTAAAGCAAATAAACAAGCAAAACATTTTTTAAATTATATTTAAAACAAACAAACACAAAACCAACAACACAAAAAAAGGAGGAAGGAGGAAAAAGGACATGGCTACAGGGAGTTCTAAGAACCTGGGGTTGGCTGGAGTGAGAAAATGCGGAGTCACAGACAGAAAAAAAAACCACCAGGAGCAGTTAGGAGAAAGGAAATGAGGCAAGTAAAAAGCATGAGGTGTAACCTTATTGCTAGCATTTTGATTAAATATAAGGAGAGGTGGAGTTGTGTTGATAACTGAAATTGAATTAGAACACTCTAACAGCCTTTTGGAGCAATTAAACTGTGTTTCTTATCAATGACAGATTAATATGGAAAAAATAATTTTAAAAAGAGAAAACCAAATAAACAAATCCAAGCAAACAAGAGTGAAACTTCACAAAGTTTTGGTATAATTAAAATGTGATCAGACATTTCTTGTTATTAGAGGAACAACACCTTTTATTAACACTGTGATGCTTCCAAATAAAAGGTGAGAGAAACCTTGGGTGAATTTCTTCCTGCTTCCAGAAGAGCAAGGTTTGGAGTGGCAGAGTCTTTGCTTATTGCTAGCTCTGAAGTTCTGATCTGCAGCTCTGTAGCTACATACTAAAGCAATGAGAAGGTGTACCAGGTCTTTTATAGTTCAGCCAGGTATCAAGATTTTGTTTAGAGCTAGCAAGCCCAGGCTGTCTTCACTGCTGTGGAAGCCCCACTAGAACAACCTCTGAAGACAAGAAATATACAATAAAATCCAGTAAGTTTCTTGAAGTGTGGCTTTAAGAAATAGAAAATGAGAGAGGAACTTGGAACTTCTCCAAGAACTGAGGTAGAGTGTGCCTCTCCTCCTTGGCTCTGATTCTGGTTTTCAAAGGCCACTACCACAGCAGTCCTTCTAAGGAGATAGTTCAGTGTACTTCCTTTGCCTCAGAGGATTCTCTGATTGTCTATTAATGTTTCTCCCTCTGGTGCATAAGTGCATGCCGTAGGGGGCAGATATTGATTGGTATGTTTGTTTTATTCTGGGGTTTATGTGTTTTTAAGCATGTGGGCTTAATGTTCTGGTAATAAACCCATTGACAAAAATACAGTTTTAATACATTCACAAAGTGGTTCAAACTCTTTAGGGTTTTTTTTTTCCTTTTTATTTTTTTGTCTTGAGGAAGCCTGTCTTAAAGACAGATGTAACTCTGGGGTGGGGGCTGGGTAGCTCAGTTGCAGTGATATCACAACTGTGTTCAGGGACTGTGTAGGACCATAATACCCCAGGGAAATTATCAGTGAAACAAACACTATTCTGGCCTCTGACTTTCCATGTGACACGTACCCCATTTTTCAATATTATTATAGCTTTTTTCTGTGAATATAAGAACAAGGAGTCTAGGACCTGCTATTGTAAGTGGCCTCCAAGAATATGAACAGAGGTAGGAGTATGTCCTGATGAAACAGGGCTGATACACAGATCAAGTCTCAAGAGATGATACTCAGCGGAGTCTGACTATACTGATAATGTAAGTTATTGACTGTCTGTCATGTGAAGGTCAACACAGAGCAGCATACAAACTGCAGCAATATTTGACAAACACACTGTATGGGAATGAGATCACTGTTGTGTAAGTTTGCACTAAGGCAGACAGCTAAGGAAAGCATCTGGTTACGTTTTTTAGAACAGTTTAACCTAGTTAATCGCAGTTAAATTCAGTAAACAGATTCATTCCAAAAACAAACAAAACCAAACAAACAATACCCAACAAACACACAAACCAAACAAGACTTTAATTTTTTTTAAATTAATTTTTGCTCAGAAACTTAATTAATTTTAAAATAAAGTTATACTCTTCAGCATCCAACATCTATGTCTTTCCCCAAATGAAAATACCACAGTCACACATCTCTGACACTGAAAGAGATTCTAAGAGCTTGAAAAATGGATCAGACTGACGAGGACAGAAGATATTTTTTAGAAGAATAGACAGAATTAATTGCTGATGTGACCCATTAAAATGTTATTACGTGATAGAAAAGTGTAGTCTAGGGCAGGTCACAGTTTGCTAGGAAGGAGAAAGAAGAGAAAACTATTCAACTGATGGTGAATAGAGAGCTTAATACCCTTTATCTGCTGTCACTTTACTCAGGAAACTCATTTCTACTCAGTATTCCTCATGACGCCCTAGCCTTATTTCTCTCCTTTTCTCTGTATTATTCCAACAGCTCATCTTTTCAATTTTCACAGGGTACCCATGTCTGCAACACCTGCAGTATATTTGATTTCATCTATAAGGACCTCAGACCATAACAAGTTTACAATTTCTTTTGATTTTACATGAATGCCACATAAGCAAGAGGCAGCATGTGCCCTTTTTTTTTTTTTAATGGAAGGCCTAACTGTGTTGCAAAGGCAGACTTTCCTGGTTAGCCTGACAAGTAGATAGCTGTTGAAATCATTCACCTTGTAAATGTTGAACAGGAGAATAATGTGGCATCCTGGCCTGCATCAGGAACAGTGTGGCCAGCAGGAGCAGGAAGGTCATTCTGCCCCTGTACACTGCACTGGTTAGGCCACACCTTGAGTACTGTGTCCAGTTCTGGGCCCCTCAGTTTAGGAAGGATGTTGACTTGCTGGAACGTGTCCAGAGAAGGGCAACAAAGTTGGTGAGGGGCTTGGAACACAAGCCCTGTGAGGAGAGGCTGAGGGAGCTGGGGTTGCTTAGCCTGGAGGAGACTGAGGGGTGACCTTCTTGCTCTTTACAACTACCTGAAGGGAGGTTGTAGACAGGTGGATGTTGGTCTCTTCTCCCAGGCAACCAGCACCAGAACAAGAGGACACAGTCTCAAGCTGTGCCAGGGGAGGTTTAAACTGGATGTTAGGAAGAAGTTCTATACAGAGGGAGTGATTGCCCATTGGAATTGGCTGCCCGGGGAGGTGGTGGAGTCACCATCATTGGAGGTGTTCAGGAGGAGACTTGATGGGGTGCTTGGTGCCATGGTGTAGTTGTTTAGGTGGGTCGGATTGGTTGATGGGTTGGATGCGGTGATCTTGAAGGTCTCTTTCAACCTGGTGCATTCTATTGTATTCTATTCAATTGTATTCTAATGTGGCGTGCCTCCTCTCTAAGCAGTCACAAGTGCTCCTGGCAGTTTTGAGAGCTCAGGAACCTTGACATTTCTACGTCTTTGCAAAATATGACTGAAATTAGCCTATGTTCTAAGGTTATGAGAGGCTGGCTTGCGAGTAGGTGGATGAAAAGTACAGCCACATAATCTGTACTTAAAAAATAAGGCTGAAAAAGAAGACCTAACAAAAGACCTGAGAAAGTAGGATAGGACAGGAAGCAATGGCAAAAAAATGAAATAAACCAAAATCCTGAATCAAGATGATGAGTTTTACTGGAAATGAGATAATACAATGTACAACTACCTTAGCCTATTTGCAGAAAATGCACAGCAAAATGCAAAAACAGCAGTAGGAGCCAGCGACCTACCAGCCATCTCTCCCATTCCACAGCCAAACAAGCAGAAAAAAGTCAACACCTCAAATCCAGAAACCAAAAGCAGCTGCTGGAATGGGAAACCTCTTGTGTTACAACCTGAACTTCAAGCCCTGCAATATTTTGCTCCAGCCAGCACTTTCATTTTGAAGCTGGCATAATGCAGCATGGTATTGCATATCAGCAGCGGATTCAACTCAACCTGTAGCACTTCTGCTAGAAATGAACCCCGTCTGTATATTCAGAACACTTGTGCCTTGTGGAACAAGAATTACCTTACTCCTCCTTAATAAAAAACATGTGATAAAGTTATTTTATCTTGCTAACAGTGAATTTGTGGAATACCTCCGAAACTGATCTAGGAAAGCCTTGCTCCCAGTGTAAATGTTACCTACTTGTTGAATAATATTTCCCTGGTTGGTTGCATTTTTCAGTCTGGCCCCTGTACACAATCTCATACAATTGTCTTAATTCACTGAATGTGCTGAAATATAAAACTCTTGCATTAAGTGATACCTTCTTTTCACTCAGATAAGAATATAATCCTCAGGATAATAAATACATAAATAAATATATAATGGGGGCAGGGGGAAAATAAATCCTTAGTAATTTTTAATTTATCTCATGTATAGTAATATTACAAGCAGTTAGGTTTTTTAAATTCCATACAATTACACAATGAAATTATCTTATTAAAGTGGTCATGCAGAGGATGATGAAGAGCTAATGAATGAGTAGTGCAGCATGTGTTAACACACTGGTAACTGCAAAGAGTTTAAAAGGATGAGACTTGTGTTTGTATTAGGAGGTTTGAAGGTGGGTACTTTGTTCTATTCAGTTGTACAATGTTTGGATAATAAAGTTCTGGAATTAGTCTCAAGTGTAAAAAAACCACATAAAACTTGAGAGGGCCAAGTTACCTATTTTCTTCGTGTACTCAGACAATCTGAAACTGTACAATGGTTTTCCTTGGGTTTTTTTTCCCATTTCTTGGACTTGCTTTGACTGAAGCAATGATGCTCTTGTGGGCCACCATGACAGTGCAGACTGAACAATATTTTATTTTCCCTTCACTGAACAATGCCTGGAAGTGAATAGAATAGAATAGAATAGAATAGAATAGAATAGAATAGAATAGAATAGAATAGAATAGAATAGAATAGAATAGAATAGAATTACCAAGGTTGGAAGAGACCTTGAAGATCATCGAGTCCAACCTATAAGCTTGTGACAAAGAAAAAGAGAAGGGTAGAAAGTGAAGACATAAACAACTATGCAACAATCAGATTCTTCAAGATTAGCAATCAAAGAGCAAAAAGACACCAAAAAAAGGGATCAAAATGGAAAGGATGAACGAAAATAGGTTTTATTGCCTTATAGCTACCCTATTTGACACTATTATTGGGACTTACTGATGTTGTATCATATTATACTCCATTTACATTTCTAAGAGTTGCCACTTAAAATGCAGCTATCATGCCAAAAAAATGAAATATGATCTTTTTAAAATCAATTCTTAGTGAATAAATGGGTTTTGAGTCAAGTTCCACCACTACAGAATCACATAAATTTCCCTTTTGAAATTACTACTCCTATAATATTCCTATTCATAAACATTTCTTTATAAGTATTGGTGGGAAACTATAGTACATGTCTGAAACTTATAGTTCCTATACTTCAGCCAATAGCATTGTTTTTTAAGGTGTATGCTCTAAATCATATAATGGTATCACATAACAGCTCGCCTTCTGCACATTTCATCCACCCATCTGAAGCATTCAGGTATGCATGTATTGCTTGCTATTTGCAGTTGATTTTCCTGTATTATTAAGGTTGAAGGGATGTTACATGCTTTGGAAATAAAAACTTACTAAGTACTAATGGAAATTAGAGCTCAAGGAATTGACTCGTCACAAAACAGAATCAATTCAACTGTCCATCTTGAAGAGGAGGGACAAGGCGGAAAATAGATGGATAGGTGCCTTGAAGGAATGTTGACACAATCTTTTTTATGTCTATAGACGTAAGGTAGAGTCAGTATGCACTAAGAAGAATTTCAGCTGATGAAATGTAACTTGATTTATTCTTTATGAGTATTCTATATTTTAAAGGAAGATTACCACACCACTGAGACTTTGGCTTCTCTAACAAGAGAATATTTGCAGCCAACAAAAAAATTTTCTTTCTTCCTTTATATTATCAAAATTATTTACAGAGATAATATTGCAACACTTTACAATATTTTTTGATTTTCCAAAAAGCACTCGTGCAAATCTGCTTGCTAACTGCCATGTGGTTTCCTGAGATGAATATTTTAAACTGTATGTATGTTAGTGACTTCACCCAGTAAATGTATGGACTTTAACAAAAATGTTCAGATCATGCATGAAGGAAACTGTTCTTTTATAGGTAAAAGACAGGGAGTAGAGGGTGTCCAACCCTTGATGAGCAACAGAAGGGAACTTGTATCAACGAATGAGGAGAGGGCTGAGATTCTCAACAACTTTTTTGCCTCACTGGCAACCCCTCACCTCATTTCTCTCATGCTGATGTACTACACATTGGAGACCAGTGTGACATGGTCCCTTCCACTGTAAGTGAAGACAAGGTGCATGGTCAGCTGAGTAACCTGAAGATATACAAGTCCATGGGACCTGATGAAATGCATCCCAGAAGCCTGAGGGAATTGGCTGATGTGGTTGCCAGGCCACTTTCCATGATATTTGAGAAGTCCTGGCAATCAGGTGAGGTCCCTGGGATCTGGAAGAAAGGAAACATCACAACCATTTTTAAAAAGGCTAGAAAGGAGGACCCTGGGAACTACCAGCCTGTCAGCCTCACCTCCGTGCCTGGGAATATCATGGAACAGGTCCTCCTAGATGCCATGCTAAGGCACATGGAGGACAGGGAGGTGATTCAAGACAGCCAGCATGGCTTTACTAGGGGCAGGTCCTGCCTGACTAACCTTATGGCTTTCTATGATAAAGTGACTATATCAGTAGATAAGGGATGACCTATGGGTGTGATCTACTTGGACTTCTGCCAGGCCTTCGACACAGTCCCCCACAATATCCTGCTCACCAAGTTGGAGAGATATGGATTTGATGGGTATGCTGTTCAGTGGATAAGGAATTGGCTGGATGGTCACATCCAGAGGGTGGTGCTTAATGACTTGAAGTCCAGATGGAGAGCAGTGATACATGGTGTCCCTCAGGGGTCTGTACTGGGACCTATAGTGTTTATTTTTATCAGTGACAAAGACAGTGAGATTGAATGCACCATTAGCAAGTTTGCAGGTGACACCAAGCTGAGTGGTGCTGTTGATACACCAGAGGGACAGGATGTCACCCAGAGGGAACTGGACAAGCTGGAGAAGTGGGCCTAGGTGAACCTCATGAGGTTTAACAAGTGCAGGGTTCTTCATCTGGGCTGGAACAATCCTCATTATCAATACAGATTGGGGAATGAGATGATAGAAGGAAGCCCTGTGGAAAAGGACTTGGGGGTGCTGATGGATGAGAAGATGAACATGAGCAGGGAGTGGGTGCTTGCAGCCCAGAAGGCAAATCACATCCTGGGCTGCATCAAAAGATGCGTTATCAGCAGATTGAGAGAGGTGATTCTGCCACTTTACTCTGCTCTAGTAAGGCATCACCTTGAGTATGTGTACAGATGGAGCCCTCAATATAGCAAGGACATGGACCTGATGGAGAGGAGGGCCACGAAAATGATCAGGGGGTTGGAGCACCTCTGCTATGAGGATAAGCTGAGGGAGCTGGGGGTGCTCAGCCTGGAGAAGAGGAGGCTCTGGGAAGACCTAATAGTTGCCTTCCAGTATCTGAAGGGGGCCTACAGGAAGGATGGAGAGAGACTGTTCACACGGGCCTGCAGTGATAGAATGAGGGGCACTGGCTTCAAAATAGAGAAAGGCAGATTTAGATTGGATATTAGGAAGAATTTCTTTACTGTGAGGGTGGTGGAACACTGGAACAGGTTGCCCAGGGAAGTGGTTGAGGCCCCTTCCATGGAGATATTCAAGGTAAGACTCAACAAGACCCTGGGCAGCCTGGTCTAGTTGGGGATGTCCCTGCTGACTGCGGGAAGGTCAGACTGGATGACCTTTGGAGGTCTCTTCCAGCCCAGACCATTTTGTGATTTTATGATTCTAAATTCACAGTAACAGGGAAATGCCTGTAACAGAGAAAGCAGAAACCTGAATTCTACTTTGAATATGTTGTAATAATGAGAACAACACTGAGCATTAAAAACGTGGTGTCTTCACCCACTGCCTGAAAGCAGAGTATTTCAGTATTCATGTCATGAACTCTACACAAACATGCTTTTGCTTTCCTCTTCAGAAGAAATACCTAGTCTAAAACGATATCTCCTTAAATCACTTTCTAAGTTTACAAAGTAACATAATTTCTTTTATTTCTTAAAAACCCTGGTAAGGTCTGTGAACTGCTAAAGTAAACTTCAGAGTCCACTAAGAAGATACAGTTAAAAGAACTTGGCAAGTAGTGAGCCTTTTGGAGCATGTTAACACTTATAGGAGAACACTTGGGAATTAACAGAGTCTAGGCTCAAAATTTCTGAACAAAATTAAGCTTTCTGGCATCTGAGATCCCTGTAAAGACTTGCTGTGAGAGAGAACTTGAAGTATAGTTTACACATACAGGGAGAAGAGTCAGGTAAAACTGTGGAAACATACAAAAAGGAACAGCAAGCAAGGCTAGCAGCATTAAAATGTCTTTTAATAGCTTATCAAAATCGGTGTGTGCATCATTGCATATAAGCAGAAGACAAGCAGTATAAAAAGACTGTCAAGTGCTGATTGAAGTTGGATAGCTGTTTAGATAACACAGCAAAGCATACAGAGCAGGAGAAAGCCCAATAGCTGATAGAGAGATCTGACAGGTATAAGAAAATTCGTGATGTAGATAAGAACGCAGAAATGAGGAGATAAAATACAGGAAATAGTGCTATTTGCTGTTGTTCCTGCAGTGAAAACTTTTAAAATGCATTATTAAGGAATGAATAAATAATCACTTATTTTGATAGTTTTATGTTCTGCAAATTTTTTACTTTTTATGAAAATGGTCAAAATAAAGATGTGGGTTTATTATAATTTTCTGAAATTTTTCATGCAAAACCTCTCACAGATCATCAGGTTATATGCTGTTCCAGGCAACATTTACTCTCCAAGCTCTTCAGCTGAGACTGAGGCTGATATTCTTTGCCTGGACTTAAGATGCCCCTTGCTCAGCACACAGTAACACCTAAGTAGATGTGTATCCAAGGAGTCAAAAAAGAGAAATAGTTTTCTAACCAAAGTTAACACAAAGTCTGAGAGAGTCTTACCTCTCTCCAGTGTCTACTTACAGAGTCTAGACTGCTGATTTAGGTGGTTTGGATTATCCTGCTGAGGCTCAATAACAATACTTTAAGTGTTGCTTTGGTGAAATGAAGTTCCTAATGTAGTTTGAATACTGCAGACAGGTACAGCTCACAAAGTTTTCTGGATCTGCCCCCAAAAGCCCCATCAAAACTATGGAAGGACTTGGTATTGGTAGCAAGCTGAAAGTAAGAGTCCCTTTGCCCCTAACCATGAGCTGAAATTGCTGCCTTCCTATATATGTCAGCAAAACCATAAAGAAAAGCTGGGGTTTCTGTGTACTGTACTCACATGAAAATAAATCAGCATACATCTGTAGAATTAGACTGTGATTTACTTAGTTCTGCTTCTATTCATGTTTAATATTTTGATCATAAATCTTTCAGATGGCAATGAAAATTGCTTATAAATTCCTTTTGGGAGGATGGTCTATTAACATTGCTTGCAGGACTTCACA
The DNA here is from genome assembly GCA_033816785.1 of Picus viridis. NCBI lineage: Eukaryota > Metazoa > Chordata > Aves > Piciformes > Picidae > Picus > Picus viridis. The sequence continues at coordinate 20,341,899 of CM066567.1, read as the reverse complement.
CTAGAGAGACAAACCAAATGAAACTACAAAGAATATGCAATCAAGCAAATATTATGTGGGAACTGTAAGGCAGCAGGGAAATTTAAATATATATTCCTAAGGACGAAACAACAACAATAATCAGCACACTACATGCCAAAAAAGCATCAGCAAAACTGGCTTTAAAGCTACTAATATAATTTTGGATCTATTCTAACAGAGCTAAAAAATGCCCCAAATGAAAAGACACCCTGCAGTTCAGATGTGAATGTTGCACAATTAGGATGGATTCCCATCTACACAATTCATGTGCTGTCTCTAAACTACATCTATAAAAGGAACACAGTCTAGTATGGGTAACTCAAAAACCTGCAAAAGTTGAAACAATTTGCTCAGAAGCATCCCTGTTCTGGAGTGCTGTTCTGTCAGTATTTAAGCTGGAGAGTGAAGGATGCTTTTAGCTAAAAAATTCTAAATGGCTTTATTCCCACCTTGCTACACAAGGTTGTAGGACTACTATATGTCTAGCTTCTGTCACAAAGTCTTAACTTTCTGTCTTTAAGATCATTCACAGTAGATTTTTTGTAAATTAGTATTTTGGCCAGGACATCAAAATTTGTCTTCTTGCCATTATTTTCTCTACAAATAAGGTAGAACACCTTTCTACTAGACCTTTTAGTTTCTTGCACCAAAGAATGAAGTCAATAAGAGCCTATGATGAATTTCCATCTACGTTATAACTTCAAAATGGCACTGCAAAGGGTAACATGCTGGAAAACAGAGAACTGGGATAGAATAATATGCCCATCTTATACTGTTAGCAATGAAAGAGAAATTAGCTTTCTAAAAGCAGATGTCACAAGCAGTGTTCCATGTATTAGTTGCTCCTGAAAGACAAGTCATCTGTGGTACCTAAAGCTGACAACACAGTTAACCCTCTGGTAACCATGAAGATTGTCATTATTCTTGAGTAGGAATTAATTCTTCCCCAATAACCTCACAGACAGGAAAAATAAGTCTGCAATAGAATTATGGGGTAAATCAGTCCCATTTTACACTTCAGCAACCTCCAATTGCTTTGTGAAAGTGATAATCATGTGGACTAAAGAACTAAAAGAACTAGCCTCAAGGGAGTTTATAATCAATTCTCTCCTAAATAAGATGTTCTTATCAACTACATTCATAGGAAAAGTGTCTATGGACAATATCAGCTTTTCAGCTAGCATAATGGAAACATCTGCATTTTCATCTCTTGCTACAGACACTGGAAATATGATTGCTATGCAAAACCTTAGCTAAATTGTTTGATGGTACCGAGATGAGAGGGAAGCAAGCCAAGTTTCTTCATTTTAAGAGTATTTGGAGATCACTGAAAAACAAAGCAGGGCAAATATTTTCAGCTGAAATATCCATGTTGCTGAAAATGCAGGCTGAGCAAAGTTTGCATTTTCAAGTCAGCCAGGTCACTAACAAACAAACAAACAAAACTACTTGCATTTTCATGTTGAAATTGCCTTCAACTTTATGCACAAAATGTCACAGTTTTTCTGGAAATTATCTTTCAAAAACTATTTTCAAACAACCTTGTTAACAAGAAATTGCTAGGTCTACTCAAAATAGTTATTTTTACAACTGATAAACTTTAATAAAATCATTCTGCTGAAAATGAGTGAGTGTCACATAGCAAAACCCCCCGACATCAATGGATGCCACTGACAGACTGGTAAGACTTGTACCTGGTTAGCAAACAATGTATAATAAACCACTGGAAAAAAAAAAAATATTTGATGTTTAAAGAAACAAAAAATAGAAGATAAAATATTGAGAAAATAACACATCTTGTATCAGCTATGTTTCCATAAAATGTAATTTCAAAACAAGCAAGAAAGAAATCACCCCTAAATGCATGCACATCTCTGTCGTTTCTGATAGAACAAGGAATTATTGTATTAAGGTTTCTATAAGTAAATCTGGGACAATTTTTCATCAGAAAATAGAGAAGTACTGATATATCAGAAATATTTTTAAAGGAAAAACATGAAATAAAAGGAAAGCATGAAATAAATCAACTTTGCCTTCTATAGTAATGCCCTTCGTAGAATCATAGAATCAATAAGGTTGGAAGAGACCTCAAGGATCATCAAGTCCAACCTGTCACCCAAGACCTCATGACTACTAAACCATGGCACCAAATTTGTGCCAACTCAACATCTTTCCTAAACTGAGGGGCCCAGAACTGGACACAGTACTCAAGGTGTGGACTAACCAGTGCAGAGTACAGGGGCACAATGACCTCCTTGCTCCTGCTGGCCACACTATTCTTGATGCAGGCCAGGATGCCATTGGCCTTCTTGGACACCTGGGCACACTTCTGGCTCATGTTCAGCCAGCTGTCAACCAGTACCCCCAGCTCCCTTCCTGTTTGGCTGGTCTCCAGCCACTCTGACCCCAGCCAGTAGCACTGCATGGGGTTGTTGTGGTCGAAGTGCAGCACCCAGCACTAGGACTTGTTAAATGCCATCATGTTGGACTCTGCCCATCTGTCTAGCTGGTCAAGGTCCCTCTGGAGAGCCCTTCTACCCTCTTACAGATCAACACCTGCTCCCAACTTGACATCATCTGCAAATTTACTGATGACTGACTCAAATCCCTCATCCAGATTGTCAGTAAACAGGATGGGGCCCAGCACTGATCCCTGGGGGACACCACTAGTGACTGGCTGCCAGCTAGATGTGGCACCATTCACCACCATTCTCTGGGATCGGCCCTCCAGACAGTTCCTAACCCAGCACAGAGTGCTGCTGTCCAAGCCATGAGCTGACAGCTTGGCCAGGAGTTTGCTGTGGGGGACAGTGTCAAAGGCCTTGCTGAAGTCCAGATAGACTACATCCTCAGCCTGCTCCATGTCCACCAGGTGGGTCATCTGAATTACATTGATCAACTGTATTCATTCAGTTACAATGGGGAAAAAAACCAACAAACAAGACAAACAAAACCCCAACATCCAAAGCCTATGATCTGAGAATAATAATCTGAAGCCTCCAACAGGAAACATATTGCATAAATTTCTATTGAATTCAGATGTTCACTGTGATTATTCTACACCCAAAAGGCTATAGAAGATAAGACAAAAGACATGAAACACACAAAACACATGTTCTTCCTGTGGAACCAGAACATGGAGCATGGAACCAGACTGAAGACAGTCATGTTTTGTGATAAAATTCTCCTTTATATTCTTAATCGGGATCATCAATCAGTCAGAATCAAAAGTTCAGAAGTTCTGTCTGTGGTAGAAAATTCCACATGGAGAATAAATTCCAACTATCCAAATGATCTTCTCAATGAGGAACAGAGGCTCATAGTCTAAACTGAAGGAATTCTGCTTGCAACATTAAAATATGTGAATAATTGTCAACTACAGAACACTGTAAAATTAAACCAGCCTTGTGACAAACTCACAGCCTTCAAGGTTGCTATGTGAAAGATGCATATTTGATTTAAAAGTCAAAACTTATAAAAATCCAAAATCTTAAATTAAAATATGCAGAAAAGAGTAACAATACCTTCCTTCCATTAAAGCATTTCTTGATTCATCTGACTTAATTTGCTTCAGAACTATTTTTCTAGCTCATTTAAATACTGTCATTATAAAGTTGTGTAGTTGTTGGATCTCTTTTATATATTTTATCACTGTAATTGTATAATTTCTTTCAAAATTTGTTATTTGTCTGTAACATGATTAAAACACCTTCTGTTATAACTTTCTCATTATGATTACACTGATGGGATGTTCACATTCTTCAGCTACCCAGTGCAAACCTGTTTAAAAGAAAAAAAACAAATTACCTGACAGGCATCTGGGAAATAATGTCACAATGTTCTGATTAATAAATGAATCATGTGATGATGTTGTTACAGATATATAATAAAAATCTTGGAGAAAAGCATTTCCATACATTTTCATTGAATACAAATTTACAGTAGTACAAAAGTTTGGGGAATTAATTTAGCAATTCTGCTGTTAATGAAGCTTTAGACAAACAAGCAGAGGCGTGTCTCTAAAAGATACCATTACTTTCTGAAGTCATGGTTACACAAGTACCTTGGATGAGAAAATGAGAGTTATATACTGATTAATCCACATTTAAAAAAAGCGAAGATATTTTTTAACATAACATTGATTCAACTGCTTATAATGGTTAAGGAACATGTTCATGTCAAAAGGCACCCCAAAAATGGCTTGTGAACTGGCCTTTCAAAATCTGAGCGGCAAATCTTGGTCTTGATGCTAATAGATAAACTTGCAACTTGGAATTGAGAGTAAATGCCAGCAAATCACTATTCTCCACATACACTGTAACACTCTTGCCAATTTTAACTAACAAACAAGCCACATTTTAAACATTTTAGCAAATTTGGTGTGACAGCCTTTCGAAGTTGTCAGGTAACAATGGACATACTCAGAAGCAATCAGACAAAAAAGATATTTTGAAACTGATATGGCAATCACAGTGTCATAGCCACTTCAATACAGAAACTCTACCTTAGGAACTTTCTTCTGTGTTTACATCCCAGATATACATACTGAAACCTTTTCACTAGCTTTATCACAGATATTATTTGCTGGTTGATTCATATGTTAAGGAAATTCTTATAGGCATCTCAAAATTTATCTTTTATCACAGTGCTGTTTGGTGCACCAGCTTACAACACTGTTCTCCAAACCCGGTATTTTATAGATAGGTGAAAACCCTCACTCCCACATGCAAAGGAGCAACGTTTAAGCCAAATAACTATTAATAAATGTAGTAAAAAACAGAAATCAAGGATAGCTTTTGTTGAACATCTATAAAACAGTACTTTCATCTCAATCACTTTTGTTTGTTATAGCTTAAAATAAGCTATTATAGAAAATTCCCAAGGAAGATGTCATGCATGCTCTGTCTCTCATATTCAAAAGCTAGACTTCTAGTGACCAGAGAGAGCAAAAAAAAAATGCCTCAATGAGACTAAAAACACAAGGCAGAGACCTGAACCTTCATCAAAGTTATGACATATGTGACAGTTCTGCAGCAATGATATATTAGATAGGGTGAGTTCTCCTCACTATTGCAGTATAAATTATTACCTGGGTGATTAGGTAATAATGGTAGAAAGAACTTCTGTAACATTTCTGCAGCTGAAAATTTTAGGAATTAGGGTAGACACACACATTAATTTATTATCATTTCAAAGCAGTTCATATATTTGCACTTTTTAAATAGAAAATTTGGGATACAACTACACTGTGATGAGTAAAAGAAAAAGCAATTAGTAATATTTTAAGACAAGTGGAGGAACTCTTGTCTTAATATATATTAGTTTGCAACAAAGCACTGTACTCTTGAATAAAGAGTTTCTTCTGAATTTGTCATGACTTTCCTCTATTATTTTTAGAATTATTCCTCAAAATAATAATAATGGTTCTTTTGAATAAATATTCTTAGGCATTTGAACATAAATATACATGCAATTCATCTTTGCCTCCCCAGCTATTGCAGCTCTGCAGGGAAGGACACTATGTTGTCAGCAGGTGTGATTACTGCTTGTCCTGTTTGCCAAGGTATTTTTTAGTTACCTGTAATATGCTAAACCCATAAAGTGCCAGCAACCAAAAAGTTGACTTGCATTAATTTACATCTTCTATGGCCAAAAAGTCAAAATAGAAATGTCAAGGGCAGTTTGAGGCAGTATTAGATGATGAGACAACGGTTTCCACCTATACTATTTTGTTGACCTTCAGTAATAGAGATGGGAATTTCTCTACTACTCTCCTGAATAAGCCCTGTTGAAAATAGTTGACAAATGGATACTGCAGAAATGACCCTACACCTTCATATGACACCTGAAATAGTGGCTTCTCTTAATAAATACTGGCCATATGCTCCCACATCAAAGCTAATATCATGGGTGGAATTACAGAGATTAAAGTAAATACATTTTTTGCAGCTTCCTTTCCTGTTGCTTGATTTGGGGTTTTGATAGGTTGGGGGTTTTTTGTGGTTTTTTTTTTTTTTGGGGGCAGGCGGGGGGTGTTGGTGGTGTTTGTTTGTTTGTTTTCAGTTTGTTTGTTTGGGGTTTTTTGTTGGGTGTCTTTGGGTTTGTTTGGAATTTTTCCTCTTGTGTTACTGTTGGTTTTGTTGTGGTGGTGGTTGGGTGGGTGGGTTTATTTTTAAATTTTATCTTTTGCTATAACTTGCCATAGCTTCAGGTATGGTGTGTGATAAAATACCATGGCCTCACCTGATAGTCACATATTTTTTTAGGGCATATTTTCCCTGTGAATCCCATTTCAATTTTCAGAAAGAAATTTGGGAAGGAAATAGAATACAGAAGCTATGATATCTGTGATAATCCATGATAGCAGTGCCTGTAATAACTTCTCTTGGAGACAGTGGAGGAACAAGCACCAATCACATTCCAGAGTTACTGAAATCAACTGAGTACTTCAACTATTCAACTAAGCAGCTGAGGATTCTCAGTGTTCAGGTGAGAGCTAAGAAACACATTAGATCTGTTTTCTCTACAGTTTGATACATTTGAAAAGAGACCTGATAGCTAACTTGAGCTGCCTAAACTAGCAGTCTATGCTCCCTCAACTGTGGACCTGAAGAAATCGTACTGCACTGGTGTATTGTTTATCCCATTCCAACATAATATCTGAGAAATAGTTCAAGGCGCACATTGCCCCTGTTACTCTCTATTCCTGTCTTAAAAAGGGAGCTTAGGCAGTTAACATCAATTTGTTGCCCTACACTTGAATGAATGAAGTTTTTATGAGATTAATCCCATACCTGATACCTTCTGTCAAAATGAACCTTCTGTCAAAATGATTATTCACAACCCTAGGAATGGCCAGGGAGGGACATAACAAACCAAAAGGTTCTTCCTGCAGCAAAGATACTATAGCAAACATCTTTAGCTGAACCATTTCAAAAAAAGTTTTGTTTGATTGTTTTTTTTTCTCCAGCAGTTAGGAGGAGTGGGGAGAATGCAATTATTTTGATGTAGAGACCAAAGACCATTTCTCTCTCAAGCTGTTGTGTCTATCTATATTGTTGTGTAACTAAAATGACTGCCTCACAAAAATCTATTCCTCCAATAATTTGTACCTGTCAGAATACTTTCCTCAGACTCAGCAGAAAAAAAAACAGCCAGAGTTTAAATAGCTGAATACCATGAATTACTCTTCTTAGGAAAGGTCCTTGTGCAGACTTATTGGGCTACTCTTTGTGGTAACACAAGTAGTGCACACACTAGAAATCCTAATAACTATGTGGTGGGTTGACCTTGTCTGGATGCCTGGTGCACAATAAATGGCAGTACCACTCCCCTTCTTCGTCTGGACAGGGGAGAGAAAATATAATGGAAGACTTGTAGATCAAGATCAGGACAGAGAGAGACAACTTATCAATTATCATCTCAGGCAAAATAGACTCAGCTTGGGGAAAATGAATTAAATATATTACCAAACAGCTCACAGTAGGGCAATAAGAAAAGAAAACAAAATGTGAAAACATCTTCCCCTGACACTTCCCTTCCTTCCAATCTCAACATCACTCCTGATTTTGTCTACTACCTCCCCACCAACAGTGCAGGGGATTAGGGAATGGGGATTATGGTCAGTTTATCATGTTGTCTCTGTCACTCGTTCCTCCTCAGGGGGACTGCTCCTCACACTCTTCCCCCATTCCCATGTGGCATTCCTTCTATGGAAGACAGTCCTCCATGAACTTCTCTAATGTGACCGCTTTCCACCAGCTGTGGTTCTTCGTGGACTGTCCTAGTGTAGGGCATTACCACATATTTTTTCCATATGTCCTTTCCACAAGGTGCAGTCCTTCAGGAGCAGACATCTCCAGTATGGTTCCCTCATAGACTCACAACTTCTGCTAGCAAATCTGCTCCAGCATGGGCTCCTGTCTCACAATGAATCCACAGATCCTGCCAGGAGCCTGCTCCAGTGTGGGCTTCCCACAAAGTCACAGCCTCTTTTGGGCATATCTGCCTGCTCTGGCATGGGGTCCTCTATGGGCTGTGAAATTGTGCTCCAGTGGTAACCTCTACAGGTCACAGAGGGACAGTCTGCATCACTATGGTCTTTATCATGAGCTGCAGGGCAATCTCTGCTCTAGCTCCTTGCACACCTCCTCCTCCTTCTTCACTGACCTTGCGTGTCTGCAGTTGTTTCTCTCACATGTTCTGACTCCTTTCTCTGCTGCTTTTGTTCCATGCAGTAGTTTTACCTGTCTTCTTAAAACTCACAGAGGTGCTACCACTGTCACTGACTGGCTCAGCCTTGGCCAGAGGTGGGTCCATCTGGCTCAGCCTTGGCCAGAAGTGGAAATATTATTTTATTTAGTTCTGCATTTTAATACTGAAATATCTTCCCACATATCAAAGAGCTATGTCTGCAAATCACAATGGCCAAAGGTCAGTATATTTTCCTGCTGAATACCAGGCTTTTTTCATTAAATGTAAAATCTTTAGAATCATAGAATTGTTTAGGTTGGAAAAGATCTTTAGGATCATCAAATCCAACCATTAACCTAACACTACCAAGTCCAGTGCTAAACCATGTCCAGATCTCCCCATCTTCTAAATACCTCCAGGGAAGGTGACTCAGCAACCTCCCTGGTAAGTCTGTTCCAATGCCTGACAACCCTTTGAATGAAGACGCTTTTTCTAATACCCAATGTAAACCTTCCCTGGTGCAACTTGAGGCCATTTCCTCTCATCACATCATTTACTGGGAGAAGAGATAGACACCCACATCACTACACCCTCCTTTCAGGTACTTGTAGAGAGCTTTCATAAACCCATGCTGAGTCTGATTGTCTGATTGTCCTGTATGTACCACATGATGGCACTCAAGAGGATCTCTCCATAGCTTTGTTCAGCATGGAGGTCAAGTTGGCAGACCTGTAGTTTCTCCTTTCTTCCTTTCTTGTAGGTGAGGATCACAGGATTTTAGTGGTTGGAACAGATCTCTGGAGATCTTTGAGTCCAACCCCATTGCCAGAACAAGACCATAATCTAGTCTAGTTCACACAGGAATGCATCCAGATACATCTTGAAAGTCTCCAGAGAAGGGGACTTCACAACCTCTTTGAGGAACCTGTTCCAGTGCTCTGTGACCCTTACAAGTAAAGTTTTCCCTAGTGTTGAGGTGGAACTTCCTGTGCTGTAATTTACGTCCATTGCCCCTTGTTCTATCACAGGAGGCAAGTGAGAAGACACTGTTCCTTTCTTCCTGACACTCAGCCCTCATATATTTGTATGCATTTATTAGATCCCCTCTCAGTCTTCTTTCCAGACTAAAAAGCCCCAGGTCTCTCAGCCTTTCACAGTGTCACAGTATATTAGAGGTTGGGAGGGACCTCAAGAGATCATCGGGTCCAACCCCTCTGCCAAAGTAGGATAGGTTAAGGTAGTCCACACAGGAATGCATCCAGTCCTCATAAAGCACGTGCTCCGGTCCCTTAATCATCCTTGTAGCACTCCAATGGACTCTCTCAAGTAGATCTCTGTCCCTCCTCAACTGAGGAGCCCACAACTGGATGCAATATTCCAGGTGGGGCCTCACTAGGACAGAATACAGGTGGAGGAGAGCCTTCCTCAATCTGCTGGACACATTCCTCTTAATGTACCCCAGGATCCCATTTGCTATCTTGGCCACAAGGGAACATTGCTGTCCCAAGGACAACTTTTTGTCCACCAGGACTCCCAGGTCCTTCTCCATGGGGCTGCTCTCTAGCAGATCACCTCCTAGCCTGTACTGGTGCAGTTTATTATTCCTTCCCAGATGCAGGACTCTGCACTTATCCTTGTTGAACCTCATTAGGTTCCTCTCTGCCCAGGTCTCCAGTCTGTCCATGTCTCACTGAATGACTCCACAGCCATCAGGTATATCAGCCAAGCCTCCCAGTTTGGTATAATCAGCAAACTTGCTAAGAAGACACTCAGCGTGTCACATCCATTAATCTCCAGACATCTGTGACACCTCCCCTTTTAGGCAGGGCTGCTGACAAATGTTTGATAGTGTCTTAGTGAGCACTTCCAACAGCTCCCTCAATACCCTTGGATGAATCCCATCCAGACCCATAAACTTGTGTCTACATGGTACAGCTGGTCACTAACCATTTCCACTTGGGTTATGGGGGCTTCATGCTGTTCCACTTCCCTGTGTTCCAGCTGGGCAGGCTGAGTACCCAGAAAACAACTGGTCCTGCTATTAAGGTTTGAGACTTAGCTTTCAGGTTTAGATTTCTATTCATTAAAGTATTCTTATCTAATCAAATGATAGCATGTTACAACCTTAGGTGAGTTAAGTTCATTTAATTTCATTTCGTTTCATGTATATAACTCTTCTTTAAAACTATATAAGATACACCTGAGGTAAAAGATTTTGTTCTGTTTGTCATTACTGCTAGGCATGTGGTTATATTACATGAAGAAAATGCAAATTCTACCAGTCATACAGGATGTCTTATGCATAAATTAGACAATTCAAATATCTGTGAAGAAAGAAGCTTTAGGTAAATTTAAGGTAATTTGTTTTCCACATACTGTATTTCTATCTATCAGTTCTATTCAGGGGTCCATTGTGTACCCAAGTGAAGAAACACTCTCCTTCAGGGAGTCTTTGCTTGATTTATTTCTTGTTTTCTTGTTTCTCAAACTCTATAATAAAAGTCATACAGAATGACAGTGTTGTCCACAGGTGCCCTTCAGGTGTGAAAAAACATAATGGCTCAGGTTACGGTTATGGGATTGTGAGCAAAACCAAGGGACTCAAAGAAAGTGAAGAGATTTCGACAAAAGGCAGTGTTGAGAAATTACTGGGTTTCCATAGCACTGAGAAGAAAAATGTGAGAGCTAAAACTGCATTTTCTATGCTAAATAGATAAAATAGCTTCCAAGGCTTGGAGAAAATTCTTTAAAAGAGTCTTGTATCAAACACAAGCTTTCTGACTTTGCTGTATACATTATTTTAGAGATGAAAAGCAAATCACTGGTAAGAAAGTGGGCTGCTATAAAAAATGCTCACCCTCTGAAATTATTGTACAGTAGGACAGAAAGTCCAACATACTACCATAATCCAACTGTGTCTCAGCATGCAGGATGAAGTTAGAGTAGTTTTGACTCGGTCTGAAGTGTGCCAATACTGACCTGGTACCCAGATAGTCTGATGACCTGCTCCAAGCAGATGATCACAGTATCACAGAATCACAGTATCGACAAGGCTGGAAGAGACCTCAAAGATCATTAAATCCAACCTCTCACCACAGACCCCATGACTAGACCATGGCACCAAGTGCCATGTCCACTCCCCTCTTGAACACCTCCAGGGACGGTGACTCCACCACCTCCCTGGGCAGCCCATTCCAATGACAAATGACTCTCTCAGTGTCTCAGTGAAGAACTTTCTCCTCATCCTGAGCCTAAACTTCCCTTGGTGCAGCTTGAGATTGTGTCCTCTTGTTCTGGTGCTGGTTGCTAGAGAGAAGAGACCAACCCCTTCTTGGCTACAACCACCTTTCAGGTAGTTGTAGAGAGCAGTGAGGTCTCCCCTGAGCCTCCTCTTCTCCAGGCTAAACAATCCCAGATACATGATAGTAATTATGGTAAGATAGAATTTGGTTCTCTGAAATACATAAAAGATTTTCCAGTTCTGTCTGTAGAAAATATCTGTAGAGGTCCCTGATACTACTGAAAAGCGTTTTACATGCTTAACCTTACTACACACAGTTATGCAAACTATACAAGGTTACACAAACTACAAAAACCAGTAAACCATATCAAGAACGGTTCCTTACTAGATAGGTAAAGATTCCTGTCCCCAAACACATCTCAAGCCTTTTTCTTTATTATTCTCTGACACCAACTCTTCACATTTATTGTGTCAGGAGCAAAATTGAGAGGCAAAATCTATCCTTATTCTTTTCCATAGTGCTCCAGAAGTAGGTAACAGACAAAAGAGAAAATAAATCCTGAAAAACTGTAGAAATACACTTTGGTTAAGTTTCCATGCTGACTTAAGAGAGTATTTTAAACAACATGCATGTATGAAATAATTATTTTAGAAGGCATGCCATCTCACAAGAGCTGTGTCTTAAAAGCACACAGCTCATAACTCCTTTTGAAAAAAATTGTCATGTTTGTAGTGAACAGCAAAATTTACTGATGTTGCTGATGTGATTTCCCAAATTAATGAAGATGTTAATATGTGAAGAGACCATAACTCCAAAAGAATTCTGTCTGGAAATTGATCTGTATCTATTTTGCGAGACTCAACACATAGTTATCATGAGCAGTAGTGGAATCTATGAAAGCTCACCTGTCCAAAACAAAAGCAGAAAAGTAACCAAGATCTTCTCATGTCCTGTCCCAACTATGGGCTTTCAGAGTTATTGATCTACAGAGAAGAACCATCAGTCACTAAAATCTCCTCTAATTCCTTCCATACTTCATTATTCTGATGGGGTTTTTTAGCCCTTCACTAAAGAAATAGGGAATATGAGGGAATTCTGGGAAGCTGTGTGGGACTAACAGACTGAGACTCAAAAATTAAATGCTTAGGAGGATTAGAATTAAATATCAATATCATTTATTCCATCCTTCCTTATTTCAACATTTTATGTTGATTTATTTGTACACTGAGACATTTTGCCGTCATGCATGTTATTGATGCAATAATGATTTGAAAATCTAATTTGCTTCAGATGTTTTCTTACTAGGACTGTAAACAACAGTGTATGGGTACAAACATTCACCAGATGATGTGAATGAAATTGTGCCAAGGGTTAAAGAGTGAAATTTTTTTTTTTTTTTTTGGATGCAGTATTGGTAAAAAGAAGAAATCAAACAGAGAAACATGAAAGAAATCTCTAAGCACAAGTGCAGACAGATATGAGTCTATTCTGTTCATGCTCTGGGCAAGCCAAGAGCCAGCCTCATCCTGGCCAGAAGCCACAGAGCTGCATGAGCTGTGTGGTGTTGTGTTTAGCTCTTGAGAGGTTGGGTTTATTAGTCCAGGATCAGTGATGCTCCACCACAGCCACAGGGCTTTTGGATAGGTGCTGGAGTAAGACCAGAAAGCTTGCAGGGTGGGCAGAATGAATTTGAGTCTATCTGCATCTGTCTGTGTAGATCTGCCAGATGCTTTGAAAAGTGTGGGGTTTGTGTGTTGGAAAAGTATGAGGAAATCATAGGTTTGTTGTTTAGTTTTGTTTTCCCCCAGTCTAGTTTCTTAGTTGAGGCATAACAGAGTTGAAAGGAATACCTTCCTTAGAAACAAAAGACTCATATGTCACTGTAAAACCGCTTTCCTCACAACTGAATGCCCAGTGTTTGAGGTATATTTTCAAATTCTTTTGGTACTAGAGAAAATTGATTCCTTATTTTCTTCTAATATTCACAAATTCTGAGTTATGCAAATAGATTTAGCATAAGAAAGAAAATACTCTTTTGGGAAAGAAAGAAGAAACAAAACAGCTCCGACAAAGAAAAAAGCAGGTAGCAGGTCAAGAACCACAAGGAAGGACGCAGGTGTATTATTTCTTTGTCGCTGAAGTTAACTGTACCATTAACTGTAGCAGAGTTAGTTGCTAAGGTAAGAGCAGATGACCAACTAATTGCCCATCTAGGCTGGTTGGGTCTGCCTAGACACCAAGAAAAGCAAGGGGCTGTAGGCTTTCTTCTGCCAGATGACATAGCAGCTTAGCTGCAGAAGGCCTGCTTATGGTCTTAAACTATGAACCTGCTTTTCCTTCTCTAGCTCTCACACAATACACATGCACCTGGAAACAGAGCTTCCTCACCATGAACCCAATGATGCACCACTAATTTGAATCTCATTTCACACATGTGATGATAGGAAAGAAAACCCGTCTTTTGTTTCTAGAGATCAATCATGGCAAACAGCAAGAGGCAATCAGCTCTGGTTTTGGAGTAATGCCATTCCATTTACATTTGTTAGAAGAAAAATTACTGTAATTGTAGATAACCCATACTGCTTCTAGAGATTGGCATGTCTCACGTTAACTGTGGCCAAGGAGAGGATACAGGCTTTGATAATAGCTGTGTAACTCCATGTCACCAGGTGCAAGACTATTCAGAGGAACATGAGAACCCAGTGTGGTATCATGATTCCCCCAGCAGCAATGCCTAGCAGACATAAAATCATCATCTTTTCCAGAGGACCTCTCCTTTATTACCAAGGAAGAAAAAAAAAAAAAAAAAAAAAGAAAAAAGAGTGGCAATATACATTCTTCTTATACTGTAAACAAGTGAAAGATTTGGTCTTTATTAATTCCCATGAATAAAGTAATTAATAATGAATGAATGTTTACATTCATAAACAGTCACACACAAAAGTAGCCCTTAACAATTGTATTTGAATTGCATGAATTTCATTAAGATGCAGTAAAATTGAAAATCTGACCAGACTGAAATCAAGACAGAGAAAAGGGAAGGCACAGTCTCAAGCTGTGCCAGGGGAAGTTTAGGCTGGAGGTGAGGAGAGAGTCATTCAACATTGGAAAGGGCTGCCCAGGGAGGTGGTAGAGTCACCATCCCTGGAGGTGTTCAAGAGGGGCTTGGACGTGGCACTTGGTGCCATGGTTTAGTCATGAGGTCTGTGGTGATGGGTTGGCCTTGATGATCTTTGAGGTCTCTTCCAACCTTGGTCATTCTGTGATTCTGTATTCTTGATGCTTAGCAATGGTCATTAAACCTCAGCAGAGATTAAATGCTTATTTTAGAAAGATGAGAAGTTATAGCTACAGTCACTAAACAACGTTACTTTCAGCTAACTGAAAGTGATTGCTGCAGTAACACACATTTGTATGACATCCTACACAGGAATGAAAAGAGTAAATAAAGCAAATTCTTTAAGTATGATGTAACCAATGTAAGTAATTTTCTGCCTTAAATGACTTTGGGCAGACAACTGTTCTTTGGCTAACCTACAAAAACACCATGTCCATGGCAGAAGACTATAACCAGGGATACAGGAAGTGATATATGAACTTGGGTTCCATTTCTGAAAGTTTTTTTTTTTTTTTGTTTTTTTTTTTTTTTTTTTGAGGTTGCTTTCTCTGATGAACTGAGTAAGCTTTTCTATTATTTAATGAAGATAGAAAAAGTATGCTCAGCACAGATTGCATGGAGTTGAATTGTCAGGAATGTCCAAAGCCCATCACTGTTCGTTAGTCTCAAAGAAGAGAAATTTCTGTTGAAGGTGTGTTCCTGAGCCAACAGAAATCAAGAGTCATTTGTTTCTACTGATGGTTAAGGGTCAGGTCTCTTAATCTGGGACAAGTAATCCTTGTGCTTGACTTTCCTCCCTCGTGCAAGCCTGTTGAATGCTCTGTCAGGAACAGGAATTGTAACAGGATGTTTAATTTTCAGGACACTCAGTGTTGAGCATCACAAAGCCTTCTTTTATTCTTTGTCTCTACTCTTGGTGCATCTTTTTTAACACTGTTAGCCTAAAATACTTTTCCTTGATCAAAAAATCCACTGTGTTGGAAGGGATCTTTGAAAGCCATCTTGTCCAACACCCCTGCACTAAGCAGGGATATCCCAACTAGATCAAAGCCACATCAAGCCTGATCTTGAATGTCTCCAGGGTCCTGTACCAGTGTTCCACCACCCTCAGGAGAAAGCTGCTTCTTCTTTGAGTAATCACAGCCCAATTTATTCTCCTGTAAAAAGAGACTCAATTGCCAGATATTTTGATTTCTAAAACCAGTTTCAGATTGTATTAACATATTTCCTTAATAAAACTTGATACATATTACATGTACTGAATGCAGTCACAAACACTTAAAATCATAAAATAATAAAAAGCACAGAAGATTAGCATTTTCACAGCTCAGAAGGTCTACATGTTTCTGTCAAAGTTTCTAGCTTAGAGAAATTTGGAGAGCTTTTTTCCAATTGCAGTTAGAATGTTGCATTAAATATTGGCACGAGTGGTAGAGAAATACTCCATTTCAGCTAGTTCTCGTTTAGATACAGGGAGCAGATTTGCCTTAAAGGAGATGGATTGATTTGGCAAACTGGTCAACCATCTCTAATATTAAATCATTGCAATATACACACACAAAACATAACGTGAAGGCAAAGCGCTTCACATGGAAAAGTGTTGAGCTCCAAATTAAAATACCCTTAATACTTTGTATTAGTGACAATGATGAAGTTTTATCTTTTAAAACACCTATGGATTGTCATTTTCAAGAAAATTAAACCCAAAGCTCTTCACACCTTTTTTTTTTTTTTTAAATTTTTATTTTTTTGGTAAAAGCTTTGTTCATCCATTTATCTGTGAATACCCAGGTGGGACAGATGGGACAGATATGTCAGTGTCAGGCTGTCCCTAATAGAAAATGGTTGAATATTCCCTTGCCTAGATGATGTAGGTATATTATTTTGATAGAAGAGCAGTTATTTAATGTCATGGGTGATGAATAGCTCAAGGATAGTTAGAAGGGAAATAATGGTGATAATTTGTCAAAGACATTAAGGGATAGAGTGGTAGGGCAGGTGAGGTAGAATGATACACTATGTAGTTAGAATAATATGATATAGTGCTGGAGGGTTCGAGAATAACTTAGTAGGACAAAAAAAAAAAAGAAAAAGAAAAAAGAGGAACAAAAGAGATATGGGGAAACACTGCTGTGAGCTAGAGGACTGAGAAATATTTAGGAAAACATGAGTGCTTACGATACTCCTGTTACAGGACAGAAGTACAAATAACACCTAAGAATAAATATAATGGAAATTATGGAAAAGAGGGGAAAACAAGACACACCAGTCAAGAAGATGCACATGAGTAAAGCAAATAAAGAGATATTCTTAGAATCATAAAATCATAGAATGGTTCAGGCTGGAAGGTACCAGAAGTTATTTTATCTCTGATTTTGCTGGATTAGGTCTTTCTGATCTACTCACTTTACATGTCTCAATAGTCTCATTTGGGTAGACAAAATAAGGAAGAAAGGCAAGGCAAGGCAAGGCAAGGCAAGGCAAGGCAAGGCAAGGCAAGGCAAGGCAAGGCAAGGAAGGCAAGGCAAGGCAAGGCAAGGCAAGGCAAGGCAAGGCAAGGCAAGGCAAGGCAAGACAAGACAGGAAGGAAGGGAGGCAGGAAGGAAGGGAGGCAGGGAGGAAGGAAGGAAGGAAGGAAGGAAGGAAGGAAGGAAGGAAGGAAGGAAGGAAGGAAGGAAGGAAGGAAGGAAGGAAGGAAGGAAGGAAGGAAGGAAGGAAGGAAGGAAGGAAGGAAGGAAGGAAGGAAGGAAGGAAGGAAAGAAAGAAAGAAAGAAAGAAAGAAAGAAAGAAAGAAAGAAAGAAAGAAAGAAAGAAAGAAAGAAAGAAAGAAAGAAAGAAAGAAAGAAAGAAAGAAAGAAAGAAAGAAAGAAAGAAAGAAAGAAAGAAAAGAAAGAAAGAAAAGAGAAAGAAAGAAAGAAAGAAAGAAAGAAAGAAAGAAAGAAAGAAAGAAAGAAAGAAAGAAAGAAAGAAAGAAAGAAAGAAAGAAAGAAAGAAAGAAAGAAAGAAAGAAAGAAAGAAAGAAAGAAAGAAAGAAAGAAAGAAAGAAAGAAAGAAAGAAAGAAAGAAAGAAAGAAAGAAAGAAAGAAAGAAAGAAAGAAAGAAAGAAAGAAAGAAAGAAAGAAAGAAAGAAAGAAAGAAAGAAAGAAAGAAAGAAAGAAAGAAAGAAAGAAAGAAAGAAAGAAAGAAAGAAAGAAAGAAAGAAAGAAAAAGAAAGAAAAAGAGAAAGAAAGAAAGAAAGAAAGAAAGAAAGAAAGAAAGAAAGAAAGAAAGAAAGAAAGAAAGAAAGAAAGAAAGAAAGAAAGAAAGAAAGAAAGAAAGAAAGAAAAGAAGATTAGAACACAAAGCAGAGCTTCTGAAAGATTTCAAATTATTTGTGATTGTTTCTAGGTTTTGAAAGAAGTCTGCTTCAGACAGATTTATGACTGATCAGAACATTAGACTTTAAAAGTATAATAGGCATTTGGGAATTAGATCTTTTTATCAGAAAAAAATAAATGCATCTGAAAATCTAGAAATGGAAAAGATTGAAGCACAGAGGGATGAGTCACATAAAATGGTTATATGTCAACAAGAGATGAAATGAAGAGCAAGTAGGAATTTTGAGCAGCTGGTAAGGACGAGATTTTTCTCATCATTGTTACAGGAAATATCCATGTGAAATTTAAAATTTACAAAATATAAAAGGAATGACAAAGACATCAGTTTTTAACTGCTATGAATAACCAGTAATGTGCAAATGAAAGGAAGTGTTTGTGAAAGGTAGAATTGTTCTTTGAAAAGACAGTTCAGTTCATTCAGCTTTTCATCAAACAAAATAATGTCAATAATAAACAGAACATGAAACAACTCAGTTCCCCCCAGGCAGCAAAGCCTTCTCCCCTAGACCAACTGTGTGGACTGATACAAGTACAGTAACATCCCTGCAGCCTCACAATTTTCTCATATTTTAGGTGAATATGTCATTTATTGCTAAGGAAGCTATTCCTAGGCTTTCTCAAATACATAGACTGCTCACAGAGTTGCCTAAGCACAACACCCAATTTAAGTGCGTGGCTTTTCTTTGCCTTCATAGTTCATGCACTGGGATAAAGAAAGGATTATTCCACTGTGGTAAATACAGTTTCGCCACTACAAAATCAATAAGACAGAAGAGTCAGGCTGCTTTTTCCTTTCTTCAGCAAGCACTTTCCACTATCTTTTCTTTTCCTTTTTTGTCTGAGTCCATGCTGATAACTAGAATTCTTTCTTTCTGAGGCAAGAGGCAGAAAGAGAATAAGGAAAATGTATTGAAAGTTGTAGTAACAATGACATAAATTATGGTAGTATACTGTTTTCCACAATGAAGAGATGAGTCAGGAGGTGATGTGTCTCCTAAAATGTGATTTACTTTTGCACCATATTGTAAAGTAGACTTTGCTTGTGGGATTAAGATAAAAAAAACAAACAAACAAACAAAAAACCAACAAAGGCAAATAAACAAAACAAAACCAACAAACCACCACCACCAAAACACAAACCCCTAAACCAATAAACAAGAAGCAATGAATTTTCAGTGTATGTGCAATACAAATTCCTAAATTCATTCCTGCATACCAATGTTTCATGCCTGTGCTTTTTAAGAACTCTTTTTTAGATACCTTAGTGTCAACAGGTGTAATCAAGTGTTGGGAGTCATGTTGAGAAGCAGCCTTGCTGTGACAGAGCAGAGGCTTCCTACTGAAGAACCAGCACATGCAAAGCTCTGCAAACAGCAGAATTTACTTGGCACCTATGCCCTAGCAAAGCTGACACACCACCATGTGTGTGGGCACAGTGCCATCCTGACAGATGGAGATGACTGCAAGCAGCCAAGATACCATGTCTGAGCATCAAATATGTTTGTGGAGGGCATGATTCCCAGCTAGAAATGTCAAAACAGCTGTTTGCCCTGAGATTTGTGTGCCTACAGGTTAGGTAGTATATGCCTCTGCTAATTCATCACTGAGCCTGATTAATTTTTTAAGAGTTTCTGCTATAGCAGTCAGTCATTGCGGGTCCAGACTACAGTTGTGTGCAGAACAATGGTACCCGTCTCTTCTTCTTTTAGACAAGACTGAAAATAGTGTCACAATAATAGAAGAGTTTTTCCTGCCTTCTGCAGTTTCCTAAGTGATTTTGCTAAATGCAATATTACAATATTTGGTATCAGTTTATCTCAAAACCAGCATCTTTGCTCTCTCATAATCAAACACAGTAAGAACCACAAGAGTTATTTAAAATTGTTTGCCACTGTTCACAAGATAAAATAAGCAGAAAGCAATCATGGCTGAAAAATATGTAAAATGGTAGATCTCTAAAATTTACTCTTTCAACTTGTCTCTGACAATAATAGGTACAACTTCTATTTTCGTAAGAACAAAGTATATTCTTACCCACTAGGTAGAGGGGCTTTAATGAATTCCTACTTTTAAAATAAATCTACTCTTTCACCTCTTCTCAACCTTCTCTTTCAGAACTAATTTCAGACATGACTGTTCTGTGACTGCTGCTAACACAATTTTTATAATTCCTATTTGTAATACCACAGTCTCTATGACAGTAGTGAATAGCTTCATAATGGCAGCATATTGGTTATTCTTTTGTTTGAGGTTCAAAAGATTGCCTTTCCATAGACATTATTATAATCACTATTTTTCATGATTATTATGTGCCCAAGTGCAAATGATTACTTTACAAGCACTAAAAAAATACCTACTATATCTAGTGTCCCAGTCTTCAGTCTTATTTACCAATATCAAGCTAATTACTGAATGCCTTTATTTTTTTAAATAACAAAATAAAAATAAAATAAAGTTATGGTTCAAAGACTTGTTTCACCATAAAACCTTGTAAAAATATTGACCTCACATAAAAGTGTAATTTCAGAACACTGAGGACATTCTGCAATGTAATTTATGGAATGAGGTTAAGACTTTCATATCCAAGCTTCTAAAAATGTCTACGCCAGCAAATGACCTGCCTTCTTATCCTCTGCCAGGTGATACTTGATCCATCTGTAAAATCTTTCATAAAGGCTATGATGACCTTGAGCAACAATAGAGAACTGTATTTCTTTGCGGGGATACATACTGTGCTGTCATCTCTGTCTACTGCTTCATAAGTGTGATATAGATTACCAAGGGGACAATGTTTAGACTAGGGGATGAATGCATGGGAAGCATCACAGCTGCTGAATGAAGAGCGTTGAAGATGACAGGCAGTAAGGGGTCATGAAATTCAGATGTGTGTGGCTTAATCTGCTGCAAACACACCTCTGTGACAACATGCCTCAGAAGACCCAGGCACCAGAATTTTTAAAAGAAGAAACCTCACATTCTTATTCAGAATATAAAAGCTTGGGGTGTGTGTTGGGGAGGGGAGCGGGATCAAGTTCATTCAATTTGTGAAAGCTATATGGGGATTAGAAATCACTTGGATTTCTCAGTTTCCTCACTTTCAGTGGAAAGCTTTGAGGACTTCTGTCAATATATGCTGCCAATAATGTTCACAGCCACCGAGACATATGATGGAAGTATGATTGATTGTTAACTCTTTTGATAATCATGGCACATTATTTAACTGACATTTTGATAGCTGTTCTAAAAGGATAATATGTTCCAGTTTGGCTGCAGTCTCTTTGCTAAGCCTGCTTGCCATCTTCCATTCGCCCTCCTAACAGTTTTTCCACTGTTCACTACAAAGTTTTACAGCTCACTACCTCACCTATAACTGCCTGTGGTGAATGCAGTTATACTAGTGTAAACGACTAAGACTGAAGAACAGTGTGTTTGCCTTTCAGTCCCAGCAGTAACGGTGACATTCAGGTGCCATCTTCTAGTCACCTTCTCACCAACACTTCCAAATGGACACAGGGCCTCAGGGAAAATAAACATTATCTGTCTTCTCAACTTTCACTCTGAAATTAAGCACATAATCCAAAGGAGAGTGAACAAATGTAATAATATCTATTATTTGTGACTAAACATCTGAAGATGTAATTATACAGAATACAGAATTAACCAGGTTGGAAGAGACCTTTGAGATCATCGAGTCCAACCTATCACCCAACACCATCTAATCAACTAAACCATGGCACTAAATGCTTCATCTAGTCTCTTTTTAAACACTTCCAGGGATGGTGACTCCATCACCTCCCTGGGCAGCCCATTCTAATGGCCAATCACTCTTTCTGTGAAGAAAGAATATTAGAAAATCAAATTCTGGCAAAGCATGAACTCAGTCAAGTAGAAACAAATCCACAGACACTGTGGTAAAATACATAGGCCAAAACAACATGGCAGAAGTTAAAAAAGAAAACAGAGTGGGCTACGTCAGGCTTTGTCAGAGCTGGTAGAGTGCACAGCAGACTCTAGTTAGGTCTACAATCACTGTTAGAGCAATTCTTTATAGAATCAGGGCAGAGAGCTGCAAGACAACTGAGTGAAATATCAACAGAAATGTATTTAGGACACCAGCAGATTTGGAAAAGAGTCCAATCACAGCTTAAATTTTCCTGTTAGCATTCAGGAAGCTACTGACAATACAGCAGAAATTGGCAAAGCTAATAGCTTGCTCCAGGAATGTTTTTTTTGTTTGTGAGAGATACAGACTAATAATAATACATACTGTATTGGTATATACACTAATAATAATACATAATATATTATCCATTTTTGTGGAGCCATGTCAAAAGAATGGAAACATGGAAGAGGGGAAGAGAAATGAAACAGAGGAAAAACCTAAAAAGAGTTTCTGGGGTTGAAGCTTGGAGTGTTGCTGGACAAATAACTTTAATCATTCCTAGTAAAGTGCCATAGGCTCTGCACTGACCTGAAAGCACAAGTCTCAGAGCTGGCTTGGTCTCACCTTGGTTAGAGCTAGGTTGGGCTTGTTTCATTGCCTGCCTGAGGGACAAGTTTCTGTTGCCTCTCCAGCTTGAGCATGAGCTCTGCTAGTGAATCTGTAAGCAGAGTCTGGAAAATTCAGGGGTCACTGCCCAGCAGACAAGAGCCCCTGGAGGGGTTGAGCCTGGGGAAGCTCTGGGACCATCCTCACATTCATTCAGGAATGGCCAGATGGTAGCAGCCTGGAACAAGCAAACGCATGACAATACACATAAGCAAGTCCCAGGAATAAAGAGGAAGACATCTCCACCATTAATGTCATCCTTGTAGCAAAGACAGACAGATACTGACAGCATTAAAAACTCACCAGCATCTGCAATTTTTATTGAGAAAAGTTGGAAATCTCAATATTAAGACCTAAAAGCACACTGACAGTGTAAGAACAGCACCAGAGAAAAAAGGTAGATATGAGGAAAAAATTTGGGGGTTGGTCTGGGATTGATTTTTGGCATACAAATTTAAACTGGTAAGGTTTTTTGTGTTAATAGTTAAAAGTTTAATTGGAGTAACAATAAATCCTTAGCTTCATAGATATAGTGAATTATTCCTTGCTCCATACCAGGACTTGGAGTGCAGTAAGAGTGCACAGAATAGAGATGAAAGAGACCAACTGCCTTGAAATTTAGGTCCATTACTAAGTCCTTTTCTAAGATGAAAGAGAAGCAGCATAAGCTTATCATTAGTAAGAAGTTATGCGTAAAACAAACAATACTCTCTTGTTGGTCACTGCAAGGGAAAAAAGCCATGGGTATCTTCACTTAATAATTGACTCTAATAAAATGTATGTACGTGTATAAGAATAATTAGTTCTTTGCTGCTACAGTGGGAGAAATTATTTGAAACACATCCAATACCAAATATTTTTTGTAGCGCATTGAGAGAGTTCCTAGTTGAGCTGCTGACTTGTCTCCAACTACCAGAGCTGGAGCACCTGTATCATAACATCTACCAAGCCAAGCTAGAATTGGCTCCTTATCTGCTCTGATGTAATCTTTACGCACATTCCTCAATTCCTCCCTCAGTGACGAACAGCTCTCTATATCATCTGACTCCTCCTCCTCTGCCTCATCTTCCTGAAGTTCTTGTCCCAATAATCTTACTGTCACTCTCCTAAGAATCTGCTTAAGGTCAGGAGTACCACCTTTAGTTGTTCTGCTATCAGCAATTTGCCCTGCATCTCCATCCAGTGATGATCTCAGTAACTCAGCTATATCTTTAAGACAAACCTTTTCCTCCATCTCAGCAGGGTCTCTTTGAGCAGAAGTTCCCTCACCAGGATCCTGCTGCTCTCCCCCATCAGCATCTGGATCAGCTTTGCCCTTTCCACTTCTCGTTTTTAAAACAGCTACCTGCTTAACTGGAGCTGTGTTTGGATTTACAGCTGGCTTAATAGAAGCTGACAGGTTTTGAGACGAATCAGCTGCTGTGGAGGACACTTCCGGTCCTGCCGAAGAAGAAGGAGGAAATGGCTTTGCCCCATTAATGGCTGCCGAGGGCGTGGAAGCCATGTTAGGAGCTGCCGCTGCCGCTGACTGATTGCCAGAGCCACCAACAGCACCATTCAGAGCAGCCTTTCCGATGGACTTTTTAGCCTTGCCGTGAACTGATACAGATTCTGCATTCTCCTCATCACTAGATACCTCTGGGGTGGAGTTAGAGCTGCGCTTTCTACGTTTCGATCTACGCTTAATTACAAAGCACGCCTTAGCCACTTTTTCCTTCCAATACAGAGCATATAACAAGTACGCAATCACCATCACGAGCAGCAGATTTAAACACATCAAATAAATCACCTTTGGATCCCAGCCATCACTTAAAACAACCTTTTCGCCTACCGGGATCTTAAACTCCTTTATCTCTATGGGCAGAGTGCTAGAGGTCACATTCCCGTATCTGTTAAGCCAAAAGAATCCCAGGCACCGGTCATAAAGAAGCTGAATCTTATACTTAAACCATAAATACAATTTATACATCAAGTATCTGCCTAAGCGATCGAAAATCATTCCCATGAAGTACTTGTAGACCAGTACCGAACAAACTGAAAAGACCAAATGCTCTAAAATCCAAAACACTTTCATGTTTGCAACTCCGACTCGAGCAGGCAATAAATCAAGCAACCTTTTCGCCCAGCTTCTGGACAGCAATTATCTACAAGCCCCACGTTGGGCGCCAAATAAAAATATGTGGTGGAGTAGGAAGGTTCCCCCCCACACACAAAAGAATCCACAGCTAACTCAGCCGGAGAAGCAGATGAAAGCTGTATTTTACAAGCAGATATGGAATGCAATGAATATGTACAAAAATATACAATATTTACAATACATACAGAAGTATACAGCAATGTATGTAATACAGGAAACCTTTCCCCAATCCCCCTGTGGCCAGGGGGGTTCGGCCTTTTCCCTCCCTTCTCCCTCCCTACCTCCCCTTTTTCCCAAAAGGGTTAGAGAGAGAGAGAAAGGAAGGTAATTAAAAGGGGAAAACTTTGTTAAAGCTCAAAGCGAATGCAAAAAGTTAGCTTTCTTATCTGGTTAGCAAGAATCGTAGAGAGAAACGAGCCAGCTCACAGTACAGGGGGAAGAAGAAGACGACTGACTGCCCCCCCCCCAACTGAAAGACTAAACAAGAAACTACAGCCGGGTTCCACCAATGAAATTGGATTAGCATATCGTTGTTTTTCATTCATATACCAAAACATTCGGCCAGAGTGTTCAGAAAGTGTCCCTTTCTTAAAGGCACAGCCTAAACCGGTCACACGCATAGGTGATGTTTTTTATATCAGATGCATTAGTACACAAGACTCAGCAAAATTGCAGAGCGTGGAAGAGCTCTTGTATGAGCAGTCTGGCACAAATTCACAGTATCACAGTATCGCTAAGGTTGGAAGAGACCTCAAAGATCATCGAGTCCAACCTGTCACCACAGACCTCACGACTGGATCATGGCACCAAGTGCCACATCCAATCCCCTCTTGAACACCTCCAAGGACGGTTACTCCACCACCTCCCCAGGCAGCCCATTCCAATGGCGAATCACTCTCTCAGTGAAGAACTTTCTCCTCACCTCGAGCCTAAACTTCCCCTGGTGTAGCTTGAGACTGTGTGCCCTTGTTCTGGTGCTGGTTGCTAGGGAGAAGAGGCCAACCCCTTCCTGGCTACAACCACCCTTCAGGTAGTTGTAGAGAGCAATGAGGTCTCCCCTGAGCCTCCTCTTCTCCAGGCTAAACAGCCCCAGCTCCCTCAGCCTCTCCTCATAGGGCTTGTGCTCAAGGCCTCTCACCAGCCTTGTGCCCATTCAAAAAGAACGTTTTATGTAGAATAGACACTAATCAGACCTCAGTATTGAAATATTAGTACATGCTTCAAATAGAGAATAAAGTTATAGTCCTAGACATAATTTTTAAAAAATACTTAGAAAATCAGAAAAATCATGGAATTGTCAGGGTTGGAAGGGACACCCCTAGCTCCAACCCCTCTGCCATGGGAGACTTTCCACTAAGTCAGGCTGCCCAGTGCCACATCCAGCCTGGCCTTAAAAACATCCAAGGATGGGACTTCCACCACCTCCCTGGGCCACCTTTTCCAGTGCCTTACCACTCTTATGGTGAAGAACTTCTTCCTGACATCTAATCTAAAGCTCCCCTCCTCTCGATTTGATCCATTCCCCCTAGTCCTATCACTACCCAATACCCTCAAACATCCCTCCCTAGCTTTCTTGTAGGCCCCCTTCAGATATTGAAAGGCAGCAATAAGGTCTTCTTAGGACCTTCTCCTCTCCAAACTGAACAACCTGAACACTCTCAGTCACACAGTAACTCTCAGTCACACAGTATTCATTGCCACTGCTGGCAAAAGAATGGCTGGAAGATTAAATAAAAGCACGAGCTGTGGCGTGGCAGGTCAGTGGCTGGTACATCATACCATGGGCACATAATACAAGTGCAGTGGAATAAAATCCAGAGATGTCACAGAGATGACAGTAATATGATCTGAGAACAGTGGATGTACTGCTTTAGACCAAATGCACAATGGTTTACTATTTTATCTACTTATTAGACAAACATAAAGTATTACACTTCTCTGTTAAGAGTATTTCTACTTGCTGCATTTAGGTAGGAAAAATTATATGTAAAATGTGTCTTTGAAGAGTCTTTAGAGATAACTCTGGATTGCAATGCTCAGATCTATGCCATATGAAAGGGCATTAGCCCTCAGAAACACAAGTGTGGCAGACTCACTGGATCCTGATTTTGTTAAATTTTGTTAACTTGATGAACATAGAAGTCAGCCTTCTATTAACAGTACTGACATCCTTTGTAGTAACTCACAAAGCAGCAATTTCAGGAAGCTGTGGTGGGCTCTGTTCCTTGTTTGCTATTCTGTATCTCCCACTTCTTGGGACAAGGTTTAGTGAGGAAAAAGAGACAAGATTTTCTACAAGGTAAAATCCCCATCCCATCCCTTAGAAACTGAAACAAAATAGAAAGGAAGTCTATGAGAATATTTTGACAAGCAATTCATTAGGAAATTCACAAACAAAGAGGAAAATAAAGGAAATTAAAGATGACCCTGTCCCCACTTTTGTTGAAATTTGTATCCAGAATACAGTTTATGAACATGCTTCCTCTTTTTCTCTTCCATTTGTTTAGATTTTATGCAGATTAGGGGAAAAAGAACATATGCTCCAGTTTTGTATCCAGCTCCTCAGATGAGGTAAGTGGACCAGAAAAGCTGATGAATCTCACTTGCGAGACAAATACTAAACTGAACATCTTTGTTAAGCTGTGAAAGATCCTGAGTGTCTATAGATGCAGGTCTTTATGTACATAAGAATATGCAGTTGAGGAAAGTGAGGCACCTGGGGAGTTTAGGCTCCAGTACCCTTGAGAACCAGAAGAAACTCACAGGCAGGTCCAGGCTTCTGCTCATGCAGACAGGCAGTTTATTCTTCATTGATTCCCAGTTCTCGGTTTGCATCTTAATGAGGAAAAAACAAACAAACAAACCAACCCAACAAAACCCCAAGCCAAACAAACGACACTGTTTTCAAATGACCTGATGATTGGTCAAAGATCTTTTCAAAGCTTTTTTTTTTTTTTTTTTTTTTTTTTTAATAATTTACATCATCCATGTCCTGAGAGGTACCAAGGTTTTCAATTAAATGTGGCCCAGATAAGAGCTGCAGCTACAATCCTACACCATCCCATTTCCACAAAGAGTTCAAGGCATTGTGTGCTTCAAAGATAATCAACAGAGTCCAGATAAGAACTATATAAAAAAGCAGATCCTCAATCTGGCCCTTAAAACAGGTAGTGAGTAAACATTTCCTAGACCCAAAAGACAGCAAGATCATACAATAGTTTGGGTTAGAAGGGTCCTTTTAAGGCCATGTAGTTCAACCTCTCCCTTGCAATGAGGAGGGACGTCTTCAAGTAGATCTGGTTGCTCAGAGTCCCATCCAAGCCGAGTTTGAATGCTTCCAGGGATGGGGCATATACAACCTTTCTTGGCAACCTATTCCAATATTTTGCCACCCTCATTGTAAAGAGTTTCTTCCCTATATCTACTCTGATTCTAGCCTCTTTTAGTTTAAAATCATTACCCCCTCCTCCTACCAGCACCAGAACAAGAGGACAAATTCTCAAGCTGTGCCAGGGGAGGTGAGGAGAAGGTTCTTCACAGAAAGAGTTGTTGGCCATTGGAATGGGCTGCCCAGAGAGCTGGTGGAGTCACCGTCCCCAGAGGTGTTCAAAAAAGGACTGGATGTGGCACTTGAAGCCATAGCTTATTTAGTCATGAGGTGTTGGGTGATAGGTTGGACTTGATCTCTGTGGTCTTTTCCAACCTTGTTGATTCTATGTTTCTATGATTCTATTGCAATTGGTCCTGCTAAAATGATTGTCCCCATCTTTCTATCTTTCCATCTTTCTTATAGCCCCCTTTTAAGTACTGAAATGTCACAATAAGTTCTCCCCAGAGCCTTCTCTTCTCCAAATGGAACAAGTCCAACTCTCAGCCTGTTTTCATAGGATGCTTCAGCCTTCTGATCATCTTTGTGGCCCTCCTCTGGACCTGTTCCAGCAGGCTTATGTATCTCTTGTGTTGGAGGTCCCATACCTGGACACAGTACTCCAAGTGAGGTCTCACCAGAGCAGAGTGGCATAATCACCATCCCTCTGATCAATTCTGTGGTTCTCCTCTGATTCCAGTTCAATAGGTCCGCATCTTTCCTATGCTGAAGACTTGAGTCAAACACAGTACCTCAAGCGAGGTTTAGCCAGAGAAGAGTACAAATACATAGGTTCAAGAAGTGTATTTTAATAATTTCCTTTGCTCCAAAAACATGGATCTTTAATGTAGTCTCCCTGGGTTCTCTTAAACATTGCTATGTGTGGATTATTCCATTAAATTGATGGACATATTTACTTAAATAAAAAGTCTCAGTAACTTTTTTTTTTTTAACCAATACAAATCCTTACATTTGCTGACCACAACTTTTATTTTAAATTACTTTATACAATGGCTTTAATTAAAATGGTTACAAAAAAAAAAAAAACCACCCCACAACAAAACCAAAGACAAACCCACAAAACAGTACACTTCTGATTTAGAGCTCTGAAATTTAGTACTTTAACAATAACTAACAATAACTGATTTTTTTTTCCATATGAAAATTAGACAAAATCAGACATATTCCATGACAGAGAAAAAATAAAGTTTCTAAATATATATATATACACACACAAACACACTTTTAGAGCTAAGAAACATAAAAATGTTTGATTTTTTTTTTTTTTAAACAGTGTTTTCAAGACAGCCCAAATTTTTCTTACATAAACATGAGGAAGGAAACAGCTAGTGGTATTTGTAACACAGACTGTCTTTCATTGATGCACAGCAGCTTAAGACTGAGACATTAGAGACATTCTAGTCAACACCACAGACAAGGAGAGGGGGAAAAAACCTACCCTCTTTAAAAGGGTATCCAAGTCCATTTCCTCCACTTTCTGAAGAATTTGCTGAATCTTTGGCCTGTTTGCATTGTAAAATGGATGGTCCTGCTGGTAACAAGCAGTGGCTTGGGAAACCTGAAATTCAGTTACCAGATTTCAGAGGGCTCCTCTGTGCTCATGGACAAGGTACCAAATTAATCAGTGCACTACTTTCCCTGTGCATTAATTAAGAATAACAACTCTTTCTTTGTTCCTCTCTTACCTACAAAAGCTGACAAGCTGACTCAGATCAGGGAGAAATGCCATTAAGCTGTAAGAGCCTTGTGCTTGTCTTAGGAGTTGCAGAATATCTCTCCAGATTTCCTTATCACATGTACCAGTATCTCATGTGAGGAGCCTCCAGTCTCAGACGGCTCACAGACTTGCTGTGGAAATACAAAGATTAAACAGTCTATTTGCTGCTTCAGTAGTTTATAGCTTTCATACATAGCAAACAAAGAGTTCACACTAACCATTAAAAGTTACTCTACAAGTTTATACAAATGGTCAAGGACACTTTTTTTTTTTGCCCTCAGACATTCAGAACAACTTTGCTTCATTGTCTGATATTTTACCATCAATTTGAAAGAAACCTCTGGTGAACATGACCCAGCTGCATCAATCGACCAGCAGAAGGCACAAACCCAATCTTGAATTGTGCCAGGAAATAAGTTACTCACTTCACCATGAAACCCTCTGATGCACAGTAATGTCACTGTGTCTGAGGGGTAGCAGACACCCAGAGAGACCAGGAAATTTTAAAAACCATTGTATGCATTTTAAGAAGAAAAAAAAAAATCTTAGGTCTGTTGTAATTTATAGCCAATCATTTACTTAGAAATATTTCTTGCAGTGAATTTTCATAGCCACATCTTCGGCAGTTCTTCTATGGATAAATGGTTAAGTGCTATCTTTCCATAAATTAGCGAAGGAGAAAACCCATAAAAGTTGTCATCAGGCTTCAGAAGCGTGCTATTTTCAAGCAGTAGAAATTGTGACTGGCTCAGTACCATATGGTATTTGATTTTCTCTAACATATGCATGTGCACAAATTGCATTTAGGTAACTGCAATGCTGTCAGCCTGAAGATAATTCTACATACACTCTAACAGGTAGAAAGAAAAGGTCTCTCATAATATCTGAATCACTTCAAAAAGTGAACTTTATATTCACGCCCCGTTTGAGTAGGCATAAGACCTAGGTTCTTGGCTAAATCTGAGATTTTATTTCCAAACTATGGTTTGATTAAAAAAAAGAGAAATGCTCAAAATAAACATATGTGGTTTTTTAAAACCATCTTCCTGAATTTTTATTATATACAGCGTTCACGGAGACCTGATGAGTTGCTCTCACTAAGAATAATGTCTGTGTTGTACCCTGATGTAGTAGCATGACACAATGTGGTACAAATTCAGAAGTCTGTGAGGTCATTTTCTGCTTTAGTTGCAACTATTCTGTAAATATTTCTGATGTATTTCCTCCCCTTTGTTCTCTGAAAGTTTTAGGAAGTAAAATACAGGAAGTAAGCCAGGTCTTAGGCAGAGGCTACGTAAACTGCTGCACTGCCTTCTTTACCCTCATGCACCATGACAACATTTAGATGTGGATATGGGAACTGAATGTATGATTACTATCTAATTTATTTGTAAATAATTTTTTGTTTATTCTTTAATAATAATTGGAACTCATTCAGTTAAAAACTGCACTCTAAATCATATTTTAGAACATGTTCCAGGGAAGTTATACTAGCCTAGATACTCAGAAATCACTAATGTGATACTGACACTTTGCTGACTGTAGTGGGACTCCCATGGATGTGGGAGCAATGTCAGCTAAACTTGTGTTTGCTTCTGTCACCAATATAAATCCCAATCACTTAATCATAATATAAACACCAGGAATCAAATTCTAGTTTGGACACAAAGAAAAATACTAGCCATGGCCATTTGATGTGTAATACAGGGATACAATGGAAAGGATACAATTAAAAGAGGAAAAAAAATCTTACCAGATGGCTGGTGAAGAGATGCTCAGATTTGTACTTAGGATAGTGCCCATTGCAGCTGTCACATACACACATAAAAAAACTTAAGGCAGAGAAGAATAAAATTACACCCATCAACAGAATGTAAATGTTACATGAGACAGCTTGGAAGGAATGGATATTCGAAATCTAGTGATGGCACTCATATTAGAAGAAGTGAGAAACAGTGAAAATCAAAATAGTGTGTTCTGCCCTGCCCGGTAGCCGAGAGCAGTCCTCCAAACTTTCAGTGCTCAGCAGTGATTACCAGTTGACCTTGAACATTCCATTTACATAGCCCATTTTATAAAAACACAATTTGGAGGATAAGCTAGAATTTGCCTTTCTTTATGGCTCTGAACACTTAGATATCATTGTAGTGATTAAGGAAAACTGATCTTATTAAAATATTAAAAGCTATACTATTGACATAGAATGGAAGTCAGCATTGAGCTGTTGGCTATGGTCACCCTAGTATTCTGTATAAAATCAAAGGCAGCAAAGCCCTAGGCCAAGACAGGGTATTTAGTAGGCTGCTTTTTCTGATATGATGAGAGGCAGTCCATGAACATATTACACCTGAATTGACAAGTAGGGAGAGGATCACAAACATGCAATAGTCAAGAATTCTGGACTTCTCAGCAGCAGATAAAACTGATCTAAGGTCAGTAGGGCTTAAAAGTCTGAAAATGAATTATAGACTAAGTCAGGGTCACACAGCAACTCCTCAATGACTTTCTTATGTTGCTGATATACATCCACAGAGAAAATGTTTTAAAACACTGTTATCCCAGATGCTCCCCTGCAGACTGTGAGGAAGAAAGTGTGTGTGGAGTTCAAGACAAAGTCACTTCTGATAGTTTGTGCCATCTGCAATGGCAGTGTCAACTAATGTGGCAGATTTTACACCAAAAATAATGAGGGATACATGCATGATATCCTTCATAAGTCCTGATGTGGGCAGTCATGTCCAGCAGAAAGATAATGAAAAAGAGCCAAGGAGGAAGAGATAAAAGGTGGGAGACTCAGAATAGCAGTCTGCAAAATGGATATACACATAAAACTTTACAGACAAAAATCACAGCTCTGTGCACGAGAGGATTAAGGTAAATAACACAATACCAGTTTATCTTTCTCAAATTCTTAGTGGGTTTCCTAAATTAGGTTGGAATATTTCAGACTGAATAATTTGAAAACAGTATAACCTTAATAACAGACACTAAACATATTTTAGGGTTCATTGAAATATGAACCAACATATTTGTATGCCAGAATCACTTTAGCCTTTCATTTGTCCATGTGAATTTGTAATAAGTTTCATAAAATTTGCAATACTTAAAAATGTCTTGGAATCATCATCTGATTGCTTCAAAACTCAGCATTTCCTAAAGAGCAATCTGATGTCAAAAGATTAGGAAGAAATCCAAGACAAAAATAATAAATAAATAAATAGACCAAGTACGTATTAGGATCTTGCATATTATAAACTCCTTAAATCACTGTAATACTTAGACATACTGATGGGATGGAAGGACTCAGGAGAGGCTGTACTTGAATTTGAACTTATGTGGTGATACACTAAGAGACAAAAGGAATGTCAGCAACTCACCAGAACAGGTTTCACTCACCTAAGAGTTCAAATGAACTCAGTGTTGAAATAGACACATTACTAAATGTTGCATGCATACACTCACTTAAAGCTCAATACCTGAAGGCTAAAGGGTAGCAGTCATCATACTGATCTTAAACAAAACCACCACAAAAAAATCTTCCATAACAAGCAAATCAGTAACAAGTATATAAGTATATGAATGCATAAATTACTGAATGTCTCTGTAAAAATGTTTGTGAAAATTAAATTCAGAGACTTCTGTCCCAGGATTATATTGATACTCTTTGACAAAGTAAAAAATCACAGAGAGAACAGTGATTAATATAGCCTATATGGATTTCCAGAAAACTTTTCACAGTAGCCTTTTCTGCAGACACTTAAGGAAAACAGACATTGCATTAGTGTAGGGGATGCTTAAATGGCCAGATTTAATGAATTAAGAGTTAAGAATTCAGAAATGAAAAGCAGGATTGAAATATTAATCCCTGTGGTGCAGAGAGATCAGTAGCTGAGTTCTGTGTTATTCAGCACCTTTGACAGCCTGGTAAGGACATTGGAGAAGTGACTGTGCTTCTGATGATGCTAAGTAATTCAAGATACCAAGGATGAAGGCAGATTTTGAAGGATCTTACAAACCGAGTAACTGGATATACAAACGACAGATGAAATTTAGCACAGGTAGGTGTACATTGATAGAAGGAAAAACAATCCTAGATCCACATACAAATTGAGAGGCTTTCAGTTGGCTAATGACACTCAGAAGCTAAACTCTGCAATTGTTACAAATCATTCTATGAAGACTATCCAGCTAAGCTAATAAAAAAAAAATAATTAAAAAATCAATTAAATATGCAGTGTTCTTGTTATGCAAAGGCTCTCTGTTAGGTAATGAGGTAGTTCCTCACCCAGCAGTTAAAATTGTAATGCTCCTTACCAGAGAATTTTGTGAAGGCAAATGATTTCCCTGAGCTGATAGGAAGACCAGACAATTTCTTAGTAGAGACATTCACGGAAGGCCACCAAGACAAACTGCAAGAGATTCCATAATCATCTTCCACTGAGAATAGTTGGAGTGGTTTAGGGACTATTTCCCTACATGTTTGTCCTCCTCTTATTCTTCCTCAGGTGTCCACTTCTTAGATACTTACTTATATCTGTGAGATCTTTTGTCTGAATCAACACACTGGTCTTATGTTAACTTAATTTATAACCCATTTAAACCAAAATCAGAGTAGACACACTGCACAACAAAATTACTTGGTACTCTATATGGAACCTTTTGGAAAACAATCCCTTGTGTTTTCTCCACTAGTGATTCCCTATGCTCATAAGAACCACTTGTGGTTTTGGCGGTAGTATGCAAAGGAAATAATTTTGGAAACCCCTGAAAAATTAACTTTTGTTTAGAAAACATACAGCAACAGATCTGAGGACAAGGGAAGGATGTTTAAAAAAAACCCAAACCATGTAGTGATAAAGGACAAGACCTCTTTAGTATGCATCTAACTCAAGACTCAAACAAAAAATAAAAGTATACACAACAGAGACTGCTAATACTTTTCTTGGATATGTATAGCAAAGTCTACAGTCATCGTTATATACACAGAAATGCATTGGAGACCAAAGGTTACTGTCAGAAAGAAATATCAAAGGATGGAGGTATAGATCAGCAGCAAGGCAACAGTAGAGGTACTGCTTTTTAAGAATTATTTGGTACTTAAATTGGGGGGATTGTCTTGATGGTGCTCTTTTTGGTGGCTAGTGGACAATGGAAAACAGAAATAATTATATTCAAAATAGCATCCTTAAAATCAGATTCATAGGC
This sequence comes from Picus viridis, assembly GCA_033816785.1. Classification (NCBI taxonomy): domain Eukaryota; kingdom Metazoa; phylum Chordata; class Aves; order Piciformes; family Picidae; genus Picus; species Picus viridis. The sequence goes on along the minus strand of CM066567.1, from coordinate 20,306,952 downwards.
TGTTCAGATTTTTAGGATTTCAAAGATGGTTTCTTGACATTCATTTGCTGGTTGTTTTTCCTTTTAAACCTGTATAAATATGAACAAAAATAACTAACCCTATCTAGTATGTTGGTTGATTTTTGTAGAATATCTTCCCACTGGCAAAACATGTTCTTTAAAACAAACTGGATTGATCAAAGTCACAAAGCTACACATACTGTATCACTAAATATTTTTACAGAGATCTTTGAACTGTTATCCTGATAGTAAACATGAGTATTCAAATAGTATTCACAAACTTCATGCACACCAAAGGCAACTTTAGACACAGGCCTCATCGATTTGAATCTAAGAGACAACTCAGAACTGCAGAAGTTACATCTCTTCATATGCTGTTTAATTATGTCAAATCACCAGAAACATATTGGATGGTGTACCTGATGAAGCTACTCTGCTTTGTGTCTAATAGAGTGAGCTCTGCATAAATTTTATGTCCTTCGTCACAATCTGGCTGCCTTATATATAGAAAGGACAGCACAATATGTTGTCAGAACAACGATAGCCCACACAAAGAAAGGATTTGCTGTTTTATTTGAAACCCTGTCAAGCCAAAAGAAAAATGAGGAGTATCTAGAAAATGTTCTTATCTTTATCTCAGTGAACTCACCAAGGAATGGAAATAATAGAAACAAGGTTTCCATATCTGTGTGAATACCCTAGGGGAAGATAACAGAGAAGAGGACCTGTAAGTATCTCTTTTATTGCACGCAATGGGCAAAGAAGTCCTGGAAGTATTAACTCATTTTATTATAAACCAACTGAAAATATTCCGGTTAGAATTAAATCATAATATATGGGAACTGCTGTAGTCTTAAAAAAGTATTGTGTTTGATCAAATTCAGTTCCTTTTCCCATCTACAATTAGGAGAAGAGCAGATAAAGCATGTTACAAAGCTGAAGGGAAAAAAAAAAAAAGTGGTTAGTTTGGAAACGCAAAGAATGCTGTGTGTGTGTTGAGTGCTACTGCTGAAAACAACTTAAGAAGAAAACGGTGAAGGAACTCAAAAAACCAAAACAAACAAAAAAAAGGTGTTACAAGAGCATCACTAAATGAAACACATGGGTTAACAGTTTCATCAAAATTAGGAAGAGAAATGGCAGATAAGAAATTTTGTATTAGTAAGCATTCACAAGAGAATATCAGGTTTATCTATGGTAGCATCACTTTATTTACACATCAGTTGACATACACCAACAGACTGATGAAAACATTTTAACTGAGCAAAAAGGACAGCTCCTGGCAAGCCAGATTATATAATGGTCAGCTGAATTGAGCAATTTCTAACGCTGCACAGTAGCTACAAGACAATCAGCAATTTCACTTGTCCTATCACAGGCTGTAGGGGAGATGAGCTCAGCACTACCTCTCCATTTCACCTCCTCAGGAAGCTGCAGAGAGCAATGTGATCAACTTTCAGCCTCTATTCTCCAGCTGCACCAATGCTGTAACAGGTAATCACCTTTTGAGCAGATGGTTATACTGCGTTTGTCCTCTTGGCTTCCAGAGTATACTGCTGACTCATACTGATCCTGTTCCCAGAACCCTTTCTTCAGGGTTGATCTCCAGACACTCCTCTCCAAATCTATACTTGTGCCTGGCTTTACTCCATACTAGAAAACATTTGTGCCACTGGTGGCATTAGAATCCACACTCCCAATGAGTCTGGAGCTCCTTAGACCATCTCCTTAGACTGCTTGGCCATGTTACCCTATAATGGAAACTGTACCTCAGGCTCCAGAAATTGTATCTCCCAATCAACTTTCCACAGGATGTTTAAGAACAAATAATCCTTATCCATGATTAAATATAGTAGGAAAAAAGGACAAACAATGGGTCTTTCTATAAGCACAAGTAGACACTCCTTGCAGAACACCACATATTTCTTGTTCCTTTGTTACCTCTCAGGGAAAGTTCTGCAAATATCTCCTTGCCTATGAACCTGTGATCCCTTCTCAAGAAAAGAAAAGGTAATGGTGTATTTTGGGGAGGAATGTAGGTTGATTTTTCATTCAGCTTTATAATTTCATATTTTTGAAGCGTACTAAGCCGAGGTCAATGAAATATCTGTCCCTTCATGCATACATGTGATGTTACAAATAAGTATTGACCTAGTAGAAGGTCAACAGGAACAGCTACAAGATGTTGTCCCTTGGAGTTAAGGATTCTTGAGAGAATATAGTGGGATTTAATGATCAGAGGACTTTTCTGTTAGTGCTAACCTCTAGTATTCTATACAATCTAGCAGAGACTGTCAATTATGTCCTTCCTGGTTTTGTTAAACTTCTTCAGGGTAGCTCAGCTTTTAAGGGTATGCATTAATTTATATATCTACTTAAGCAAATTAGAAGGTATATTTGAAAATATTTTCCACCCTTGTTTATGCATCTATCCCTGTATAGACAGCAGCTTGAATAGCAGCAGTATTTAAAAGATATGAATTTAAATTATAGAAAGGAAATAGCCAATATTATATAAGGCAAAATAGAACTGCAAATGAGAGAGAAGGATTGATTTTAAATGCACAAGTGATCAGGGCAAATTGCATAGGCTTATTCTGTTTCCAAGGCCACAAATTTGACCGACTGACTGGGATTTTCCACAGAAGCATTTGTTCTGACTTTGTTGACATTCAATAGTCTTCACTTCACTATTTGATTTAGTAGATATTCAGCCTACATGCAGAAAATATGTGTCTGATAAGGAAGTTCATTATGTCTGCCTGAGTTCTTGCATTTTTTGTTCAACTAGTGCTGTTTGTTGCTAGATTAAACAGTTCTTTAATATCCTGTACTTTCTCCCTCCGAAGGTAGTTAGAATCTGTGGTGAAAGAAACCTTCATTTCTCTTTTTGTTGAGATAAAGACATTAGTCTTAAAGGATCTCAGTTAACATTAAATATTTTTTGTGTCACTGAAGGTTTGTGACATTCATTTTGGATTTCCTTCCATTGTAAAATATGGTATTAGAACTGTAGTACTCTACTAGTCTTGCAGTATTCCCCTATGGGTCTGTTTCTATGCCTGTAGGACAAGGTGAAAGCATCTGCTACTTCCTCTACAAGTAGCCAACAATCATTGTAGCTCCTTTTTGTTACAGCTTTTTCCAAGCATATCTTTAGGACCTCTTGACAAATTGTTTGCCCACTACAGCCTCCGCAAGTCAATTGTCTCAATATGATTTTGCAACTTCTCCTAAATAGCCTAAATTGCATGAATCATAACACTCATTTTAAAAAAATATAAAAAAATAATGTTTTAGTACTATTTTTGATGGCATTTTACTTTCTAGAAATACAATTTTTACATAAACACTTGCAGGAAAAGTGATTCTTATTTTTCTCTCACATTCACAGTTCCAAATGTCTTGAAGAGGTTTCTATTTAAATAGTAAAATTTGGAGGACAATAGTTGTTTTACTTGTTTGTGCTTTTAATTATTGGTGCCACAGGAAATATATTTATTGCAACAATGTATGTAGAACTGTACAAAATATAAAGACATGTGTGCTCTTACTTTTATCATCTCAGCATTTTTGCAGCACTGTGTTTATCCTGTATTGCCTGCCTTGACTGTTGGTATATCACTGTGTTCATGTTCTCAGAGCAGCAAGAAAGAAGCAGCTCAGAAATGGCATAAGAATTCCAATTGGGGTTTCTTCCAATACTATTCAACATAAGTAGCTGAAACAGAATATTGTATTTTTATATACTCTGTAGCATTCCTTCTGAGAAACAACTTTCTATTCACTTATTATTGTGTAGGTTATAAATTGTAGTTTGCATTTCTTCTATCAAAATGTACAGCTAGCAATATTTAACTGTAAAGAAATATATCCTTCGGCAATGAGTATAGCCAGAAATTACTAGATGAGTTTAATCAAGATCCCATATTGATGTAGGGTATAAATTTTTGAGTGTGGGTCAATGGTCCCCATTTATTAACTTTTTATCTCTGCATTGAAATGCCTGACCTTGCTTCAGCAGTTTTATGGCTAGCAAGATCTCTGGAAGTTCAATTTTTCCCTCTAGAAAAATAAAGCATCTATGTTGATGGGAATAAATACAACTCAGACATAATTTTTCTGGTTTTCTTCAGAGGTAAGGGAAAGATGAATACTTCTATAGCATAACAATTCAGATAATAAAAAGACCAATTGTCATAAAAATGGAGAGAGGAAATACTTTGAAATTGGTACTCTTACACAAGTGAAAGAGTGAACATAATTTTTTGTATATGTGGACTCCTAAAGTAATAGGTAAAGGCACCTTACTATTTCATCTGTATTTCTTAGAACAGGTGGTCAGGTAACCAACAAAATTTTTCACAGCCAGTAGTACTGCAATTGAAACGTAGAAATGTAAGTTCAGGAAAATATCTCAGGAAAACTAAGCCTCACATCATTAAGATCTTGAAATGTTCTATATTTGGGGCAGCTACCTGTCAATATCAAGTGCCAGGGGCTTTCATCTATTTTAAATTGGAAATATCACTGAATTAAATACCACATAACTATGAGAGCAGGTGTAAGAAGGGACAGAAATCCATTAACAGGGAGGTGCTGAGTATGTCAAGGCTTGGAATGGTGCTAGGACTCTGCTGGACAGAATCTTGGTCCTAGAGGAATGTAGCTTCTGCTCTAGGGAGATACCTAAGTTCTGCTGAAAATACTCCCAGATACTCTTCACCGGTTCAGATAAGCTGTGTGTCAGAGCTTTACTCTCCCTTATACAATATGCCCAGTGTATCATGCTATGAGTTGCTCTCCCAGAAGTGGCTGCCTGCCTTCTGAAGCATTTTACGTCTTCCCACAAGTTTTTAAAACCACACACCTACCTCAAAAGTAATAAAACAACACGGGAAAATCTAAAACAATACAAAATATAAGAATACCCAAAAAAGCAACTAGTCCCAGCAACACATCCAAAGCAAAATAAATTTGATATTTTGCCTGAAAATTCACTACTTTTATAGTGAGTTAATTTAGCATCACCACTTGACAGATGGACTCCCCAGCAGGGACTTAGTTGTTTGGTTTTTTTTTTCCTTCCTCCTATTTGTCAGACCGACACAGTTTAAAACGACGTTTGAGACAGTGAGAGGTGTGTATTTCTTCAGCATGAAGACCAGTTTCCAGGCAAGCTAGTATAAAGGCAACTTTATACTAAAGTTGACAGATTAGTCAGTGGGATTTGTTTTGAGGTGATCTGTGTTAAAAAAAAAGAGGAGACTGTTTTCGTCTCTACATGGTCAAACTATGAAAGTATGCAGAATTGTTCATTATTAGCATTACATTGTTGCTTTGGCTTTGCTCCCTCCTATGATAGCTTTCTGTAAAGAGAAATGAAAGAGCTGTTTAAGAATCCTCAAAACCCCAGTTTGGTACACAAATGAGATTTATTAGGCTGCCATAGAGAGTCATAATCTATGCAATCCTGTTGATGGTAGAGTGTTAGCCAGAATAAATCACTTTACATGGTACTCAAAACTCAGAATTTTAGAGTGAGAAGCTATATGAGGCAGAAGCAGTAGACCAGGACAAGAACATAGAAATGTCATTGCATAGGGAGAGGGAAGAAATAACATGATTCACAAGAAGAACTGGAAGTGCTTGAAAAGTACACTTCCAAAAGTTACCATCTGGGTATTAGCATTCCATTGACCTGGTAAGATTAATTCCTCCACTGAAGGAAAAACTAGACAGATTATGACTCTTTAGCATGAAAACCAGATGTAATAGAAGTCTGCATAACCACGAATACCACCCAATAGGTGGAGAGAGTATGAAGTTCCTACTTGAGAAAGAGAACAAATAAAACTATGTGGCAGTTTCAAAGTAAACAAGTGAGATGCTTCATCACTTGGGGATGATTAAGTAATGGAATTCTTTCTGACATGATGCCTGATAACCAAAAGGTTACATGGATTTGGAAAGGAATTAGATAAATTATTGTAAGAGAGATGCTTCAGGATTATTAAATCCAAAGACATTATTCAGTTCCAACCTGAGAAAATATCTATACATGCTTGTGTTACATTCATAGAATCATAGAATGCTTTGGTTTGAAGGGACAATTAAAGGTAATCTAGTCCTAAAACCCTGCAATGATGAGGGATATCTTCAACTAGATGAGGTTTCTCAGAACCTTGTCCAACTCAGCCTTGAATTTTTCTAGGGATGGGGCTTTTATCACCTTGCTGGGCAACCTGCACCAGTGTTACCATTCTAATTGTAAAAAAATTCTTCCTCATATATAGTTTGAATCTACCCTTCTTTAGTTTGGAACCGTTACCCCTAGTCATACTGAAACAAGCCCCACTAAAAAGTTTGTTCCTTCCTTTTTCTTGTAAACCTCCTTTAAGTATTGAAAGGCCTTCTCTTCTCCAGGACGAACAATCCCAACTGTCTCAGCCTTTCCTCACAGGAGAGGCATTCAACCCATCTGATAATTTTTGTGACCTTTTTCTGGATCCACTCCGATGGGTTCATATCTTGCTAGACACTCTTTATTGGCTGCTGTCAGAGGGAGTGCTAATTGTTACTTCTGTGAGGCTTAATTATTCTGTCTTGGTTTGCTGTATATATTGTATGTGTTAACAAGGATGGAAGATCTGTACTAGACTTTCGGCATTCAGAGACCCCTAAAGGCATCTAACCTGAACTGAACATAAGACAGATCAACACTAAATAATATCTGTGTCTAGCCCACAACTCAAGTAAAATGAAGAATACAAGAACATCCAATACAAATAAAATATTTCAAGTGCTGGATGATTCTTTAAAAAATGATGGCACACCAATTCAGCAGATTTTCTTCATGGCATCCAGCTTTGACTTTGCAGCTTGTTCTCTGGTGAGCATGGTTAAATTTACTAGGCTTGAAATATTGTCATGAGAGCAAGGTTTAAACAGGACTAACTATCCATTTTCTCCACAAAAATTCCTTATCCCACAGATGCCATCTGCATACATACACACATGGGCAGATATCATGTGGTTTATTTTGATGCCAATGTTCTTAATTTGACCCGCTGAATTGTATTGCCAGACAAGATGCTCAAAGTAAGAAGATATCTTCTGAGCAAGACCATACTGAGAGTGTCAATGAGATTATTTTGTAAGCAAATAGCAATAGGTAGAATTAATTATAAGTTATACTTTAATTCAGAAGTAAGGTCAGCTGCAGTTGCTTTTGAATTTCAAATACATTACAAGTAAAATGAATTAAAACTTGAGAAAAAGAAAGAAGTTATATTGATAAGAAATTTATAGGTATTTAGAGGATTAAAATGTATTGTAAGGCTTTCAACAGCAGAGTTCAAATTGTGCCATATTTCATTTTCTGTGTAATTTTGTTCTGATTCTTGATTGATGAGTGAGTATTTTCCAAACACGTTATTTGATCATATTTCCTTTCTGGTTTTCGCCCTGTCAAAAAAACAGATCTCAATTTTCTCTGCCTGTTCGTTTTTCATCTTTGTTCTCAGTATCTTCAAAAGCCTCTTCTGCAGCCCTTTTCTGCTCTTGAGCCAGCAGTTTTTCCAGGCAATTAGTAATCTTTTTTTTTTTTCCACAGCTTCTGTTTGAAACTATGTAAACTTTCAGAATGTTTCAGATCTTCTGGCAAAGAGCTGTAATAAAGTTTATAGTAGAATGTAGTGGGTTGAGATAGCCCCCTCCCCACCACGGGCAAAATGACGACTCCAACAAACGGATTGCAAAAGTGATGGAAAAGTTTAAATAGAAGAAGTGAAGGTGCACAAAAGAAACCAGAAACAGTGAGAGAAGTAACCCCAACACACACCCGGATGAACCCCATCCCCACCTGAGGGTGGGCCCAAGACCCCCAGGGCTCGGTCTTCCCCCCCCACTGCTAGGCTAGTCTCAGCTGGCCAGGCCTGAGACCGCCCATCCCCCGGCCTTGGGCCTAGCCAGGCCCAAGGCTGGGAGACGTCTCCCCCAGTTACCGTGCGCCGGCGAGGGAAGAAAGAGAAAGAGGCGGACCCCACGCAAGGTCTTATAGCGGTGCAGGGGATTGTGGTAGGAGATACACGGTTTTCCTGTGTCCACCCACTGGGCTGGACTCCTGGACACAGGAAGTGTGCCATGCAGCAGAGGGCACCCAGCCCAAACCACCACATAGAATATTTCCCTAATTTATCTCCTAACCTATTTTTGTATATCAGTTCTTCTTCTTGCTCAGCTTCAGGGAAGAAACTAAGGGGAAATGGTTACAGGATGAACCTTTCTCTGCTATCCAGAGGATGAGGGCGAACAGGGCAAGGGGTTTTCCTGACCACTGAGGGGGAACTCTGAGAGACAGTAAAGCATCCAGCTACCACTGTGTCAGTGCCCATTCCATATCTCAGAGCATCAGTGGCTACTCATTACTTTGGCTGTAACCTTTACTGCATTGCCAAGGTAAAAAATAACAGAGAGGAGTCCTCCATGTCCCCCTAGGTACCCACTGAGTACAGTCTCCCATATGACAGTGACAACTAATGCCAAATAGATAAAATGTTTAGAACAGATCAAGATAAAGGGCTATCTCTTTCAAGAGATCCTGTCTTCCATTTATAATCCTACTGGAAGATCATGTCTGCATTTCAGCTCTTAGTAAACCTGTTTATGTGTTTGCTGTCCATCACATTCTGCAGCCAGACATCTGGGATCTTAACTGTGCAGAAATTGCACAGAAATTTTCTTGAGTTGCACAATCTGATTACCTTGAGTACTTTTCCAATAAATTTGAACAGAAATCTGATTTTTCTCTCAATCAGGATCACAATATATATGGAAATTTTTACATCTATTCACATTGCTGTTGTATTTGAAAGGGGGTTTTAGAAACAAGGAAGAGTTGCCATGGTGCAGTTCAGAGGTATCGTGCCTGGAGCAGAGCACTGCAGCATATATTTTGCTTGCCCTTCATTATTCTCCAAAATCTATAATGAATGAAGATACCAGTCTTTAAAATATCAGTGGGAAGTAATTCAGCATTATTTAATGTGTTAAAAGAGCAAATGTATCTATTTTTATACAAATAATGAGGACTGATCACTATTTTGAACATACAGTCCAAAATATTAATATGAAAAAAAAAATCAACTAATATCTAAGAATGGAATAAAAGTAGTAGATATCAGACTCTTTAAAAACATAGAGTAAAAATATAAGTATGTGATATTAGTCAATTAATTGATTTCTTACACATGTTCAACTTCTGGAATTATAAAAATGGAAAGAGCATAAATGCTACTAAAGTGACAGTGTGACTCTGCCTGTTACCACAGTCTCAGAAGGAAACCAATCTCATTGCAATTGTGCAGCAGGTGAAAGAAGAAAAGATGAACAGTTATTAACACACATGTCATTCCATGGAATTCAATCAACTGTTTCACCATTTTTTCTGAAAAATAGAACTACAAAAATACCAGGTGTGCAATAATTACTACTGTCTGGCAGACTTAAATCAGGATAGAAGTGCCACTAAATAATTGAGAGTAAGTATATTTTAAAAATCCCAGTCCTGCAAAAACTACCAAACCCTCAATATGAGCAGTCAGTGTACACTTGCAGACTGGAAAGCAAACTGTATCCTGGGCTGCATCGAGATAAGGGTGGCCAGTAGGTTGAGGGAGGAGTTTCTCCCCTCTACACCACCCTTGTGAGAGCCCACATGGAGTATTGTGACTAGTTTTGGAGCCCCTGTTACAAGAAAGATAGAGACATGCTGGAACATACCCAGAGAAGGGCCACAAGGACCATCAGAGGGCTGGGGCACCTCTACTGTGATAACAGACTGGGAAAGTTGTGGTTGTTCAGTCTGGAGAAGAGAAGATTCCAAGGAGACCTTATTGAGGCATTCCAGTGTCTGAAGGGGGCCTACAAGAAAGCTGGTGAGGGCTTTTTAGGATATCAGGTAATGATAGAACTAGGGGGAATAGATCCAAGCTAGAGGAGGGTAGGTTTAGATTAGTCATTAGGAAGAAGTTCTTCACCGTAAGGGTGGTGAGACACTGGAACAGGTTGCCCAGAGGGGTGGTAGAAGCATCCCTGGATGTTTCTAAGAGCAGGCTGGATGTGGCTCTGCTCTGGGAACCTGATCTACTGGAAAGTGTCCCCGTCCATGGCAGGGGGTTGCAATTAGATGATCCTTGGGGTGCCTTCCAACCCTGACAATCTTGTGATTCTGTGATTTACTAAGCTTGGTTTTTTGCTCTGTTTTGCTTTAATGTTTTATAGAAATGCAGATTGAGGAAGGTTTGATTGTGCCCTCTTACATAAAGTATGGACTTTGAACGAGATTTATGTGAAGTCCATCTGTACACAAAAGAAGACTATCTTACAACTTAAACCAGAAAAATATATTTTAACATATAATTTAAAATATTTCTCTCAGATGAAAAAAAAAAAGATCATAGGCATTCCCATGGCAGAAAAGACAGTGAAAAAATGCAAACATCAGCAATGAAGTAGTGAATGAAGGTTTGTCACCATCAAAAATTAGAACTATGATTAAAATGGGAAAATATTTCAAGGAAGTGTTCTTCATATAAGTAAGATCAGCATTGTTAAGATTTAATAGCTGGACATTGAACAAGGTGATAAGGAGAAAGACTGACATCTTTTGTTAAAGTCTAACTAGTGTGTCTATCTGTTTGGTTTTGACCACATCCTTCCCAACATGGCCAAACATCTGGCTGCACAGCCTTGACAATCTCTCAAATACAGTGTTGATAGTCTAACAAGCAAGGTCATTCATCTACAGGGCCTTGATGATTTACCAAATGAGGCTGGATATATGCTTACATGGCCTTGATACTGTACTAAACAAGGAAACTTTAATACATTCTCACAACATTTTATCCCCACTAATGATTGCATATTGCACTAATGAGAGGATACTAATAATATCCAGCATTTGGCTGGGACGTCCATCTAGAGGTCAACTTTGGTACAGGTCCTATTGCACAGGCCACAGCACTTCATTCTTACAAATGGAACCACTTCATAATATTGTTTTCTACCATTTATTCCTACCTACCAGTCATTGCTCAAAGTCAGAAAATCATTTCCTGAAAAAAAAAAAAAAAAAAAGAAGAAAATCAGCAGCTAACAAACCTCCAAACTACAGATACCTCCTGTTTCCTAATTATTTTAAACTGTTTAATGTCTTTGTGCAAACTTTTTAGAAATCCATTAACATATAGCTAAATCTTTCAATTAAAAAAAAATAGTGTATCTATGCAAATTTCTTGGGCATATGAATACCATGGATTCAGTCTTATGTCTCACATGAGAAAGCTTAATACTTCTTTCAGATGTGTTATAATAAACTGTTTTTCTTTTTCCCTTTCCATCTGGAAGGCACATAATAATTTTTTTCCAGAGGTTAAAAAGCCCTTGAAACTGAAGCACCAGGAGAACACAGAGCATTGAGGCAGTGGGATGTAGAACACTACAGTATGTCAATTCATGTGCTATGTTTAAATAGGATATTAATATATCACTTTGGCATGTATGCATAAATACTTTTTTTTTTTTTATTTTACAAAAAGAAACAAAAGCTGACCTTCAACTTTATCTGCTATTCTTGAATTGTACAAGAACAAAACAGATGCCCTCCCAACTCCCTTTTCCAGTCCCCACCCACACGTTAAAAAAACGATAGAATTTCATAAAGCTTTTAAATTTAAGACCACCATTTCAGAGTTCAGCTACCTGGGGCTATGCTCTGTCAGATTGGGGAATTAAGCTCATTAAGTTGCTTATAAAACCCCTTTTCTCATCTAGTAGGATAGTGGTGATGAATGATTGTGTCTAAGGAGCTGCAGGTGTCCTTGATGGACAGCCTGCTTCAAATGAGTTGAAGTTCTCTCTTTCCTTCCCCTCATGCCTGCTAGGGACAGTGGTATTACAAAGAAAGGACCTTCTACTACTGTTTTATATCCTTGTACAAACTCTTAGAAAGTGGAGATATTTTTTTCCTTTTATTTTTAAATAAGATTTAGGTTAATAGAGGTTTTTCAGCATCCTCAAGATGAAAATGTATCTGAAAACATAAAAGAAGATATTTTTTAAAAGACCAAGTAAAAGGGAGGGATAAAAGCATCTTTCTGGAATCCAATTTTAAATGGTACCATTGCATGAAGGCAGATTGGACAGTGAAATATTTGCAGATTCCATCTACCATCTGTCCATAATTTATTATCCATTTGAATGCAGATTATTATTGTTTTTCTGCTATCATTAACACTTGTTATTTATCTTGTTACACCACTTCTGCATTTAACATTGAGACCTTCACAGATTTGAGTGTGGTTATCTCCAGTGACCTATAATTTACGTAAGTCCTTTTTGGTGCCCTTAGTTCCCCAGGCATCTAAAAATGAACGTTGCTCTCAGATTAGACTCCTGATTAATTAATTTCTACCTTCCCTGTCCTTGCATTGCAGCCTTGGGTTACGAGTTTAAATAATTCACTGTTGCCTATAGTTTGTCAAGTTAAATTCTGAAAACTTCTGATAGAGCCCAATTTCCATGCTACATTTAATAGTTGGTCACTTAGAAACTAATCCCTTTCTATCTTTAATTTTTTTTTTCTTCTGCTGTGTAGTGACAAAAATGGATTTCCCCCCTAATCTGCTGGAATCTGGCTCCCTTTCCTGCAGAACTCAGTGTAAATGGTGTGACTCCATCTGCTACTTTTTTCTCTCCTGCGTAGTTATAGCTCTGAAGATTACAACACAAGTTGGAATGTCACAACTGCAGGTGGCAGAACTACATACAACTCTAAATAGAGACTGGTAGCAACAGCAAAGTTTGAATACAAATCTAAACATTCGCAGCACTTGTGAGGATATGAAATTCCTCATCCAGTTCCTAGAGTTTCTACATATGACCCAAAAGTCAATTACCTTCTATTACCTTCTGTTAGCACCATAATGTCTGTTTCCGTGTTACCAAACTCATGCAGCTAGTTATGAATTCAAAGTAAACTGCAACCTTCCTTCTACCAGTACAAGTTCACATACAGTGCAGGAGGGCCCTGCAGAGCATTTATGATAACATTTAGGCATGGGTGGCCAAGGAGCCAACCAGGAGAGGCGTACTGCTGGACCTTGTATTAACAAAGAAGGACAGGTTGGGGATGTGAAGGCTGAGAGCAGCCTTGGCTGCAGTGACCATGAGACAGTGTTGTTCAGGATCTTTCATGGAAGAAAAAGGACAATAAGCACGATTCAAACCCTGGAATTCAGGAGAGTTAACTGGCTTCTTCAGAGACTTGCTCGGAGGAATCCCATGGGTTAGGGCTCCAGAAGGGAAAGGAGCACAAGAAAGCTAGTTAACATTGACATACCATTTCCTCCTAGATCAATATTGATGTATCCATGTGACTAAGAAATCAAGCAAAGGAGGCAGGAGACCTGCATAGATGAGCAGGTTGCCCACAGAGTTTGCGGAGTCTCCTTTTCCAGAAATATTCAAAACGCCTGATGTGACCCTGAGCAACCTACTCTAGGAAAACCTACTTTAATAGGTGGTGTTTGGACTAGATGATCTTCAGAGGTCCCTTCCAGCCTCTACCATTTTCTGAAACATGACCCATCCATCCTCTAGAAGGTAGCTTCTTTTGCTTGGCATCAGCTTTCTAATCCTTGCCACAGGGCAGACAATCAAGCTACCAATTCCTCTAGAACAATGGATTATTCAAGAAAATTAATAAACTTTGAAATATCTCACATATTTTTTTTTAATGATCTCAGAACACCATTACAGGTTTTATTTAATACTGTGCTGCATCCTCTTAGATTTCCAGAGTCTGTTTTCCCCTTTACACTCAGCTCTGACACTCTGTGTGTCACTTCCCAGCCAATACCTTAGTCCTCTAAGAGTCAAACCTATATTTCTTCAACTAGAGATAAGATTGTTGGGGGGACCATATCAAAGACCTTACAGAAATTCAGGTGGATGACACAGTATCACAGTGTCACAGTATTACTAAGGTTGGAAGAGACCTCGAAGATCATCGAGTCCAACCCGTAACCACAAACCTCATGACTAGACCATGGCACCAAGTGCCACATCCAGTCCCCTCTTGAACACCTCCAGGGACGGCAACTCAACCACCTCCCCAGGCAGCCCATTCCAATGGCGAATGACTCTCTCAGTGAAGAACTTTCTCCTCACCTCGAGCCTAAACTTCCCCTGGCGCAGCTTGAAACTGTGTCCCCTTGTTCTGGTGCTGGTTGCTAGGGAGAAGAGGCCAACCCCTTCCTGGCTACAGCCACCCTTCAGGTAGTTGTAGAGGGCAATGAGGTCGCCCCTGAGTCTCCTCCTCTCCAGGCTCCACCTTTAACTCTTCTCTTGTCTACTAATGCAGTCACCACATTGTGGAAGACCATTAGGCTAGTCAAGCCATACTGGCTGTTTCTGATTACTTCTCTCTCTTTCATAGGTTTCAATATGTTTTCTGGGAAGATCTCTTTCGTGATCTTCCAGACATTGAGGTGAAGCCAGTAGTTCTCAGGACCCTCCTTTTTATCCTTTTTAAAAGTGAGTGTGATATTTCCCATTATCCTGGCACTGAAGACTTTGCCTGACTGCCTTGCCTTTTAACACAAGTGGCTCGGTAACTACTTGGGTCAATTCCTTCAGAACACTAGGATCCATGTGCTTATGTATATTCAGATTCTTCAGGTGGTCTCTAACTAGATGTTCTTCTACAAGTGGAGGCAATTTATTACCCTAGTCCCTGCCTTTATGGTTTAGGGACTTGAGAGATGTGGGAAGAATAATTGCCTAAGGTGGAACTTATTAATCTTCACATTCCTTACCAAATTCAGATCCAAATGCGTGTCTGCTTCCCTGATCCCTACATATCCAGGCACAGTCCCTACATTCTTCCCACAGAACTTGTTCCTGGTTCTATTGCTTGTGCATTTGCCTTACACTTTAGTGAGATTGGAAGGTTCTCAGTAAGCCATGCCGGCCTCCTTCCTTTCTTGCTTGTTCATCCAAAATTCAGTGTCCTGACTCAGCTCTTCATCTGGTTTATGTACCTCACGATTGTCATGGACTTCTGGAAAGTGGTTACAGACATAGTGACAGCATGAATATATGTACATTAGTTATGTTAGTGTTTCTGACTTGTTCAGATATCCTCTGAGGGTTTTCATCACTTCTGGGATTAAGTCACTAGTAATATTAACAGTGGACAGTGTTCTCAGGAACTGATACAAAAAGATGAGGAATGAAGCTACAGACTGATTCCAGCTGGAAAGTCACCTATGATATGGTACAAAAGCCAGTGAAAATGACCCAGTGAGATACTCTGTCATGTGGAAATCTTTGATTTTATCTCCTGTTTTAAATTTTGCTACATTTAAATTTTCCTAAATCTAGCCTAGTCTTTATAGTCTGTATTTCTATTAAAAAGTTGGGGGCGTTAATTATATCTATCCTTGCGGATGTTCAAGAACGCCTACCACTGGATGTATTCAAAGCTCAATTAGAGATGTTTGAATAGCCTGATCTATGTAGACCTGCTTTGAGTAGTGAGTTACACAAGATGACCTATGATAGTCCCTTTGAACCTAAATTAGTGCATGATTCTATAAACTCAAAATTATTCTGGCATGCAGACTTTACATCAGACTTAACTGTAGGATGGGTACTATAGCTCCACATCATGTAAAAATCACCTGCTTTGAAACACGCAGATATGTAATTCTATCTCTACTGCCATGCAGCATTTGTGACACTAAATCACACTGATCTGCAAGACTACAAGTTAAATCTTCTAATTTAAGATGTCAGTAACCGTGGAAATACAAATACTGTTTGGTTTGATGATATAAATTTAAACTGGGTCATTTTAGTTGTGCATTATGTCTCTATTTAATATAACTCCTTTTCTGTCATGCTATTTTTGGGCTACATTGTACAACCTTCATTCAGGTTGATTAAACATTAATTCAGAGGCATAGTGCCATTTTACTCATCCATGAAGCTTCCTTGATTTGAAAGGACTTACTCAACTAGTAAAGGATTTGACAGCAAAAAGGTTGCATGCTCTAGTCCTTAGGCAAAGTTGTTGCAGTCGAGATTTTTCTATGGTGAATAAAAGCACATTATTTTTATGACAGTTTAACTGATGGTATTTATTAGTGTGGTTCAACTTTATGCTACCTTGTGCAGTTGGGGAATACTTTGTATTAATAACAATTATAGTAACACAGAATAGTGTAGTGCACTTGGGGACCCATATTCTGCATTCTGTGGAAAACAAATTGTGGTCAGGATGGAGTCTCCCCTCAGAAAGCACTTGAGCAAATGGTGAAAAATGCTGCATTCTGGAAGTAAATTCAAAGCAGGTGGACGGAGCAGCAGGAGGCCATATTGAGGAGAAATGGGCAGCTTCAGTCTCTCTCATTGTATATTCATCAACTCCTCCTGTTAATGTAATGACAAACAGCCAGACATTAATAACTGAATGGAAAGAATTATTTCCCATTGAAGCTAAGATGCTATTCTAAGGTTGCATATGAAATCTCCAGTTGTTACTGATAATGATCTGTCATATACCTACAAGACATTTGTTTTGAAGTAGAATGAGTGTGACTTCAATATGAAGGTAAATACTAAGGTGCAGAAACCTCTACTGCAGTCTAGTTAAGGATTGTGTTTCTTTTTACTCTTGGCCACTTCTCTCCTTTCTGTTTGCCAGTGGCAACCTGTGCTGAAAGTTAGTAGGAGTGATGATTCTTGTTACTACAACCAGTGAGCTGATTGTCTTTAAGCCTCCCCTAATCTGTACATTCACTGCAGAAGCTGTATTGTGCCTGACACAAACTGTTAGAGGAGCTGAAGCACAGGCTTCCTGAGTGCTGCTATCTCAAACTAGATTTAACCATTCAATATTTACATTTGGGGTTATGCTTTAGCATTAGTCAATTAAACCAGCAGACGTGGATTAGTACTCTGTGTAAGTGTCGATTTATCCACAAAGTACAGTCATCTTGTTTGTCAGCTGGTAGATGGTTTATTCCATTACTCACCTGAGACATCTGCTTTGCCAGTTAATTAGCCAGTCATTTTGTGTTAGTTTTTAAACAACAGACTGTATTTTCAGCTTTAGTTAATCCAGTTTGTTTGCTCAGAGATTTTTCTAGTAAAAGATTCTAGAATTCTCTTGGAGATTTATTGTACAGCTAATTAGGAACCTAGTATTATGATTCACTTTACCAGTGCTGAGACATCAACAGCTCTGCAGCAAAACAAACCTTCTAGGGGAAAGTGAGGTGAAATTCCACTCTCTCAACTGAAAAAATTACTTACTTACTTACTAGTAACTTAGTCTGGAAACAAAATAAAATGAGTTTAATTCTCTCAGAGCCTAGAATCAAGTGTTTAATGTGTTTAATCTTGCATTAATGTATGTTACTAATCCCACTAAATTTAAAAAAAAAAAAAGTAAATCTTAAAATATCCTCAAACAAAACCACAATAATAACACAAAAAGAAAAAGGACAACAATAAATGCACCTCTGCAAACTGGTCTTATAGCCAAGGCTGAGTGATTTTGGAGTATAGTAAAGCAGTAAACCAAACTCCTATTATTAGTATATTATTATATATTAGTATAATAATTATCCAGATAAAAGTAGTTATGAGTACTAGGGGAAAGATTCTTTTTGATATAAAATTCTCAAATATCTTCTCTCTGGTTAGGGCGAGTGCCATGAACCTTTCACAGAAACTGTATATAAACTGGGTAGAAATTTTATCTGCACCGCATGACTAAGATCATGTCTTAAATATCTCCTGCTCTTGAAGAACAGTATCTAAAATTACACATTGATTTGTTTTTACCAGTCAGGAAATTACTTATTGTATTGTCACGTGCTGTCATCAATCAGTATTTAAATTAAGGGTGGAATTCATTGTTTGGTTGTTTTTTTCCCCCTGGAGCCTACTTCTATTGCTTAGTACTATTTTAAATATCACATTAATACTGCACCTTTTCCCAAGGAATTTGTGAAAGTGGTGTACATACCATGCATACAGAATATTTAATCAAATGAATGTAGCTACATTTGGAATGTGGGGAAAGGTTTAGGAGTCATACCACATTCTTAATGAAATTTCTCCTAATGTCTAGCCTAAACCTACCCTGGTGCAGCTTGAGGCCTTTCCCTCTTATTCTATCACTAATTACCTGTAAGAAGAGGGCAGCACCAATCTCTCTATATCTTCCTTTCAGGTGGTCATAGAGAGCAATAAAGGCTGCCCTCAGCCTCCTCTTCCTCAAGCTAAACAGTCTCAATTCCCTCCGACACTTTTCATAAGACTTATTCTCTAGGCCCTTCACCAGCTTAGCTGCTCTTCTTTGCATCCACTCCAGCATCTCAATGTCTTTTTATATTGCGGTGCCTAATACTGAACATAGTACTGGAGGTTTGGCCTCACCAATGCCTAGTACAGGGGAAAATCACTTCCCTGCTTCCTTCTGGTCACACTATTTCTGAGGCCTCTTCCAACCCTAACAATTCTATGATTCTGGGTTCTTGGTTCTTGTTGGCTTTTTGTGCTGCTTCTGCAAATAGGCTAAGCTAAGGTAATAATGTATTTTATTATAAGATTAATCAGATTATTAGCTAAGGTAATTTAACAATTAACATTAAAAAAGGGGAGGACTATGACTCTTCTAATGGATAATTTAAATGTTCATTTTAGAAAAAAAATCTCCCTACATTTGCAATTCTTTACCAATCTCCTACTTTCAAGGCCTCAAAAAACTTTTTTTTATACCTCTAGAGTCTGAGTCTTCTGGTGAGTTGTTTAATGGAAAAGAGGAAGTGGGAGGGAAAGTGGACATTGTGCCATGAGTAACAGATTGTATGAGTTTTATCCAGCTCTTATCTACCACTGACAATGTGTTGGTGTTTCTGATTGTCATATCAGTTACAGTGATCTTGATAGAAGAACAGGTATTATTCACTTCTAATTTATCGTCTCTTTATCTTTTGCCTTTCTGTCAATCTATACTTTCTGCTGAAATTGATTGGCCATCATGTGCCTACTTAGAGCATGTGATCAAGAAAATATACTTTTATTTGGGGAAAAAGGCAGAAAAAGCTTTTCCCTAAGCCCACCTGTACTTTTTTCTCTGAAACAGTCTCAGATGCTACATACAAACCTGGCAACCTGTCGAAAGCAGCAAGAAGGTGATGCTTCACTGGATATTGAATCAAAATGAGAAAGAAAATTAGTACAAGCTTTCAATGCTAAGGCTTTAAAGAGAGCTTACATGGCTATATTTAAACAAAGCATAGCATATATTTAAGGCATCTCAATGAGGTTTTAAAAAATAATTCAGAGTTCTGATTCTTCTCCTAGCACTAGCATTCTGAATCAAAGCACTGCTAACATACAAATGAGTCCTACTATTGGACCTCTCATACAAGTATGATTCCCACTCACAGACCTTGATAGCAAAGGTAAAGAGCAAGGCTCGGACAGGACAGGGCATGGATAATACAAAGTCACTAAGTAATTTTCACACTGCAGCTGCCCAAAATTCATCTCACACAAAAATAATTTATATTTTCTCCTGGTAAAGCACATAGGCCTTGCAGCTGTAAGGAAGAAATGATCTGCAACTAACTGCATCTATTCTTTCTTTCTCTGACCTGTTATCAGTCTTAACCATAAAATGAGGAGTTAACAATGCAAGAGCAGAGTACATTTGGGCTCACTCATTGGGAAGAATGCATCAGCTGCTCTTCTGCAGTGAAGTGCTTGTTTGGAGCTAAGGTAAGATTGCCATAAAAATATTTTTGTGGAGCAGAAATATGGAAGAGTATATTAACCCAGTTACTTTCAAACAATGCACCTCCTGACTGTGTTAGGGAACTCACCCTAGGTCTACATTTTTGGTGACTCAACTCTTCTCGGGAAAATAATCCAAAAAAATTTTACAAGGGAAGATTGTTTTGAATTATCCAGTAACACGCATAATCCTCACTCAGGAGCAGTACATGAGGATCAAAATGAGACGGCAGAAAGCGAGCAATTCAGGGGAAGGACTGTTAGAAGATGTGAGCATCTTCTAACTACAAGGAGATGATAAATGGAATTTTCTTCCAAACAGCTTGGACAGTACTATAGTTTCCTTTTTCAAAAGGAGATAACTGTACATATTTCAAGGAGAGCTGAATTTAAAAACAAGTACTTGAGAAATCGATTTTATGAATCTGAGGCCTGTCTCTTACCTTTGTGGCCTTTAACACTGCTGTTTAGTTAACTTGATCTCTTCTTTGTGCTATGAAAAATTAGCTAAAGGATGAAAATTTACTTTTCACTGTGCTTTAGTCACCTCTCTCATGCACTGCAGGCAGGGGTAGATCTTACCTGGAAATGGTGAAATTGCCACAGCTAGAACTTTATTACCTTTGGGTCTGAGTTTTAATTCCCTTCCACAGAAGCACTACAGATGCCACTGCCTTCTGGTATCTAACTGCATTTTCAGCAGCATACCAGTTCTTGAAGCCCTGTAGTACTTACTGCCCTCAGCAGTCTAGGTTTTTCTTCTACAGCTGGTTTCCAAACTGATGGGCTTATGTATTAAGACATGAGGTCCTTCCTCCTGGAAAACTGGGTCACTGATATGTGAAATGAGTCCCTATTACACATTTGAAAACGGTATATGATGCAAAAGTTCCACAGTTACTCTACAATATTTGGTTACAGTACACAAGGTGGAAATCTGCATTTTTGTTAGTCCTCACCTGCCTGTATCCAGTTGTACTCCCTTTTCTCTGACTTACCTGAGTGTAGCAGGCTGTGCACGACTGTAAAGCGTTTTCTGGTAGCAACAGCAACACCACTTCAGTTGTAATATTTCGTTCATGGTAAATGTAGGTCCTAAGGAAATCCTTGTCAGCCCAACCACTATTGACATAGAGACTTCAAGACAAAAGGGATCTCTGAAGGCCTTATCTGACTAAATGTTAAAAAATCTCAAATTACATACATGTTAAAATATTTCTGTAACTCAGAATTTGTCAAACTTGTTTCAGACTGTCACCATGCTAGCAGAATAATTCTAAGACTAAAGAAAAATCTCATTCAAAATAAATGGTTGTGTCTTTTTGTGTCTTTTCCCATGTTATAATTCTCACTATCATGGTGAATTTATCTAATGCATCAAGACACCAGTCAGATTTCATTCTACATAACTGTTAGTAGCAAGGTAATTAGAAACACTGGCCTTACAGATTTCAGTCTGGTTTAGCACTGCAAAAGCATCACAAATAATCTCAGAAATGTTACTTTCTTGTATTTCATGATAATTTGATTCTGCAAACTATGCCTTAAGTCTAATAGCATGTTGTGAACAATGAGGAATGCTTGGCAAATCAAAGAACTTGACACCTAGAAGACTTAAAATTCATAAAACAAGATTCACAATGGTGTATATTCATAATGGTTTTGTCTCTTTCTTCTACTTTTGGAATAGATGATCTTTTTATTAATAACAAGTCTTTCCAGTGACAGAAATATCTGTCCTCTAAATTGTCATGTGATTATCAGAATTTCTCCACCTACCAACATAAATACTAGCACATAACTCACTCCAAGCATGTTAGAGGCTTTTGCTGTCAAGTTTATTAAATTATGCAACTTGAGAATCAAAGTAACTCCTCTGACTGTTCCACTTTCTAATCAGAGAAGAAAATCCTACCTTTAGTCTAATAAAAAGCTATTAATAGCTAGTAATATAGTAATTTTTATATGAGATATAATGGTATGGGTTTTTTCAGTATCTGTCTTAAATGCATTATAGACCAAATTGCAGTGAACCCCATAATATTTAGCTCTGAAACAATCTAACAGGAAGAAAACTTTCCTGCTAACTTCAGAAATCAGAAGTTCATTTATGACTTGCAAAATGAAAACCAACATAGTCAGGAATTTATAAAGAATTAGGTGCAACAGCATACTCACAGCAACAAAAAAAGTGCTTTCTTTTAATTCAATGAACCATGCAGTGGTTTTTAACAGCTACATTGAAAGGTTTTGCTCATGAGTTTACTTCTATTATTATACTTAAAGCATTCTCTCTAGTTTGTGGTTGAATACTCAGCTGAAATATGCTTTATCTTTCCTTAATAGTTAACAAAGTATTTCTCTACAATTTTGTTTATTTACATAGTTTGTTTAGTATATTTTTTCTTTTATATCACTAGAAAGCAATGAAGTTTCCTGTTTTCCCATTGGTGACAGACACCTACACAGCCCAAATTCATCTGTGATCTTACCATCATCTCCTTTTGCTCCATCTAGGATTGTCTTGTCTTAAGCACCTAATATAAAACAAGTTGTCCCTTAAAGAATGATTTTATGAAAGTGTGTTGATCCATAACCTCTGATCTTTGACTACTTCAGGTTTAATAAAGGGAAATTGAGAATAACAACTGATAAATGCAGATTTAATCTATGTTTACAGCTCAATGCTTTTGACTCACCTACTCCCAGCTCTGCAAGAAATTAACAGTAATTTTGATTCATGAATTGTGGGGCTGATCAGTGCAATCTCAAATTTCTACTGCAAGTTGGATCAACTGGAATGGGTCTCTAATTAATGGCTGTTACCCTGAAGAAACAGTCTACATGCCAGGAGTTATCAGCTGAATAACTATGCTGTTGCTTTTTCTGTATTAAAGGGGGAAAGAAAAAGTACAGGAACAACATGGGAAAAAATAACATTGTTGTTGAAACTTTAGTGAAATTGCATGGATTTAAGATAACTCTGAAGTGAATAGAAAGTATATCTCCATCAAGCTGAAATAGTATGAGAGTGGTGAGATCAGTATCTCAGAGTTCAAGCTGCGGTGATTTTTCATTTTGCTGGGAAATCTCACTTTGCTGAAACAACATAAGATGCTTAAGTGCTCTGCAACTTCATGGGAAAAGGTGTCTTGTGAAGTATGGGAGATCTTGACTTACACCCTAACGTCATGACTATGAAGTCTGTGCACTAACCACAAGGATATATGTGTACTCTTACTGAGTGGAAAACCCCACAGTTAAATCTACAAATTGAGATTTAAATTTTACTTAAATACTTTAAAATATTGGTTTTATTCCAATCTAGAATTTAACAAATACAAAAATCTCAAACATTATTACAAAGTGGAACTGTTAGCTTCTGCAAAGCTCTCATCTGCCATGCTCTGTTAACATTATTTGCAGAGGATAGGTAGTTTGTCAAATAATAATGACAGAATTGATATGGAGCCACCATCTTCATCTGAAAATTTTTCAAGCTGCTTCTTCCTCTAATACATTACAAAAACTTAGACCCTTAACCACACAGTAGTCACTTTGGGATTAGTTGAATGTGAGGAGGCTTAATCAGTTTGAAAAGGTATCATAGTTGTAATCCATTCAACTGTAGCATTTAATTTGTTGGGTTTAATCATGTAATTGGATCTTATAAAAAGTGTAAACAGGATATAATACAGAAATAGGCTAAATATGTATTTTATTTATCTGTGTATGTGTATAAAATAGGATCAGTATTTTAGATAGATAATTAAGATAAATAGGATTACTGTTCAGGGTAAAAGCACCTTGAAGCAGTAACATGACACCTGTATAGAGAATGCACCTTATGGCAAGGTAAGAGACGGAAGGTCCTGGGGTGGAGAGGAGCTCTGCAAGGAACAAAGTCACATTTCCCAAGTGCTGAAAATAACACACTTCTGGAAGCCCTAGAGAGGACTATGGACCTTGTTGTCACTGGAGTGAAACCCTGGAGACAGTTATTCTGTAAGGACATGTGGGAGCTGTGCTTATTTACAAACCTGTTTTATTTCCATTTGATCTGCCTGTTAATGTTTAATGTATTAGTTTATGTTCACATGAAATCTAATTTAAAGACTCCATCTGAAGTTCTGTCCCATCATAAGTATTTCAGCCATTTGGTTCTATGTTACACAGATGCTCTATACATGCAGATGCCCAGTGTTTCCCTTTTGCAGATAAGATTATGGACTACTGCCAGTGTAGCTAAGGAACAAGAAGGAAGAAACATTGTTATCCTTCCTTCAAATCACTCAGTACATCTATTCACTGGACAGTTACTAAAATCACAATGCAATAATTCACACTACTGTTATATTTCTGAAGTAGTTAGTTTTTTTCCCCCTGTTAAATTGCTTTAATTGCTCTAA
The DNA here is from genome assembly GCA_033816785.1 of Picus viridis. NCBI lineage: Eukaryota > Metazoa > Chordata > Aves > Piciformes > Picidae > Picus > Picus viridis. The sequence goes on along the minus strand of CM066567.1, from coordinate 20,282,668 downwards.
GGTGACTAAATGGAGGTATCTGAAAGTGAAAAAAAATTTAGTTGTTTTGGAATGCAGTCATTTATGGTTGCAAGCTTAGTTTCTAAAAATCTTTTTTAACCTTTTTTTTTTTTTTTTTTTTTTAAGATTCAGCAGCCTTTTTGCTAAAACGCTGCCTCACTTTTAAATGTTTTCATAACAGAAGTGGAGTAGAACAGAGCAACATGCAAAAGTGATACTATGGAAAAGCAGCACTATAGAGATTCTGGGAAAAAAGCTCATATCAGAGTATATTTCAGTATTTGCCTGCAGGTACAGAAGAATTAGAGGGCTTTTGAGTGTCTTGCAATTCCAGGTCCAGTAGCTGAAGAATTCATGTCAATACCAATAAATGGGAGAACTATAGTAGTGTGACTGTATATAATTTGCGTATTGTAGATGAGTGAAAAATGAACAAGGTTCAGGTAGAATAGACTAGACTAGACTAGGCTAGGCTAGGCTAGGCTAGACTAGGCTAGGCTAAGCTAGGCTAGGCTAGGCTAGGCTAGGCTAGGCTAGGCTAGGCTAGGCTAGGCTAGAATAGAATAGAATAGAATAGAATAGAATAGAATAGAATAGAATAGAATAGAATAGAACAGGTTGGAAGAGATCTTTAAGATTATCATGTCCAATCCATCATCCAACATGACCTAACCAACCAAACCATGAAACCATGTAACCAAGCACCCCATCAAGTCTCCTCCTAAACACCTCCAATGATGGTGACTCCACCACCTCCCCAGGCAGCACATTGCAATGGGCAATCACTCTCTCTATGACAAATTTCTTCCTAACATCCAGCCTAAACCTCCCCTGGTGCAGCTTGAGACTGTGTCCTCTTGTTCTGGGGCTGGTTGCCTGGGAGAAAAGACCAGCACCCGCCTGTCTACAACCTCCCTTCAAGCAGTTGTAGAGAGCAAGAAGGTCACCCCAGAGCCTCCTTTTCTCCAGGCTCAGCAATCCCAGCTCCCTCAGTCTCTCCTCATAGGGCTTGTGCTCCAAACCCCTCACGAACTTTGTTGCCCTTCTCTGGACACGTTCCAGCAAGTCAACATCTTTCCTAAACTGAGGGGCCCATAAGTGGACACAGTACTCAAGGTATGGCCTAACCAGTGCTGAGTACAGGGGCACAATGACCTCTCTGCTCCTGGTAAGCAGGCCTTAGGAATTAAAGATGTAAAAATCCTGATTCAAGGACAAAGCTAATCATAATAATACAGATAATGGACTTTGAGTGGGGATGAATGTTGACTGTAGGATTGGGCTATAAAATTTGTCTCAAAAATTGTTATTAATTACCTATTCTCAGTGTCACATTTCAGATTCCAATACTGAATTATTATGACTAGACAGTAAATTTCAATGCAGTGGACTGAGTTATCTATCTCTAAAGAGACAGCTTCACAGTCAGAGGAAAACTCATAATATTTAGACAGACAATGCAGTAGTCTGTCATGCTTGCCCTTGATGCACTCAAGTTTTTAATTCTTATTCCCTGTTTTTGGATATATACATAAAAGCTTTCATTTTTTTCCCAAAATTTTGGTTTTACATGATGTGTAAGAAAATAATCTGAACTCTGCTATCCTAGCTATGAAGGCAACATTATTTTTCTCTTCCATGAGACATCTCATTTCCATTGGTTAATGTCAGCTGAGGAATCAACTGAGCCTTGACATTTTTCATTTGAGGATGGCAAATAAAAGAGCATGGTAATAAATAGCAAGCTTTCAGAGCTATGCAGCAGAAATATCATGTTTTGTATTAAAGACAAAAGCAAAGTCAGATTTTAGCAGTGCTTTGTGGATGTTAGAACAATTGGACAATTCACACACTTACTAAACTTTAAACCTGAACATGATATGTGCACGTGGACACAGTGGTCAGTAAGGATGAAACTGGAATTGTGTAGAAATAAATTCACTGTTTTGCCCTTTTCTGTTTCCTGCCTAAATAACCTGTTCTGGAAAATCTGAGGTCCTATATATTTGTGCTTTTTACAAATTTTGTTTTATTTTTCTTCTTTTTTTTTCCTGTTTAAGAGCCTCTTATCTAGCACCTAAATCTTTAATCTATTTCCCCCACTCAATTGTATTAGTTTAAAGCCAGCAATGAGATGAACCTTAAAATTTGTCTGGTTTACATGGTGTTTAAAAGCAAAAGTACCTGATTCTACTCAAATTCTTGATATCCAAAGAAGTGAAATACTTTTAATTTTTTTTCAAATTATTACTTACCAATTCCCTCTAAACACCTGCTGCTTGCTGTTGTAAAGCTATTAAGCTTAGCATTTCAGGAGGACTTAAGCAAGGAAAGACTTAACACCTTTCAAACACAGTACAAACTGAGCACACAGCTGAACTTAATGTATGAAAGCAACAAACTTGTTTTTATCAATCAAATACTTCTTTCTGTTGGACTTCCCTTACCATTTCAGCATTTCCATTTGCTGCTGGTTCAGGTAGTGATAAACATTAAATTTATATTCTACAAAATATTGCCATATATGCAGTTTCAAATCTTGATATCCAGGGGATAACTGTGAGGTTATTAAGCTGCCAGAAATACTGTTTTGTAGCAGCTAAAACTATCTACAGATACATGGAAGTTTTGATAAACACTTTCTGCTGTAATTGAAATATTTTGGAAATTTTTCAGACTTCATTTAGGTAAAAATATATAAATAAACAAAATATTTCCTTGACGTTTTGTTTTCAAGAACAAAAAGCCCCAGCATGAATTCCCAGACCTTGATCAGCTCAAGGCCAAAGCAGAACTAACGCTCCTACACAGTTACCCAGTTATTCCCTTAAACTACGGTGAAAGCAAGTTCACTTACTTCTTCTATCATTTACTCTATTTCTTATGCTTGTCACTCAAGAAAGGTCTAGGATGTTTCTTCTAAGAGTGTTAATAACTTTATATCAGATAACGTTTATATAAACCTTGGAACATGTCAGAAGCTGAAGAAGCTGTGAGAGGCCTAGATTTGCCTGATCAAAACTTCTGTTATCACTGACAAGATCACTCAGCTAGAAAAAGGAAATTATGCTATTGCTAAATATTACCAATGCATTTATAAAGACAGATTGAAAATGATGGAGTGAGAAAAGTTGAAAAGTTGGTGCATTAACTCATGCAGAGTTAAAACTTCTTTCATCTGATTCAGAGCAGACATCTGAATGCGCTCACCAATGTATCGGATGAATACTTTTATTACTGAGTTGCTGAATAAAAAGAATAAATTTTGTGATACGTCCTGTCTTTCCTCACTTTTATTACACATGCCCAAAAATGCAATTTCAAAATAAGTGTATTTTTCCCTTCCTCTGCTAATTAAGCTTACTTATTCAGTACTCAGACTGAACTAGTGCCACTTACAGCACACATGCTGTTGGCCCTTCTGTTAGAAGAGTTCACATTTTTTGACCCATCCGAGGGAGGCGAAAGCACATTATTGGCAAGGGGCTTGCTGCACAAACAAAGCTGCTCCACTTGCAGTAGAATGCTATATCCAGCTGTTTGTTTATTGCAGCCCTGTGTCGGAGCAATGAAGCTGACAAGAAAGGAATCAGCAGGCAGTGGTAAGAATTGTATTTTTAAAAGACAGTGGCGGTTGTTGATTTGGAAGAGAGAAGAAATTAGTCATTAGTTTTCCCACCTGTTCCTGTGCTAAATATTGGCATTAATTAGGTAGTTCAGAAATGCCAAGCAGCTGAACACAGGAGATTCAATGTAAGTGGTTTAAACTGCTACCTACGGGTTTATGATGTTGTTCTTTCAGTAAGACAGGAGACTTTAAGAGGAACACTCTAAAGCATGCTTAATGTTAGGTATGTCTCTCAGTCCCTTCTCTTTACTGAGAGGATTTCCTTGCTGCCTGATGTTTTTAGGTTGCTTGGTTTGCTCTTCATTTAACTATCAGATTCATGATACTTCAGAACCAGGCTTATTTTTTTAATCTACTTATTCTGTGAAGAGTATTATAAAATAAACTTCTATTTTTTAACAGAGAAGAAATTAAGAAAATATTACCTACCTCTTCCCCTCATAATTCCAAATACTTTTAGTTAGTCTTAGAATGACTTTTTTTCCAGCTGTAACTGGCCTTAAGCTTTTTTTTTTTTTTTTTTCCCTTTTTTCCCCCTAACCAATATTTATGATCTAAATATCTGGAATAACAGCTGTCTCTGATCTGACGCTTATTAACTTACAGCAGGACTCCCTCTGGCTGTTACTCTTTCAGTTTTGCATTTGTTTTCAACAGGAGAAAAACTGAGCATTAGTCAGAACTATAAAGGTCAGTTATTTTCCTCTTCCTGTCCTGAATGAAATAAATTTTTAACTGGTTGAAATGTCATTGTTACAACACAGATGGTAATCCACAACCCAAGCTACCTGGATGAAGTACAAACAAAAGTTCAGTAAGCTATACACTGTTCCAAACTTTCTAGATTTTTCTAATACAAAAAATCCAGGTCTAGAGTTTTTATTTCAACTCATGTAAACTGCCATAATTTTGCATCAGCTATAAGTGATCTCCTCAAGCCATACATGTAGACAGACCCTCAATAGTAGAAACTTCACAGATTGATGGAATCTATTGCCTTTACTCAATCTGCCCAAAGCAGTCATTTGTGGATCTATTGCCGCTCTCAAGAGAACCACAGAGGATTTGTTTTTCTTTTGCCATCTCTCTGTTGCTGTCAGCTTCAAGTGTGCTGCTAAAAAATGCCTCAGACTGAGCCACAAACATAAAGTATCTAGGTATTAGTGAACAAGGAGAGGAGAAAGGGAGCAATCAGCTGTGAAACAAAGTTATTTATCCATTCTGTGTCATAAGTGGCAAACTGGATTCATCCTTCTAAGAGATATAGGAAGTTATTAATCTATTCTGTTTGAGTTTCTTGTTCTTTTTTTCATCCAGAATGGAAAAAGTTTGTTTCTGCCCTCTTTGATTTGCCTTCTGGAATGGCCACATTGCCCTACAAATAGGGTTGTTGAAAATGGCTTTGGGGCATCAGGTGCATTGTTATTTAAGGAAGAACCAGAAGCTTATCATTTTCTGCAAAAATAGCCTGCCCCCTCTGGTTTAATTTCTCCTGGCAGTAAATGATGCTAGGAAATAAGCCATTGGGGTAGTCATTATCAGGATTCACGCTGCTGCTTTCAACTTCTCTTTAGTTTTTTTTCCCCATTACACCACATAGTCTGCCTAACAATTATTTTATATTTTCTGCAGTGTGGGACATGTTCATCAATGCTTCAATTAGAAGTGCAAACCTGTAATTACTGTCTCCACAGCCAGAAAAACGTGAAGTTTCATTTGTGATGATGAATATGCAGCTCTTTTTAAAAGTTTCAGTGTATTATTAGAAAGTGAAGGAGATAAAGAAACAGAGGGGGATTTGTATGACATTTCCACTAGGGAAATGACAGTTATACTGAGACACTTTTGTCCCTTTTTCTGAAAAAATCATCAAAGACTTTATACCTTTTCTTCAATGTATAGGACATAGCTATAGAGACTACATACAATCTACTTAAGATAACTTTACTTTAAAGAACATGCCGTTTATACAGATGAAAAGAATATTAGCAGCATTGAGATGTGAATTTATACGCTTTTGTAAAGAAAATAAGAGTGTAGTTCTGTGTAAGAGCACATTCTATCCATTGGCTAGGATAGGAAGGAGTTTTTGTTTATTGAGTATGCCCAGTCTTGTGGTACACCTTAACATTTCATAATACTGAAGCAAGTGGTGTAAGAAAAGAACTGTTTCAGAAAGCCATTGTCCCCTGCTCCCTCTTTCAGCTTAGAAATTCCCTCCAAGGAGGTCACACCATGTTTTTTGTCATTCAATATTGCATTCATGATTTTACCCAGCAAGGAGCTATTGCAAAACTTTGTCCTTTTCTGTCTGATCTGACTGTATTGAAATTAATCCTGTGGTACAGCAGCATTCTTTTACATCTCTCTCACTGTGCATTGTCCTTGTTCTGATCTTATACAGCTAGGGAATGAAAGCATTTGGATCATACATTGGCCCTGACCCTCACAGGTCTAAACCACTGCAGACATTCAGAACTATCTTGGCCTAACTTCCTTCTTTTCCTAAATCTGTGCTAGATGTAACTCCAGTGACTACCATTTTCTGTATCCTCTGGTATCCAGCAGTAAGTGGCATACCTTGACAATTTATTCTTTGTCACCTTCATTTCTGAAATCCTGCATAAATTATTTCAAGGACGGTGCTGTCTTTTTCTGTTGTTGTTTTTTAAATCTCATTTCTTCTAAAGGAAAATAAATAGTGAATAGGCACATCGAATCTGCAGTCCAAAGCAGACAGTGGAGAAAGAGTGCAGCAGAATGTGCTTGCATGGAAAACAGTGATGATTCTCCAAAGATGGTCACAATTCAAAACAGCCAGGTATAAGTGACTCCTGTGCTATTTTCAGTTGGCCTCTGCTAAATATGATTTGTACATTCCTGATGCTTGAGATGTAATGGAGAGCATGTGGCATTGAGATGATAATAAACAAGAGGCAATGGAAGATTAAGGTTACTGAGTAAAAGACTCATCATCAACTAGATTTGTAACAGAAAGCTACTGTTGATAAATAAATGTCAGGGCTATGTCTCAGTGGGTGGATAGCAGTATTCACAGGGTGGACCTCACTTAATTCTTATTCATAAATTCAGAAATGTTGAAAGTCAAGCAGAGATAGACCTTGCAAAGGAAATTATAACAAGTGGAAATGGTTCTTTAGTAAAAAAAGGTGGGGGGAAAGTGGAGTTGCAATGTGTTAAAAGTGAGTATTGTCTAAAAGATAATATGGGTCTGGCTCAAAAAATAAATGAATGCTTCATCTCAGTTTTCAATAAAGAGGACTCTATAACACTGGTACAAAGGCAGGATAGCTAACAGATATGACTATACAGAAATGCAAATTACAATAGCTAAAGTGAAATAACTCTCAGATGGATGTGTTGGAGTCAGGAAGATGGGGTAATCTTTATCAGAGATACCGAATAATTGACAGATGAAAACTGAGTTCAGTAGCATGGAGTCTTATTAAAATCATCAACAAGTTTTGTACTTAATAGCCAAAGAAAAGCAAAAATAGCAATTGCAATTAGGAAAGGTAAAATGCAGAAAAGTAACTATAAACACATTACACTTGTTAAGAGCAAGAATTTAGAAGAAAGCATAAAGGGAATCACTTGGCTGACTATAGCTATTAAAAGAAATTCTAATTTACCAAGAGTGGACTCCATCCAACCAGTCTGATTTAAATCTTTTTTTCTTAATGAGGATCTCGATATTGGGGGCATAAAAACCTGAAAATATTTTCATGAGTTGTTAACTCATTTTAATAATTTTTGCTTAAGTCATGTCCAATATTAATAATCATCCTTAATTTTTTTGGCATAAATATATTACACTGTTATCTGTACTTTCTAACTAACATTTTTCTCTTTATAAACACTACCATGCTTGACAGTTTAATATTGATGAACTTTAGACTCTCAGCAAAGTTATGAGGATGGGAAATACCATCTTAATTTTGGAGATGAGCTGAACCACCATAGGGTGAATGACAGAGATGACACAAGGGAACTCATGGATGAGACAGTGTTTGAGACAAGGCCCAGTGTACTTAGTTTCTTCTCCCCTAAAATCTGCCTTGTTTCACAACCTTTGTAAAGCATGACAAAGGAAACAGTCACTCCTAGCACCTTTTCTGTTTCCAAATTGACAGTTTCAAATTATACAAATTTGTGAGCACTTGGTATGGGGTATGGCAGCACTACAATCCTTTCCTGCCTGAATTACATATAGATATGTTCACTGGATTCAAGTACTAGTCACACAGCAGCTGGGGCAATACAGCATTGTTTCCAACCTCACCTGAGAAGCTGGATAAAAATTGAATACATTGCTATTCACATGGTTGGAGCACTGCACTGGGGAGTTACAAGCTCTTTAGGAGAGACAGGCAAGGAAGAAGAGGAGGAGGCGTGGCCCTGTATGTTAGGGAATCTCTTGATACCACAGAACTGGAGGTTGGGGATGAAAGGATTGAGTGCCTGTGGGTTAAAATCAGAGGGAGGCCTAACAAAATTGACATCCTGGTTGGAGTCTGTTATAGACCACCCAACCAGGATGAAGAGGCAGATGAAATATTCTATGAGTAACTGGAGGCTGTTTCAAGATCATCAGATCCCATCCTTGTGGGTGACTTATACCTGCCAGACATCTGTTGGGAACTTAACTGAGAGAGCTGGCAGATGAGCCAATCTCCATCATTTTCCACCACTTGCTCACTGGAGAGGTCCCAGATGACTGGAAAGTGGCCAATGTGATGCCCATCCACAAGAAGGGCTGGATGGAGGAACCTGCAAACTACAGGCCTGTCAGCCTGACCTCAGTGCCAGGGAAAATTATGGAGCAGATCATCTTGGGGGCAATCACTGCACACCCGCTGGATGGCCAAGGGATCAGGCCCAGCCAGCATGGATTTAGGAAGGGCAGGTCCTGCCTCACCAACCTGATCTCCTTCTATGATGAGGTGACTGGCTGGAGAGCAGCCCTGAGGAGAGAGACTTGGGGGTGCTGGTGGACGAGAAGCTCAACATGAGCTCTCAATGTGCACTTGCAGCCCGGAAAGCCAATCAGATCCTGGGCTGCATCAGAAGTGTGACCAGCAGGTCAAGGGAGGTGCTTCTCCCCCTCTACTCAGCTCTGGTGAGACTCCACTTGGAGTACTGCCTCCAGTTCTGGAGCCCCTATTACAGGAGGGATGTGGACGTGCTGGAACGTGTCCAGAGAAGGGCCACGAGGATGATCAGAGGGCTGGAGCACCTCTCCTATGAGGACAGACTGAAGGAGTTGGGGCTGTTCAGTCTGGAGAAGAGAAGGCTCCGAGGTGACCTCATTGTGGCCTTCCAGTATCTGAAGGGGGCCTACAGGAAGGCTGGGGAGGGACTTCTCAGGATCTCAGGTAGTGATAGGACTAGGGGGAACGGAATGAAGCTGGAAATGGGGAGATTCAGGCTAGATGTGAGGAAGAAGTTCTTCACCATGAGAGTGGTGAAGCCCTGGAATGGGTTATCCAGGGAGGTGGTTGAGGCCCCGTCCCTGGAGGTGTTTAAGACCAGGCTGGACGAGGCTCTGGCCAGCGTGATCTAGTGTAGGGTGTCCCTGCCCATGGCAGGGGTTGGAACTAGATGATCCTTGTGGTCCCTTCCAACCCTGACTGATTCTATGATTCTACAATTCTATGATTCTATGATTCTATGATTCTATGACCCACCTGGTGGATGTGGGGAAGGCTGTGGGTGTAGTCTATCTGGACTTCAGCAAGGCCTTTGACACTGTCCCCCACAGCCAAGCTGTCAGCCCGTGGCTTGGACAGGAGCACTCTGTGCTGGGTTAGGAACTGTCTGGAGGGTGGAGCCCAGAGAGTGGTGGTGAATGGTGCCACCTCCAGCTGGAGGCCAGTCACCAGTGGTGTCCCCCAGGGATCAGTGCTGGGCCCCATCCTGTTCAATATCTTTATTGATGATTTGGATGAGGGATTGAGTCCACCATTAGTAAATTTGCAGACGACACCAAGTTGGGAGCAGATGTTGATCAGTTAGAGAATAGGAGAGCTCTGCAGAGGAACCTTGACCAGCTGCACAGATGGGCAGAGTCCAACATGATGGCATTTAACAAGTCCAAGTGCTGGGTGCTGCACTTCGGCTGCAACAGCCCCATGCAGCGCTACAGGCTGGGGTCAGAATGGCTGGAGAGCAGCCAGGCAGAAAGGGACCTGGCAGTGCTGATTGACAGCTGGCTGAACATGAGCCAGAAGTGTGCCTAGGTGGCCAAGAAGGCAAATGGCATCCTGGCCTGTTGACGGAGGAACTTTTTCCCGCGGCTCGGACATGCGACCAACTCAATATGAGTGATAAAAAAGGTACAACTTTATTTGGGTTGCATCAGACTTTTTAACCAACATGGGCCTGCCCGGCGCAATCTTACTGGTTCTAACCTAAAGGGTCCTGATTACATACTCCTCCCACCTATGGTCTTTCACAGTGGCCCCCATCTCTTGTCTTTCAGGGCAGTTTGTTTACCAGGTTCTCAAGGACAGACCGTCCTTGAAGGCTTGCTGGCTGACATCCAGCTCAGCCTATAGTTATGCTAACAGCCCAATCTTACCGACTTATTTACATACTTATTTACTTGATCACCGTCAAAGCCTGGGTTGTGCAGTGCTTCTCGGGGTCCGTGTCCTCTCTCTTTAAGCCGTTCTTCAACACTGGCCTGTATCTCAATTTAAGAAGGATATCGAGACACTTGAACGTGTCCAGAGAAGGGCAACGAGGCTGGTGAGAGGCCTTGAGCACAAGCCCTGCGAGGAGAGGCTGAGGGAGCTGGGATTGTTTAGCCTGGAGAAGAGGAGGCTCAGGGGAGACCTCATTGCTCTCTACAACTACCTGAAGGGAGGTAGTAAACAGGAGGGGGTTGGTCTCTTCTCTCAAGCAACCAGCACCAGAACAAGAGGACACAGTCTCTAACAGCACCAGGGGAAGATTAGGTTTGAGGTGAGGAGAAAGTTTGTCACAAAGAGAGTTGGTAGCCATTGGAATGGGCTGCCCAGGGAGGTGGTGAAGTCATCGTCCCTGGAGGCATTCAAAAAGGGTTTGGACGTGGCACTTGGTGCCATGGTCTGTAGTCATGAGGTCTTGGGTGACCGGTTGGACTTGATGATCCTTGAGGTCTTTTCCAACCTTATTGATTCTATGATTCTGTGATTCTATTCCATTTATTTCAAAAATACCTGTGCAGAGGAATATTGAGTTCACCTAAAACAAGGTTTCTACTGATAAACTAAATGGCCAGTTCACTATCCCAGTTGCAGGTGCTCTGGGTTGTCTTGCCTGGCTTCCAGATGTTCGTCCAGAAGGAAATAGATATCTCTGAGAGTTGTATCATGTAATACATTACAAAAATGCTTTTAAAATTAGTTACTAAATTGTTGTCTCTTATTCACCAAATGCAGAATTTGTTTTGTCAGACTTTGTTGTCAAACTCACAAATAGGTTCCAATTAAGAAACTTCCAATACCAGGCATATCTTCTGAGGAAGTCAGGCTTCTAAGGACAAAGTTTTTGTAAATAGTAATTAAATTTCTCTGATTTTTTTCCCCCTTCAGAATATTGAACAAACGATAAAAATACTGGATCATAAATGCTGACATTTCCTATGGTCCAACAGAAATATTACCTAAACTGAGACTTACTGTGCTTTTACTCAGATCATTTTGGTGCTTTCCAGCATATGAGTGTTCATTGAAAGTCTTTAGAGCTGGAGAAAGTGTTTGTTAAACTTGAAAGCACCGAAATTGCTTACTCAAAAATGCTGTTTTGAAAGTTCATTTTTTTCCTTTAAAATTACTTTTTAGACATTCCTTGCATGGATGGGTTTCATGTGTATGTTTGTCTGGGGTCTGATACCTGCCAGATTCCAGAGGTGGGAGGGTCTGTGCGTCTGTGGTGCCAGCAGCTGCAGAAGCAGGCAAGCTCTTGTTCCTTCCAAAACAATGTTGCAATTGGAGAGGGGAAGAAGCCAGACATTAGCAAATTTCCTTTGTGTCTTTCTCCTCTGAAACATTAAATAGATATTGGATTTGCTGCTGGCACATGTTGCTGATGGCACTAGTGGAAGACTAAAGGCTTAAGAAGACTTATGTGGTTAAACTGGCTGTAATGGGTTTGTGGAACATCTGTTAAAATAGTCCATTGATGATACAAGAACATTAAAAATATGCATTTAAACAATCTTTCTGCCACACTAGTGTCCGATTGCTGAAGTAAATGATATCTTACCATTGTTTTTCAGAGACCAGTATTTACAGTTAGCCTTGGCTTGTTGGCACATGCCATACCACGTTTAGAATGGATTGCAATTTTACCTGTGGTGATTTTTTTTAACCAAAAAAAAAAAAAAAAAAAAAAAAATCCAGCATGTATGGTTCAGTGTTGTCATTGTGAAGCTGCAATGACCTCCTGAGCCTTTATATCAAGTGACTTGTAAATGGACTCATGCATACCTTATGTGCTCAACGTTTTGGATTTATGCCAGAACAGAGCCAAGGTTTCTCATGTTATAAATCTGTGTCTTGGTCTTTTAATGTCAAATGGAATGCACAGTCAAAACTGTAATTCTTTGAGTCCAATATGTTCACCACTGAGTTTAATCAGCACCAAATTTAATCATTTATAATATCATCTTTCTGGTTTGTGTCTACTTATCAATCATAGCCACACATTCATGAATCAATGTTGTGTTATTTGAATATTGTTCTGTGCTTTAAATTTTTCCATTTTGAAATTATTTCCCTGCTATCTGACATGTAGAAAGAAAGCAAGTGCAGAAAAGATAGAAGGAGAGAGTTTCACTAACAAGGGATGAAGTGTTCTCAAAGAATTCAGACTGTCCCCTTCTGTTGCCATTAGATATACAGGACTAAATGGTTAGCTGTACAGCACATATGTATCATATTCTTAGAGTCAATTTTCATGGTTCTCTTACTCACTCATACTCTAAATTTCACGTTTAGCTTTTCATTAAATCTAGAGAATAGAGTAAAAGTTACATTTATCTTGGCATGCTTACATGATTGCTCTGTTACTGAATTGAATTTCATTCATTCATAGAATTCTTTTCCCTCCCCCCACCCCCTTAAAACTAAGACTTCTATGGCACCCTGATTTCTTCCGAAAGAGATTTGATTTTGTAAGCAGTTAATGGTCTCCATTTAGGTGTAAAAAACATGCTGAGAATTTTGGCATACTATTCACTTTTTGCTGTATATCTATTCTCTTGTGGACCTTTACTGGTAATAAGTTTCTCCTAATGCAATGAATAACAAATTGAACATTTTACAAATAGCAGCCACACTGATCAATAACAGATTCCAATTTTCTAATAACATGTACTGATGGAATCAATACTAGTTGCTACTAATCAGTGTTTGAAGATAAGGTATGTAAATGCCAACGTACTACTGAAATGTTTGTGAATAATGTTGCATTCATATTTACTGTGTGAATGTATGGCAGTTCACATGTGTATTGTCTAGATGAATTGGAAATGAAGGGCTCATGCTGTCAAGTGTAGGATTAGCATTCATCTCTGTATGTTCTACAAAGGGATACCTTAGCTCTGCATGCCATATCCTTAGAGGTGTGTTCTGGTTTTGTCTAATTAACATTTAAATACTGCTGATCCTGATATAAGATTCTATCATTATAATATTCTCTAAATATTAAATGCACTCTGATAGTCCTGTTTTTCATCTGCTGAAAAGTATGTGTTTTACTGGCTTGTCACACTGCCCATTACTATACTTATTCACATAAAGAGACTCCTGTTCTCGTAAATGTTACTCCACATAACACAGAGAGGAGAGCTAGAAGAATGCATTTGCTCTTATCATAACAATGCTTAATTAAGAGATTTCCAGATCACATAGTCCAAGTTTTCACACCTCTATGTATGTTTCTAGTGTCTGGAACAGAAACTGTTTAAAATATCACAAAGTAGTGGTCTGTTGGTTAACACCCACCTACCTACTGTCTCAATGTTGCTATGAGCTTGTCTCTACGAGCTGCTGAACTGTGTTTATGGCTGTTCTTGGCCCTTCCCCCTCCTTGTGGAAAGAAAAAGAAAAGAAAGAAGAAAAAAAAAAAAAGAAAAGGAAGGCAGCATAAAAATTGCACTTACAAATATTTCAGTTGGATGGTTTTGATAATAAACCTCTAAGCTTTACTCACAGTTACACTGCCTGAGAGAAAGGTAATGCATAGTCAAGTCTTGTCCTGTGCATACACACATTTTATAATAAGGGAACAAGGAATACTTTTTTAAGACTGTCTTTAAGACTGAAATAAAGGGCATGCTAAGATGGATTGTGAAATGTGGCAATGCAATGTGAATTATGTATTTCTAGAAATTCAGTTTGGCATTTGAGGTGTCTGGGTATGCAGTATTGTTATGGTATATGTTATGGCATAAGGTTGTTGACTTTTGTTCAGAAATTTTCAGATGTAACTGCATATATGCACAGATTTATCCATACATCTGTATGTAGAAATGTGTGTGATGACTTTCTGTGTTCTTAATTTTCAATTAATTCCTTGTTTACTTGGAGATGTTAGACATCTATAAAGTCTATGACAAAATCTTATTAGAAAAGGCATTTAATATTTATGTTTCATTAGAATATAGCATTTATAAAGGTGATTCTTGTCTTGGTGGTACCATTCAAATCCTGGGACCTTAACACCCTTATTGTGATGAACTCCTTAGAACATGATTGCTAAAACTGACTTTTATATGTCTCAGAAACTGAACTTGTTTCTCTGTGAGGGCCTATTAAAATCTTATAATATTAACTTCCCTGCAGAAATATGGTGACTAAAAAAATATTATTTCTTCTAAATTATTGTTTTCCATAAAAATCAATTTGATATCAGACCCTGCATTCTAAATAGAGGAGGAACGAGTCATTGTAACTGGAGTGCAATAGCAGAAAGTTCTGCTCTACTTAAGGTTATGAAAATAGTCAAAGAACCAAAAGACCAGCCATTCTGAACCACATTCTTACAGAAATAGAAAAGAAACAAGGCAGAACAGTATGTCTTCTCTTGCTTTATCTCCCCCAGCTTTTAGGAACTTTGTCAGCTATCTTTCAAAAATACATACTTTCACAATTAAAAAAAAACCTTAAAATCTTTTAATCTCATTTAATTTGCTTCTAACTGAGTTGGTCTGGCAAAGCTACTGCTGGGGGCAACTTTAACCCACCACACTCTGCAACACCTATGTAAAAGAATTTTGCAATAAGACAAATGCTGACAACAAATCAGTGCTGAGAAGACGCTCTATGGGATATTTTTCCCTTTGGTGGGAAACTAACTTCTGTTACTGTCTGTAAATACTGAAATTCTAAAGCTTCCATCAGATTGTTTGGGGTCATGACAGATTTTCAATTCTATGCAAGTACACAAAGAAGACCACAGTCAAACCATAATATCAAATGTAAATAATGATAGTTTTCATCAACAAGATGTGAACAAAAATACACAGTTGAGCCAGGTCAACAGACAATGGCAGGAAGATTATTTTTTTTATTCAGAAGAGGGGGTTATATAAACATTTTGAGCTGTTTTTCTATTGGTTATTCCTCTACATGCAATTAATTAAACCTGCCCAGAGAGACTTCTACCTTTCACCTGACATTCGATTGTATCAGCCCCCTTGCAATATAGTAGAGCCTGCGCACTAGCTTCACTCAAACAATCCTTTGTGAAATCAAGTTATTTTCTCTTCCATCTTATCTGAGTGTTCCTCATCTCTAAGGATTTTAGTACATCAGACATAAAAAAAAGTGGGGTTTTATTATTATTCTGCCAAAACAAACTGCAAATTACAAAGAGTAAAAAGGAAAAAATAAAAAAGGTGTAAGAACTTCAAATATATCTGTAAGAAATATCACTCTATCACCAAGGTTGGAAGAGACCTCAAAGATCATCAAGTCCAACCAGTCACCCAAGACCACATGACTAGACCATGGCCAAGTGCCATGTCCAATACCTTTTTTAACACCTCCAGGGATGGTGACTCCACCACCTCCCTGGGCAGCCCATACCAACGGTGAACAACTCTCTCAGTGAGGAACTTTCTCCTCACCTCGAGCCTAAACTTACACTGGGCAGCTTGAGACTGTGTCCTCTTGTTCTGGTGCTGGTTGCTTGAGAGAAGAGACCAACTCCCTCCTGGCTACAACCACCCTTCAGGTAGTTGGAGAGAGCAATGAGGTCTCCCCTGAGCCTCCTCTTCTCCAGGCTAAACAACCCCAGCTCCCTCAGCCTCTCCTCACAGGGCTTGTGCTCAAGGCCTCTCACCAGCCTCGTTGCCTTACTCTGGACATGTTCAAGTGTCCTGATATCCTTCTTGAACTGAGGGGCTCAGAACTGGACACAGTACTCAAGGTGTGGCCTAACCAGTACAGAGTACAGGGGCACAATGACCTCCCTGCTCCTGCTGGCCACACTATTCCTGATGCAGGCCAGGATGCGGTTGGCCTTCTTGGCCACCTGGGCACACTGCTGGCTCATGTTTAGGCAGCTGTCAATCAGCACCCCCCCAGGTCCGTTTCTGTTTGGCTGCTCTCCAGTCACTCCAACCCCACCCTGTAGCTCTGCATGGGGTTGTTGTGGGCAAAATACATTAGAATAATCTCACTAATTGTGATTTAATCTCTTTTGATGAGTCAGTTCTTAGCTGAAATATTTCTTAAAGCCCACTTGAGATCTGAGTGTTCAAACCCTCACAGAAGATTCTGTTCTTGTCTGTTCTGTTCAGCTGCTTGTTGCTTTGCCAGTGTTGGTATCTCTGTTCCAACTCTGTTCCTCTCCAGTTTAAAAATGTCCCTTCTGAGGAAGTGTCTTGTGTCTTTTGCTTCAATGACTTGTCTGCAAGTAAAACACCAAAGTTTGTTGGATTGACACTATTTTTCTCATTCAGAAGTTTAAAGAAAAGAAATTGCAATTTGAATTAGGCCTGGATGTTTTTAGGAACAGGAAAAAAAAAGAATTAAAAAAAACTTCCACAAAAGTACATTGATCTAAATATGTTGGGCAAATTCTTTTGAAATAATTCTCACATCTGGCACAAATTTCAATAGAATAGAATAGAATAGAATAGAATAGAATAGAATAGAATAGAATAGAATAGAATAGAATAGAATAGAATAGAATAGAATAGAATAGACCAGGTTGGAAGAGACCTTCAAGATCATCGTGTCCAACCTATCAACTAGTCCAACACCACCTAATCAGCTAAACCATGCAACCAAGCACCCTATCAGTTGTATTGATTTGGATTCTTTCTCATGACACCTGTCTCTAATAAAATAATACACATTGTGATTAGTGTCATAGTTTCACAAACATTTTGAATTTTTCTATAATGGACATATATATATGTGTTTCCATAGAAACCTCAGAAAAATAAAATCAATAATGGAGAAGACTCACTTGACTTGTGGTGTCCTCATCTATTCCCTAATATTTGCCAGATATTCAAGGCTCATTACTTTTCTTTTGCCCTCCGGTATTTTCACTGAATGGGAAAGTTATCTGTTAACTAGCAATTGTGATGTGTTGTGTGGTCTCTGTCTTATATTTATTATTTTTAGAAAATCTAATTTTAAAAAAACAACAACAACAACAAAATAGCAACAACCAAATTTCAAAATCTTAGGCTTTATTTCTCTATGCAGTAGGAGCATTTATAAGTTTTGTAAGCCACATAGAATTAATTTTTTATTTTTTTTTCCCTTTAAGGCATGTGGTTGCATGTGTACCAGGGCCACAAGGGTGATCAGAGGGTTAGAGCACCTCTCCTATGAGATCAGGCTGAGAGATTTGGGGTTGTTCAGTTTGGAGAAAAGAAGGCTCCAAGAAGACCTTATTGTGACTTTCCAATATCTGAAGGGGACCTACAGTTTGCTGGTGAGCAAATTTTTAGGTTGTTGGGTAGTGGTAGGACTAGGGGGAATGGATCCAAGCTAGAGGAGCGGAGAGTTTAGATTGGATGTTAGGAAGAAGTTCTTCACCATAAGGGTGGTGAGACACTGGAACAGGTGGCCCAGGGAGGTGGTGGAGGCCCCATCCCTGGATATTTTTAAGGCCAGGCTGGATGTGGCTCTGGGAAACATCTAGTGGAAGGTGTCCCTGCGCATGGCAGGGGGTTGCAACTAGATGATCCTTCAGGTCCCTTCCAACCCTGACAATTCTGTGAGATTCCATTACATATTTGGCTATCACACTGAAATAAGATAATGTTATTGCATGAAAATATTGAGTCCTGCCCTACTTGGACTGGACCAATTTGTGACAGATACCTAAAGGACCTGGCTCTTTTCTCGTGCTTTAGCGGCGTTTGTACTGCTCCTCACACCAATAAAATCTATGAAATCGAAATCGGTACATTTCCAACATGATTGCATCCTCCTTTGAAAGATAAAACAATGGCTTTGATTGTAATGGAGTATATTAGGAAGAAAGCTAAACTTTTTAGAAGTTTTATATAATGCTATCTTTTCTTAGCTTCCTTTTAATAAAATATTAAACGATTCTGTAGTAAAAGGGTGAGTACTGTAGTTACTAAGTGAAGAGGACTGAAATGATGCCTTTTAGAAGATCATAGAATGGATATATGAGTTAAAAATACATGCACTTGGTAAGTACAACCTAGCATATAAATCGTGACTTCCCCACCACATCCTAAAAGGAATAATCTGGTAAATTTGTCTTCTCATTTGTTTGCTTTGTTTTGTTTCTTGTTTAATTATTTTCTAATGTTATTTGTTTATTGAATTTCTGAGGGGGTTTTTGTCTTAACTGTACAATGATGGTTTACTCTTTGTAATCAATACACGAATATTCCTTAAGATTCTAAATAAAATCAAAATCATCAAGTTTTGTTTCTTATTTGCATCCAAGAGACATATTGCTATCAATCCATACCTGTGAACTGATCACTAGTTTTAAAAAATTCAGTGTTTACTGGGCCATAAAATTATTTGTAGGCAAGATCAGCTAAATCACAGAACAGACTCATTTACACGTTTGAACACCTTTCAGTCTTCAAATTGCTTTGTATGTTAACCTTTACTTAGATGTATAACCTATTTAATGAGTATTACCTCATAGGAAGAAAGGCTGACACTGGAAGATCACTAAAAACATTAAGGTTTTGTTGGACTTTTTTGGCTCATTTTGACTTTTTGATATCTTTTTTTTAATGGCAGATGCTGTTTTAAATGTTTGTAAAACTATACTTTTAAACTTGTCAATACAAGTTCTCTTTCACCAGAAATAAAAAGAGAAGAGGTGAAACAGCCATTATTAAGTTCAGTTTTACTTGTTTCCTACCCAAGTTAACAAAATAGGGAGCCATAGGGAAAGTACAAATGAATATTTTACCAGCTGGCTAAAAAGTATCTTTGAGAGAGTTACAATTGTTTCAGCAAATTAATTAAAAAGGCAGAGTGGTGATTATAAAGTATCTTCCTTCTTTCCTACTTGTGGTACTTCCTGTCAGGGGCATGGGAAGACAATACAGACAAGAGACAAGTAAACATAGGTTTTACTGCTGTGTTCTAAAGTTTATAAGTGAAAATTGGGGGTTTTCACCTATTCAGATCAGATCCCTTACAATGCACTACTGGAGACTATCTTCCTGTTTAGTTCTATTCAGATTTAAACAAGATGCATTTATGGATATGTAAGTATCCATATATATATAGGAAGTGAGATCTTACTCCAAACTAGAAAAATAGCGTAGACATCCCTTATGAAGTTCATTGAGATGATAATTCGTAGGTTTGACTACTTATGGTTTTGTATATACACTTTGCATTCTTTTATTTCTAATCTGAAAAGAACATATTTTTCCATCCCTGTTATTTCTGTGTATTGCTATGTTCACTACTCTTCACCTAAAATAACAGTTCAAGTAAATTGCTTCTTTTGTTCTTGTGAATTATTGTAATAGTTACCTACCGAAAATAATTACGTTTGCTTTCAACAAGTTCCTTTCATCCATGGTTGGGCCTCTTTTGTGTTTGATTTCTGTCAGCTCTTGAGCTATAAAACCTTATCAGATTTTTTAAAGTGCCCATATGACCAATTCCAATGTTTCAGGTGATAGATTTCAAGCTGCGGTGGCATTTCTCTGTAATTTGACAAACTAATTATCAAATTATTTTAAAGGGGAAAAAATAAAACTTTTATATAATAATGGATCTACAGACATGATCACTGAAAATAAAATTTACTTAAAGAAACATAGTTATATGAAATATGCTACCATTTGTATTTAGGGAGTGGATGGAAAACAGGTCGTAGCTTTGAGGGAAAACTATCTTATCATCTCCTTAAAGTGCTCACAGTAAGGATAAAATACCAAAGCACCTTGAATCTCTAAAGCTGCAGCACAAACATCCCAATACAGAGGAAGTACAGCTACTTTAAAATGACCTCTGTACACACCTCAAGGGGATTTTGGACTCCATCTCAGCTGGTCTGTGGTGCCCTGTATGCTTATTTCCCATTGCACTCTCCAAGCACATCCATGCCAGGAAAATGAAACACCCATGCAATGGCTCTGAACCAACCACCAAAACACATACTTTATCATACTGTGGAAAAAAGTGGTATTCAGTCTTTTTCTAACAGCAGTGCCTGGGAAGATTACAAACACACAAGAAACTTGTGATACTGGTAAATGATAGGCTTTGTTTTAATAGATTATTTTTTTTTCAACATTCAAAACCCCTTGTGCAAAGCAGGAGATCCCAAAGTTCTTAAAAGTTATCTGGACTGAGCATGCTTTTAATGGTACATGACACATAAAATGTACAAAGGAAATGTATGCATTTAAAATTTTGCCTTGATTTTTGCTACTATAACACATGGTACCTGGAGCTCTACTTCATAAGATCTGGATTTTATCAAATGATAAGATGCAGGATTATGAACAAAATTGCATGTACCCTTTTCTTATGATATGTGAATGACTTAAAATTTAAGATAGAAGCTAACTGAATATGCCTGAGGGTAAGAATGTAAGTTTGCATTTCATATTGAAATTTCAAAATAAATCATAAAATTCATCTTTAATGATCTTAACTCTCTTATACAGAGCACTCCAGAACCAGGTATAACATATCCAAGGTGATAAAATCTGAGGCAATTGATCATAAAAACAAATTGAGAGTAATACATAGTAATGTATTTAATTTTCACAGTATCTCCAAGGTTGGAAGAGACCTCAAAGATCATCAAGTCCAACCTGTCACCACAGACCTCATGACTAGTCCATGGCACCAAGTGCCACGTCCAATCCCTTCTTGAACACCTCCAGGGACGGTGACTCCACCACCTCTCTGGGCAGCCCATTCCAATGGTGAACGATTTTCTCAGTGAAGAACTTTTTCCACACCTCCAGCCTAAACTTCCTCTGGTGCAGCTTGAGACTGTGTCCCCTTGTTCTGGTGCTGGTTGCTAGAGAGAAGAGACCAACCCTTCCTGGCTACAACCACCCTTCAGGTAGTTGTAGAGAGCAATGAGGTCTCCCCTGAGCCTCCTCTTCTCCAGGCTAAACAATCCCAGCTCCCTCAGCCTCCCCTTGTAGGGCTTGTGCTCAAGGCTTCTCACCAGCCTCGTTGCCCTTCTCTGGACACGTTCAAGTATCTCGATGTACTTCTTAAACTGAGGGGCCCAGAACTGGACACAGTACTCAAGGTGTGGCCTAACCAGTGCTGAGTACAGGGGCACAATGACTTCCCTGCTCCTGCTGGACATACTATTCTTGATACAGGCCAGGATCTACATCAATGTATAAAACCAAAACTCTGCAAGGGGTAGATTGTAGACTCATCTGATAAAGGATTAAGAAAAAAAAGTTACATGTGGATGTGACTCACTCAGTATGCCTATTTTTATTGAAAAACAGTGATATGTTAAAAATGCATCATTTTCTGATTCTTTATTAGCACTCTATGACAGCCACCAAACTTCAATAGGTGCTGCTAGTCTTAACTGTACAGGAGATCAAGAATTCTAAGGGAAACAATTTTTGTCTGAAGAAAATATGAAACAAATTAAAGAGGAAATACTTGAAACGTTCAAGCAAAAAGAATCGGAATTATGTAAACTAAAATCTCCAAGATTTAAATAAATCAGAAAAAATGCTTTATTCCTAATAGAGAAAATTTTATATGATATCAAGTGTGTTTCTGATGAAATGATAAAAGGTAGTGATAATACTTGTTCGTGATATCAGACAGACAAAGGAAACTAAATGTAGAGTGTATTCAAGCACTCTAAAGTCTATCAACCGTTCTGAATCCTTCTGTGAAACCCTGCCACGAATAAAGCCAAACAAAGAATGTTTGATTACATGACAGAAGGGAGGGGAGTGAGAAGGAAAGCTGGAGATCATGTTTTTGCAGCTTTCATGGTAAGGCTATAAAACACGCGACTGCTGAATAGCTGTACAGGGTCCAACAAGCATCGAATACTAAACTATGTTCAGAGGAAGTAAAAGGCTATTTGTGAACAAAAGCACAAAAGTGAAAGACTCCTGGATGAAAAGATTAACAAAAAGAGGTTAAGAATTTGAACCAATGAGGTGCCAGAAGATAGTAAAATATATTTAAAGCAGTGTATTCTTCTTCTATCATCAAGGCCTGCAAGCTGCAGGAAGACTCAAAATATGCAGCAGCAGGACATTTTACAGTCAGCTTCCAGAGGTGTATTTATACTAGCTTCTCAGGCCAGACTTCAAAGCAGGTAACAAATTTGCCCACATCTTTTTTCTTTACTCATTCTTCCCCTAGGAAGCACATAGGGGAATTCATAGACCCTTGTGGTCAACCCTCACAGCACAGTTTAGTTCTGCCTTTTGCAAAAAGACTCTGCAAATAGGTTCTAAAAGTACATAGCAATTATTTTTTGGTTAATGCAGTAGCTGGTTGAGACTTAATTATGACAGCAGGCAAGGCATTAATAAGGTCACCTTACCCAGTGAGATAGGTGAGGAGACTGAGCTGTCCAGGCAATTGTCAGTCAGGACAGGAAGGCTTGTTTTTGATCAGAGTGGTTTGGTACCTCATGATGCTGATTTGTTCTTTTCTGATTCACTGCTTTTCTTCTAGGAACTTGCATCTTCTCATGCCAATATTTTCCTTGTAAATCCTTCATCTGCTAACAATTCCTGATTTAGCAATTGCCCCTCTTTGGGTTTACTTTTCTTACATCACATGGCTTAGCCTATATACTCTCTTTAATATATTTTTCCCAATAAACCATTTTCCCAGTTAAACTGAGCTAAGGACGTACAGCCATGAGTTAACAAAATGGGGTTTGGAGCAGAGACAGCTGAACTCCTGAGATGAAAGTTATATGCAGGAGCAGTGCACTATTCCCACATCTGTCCCCATTCTGCTGTGAAATCTCTGGGGCTCTATTGAATGCTTCTGCAGTATTGAAGCTAGGACTGTGATTACCCTCTTAAATAGCTTGATTTTTTTTTAAATAAAAAATATTATAATCATTTGCTTCACTAGTTGTCCTATACATTATTGAGAATCAGTAAGTTCTTCATTTCTCTTCCATTTTATGGAAGCTAGATGAAAAGGTCTGAGATACAAATTCATACATATCAGGATTTCACAGCTATCTTATCATGTGATTGACAGAAAATGATTCATTCATCATTCATTTCAGAGAGATTTTCTGACTTGCAAATGTGCTAGTGAATTGGAACTGAATGTGGAGATGCCGAGGCTGGTTTTCTAGCATTGGAGAAAGATTTATGATTTCTACAAACGGAATTTAGTGAACCTGACTCTCTGTGCTGCCATAGGAAAGTCTGTAAAATTAGACTGGCATAAATTCAACTCATCAGGATGGTGGATCCACCTCTACAGGTTCCACTATATTTTTCCATGATTATGTCCTAAATACAAAGTGAAATATAGGGGAAGAGTTACAAATGGAGTCCATACTAGTGAGGGTGATAAAAGTTACATGAAGCATCACTGAACATAAACTGCCATACTCTGCATGTCTCTTATATGGACCTGAAAATGCTCATTTCCTCTGTATGGAATAATGCTGTAGCTTTTTATTCTTTTTGCACACCCCCACACCTTTTTTTTTTTTTTTTAAGTAGACAGAAAAGTCTATACATACCAAAGGAATGTAAGAAGTGCATCTATCCATTCATATCATCTCTGGCCTTTCTCAGCCTTGAGCTATAAGTTTTATATTAATTTTATTCCCACATTTAAATATTGGAGTGAGGAAGACTAAGAAGCAGTTAGAAATTACAATGTTCACATATGAAGGTAGAGTGTCAACTTGAAAAACAATAAAAAGTGATTTGCTATTTTCACACAGTGCAGTTGTGTCTACTTTTTGTTTTCATTAGGTGATGGCATAATTATTAAATACTTCCAAGTTTAATACAAGTAGTTTCTGAAATATTAACCATAGTTTATTCTTTGTCATATCACTGGTTCTCAGTCTGTGGCTTGTGATCTACTGAAAGGACATTATCATCATCATTGATGGATTTCCTTTTTCTTCTTAGTTATCCTACAAGAGTTTCTCTTTAAAGGTTTGTCATTTTGTTCTGGGTTTTTTTATTCATTCAAGGAGTTTCATTCATCTAGAAATATAAAACATGGAAGAACATCTGATAGGAAGGAAGTGGACAAATGCTCTTAGAGACTAACTTTTAAAACATGGTCTTCATCAAAGACAACTTTGGGCAGGTTCCTTAATAGCTTTACAGAGTACATATGCTTTTCTCCATAGAAAAACAGTGTAGGCCTATCTTACAGCAGTGTATTTTAATTTTGTGTTCTAAAGAACCAGATACTTGCAGTTTACTAAAAATTTCTGTCACTTCTCAGGTAAATTTATCATAGATTTCTATGAAGGAAATTTTCCAGAAAATAGTTTCAACTACTTAGACTACAGAGAAGTCACAAGATTCATTACCAAAATATTAATATTTTTTAAAGGGAATAACATAACTTAAAAGTTCTCAAGGGGAAAAAAATAATCTATTTAAATAGTGGATCTTTGTCAAGGACAATAAAATCTCGTTGGTCTAACCTAGGCTTATAAGTAGATCATTTTCCATGTATGAGTGTGGCACTTTAGGCTGGGTGCCTCCTGCTGCTGCCACACAGTTACACCTCCGGTGCCCCGAGTGTCCAGCGGGTGGACACAGGAAGCTGCGTATTTCATACCCCTAATGTCCTGCTCCCTATAAATCCATCATCAAGGTCTCAAACTTCCTCTTTCTTCCCTCGCTGCTCCCATGGGAGATGCTCCCTATCTGGTAATGGAAGGGGAGTTATCTCATGACCTGGCTAGGCTTAATGCCAGGAGGAGAAGGTGGAAGGGCGATCTCAGATCTGGCCAGCTGAGATTAGCCTAACAGAGGAGAGGGGGAAGAAAGAGCCCTGGGGGTTTTGGCTGTACCCTCAGGTAGGGAGAAGGGAAATGCTGGGAGGCTTCTGGGTATGTTGTGAGGGACTCTGTATGCTCTGGGATTTCTTTTGTCACTGTGCTGGTAGCTCTGTAAAAACACTCACTGCTTCTCCATTTAAACTTTCTATCACTTCTGCAATCCATTTGTGTGAGTCTCATTTTTTTCTGCCCTGGTGGGAGGCATGGGAGGATCTGCCTCAGCCTGGGACAATGTGAAAAGTGATGACACAGTTTTCCATTTCCTTATCATGACTTAGTACTGATATATTATTCATTTTACTGTTCTGTGTAGTGCCGTGTTTGCATTCAGTGCTCTGTAAGTTGTTTTCCTTAAAATGTTGCATAATTTAAAACCTATGAGATTTTGACTTTTTAAAGGATAGGGAAAAATAATTTATATCCCTGGAAATTCTGAAATTTTAGATTCCTTCAGTACATTCTGGAAGAATATCTACAATGTTTATGCACACAAAATTCTTGCAGCATTCAATTTCACTCCCCAAAAAAATCAGAATCACGAAATCATAGAATTATTTTGGTTGTAAAAGACCTCTAAGCTCACTGAGTCCAACTGTTCATCTAACATGACCATGGACACCATGACCCCAAGTGCCATGTCCGCACATTTCTTGAGCTCAACCAGGGATGGTGACTCCACCACCTTCCTGAGCAACCTATTCCAATGCCAGCCCACTCTTTCTGTAAAGAAATGTTTCTTAATATCCTAATGAAACTGCCCATGGCACAGTTTCAGGCCATTTCCTCTCATGCTGTTAGTTACTTGAGTGAAGAGACTGACCTCCACCTCACTACAACCTCCTTCCAGGTAGTTGTAGAGAGCAATGAGGTCTCCCCTGAGCCTCCTCTTCTCCAGGCTAAACAATCCCAGTTCCCTCAGCCTATCCTCATAAGACTTGTTCTTTAGACTCTTCACTGGTTTTGTTGCCCTTCTCTGGACATGTTCCAGCACCTCAATGTCTTTCTTGTCATGAGGTGCCCCAAACTGGACACAGTATTGTGCTGACTACAGGGGCACAATCACTTCCCTACTCCTGCTACTCACACTAGTCACTGCTGTTGATGGCACAAGAGCAGTTTGAATGATAAGATACAGAGCACCATTTGTATTACCGCATTCTAACAGGGTGGAAGATACTGCTCAAACAAAATCCCTAAATTATCTCAACTACTACTGTGGCTTTTTCTCATCCCTTTAATCCTTCAGAGATCATTTCAGTTGAACATAAAAGGAATTTCTAGAGAAACCACTTGGAAAGTTTCCTTCTTTTCTGTCATTGAATCTATCTTTGAGAAGCATCTCAGGAATTCATGGGTTGTTCTTTTTTAAGATATGCAGCATAGCTAGGATCACAGCATTTAAAATGCAGAGCACATCAATATTGCAGCAAAGTTGTTATTGTTGTATGAGATAAATAATCTTTCAAATGTGTATCTGAACATGCCTAAATGTACGACTTTGTATATTTTTATAAATACAGTGCCATACCCACTTGAAAACTTTTCCTATAGTGCTCCCAGTAATGATGAAATGGTATTCCAGGCTTAGAAGCTAACAGAGAAGCCTATTATATGAATTTTGAAAAATGTACCTATTATCATTGAAACAGAATACTGAAGAAAAGTCAAGGGAATGCACAACTAGAAATTTAATAATTCATTGAAATGTAAGAGTTTTGAATGCTTGCTTCTGGAGCATTCTAGAGATGTTAATTCTCTTCCACTTTAGTAGCTGCTGACCTTAGTCTTGTGTCAAAGCCAAGCCACTGTATCATTCTTGCCAGGTGAGCAAGTCCCAAAGCCTGAACTAAGTGCAACTGCTTCTAGCCAAAACAGTGCTCTTTACCCAGCTCCTGCAGCAAACAGAGTTGTCTTCATATGCATGCTTAAAGAAAGCCCAGGAGAAGTTCTTACCCCTAAAAAGCTAGTCTAAAAAAAAAATAGGGTTACTCTGCCACCTAAATTTTATAGTCTTTGCCCTGTTTTTACAGCCACATGAAGGGGCAGAATAATGCAGTGGCTGTTTAAGAGAAAAATATCATACAAAATAAGGGTTACTCACTGTCAAAATAACCCTGATAGGAGAATAATATGTACTTCTTGGTTATTGGAAAACAAAAAAAATGGCCATTTCCTGGTCAAAGACATGGTAACTTTCTAGCCTGTGTGTACCTGTTCATGCTACCCATGGACTAGCAATTTCTGATGGAGGATCATCATACAGGCAATTTTGGACCAGACTGGACCACAGGAAACATTAACCACTCATTATACAAAAAAATCATGTTCAAGACCATCTTAGGAACCTGAAGGTGCACAGTCCATGGTACTTGATGAGATGCAGCTGAGGGTCCTGAGGGAACTGGCAGATAAAGTGGCTAAACCACTATCTCCATGTTTAAGCTGTGTCAGTCAGGTAAAGTTCCTACTGACTGGAAAAGAGGCAACATAAACAGCACTTTTAAAAAGGGGGAAAAGGAAAGACTCAGGGAACTGCAAGCCAGTCAGTCTCACCACTGTGCCTGAAAAGATCATGGAGCATATCCTCCTGGAAACTATGCTAGATCCCATGGAAAATAAGGAGGTAATTGGTGGTAGCCAACATGGCTTCACTGATGGTAAATCATGCCTGACAATTTGGAGGTCTTCTATGATGGGGTTACAGCATTGGTGGACAAAAGAAGGGCAACTGATGTCATCCGCCTTTACTTGTTCAAAGCATTGGACATTGTCCCAAACAGCATCCTTGACCCTAAACTGAAGAGATTTGAATTGGATGGTTGGACTGCTCGATAGATAAGGAATTGGCTTGATGATCACATTCAAAGAGTTGTGGTCAATGGCTCAGTGTCTGAGTGGAGACCTATGATGAGTGGTCCTGAGGTCAGTACTGGGACCAGTGCTGTTTAACTTCTGTTTTGGGGACATGGATAGTCAAATTGAGGGCAGCTGCAACAAGTTTGCTTGACAGGCTTGAGAGGTGGGCCCATGTAAACCTCAACAAGGCCAAGTGCAAGCTCTTGCACCTGCGGCAGGCAAATTCCAAGAACAAATTAAAGTCTGGAAAATGAGTGTGTTGAAAGCATATCTGTGGAGAACTCAGGGGTACTGATGGATATAAAACTGAATAGTAGCTAGCATTAAGTGCTTACAGACTAAAAAATCTATCACATCCTGGGCTGCATCAAAAGAAGTGTGGACAGCAGGGTCAAAGAAGGTGTTTCTCTCCCTCTGCTTTGCTCTGGTGAAACTCCACCTGGAGTACAGTGTTCTGCTGTAGGATTTCCAGTATAAGAAAAGTATGGACCTGCTTCAGTAGTCCTGAGGAGGGCCATGAATATAATCAAGGGGCTGGAGCCCTTTTTCTATGAAAACCAGATGAGAGAGTGAGTTGTTCAGCCTAGAAGGAGGATACAGAGAGACAATATAGTGGCTTTCCAGTACTTTAAAAGGGGATGACAGGGACAACAGCATTTCATATGTTCATGAATAGTGGTAACTGTTTTTACTTCTAATCTATTCTTACAACCTGTAGGTACTGCTAACCCCTTCTGTGTGAATGTTTGTAACTGACAGGAGAGCTAATACTGTGCTGAGAACATAATATAAAATTTACCTAGGACACTAAAATTCAACCTTCTAGCTACCTCAAAGTATCACAGAAAGGTAGAGAACAAAACCACTGCAATATACTCTGTACTTTTTCTCTGTGTGTTGCCTTCAATCCTCCTCCAGGAGATTTGGATTGCTTTATTCCCATCTGAGGCTTAAAAGCACAGAAAAAAATAAACTAACCTTATATGCAGATTGCCAGTCTGACATTTCAAAATAGTCTACATCTTTGTTTTCAGGATATGTCTTTAAAGCTTTCTTTTGCAGACAGAAAATAAAGTATGAGTCTTATTTTGGAAGCTGTTCATATTTTTCTTGTGAAAATCATCAGAAATAAAGGGGAAGGTATGCAAAGAAAACAGCTTTTCTGAATCTGACATGTCTTATGCTGAGCTATAAGAACTGCTACTCAACACAGCAAACTGTCTGTGTTGCAAAATGATTAGTTAGTATGTTTCTAGTTAAAAACAAGGCAGAGGGAATCTGCAATAAGCTCCTGGAAAACAAACAAAAAATAACCCAAGAACAGGATCTGTCAAAAAACTAGTTTTTGAAAACCCTCAGCTATTTAATACATAGACTTGAACTCCAAGAATATAGAAACACTCACGCTGGAATTTCAATCTGTCCCTGTTTCAGTGGAGCATCTTCAGGACATACATAACCTCTTAGAATAAACCAGGTTGGAATAGACCTTCAAGATCATCATGTCCAACCCATCAACTAATCCAACCCACCTAAACAACTAAACCATGGCACCAAGCACCCCATAAAGTCTCCTCCTGTACACCTCCAATGAAGGTGACTCCACCACCTCCCTGGGCAGCCCATTCCAATAGGCAATCACTCTCTCTGTATAGAACTTCTTCCTAACATCCAGCCTAAACCTCCCCTGGTGCAGCTTGAGACTGTGTCCTCTTGTTCAGGTGCTGGTTGCCTGGGAAAAGAGACCAACATCTGCCTGGCTACAGCCTCCATTCAGGTAGTTGTAGAGAGCAAGAAGATCACCCCTCAGTCTCCTCTTCTCCAGGCTAAGCAACCCCAGCTCCCTCAGCCTCTCCTCATAGGGCTTGTGTTCCAAACCCCTCACCAACTTTGTTGCCCTTCTCTGGACATGCTCCAGCAAGTCAACATCCTTCCTAAACTGAGGGGCCCAGAACTGGACACAGGACTCAAGGTGTGGCCTAACCAGTGCAGTGTACAGGGGCAGAATGATCTCTCTGCTCCTGCTGGCCACACTGTTCCTGATGCAGGCCAGGATGCCATTGGCCTTCTTGGCTGCCTGGGCACACTGCAGGCTCATGTTCAGCCTCCCATCAACCAGCACCCCCAGGTCCCTCTCTGCCTGGCTGCTCTCCAGCCACTCTGACCCCAGCCTGTAGCACTGCATGGGGTTGCTGTGGCCAATGTGCAGAACCCGGCACTTGGATGTGTTCAATCTCATGCCGTTGAATTCTGCCCATCTGTCCAGCCTGTCGAGGTCCCTCTGCAAAGCCTCTCTGCCCTCCAGCAAATCAACTCCTGCCCCCAGCTAGGTGTCGTCGCCAAATTTACTGATGATGGACTCAATGCCCTCATCCAGATCATCAATAAAGATGTTAAAGAGCCCAGCACTGGTCCTTGGGTCACACCACTACTGACTGGCAACTTTTACTCCTTTTCTTCTTTTATGTGGCTGCCTTTATAACATTACTACCATTACAACTCACTGCACTCAGGAAAGTTACAGTAAGTAAAAATTCATTAGTGTTAGTAAAGGTCATAGACATCATGGTGATACATGTTGTCAAAACAACTTCAGAAGACAGATGAAGCGGGGGGAAGGAAACAGTGAGATAACAGGTAGCAGAAGATGTCTGTGTAGAAAACATTGAGACTCAGGAAGCGCAATACCAGTAATCAGGAGACAACTATCTCTGACTGTAATGATGCCAGTGATACTAACATGACTTGACCACTGATAGAACCGACAGTAGAAAACCCCTCATTTAATAAAAGTGTTGGTGTCTCACTCACCATATATTTTTAAAAAGTTTTAAGTGTACCTGCTTAGCTTATAGCAATTGCAATGACTGGTAATTGTGTGGTCATGTTATACACAAATCTGCATTCAAAAGTCATACCTTCAAATATATTTTTTTGTCTGAGAGAAAAAATACTCAAGAATGTTAATAATAAACATACAAATAAACAAATAAATGAACTATAGACATTTTGATTGCATCACACAGTAATAAATAATATTAAAAGATCCATCAGAGAAAAACACATTCCTGATCTGGCTTTTGATTATACACAAACTGATGCTTGGAACTGTTAGCAACAGAATTTAGTGCTTCTAATATTCAACAGTCTGTACCAAACAACAATTCTTCCACTTGCAGATCTTTGGTTTTCATAGAAGGAAATCTTTCTTGATGGTTCTCTCTTGGTGTTTTCAGAAGGATGGACTAGCTATTTTCATTTTCTTGTATCTTTGGGACAAGGTACTCAATGTAGAACACCCACCCTTGTTTGGTCTAAATTTCAGTTTAATATTCAGTTATGTGTTTTAACTACTGATCCACCATTCAATGATTATTTTTTTTTTTTTTTTTTTAAATCACCAAAGTGTTATTAGGTGTCTTCCCTAACATTCTGTGGTCCCCACATACTGCACAAATTATTTAATTTCTTGTAGGCCCCCTTCAGGTACTGGAAGGCTACTATCAGGTCTCCTTGGAGCCTCTTTTTCTCCAGGCTGAATAGCCTCAGCTCCCTCAGCTTGTCTTCACAGCAGAGGTGCTACAAACCCCTGATCATTTTCGTGGCCGTCCTCTGAACCTTCTCTATTAGGTCCATGTCCTTCCTATATGGAGGGCTCCAGACCTGGACACAGTACTCACCAGAGCACAGTGGCAGAATCACTTCTCTGGATCTGCTGGCAACGCATCTTTTGATGCAGCCCAGGATGTGATTTGCCTTCTAAGCTGCAAGCACCCACTGCCTGCTCATGTCCAGCTTCTCATCTATCAGCACCCTCAAGTCCTTTTCCACAGGGCTGCTTTCTAACACCTCATCCCCCAGTCTGTATCGATTGCAAGGATTGTTCCAGCTCAGATGCAGAACCCTGCACTTGCTCTTGATGAACCTCATGAGGTTCACCTGGGCTCACCTCTCCAGCTTGTCCAGGTCCCTCTGGGTGACATCCTGTCCCTCTGGTGTATCAACAGTACAGATTACTGTGCAGGAACCATGAACTTTCAAAGTTTGCATGTATTGGCTATTTTTTTTTAATTCATACATAAGGTTTTCAATTACACAGTGAAGGAAATGGTAAACAAAACTCTTTCTATTTTCACTGCAGCTCACTATTATTTCTGACGATCAAAATGCCCTTGAAATAATTAGCATGACTAATATACAGCTTACTCAAGTAGGCATAATATGCAAATTGTACCTCATGACTGATGGACTGACTAGTCCAGAATTTAAAAGTAAAATTCTTTCTCTGAGTTTAAATTTTATTTATTTAGAAACAAGATCAAGCACAAACTACTAGAATACTAATACTGGACAGTTAGTCAAGAAGATGTATTTAATTATTCTGCTTCGGAACTTTGTAGATACTTGCATGAGTAGTCCTCAATCATACAAGCCATCTCACTAAGATTTATTGGGAGAGCTTTCCTGATTAAAATGTACTTGCAGTCATTAGAGGCACATGATGTTGAAAGCCCCAAAGCAAAATGCTTGATGAAATGAGCTGTTACTTCTACTTTTTTAAACTTCTACATTAGTGGGTGGGTTGCCTGAATAAATTGAAGATTGGGCTTGTGATACATAATTTCCCATGCGGTTAAGCTATAGTAGAGGGAGGATATGTTCCAGCCTTTGAGAAACAAGATACCTGAGCTGTCATTATGTAAACCATGCAAATTTTGGCTTCCAGCATTTCCAAGCTACACATTGCTTTCTCACCAGAAATCCTTGAGTGATTGCAAGAGCTGAGAGATTTTTATTAGCTTCTTTGCCCAGTGAACACAGAAAGCTATCTAACAGTTTTATAAATAATGAATTAATTTTAAACTGAGGTGGTGTCTCCCAGTGGATGACTGTGAAAAATTCTAGTTTAGTTTAAATGGGGCCTTCTGCAGAGTAATACAGTAATACAGCTTCATTCAAGCTGTATTACTGTATCAGGTTTTATGGACTAAATAGCAATCTAACTATCCCAAGATAAATACAGCATAAAGAAAGAAGATAATGAGATAGCATTTATATGACTACATCTGACAGAAGACATTTCCACCAGGTTATATTTCATCATTTATTATATTTATTTTTCCTTTGAATTAACATAGTCCTCTCTCACAAATGAGAGGAAAAAAATCACTCCTGATTCTAAAGAGACAAGTAAAATATTATTTGAGATCTTTTAAAGACATAGTAAGTCTTCATTCAGTGAATTTCATTTGCTGTGGTTTTTACACTTATTTTTATTTATTTTTTCTTGTTTTTCTTCTTATCTTAGTCCCTGTATCAGTCCACACAAACTTATAGTAGGAATATTAATAGGTTTCTAAATAGGCAGAAAAATAGCTATTAGTCTTAGGGGGGAAGTAAAAGATAATTAATGTTGACAAATTGAGAGGTTGCTTTAATGAAAAGTTATTAAGGGGAGTAGGCAAAACTTTTTTTTCAGGTAGAAATAAAACATCCCTAATACAAATGTCTGTTTAAGATTGTTCCAATGCTTACTGTAACTACTATAACTGTCTAGTGATTGTCAAACTAAAAATCTACATTTAAATGATAATATTAAAAAGGATAACACAGATTATTCCAACAGCTTTCATCTAACCACTCTGTATGCACATGCTTGCAGGTTCTTGTATGTACACACACATTTTCATCCTCCATATGGACTGAGCATTATTATTTTTTCATGAGACTGTGAAGTTTTCCCAGTGTGAGTTAACAATGTATTCGATCGCACTTTATTCAACTGTCTGTTTGGGGTTTCTATAATGTTCAAAAATTCAGGTGACTTATCCTGAGAGGTTCATACACAAAAAAGAAAAGCAAATGCAAACACAGAATAACAGTATCTGTGATTTACAAATTGCTGCCTCCTAGCTTGCAAGCTTGTTATTTACTATAAGATTTAGAACAAAGATATTGTTTACTTTCTTCAGGGTTGCTTTTACTGTGCATTGTAAATTTATAGTAATGATGCATAATCCCTAAAATCTAGTTATTTTATGGCAAACATCCATTCTATTATCCTTTATCTCTCCATTACAATATAGACTAGTTGTGAAAGGAGACTTATCTTTGTGAGATGCATCTGTAAAAGTAAACTTTAAATACTAAAGAATACAGACTTTAATCTCAGACAAAGATTAGGAGAAAAGGTCATCTGTAACTGCAAATCTGTGCATCTATTGTTTTGACAAACTCTGATTACAGCTGGAATTGTTGAATTTAGTAGACAGCAATGTCACTGAATCTGTACCTCGGAGACTTTGGTGTAACACACAGCTTCCCTCTGCTTTCATAAAATTTTTGTTTGTTTGTTTTTAATTTTCTTTGCTTTTGGTTTGTTTTTTGTTTGCTTGCTTGCTTTTTGATTTGTTTTGTTTTGATGGGTTAGGTTTTGTTTGTTTGTTTTAATTTAGGAAAGTGATAAATCTTTTCTAAGAAAAGAACAAACCCACTTTGGGAAGGTGCATCCTCCTTGTCTAGATCCCAAACAAGTATTTACCAATGCAGTTCCATGGATCTAATGTAGAAATGCTTTTCCTTCAGTATAGGCAAGCAATTTTTGTAATGATGGCAGCTGCAGATCAGGCCTAAAATCCGCATTGTTATTTTCCTTATGGCCCTACTTCATCCCATTATTATTTTTACATACACTGATTAGGATCTTATTCCTTGAGCAATTCCACTGCTTTTATTTAGCCTCTAAAGGTTGTCCAGCAATAACATATTTCAAATCATGGTTATATGAAACAGACCACTCAGAGATCATTTTCCTTAGATTTCATCAGTTTTTCATTTCCCTCACAACAATCCACCATAAAAGAAAACAAAGCAACAGTAGCAACAAAGCTTATGGAGTGTCTTATATATATAAAAACCCCCACACACACAACAAACAAACATCCAAAACAAACAAGCAAGCAAGCAAACAAACCAACCAACAATCAAACCAAACCACAAAACAATTTAGAAAAAGGCTAACTTTAGACTTTGAAAAGGATAACTAAAACTATATTATATTTCCACTCTCTGGATAATTGGAGATCAAACTGATTTTATTTTTTTTTAAACAGCTTTCCATTTAATTGTGTGCACAGCTTAAAATATGTTGCTAAACATCAGAATTTCTCTGCTCTCATTTGAAAAGAAAATGTCCCTGCCTTCTAAGTGTGAAGAAATATTTGGTATTACAGAGTTTTTGTAGATTTTACTTTGTTCTTTCTCAGCATTGTTGTCCACTATCTGTGTATAACAGCACCATTAACAGCAAATAAGTCATTTTGTATTCCAAGTAATGCAGTATTTGGCAGTACTCCCAAAAAATTCCTTTTCCCTTTTATTTCTCCACTTTCCTCACCATAGTGGCGATGGGCTGATTATTTGTTTATACAAGATGAAAGAGTCAATAAGTGAGTTTTCATATCAGCAAACAGACATTTGTCATTTAAATAGGAAGTCCTGTGCCTGCAGCAAAAACTCAGTTTGATCTGCTAGAAAAAAACAAAACAAAACAAACAACAACAAAAACCCCACCCCAACAAACACACACACACACACAAACCCCAACACCAAGCCCAAACAAAACTAAAAAACCCCAAAACATTTGGTTAAATATGCTGCTGAGTATGTACGCTGTCTCAGCAGAGGGACTAGACTAAGAACAGATATGCACTTTAGCTCATCTAAAAATATCAGAAAACATTATGACATATTTTTCTAGCAAAATATAGCCTATATGATATTTCAAGGGAAAACATTACAGAACTCAACATTAACATGCAGCAAACACATCCCTTAAAATGGAAACAGAATGGGTTGATGCTGCATGTTTGTGTTTTTTTTTTCCTTGATGAGCATATTGTCTCGAGCACTATATTTAAATTTAAGATTCACTGGTGTTTATGAAGGAGCCAGTACTGAATATCCAGTTAAGAAAAACAGCTGCAGATTTGATTAGCATGATAAATATTGTAGTGATGTATTATAAATAAACTAATGTGTTGTCTTAAACAACTTAAAGTGATACAACAGAAATCAAGCAGAGAAGATGTAACTCGAACCTGGCTCTTTTGGAAAAATATAATTCTATAATTCGAGTTTTCTTCGAACCCAAGACCACCTCTTTCACCTTGGCATACATTTTGTCCCTTCACAATTTGAGAGGCCTTCAAAACACAATTAATATCACTGCTGGCTTCTAAGTGTCAAATTCAATTGAAGATGCAAGCAATGGAACACCTTAATGAGATCTAAAACCTGATTTTTTTTTTCTCCTTAGATCACTCATAGTTTCCATCAAAAGTTAAAATTAGAATGGTATCCCTGGGGATCAAAAGCTTAATCTAAAAGACATCAGTACACTCAAGATGCTGCTATATAAAGGCAACTAAATGCAGATAATTAGGAATGAAAATTCTTAAATTTGGTCTCTGAAGTGGATTATCCACATCTTCAGACACCTATCACAGCACCCTAAAGCACTTCTAGAACTGGTAGGTTTGCCAGTAATTTTTCTTGCCCCTGTTTGATGATAGAAACTTGGCAGAATGGACAATATTGAACTGGTGTTTCACTTCTGTAACTTCACGGAGGATATAGAAGTAAAGCCCAGAGGAAAACTGTGCTGCAATACACCCATCCTCGATGGGGGCTGAAAGAACTCAGCCCCAGGTGGACAAAAGAAACTTGATCCAGGTGGGCAGAAAGAGACTTGGTTTTCCCCCTTCCAGGAGGAGGGGTGCCCGGGGACAAAGGTGGTCTGTTCCACTCCTCCATCCAGCAACCCAATAAAAAGGGCAGACATCTTTTACTGCTCTCTTTCCTTTCCTTGCCTGCTCAAGAGAGGTCTGTGCTGCTGCTACTTCCCACACTGAACATGTGGTCAAGGCCTATTTTTCAAGCTACATCCACGCTTTTAAAGGACTGAATCCACTCACATCCAGGGAAATACAAGACTGTCCAGGCTTGGCTTTGTATATTATCCTATTTATCCTTATACCTTAACTTTGTGAACCCTCCCTGTTGTTGCTACACATATATATTTTGTTTAAAATTTACCTCTTCTTACTTCCAAGCCGATTCCAGGCTATTTCCTTCATTAATTTACCTCTCCTTTCCCCTACCCTTTCTTTTGTTTTACCTTACCAGGAAAAAGGCAGGGGTGGGGGGGGACCCCATTTGAGCTTTTAAACTCCAGTTAAAGCTCAAACCAGCACAAAACCAAACAAATAAAACCACCACCAACAAAAAAACCCTGCAACACAAAATCTCTGCTTCACATGATTTTAAGATATAAGAAGCAACCTACAGAATGTTTAGGGATGTTGCTAGGTTGTGCAGGAAGAAAATTAGGGAGGCAAAAGCCCATTTAGAACTTAGACTGGCCTCTGCTGTGAAGGATAACAAAAAGTCCTTCTATAAATACATCAATAGCAAGAAGAAGGGCAAGGACAACCTCCACTCCTTGGTTGACACGGAGGGGAACGTTGTAACAAAGAATGAGGAAAAGGCAGAGGTACTTAACACCTTCTTTGCCTCAGTCTTCACTAGCAGGGCAGAACGTCTTCCAGACAGCTGGCCTGCAGAGCTGGCAGAAGGAGCCAGAGAGCTGCATAGTTTCCCGCTGCTCCAAGAGGAAGTTAGAGATCTACTGAGCCGCTTGGACCCCCACAAGGCCATGGGACCGGATGGGATCCATCCTAGGGTGCTGAGATTGCTGACAGATGAGCTGTCCAAGCCACTTTCCATCATTTTTCAGCAGTCCTGGCTCACTGGAGAGGTCCCAGAAGACTGGAAGCTGGCCAACGTGGTGCCCATCCACAAGAAGGGCCGGTTGGATGAGCCAGGGAATTATAGGCCTGTCAGCCTGACCTCAGTGCCAGGCAAGATTATGGAACGGGTCATCTCGAGTGCGATCACACAGCACTTACAGGATGGCCAGGGGCTCAGGCCTAGCCAGCATGGATTTAGGAGGGGCAGGTCCTGCCTGACCAACCTGATCTCCTTCTATGATCAGGTGACCCGCCTGGTGGATGTGGGGAGGCTTGTGGATGTGGTCTACCTGGACCTCAGCAAGGCCTTTGACACCGTTCCCCACAGCAAACTCCTGGCCAAGCTGGCAGCCCGTGGCTTGGACAGGAGCACACTGCGTTGGGTTAGGAACTGGCTGGAGGGCCGAGCCCAGAGAGTAATGGGTGAATGGCACCACATCCAGCTGGCGGCCTGTCACTAGTGGTGTGCCCCAGGGATCAGTACTGGGCCCCATGCTCTTCAACATCTTTATTGATGATCTGGATGAGGGCATTGAGTCCATCATCAGTAAATTTGCAGATGACACCAAGCTGGGGGCAGCAGTTGATTTGCTGGAGGGCAGAGAGGCTTTGCAGAGGGACCTCGACAGGCTGGACAGATGGGCAGAGTCCAATGGCATGAGATTGAACACATCCAAGTGCCGGGTTCTGCACATTGGCCACAACAACCCCAGGCAGTGCTACAGGCTGGGGTCAGAGTGGCTGGAGAGTGGCCAGGCAGAGAGGGACCTGGGGGTACTGGTTGATTGTAGGCTGAACATGAGCCTGCAGTGTGCCCAGGCAGCCAAGAAGGCTAATGGCATCCTGGCTTGCATCAGGAACAGTGTGGCCAGCAGGAGCAGGGAGGTCATTGTGCCCCTGTACACTGCACTGGTTAGGCCGCACCTTGAGTACTGTGTCCAGTTCTGGGCCCCTCAGTTTAGGAAGGATGTTGACTTGCTGGAACGTGTCCAGAGAAGGGCAACAAAGCTGGTGAGGGGTTTGGAACACAAGCCCTATGAGGAAAGGCTGAGGGAGCTGGGGTTGCTTAGCCTGGAGAAGAGGAGACTGAGGGGTGACCTTATTGCTCTCTACAACTACCTGAAGGGAGGTTGTAGCCAGGCAGAGGTTGGCCTCTTCTCCCAGGCATCCAGCACCAGAACAAGAGGACACAGTCTCAGGCTGCGCCAGGGCAGGTTTAGGCTGGATGTTAGGAAGAAGTTCTACACGGAGAGAGTGATTGCCTATT
Organism: Picus viridis; assembly: GCA_033816785.1. Classification (NCBI taxonomy): domain Eukaryota; kingdom Metazoa; phylum Chordata; class Aves; order Piciformes; family Picidae; genus Picus; species Picus viridis. The sequence continues at coordinate 20,243,601 of CM066567.1, read as the reverse complement.
GGAATCGGCTACCCGTGGAGGTGGTGGAGTCACCTTCACAGGAGGTGTTCAGGAGAAGACTTGATGGGGTGCTTGGCTGTATGGTCTAGTTGTTGGGTGGGTTGGATTGTTTGATGGGTTGGACGCGATGATCTTGAAGGTCTCTTCCAACCTGGTGTATTGTATTGTATTATTGTATTGTATAAGTAAATGCAGCATAAACACCACAGGAAGTGACATGTGATCTCTTCCTTTTAAGTGGAAGTATTTCACTGAAGCATCATAATTGTTCCAAGCTGCATATCACTGAGAAAGATCTACAAAGGTATGTCTTGTCAGACTCACAGTCATGCTCTCACAGATTAGTATGATGGGTCATGTAGCTTCCTGAACTTAGTTCTATAGAACTTGATATTGACCCAAAAGTAAAAAGTAATGACTTCAGAAGAATGTACCCTGGAATTTAGCAATAACTACAGGGATTATATAGATCCACATCCAGCCTGTACATGTAAACAACAAAGTTCATGGTGGTTACAGACTAAGCAATGAATATCACTGAGATTGCTTCTGCACAGTATGTGTGATCCCAGAATAGATAATAAATGTCTCCATCTTGGCTGTCAACCTTGCTCTAAACTGAAATTTTTGTCAAGTGAGTTGAGAATAAATTCATCTTACATTTCTGTTATTTAAAATCTGGAGCTGGACATAGAAAAGCTCAAAATGTTCTTCTTTTGCTGTGAACAATCTATGTCATATCTTTAGCTCTTTATAATGCCATAAAGGAACATGTGAGGAGGGACCAAGGACTTCTCTTCCTTAGAGATGCAAGTGCAATAAATCAAGATTTATTTGAAATGAACTAATCAGTTTTCATCTTTACTTGGAAACGCACTGTCCTAGCTTGCAAGCATCTATGAATGGGACATGTTTTATTTTGAGAGTAGTATATAATTTTGAATAAGCTTTATTGCAGTGAAAGGGGGAAGAGTCTTCTACATGACCACCTGTTCTATTGAGTCAATATGGCATTAAGCTAGAAACAAAATGAGAAAGATAAAAAGTAATCACTCATTTAACACTAAAGACATCAAGAAGAAAATTCACTAAATCACTATTCATTCTCTAAAAGTATACAGTATACAGAGCACAAGCCCTGCGAGGAGAGGCTGAGGGAGCTGGGATTGTTTAGCCTGGAGAAGAGGAGGCTCAAGGGTGACCTCATTGCTCTCTCCAACTACCTGAAGGGAGGTTGTAGCCAGGAGGGAGTTGGTCTCTTCTCTCAAGCAACCAGCACCAGAACAAGAGGACACAGTCTCAAGCTGCACCAGGGGAAGTTTAGGCTCGTGGTGAGGAGAAAGTTCTTCACAGGGAGAGTCCTTAGCCATTGGAATGGGCTGCCCAGGGAGGTGGTGGAGTCACCATTCCTGGAGGTGTTCAAGAGGGGATTGGACATGGCACTTGGTGCCATGGTCTAGTCATGAGGTCTGTGGTTACAGGTTGGACTTGATGATCTTCGAGGTCTCTTCCAACCTTAGTGATACTGTGATACTGTGATACTATTTAATTTACTAGATATATGTCTGCCAACAGAACAGCTTCTAAATGGAGAATTTGAGCTCATAAATTGATCATTTCTGAGCATAAATTCAGCCTTGTTGGTATTACTGAAACCAGGTAGGTAGAATCGCATGATTATAATGTTAAAATCATAAATTACAACTTGCTTAGGGAAGGAAAAATGGGAAATAATAATAATTAAAAAAAAAAAAAACAACACCAAAACCCCCCACAAAAACAAAGGCCTTGTCTCCACCTGATTGAAAATTCAATTTCAACTAGTCCTGAATATTTACAGATTGGCATACTAATGGATAAAGGTCAAGATGCACTAAAGAAGGTGTGCGTTAAATACCACAACATCCCGTTAGGAAAGAGATGTGCTCATTACGTAATTCCAGTAACATACAGAGGAGAAACCCGAAACATGCAGAAATTCTGTTTGGTTTAGAAGCCTAGGCTAGAAGTCTATGCTTGCTGGTACAAAGCTTTTTTTTTGTCATTTGCAAACACATTGAACAAACGTTACACACAAGGGTCCACATACTCTTGTGACTTGGATTTTAGCTCAAATTTCATTCCAAGAAATAGAGGAGAGTAGATCACAGAACTGAAAGTTAGTCATTGATTAGTTCCAAGTGGTTGCAACTTGTCTACATTTGCAAAATGACTGAAATCCCCAGTGTTAATATATGCTTGTCTTATACTCCAGGAGTACCAAGATCACAAATTGGAAAATAATTATCAGCCAGAACAGCTTGCCTAAAGACATTGTGGATGCCACTGCCCCACAAGTGTTCAAGATCAGGTTGGATGGGACTTAGAGCATCCTGTTGTAGTGGAAGGTTTCATGGCCTATGGCAGGGGCATTGGAACTTGATGATTTTTAAAGGGCCTACCAATGGAAACCATTCAAGGAGCCTTCGTTTCTAATTTTTATGTCATAAAATGCCAGACTGCAATGCATAGCTGTGAAAATGTAGTGATATCTGTGGTAAGCACTTCTGGTTAGATATTTTTGTATCAATTTCCTCTTTCTACTTTTTAAAGTCTCGGATTTCTTTTTTTTGTTTGTTTTCTTCATACAGTTTTCCTGAACTGGTGTTAAATTTATTCAAAAAGAATATTTTCTAAATCCCTAAAAGCTATCCCAGCAGTAGTAGTCCTTTTATATTACACATTTCATAGGCTGTGAAACTTAGTAATAGCTATTGTTCTTGAATGAGATGAGTGTATCACAGATGGTTTATGCACCTGCAGCATACATTTATCTCAGGCTGGCATAGTTAGATTGTTTTGTACCCAAAACAATGTTCATAATGGAGGAAAGCATGTCTGACAATAGCAAAGTACTGTACCACTTACTATCTTTCAGAGAATAAATCTGTTTGACATTTGCATTGATTTAATCATGGTTGGTAGGAAATTATTCCAGAAGTTCATGTCTTCGCAGCTAAAACAATATTGTCTCTAGCCTGAGCTTGTCAAACTTAGGCTTTGTTAGTTCTATGTCTGACTACGCAGAAAATAATCTGTTATGCTTGTATGCAAGTTCAGTAAATCTTCATTTGTCATTTGCAGGTGATACCAACCCTTTGGACCTCTACCCCTCACTAGATTGTCATTTGAGCTATTACACACTGATTATAAGACTCATAATTTCTTAGAATAACATTCTCTTCTGCATGTATGGTTGACCTATTTGGTCATACCTGTGCTTTTTCTTTTCTTTTTCATTTCCATTTTGAAACATTCTGGTTTTCTTGGACTCTGCCATTAAATAAATCATATCATTCTGTACATTTTACCTGTTATTTTCATTATTAGGTCCTTTTCTACTCTCTTCTCTAAAAATTTTGCACATGATATGTATCAAATAATATACAGTTTATAATTTATCAAAATTGACAATATGCTTCCATTAAGGGTCATATCTATATTCCACGTGGCCATTTATTAATCCAGTTAAAGGGCATCTTGCTGATTTTCTGTTCTTTGTTTTAAACGACAATTTAAGCCACAGGAAGTCTAGTAGAAGGATGAAGTCTTAGTATCATTATACAAGTCATTTGGTGGAACTTTGTCTGGAAAATGTTTGGACAGTTCTGGCCACTGTTCTTCAATGAAAAATCATTAAAACTGGAACAAGTTCAAGAGAGATTACTAGCGTGACTGAAACCATGAAAACAGAAGAAATTTGAGAATTTAGATTACTCAAATTAGCATAATAAAGCCAGAGAAGCCTTAACCTACAATTTCACCCTAAAAATATAGCAGGTGATAAACAGCGAGGAAGAATTGATCACACCAAAGATTCATAACAGCACTAGAAATGAATGGATGTAAACTGTCTGTTAAATAAACTACGATAGAAAATAGAAACAGAATCCTAACACAAGATGAATGCCAGAACAGTTCACCAAGGGGAGCATTAAAAGACAAAAAAATCCCCTAACACTGTACTTAAGACACAGTTTATCTGTCTGTGAAAATTATAAATAGTTTGCAGTTAAAGCAAAGAACTTGAGTCTGTGCTGTAGCAGACAACATCTGTTATAGTGTTCCTCGGCAGTTTATAAAACTATGTGCTGTTGACATTTTTACCTTTAGCAAACCGGCTTGCCGGAATCTTCTATTTCTTCTCAGGTTTGCCTCCTCTAAACTGATCCTGCAAGTTCCATCTCAGAACCAACTGCATAACTTCTCCAGTAACATTAAATAAATACATTTACTGTATAAACCATTTTCTACTGAAATGGAAAAAAAATTTCACAAACCTGAACCTTGTTGTATTCTCACAGTTTGCATTCCCATTTTGGAAGAGTACAGTGTGCCTTCTTTCTGTTACAAGTGTATGTTAAGCAATCCCAGCAACACTTATTCGTGAAGAACTCTTCATGCTCGGTTTTAGTTCTTCTGAGAACTAAATTTATAGGATGGGTGATATTTTTACCCTGCAGAAATCACCTGTGGGATGTAATTGAAGTTTATAGTTATTGTCTTCCATTGTTTTCTATACTTACATATGAAAACCAAACTAAGCCACAAAGGATAGTTTAATAGAAAATACCTTTTTCCTTATCCTTGACAAATTTTTAGAATAATTTCTGCAGAATTTTGGATTTTAATTACACTTTAACCTGTGAGTAAAAACAGAGCATGTCTCTCCCAAAACATGGTGGTAAGGTTTCTACAGAAACAGATTTTGACACTGATGGTGATGAGTGTTGTGCCAGTTGAAGATGAGAAGCGGTATCAATATTAATTCTCTGAACATTAATCCTGCGGTGCAATTTATACACTGACTGTCTGGATGGGAAGATGACTGGACATTAGGAAAAATTCTGGGCATTGGGGAAATTTTTTCATGGAAAGAGTGGTCAGGCATTGGAATGGGATACCCAGGGAGGTGGTTGAGTCACCAACCCTGAATGTGTTTAAAGGTCACTTGGATGTGATGCTTGCGTATATGGTTTAGGAATGAACCTTGTAGGGTAGGGTTATCAGTTGGACTTGGTGACCCCAAGGGTCTTTTCCAACCTGAATTTTTCTGTGATTCTGTGACTTAGAGACATGCTATGAATATATTACTGAGAAGCAAAACCAAATAAAAATAACAACACAAAACCAAAATAAAACTCAAGTCAGACTCAAAAAACCACAAAGAACTGCTATTTTTTTTAACATCTTTCTGCTAAATGCTAAATTTAAGAGAAAATTCTGAGCCCTTTAGCAAAAACTGTACTCAAGTGAGAGGTTTGCTTGAGTAAAACCAGCATAAATAGGATCACAGCTAATGTGAATGCTGAAAGAAGATAGTGAAGTCAAGAGTTAAGTTGAACTTTACTGACAGTTGGAGAACATGCACAGTTAAGAACTACATATGTTCTTCTAGAGATTATTTTAAACTTAGAGAAGAATTCTTATTAATCATAGAATCATAGAATCATAGAATCAGTCAGGGTTGGAAGGGACCACAAGGATCATCTAGTTCCAACCCCCTGCCATGGGCAGGGACACCCTACACTAGATCACGCTGGCCAGAGCCTCGTCCAGCCTGGTCTTAAACACCTCCAGGGACAGGGCCTCAACCACCTCCCTGGATAACCCATTCCAGGGCGGGCTTCACCACTCTCATGGTGAAGAACTTCTTCCTCACATCTAGCCTGTTCCATTAAAATTCAGAATTTGGCAAGTTAGTTGTTTGTTTGAGATGACAGTTACTAAATCAAACTGTATTGAGTTTTGGGAACTACATCAATATTCACGGCAACAATGATTCACAATTTTGATTGTTGTTGTTTACTTACTGCTCTCCCTAGTTCTAGACTTTGTTTCTAGTCTAGGTAATTTAAAATTAAACCATGTCACTTCTGTGTTCTTGGTATGCACCTGTAAAAGAATGTTTTCTCTAGAGTATAATGATTAATCCTGTGTAAATTTACATGTATTTGCACTACTACTCAGAACTATGAAAGTTACACATCTATATTTATCTTAATTTCTCTCACTGCTTCAGACAATCTCATAAAGACACAATGAATTTCATCCTTCACACTATTACTGAAAAGCAAAAATAGAGGGAAGCAGAATTCATGTAGTACTCATTTAGTGTAATGGACTTCAAAAGTTGTACAGGAATAAAGTCATGGTAGCCTTCAAATGCAAAAAACAAGAGCTCCACCCCTTTAAAACTTGCTGAATTATTAATGTGCCTGTGGCCTTCATAGTTCTTTTTCTGACCAAGTAAAGATATTAGTATAACCTTACCTATTAAGCAAGAACTTCCAGAAGATTATTTAATACAGAGATTGAAATGAGATGTTTGGCTCTGGTGTAACAGAACAAAGTCTCTGGCACAAAGACTTACAGAAAAATCCATGTGACCTTAAGTCTCTGTGTAATTCTATCATTCAAAGAACAAAGCCAAAGATATCTCTAATGTTACTTAATTGAAATATATATATTTTGTGACTATGGCCTAATTAGATGCAACCAAGTCCCCTCCCAGTGACTGATTAATATTAAGACACTGGAGCACAGATACCGCAGAAAGTCTCTGCCTTCTCAAAGCAGGCAAGTGGCCTTTCTAGTGACAGTGATATGCTCAGTCTTGAAGTTTCTTTCAAAAGCAGTAGGTCTTGAACTCTTTTCTATCTGGGCAGGTATAATGAACAAAAGAGGCATAGAGCACCCTGCTGCCCATGCAGGCAGGCAGGTACTTGTCAGGTTTGAGAAGTGGATTTGCATTCATTTCGGTAACAAAGAGCCTGATACGAAATGGCTTCTGTCTGAATGTGTGTATACGAAAATGTCATTATACAAGCAGAATGCCTCCTCATTTGACTTTATCAGAAAAGACTGAATTATTTTCCAGTCCTCAAAATTCTGTCTGGGTTGAAGATTCAAAGCGGATGGAGATGACTTATAGCTATTGAAGTAGACAACTGGGAATACAGGAGAGATTGCTTTTACCATCAGTGTTTCCAACCTAGTGTGCCAGCTTTAAGTAATGACTCCTCAGAATCTGTATTTTGCAAGTGGAAGTCATTGCTAGTTGCACCTTTTCAGACAGATGTTTAGAATCCAGTCACTGGTGATCATCTAAATTTTAGGATCATTTAATATGGCTATTAAATACTTAATGGGTGCAAAGAACAGTGGTCAATGGAACTGAATAAAAAAAAATACCAGAAAATGCATTCAGAATGAAAAGAGTCTGTCCAAAGCCTTGATGCAGAATGATTGTCTTGCAGTTCCAGTGTTATCCCATTTTATTACTGCATAGTTTACAGGGAAATATTCAGTAGCTCCTGATTCACAAATTCTCCTGAAATAGCAGTTTTGAATAAGGAATTAATAGAGTATGAGAAAACAGCTTCTCCAGAGTTCCTTGTTTTTCCTAGTAACATTGCAATTATAATAACAAACAAATTTGGAGCAATAGTATAGGTTTTTAGCATGTCCCCTGACTGTCTCTTTTTCATAGAAGCATAAAATGGTTTGTGTTAGAAGGGACTTTTAAAGGCCATCTAGTCCAACATTCCTGCAATGAGCAGAGACTTCTTCAAGATTAGGTTGCTCAGAGCTCCATTTAACCTGACCTTGAATGCTACCAGGGATAGGGCATGCACAACCTCTCTGGACAGCCTTTTCCAGTCTTGCATCTAATCTAACTCTACCAACTTTTGATTTTAAACCATTACCCTTGTCCCTTAGCAACAGGGCCTGCTAGAAAGTTTGCCTCATTACTTTTTGTATATCCCTTTAAATAATGAAAACTCTCAATAACATCTTGAAACCTTCTCTAGGCTGAACAACCCCAGTTCCCCATAGGAGGGGTGTTGCATCCCTCTGGTCATTTCCTCTGGACCTGCTCCAACAGATTCCTGTTTTTCTTGTGCTGAGGGCTTCAGAGTTGGACACAGTACTCCGGGTACTGTTAAACTGGAGCACAGTAGAATGATAGAATCACGTTCTCCAGCCTTCTGACCATGCTTTTTTTTATGCAGCCCAGGATGCAATCACCCTTCTGGGCAGGAAGGGCACTGACAGCCCATTTGCAGCTTTTCATTCATCAATGCCCCCTGGTCCTTCCCACAGCAGGACTCTCAATCCTTTCGTTCCACAGCCTGTGTTGATGCCAAAAATTGCCGTGACTCAGGAGCAGAACCCTGTACTTGTTGAACCTCATGAGCTTCATACAGGCCCACTTCTCATTTCTGACACAACATGGAAGTTCAGCAGAAATTTTAGTGTACTCTGGCTAAACTTTAAGTAGAAACTAAAAGAGTACATTTGAGCCATGTGCATGGTGAAAATATTCAGTTTAGGGACCAGAATAAATCCAGACTGATCTGAAATAAATTCTTGGACTTCATAGACTGTAGCTGCAGTGGCTCCAGCACCAGCTACTTCATACTCCTATGACATGCCTTAGAAACAAATTTATTACCATTTAGATACTTGGACCCAAAGTCCTACAAAAATATTATCATAGACCAGCGTATCAAATCAAATAAATGCTGGTTTTGGCAACTAGAAACAGTGTACTGTGAAGAGGATGTGCTTCACCTCTATCAGTTCTACATTTTACACTTTACTGTTTAGATGCAAGCAGCCATAGAGTACGACTCTTTAGCACATTAGCATTTCTTTTTACTTTATTAGACGCTTTAGGAAGAGCTGTAGTAGACCAGATTGTGGACTGACACTTTGGTTGCACATCGCTAGTAGGCTATTGAATAGGCACTTTTGGAAGATAAAAAAGATGTGAGCATAACAGTGCATATGCATGAATATAGCAATTAAGAAGGGCATTTGAAAGTTTTGCTTAACAATATAATCACAGACTTGCACTGTACTTTCCTATGATCTAATTCAATCTACTAAGTTTAAACTAAGAGTAGAAAATTATTCACCTTCCAGAGACATTGCAAATGAAAGAAACTTTATTTCAAAAAAACAATATGTTAAGACCACCTACTTTCTCTAAATCAATGAAAGAGCTAGCATCCAATTATTTTGATTAGAATCACAGCTAGTACCATTCAGAAACCTCTCAACCTTGTTGTGAAAGGTTAAAGTTATTAAAAAGAAAGAGAACTGCATGAATGTGGTAATTTCCTTAGACTAAGAAGAACAATGTCTTCATGTAATAAAGGAATCTTATTTTGCTTTAACTAACCTCTCTACCTGCTTTGCAGAGGGAAAAGAACTCTCAGAAATGTTATTTTCAGTTATTCCCATCATATCAATTTGCAGCTGTTGTCTCTAACTGCATTGCAAGTTGGGATTTTTTGCTTCTTTGGAATGTTTTTTACAGAATCAGTGGTATCAGAATGTCATAAGAAAATGAATACAAGCTTATTTACAATCTGAGTCAGTAACTCAGTTTGTTAATCCAGTAGGAAATTTCCTGGTTCAAATGGTAGGAAAAGATGACATGAACTGTAATGTGGGAAATATTTTCTCTAGTCTGATCATTTGCTGCCACATGCAAATAATCATGTATACATCAACCTACTAATTGTTAATCAGACCCCACACTGTTTTAATAAATTCATCTACAAAAGTTGTTCTGTCAATATTTAATTAATGTAGCATAATATAATTACTATTTCTGTTAACATCTACTAATAACAAATATGAAATTCAGACATAACACAGCACTGCTTTTCTTCACAGGAAATTCGTGTCTAAACATTGTTTTCCTTTACATAGCAAATATTATCTAAGACATCCAGCAACTTACAATACCCTCTGTTTCAAATGTAGCAGCGCTTATATAACAGCCTTAAAGATGCACCAATTTGAGTACTGTAAGTATGCATCTGAAACATTGGCATAGATGTTAAGCACAAAACCTGTGTTACAAGTTATGCAACGAAATTATGTAACAAGGAACAAGTTATGCTAACACAAAATATAACAGCCTGGAAAAGTGTTCCCATTTTTCAAAGTGATTTTAATTTGGACATTTGGTGACCCCCAATTTAAGTTGTCAAATAAAGACGAATAAAACTAACCTTCTCTGCAGAATACACTAACTGACACTTGGTTTACTTGAATCCAGGTTAATAAAATGATAATTTTGATTAACTTCTTTAATTTTCTTCATTGTATGTCTTTTAAAGGGTAATTATGCAATATCTTGGATGCAAGAATATCACATGTATATCTGCATATTGACCACATTAGTTCTCCACCTTATGCAAGATCCTTGGGATTTTATTAATTATAATGCAAATTGTCTGCCAAATTATCAGTAAAAAGCATCAAATGTACTTCATTCAAAGCATATAAATGCAATTAATAGTGCTTTATTCACTCAAAAGATAAGTGACTACAGAAAATAATAAGGAATGATGACGATTTGGTTTCATTAAAAGTTTAACAATGGAAGAACTTGCTATATCTAAGTACATTCAGCAGTTTCTATTCTGCTTAATAGAAACAGAAAGGTTTTGGAAAGAGAAAAAAACCCACTATATTGATTCATATGTTTATAAGTATAGAAAGTGCTTTTAAGTATATACCTGATTTTAATGAAATTATAGAAGACACCATTTTTCATTTACATATTTGTGTTAATGTAATGAGACTTCATGGACTCTATACATGGGACTTGACCCCTCTATTTCCAGAACATACTTCTGGTTTTGTAATAGACTACGGCTCTTTGCAGAGCTGAGCCAGTGCACAAATAAACAGTACAGTTGCCAATTCTTGATTTGGAGAGAGGGTAGGGAAAAGTGCACAAAAATTCAGTTTTGAATTGTTGTTCACAAAAGGTGAACACATATCACTCTGCGTAAAATTTAGATGAGCACAAAAGGTATCACTGCCCAATGGAAACTAGATGATCTTTAAGATCCCCTCCAACCCAAACCATACTAGGATTCTATCTGTGGGTTTGGATTGTTTTTTCATACCCTAAAGCAAACACAGTAGAAAAATTATTGAATGGATAAAGGTGGTAGTGAGGGAAAGGGTGAACGAAAAGACTGTCATACTGAGAGAAGTGTCATGTCACACCACAGCCTGTTAGCTTTATCACATGTACACACAATAAATATTTTCTTTATGATGTACAATTTATAAAATGCTGTGACACCCTTGAAAAGGTGAATGTCAAGAAGGCCATTTAAGCTTTGAAGGATGTGATAAACCAAATACATGAACAACAGATTCACATGTCAAAGAAGTCTTCTGGGAGACAAAAACGCTCTATTTTTCACATTTTAACTGAATTAATTGTGTCAATAAAAGTAAGTAAGTCAGAGATGCTGTGAAGCTATCATAAACACAGAGGGAAAGGAGATTTGGTTTTTAAAGCCAGTACCCCATTGGGGAGCTAGAACTACTGGGACAGAAAGGAGAAAATCCACTCAAAGCCAGTTAAGTCACTGAACTAAGCAAAAATAAAACGTAGGCTTTTAATATTCCTCGAGGTAAGGGTAATTCTGATTTAGCAATATAAGGTTAATGCTGTACTGGGACAGACTTCTGTAAATTTATCTGATGCAATGTGTAACAGGTTACTTTGGGAGAACAAGACAGTATCTGTTCAGAAAAAAATGAATTTAAAACAAATATTGTGGCAAGCTAACCTGAGATGCTTGCAGTCAAGCACCTGTTTGGGCATCTCAGGGAGCAGTATTTGCTTTACACCATTTTGTAGTTGGGAATCTGGCTGTATCAAATGTTAGGGATGGAGACATCTCATGATAAACATTAATCAGGCATTTCAGGTAGGATTCAAGCAGGATTCTCTGCCCAAACAGAGAATGTATTTTTAGTATGGGAAGCTGAGCTAGAAAAAGTCCTGCCCCCATTCACTGCAGACCTACATGAGTAGATGCAGACAGTTCTACCAGTGCTCAGTTTTCCAGTCTGGCAAGCACTTATCTTAAAGCTGTATAACTTAGAATACTAACTATAACCACTGCTTTCATTCCTGAGTGTTCAGTTTGCTAGGAGTTGGAGGCTTAAGTGCACTTTTTAAAGTGAATTTCCCAATCAACTTCATTTATCAGGTTTACAACAAGAAATAACTTCAAAACATACAAGCAGGATTTCTTTCACATCAAACAGAACTAGAAAGGATTACTAGTGCACTCCTCCTATTGTGGACTCTAAATCCGTAGGACAAGGCTAGAGGTGAAGTAACTCACCAAAATGCATCTAGAACGCACATCAGGTCCGTAGTACTGTTTTACTTTACAAAAATGCTCCTACAGTCATGCACTGGCTTTAAGTGTCAATATAACTTTACAGGACTTACTATTTTCCAACAGGTAGTCCTGCCCCTCAAGTGAGGTAAGTGGTATGTTAATATGGCCATAAAGATTCAGAGCCGGAGATGCAGATGTCCCACAGGCTTACAGGACAGGTGAAACCCTGACTGATTCTCTTGTAAACATATGCTTTGAGATACATAATACATCCAGGATCTCCTGAACAGTAAGGAACAGGAAAATGTGTGCCCTGTAGTGATGGAGATCTTAGTATTCCTGTTTGTATTATTGATTCACTTTGAATTGGAATTGCTGCAGAAAAAATAATTCATTACCATTACCCTTTTTTAAAACTCAAATACTTTTGAAATCAACCTTTGTTCTTGTTATTATCTTTCTTATCTTAAATCATGTATGAAAAATTTCAGGCAAAATTTATTTGACTATGTAGGGCTGGCATGAACAGCTTGATTTCTACAATAGGTTCTCACAATTCAGGATTGAGGTATATCATGTCTGAATGGAGAGGATGGAAAGGGCCAGAAACATGGTGGGTTTGGCTCCTAATGTATGGAATGGTAGTTTCTAATAGTGTGCCTGTGGATAGACAGCATGTCCAGTTACAGTAACTGGTCCGATAGCATCCCAAGAGCCAGGATATTTGCAGCAGTCCAAAAGACCTTTTCTCCCATTGTTCTCCTACCATTCTTTGCTGTTCCTTCATCTTTCATTCTTAGACATGTGTGCCATATTCTTTTATGAGAGTGAAATGAGAGCAAAATTTTTCAGTAACAAAGCAGAGGCTACCAGACATAGGTGACCAAGGGTGGGATTAACATCATCGCAATCAGCTTCTGCCAATATGAGTACCAGTTTGCTACTCTCTTAAAGTAGAAATCAACAGTCCAGTTTTCTTTCCTCTTAGCCTTAAAAGGTTTCTGCTTATTCTATTTCCTTCTTTATCACAGCCTGTTTCATTTTGACATCCCTTTTTATTTCCAGGGTAGTCAACAGTAATGTGAGAAAATAAAAAAGGCTTTATACTACCATGATTACTCTATAGTTTGTTCCTTGAGTTGCTGCTGAAGAATACCATCAATTTCTCAAAGTGATTTCATGTGCCTTTTCTGCTAGATAAAGTTTTTGAGGGTTTTTTGGTTGGTTGGTTGGTTGGTGGTTGGTTGGTTGGTTTTATTTGTTTAGTAAGACAGAGATGTCCTAGAAGAAAGTAATAATCAAATCTAGCACTTTTCTGGTTGATGAAGCGCATCCAAAGGAGAATCTTTCAGATATGCTAGTAGCCATTGGTAAGCTCTAAAGTCATGTTCATTATAAATCCTCAAGGACTGTACATAGATGAAAAGGACAGCTTGTACCTGTCTGCTCTTCCTGACATCCAGTACAATGACATTTGACTTTGTGTGAGGTGAAACTAGTGCATAACCTCAATAGTCTCCTCATCTACATACTGCTACCAGGAAAAAAGCTGTCATTCCCTATAAAGTGAGTTGTTTGAGATAGAGGCAGTCAATAATGCAAATTGAGGTTTCCACATACTTTTCTTCTGTGTCCTGTTTGCCTTATGTTATCACCAGGAGTTATCAAGGCTGATTTTTTTCAGTGTGTTTTCCAATGTTTTTCACAATAATGAAAGCCCATAAGTTAAAGGGCAGGGGGTAAGAATGCACAGAGGGCATGATTCTTAGGAAACCCGGTATGTTAATGACAGATTTGAAGAGACTTTATAACTGGAGATCTTTGAGTTGATAGATGACCTTGCAAAAGAAAAATTCATTACAGTTCTTGCAAGGACAGCTTCAAAAAAAGTCATCAATAACTCCTTGGCAGTTAACACAAAAGAGTTAGCGGAGAGGGCAAATAACATGATCTTACAGTCAAGGAAACACTGGAAAATATGCAAGCTTCTATCAGGAATGTATATTCAATTCTGAACCAATTAACTTAATAAAACATAATTGAATAAGAGGATAAACCTATTGTGATCATCTAGAAGACCAAAGTATTTCTTTGACATTATTTCTGTATGGTATTTGTTACTGTTACCCTGTATGAAAGATGAAATACTGCCATCTCCATTTAAATGGGACACAATGCATTGGAGTATTTGCTTAATTGGGGCATCTCCTAGAGAAAAATTTGGCTGAAAGGCAAAATGTTCTACTTTACTCTAGATACAAATGCAATCATAACCATCCTTTTTCTCCCAATGAAGTTGAAAGCAAAATTCAGTCATTGCAGAGATGTTGATAAAGTCAAAGAGTGAAGTATGAAGAATAGGGCATGTCTTTTTGTCTTAAAAATTCTTTCTGCTCTAAAGAGTGAGGTCCAAAACTGAACTTATTCACCTAACAGTTAGACACTCAAACCTTTAGACAACAGGATCCTGGAAAAGAACCCAGAATGATGTGTTAAGCACCTGTGCTTTCCTGTGCTACAGTGGAGTAACAATGTGGAGTGGGGTCTGAAACACATAGCATCAAGAATTAATGTGATTAATGCCAGTGTATTGTTAACTACTTACCAGTAGCAAATATGAAGGTCAGACTGTTTCTGAAGTGCCATCCCCTAGTTATTGTACTGCAACTCTGTACAGTCAGACGTTTCTGTCACTCTGATTTTTTTTTTCCCCAGTACAAATGCAAGACATATGTTGTTTCAGTGAGGCAAACAGTACTCAGTCTTCTCTCAAAATATGCAGGAAGAACAATTTTGTTGAGGCTTTGTCACAGATCAATGATTATGAGGTTCTGAAAAGCAAAATGGGTGTTGTGTTAGATTCCAGAATTTCTTTACAGAATTTGCATCAGAGATCCATTACAGAAGTATGAAAACTCTGTACCAAGGCAAAATGCAGGTTAGTGTTCTGTCAACATGCTCTGCTCTTGTTTGCACTTCTGGTAGCTCCCTAAATTTAATGGCTTTTCCCCACTGAGTGATATGATTTGGGGAAAAAAAAAAAAAAGGAGAAGAAGAAAGGACAAAATCTTTGTTCAGATGAGGGTGGTTAATTTTTCATTATGGTTGCATTTTTTTCTCCACCTCATGTGACAGTAATATGTATCACAGAAGAGCAACCCTCAGCTGAAACCCGTGGGGAGCTTAAGAGTCTTTTATGGTCTTTTTCATGTAAGAAATTGTCTTCACATTTATAGCTTGTGTTTCAGGGAAGGCTGTTACTTCAATTAGACAAGGAATAACTAAAATGTTTTCATTTACTTCAATATAATTAATCCAAAGACCTGCTGGAGCAATTGAAGTGAGGTTCTGAGTCTCAAGACAGACATTTATTTAGAATGATAGGTTGCAAACAAGCATGATTCTAAAATATTTAAATATTACAGTCAGGCACCCATACAGAGACCAAATCCAAGTTTTCGGCACTCTGATGCACACTAATGAAACAATAATCATATTGTTTTGCTCCCTGTCTCAACTGTCACACTTTTTGAGTAGCTGAACATTTATACACTGTGATTGTTTTGGGGTTTAGTTTGTTTGGTTTTTTTCCCTATTGGGAGATAAAGTGTTTAACAAGAACACAGTGTATTCTAGATTTATTTTAAATATGTATGCATTTGAGGAGATATATCAGATAGCAATGCCAAATCAGAGCTCATAATTGATATTGACAGAACTCATTAAATCAAACTTGAATTGGTCTTATCCCAGACTGTTTTATAGGTGTGATTCTTCTTTAACTCATAGGAATTTTACAAGTTATAGCAATACTGCCAAAACTTATATCAGTGTTGAAGACAAACATATATTCTTAAATAGTCAGTCCTTATATTTTTCACTGCATAGAACTTCCTGATCATTAATATCTGGTATGATTTTGTTATAATATATTTCTTATCTATGTAAATAATATACTATATATAAGACAGGAATTGGTCTCTGTGTAACTATGCTTTATTAAAAGACAGGTACCACAATGGGGATAGGACAACGAGCAGTCAGGGCATGTTCCAGCTGCCACCCAGGAGCAGGGCAGCCAGTGGGCAGTCTCAGGCCTGGGCATCAGGAATAGGCAGAGCTGGGCTGAGGTATTATCCCACAGACCAGAGTCAGGCCTCGTGAGGGCATACAGTATCAGATATAGCCCCAGTATGGCCAGGCTCAGATGTTTGCTCATGACCTGGGGAAAGGATCATCAGTGCTCATGGCCAGGCCACGTCAGGCATAACTGCATGAAGCTGAAGGCTGGTAAACCTACAAGCCCATCACCAAGAGGGACAGATGGACTGAGCTGAAGGGATTCCTGGGTCCATGGGCATGAGGATTCCCAGATGAAGCTGGTAAGGACCATCAATGACCATTAGTACTCTGAGGACCTAAATCCAAGTTCCCTTGCAGAAACCGTGAGGGAGAGGTGTTTATATAGTTTGTTTTGTTGTGTCAAATGGGTTTCTCCTTCGTGTTCAGCTTTTCTAATAGCAAGCTAACCAGCTACACATTCAGCATTATTGCTTCTGTTTCAATGGAAAGGCTTAAAAGAAGGAGACTGGCCCTTCAAAGTAAGGTATTCTATCACTTGACTGATAAAATTGACAGCTAGATTAGATAATTATTGTCGAGGCATGAAAAAAACATGAAGTCAGTGTCTTTAGGCTGTCTTTCTTAATACCAATTCTCAAAACTTTTTATAGTGCAATTATTAACTAAAGTACTTCTGTTTTGTTTTTTTAAGCATGGCCTCTGCTGAATATTTGTGTATTCAGCTGCAATCAGCAGTGTGAGACCAGATCTGCTGAATCCCCCAGTACACTCCTGAAGGTCATGTAACACACTGGATTTCACAGTTCCTACTTCTGCTTGCCTTTGTTCTTCTGTGACACTATCAAGAGCTGATAACAGGAGATTCTTTTCTTTATGAACAACTATATCCTTCTGATGGGTTTAATTTTTTTTATTTTTCTGCTAGTTTACTGTTCTAAGTAAGTTGTGGCAGAGAAAAGTTTTAGTCAGAGGAAGAAAACAAATCTATCTGTTGTTGGGGTTTTTCTGACATATCTTCTTGTGACTTTTTATTTTCTCTACACATTTTTTTCAATTTTGTCTGTACACTTTTAAAAAAAATATTTTAAAGGGAAAACTAAAATACTGTAGGTGATTTGGGCCTTTTTTAGATAGTGCTGATTCCAATATTTAAGCAATCCCTGGCTAAGCTGAACCTGGTTGTCTGCATTAAATGCAGAGCATGTCTTCCCTTAGGTAGTATTTTTTTCAAGACCCATTTCTCAATTTGTTTATGGTAATGCATGTTTATGCAGTTTTAAAAGTCATTACAGCCAGCATAATTAATGCTCTTAAATCCCAGAGCCCATGCTGTGATATAATACCTAAAAAAACCCCACCTGGCTTAGAGTCATGCAGTATTTTCTCAGCTATGATGGAATTGCTGGGTGGCTTTAGGCTATATTGGGTTTACACAATAAGGTTTTGGGGAGGAGTGTGTGTGCAGAGGTGGCTTCTATCAGAAGAGGCATGGGACTGTTGCTATGCCAGATAGTGCCAGGTTCATGCAATTCAAAAATGGAACTGTCACAGGCCAAATCTGAACCCATCAGCAATATGGATAGTGTCTCTCAAACAGCGTATTTAAGAAAGGGTGAAAAAATGCACAGCAGCTGCAAGAGAGGGGAGCAAAAGGAATGTGCAAAACAATTCTGCAGACACTAAGGATGGTGAAAGAAAGGGAGAAGATGGTCCATGAGGTAAAAGGAAACCACAGTAACACAGTGTTCTGGATTTGGTTAGGATGGGATTAATTTTCATAAGGAGCTGGAAGGGTCCACAGCCAGGATAGCCTAACTGAACCAGCCAACAGGATTTTCAGTAGCTGTTATGTAAGGGAGGGGCTGGCCAAGGGTAGGGCAAGTAATTTTGAGCATCTGGGATGGCGTAGGTAGTGTTGGGAGTATCAGCTGTGAGTACTAATGTTGGGAATTCCAAATGGTGAGAAGTTGCATATAATGGTTTTATTTATTATTAGTGTTATTATTATTACTGTCTCCTGAGGAAAGGACCTCATGCTGGAGCAGAAGTGTGAGCAGCAGAGAGGAACTGTTATCACATGATTGTAACTCTCACTTCCCTGCACTACTGGAACTGTGGGGGGAGGAGGGCCAGAGGAATTAGGGACTAAGATGTAAAGCTGAGCCTAGGAAAAGAAGTGGGTGAGGGCAAGGTTGTTTTAGTTTTGCCTCTATTTCTCACCATCTTACTCTATTCTAATTTTTCTAACAAATTAAAATTTCCCCAGGTCAAGACTGTTTTACCAGTGACTGTAACAGGTAAGTGAAGCTCTTGTCCTTATTTCAATCCACCAGGTTGTCTATCTTATTTTCTCTCCCTGTCCTGTTGGGGGTGGGGAGTGATAGAGCAGTCAGGTGGCTGTCTGGCAACCAACCACAGTCAACTCAAATCACCACGCAGGCAAACAACCAAATGACTTAAAACTTGCAGCATAAAATAAAAGGTGATATGTATCACATTATGTCCAGATTCTACTGTGTGGGCTCAAGATTGCTGGCACAGGGCATGCAGTCTTTTCCTAAATACCCTTGCCTACTTCACACAGGAGGTACTCACAATATCCAGTCTACTATTTAGTTATCACCTGTTGAAGCATGGGATAGTTATTTATCTTTGTCAAAATGCTATGTGCAGTGAAGATAAAGTAGCAGTTTTTCCATCAAGGATTACCAAGTTCCTGGCTAATATTTAATTCTTACATGGCCTGACTATAGAATGCATAAGCACCATTCCTAGTCTTACTCTTCACAGAATGACAGAATGTTAGGGGCTGGAAGGGATCTTAAAAGACCATCTAGTCCAACCCTGCTTCCAGACCACTATACCAGACCACACAGGAATGCATACAGGCAGGTCTTGAATATCTCCAGAGAAGGAGACTTCTTTTCTTATTCACAACATCTCGGTGACACACTACTACTCAGAGCCTGAAACAATCTTGAATCAGTTTTCCCATTCTACAGTGCTTAAGCTGCCCTTGCTAATAAACTTTAAGTATGTCTCCTTTCTCACCAAGCCATTTACCAATTTGTCAGTTTTGCAGTTTGCCAATTGGTTTATATGTCAGGTTTTGTTTCTTAATTTGTTCATTTGTCAATTTGTTAATTGCTTGACACTTTCACAGTACTTACCCAGTTGCATTCACATCTTCATTCTAATGATTGCATTAGTGGGGGCAGGGGGGAAGGCAGATACTCTGTTCAACTCAAAATTTCAGAGTTCTGCTTTGAAAGGCAGAATATCAACACAGCATATTTTAAACTTCATGCTGTGTGGATTTGTAAATATTTTAGACATGACTTTTAATTTTTACTCTATATGAAGTTGTCCAAATACTTCCATACAAGGAATTTTCTATGAACTGTATATATTTGGATTTGTTAACATACTTCAGCCAGTACATCATATACCTTCATAGAAATCCATGAACTGTGGAATCCATGAACTGATGTGACTGTAGCTATAGGACAGAATAGCAAGTTGCCATAAAATTAGAGTTTTTTCTATGAGAGCACCACTTTGACCTTTAGAAGCAGTATCAACAGCTTAAATATTCAAAACAGAGGGAGAAAGCATATTGGAGAAGCAGAATAGTTCACCAATCTAGTAATACAGATTCCAAGGTTCTGTTTTCTTTTTAAGGATCAACATTCTCAACTCCTAAAAATGTTGAGTTACTCTGCTCTTGTGGCATTATCAAGCTAGGCTGCTGAAGGCAGTTTCTTTGCAGAAAACAATTTAAGATTTATTGGACTTGGGGAAAAAAAAAAACAGTTTTACTCTGTAGCCCAGTAGTTATAGCCCTTGCTGTGGAAAGAAGAGACATGGGATCTGATCTCTGCTCCCAGTCCTTGTTCCTGGTTTTTTATTTTTTAGAAATCCAATAATGTTTAAGTACTGTTGTGACATGTGCTTTTAGTTTCTTCTTGTTATTACTCTTTCCTTCATGTAGTGTCAGATTGTCTGAACACAGCTGTTACTCAAACTGTCTTGGCACAAAAGCTGTTTTTCATCTCATTCTCAACATGGTGTTCAATTTGATGACTCAAAACACTGAAACTGAAAATCATGATGGTTAACTTTATCCTACTTTAATTTGCACCTTCTTATGTCATGGTATATAACACAGACATGAGTGGAAGTGTTAGTCTTTGCAGAAACAGACAATCATAACTTGAAATTTCCCTAGACACAGTTGTGAGGCACTACAATAAGGGAATTCATTAACTGTATGAGAGAAAGCTTGATCTAATTTATTCAATATTTATGAGTGATTCAAGGTTTATGAAATATATCAGGATTAATCAGCAAGTATAAATTCCTGAAAAATTAATCCAGGAGAAATTGCAGATCATGGCTAACAATCTTCCATTTACTGCACATGAATCTTAATTTTAATATTTCATTCTATTCTAAATTTATGTTTCAATAGCATGTTTTTGAACCTGTATCTATTTACATCCATTTTTAAACATAAAGGTACAAGGGGAAAGAAATAAAGACCCTTATGTTTTCTTTAAAATACTTGCACAGGTTTTTATTTGGATTGTAGACATTCATAGGCATTTGAAAAATAGCCAAGTTATCCAGATATTTCAGGAAATACAGAATTCCAACATATAGTTTGCCTGTATGTAAGGCTATTTCAGGTATTACAAACCTTGCAATCTATAGTACAATATTACTTTTGAATATTAAATACCAAACATTAAAAAAAAATAATTACAGGCATTTGAACAGCAACTTCAGACAGTGGTTTGGTTGTCAGAAGACCAATGGTATCCTGGGTCGCAGCAGCTAGATGGAGGTTCTTCTTCCCTTCTACTCTGCCCTGGTAAGGCCTCAGCTGGAGTACTCTGTCCCCAGTTTAAGTGTGACAAGGAACTACTGGAGAGAGTCCAATGGAGGGCACCTCTCACAAGGAAAGGCTGAGAAACCTGGGGCTGTTTAGCCTGTAGAAGACACAGAAGGGATCTTATCTGTTTTTATAAGTACATAAAGGGCAAGCGTCAAGAAGGTGGTGCCGGTCCCTTTTTCTGTGATGCCCAGTGACAGCACAAGAGGCAATGGGCACAAACTAGAATATAGAAAGCTCCATCTAAAGAGGGTTCCATCTACTTTGAGGGTGATGAAGCACTAGAACAAGCCGTTCGGATAGGTTGTGGAGTTTCCTTCTCTGGAGATTTTCAAATTTGCCTGGATGTGTTCCTGTGCAACCTAATCTAAGTGAACCTACTTTAGCAGGCTGCTTGGACTTCGATGATCCCAGGAGGTCACTACCATCCTGCAAGGCAATGCAAGGTTGTCTGAAAATTCCATTTTACTGGAGGCTGAAGTTTCGGAAAATGTTTCTATGATGTACACATTATATAACAGAACACCAAAATATTGCTACAGAATTCTAACAAGGTAGTCCTTGTGGCACATGGATTAAGTGCTTCACAGTTCACTCTTGTAAAATTAACCAAAGCAAATGTTTCCCTAACATGGGCAAAGTGGCTCCATTTGTGGGAACAAGGAATTGCTTGTGAATACACCAGGTCCTCCTTATTTCCTAATGGATTGGTTTTCATCTCCTGGCCAATGATACAGCTGGAATTTGTACAAAGCAAATTTTTTTTTTTTTTTTTTTTTTTTTTAAATTCAGCACCAATTTTCAGGGAATAAAAGCTCTCGTGCCCTTATCTTAATTATAGAAAATTTATTCTGTATTATTTTTATAGATGATTGATTTTTCCATTCCAGAATATATTGGACATCTTTAGAGAAGGACAGTCATACATATTAATCCATCAGATTACTTGTATCTTCTGCTCACTTCCCTGGTGTTTCTCATATGTGCAATTTACTATTTCCCCTTTTTAACCTTATATTTTCAATCTCGTTTCCAATAATCATAAGTGAGAAAAACACATCAATGTGAGCAAGAAGTGAGATGAAACCTGGCAGAAGGAGACAATTCATTTGGACATTTAATCATCATACTTAATGTAGGAGTGGACAGGCTGTCGAACCTGTCAGTCTGCAGTCAAATGGGAATAATCCAGTGTAGCCATTTGGGCTGGGTGCCTCCTGCTGCTGCCATACAGGCTGCACTTTCGGTGCCCTGGGTGTCCAGACCAGTGGGTGGACACAGGAATCTGTGTATTTCATACCCATAATGTCCTGATCTTTATAAATCCATCTGCAAGGTCTCACACTTCCTCTTTCTTTCCTCGCTGCTACCATGGGAGACGTTCCCTATCTGGTAATGGAAGGGAGTTATCTCAAGGCCTGGCTAGGCCTAATGCCAGAAAGACAAGGGGGAAGGGCAATCTCAGATCTGGCCAGCTGAGATTAGCCTAACAATGGAGGGGGAAAGAAAGAACCCTGGGGGGTTTTGGGTGTACCCTCAGGTAGGGAGAAGGGGAGTGCTGGGAGGGACTCTCTATGCTTTGGGATCTCTTTTGTCACTGTGCTTGTAACTTTTGTAAACCACTCACTGCTTTTGCATTTAAACTTTCCATCACTTCTGTAATCCATTTGTTTGAGTCTTGTTTTTTCTGCCCCTGTGAGAGGCATGGGAGGATCTGCCTCAAACTGGGACTTCCAGTTCTACAGAAAAGGCATCACAAAGTGATCTAGTGGGATGAGGAAGCCTCTTCTAATAACCTCTTTTAGCTTTAAGTTTTGTAGATGTATTGCTCAAAAATAACACATCTCTATATGCATCTGTCTTATGGCAGGTCCTTGGTTGCACAGTGCTGGAAAGCAACCCATATGGAAGGAAAATAAGAGCTGCTATGAAATAGACCTAAACATCCCATCATCTGCTAAATCGCCAAGGAAAACATAGTACCACTGCTTAAACATATTTAAGAACATCTATTAGTGGCAGGGTGAACAAAACAGAAGACATGAAAGAGACATCTCTGCAGACATGGCTAGAGACAAGCTTTTGGCAGGATAGCCTTCATTCCACATCAGAGAGAATCTTGAAGGACCACAGCTCAGGGATGACCCATCCTGGGTTGCAAACACCCCTGAGGGACTGTAGCTATGGATGAATAACTCCACAGAAGCAACAGGGTCAACAGCCATGGGAAATGCATGCTGGAGCAGGGCAGAACAAGCAGCTAGGAACAGAGAGATACTCATCCCAAATTTCTGCTCTACCAGTCACCTCTTCAATGGAACTGTGTAGGACTGAGTGTAACCTGTGGCAAAAATGAAGGAAGCTTGAGAGTAGGAGGTGAGGTGCTTTAATTTACATTTTTTATTTATTCTAATGCAGAAATTAACATTTCAGTATGAATTTAGGAAACAAAGTTTGCTTAGTATGGTGTTAGACTACTTTTATATAGTTTTCCTCATAGTGTTTTACAAAGTGATTATTTTAATCCAACTATCAAACAGAAAAATTGAGACAATGATCAGTGGTGATTTACTAAGCATCAATTATCCAGTAATGGAATTGATAACAGAAAATAAATCTCTTATGTCACCCCTTACCAGCTTATCAGCCTAATCACTATTTTGAGCTATCATTATTGTAGTAAATTACAAATATATTAGTACAAATAATCAAAGTCTGTGTGTCCCCAACTCCCTGCGTATCCGGCACAGACTAGCAAACAGACTACAGGAGAAGGTTGTTTCGTTTTCTTTAAACTGAGAAATTTATGAAAAGGTTCCAGCTGAGTTGAAACTGGCCAATATTGAGTCAGGTAACAAAAGAAACTTTCTAAAGTATTTTAATAACAAGAGGAGCTCTAAGGAAGATATAGAGCTGATATCTGATGCAGATAGTCACCTGGCAAACAGGGATGAGGGAAAGATTGATGCAGGTTTTTTTGCCTCAATCTTTAATATTAATGACAGACCTTGGTCTGTCTGGTCCTTTGAGTAGGTGGACTATGACTTGAGAGCAAGAGCAGGCAGTTTCGAAGTGTCAGTAGTCAGGCAAGTGGGGTAGAAGGCTGGCTTGGCTGAGCAGGGATATTGTTATAGAACTTCAGCAGAAAAGTGTACAGACATTGGAATCAAGGACAGGCAATACAGGAGGACTTTCAGAGATGCTGTTTGCCACTATAGGAAGAAAATATGTGTGGCCAATACTCAAGTAGAGTTCAAGCTGGGCAGCACTGTAAAGGACAATAAAACGGGCTTTTAAAAATACACTAATAGCAAAAGGAGAATCAGAGATAACATTAGTCCATTGTTTGATGAGTTGGGTCACCTCATAAACAGGAACACAGACAAGGTTATAACAAATGTAGTGACATCGGGCTAGTGGTCAGTCACTAGTGGGGTTCCCCAGGCTCAATTTTAGTGCCAGTGCTCATAAATTATTTTATAAATTATGTGGACATAGCAACAAAGAGCACATTAAGTCTGTTGATAACAAACTAGCGAGATCTGTGGAATCCTATGAGTTGGAGAGATGTTACAGAGAGATCTAGATAGACTGGAGAGCTGGGCAATCACCAACCATATGAAATGTAACAAGAGTAAGTGCAGGATTCTCCACCTGGGATGGAGTAGTCCTGGTTCTATATACAAAATGGGGGATGAGAGGCACAGAAAGAGCCCCACAGAAAAATATCTTGGGGTCTGGGTTAAAAAGTTGAATGTGACTCAACAGCGTGCCCTGGCAGCCAAACAAGCCAGCTATGTATAGAGCAGGGTAACAAAAATAGTGAAAGACCTAGAGGGCAGGACATACAAGAAACAGCTGAGGTCACTTGCTTTGTTTAGCTTAGAGAAGAGAAAACTGAGGGGTGATCTCATCACAGTTTACAACTTCCTTAAGAGGGGAAGTGGATGGGAAGATGTTGGTCTGTCTTTGGTGACCAGCAACAGGACATAAGGATATAGAATTAAGGTATGACAGAGGAAATTCAGGTTGGACATTAGGAAAAAGTCACTGAGATGGTCAGTTCACAAACAGAAAGTACTGTTTAACTAATTTGATATCTTTCTTTGATGTTAACCATCTCACAAAGAAAGGGAAGGTGGTGGATGTAGTTTTTCTGGATTTTAGTAAGGGTTTTGATAGTGGTTATCACAGTATCTTTCTGGACAAATTGTCCAGCTGTGACATGACTGCATACACAGTAACTGGAGGAAGAACTGGCTGAATGGCAGGGATCAGAGTGTTGTGATGAAGGGGCTACATCCAACAGTGATCAGTCACCGGTGGTGTTCCTCAGGACCCAGAACTAGAGACAGCTCTGTTCAAAGCATTTGAATGAGTTGAATACACTACTAGCAAGTTTGCTGACAACACTAAACTGTGAGATGCTGTTGACCCTGTTGATAGGCAAAAGGCCTTGCAGTGAGCTCTGGATAGATGGGACCATTGGGCAATTGTCAGTGGCATGAAGTTTAACAGGAAGAGATGAAAGGTTCTGCATCTAGCATAGGGACAAGTCAGGCACACTTTGGAGAGGAGTGGCTGAAAAGCAGACAGATCAAGGACTGCTGGTTGACAGCAGGCTCAGTACAAGTCAGCAGTAAGCCCTGGCAGAGAAGAGGTCAAACTCCATCCTGGGGTGCATCAAACGCGGCAAAACCAGCCCATCAAAAATGATGATTATCCTGCTGTTAACAGCACTGATGGAACCTCACCTTGAGTATTGTGTGCAGTTTTAGGCACCACATCTTAAGAAGGATGTAAAGGTCACTGAAGGTGTCTAGAGGAGGGAAACAAAAACGGATGAAAGGGATGGGAAGCATGTGCTGTAAAGGGATGGCTAAGGACTTTGGGCTTGGAGTTTGGAAAAAAGGAGGCTGAGGGATGACCTCTTTGCTCTCTACAGTCTCCTGAGAAGTGAAGAGGGAGGTGCTGAACTCTTCTCCCTCAGATTGAGTGATAGTATGCATGGTTCAAAGCTATGCCAGAGCAGGATTAGGCTAGACATTAGGAAGCATTTATTTACCAAGAGGGTGATCCAACACTGAAATACGGTTCTTAGAGAGGCAGAATTATTTAGGCTGGAATAGACCTCCAAGATCATCAAGTCCAGGCTCTGACCCACCACCACATTTCATTAAGTGCCAAATCCAAACTTTCCTTAAACACCTCCAGGGATGGCAACTCCACCATCTTCCTGGGCAGTCCATTCCAGTGTCTAATTACCCTTTCCATGAAGAAATGCTTCCTAACATCCAACACAAACCTCCCGTAGCGTGGCTTCAGGCCATGCCCTCTTGTCTTGTCACAAGTTAATGCCCCAATCCTGTCAGTGTTTAAAATGCATTTGGACAATACCCTTAATGTGGTTTACCTTTTGGTCAGCCCTGAATTGATCAGGTAGTTGGCCTAGATGATAGTTGTAGGTCACTTCCAACTGGAGCTATTCTATTCTGTTAGATTCTTTTGTACATTAAAAAAACCAAACATTGAAAAATAAAGGCACATTAAAGGTACCCACTTTAACCTTAATTCAGTCCTGTTTATGTATGCCTTCTGATGTATTATCTAATTACTTCTATTCTCCTAGGATCCTTGTCTGCACAGGATGACTGTGAAATCCACACATTTGTTCAATATTTTGCATTATCCTCATTGTACACTGCCTCATCTCTTTCCCCTGGCCATCTCCCTTACTTTCTCCATAAGACTGAAAGCCCAAACTGGACAAATGTCCGTTACTGCCATGGCCACGGGCTTTATGTAGCATCCAGGGTTGCAGCATGGACTCCAGCTCTTGAGATTCTGCGAGAACGGCTTCATGCTGTTACAGAGATCTGTTTCCTTTACAGTCCTTCTGTTTGTAGGATATATTGTTAGGATATCAACTAATTTAAAACAAATATACAGGCAATTCTATTACCTATATTCTCCACCACTGATAAAAAAAAATAAATTTCATTTTCTCTTCATTCTGGTGTATTCTTGCAGAATCAGTATTGGAAATTGAACAAAGAGGGTTTATTAAGTAGTCTGGTCTTCAGGCTATCTGATCCTTCCTTCAAGGATTTAACTCATGATTACATGAGGATTAGTATTGAAATATACTCTGTAATCTGTGTGGGGTGTCCCTGCCCATGGCAGGGGGTTGGAACTGGATGATTCTTGTGGTCCCTTCCACCCCTGACTGAGTCTATGATTCTATGATCTGACTGAACAGTTCCTGCTCCACCACCACCATCCCTGCACCCATCCCAGAGCTGAAAGCAAGACCCTCACCAGCCAAGATACTACCTAGAGGAGCTCAGCCCCAGTAAGGAGGCCCAGCCAGCACCCGTGGATGATACTGGAGGAGTCATCAATTATTGCCCTAACAACCGGGGGACCACCAGGCCCCCGGCCTTTGTTGTCACCACCACCACCACCCAGTGTGCACCATGGGTACTCACCAGTGATGAGAGGAGGATCCTCTAGCCCAGATGGGCTCAGCTTGGGGCTTCTGACTTTGCTGGGGCGGATTAAATAGGGGAGTGGGTGGGGAGGGCCAAGTGGCCACACCTGGGGTGGGAGGAGCCCAGGTGCTCTGGGTTTGAGGGGAAAAAGGGAGTGGGTGAGGGAGGGACTTGGTATCGGGTAGTGATAGGACTGGGGGGAAAGGTAAAAAAAACTTAACGGGCAGATTCAGATTGGATGTTAGGAAGAAGTTCTTCCCCATGAGGGTGGTGAGACACTGGAGCAGGTTGCCTGGGGAGGTAGTAGAAACCTCATCCCTGGAGGTTTTTGAAGCCAGGCTAGATGTGGCTCTGAGCAGCCTGAGGTAGTGTGAGGTTTCCCTGCCCATGGCAGGAGGTTGGAACTGGATGATCCTTGAGGTCCCCTCCAACCCAAACAATTCTATGATTCTATGATTCTAAACTAAAACAATTTTGCAGTTTAAGCTGGATGTTAGGAAGACATTCTTCTCAGAAAGAGAGATTGGCCATTGGAATGTGCTGCCCAGGGAGGTGGTGGAGTCATCATCCCTGGAAGTGTTTAAAATAAGACTGGATGAGGCACTTGGTGCCATGGTTTGGTTGATTAGATGGTGTTGGGTGATAGGTTGGACTTGATGATCTTGACGGTCTTTTCCAACCTGGTTAATTCTGTGTATCTGTGTATTTAAAATTTAGAAGATGTGTCTGGTTTTGAAGTGGGAATTGATAACACGTGAAACTGCCCTAAGCATCTGTAGCTTCAATGCCAATAAGTGGAGTTCTGTGCTCATAGAAACAACACCTGCATAGTCATCTTTCAGTTGTAGATTTTTGTTGAAGAAGTGAACACATTTCTTGCCCAACTCATTCTTTTAGATACCTTATTCTTAGGCCTCCTTAGAATAACAAGTCAGACATTATTTAACAGGAAATATTTTATGTGAATAACCATTTTCAAAGATGCTCTAAGAACGATGCAAAGCTTTCAGTAATAAAAAAGTAAATAATACAAATAATAAAAAGTTGAAAGGAAAAAAAAAGTAAGAAATCAAACTTTGCAAAGACTTTGGGGCAGGCTTGAAACTTGATGTTTATGTATGATCACAGTAAAATTCATAGTAACAAATTACCACTGGACAGTTCTTGATGGGACAATAGTGGATCAGTATTGAATTATCACAGAATGATGGTATTCAGAGGAAAAGAAAAGCAACCAACCAAAACCTCTGCACCTTGTCCTTCGGTGTGTGTCAGGTTTCAGGGACTTTATTCCTTATAATCTGGAGTTAATGCAGTTAAGATCAGTTAAACCTATAACAAAGAAAAAGTTTATCTACAAATGCAATAGCAGGACACCCATGTTGATAGTGCTATGTATAAACCCATTTTTGCAAACAGTGTCAAATATTTAGCTGAAATTAGACCCCTTACATGCATTTAAAGGAAAAATGAGAGGGGAAAAAAACCCTGAAGTACTATGGTTATTTTCATTTAGAAATCACAATGCTGTAGGGAAGGTAAAGTAGGAAAGCCAATACTTTTTATTAGAAATAAAATGGATAGGGTAATGTAATAGAAGCTAAGGATTGTGTTTGTTTAGACCAGTGACAGTTGGTCAAATGCAAGGTGTCTTTTTAATAGATTACACATTGCCTTTAGCTAATCTGAATTACATTAAGGCAATCAGCTCTTTACAGGGACAAGCAAGCTATAAAGTCGACAAGAGCTCCACAGTGGCAGTTATTTTTGCTGGCTTAAGAAGTTTGGTCTAGAAATATGCAGCTCTTTGAATGCTTTGGTGATATTTTTATATCCACAGTCTGGCTTCTACAGAAATTATTGGATTTTATGACATACTATGGCTGAAATACAGCTTATATCATCTCTAAATTTGCATATTCAAATTAATGTCTGTGTAAATTTTAGTGTTGTGTACAATCACTTATACTAAATTTAAAAACATTCCTTTCAGACAAAACACTTGGTTCATAGAGGCCATATTTTTTTTAAGTACTTCTTAGTGCTCTTGGGTAATCAGAAGTCTGGCTTTATTCTTTTTCTGTAAGAAAATAACTCCACTACAAAACATATTTAATCACCACACTGCTGTACTGCTTCAGTAACGATTTAATACCAGAAAAGGCATTTCTGGAAATACCAGTGCCATACAGTACAGCAGCCCAGGCTTTCACGGGAAGACTACTGTATTTACTCCTGTTTGACTTGCAAATTCTAACAAGAATAAAGATTGAGATGAGACGAAAGAATACTGCAAAAAGACATTTTCATTTTAGCATGAACAATCTCTAAACATCATGCAAAGATAGATCATATCACTCTCACTGTACTCCAGACTGGCGTGACTTTCAGTAAAAATACATTTACCATTTAGAGACAAATCTCTTGAAACAGACGTTTCTCTGTCCTTATAATGCGCTAGTAGATTTTTCACCTTTCTTTGGCCACAGAAAACTTTTATGAATATTTTTCAGTAGCTCAGAATATTACGTTGGCAACAGTACCAACAGGATGCCACTCAGGTCTTCGCAGCACTGTTGAATTACATTTATAAACCAAAATAAATACAGATTATACTTAAAATTAGAAAGCAGAGGAGTTTATTGCAGGTCTTTTAACAACGTGGTCAGGATCTAAATTAAAACAATGAAACACAATAAATTATTCTTAATGGTAGTAAGAAAAAGAAAGTTTGTTTAGTTGTGCATGAAGTATGATGGTGGAATGTGGCCAAAGGGGACTGCTTCAGGGGACATGAAAGGAAGAAGGAGAATCTGGAAAATGGTGGAATTGGCAAATGCTGTTTAACAGATACAGTAGCTTCTAATGCATAGATGTAAAAGGAGTACCACAGTACCACAGTACATTACGTGTTGGAAGGGACCTCCAGAGATCATGAGGTCCAATCCCCCTGCCAAAGCAAGATCCCCTAGGGTAATCTGCACAGGAATGCATCCAGATAGGTTTGAATGTGTCCAGAGAAGGAGACTCCACAACCTCTCTAGGCAGCCTGTTCAGTGCTCCATCACCCTCACTGTGAAGATGTTTCTTCTCATGTTGAGGTGAAATCTTTTATGTTCGAGTATTAATTATTTAATGCAAATGTCCATGAAATGCAAAATTAGTTGCATTTTGAGTAATACAGCACTAATCTAAACAAAGAATCTTTAAATAACATTTTATTTCAAACACCTAGGCTCACCTCAGGAATTCTGAGCAGCTTCTTGAACCATAGTAATGGTTACTGTTACAGTGTCACTTTCATAGGAAATATAAGCTTCTTTTTTTTGTGAGCACTGTAAAGTTTTAAGTGTCCCAAGTCTCTTTGTGGAAGGCAGCTTAATTCCACAATTATGAAATAAGTTTTTTCATTGGTGTGGTGGGTTGAAGTTTTCCCCCAGCATTAACTTTTAAGCCAGACCAACACAGAAGCAAATGAAGCTGTATTTACAAGCAAAAACGACACTCCACAATGGAATGCAATGAATATGGACAAAATATACAGTATTTACAATATTATACAGATATTTACAGTTAGCAAATAACAAGGAAAACCCCCTGGTCCAAAAGACCAGGGAAGCTGCTCCACTGTCCCCCCAAACCTCCTCCCTCCCACCCTGTACCAGAGAAAAGAGAAGAGCTGGGAGAAGGCAGTGTGAGTTCTTATCTCAAGGTCAGCCAGAAGTGTTGTTATCTCCCAGGCGAAGCAGAATAGCCAAGATCAAAGGAGGGAATGGGAATGGAAGTGACATGCGAAGAATTGTTACGATACAGCTCCTTTTACCCCAGACATTTACCCAATGAATTTGTTTAGAATAATCTTTTGTTTTCCTTTTCACACCCAATAGTGATTTATTTATATTTTTCTACTTTTCTGCTCAAAATCTGCAGCTACATTTTAAAAGCATAGCCTGAAACTACCACAATTGGCTTAAAAATTTAGCAGCTCAAATATCCTTAAAAGTGGTACGTTATGGCACAACACAGTGCTCCAAAGACATGCCTCTTTAGTATCCCTGAATGACACTGCATTGTTGTACATATGTGAATTTGCCCCAGAAGAACTTCCAAACTTCCCTCAGAGTCATACCAGCATGGGATAGTCCAGGCTAGAAGGAACATCAGGAAGTCTGTAGTTCAACCTCCTACTCAAAGCAAGGTCAGCTGTGAGCTCAGACCAGGTTGCTCAGAGCTGAAAACATCCAAGTATGGAAAGAGACTGCATAATCTTTCTGAGAAGCCTGTTATACTGCTTGGAGCTACGGAAGCGCAACAGATGTGACAGCCAGACCATATGCTGATCTCCAGTATAAGCTGTAATGAACCACTGTATGTACACAACAGTGAAATACTGTTTGGTGTATTATTAGCCTACTTCACAGTGTATTTCCATGAAAGAAAAAGGGAAAAGGAGGAACTGAGTGGTGGGGAAAAAAAGCTGACAGCACAGCCTGTCTAACATGCATCTTATTTTATAGAGTAAGAAATAAAAGTGTAATTCATCAAAATTCTCCACATTTTGTTTCAGTTGTTTAAGTTCTGACTCAGGGCAAGACTGGGAACAGTATAGTATTTGAAAAGCTTGAATTCAGAGGACATACTTCAAATTTCCTATGTATGGAATATGTTCTTCTTTCAGGGTATTTTAAAACAACTTTGTTAAAATCTGTACTTTGCAATTCTTTTTTTATAAACTTACAAATTATAGTCTACACGATATAGATGCTCAAACTGGGGATCAAATGTTTGAATTATTCATACTTGACCCTCAAAAACTAAGTTGTATTAAAGTAATTATTATCTTCTGGTTTGCATTTCATTTAATATAATCTCAAATTAATAAAACTTATATTGGTCATACAATGTCAGATGATTTAGAGGAAAGACACAGTTTTGAATATATTGAATGAGAAGAGCTATATACCTCCTCATAAAAGAACTGCAGAAGGAGAACTTCATTTTTACTGCATTGCTTTTCTGTCTGGAGGGAGTTTTATATCTACTATATATTTTTTCAGAAACTCTGATGTTTACTAAATTTTTGGGCTGAAGAGAATGATACTACCTGAATATCCAGATTTATTGTCATCACAGCTTTACACCACCCCCGGCAAAGAAAATATATGGTTTCTATGCATTAGCAATGCAATGTATGTAGGAAAAATATTTCAATATAAATTAGTAATTGAAGCTTTCTGATTTATAGACAACATACTGTTGTGCCTTTATTTTCTATTTTCTTTCAAGACACTATGATTGAAGCTATCTTCATAACAGGTATGTCTCATCTACCATGCACTACTATTTGCTGTTACTGTTAATTGTATAGAAAGTTTTACAGCAATATTGGGGGTTTGTTGACAGGATTTTTTCATGCTTGAAAGAATACAGGTAAACCAAGGGTGTAAGGACATTTATAGGAAGGCAGCAATATGTAAAAAAAATTGTATCTGGTTCAAATGCCATCTAAATATAAACATACCTCAGCCTGATTGAAGAAGGCAGAACTGTGTCAGACCTTAAGGGCATACCACCTGCTTTACACATATGACCTGTGACCACGCAGGTTACAGCGGTGGTGTCCTCAGTTTAGGTGCTGTCTAGAATTTGTGGTCTCAGTTCACAGAGTAACTGATGCCTCTGCAGGCCTCAGGGTTTCTCTGATTCATGCCAGTTGCATCTACACTGTGCATGGGTATGTACATGACTGGCCAATTTAGCTACTTTCCAAGCTATTCTCCTTTATAAAAACTCTGTTACATTCATGGAAACATGTCATATAGCTTCATCTGGTAAAAGAACTGAAGGGGGTCTTGCGCCAAGGATATCTGCTCGGCCTTTGAATTGATATCTATCTGTCTTGCAGGGTGCAAAGTTAAGATACTGGGATGAGAATCTATTTATATTCTAGTCTGCATCCAGAGATCTTTACTTTGTTGTTTCCTAACAGATAATAGTTTGGATTAAATAGTACTCACAGAATAGCTTTATATCTTTCAAAATAAGATCACATATAGTATTCTACTTGATTATGAAGATTATAATTTGTTCAGTTACTTACAGCTAGTTGTAACCTCAAACAGTGTTCCTGTTACGTGTTTCAAGTGAACTCCACAATGATGTAAGCTATTCTCATAGCTTTTAATCAGATTATTATTTGCTGTTCATTTTACAATAAAAAAGATTTGGTTTCAAGATAATTTGCAAGAGGCAAAGAATGCATATTTCTAAATATAGTACCAAAAATAATGCATTTGCATTGAACTAGGTATTCTATGAGAAGTGACTAGAACCTCTGATCTAGGTTTCCATTTTCCTTGAGTGGATTTAATTTGTGCTCTCTACAAAGAGTATCTTCTGGCACTTTGCATTGCCTTAGCTGCTCCTATATGCTGGAAACAGTTGGTTTCCCTACTGTCTTTGCCACAGATGCTCTTTGTCTACCTCCCACATACTAGCATGTGACAGAATAAACTGGCCCCATGGGGATGTTGGTCTTTTCAGCTGATAGCTGTGATAGAAGTAACCCATGTACACCTTGTGATCTCTGAGAATGTGCAGGACCATAGTAGTAGAGTCACTCTTATTTATCAGTCCTCTGATTCAATTCTCTGCTCTTGCTGATGCAATGTTACCAAAAGCCAAAAGCAAATAAAAAGTTGAGAATCCAATTGTAAAATATTTGCTGCCTTCAGTTACCAAAGATTCTGTCTAACACAGAAGGAGGCCTTGAATGAGCAATTCAGAAACACTAAACTAAACACAAGGATCACTAAAATAAATACGTATATACTTAGATAGTTAGTGAAGTAAAAAATCATGGTCTATCTTACATCAGAAGATAAATATACCATATTATAAGGTTGCCAGTAAAAACTGTAGCTATGAGCTATGCAAATCTTAACTATTTCTGAGAAAAACATTCAAACCAATGCTACAATTCAAACAATGTTTGAAAACTATGTGTATGTGCATATGAAGTGAATATTCAAGAAACCTATGAAATACCAGTCATTCTACATAACAATAATTTAGATAAACTTTATATGGCCAAACCCAAATACAACTCAGACACCAAATAAATTATGTGTAAATACATCTAATTGTTAATGAAAGATTTTTTCATGTATATTTTGGGAAAATAAGTTAAAAAAAATAAAAGAAAAAGAAAAGAGTAACCAATATGCGTAAAGGAGCCAAAAAGTAACTCTGTGCAGGTAACAAATGGCAAGGGAGAAGATCAGCCCTTTGAAGAGTGGTGGGTGCAAATTAGATTTTTGGAAACACCTGACCATGTTCCATATCACAGATTCATGTCTAATGCAAACAGTCAGAGGAGACAGGAAAAGCTGGCCAACTGAGTGAAAAACACCAAGCAACCCAACCCTAAGCAATTGCCTAGAGTGCTGATGAGAAAAGGTATCAATAAATAGAAGCAGTGAAACGTGAATGTCCTTATCAACAAGGAACACAGAAACTGCTGCCACATCTTTGGCTTTCTCTGGCTTGCTTAGGCCCTTACATGCATCCTTTATGTTACACAGTGTATTTGATTTGAAAGCTGCTTTATACCTGGCAAGTCCAGTTCTCCTTTTCTCCCCACAAGGGGAACGCATCATGCTGGACAGCTTCCTGTGGAAGGTGTCTTCCCTATTTAGTATGTCCTGAAGTAACCAAAGACTAACAGATCTTGGACATCTCTTCCAACTTTATTTTCTCAGTTTAAGTTAAACTTTTAAGACTCTACAAGGATTTGCAGTGTGTCACACCATATGTGAATGTGCATATAGGTTCTTGTCACATTATCAGCTTTCTTTAGAGGATATCTTTCATGTATTTGACATTACATTTGACATTGTCAGAGATGATGATGATGGTGATTATTATTAATTATATTTTTGCTAGTAACAATTGTTATTGAATAAATATGATAATGTTTAGTAAGGTTTTTTTGCAATTGCCTTTCAGAACATGTTGTATGCCACCACAATCAAAAGAGAATAGAAATTGGAAATTCTTTCAGAAAATCCAAACTACAGCAATTTATAGAGGAATCCCACTTATGCTGCCACAGCATAGATCAGTTTCAAAAGGAACAATCCCATATTTAAGTCTTTAGTAATTTATGTTGCAAAATTGGATTCTTACATTGCTGAATCCTTATCACTATAGTTTGTTTGTTTGAAGTAGCTGAATCTTTGAGCTATGTTCTCTGTGCTATCTTGGCACTGTTTACTGAGTCCGTAACATCTTCTGTTCTAAGTATCCTCTGATACTCAGCATTCATCTTGTTATCACTCAAGATTTTCATGGATTTTTGAATTTTTCTCATGTAAAAGGAAATACAATGCCTGCTGAGTGATACAGCTTATTCTTCTAAATTACATTAACAAACACGAAATATTTGTTTGTGGTTTTGTGGTATGTAGTTACATGCTAAAAGGTGTATGCATTATTTCAACAAGAGTGTGAAACAGTTATTCTCAAGTAATGAGAATTTGAAAGATGATTCTGCTTTA
Source organism: Picus viridis (assembly GCA_033816785.1). NCBI lineage: Eukaryota > Metazoa > Chordata > Aves > Piciformes > Picidae > Picus > Picus viridis. The sequence continues at coordinate 20,207,357 of CM066567.1, read as the reverse complement.
AAGGTCTATACAATGATTCACATTCAGAAAAGCTCAGAATAAGCACAAGCTCTTAGACAAACTAATTCATTAACAAAGTGGGCTGAAAAACTAGCTCCATTGTTCTTTTGCAGATTGCACCAAATTATATTAACTTAATTAAAACCTGAAACAATGCTTATTAATTTATTTATTCTGTCAGCAATCAGGAAGATTGAGTAGCTTCTTCAGTTCGGAGTCTGAATGCAATGTGAGATTACATGCTGAATTACTGCAGGTAATGAGATAGGTTGCTAGTACATTACCTATACCTTCTACTGGACACAGCTAGAGCAAAGTATAAGTTAGACACTGCTCTTTTCATGGATATTTTCTCTTAGAGACATGAATAAGGACAGAAAGCATATTTATCACAATCTTTACACTATTCAAGTTATGCTGATATGCTGAAGAACCTGATTTGATTTCTAAAAGAAGATTCATGGTATATTTTGCCACAAATTTTACAGTTTTAATATAGGTTTGCATTAGTAAAGACAACAAAGACCTTAAAGTGGTCAGAGCAGTAATGGCCAAAAGCTGACATAAAGTCCATGCAAAGCAAATAGAAATATGCAATTTTTACATACCGTAACACCATGGGGGGGAAAAAAATAAAATAAAAAAAATACATATATATATGAGAGGAAAGTCCAGGATCTGCTCACTCAAATGCAAAAACTCTAGAAAAGATGTTGCAAATGAAGATTAAAGAACCTGCTTCCTCTTCTCAATTTCTGAGATAAGAGGAGAGGTAATAACAATCCTTAGAGACTTTCTCTCTTTAAATGTCTCTTCCCTAAGGGATGCAACTACTGCCTTATTATAGCAAGGTATAAGGACAAACTACAGAGACTCTCTAGGTTTCACAACCCTGTGAATTAAAAAATAACTTCTCAGTCCACAATTCAGAGTTTATTCCTACCATACAGTCAAATGTCCTCCTGGCACATGAATTCTGGTATGTATCTGAGAAAGTTATATATGTTTGTAACTTTTTTTTCCCATTTCCAGAAAGGAAAAATATGTACAAATTATTTCTAATTCACAGTTTTGAAAATGTTACTAAATCCCACAGTGTTGGATGGTTAACAAAAAGAAGCACACAAAAAATCTTACTATTTTATCATCTTAGTTGCACACTTTACATAGTGTTTTAGAAAGTTTGTACATGTAACACATTTTAAAGTCTTGAATTGTTGCAGCATGCTCTCTCATTTCAGTAGAGTTTGCTCTTCAATTTTTTATCCACTTCTGCCTCATTTGCTTAAACTTATCTCTCTAAGAATAATGGTGCTATCTTAACTCAATTGCGATTTTTTGAAGTGAAAAACTGCTCATCATTAATCTTCTAGTGACAGGTCTTATTGTAATTAAACTTCAAAGATATGTAATTCCATATTAAGACATTCTTCTACTGCACAGCTCACAATTAAAATTTATCTGTTTTAATACACTTTGCCATTTCATGGTAGTAAGTCCTTTATTTTACCTGAGTGTTTTAAACATGTTGATTTTTTATATTATGTTTATGCAACTGTGAAATTAATTCATAAATGAAAAAGCCTTGTAGATAAGTAAACAAAAAATACCTATTTATTATATGTGTGAACAATTAACAGTGTGAATAAGTTAAAATGGGTTTTATTACTGAGATTTTAAAGGTATATTACGCTAATGGTCATGGCAAGTATATATAGATCACCCTTGACACTTTGACATACCATTACTAATAAGAAAAAGGTGCGTAGTGAGCTTCTGAAAGAAAAGCTAAGACAGAGATAATGCAGCAGGCAACATACCTCATTACTTTAAGCAATTTGCAATACAATCCACAAGCAACAGATATGTTAAATCAGGGGGGTATTTGATTCCTGAATGCCAAGAGATAAGTAAAAAGTACAATATCCTGACTTTCAAAGTTACCAGAATCTATAGAGCTTTATTTTGAAATAACTTGTAAATTTTTTAAAATTACTGACAGTTTGTTTTAGTTTTTTCCCCTTGTGTAGGTAGGAAGCATTAAATTTTTTTTTTTTTAAAATGGCTCTTCAGATTGATGTTTCCTTATTTTTATTTGTCAGTTTCTTTTATCTTTGTGGAAACAATGTGAAAAGGTTGGTCATCAGCCTGGAAGATCAAGAAGCATGTATCCATTCTTTTTGATTATGACAAACTGACCTTTTATGCTTTACATATGGGTCATTAAATGTCAGGGCTCTGAGAGCAATCATGGCCCTCAACGGCCCTATCCGGTATCCTCTGGGGGCTAGCCCCCCACCCCTGCTGCATGGCCCATGACCCCACTTCAGCTCAGCCTGGAGCTGCCAGACTCTGTCCCAGTGATGCTGCAGGAGCATGGACCTCTAGGTAACCACAGAAAGATTCTGATCATGGCTCTGCTGAGCCAGGCCCAACCCACAGGTGGTTATTTCCATTCCCACCAAGGTACCTAATGGTGTCTAGGGCAGCCCCACAGCTGTACTCCTGGCCTGCTCTACTCCCTGACTAGTGGCCATGGAGCAGGTGAGGCCCATGGTGATCCCCTGTGCCTCCTGGTGCCTGACCCCAGGCAGTTTTCAGTCCCTGTGCCCCCTCCCACCCTAAGTGTAATGCCCTCATACAATCACCGATCTCATGAGGGTTTGTGTTCCTCCTTTCTGCACAGAGATAAAAGTACTCAAAGAAAAATTTCAAACGACTCATCTATAACAATGTTCTCAACCCCAATTACTTTTATTTCATACTGTAACAGAATAGAATCAGTGAAAGAGATGCAATGTACATGTTGCTTTGCAATCTCGAAACAGACCTAAGTAAAGCTGTGTGGTTATTTAATCTTCAGGAGATCCGAGTACCACACAAGAGCTAACATCACTTACATTACAAGGACTGTCAGATCCAACACCTCATTTTTTACAAACTGGAGTGTGACCATGCTATTTATGCTCTGTTGTACTGAACTAAAGCCTTGTGTCTTGTTGGCCTGTATGCTACATCCACTCAAAGTCTTGTATGCATCAGCAGAGTAGGAAGAAATGTAAATGTGTGTTTAAAAAGGTAACCCTTAAGTGGCACTTAAATCAACACTGACGTTGTGACAGGATACAGCCTTGTGAAACTTACACTAGGTCAGGAAGATGCTGTAATAACTTGATTGGAATTCTAGCAAGTCAGTTATTCCTTTTTCAGTTTTATTATAGTGCATACGTGCCTATGTGCCTTTTACAATTAGATAATTTCTCTAGAGAAAAATGATTTCTCTATAGACATTTTCTCAGCAGCTGAGGATCAAGTTAGGAAAGTCAAAGCCCAGACAGAATTTAATCTGGCCAGGAATGTCAAGGAGAACAAGAAAAATTTCTATAGGTATGTCAGTGATAAAAGGAAGACTAGGGAAAAGTTGGGCCCTCTCTGGAAGGAAATGGGACACTTTGTTATCCAGACATGGAGAAGGTTGAGGTGCTCAATAAATTTTTTCCTCAGTCTTCACCAGCAGTGCTCCAGCCACACCACATAAGTCACAGAAGGCAAAAGTGTATACTGGAAGATCCAGTTTGAGACCATCTAAGGAATCTGAAGGTGCACGAGTCCATGGGACCTGATGGGATACATCTGCAAGTCTTGAGGGAACTGGTGGATGAAGTTTCTAAGCCACTATCCATCACATTTGAGAAGTTGTGGCAGTCTGCAATGGTTTAAATCAGAAAAAAAAAAAAAAGGATTAAACCGAACCAGTGGGCTAGCCTGTCTATTTTCCCTGAACAGAAGTGAGTTACACCAAAACTCAGGATTCGGGGGCGGGGGGAAGAAGAAAAACCAAAGTGAGATAGAGTTTACTGTGCAAAATCAGATAAACATAGTACAAAATGCACAATTACCTTAGCCTCTTTGCAGAAAAAGTACAGTGCAAAGCAGCAGCAAGCAGAAGCAAGCAAGTCAAAAGCTCAATCCAGAAAACTACTCCCCCATCCCCCCTTGTGCCACCGCCATCCCAGAGAAAGAGACAACACCGCAAAAAAAAAAACAAACCCAAAGCATTAATGGAAGCAAAAACGTTAACAGTATTTCACAGAACAATGGTCTCAATTGCTAAAGTTTCCTAATTGGAGAAACAGTTTAAATTGCAGTATATATAAACATGGCTCATTAAAGGCTGAATTAAGATAGTCTTACCCTGTGTAAATATGAGGTGGACACAAACAATGAAGAATAACATCTTTCAAACTACTCAGGTTTTACTAGTACAGTGTAGACTTGCCATTAATATATTGAGACTGCAAATACAGTTCTGATGAAATCCTTTAACGGTTTTCCAATGGGAACAATATGGTCAAAATGTTTATGTAACTATTTATTTTCTTACTGTGGTTAGTAGTTTCAAGTAGAACCAGCAGTTAATGTTGGTACTTTACCAGGAACTACATATGGATTTTGGACTTAAGCCTCCCAGAAGAGACAACAGATTAACAGAGGCTTTGCAGGCACTAATTTGTTATAAATATATTAATATGAACTGAGATTTTTACTCCCAAGAAAGCATTTAAATTCATTAAAAGACTTAAGTCCAAAGTTCAAATGGCTGTGAAACTAATCATATGGACCAAACCTGAATTTTGCAAATAGCACCAGGAAAAAAGATTGAGAGTTTAGAGATGAAACACTGAAATTCTCAAACAGATCTGAAGAACAAGCTCATGGTGTTCCCAAAAATACCACTTCCCTAGTGCAATTATTATTTCTGCTGTCCTGGACCTGAATTTTTGAACTCTTACTGTGCTTCTATGCTTAATGACTACCACAACAGATGTGTGTTGTGGGATATGATACCACTCAAAGTCTTTGTTAAACAGAAATTAAAACTCCCTAACAGGGACAGCTGCAGACAAATCAAACTGTCACCTACACTGATCCATATAGTCAGGCCTGGGTATACTAATGGGGGCTCCCCTGGCTGCAAATTCAGGAGCTAATGTATTGACTATGACATGTCTGAGCTGAGGAAAGAAATAGGTTTAGAAGTTCATCTCATCTAAGTTTAAATGTCTATAATATCTGATCTAGTCACAGGCGTGTTTCCTTTGCAACCAACAGAAAGAATATTCAGTTCCCAGTTGAACTGACCGGTGTTAAACGAAGCACAATAAAACCTGTGCACTAGTCTCCATTGATTACTGTGACTGGTTGAATCTCAATTTAATTAATTTTAAGCTTTCTGAATTGTCTCTGAGCAGTGTCTAGGGCTCTCTGTTGACTATGTAACAAACTTTTGCTCTTAATGTATCTACTCTGAGTTGTGCCAAAGGAGTTGAAGTAGTGACTTAATGACCAGAAAAAATAGTAACAACATGATAGTTTCTTGGGCACAAATCTCAATGGAACAGCAGACTTCAGAGTGTCAAGAAAGGAAATGGCCTTTTGTTAGAGGGGTTCTTACAAAATAACTTTACCTTTACTAGTTTTCAGAATCAATCGTGCATTATGTTCTTCTGAAGAATATTTGGGAGAAGGCGGCAAACAAACACATTCTCAGTCACCTCACTCTATTGGTTAGCTTCATTCTCAAGTTACTTGTACTTAGATCTGAGAATATCAACCAATATTCAGAAGATAAAAGTAAAAAAAACAAACTACTGCCTTCTGCTGAACTGTCCAGTCTACATACTCTGAGAGCATAGACACATACTGGTGATTTTATTTGCTACTGAACTACAACTACTCAACTACTATAAATTATAATATAGATATATTATTAAGATTTAAAATTTAGTCTCATATTTTTTTCTTAACAGGTCCTTGCTATTGATGGAAGTAACATTTTACTCTGGGTTCCTCTTTCAAGGAAACAAAACATAATGTAGTTTAAACAAATTATATTTATTATCCTAAGAGCTATATTCTTGCATTATATTTCTTCCTTCTTTTTAGCATCTTTCAACCCTCACAAATTAACCCAGTCTATTCAATTATGTGGTATTTTCCTTTTCATTTTCCTTCTTTTTTTGCCTATTACCTTGTAATATGAATTTTAACAAGAAGATGAAGGTTCTTGAGCCTTTCCATAGCAACTTCAATACTGTATTTAAGCAAATAAAATACAGTAAAAAAAATCATGTGTAAAACTGTGCCATAGAGGGTTGCTATTTTGTGTCTTATTTCTCATATGTGCTAGCAATTCCAGTCATTCAGGCTCACTTCATGCAAAGAAGCATCTAGACACCAGTAAAGAGTACTTGGCATGAGAAGGAGGAGCCAGAAGCCAGTGACAGATCATCACTTTGTACATCCCTCATGGTGTACTGTTTGACAGCTAGAACATTACACATTCTTAAGTCTGTGTGCATTAGCAAGTGTGCATACATGTGAACAACACGCAAAATATACTTGTTCAGCCATTGGCCTAAAAATAATTGGCATCTACATCTACAATAGAATAGTTTGTAACATGAATATCAGGACAGGTTTTCACAGCGCTACAGATTATGTTGTAAAAGAACACAAGTGTTTTACAGTACAGCCTGTCCTGTAAGATCCTATTTACAAATTAAATATTATATGCCCTTCTGGGTCATTTCTTCCTCGCTCATTTGTACTTTTTCCAAGACAGCCACTCTGTGTGTTGTTTCTTTGTCAGCACTGCCACAAGCTGTGGTATGCCAACACCCTGCAGCTACCCATTCAATTGATTGCATAATATCAGTGGGCCATTTCCTGCCACCCTTAGTATCATAGAAAAAGTCAAAGTCAAACATGCACTTCCTAGCATTTGAGTCAGAAGCATGAAGTGAGCATCATATTAGACTGGTAAAAACTACTGAAAAGTGAAATCCCTGCAGAGACAGATTTATGTGACTCTACATAAAATCAAATCAAACTTTTTAATAACAAACACCACTTTCTTTCAGAGCATTTTGCTCATAGTCCATATAACATCTAATCCATTTTAAAAGGCAACTCATACATTTTCTCCCCCTAAATAAATGCTCTTTATTTAAATATAGCACTATAGCACTATCTTTTATTATCATATAATAGCTTATTTTAACTTAAAAATATATAATTTGGCTATTACACACTATGTTCTTAATTTCATTCTCAACAGACAGTTTTTAACAATTCATTCCCAAGAGCCAAGATATTTTACAAATGTTCCATTCAAGTCATGTATCTCCATATATTTCCATATGTATAGCTCTTCACTTCTCTAGTCATCTCACACAATTTTGAGTGCCTTAACCTCAGATTAATATAGAAGAAATTATATTCTGTATCTTGTGTTTTTAATCTCCTGATATAACAGTAGCTGTTAGCATTGTTAATGTTCTTCATTATTTAGAACCTACTTCAAGACTTTGATTCCTCAGCTATTTGATTAATTTCTTAACTCATCTAGTTGGTTTGGGTTTTTTTTATATTATTGTGACATGGAGTTAGAGGGACTGGAACATCTTATGAGGAAATGCTGAGGGACCTGGGGCTCTGCAGTCTGCAGAAGAGAAGGCTGAGAAGCAATCTGATCAGTGTTTACAAAAATATTAAGGGGGAGTGTCAAGAATATGGGGCTAGTCCCTTTTCACTCTGCACCACTAAAAGGATGAAGAGCAATACAAGCTGGAACACAGGACTCTGGGGGTGCCAGAGCACTGGAATAGACTGCCCAGAGAGCTTGTAGAGCCTCCTCTACAGATTTTCAAGACTGGTCCAGATGCATTCCTGTGTGACCTGCCCTAGGTAATCCTGCATTGGCAGGGGGCTTGGTCTCAGTAATCTCTGGAGCTCCCTTCCAACCCTTAACATTCTATGATTCTTTGGAATGTTAGAAATTAAAATATACCAAAGAAGGAACTAACACAGTATTCTAAACAGAGAATTTTATGTCTTTATCTTTGTGAAAGTTTATGAACAAGAATGCTCAAGCTTCCTACTTGTGCCCAGAGATAATTTCACATAAAACAAGGAGAACTATGTGTTATGAATCAACACAGAGCTGTGACCTGAAGTTCTAAGTAGAGGTTCAAAAATATGAGTCTTCCTATCAATATATATCCAAACAGCACCTTCTTTTGCACTATGACAAGCAGACTGACCTGAAAAGAATTTTAATTTAGTAAACATAGTTATCTTTTTGTTTTCCATTTGTTTTCTCCATGTAGAAGAAAAATAAAATAATTAGGAAATTTCCAAGAGATACTAAGGGAGACTGAGAGAGATTTCCCCAATATTTAAGCACTGAGGACAGACACTTTTAAAGTGTATGCTGTAGCTCAAAGTAAGAGATTTAAATATAGATCTCCTAACTTGCCCTGACCACAGAGGTACATGTATCTCCATTTGTCAGGATTTGGTTAGAATTTTTTTCTTGACCTGAAATAAAAATCTTCATTATGAAGCTTTTATTTAAAAGATACACATTTCTTTGAAAAGCTTTGGTTTCACCAAGTCAACCTTTCCTCACAAAAAATGTTTTTGTCAATACTATTCTCACCAGTTCTTCCTGAAAAAGACAAGATGAAAACTTATTATGACATTATTTAAAAGATACCTACCCTTTTCCTTCCCTTTTGGCATCAGAATCACCTTAGAAAAATTAATGTGCATGATTCTGCAACATTTGGAAAGTATCATTTCCAAGAATGACATTTTAGTTTATAGGAAATCCCATAAAGGATGCTACCTAAGTTTAAAAGAAGCTTAGAAAGAAGCTAAAATGGATGGACTGCAATTAAACAAGAAAAAAATTGTATGCATTGACAGGCTCAGCTCCTGCCATATTAAGCCTGTAATGGCTTTGCAATTAAGTGGAAAATCTAATGATTCAAAAGCTATCTCTTAAAATTCTATTAGAACGAAAACTGGCAAGACAGAAATGAAAAAAATGCTAAGAAGAAAAGCTTTTTTTCAGCACCACAGTTAATCATAAGGCAGGAGAAATCACCTATGAAGACATTATTGAAATGTCTTGTCCAAAAAAAATTCTTTTATCTCCAATTTTTATCAGGTCTAAGTCTGAAGAGAATCCAGATCAGTCAAAATCTGTACAGTTCTCACACGTAAAACTTCTCAGAATAGCATTTTAAAATGCGCAAGATTTTTACTTGATCTGTTCTCAAAGCCAATGCTTCTGATGACTTGCTTAAAATATTGTGTAGATCTGACATAAAGCACAGATTGTGAGAGGGTATTCTAGTTATAGCAGGTGGTTTTTTTGTGTGGGACAGGGGAGCCATTCCACACAGTTCTAAGCACACCAGATACCAACACAGCATTTTTCAAAGAGAGTCTATGGACATAGAAACATTCACAACAGACTTGAAATTTCATATTACTTTCATGTGATGTCCAGATAATAAATAAAGACATTGTTAAGGTCATTCCTGACTGACAGAAATAAATCACACAGTCGATGAGATTTAAAAATCCATTGTGGAATGAGCATCAGAAACCATCTAATGATGAGGGCTGGCAAATTGTCAAGGATTTCTGCTTACCTCCTGATGTCTGATGACAAAGAAATGTGTTTAGGTTCCATTCTTATTGTCCTACTCAATTTAGCACAATAAAAATTAACAAAAATGTTCATTAGTTGTCTTGTAAGCAAGTATATTACTTTCTCATTTTCAGGTAAATTACTCTGAAAATTTTCAAAAACAATTTTTCAGTGCAGTACCTAAAAATGGATTAACAAACTATGTGGCTCACCTTACTCCAACATAAATCACTTCTCCTCAACCAGAGATGATGTTGCAGAATATTGGCATGATGAAGACGGTGAAGATTTATAGGGGAGCCATAAGGCAATGTCTAAAAGAGACCTAAAAAACAATGTACACAGCCTGGTTTTAGTGTGCCCAACAGGAGACCGAACCATGCTGCTTTAGGCATAGAAGCCTATCTAGGGTTCTAATGAACTAGTTCAAATGAGCTGAACAGAGGAATTACCAGTTATTAAAGCTTTATGAATCAAATGTGTCTATGACAAGTTAACATGCACATGTGAGCCACTCTCTTTCTACTTATACTGATGTATATTCAACAGGTTTCAATACAATACTACATACATTTCTATAAATAAGAAAGGTAGAATTGTTTATTCACAGAATCCCAAGTTCAGGCTGCAGGGACCTCCTGAGACCATTCAGCCCAACTCGCCTGCTCAAGTCGGGTAAACTACAGCATGTTGCCCAGGACAATATCCAAATTAGTTCTGGAGAGACAGAGAACTCCATAACTCCTCTGAGCAAGATTTGCAAAGGAGAATCTTCTGCAGCTTCCAGCATTCAGCCAGCCAGCTGCCACAACTAGCGATTCACAGGCAATTGACTTTGCTATCCCTTTCTGCCACTGTTGTGCATTGTCCCCACCTCTTATTCCCACCAAGTCCTGCTCTGAAAACCCAGGACTCCAACAAGGTGAGGCAGAGGTGTCGGAATCCCCATCAGGGCTGGTACCAGTGGTGCAGGGCCACAGGTGTGGCAGAGCACATCACATATGCATCTTGCTCCCCATGGAGGCTCCAGCACTATGTATGAGTTCTGCATAAATACTAAGTGTAGTTTACATGCAAAGGTGCTTGGTATAAACACCACATAATAGTGCAACAATCTCAAATGCAATGAAGCAGCATTGGACTTCTCATTTTGAAACTTGGGAATCCTGAAAGGTGAAAAATGGAAGTGTAAAGGAGAAAGCAAACAAGCTTGAGAGAGCAGAATATTTTATTTTGTGAGAAAATTATTTTTTGCAAGACAATTACTACTTCCAGTAACTCCATTTTCCTAATTAACTGTCTGCATTTCTACAAGAGAAACATATTTGGTCTGTATAGGATGAAGAAGAATGTGAGTCTAAAGAAAGAGAGAGTACAGAGGAGCAGGTAACAGTAGACTACCATTTCTTAGATCTTGTCAGAAAACATTGTTGTGACTGCTAATGTAATAATTTTCTTTTTCCTTCATTTAATAAAACCTGTCCTAGATCTAACTATTCAGAAAAAAATCTAGCTATGTATTGGTTAGAAACTGATTCAATGTCAGAAAGACAATGCCATACATTATCTCATTATATGCAACGCAATACCAAATTTGCCATGAAAGTTACAGACTTACACTAGGTATAATCCAACCCACAGACAAACCATGGAAGCTAAGGCCAAGTAAAGCAAAGCTTTCTGATATTAATCTTCTTCAATAACCTCTCTTTGTCATAACTAAGCACTTCATGCAGTCATTGTTAAAAGCACAGTAAGCATCCTAGGATCATGCAAGAAAGATCAGTCTCCTCTCAAGGTGAGTACCCACATAAACAGTTAGCTAGAGAGTCAGTTTCACTTTTATACTTTCTTCGGCTATGTAAGTCGTGACGTATTACATGTAAAATGACACTGTTTCAACAAGTGGGTTGCAAGTGCTCCATTACAGAGCTACTGATTGATGCAGATTTGCCCATGGCAGAGAACTGAACATACATCCTGAACAAATGTTGTAATGACTAGGATGCATTAAGGATATGTTGTGGAATCTATCCCATCACCATCACTTCATTCCCTCTAAACAAAATATTTGATTAGAAAGATTACAGGTGTCAGCTTTCATGAGTAGGGTCTGGGAAAAAGACCCAGGCGGACAGAAAACCACTTAGAGTCCTAAGGAGAGAACAGCAGTTACCCTTGTCCTCAGCATTTTCAAGTAACTATGTACTAGTTATTTCTTAAAGCTGTACCCAATTGATGATTTTGTGTTCAGATCCTGTGCTAAGGCACTTAGCCCATCATTGTCTGAAGGCACAGATGTGCTCAGTCTTAGATAATAGTCAATTACCTTAAAAAAGAGGCAAGACAGTATCTAACTTTTATTGTGCAACTATTATTGTTGTTATTATTCAGCATTACTCGACTATTCTTTAAAGAATATTTGAAGTTGGTAAAGACCTCTGGAAACTGTCTAGTCCAACCTTCCTGCTCAAAGCAGGCTCAGTTGCACCAGGCTGCTCAGGACCCTGTCTAGACAGGTTTTCAGTATCCCCAAAGACACAGACTGCACAATGCCACTGCACACATCATTGCAGTGTATAATCAACCTCGTAGTAAAATGTTTTTTTTATTTAGGTATAAGTGGAATTTCCCATCTTTCCTTTGGTGTCTATTGCATCTTTTCCTTCCACTTTCTATTACTGAGAAGTCTGTCTCCACCCATAAGGACCCACTGATAAGAGAGTCCCTCTCTTTTTTTGAGGATAAACAATCCCAGCTCTCTCAGCTTGCTTGTACAACAGATGCTCTAATTCCACAATCATCCTCTTGGCCCCTTCCTGCAATGTGTCCAGCATGTCTACGTCTCTCATACTGGAGAGATGGACATGTCTCGCTCTTGCTTCAGCACTTCAGGTATATCTCACCAGTGCTGAGTAGAGGGAAAGAATCATAGAATCATAGAATCATAGAATCAGTCAGGGTTGGAAGGGACCACAAGGATCATCTAGTTCCAAGAATCATCTCCTTTGACTTGCTGGCAATCCTTTCCCTATGCAGCCCAGGAGACTGATGACTTTTTTTGCTTCAAGGGCACATTGCTGGTTCATGGTCACGTTGATGTCCACCAGGACTCCCAGGCCCCTTACTGTGAGGCTGCTTTCCAGACAGATTGCTTCCAATCCATACTGATGCATGGTTATTCCTCAGGAGCTGCAGGACTTTGAACTTCTCATTTTTTAATTTCATGAGCTCAGTGTTCTGTGAGAGACAAACTCTTTATCCAAATCCATCCTTCATCATGAACATAATTTTGCAAGATGTACATGAAGCTAACACCTTACGAATCAAATAGTCCACTGGTTAAAGAAAACAGAGCCCTTTCATAATTCAAAATTTCCTGACACCTCATCCTTTCTTGTCCTCCTTCTCACTGCTCCCCCCAGATCCTCATTCAAATCCAAAAATCCCAAAAGAAAAATTATTTATCAACAAGATCTCTATGCATTCATCTTTGGAGCCCTCCAAAGAAAGTGTAATCATTCCTTTTTTTGTAATTTACTTCTAGTAGCCTTTCAACTTCTACCCTACACCTAAAATCCTAACTTAGAAGATAGGAACAGAGTTTGTTTTATGATAAACCATGCATTTCAGCTGACCAGAAAAGCCACCAGAAATTTCAGCCCTTGACTGTTCTGCAAGGTACTGTTCAAGAGACAATTTGTCTGCCTCTCAAAATGTCCACCATGTTCATGAACTGCAGCTCCTAATTTCTGCTCAGAAAGGCAGTGATTTGTTTGAGGGATATCCTGGTTACACAGTTAGATGCTTTCTGAAAAACAGCATAATGATGCCAGAATCACAATTTCATTCTACTCTAAAAAATCAATAGTTGAACTGGCTAATGGTACAATGCAAACAAAACACATCATCAGTTCTAAAAGAAAAATTTCAATCTGCAGCTTTGCTTATTTTGTCAAGATTTCCCGCCGGGGAATTGTCCTACTATTCATTGATCAACCATACTGATGCATGATGAATTTAACAATTCAGGTACCAGCTTAGGATGAACAAAATTGCTCAATATCCCATCATTGAGATGAGGTCTGAACAATGTATTTGTGCCATGGAACACCTTAAAACAGAACATTAGAGAACATTTCATCAAAAATCACTAGATCGTTACAGAAAGGCCATTAACCATACAAGGTTCCAGCAGAAACTAAGGCAACAAGAGACATTAAAACAATTGTCAAAGAGCTGCTTAGAAAATGTATTGGCTTCATTAGCAACAGAAGTCAGTTTTCAGAATGTAACCTTGTATTCTACCTTCAGACAACACCACTTCTTTCTTCCCCTACAGTAAAGTTTGTGAAGAAGCGGTGAGATTTCCAGAAAATACCAAGAAAATACATTTTGCCACTTACGCCCTTACAGCTCCGGTGTATGTTAAAATGTCAAAGGAAAAAATGATTTACACAGAAAATCCTTCAGAGCATGCTCCCTGAAAGACAGGATTGTGCAGTTTCCAGACCTGCAATCATGCTTTTTCTCTTGAATGGGTGGTTGCTGAGTGTGTGTATAGACATATATAGGGTACCTTGATTTCTCTCCTAGGTAACTCGGTGCAGGGAAATAAATTGATACAGGACTGGAAAAGACCCGTTCCAAAAAAAAAAAAAATGAGGTCTTTGTGGCTGTACACTTAACATCTGTATGATGTGTAATTTGTGGTATGTCACTAAAGGAAAACTAATAAAAGGAAATCAAGGAAAAAAGAAAAAAGACAAAAATTACCACACAATTTGTACATTCCTTCATTGCTTTAAATCTACTTTAACAGAACTGCATATGCTATTGGTTATGTATTGAACAGGCACTGAATTCAGCATCCTTTTCACCTGAATACATAAAATGAAACCAGACCTAATTCACAACAGATCTAATTAATAATTTGCCTAATCTCCAAGATAGAAATTTGATTGTAATTATGATTTCATGTATCTCTTACTCTTTATGTATTTACTGCAATGAAAGTAATTTGCTATATTTGGATTTATTTCTGATTTGTTTGCTCTTTTATGTTCTGATTTCTTTCCTATTTTTTAAAAACTAGCTCCCCTTCCTAAATTATCCATGCAAGAAAGTTAGTTATTTCTGTTCTTGCTGTCAAATACAGTATACTGCATCACTGTAGCTCAGGTAATGAGTCAGCTCTGAATGATTTGGTAAAGCACTAAACACAAGACACTTTCAATAACAGCATTCCAGATACCCCTAAATTTTTCTTCCAAACCACTGAAGGTTGCTAAGTGACAGAAATGTACTCATGTACCACATCAGTTGTAGGCATTTCAGTACATGGAAACAATCTTACACACACATCATAGAAACAAACATTTTATTCGTACGTGTTATAAACCTCTGTAGTTTATTGCAACCTAGCCTTAGTCTGAGATTTGAGCTTTATGCCTATCAATAGTAAAACTCAGTATCTGAAGGATCTAAGTGATAATGCAGTGATTTTACACAATTTTGTTTAATCTCTTGGTCATCTATAGCTAGGGTTTCTCAAAAAGAAAAAAAAGAAACAAAAAAGAAACATTTTGATAGGATTTTGTATTGGTGCAGGTTCTTTATAAAAACTGCAGACTTGCCTTTGACACAAAGTGGAATGAAAATGCATCTTTAAGTGCTTTTCCTTCATTCTGCATTTTAGTGTAAAGTCTATAAATAATGGTTGGTGAGAATAATAATGTGGATGTTGTGACAATGCATCAGTTATACAGACAAGTATAAAATTTTCTGGTATAGGCAGTGTATTTCCACTGTTTTCGCTCTAGCCTTTTTGTTCTGGTTCGTTGCTGGTGTTGTTTGGCTACACAAATAATTGGATAGGTTGGCATAGCTGTCAGTGAACAACTTTACATCTCTTGTTTTACAAGGTGAGGACTTGCCGTAACTTATGAAAACTTTCATGCTAAATCATAAACACATACAGCTTTTCAATCTATATCAAACTGTATCTATAAAGTCACTAGTGGGCAATTAAAGTTAGAAAATAAACCATCCAAACCAATCATAACTAGAAAAAAACCCCACTACTAACTGGTAGCTTTACTCTGTTACAGAAAGAGCAGTGAAAAGGCAGTCTACAAGTATAACATCATAAACCTAGGTTTGTTATAAGCAATAAAAGCATTCATCAGTGAGAGCACCTGGCACACAGTCAATGCAGTAAAGCAATATAATCTATCTTTGGTCACTGAATGGTCAACAGCTTCCCCCTAAATATATTTTTAACTATGCATAAAGAGAATTTTAGACAGTTCTTAAGGACTCTATTGTTAAACTCCCTACATGAATACGTATTTAAATCCATGAATTTTTAAGTACTCTGTAAATAAATACTTTTACTGAAATACTGGGTGAGAACTAAGTTCCTGATCCCAGTTTCAGATATGTGCAGTTCCCCGACATTCAGAATCGAGTATGTTTTCTGTTATTGATGGAATGGACTTACTTTCTAAGTTATCATTCAACAACAAAATCAGCAGGCACATACCCACTCTGTCTTTCTTTTCCTTCCTCTTTTCTTTGTCACAAATGCCATAATTTTCTGCTCAATATGAACTAATAGCAAAACCTTCCCACTTAAATAGATGGCAAATATTATGGGCACTAAACAAGGTATTGAAAAAATCACTGAGATATGTGTCTAATTTAAACCTTTGTATTTACTAATCTTTGGCCATGGTTGGAATAAAGACAGCAAATTGTCTAAGAAAAATACAACTAAAAAAGTTATTTTTCTTTAACAATGAATCTGCATCATCTGATCAGTCTCCAATGAAGCCTCCTTAAGGAAGATGGAAGAAAAGTGCAATTCCCTTGCTCTTTTTCTGATACTGACTATGGCTGCCAAAGAGGTGTTATGGATTGTTATAAAGAACAACTAACTACTTTATTGAAAATGTGAATGTTTAAATAAATTTGAAGAACTTGCTTCCTTTGCAGTGAGATCCATTGTTCTTCCTCTGAAAATTATATTGAGATAAAACAAGCTGATGTTACATAGCTCTTGCGTGCAATTAATGTTCTTAACACACTAAAAAATGTTTTTATTGATGCTATTCTTCTACATCTATTTTCCTCATATTAATCTCAGCATTAACAGATCTAAACAACACTGGCCATTCAGAGAGTATTCTATTCTTTAAAATCAACATTCAGAATGAACTGAAGCATTTTATTCTAAAAACTAAACTCAGGTGTTGGCTTGAATATCATTGGCTGGTAATTCCTTATAAATTACATTGAACCAGTATACAGCCCTGTAGTCTACCCACCTTGAATACTGACTTTTTGAAATAAATACGCAAACTCAAAAAGATCTTTCAGTAAATATCTAAAGAATGTTACCTTTCTACAAGGCAGATGCTTGATGATAAATCAGTGTTAGGATTTATCCTCTGTAGGTTGCACCTGTAATGAAGGCCAGTATCACTGTCCAAGCTTTACAGGTCTGAAATCAATACAATACAATACAATACAATACAATACAATACAATACAATACAATACAATACAATACAATACACCAAGTTGGAAGAGACCTTCAAGATCATCGCATCCAACCCATCAACCAATCCAACCCACCCAACAACTAAACCATGGCACCAAGCACCCCATCAAGTCTCCTCCTGAACACCTCCAATGAAGGTGACTCCACCACCTCCACGGGTAGCCGATTCCAATGGGCAATCACTCTCTCTGTATAGAACTTCTTCCTAACACCCAGCCTAAACCTGCCCTGGTGCAGCCTGAGACTGTGTCCTCTTGTTCTGGTACTGGCTGCCTGGGAGAAGAGGCCAACCTCTGCCTGGCTACAACTTCCCTTCAGGTAGTTGTAGAGAGCAAATCCTCGCAGAAAGCAACAGTGTGTATAGACATTATGGACACACTGTCTGACACATAGATATGGCATACCAACAGGCTTCAGACTATTCCTGTTTCTAGTCATTAGAAGCATTTGGCTTGTAATTTCAATTGGAGCAACGGCACAACCTATCTAGTGAAGAACTTAAATATTAATTTCCTTGTAGACTGGCATACTATAGTGCCTAGGTCAGGGATAGAAGGTGTTACAATAAAGCTTAGTATGTTGCCATAATGTTGGAATTGTGTATATTCTAGTTTTTGAATGTAAGAGAAAAAAATTATCACTGAATAATAAGAGAAATGAAAGACACCATTCTGGAAGGGTACTGTGCACATACCCAAATAATAGTTAAAGCTTCATCTTTGAAGCATACCTGAACATATCAGCCCTTCATTCTACAGTTCAGGATGCAAACTACTCTCGTAGATAATCAGATCTGAAATCAAAGAGGTTACGCTGATGATGTCTTCATGATACAAAACTGAACTTAGTTCCAAGTATCTAGTCAAGCGCAGCTGTACTAAAAGTGCCCCTACAGTCCTGTCTTGTAAATAATGTATCATTCATATATAATTTTAAGTCCAGATATTTAAGTGGCAAATTAGACAAATCAGACAAACCTGGCGCTACTGAAATATGGATCTACTTTTTCATAGTATTTTCATTATGCAAAGAGAACACAGGAGGAGAGGACTGGAACATTTTGTGACCAAGCTCCTTTTCTAGTCTGACAATCCTGTCTGTACTTGGAACATGATTACCTTCTGCAGAACCTAGAATATTAATTTGAGGACACTGATATACAGACTCTGAATGTAAAAACTTAACTACCTGGTACCTATTAAAACACTGCCGTTTTTAATTGTTACCACAAAGGCTACTGGCACACATGTGAACTGGAGCCCTCCAAACTGGATTTCACAGCAACGCTTCTGTGGTACTACATCAACAGAAACTGCCTGTCGACAGTTCCTGTAAGGACCACAGATAAGTAGAGGAGGAACGTTACCATTAACACTTATTCTGGCGTTTCTAGACAGAATACACCGTGGGAACTTCGAGCCGCACTGAGCAGGTAAGGGGACGGGAAGATGTGCCCATACCCCCGGCCTTCTGCCGGGACTCTGTTTCATCGAGAGCAAAGGCCTCCCAGAGCGGCTTTCGGGCCGGTGCCGCTTCCCCTCCCTTACCCTTCCCCTCCCTTACCCTTCCCCTCCCGGCGGTTCACCCAGTCTGCCTCTCCGCAGAAGGCCGTGGGGAGACGCTGGGTGCTGGAGTTGGCTCTACTCTTGCAGAGCCACAGCGTTCGTCCCTCTCTGCCCCACGGCCCCTTCTCGCCGCGGGGCCCGCTCGGCCATTCCCCGCGACAAAGCTCAGTAGAGCCACAGCGGGGAGACTGCCCCCGCGGCTCCTCCTCGCCGCCCAGGGCTAAACCTGCTGGTCGCAGTGTCGCGCCCGGGAAAGGCGAGCGAAGAAGCGGGGTGAGGTACTGCCGCCGGGCAGGTGTGAGGCCGCGGGGCGATGCTTTCCCGGGGGCGGGAGCGCTGCACCAGTTGGGGCGTGCAGGTGGTGCGGTGCCGGGAGAAGGACGGCTCCGTGCGCTCTTCACCTGTGGGCGTGACCGCCATCCCTCTCTTCCTCCTCCTCCTTTTTACTTGAAGGGCCCGCGGTGCTCTAGCGGCAGAGCTTAGGAGCGGAGCTGGTGGTTCGCGGATAGTAGGAGACCTGCTGCCGCTGATCCTCCTCATAAAGTATCCCGCCTGTCGCGGATCAAGCTGCCCTTCGCGCCTCCGCCCCGTCGAGCCCGAAGGACTGTCCGGGAGCGGAGATCAGGCTGGACTCGCCGCGGGGAGGACGGGGTGCCTGTCCGCCCGGCGGGCTGTGCTGTCCGTCTTCTCCGCCGTACTCAGCCGTTGGCAGGCACCGCCGCCCCCGCTCCTCCGCGGGTGCTAAGCTCGGGCGCGGATCGTCCTCGTCCTGCGGAGCTGTCCGGCGGAGCCCTCCTCCGGGGGTTGTAGGTAGTGGTTGCCGGCGTGCCCTCGACTCTCCCTGTCGGCTGTTCCTGCTGCCATGCTGCCCTGGGCTTGGAGGCGGCGGCGGCCTGAGCGGGGGTCGCCCTAGAGCGACCGGCGGGCGGGCATCAGAGGCCTCCCAGGTCTAGCACCGGCTCGGTCCGGGCCCGTCTGCGGAGGTCTACCTCCGGGGAAAGGGAGGAAGCAGGGGAAAGACAACAAGCGGCACAACTTCTGCGATTGAAACAGAAAAGGGAAAAAAAAAAAGGGGGAGGTGTGGGGTGGGCTCATCCCTGGGACATCTTCAGAGCTCAGCACTAAGACGGGCATCCGAGTCCCAGTAAAACGCATCGCGCTACTGAATCCCACCACAGTAACAGGAGGAAATCTGGCCTGCAGCTACTGCTTGCATGCTTTAGAGGTACCTTGCCTTTCTGACTGGAAGATGATTCCTGAAACAGGACTATGTTGCTGCTGACAAACTGCTGGATCATTGGAAGATGCGTTCCTTGAGGATTACACGTGGAGAAAGGCCATCAGTCAAGGGGAGAGCTGGCTGGTGAGACTGTTGACTTTACCCCCACCGGGGCAGTGGCTTCAATGGCTCCATCTCCCAGGAGAAGCAGTAGAAAAGATGCCAACGCCTTGCCAAGCATGTCCTCAACTTTCTGGGCTATCATGATCCTGGCCAGTCTCCTCATCGCTTATTGCAGTAAGTACATATTTGTCCTGATGCTTTTTCTGGGCGTAAATCCACGCCCTTCCCATCCGAGGTAACACTTCTGGCAAAGGCCGTGCTCTGAAGCTGGCTGGCATGGGTACTGTGCCATAGACCTGCCATCATGATGTGACTTCCCCTGCTCCCCCATGGTAAAGCAGGTAGACAAGGACTTTAATACTGTTGCTTCTCAAGAGGATGAGATGTCCTTAGGTTGTGTATGTGGCAGTTCTAGTCCAAACAGAAACATCTCTTGGATTTTAGGAACATACTTTTTTGTGGTAGCAACCATGATCACTGTTTATTTTCAGATGTTACCAACTTTCATGGAGACTTCTTCCTCTGTGGACACACTCTTCTACGCCCATCTGCCTTCCATAAACAGGAGCTGTTTTGCTTATGTGCATTCCTTTAAGAAGCATGCAATTGGTCAAGTGGTAGATGATAGATGTCTTAACATCACTGGCATCATATGTGTTTCTCTGTTTGTGAAATGACACTGGAACAAATCCTGATGCTTTCTTAGCATGTCCTCAGGTCTTCAGTAAGCCCATGCTATCACTTTTAAAGCTGCATTATGGGTTATTAGTAGAGTTTTGTATATTTTTTCCAGGCCTGACAGATAGTCCATTAATCACACTGAGTTGCAGATAAGGTATCTGTAAGAATCAAGTGCCTGGACTATTAATACTTTAAAAGGTGGTTTGGTGAAGTGTGGTCTGTGTCATAAAAGACTTTGCACTGGGCTTGTCTTGTTGAGCTGTAATAGGTGTAGGTTATGATGAATAGGAAATGGATTCTGATTTTCAGGAGCATGGCTGCTGTATTTCTTAACCCTCTGTTCCATTCCCTCCAGCTGTGTTATATTCTCCATTTTTTTCTGCAGTGGTTTTATTCCTCCAACAAGATTGAATTGGTTTAGAGAACCTTTAATTCATTTTTATTTTTTTTGCATATTACAGGGACTCTTCATACTGACAACAGTGAAAGAGGCTAATTGAAAAAAAAAGCTTATTTTGTAGTTAATTCTTGTAATTTAGCCCCTTTTGCATTACACTCACTATGAAAAGATCATATTGATAATGTCATGTATGTGATGCCATATTTGGTGTGCTAATATACAGGGTGTATTAAACAAAATGCTGAAATCTGAAAGAATTTCTGGGCATACTGGGACACTGTGACTCAATAATAAGTGCATATTACAGGATGAATAGTTGAAGTGTAAAGGGGATTTATCTGGATATTAGTAATAGGAAGTATTTTATGAAGTGCCTTGAAATGTCTGGAGTGTCCCAGGCTTGGTATGCAAGTTCTCTGTGCAGATACCTTTTATTAGTGTAGCCTCAGAAGAGTTAACTCTTAACTCTGATACCTCAAAAACTATTTATATTTAATGGCGAGAGGTTTGACAGCGTTCTGTTCTAAGGAGTGAAGCTGTCAATTTGAATCATTATGTATAGTTTATCTGTCTATTGCATTGTTTATTGATACTGAATAATACAAATGTTAGATGATGTGAAAGCAATTTCTGGTGTGCTTAAATGACCAGTTTCTAATTAGTTCTCGCAGCCAGTGTAGATGGTGTTCCTCAAATGTAGTATGATCTTCATTCCATATAATGCTGAAAAGCACCATGCAGCTTAAAATATACAGTGTCAAAACACTCCACCATTTCTGCAATGTTTCACTGATTTGACAGCTGCAATTTGAAATGTTAATGAAGCACCATGAACATTTTCTGTAGTCGTAGTATTTGAAAAATTGCAAAAACTGTTTTTGCTCTGTGGGAAAGAGTGAATATGTTTAACGATCAAGGAAAAACATGGGAAGCTATTTCTAGTTAAAGTAGTACTGCAAATTTTATGAATTTGTTAAAAAAATAATTTAGAATTTATTCAGTTAGCCTTTTTTTCATCTGATGTCTTATTTCATTAATTACAGCCTTTCCATATTTCTTAGAAAGGAAAATAACTTGTCAACTAGGGTGTTCTGTGTTTTTCTACACACCTTATATTCAGGTATATGGAAGTATACCAACTGAAATTTCTGATAACAAGCAGACTTCAGTTAAAAAAAAAAAAAATGAATATGTTATTGAGGTAGTTACAGGAACCTTGTATCTGATTATCTCACACTGTATCATTTCACTACATGTACATAAAATCCTGTAGCTCCTCAAAAAATCAGAACTGTTCAATTTACCCTTCCCCCCCCCCCCCCCTTTTTTTTTAATAGAGCTATAAATAAAAGTTATTGATCTGTCTTGATTATTTAAATTTAAAATCTATTACTCTGACTAACTTTATTCCTGAATCAGTTATATGAATGTTCCTTCCTCTAATTTGTGAATCTTTGTTTCTGGAAATACATTTGTTGTACACTAGTCATACCTATTGTGAGAGCAACCAGTAAACACCCTACTCTTGAGTTCTGCTTGACAGATACACACTTTATAAATATTCTTATGTACAGTCCATTAGACTTCCATTTATGCTTTAATTTTGAAGGCCAATGATCTTCTTGACATGGTAAAAACATAAACCGACCATTTTTCCTTTCTTTAATGTTTGGATTATACTTAGGGATAGTGGCTCCATCCTATGGTGAAAGAGAAACCTGCATCAAATCAATTAGTTGCTATAGTGATAAATATAATGTAATATACTCCAACTGAAGAAGAATGGTCTGATTATTAACAGGAGAAGGCATAAGGGAAGCAGTAGAAGTAGGCCATTCATGGTCCTTGGTTTACTTAACAGAAGCATCAGTAAATGTATAAAACGTCTTAGAAGTCTGTCCTTCTAGAGACTGACCACCTTCAGTGGAAATTCAGAATTAGAGAAGTTGTGAGCTTTTTTTGTTCCAGATATGCATTCTACATGCTTGTTTAATGAACAGTAGTAGACCAGAGAGAAGTAGTGAATTCTTGTAAGTTACAGTTTTTATATTGTAAAGGTACGCTGACTTGAGTTATTTGCCTCCATAATCTTGGGGATTTGCATTTTTCAATGTTAAAAAGTTTGGTCAAATCAAGGAAATTTTCTGTGGTATAACAGCTGTTTGCTATGTGAGGAATCTAAAGAGCATGTTTTAGAATAATAACTTTTTACTGCATTTTAATTGGCTTTGTTGTAAATATTGAGGTGCTTTTAACATGTAATTGGGGACGTTTTAAATAGCATATGATTCGGCTTTAGCAAAGTTGTGGACAGCTGAAGTTGTTAAACTTTTAGCTTTCTATATGTTATACTTTTTTTTTTTTTTTTTAAGCATAAAGAACAGAATATTAGACTTCTGTGGTGCTACAGGTTCTGATGTTCAGTTACGGCAATACTCCTAGGGGCAAGCAAATGGGGTTTCTGAAAGAACCACCAAAACAATGGTACTTGGAAAGTTCACATTCTTGTTACACCTTCTTCATGGAAGAGAGCAGTATGAAGTCCAGTATTTATGCCAACTAAGTGGTGATGGTACTAGGTAAAAAGAACCCAAAACTCCAAAATGCAAAATATTACCCATAACTCTGCAGGTCTGCATTTTAAGTGCAAGTCCTTTCACAGTAGTAAGAAATGGAGGGAGGAAATGTTTTCCTAATTCATTATTTCTTTTGCTTGCATAATACAAAACAAGGCCATTGTAATGATGAAATACTGGCAGGTTATATTAAATGACTGATTCTGCAGTCTGTCATTTAAATTTGTGGAATTTTTGATCTGAAAAATGTCTCCAAAATTCTGCATGGTACCATGCAAAATGCAGATTATTCACATGTGAAATATTATACTGACCTCAAATTTAATTGAGATCTGGTTGTTAAACATAGAATGGACACTGTTCATTTGAGAGATATCTTTCTGTCATACTGTTCTGAAATGTTTTCTGCTTATAAGACACAGGCTTTCATGTTCTCTAGGTCTTACTGTTCCCTTGTGCTATTTAAGACTGTTAGGGATGGCAGTTAGCTGTGGTTGTCACCTAAACACCTTTTCAATAGGAACTACCATGTCATCGTGTATAGGTTACTTGAACAGCTGTTAGATTATAAATGGTCACTGCTGACTTATGCTGGATGCAAAGAATTTTTCTCTGAATGAAGGCCTACAGCTCCTGTTACTGATCCCGTACCATTCAGTTCATTTTCTGTTTTTAGCAAATGAAATAGGCAGACAACTGTGTGGTGGGTCAACGCCCATTCTGGAAACAAAAAACAAAGCAGGGTGGAGGGCTTGCAGGTACTTTGCACTCCCTGCAGGGTGTTTCTCCCCTGGGAAGCTGAGTCTGTTCCACTCCCCACTCCCTGCCCAGCTAGGGTATAAAAAGCAGGACATAGTAGCTGTTAGCTCTCCTTTCGGCTCCTGCCTCTGTCGGATGAGAGCTACTGCAGCTGCCCTCCTGCTCCTCTGCCACGTGGTCGGACTTGATCCTTCTCCCTGCTGCCTCCGTGCCTCTTCAGAGAAAGGCTGGTTTTGTATTATTATTTTTTTTTATTGTCCCCCTCACATCCATCCTTGTTCCTTGCCCTTGTGAACCTTTGCTGTTATTGTTATATATCTATTGTTTAAAGAAAACTCTTTACCTCTCTACTTCCAAGCTGACTCCAAATTATTTTTTGGTGGATTTGCTCCTTCCTTTTTTTCCCCTCTCTGTTGGGAGGGAGGAGGGGGAGTGGGGGAGAGATTCTCAGCCTTGTCCCCATCTGAGCTCTTAAATCCCAGTTAAGGCTCAAACCACCACAAACTGATCTGTAATTTTACTATGTTTTATGCAGGAATTACTGTTTGTATTTTTCCTAAACTGTGTACACAGAATAAATGTGACATATTGTGGCAGTTTAAGCTGGGTGCCTCCTGCTGCTGCTGCCACATAAGATACATCTTCAGTGCCCCACATGTCCAGCCCAGTGGGTGGACGCAGGAAGCTGTGTATTTCATTCCCATACTGTCCTGCTCCCTATAAATCTGTCAGCAAGGTCTCACACTTCCTCTTTCTTCCCTCACTGCTCCCATGGGAGATGTTCCCTATCTGGTAATGGAGGGGGAGTTACCTCAAGGCCTCTTAGGCCTGGCTAGGCCTAATGCTAGGAGGAGAAAGGGGAAGGGCAATCTCAGATGTGGCCAGCTGAGATTAGCCTAATGGTGGAGAGGGGTGAAGAAAGAGCCCTGGGAGTTTTGGGTGTACCCTCAGGTAGGGAGAAGGGGTATGCTGGGAGGTTTCTGGGTATGCTTTGGGATCTTCTTTTGTCACTGTGCTTGTGGTTCTCTGTAAAACACTCACTGCTTTTCCATTTAAACTTTCCATCACTTCTGCAATCCGTTTGTCTGAGTCTCATTTTTCTGCCCCGGTGGGAGGCAAGGGAGGATCTGCCTCAAACTGGGACACATCTAGAGAGACTGTCATTATTCAGACTTCTTTTTTTTTTTTTTTTTTTTTTTCAGTGTGGTTTCTGTATAGAAATTAAGTAGAATGCCCCCTTTTTGACATTAAATTAGAAAAGTGAGATATTAAAATTGTATTTCTTTATATGACATTCCATCTGCTCTTCTTTAAGAAGGTTCTCTCTCTTTTACTAAAACAACCCAAAAAAACCCCAATATTTTGAACTGACTGGCCTTTACAGCATACTACCTGTCAACGTGCATACTGAGCTGACACTGAAATTGTCTTACTAGTTATGTTACAGATGATGTATTACGTAGAAGTTGTTGGCACCAACATGAGAAATAACTTCTTACGGCTTTTAATGTTGAATTCAATCCTATCAGGCTAAGTAAGTGCCATTTACAGTTTCTCACATGCACCTGAATTCTCTAACTTTACTGCAAGTATAACCATTGTTACTGATGGATACAATGGGAAATGGGTAGGGAGGGGAAACTGAAAAGAAATGGGTATTTTCAATTAAATATGCAGCAGAGCAATATTCCACGTCTTTCAGCAGGATTGATAGGAGAGAGACCAAGACTTCTTTGAAGTGCCTTTTTTCCTTTTTTCTTCTTTTTTTTTTTCTTCTCTGTTTATGCAGTGGAATGTGTGTTCCATAGCATAAACTACAAAAACAGTATTTGGAGCATGGCTTCTCCAGCTAAGTGTGTAAACATGGGCTACATCTTATCTTTTGGGGGGTCCCATTCTTCTTTCACCTTCTGCTTAGTGACTACATTGAAGTAGTACTAAGTCCTTCACTGCTATTAGCCTTATGAGTGGGTATTTTCCTACTCATTCTCAACTTCTAGCAGAGAATTTGAAATCTTCCAGTTTTCAGTTGTATTCAGTGCTTTCTTAGTGAGTGCTCTAACCATAAAGTCATGTGAAAAAAACCAACACATTGACAGCTTGCCCAGCAGCTGCTTATTTGAGGTATGACTTGAATGTTGGCCATAAAATTGGGTACTGAACTGTGTATGGAAGTGTCAAATGCATAGGTAAAGCTAGATAGTGTTGATAAACCTGTCTTCCTTTACTGCATATTTGTTGTTAAATTCAAACCAGAATGTTTTCATACTTAGGCTCATATTTGACCAGGTGTGTGGTTCTTTTGGACTGGTGTTGTATTTATTTTTTCCTTTTGTTTGAACAAAAAGTTAACAGTGTTTTTTACACAGGTGGCTGGTAAAATTGCTTATTGTAGATGTTTTGGGCAGTCATCTCTTCATGAATATGCTTTTATGTTAGCCCTGCAAACAGGTAAATATTATGTGATGATTGAAAGGTCCTTAAACATTACAGGAATGAGAAATTTCTACATATGAAAAAGAAATTTAGGTTTCTGAAATCTATCAAAGGGTAAAAAAGAGTTCTTAATGTGTTTGTGTTAGTCCTGGTTTAATTTATGGTATTTTTAAACTTTTGATCTTAGAACTCTTTTGTCAACATTATAATTCTAAGATGATAATAATAATAAAATTGTGTTTTAAGAGATGATACACTGCTAGTATGAGATGCTATTATCTTCAGCTGCATGTGTCGCTTTTGGTGCTCTCTGATGCTTTTAACAGAGTATTATTTTTTTCCCTTGAACTGCATCAGTGCAAAGTTTAGTTTGTCTTAGCCAGATGATAGAACTTCTTGCACATCTCATTAAATGGTTCAGTTATGAGCAGCAATGTCAAAATGCTGTTGGCACAGTGACTTCTGGAACTTAGGCAGATCCAAGGGAGACCCACAGAACTGATCAGGGGGCTGGAACACCTCTCCTGTGAAGAAAGGCTGAGGGAGTTGAGATTATTCATCCTATAGAATTAGAAGACCCCAGGGAGACTTTACTGGAGCCTTTCAATGTATGAAGTGGACTTACAAGAAACACAGAGATGTTTTCCAAGGTCTGTAGTGGCAGAACAAGGGACAGTGAATTTAAACTGAAAGCAGATAGATTAGATTAGATATAAGCAAGACATTTGTCACTGAGGATGGTGAGGCACTGGAATACATTGCCCAGAGAAGTTGTGGATGCCCAGTGCCTGGAAGATGAGGTTGGATGAGGCCTTGAGCAACCTAATCTTGTAGAAGCTGTTCCTGACTATGGCAATGAGGGTTGAACTAGATAACATTTAAAGGTCCCTGCCAACTCAAACCAATCTCTGACTTTTGTTCTCTTGCTTTAAATTA
This sequence comes from Picus viridis, assembly GCA_033816785.1. Lineage (NCBI taxonomy): Eukaryota > Metazoa > Chordata > Aves > Piciformes > Picidae > Picus > Picus viridis. The sequence goes on along the minus strand of CM066567.1, from coordinate 20,179,594 downwards.
AACAAATGCTATGAGAGGTTACCCATAACAGGTAGCATTCTCCAGTGTTGCTGAAAGAATTCACTAGTTCCACATTTTTTTTGAACCAAAAGGAGCTTAATATATAGCTATACCATGAGTAGACACTTTTCTACTATGCAACCTAAAAGAAATGTGACTTTTTCTGTTATTTTGTGTAGTGAATGAATTCCAGAGTAGTTCTGTGTATAGACTTGAACCAGTAAAATAATCTGAGTTAATTTTCAATAAAATCTTGAGAAATACCAGAGAAGTATTACAGAGCTTTTTCAGTATATGAAAGCAGTGCTTTATTAAACATTCATTTTAAGATGAGAGTATGTATGTGTTTGTGTATATATATATATGCTCAGTAAAAAAATATACCAACCTTAAAATTGTTTTCACTGGATGTTACTTAATGGGAGTAATTTCCCTGAAACCACCTGCCTTAAGGCATGTGACCTATCACATCTTTGTATATTCTGATACTTGGAATAATGGTTCTTTTAAGATACAATTTTAAAGATGTTTCACAGATGTTTTCATTTTAAGTTATCAGCGCCAGCTAGGGAAAACCCCAAACATATGTTCTGGAACTCAGACCCTGAGGGGTTAGAAGAAATGACTGACAAATAGTTTCATCTGAACAGGACTGGTATTTCCTTACTTAGGAAAGTCAATGGAAACAGACATTTTACAGTGCAGTTCATGTGACCTTTTGTAGATACATGATACAGTTTGAGGTAAGTTGTGCTGCAGAAGTGCTTGTCTTTGACTATAAAGCAGATTAGACAATTTGCTAAGCTTTTAACATGTATGTTTTCATTTTAATCCAGTCCTTCATTACAGCATCTTTAAAATGTTGCTTATTTTATTTTTGAGGCCCATGCTTAATATTTAAATGTTTAATGCCAAGTATTGGGTTCGGTATTTCTGTAGGGAATTAAAACAGGAGAAAAACAGGCTTGTAATACAGATTCATTAAGACTGTAGGTCAAGATATTGAACTACTGCAGCAATGGATTTGTACAAATTGAGGGATGTAGCTGGCATAAATTATTGGTGTCTTCTGAAGACATCTTTTCAAACAGTGTATATACTGATTATTTTTTTTCAGTGTGTTTTATCTTGCTGTAAATTCTCCATTTTTATTGCCAGTATTTTTGTATCTGGGCACTATATAAATAGTCTTTCTCTCAAAAAGTTGCAAATGAGGTGAATTTTAGATAAGTTTACCAAAAGTTAACAGGTTTACCATCCTTTTTCTCATTTTTTAAGCCTCTTCCATATGAAAATATACTAAACGCATTTTCACCGTGCAACCTTTTACAGTGTGATGAAAACAGTTGAATCACTTTCATCTACTACTGATTTGTGTAAGAAAATATTTAAAAGTGAGCAATGTGTACATATATATAAAAATGTAATAAGCTGCAGAGTTAAAGATGACTATTAATGCTTGTCTTGAGTATAAGGGCAGATAGAAATTGCACTGAGCATTGAAGTGCAACCCCCTCAACTCCTCCTGCCCTTTGATCTCCCTTACTGGTTATAAAAAAAAAAAAAGTTATGTATGAAAAAGTTTGTTATGTTGTTGGTTTCGGTAGGATATTTGGCTTAATGATCTGGTGTGTTCTTCCATTTCTACATTCGCAGATTTCATTGGGCTGGAAGGGACACTCAAAGGTTATCTTGTCCAACCCCCATGCAGTGAGTAGGGACACCAGACTGCCCAGGCCACATCAAGCCTAATCTTGAATTTCTCGAGGGCCTCACTCACATCCCTAGGCAAGCTGTTCCAGTAATTTACCACTCTCATTGTAAAGAACTTTTTCCTTATATCCCACCTAAATCTATCCTGTTCCAGTTTAAAACCATCGTTCCTTGTCCTATCGCTACAAGCCCTTCTACACGGTCCTTCCCCAACCTCCCTGTAGGTCCCCTTCAGGTAGTGAAATGTAACTATAAGGTCTCTCCAAAGCCTTTTCTCCAGGCTGAACAGCCCTAGTTCTTTCAGTCTGTCGTCATAGGAGAGGTGCTCCTATGATCTTGTGGCCATCCTCTGGACCCATTCCAGCAGGTTCATGTCTCTTGTGTTGGGGACCTCAGAGCTGGACACACTACTCCAGGGAGCTGGGCCAATCTGGTTGTGCTGGCAGTATAACTAGAGTTTATTCGCTTTTTTCTGTCTATAATGTAATTATTTTATAAGGTAATCTTGTTTTGAAATCCTTACTGAAGAGACCTTGTAACAGCTTATGGTGTTTTATGCGTACATTTTTTGAAGAGTTTGATGAAGTACTGCTATAAACTCTTAAGATGATAAGTTGCATGAATAGCCATGTTTAATGACAAAAACTGAACCTGAGATAGATACAATAGTAAGGAATTAGTTTAAAAACAATCTATAATATGATTGCCTAAGGTTTCCTCAGATAATTCATTTCTAAATAGAGGAAAAAGATGTCCTATAGAATCCTCAGTTTCACAGAGTGAAAGTAACATTTTCTTCAGTATGTTGTAATGTAAACACAAAAGCAGAATAAAAGGAAGCACCTACCCATCTAATTTTTTTGGGTTCTTTTCCTGAAACCCAAAGGGCATTTTTTCTTACTAAAGACCAGATTTGTGGAACTTGAGAAACATTTCCTACGTTACCTTACTGGAGCACGTTCCCAATGTATTTCACTATCTTTTCCTTCACTGCTTGTAATAGTTGATGTCCATTTCCTTTCTGAGAGCTTCTTTTAGAGTTTAGTGGTCCATGCTGGCGTAGAGCCCAATATGAGTTTTCTGTATTTTTCAGCTTTGTGCAGTGGCATCCGGGCCAACACCCAGCCTAAACCAGCACACTTTCTTACTTTTCTTATCTAAGGACAGGTGAATTGAACCTACTGTTTGTCTTGCCACTTTCTGAAGTGCTTTTCTGTTACTGAGTGTGACAAGTACAGCAGTGTGAATCATGTTTTGCCGGTGACTTCTCAGACAAATTAACTTGATATATATGTAGACACTTTTTCTCTCCACTGCTAGATCTGCCGATGTTTGAGAACCGGGTTTGGTTGTTCTTCTTCCACATGTATCAGTTTCTCTGAGCCTGCTTCTGTCCCTGCTTAATGCAAAACTGCCGTAGTGGAGCAGTTAAAGCTGCTACAGTCTGTCAAAATGCTAGTTCCTAACATTAGTAGTATTTTAGCAGAGAGGCAGGAAAATCAGGATCTTAACAGAATGAGTATCGGCTAGCTCATTTGGTTTCTGCAAACTAACATGAATATTGGCCCAGAGATTCATTCACTACTGCAGTGTTTAGCTCTATAAATACAGTGGTGCTAACTGTAAAATTGTATTGTCTTTCACATTGAAAGTAGCTGTTACTGCAACTGTGCTTAGGCGAAAAAAGCATGTTGCTTGACGTGTTTAAAAACTTCCTATGCTAACAGTTGGTATTATTGCAGAAAAATGACCGGAATTTTAAATGTGTCTAAACACAAGATGAGGAATGATTTATTGTCTGTAAACAGTTGAAAAGACTCTTTTGAAATCAATTGCAGATAATGAAAGCGAATTAATGGTGGAAAGAGAAGACATTACCTTTTTTTTTTCCTCCCCCAAACCTGTTTTTTTAGGTGGCTATTGTTGAACTAACACATTGGAAATTTGCATGTTTCTGAGCCAGTGAAGCAAACAAAGAGCTTCTATGTGTGAAATGCTATCAAAGTATCTACCCAAGTCTTCACATTTCCTACTGCTTTTGAAATTAAGTATACCACTTTATTTGAAACCAGCTAGACTTCTAAAGGCAGTTTTGAGGAGCCACTTAAAACGTACTTCAGTTTTCTTTCTAATTCTGTGTGGTACAACGTTTAAAAATGTTTTTATCTGTATGTAGTACTTCTACAAATACTGGAAACTTTTGTTCCTCCAATGTCTTTGTCTAGAGAGTAATTGTGTCTGTGCTGATTAGAGTACACCTAAACACAGCATAATCCTCATTTATAGAAGATTTTTTTTTTCTCTGCTACCCAATTTGTTTCTATCTGTGTGGAGAAGCAGTTTTATATAAGATGAATCTCAGTTTTTCATGAAGAATATTGATCTTACACTGACAACACGTTTCTAAACATAGAAAATGTATTTATGTGTGTTTTGAATAACACTGAAAAAAAGAGTGGCTGTGGAATGGGTTTTTTTGCAGAATAGGCATAATGCATCTGTGAATTTTGGCTTTGATGAAATGCATTACCTCAAGGAACTCAAATACTATTTTGTAAAAAGAAGGGAGTAAAAATCTATGAAACAAGGTCTTGTGAGTGGCAGATTTGGCTAGTAGATGAACCAGGCAAAAGAAACTAGGTTTTCTGATACATCAAGTGCGAGATACAGATGCTAATTTGTGAAGCCCAAAAACAAGTGTCAAGGATTTTTATGGGCCCCATTGCCTTTCAGATTCATAATATACTAGCAACAAGCATATGTGTCTCTCTCTTCTGTAGAATAAATAGCACAATTAATTTATCAAAGTCTTTGCATTTTGTGTGTAAAAGGGGAAAAAAAGAGGGTAAATTGATCTGAATAAATTGATTTTGTGTTTTATTCCATTAGTCTTGTGAGAATTAGTATCTCAATGATACCATCATAAAATTCTTGTTTTTTACACTTCACGTGTTTGCAGACAGCGCTAAGCTGGGAGGAAGTGTTGGTCAGCTTGAAGGTAGGAAAGATCTGCAGAGGGACCTGGACAAGGTGGATTGACAGACTGAGTCCAGTTGTGTGAGATTCAACAAGGCCAATCACTGGGTCTCGTATTTGGGTCACAAAAACCCCATGCTGTGCTTTGGGCTTGGGAAGGTGTGGCTGGGAAGCTGCCCAGTAGAGAAAAAACTGTGGGTGTTCTCAACAGTGGAACAGAATCAAGCAGTGTGCTGAGGTGACCAAGAAGGTCAGCAGCTTTCTGGCCTGTAGCAGAATAGTGTGACAAGCAGGACCAGGGAAATGATTTATTTTTTTTTTTCCCCACTCCTGTTTGCTAGGCAGTGGTAAGGCAATACCTTGAGTACTGTGATCATCCATATCTGTCTGAGCCAAAGGTGTGAGAAAGAAGAGACATTTTAAAAGCTGTGTCCTGATTAATTAATGTGACAAAACCAAATGTAATTGTAAATAGGAGCAATTCTAGGGAAAGTTTGCTTTTTTTTTGGAGCACTTGTGTCAAGCTTCCAGCATTATTTTGGCATTCTTGGATTCAGTTCTTACTGCTTCCTTTTAAACAGGATGTTTTTACAGACTTTGTTATGTTCACACTTGGCATTGGGTAGAGTTGAATGCTCTGTGTGCGTTCTGCTGCTCACACTCTATATCTAGATCCTGATGAGTAGTAAACAGGAGGAGTGTGATCACTGAGTCTGAAGATGGTAGAAAAAAATCAATGATTGTGCTATCCTGTGTTTGTGGTCTGAGGAAAAAATGACCCAAGTCATTTCAGGCTTTTAAGGTTTGCCCTCTGCAGCTGTCTTTGGGGTGAAAGTAGAAGTATTTGGAGGTAAGCTATACTAAAGCTTCTAAGTCTGTCAGAATTGATATGTCTTCTTTTACCTTGTAATGCAGAGGTGATCCAGCAGAGCCACAGGTGCTGTTGCAAACTGGTGGCCTGGTCGGAAGCCCAGTTGACAGGTGGTGTTAGACAGGAGTGTTTTATGTTACTTTATTGAACACCTTGCTTGAAAAAGGTGATCAGATTCTGGCCAGCAGCTGGGAACATTTCCAGCACTGGTGTGTCTGGCTGTTGCATGGTTTAGTACTTTTAACATGTGGTCAGCAGTCATAATCAAACAACCAGTCTTTCTGAGCTAAATAAATATGATGTACATTTCTGTACATGCACATTTCAAATTCAAGGTTTTATAACTGTATTTATTAAATAAACCCATTTACTTCACTAATTAGAAAGCAATGTGTCAGATTCTCTATGGGAAAATTACTGGTTTGATCTTTTTTTTTTCTAAAGAACAGTACTCATATTAAAATTCAGTATTTTCTTGCACTTGATTGACAGGGGAGCAAAAGAATAGGATAAGGCTTAATTTTCACTCAATTCTGGAGCACCTCTTCTTCAAGTATGTAATTCTCCATGTAGGAAAATTATGGCAAAGAGAACAATAATCCAGGATTTCATTTCATTGATTCAAGTTCTCATTTCTCATTCAAGTTCTTAGAACTTGAAATAAAAGAGGAAGAATGACAAAAAGAAACATAAGTGGTTACTTTCTGATTATACTTAAAGACTACCCTTTGCAACAACTTTCTGATACATTTGGGTATCTACAGTAGTGTTTGAGTGACTGGAGAATTTGTTTTCAGCTGGGATTGTGTATTCTCGAGTGCTGATATATGTTAAACAGACCAACAGTTGATACTCATCATTAATTTTCACAGTGATAATTATTTAAAAGTCTTCTGAATCATAATACATTTTATTTCAATACTTTGCTGGTAGTTTTCTAACAGCCCTCTGACAATAGCAATTGTTTTCAAAGTTGAAGACATATTTCATTAAAAACTGGATGATTTTTAAAAACAGCTACATTTCCTCCTGCTTTCCAGATAGTACAGTTAGGAGTGCAGCTGTTTCCTACTAAATTAAAAGCATTAATCATTTTCTTTTACTTATTAAATCAAATAGCTGTTGCAGTAGTCTCTGTATATAATATTTGTTGACTGGTTTCACTGTTGTAGAGCAAATGATTCAAATGATTCAACCATGGCATCATTTGATACGAGTCTAGGATATCTTGTATTGGAGTCAAAGAATGCATTGTGTCTAATGCCTCAAGCAGTGAACACATTTAGGGTGCACATATCTCATTTATCTTGCATTTTAAAGTCCTGCTTGTATGCCAGACTATGTTACAGAAAGTGTAACACCAGCAGATGCTGTCAAAGACTCAAATAATAAAAAGGGGGTGAACTACTGCTAGGTGAAGAATAACATCATTAGTTTATTAATTATCAGCATGAATTTCTGCTGTAAAATGAGAGCTCATCTGTCATCATCCAGGAACAGAGATTCTTGGCATGTTGGTTAGTTGCAGGATAGCTACAGATTATTACTGGGATTGTGAAAAAATGTGTGACCCCCAAGGTGATTTAGAAAGCAGAGAAATATGAATGTTTCTATGGGCAGCATTTATTGAGACTTCATCAGAAAGCTATATGTAATTTCCTTTAATCAAAACTTCATAGTGAATTAGATGGAAAAGTTGTTGAATGTTCAGAAGAATGGAACGTCCGCTCCAGAAATGAACTTTAAAATAGCTTGGTTTGTTCAGTCAAACAACTAGGAGACATAAGAAGATACATTAGGAGAATAAACAACAGGAGGGGAAAAGGAAATAGTGTTATTTCAGGATTAAGTGAAAGTGAGATTTCATTGATTTAGAAAAGGGGTTTTAACACATAGGATCTGTGGTAACAAGGCACTGGATTTGATGGCCTGAAGAGGTTTCTTTCAGGCTTTCGTTCATCTAATGGTATTGCTGCTCTTAATGTTACACATCTGTGAGATGGTAATATCTAGCTGGATGTACTACTTGTATTTAAGACGGGTGGAATGTGAACAGGCTGCCATTCCCTTGAAGCAGAAGATGGATACTACAATAGGTTCTAAACCCTTGTCAGTACTGATTGCTAATGATTCATGGTTTAGGTGATCATACACAGCAGAATAACCGGCCAACAATAATTATTAAATATTCTTATACCTGGGTATTTGTGTTACTTGGTACAAATTATAACAATCTGCAGTATCTAAATAAGAATATTTTACAGCCCTTGAACACATGGTTCTCAGTTAATCAATTTTATGTACGACAGTGAGAATCAGGTCATGGAAATCATGCCCATCCAGCACATTTTTCTTTTTTTACCTCTTCCTCTTCTTCTTTTTGCTGAATTTGTTACATTTTAACAGGATCACAGAGTGGTAAGGTTTGGAAAGGACCTCTGAAGATCATCTAGTCCAACCACTCTGCCAAAGCAGGATCACGGGAATGTATCCAGGTAGGTTTTGAAAGTCTCCAGAGAAGGAGACTTCACAATCTCTCTGGGCAGCCCATTCCAGTGCTCCATCACCCTCATAGTAAAGAGGTGTATCGAACTGTGTGCCAGTTTGTGCTCATTGCTGCTTGTCCTATCACTGGGGACCAGTGAAAAGAGACTGGCCTCATGTTCTTGACAACCACCCTTGATGATGAGATTCCCTCTCAGCCTTCTCCAGATTGAACAGCCCCAGGTCTCTCAGCCTTTCCTAATAAGACAGATGTTCAAGTCCCTTAATCATCTTTGTAGCCCGCTGTTGGACTCTCTCCAGTAGTTCCTTGTCTCTCTTGAACTGGGGAGCAGAAGTGGACACAATACTCCAGAAGAGGCCTCACTAGGACAGAGTAGAGGAACAGGAGAACCTCCCTTGACCTGCTTGTCACCCCAGGAATTTAACAGGTTACAGTACTGTTTAATTAGTTATTTTATTTATCCTGAAACACGGCAACATTCAGACCAATAATCACAGCAGAGCCATAAATGGATACTAGGGAAATCTAAGGACAGCACAAGGTTACGTAACACTTGTCCCTGAAGCCCTCTTGTCCCCCAGCTGTTTTCTGCTCAGTGAATCCTGGGTTGGATGATATTTGGAGGTGGTTAGTAAACCACAAATGATTTCAATTAACTCCTTTAGTGTGGATGTTGAGAAGTGGTTACTTTTTGCTTCTTTTTTTTTCATGAGATCGTCATACATCAGTGTAGCTGGTATAATTTAGAATAGCAGTATTATGTCATAAAGTGTATCCAGTTGCAATAGGCAACAAAACATAAGAATTGGGAAAACATCCTTTTGCTTAAAGTGATTTAATAGTTTTTTTTCCTCAGGATGACTGATACATAGTCTGTTAATTTATGATCATGATGCAACAACCTTTATCACATACATAGCTGAAATCTGGAACAGAGAGGGAAACCATGTAATGCTATGTTTAAGAATGGAAATATGTATGTTATGATGACAAAAATATCAAGCATTCCCTACTAATGATGTATTCTAGTCTCCCTTTCTTTTGCTAAGAATTTGAACAGCATTCAATTATTTATTTTTTTAATAATAGCTTTGAAGGTAAACAACACAAGGTAATTTTTAGCTGGGATTTTAAACCAAAAATAGATGCTGTTGGAAGTCATCAGAAGTGGAATGATGAACTTCACTAGGACTCTCTGAAACTGGGATTATGCAGAACTGCTTGAAATCACTTTTCAACTCAAAAATGTTGAAGTGAATCCCTAAATCCCTGCCTTCCCTCTGGTATTGCAATGAATAATGAACACTCCATATTTTACTTGCTTAGTTGATCAAAGCAGTGGATTTCAGAAGTCTCACTGGGCATATCTTTTCTTCCTGAAAGGACTGAGATTGATTTTAGTATTTTGATTCTTTAAACAACCTGACTTTTATAAACTGCAGTTTATTTCATTTTAACAGCCAAGCCTGTAAAGTCTTGCATTTTTAATGTCATATCTTACTAACAGTTTAAAAACTGTTTAAATAATTTCAAAATAAAAAATTTGCCTAAATTAAAGGAGTACTTTATGACTGAATTCTTTCACTGAGTTTGCAGATTTAAGTCAATCTGGAGGTGACAGTACTGAGCTAGCATCTGTCAGGCACTGGCAGTAACGTAATACTTATGCAAAAGCTTATTACGTTGACCTCATAGTCAATGGGTTTAAGAGAAACATCCTTGGTAAAAAAATTACATCAGAAATGTTCTTCCTGATTGGCTTAACAATGCTGTTACTATTAACTTTATAGTGTGCTACCTAAGGAATAATTAAACCAGATGGCATGTTAAACCTAACTGAAAGAATAAAGACTTTTTTACTTTTAACTTGATCAGAATTAGGTAAAACAACATATGTTCATGTGCATTACGATTCCTTTAACTACATATTAACTGCTTTCCTTAATACTCTTCCTGGTGATCTGAGAGCTCTGTCTTTTGGGGGAAAAAAAAACCCCAAAACCCCAAACCCTGCAAAAAACCCAAAAAATCCCCAACACAAAACCTCCAAAAAACTGACCAAATAAAAAATCCAAACCCAATAACAAAAAACTAAATGCAAAAACTCCCCCCCCAAACAGTCCTACTTTGTATGTGTCCTTTCTGAGTCTCTGATCACTGATACCCTGTGTTGTTTTGTGTTTTTTTAGTGTGATTTTGTAGTGGGTTGAGATAGCCACCCTCCCCACCACGGGCAAAATGACGACTCCGGCAAACGGATTGCAAAAGTGATGGAAAAGTTTAAATAGAAGAAGTGAAGGTGCACAAAAGAAACCAGAAACAGTGACAGAAGTAACCCCAACACACACCCGGATGAACCCCATCCCCACCTGAGGGTGGGCCCAAGACCCCCAGGGCTCGTTCTTCCCCCCCCACTGCTAGGCTAGTCTCAGCTGGCCAGGCCTGAGACCGCCCATCCCCCGGCCTTGGGCCTAGCCAGGCCCAAGGCTGGGAGACGTCTCCCCCAGTTACCGTGCGCCGGCGAGGGAAGAAAGAGAAAGAGGCGGACCCCACGCAAGGTCTTATAGCGGTGCAGGGGATTGTGGTAGGAGATACACGGTTTTCCTGTGTCCACCCACTGGGCTGGACTCCTGGACACAGGAAGTGTGCCATGCAGCAGAGGGCACCCAGCCCAAACCACCACAGATTTAAATAAACAGGGTGCTTCCTGCAGCATTCTCAAACTCTGTGAAATTGAAATACAGGCTGGTTTGGGCCACGTTCAGGTTATACAAATTGGAGCAGGTACATCCAAAAAAGGATTTGGAGGTTGCCTTTAAAGAAGCACAGCTTGCACAAATGAACAAATGCAACAGATGTTGAGGAGGGAATTATAAATACTCTAATTACTGTTACACGGTCCTGACTTGCCACCATTCCTCTTTAGCAATGCCATGGAGTGCTAGTCAAAGTGAGTAAGATACACCACCACATACATTATAACTAAAGTGTCTCTACTGCCCATGAACCAGAGCTCTGCTATGTTATTCACCAGAGCATAAAATACTGTTAGAATTACCACTGTCATACCAATAACTCTCTTCAAACACTGGCAGTGTTTACCTCTTGAAGATTTGTGAATGGAATGCAGCTCATGGAAATATGTAATCCCATTGCCTGAACTGATATGAAATTAAATGAGAGTGGCAACACCCAGATGAGATTTATGATTATAATGCATTATGGAATAATGTTTTATCTTCACATCTGCTTCTTATCCAGGTGCTGTTAAAAGCACTGCAAACGATTCATAAAATGTAGGTAGCTGTATCTTGATTTTGTGGAGGGTTTTTTCTATAATGGGCTATCATTTGCTTGATCATTTTATATGCTTCTATCTTTTTAGTGTATACTACTCTTTAGTCACAATGACCTGTTCAATCAACTAGCAAAATGTAGAGTTAACAGTGATCTTAGGAAGAAATTCTTCACTACAAGGGTGACAAGACTCTGGAATGGATTGTCCAGAGGGGTTCTGGATGTCCCCTCCCTGGAAATGTTCAAGGCCAGGTTGAATGGGGCATAAGTAACCTGATCTAGTTGAGGGGTGTCCCTGTGCATGGCAGGGAGGTTGGATTAGATGATTTCAAAGGTCTCTTCCAGCCTAGGCCATTCTATGATTATCTTCCGTTGTAACTGGACAAGACTTAGTTGGGATTTAGTTGCTAGGAGAGCTTCAGGTGCTTCAAGTGGGAGAGAAAACTTATCTATGATGTCTAATATTTTCTTCAACTCTACATTTCTTTGAGTTACAATGAAGTCTGTAAAAGTGGGATGAGTCAAAGAACATTAATGTTATAAAATACAGAGACTAATTTAAACAGAAAAGACCCTCGATCCCTTGCTTTTGTCTAAATGGAGGAACAATGTGATAAAGGAATATACTTAACAGGTTTAACAATTTCCTATGAATATGCCAAGCTAAATGTTTATATCAGTGTTTGGATCCGAGCATTTGTATCATCAGAGTTTGCACATAAGTAATGTATTACCTGACAAGTAAGTGTTGGTATTGGTACATGGCAATCTTTCAATCTGATTCTATATGCGATGCTACTACCATTTTATTATACTTTGAGAACTTCTGTTGAATTCTGTACCTTCACTGGGCTTCAGTCATATATGACACAGGTTTCTGTTACAGAAACAAAGAATCACAGAGAGGCTGATATTGGAAGAGACATCTGGGCTTATCTGGTCCAACACCTCTGCTCAAGCAGGGTCATTCAGAGCTGGTTGCCCATGATTATGTCCATATGTGTTTGCTTGGGTGTTGTTTGTTTGGTTTTGTTTGTTTGTTTGGTGGGTGGGGGGTTTTTTGTTTGGTTTGGTTTGTTTGGTTGGTTCATGTTAGGCTGTTTCTCCAGGCTGCTGAAGTCCCTCTGGATGACATCAGGCCTCTGGGATATTAACCATTCCTCCTAGTTTGTTGTCATCTGCAAGCTTGCTGAGTGAGCACTTTGTCCCATCATCCCTATCATTAGCAAAGATGTGAAACAGAACTGGAGCCACTATTGACCCCTGAGGTACACTGTTAGTTACTGGCTTCCAGTTAGGCTCTGTGGCACTGATCCTCTGGGTCTGGCCATTCTTCTGTTTTTCAGTCCACCTCCCTATCTGTGCATCCAGCCTATACTTCAGTTGACTCCCTTAACTGTCATAGACAGGCTGTATTAAAAGCCTTACTGGAGTTAAAGTAGACTGTGTCCAGAATCTCCTTGTCTACCAAGCCAGTCAGTTTTGGTTAGAAAAGATACTTGCTCTTTTCTTCAGGAGTGGTTTAATGTAGCTTAGAGTCAAATACAACTTGGAGGTGAAACTTTACTAAAGAAGGATGCAGAATAAGATACAAAAGGAAAATAGAAAGTGGAAATTCTGCCTAGCTAGAAATCACTGAAAAATAATGTAAAGAAATGTTTCGTTACTGTAATTTGAAGAAATTTATGGGTTTAACCTATACAGCAATTCATAAAATCTTTGCACAAGTCCCCAGTTGTGGGGTTGTATGTGAGAATCGTGAAATATAGTGGGCCCAATCCAGCCAGTTCCAGCACAGTGAGCTGAAATACAGCTGACAGACCAGTTTGCAAGGAGGTGGCTACTGCCACGAGTGAGCCAGAATGGCCTCAGTTGTGGAACCAGTTGCTGTTTATTGAGAGGTTCCTACATGCTTTACCCATGTTTTATTCTAACAGATACATCTTTTCCCCCAACTGCTTTTCTCATCTGCTTTGAAGGTACAGCATTTCTTTATCTCCAGCTCCCATCCTTTCTCACACGGTTTTGAGGTATAACATCACTTACCATCCTCGTGGCTCCCACACAGATGTGAAGGCTAGCTAAACATTCCATTAACTACTCCCATGGGTTCTCGCACCCAATAATTTTGACAATGGTGACTGATTTGAAAATGGTGAAGACAATATCTGTTACATAGACCTAGGAAATGAAGCAATTCTTAGGATGCTTGCTGCTCAAATGCTTTACTTTGCAGCTGTTGTCCTAAAGCACTAGACTGTTTTTTCTGCTACAGATACCTCTAGCCATGTCATTGGATCGTTTACCTTCAGTGAGTTTTAAAGCCAGTGTGGTAAAGCAATGGAAATATTGTAAAGAGCTATGGAGAATAAGAAACAATTACAGAAGAAATAAGACTGCACGAATGGAAAGTTTACTTTTCTATGTGCTTGAAATCAGTCACCACATTTTGTTGAGATGCCCTGTGAATGCTAATCAAGATAAAACTAATTAAAGCCTTCAGAAATTATGCTAAAATGATACCCAGATTCTTTCATAAACCATGTAACCCTTCTAGAATTCTACAGGAATATGATTGCATGTAAAATATAGCAAGACCTTTTCTGAAAAGTTTGACCTTGTTCTACTAGCCGGCAAAAAATCTTATCCCTTTCTATTTTTAGTTATTAACAAAAAACCAGTGGGTCGTACTGCTAAACTGTGTTGCTATGTGTTGAAGGAAAGCGCTCAACAGTATGAAAGGAGCAGGGTATCTTTCAAAATTTTTTCACACTTGAACTTAGAAATAGATAACTCTTTTTTTTTTTTTTTTTTCAAGCTAGTTTTGCTCTTTTGCTTTAATCTTCTAAGTTGTTTTTTTTTCATTAATTCTGTTAACTTTCATGTGTTACTCTTTCTAGTAGGCTTTTCCAGTACAGGATTTAGCAAAAAAACAACACAACATGTTGTATAGCATTAAATACTGCATAGTTCTGCCCTTTACATCCTTGGGCCTCTGGCAGACTTTTACTTGTTTTGGAGAATGGTTGATGGCATCCCCTGGGAAGTAGTCCTAAAGGATCAAAGGAGTCCAGGTAGGCTGGACATTGCTTAAGAGAGAAATCTTCAAGGCACAGGAACAAGCTGTCCCTGTGCATTGGAAAATGAGCCAACAGGGTAGAAGACCAGCATGGCTAAGTAGAGAGCTTTGGGTAGAACTCAGGAAGAAAAGGAAAGTCTACTGGCTATGGAAGAAGGTGTGGGCAACCAGGAAGAGTGCAAGGCTCTTGCGAGGATGTGTAGGGAGAAAATTAGAAAGGCCAAAGTTCAAGTAGATCTAAATCTGGCCAGTGTCATTCAGATAATGAAAAGTGCTTTTATAAATGTGTTAATGGTAAAAGAAGAGCTAGGGAGAATGTTCACCCGCTAGTGGATGCAGGAGGGAACCTAGTGACTAAAGATGGGGAAAAGACTGAGTTGCTGAACAGCTGTTTTGCCTCAGTATTTGTCAGCAATACCAATTGCTCCTGGAGGGTTCAGCGCCTGGAAGTGGAAGACAGGGATAGGGAGCTAAAGGCAGCCCCCACAATCCAGAAGGAAATGATCAGTGACCTCTTGTGCCACTCAGATGTGCACAGGGGCACTGGATGAAAGCCACCCAAGGGTACTTAAGGAGCTGGCAGATGTGCTCACCAAGCCATTCACCATTAATTGTCAACACTCCTGGCTAACTGGGGAAGTTCCACTTGACTGGAGGCTAGCAAATGTGATGCCCATCTTCAAGAAGGGCCAAAAGGATGATTCAGGGAATTACAGGGCTGTCAGTCTGACCTTGGTGCCAGGAAAGGCAATGGAACAGGTCATCCTGAGTGCCATCAAATGTCACTTACAAGACAACCAAGTGATCAGGCCCAGTCATCACGTGTTTATGAAAGGCATCTCCTGCCTGACCAATCTGATCTCCTTCTACAATAAGGTGACCCACCTAATGGATGAGGGAAGGGCTATGGACGTTGTCTACCTGGACACTGTCTTTGACACTCTCTCTCACAATGTTGTCTGGTAGAAACCCATGGCACTCAGCACTGAATAAAAAAGCTGGCTGGCTGGCCACACCAGAAGTGGTGGTGAATGGAGTTAAATCCAATTTGCAGCTGACACCAAGCTGGGTGGCTGTGCCGATCTGCTGAAGGGTTGGGGAGCTTTACTGCAGGATTTGAACAGGTTAGACTGGTGGGCCAAGGCTAATTGTATGAAGTTCAACAAGGCCAAGTGCCAGGTCCTGCACTTGGGTCACAACAACCCCATGGTAAATTACAGACTTGGATATTTGTGGTTACAAAGCTGCAACTTGGAGAGGGACTTGGTATTGGTTGATAGCTGACTGAATATGAGTCATGAGTGTGCTCAGGTGACCAAGAAATCCAATGACATCCTGGCTTGTATTAGTAACACTGTGGCCTGTAGGAACAGGGAGGTGATCATCCCCCTGTACTCAGCACTGGTGAGGCTTCATCTTGAGTATTGCATTCAGTTCTGGGGCCCTCACTATAGGAAGGATATTGAGATGATGGGACATGTCCAGGGATGGGCAGTGAGGCTCATGGAAGGCCTGGAGCACATGACCTTCTAGGAGTGTCTGAGGGAGATGGGATTCTTCAGTCTAGAGAAGAGGATGCTGAGGGGAGACCTCATTGCTCCCTACAACTACCTAAAGGGAGGTTGGAGCAAGGTGGGGGCAACCTCTTCTCAACAGTGTAGAGGAAATAGCTACAAGCTGTGCTAGTGAGGTTTAGGCATGACATTAGGAAATAGTTCTTCGCTGAAAGGGAAATCAAACATTGGAATGATCTGCCTGTGGCAGTGGTGGAGTCACCATGCCTGGGAGTGTTCAAGCAGCATATAGACCTGGCACTTAAGGACATGGTTTAGTATTGACCCCTCAGTGCTGAGTCAAACGTTGGACTGGATGATCTTGGGGGTCTCTTCCAAGCAGGTATATTCTGGGATTCTTATACTGTCTCAGGCTAATTTAAATGTAAACCAAAAGAGTCAGTGCAGGCTAGTTCTTTACAAACAAGTCAATGCTGATTTCAAGTAGACCCAGCATGGTTTATGAAAAACAAGGTTGTTTATGAAACATATGACAGACATGTAAACAAGAGGGAAAAGGGTAGTGTACAGTAGCAGACAGGAGCTCAAAGCACACCAGCAAATTGCATAGACAGCCAAATTAAGAAGTTACATCTATTCCAGGCCAGCTTTCTCACTGAAGCAGTCTTTAAATTGCTACTTATGTTTCATTAAATAGTGTGGTATAAACACTGCTGATGTTATAAAAACTAAACAAGAAAATTCACAAATTTTAAGAGAACAACTGTGAGTGATAGTGTAGATTATGTCTTCTCTTTGGAACTTGGGTCTAGACTAAATTAGTATTCTTCTGTTTGGATGTCTAATTATTTTTCTAAAATTCAGTTTCTGAAAACTGAAATGTTGAATGTGTAGTTTGCTGCAGTGTTTGCCAACAACTGGTACTGTCAACATCCTGCAGAATGATGAGAAAAAAGGAAGAATTAATGCAGTGAAAGCATAGGGCTATCATCATCAGAAGAGAACATAGTAGTATTGCTTACTGCAAATATAGTGAATTTTTCAGTTCCAGGTATTCTGTCTGATTTGCAAGATAAGCTGGATGTGGCACATTTGTTGATGCTCTGGATTAGAAGGGTTGGGGATAGCAAATCCTGGGGTGTCAAAACGTTGTGCCTGACTTCCTGACATGGAATTAGTTTAATGAAAACTCCACATACAAGTTGTTCTAAAAATGAACTCATGAAAAGAAAAGAAAAAAAAAAAGGGAAGAACAGAGAAATCCTACTACAGTTATTTCTAAATTCCCTAGATTTGTCTGAAAGGTCTGAAACATCATCAATCAATTCATTCTATTCCATCAAAGATGCTGGAAATGCTGAAGTGATACAGAATGTCATAGAGTGTTCAAACCTAGAAGATAATATTCTCCTTTGATCTAACACTTGAAAATTGAACTTGGAGATAAGAATGTAAGAAGTGCTCCTGATGGAAACCAAGGGTCCAAGTGGCCGGGGAACACAAAAGCCTGCCCATTTTTTTCATTCTGGAGTTGGTTAGCATGAATTATTTATCCTGAACATCTGTGTCCACAGTAGATAACCCAAGGCAGTAACTTTTCATATGTATTTGGGTTTTCTGGCTTCCATGCTATCTGAAGACCACATTGTGATATTCCTGCATTTCTGTTAGGGCAACAGAAACAGCCTGAATTTTACAAAGAGCACATTTTGAGTTAAGATATGGTTTGAATATATATCTCTTAATGCATTTGCATAATAGTGTAACTAGGAGAAGACAACTTGTTCTTATTCTTCATGAATCTTCACCATTTTATTTAGTTTGGTTTCTTAAAGCCCGATACATTGATGAAAAGGCAACTTTCTTTAGCTGCCTTTGTAGGTGTATGTCTTGAGACATACACCTACCAGCAAATTGTACTCTCTTAAAAGAACTTAAACACGATGCTTGAGCTTCTTGTGTTTAGATCTTTCATGGTAAGCTGAATATTTTATAGTTTCTTAACACTTAACATTATTCAAGTTTAAAAAGTGATAGAAACCTTGATCAGTGGTGTTTAAATGTTAGAAAAATCACTGTTTTTTATTTGGCATAATATTCTAAAGCTAAGCAGGGAAGCTATGAAGTCCATTTGATTAAAAGAGACTATAAATAAATAGGTTTTAATAACTTCTTAAAAGCAACCCACATTCCCACCCCCAACCTTGTTTCTGCAGGTTCTGGTAGTATCTGCAAACTCTGTTCCTATGAAAAATTGAACCACTTCAAAGACAGTTTCTAAGTGCTTAGTCTTCAGATTTTGTACGTCAGTATGTAAATACTGATGCATAATGCCAGAAACACAGCTATAGCCAGCTATAATAAAGGAGCCTTCTACTCAGGAAGGATCACTGACATTTTTTGACTTTTGATACAAGATTTTGCTTTAGAATAACAATTGGTGTAACAACAGTAACAGAGCTCTCTGTCAAGGTCCAGAATAAGGCCTATTCTCCTGTTAGTTGAACCCTGATAGAGAGGGGTAGTGGATGAACTTTTTCTGTGTGAATTTTAACTTGCAGGTGAAAGAGCATGTTATGTATAGTCCAGTTGCATTATTGTCTAATTGCCATAAGCCATTGAGAACAATAAAAAAAGATGGAATCCAGGCAGATTTCCAGGAATAAGTTAAAATCTTGGATGTTTCTGTCTCCACTTTGGTGTAACAAACAATACTTGAACAAGGTGCCCTAAATAAATGACTTTATATTTGAAAATTCATACTGAATTGAAAGAGACAGGGTAATTTTTCATTCAACCTGGAGTGTTATTTACTTTTTGACCTGGTACTTAAAATACTGATACATAATGCCAAAAGGTAAATTATTTTGAGATAGATTTAATTTAAATTTCATTGCATTTTTGTTTGAAATAGGGGATTCGGCATTCATTTCTTTCCCTTCACTTTGAAGATCTTTCACTTTTAATAATTCTGTTGCTTAATGCCCTAATCTGTTTATTACACTACAACTTAACTTGAACAATGCTGCTTCTATTCAAAATAAACAGATTTAGTATGTCTGTGAAATAGACTTCTGTATAGTAGGATGCTTTACCATCTAGAACAGCTTGGAGGTTTCTGAATACTTAAGAAATTATAATGCCAGTGGATTTAGCATTTGTATATCTGCAGGCTCATGCTTATTCAGTTGTACCAAGGCAGCTTAAGCTAATATCTAATCTTCTTATGGAATAAGTTCTCCCTATAACAACAGGATTGTGCATAACAAGCTTGAACAACCATTTGGCTCCAACTGTTGTGTGAAAGGGAGGGAAGGAGGAGTTGCTTAACTTTTTATTATTTACAAAAGGTCTGTTTACAGCTATCCTTGCATATATAGGACAACTGAAGTGTCACACTGTGGTGCCATGCGCTCAATTCATAGGAACTAAAAAGTCATGAATAAATTATTCAAAATTGTCCATCTTGATGCTTTCCTTTATGCCACTATTCCATCAAAAGGAAAAACAGGAAAAAAAACACAGAAAAATTATTTTAGTGCTGTATTGAGCTTAGGTGTATATGACAATGGAAAAAAAGAAGTGGATGAAACTCAGTTCTCTCCGTATTAGAAGGGAAAAGAAGTTGAAAATGTTTAGCTATGTTTTCCTGAAAAATAGCATTCATTACATACTCATTTTCTGTTTCTGACAAAAATTAAACTAATCCCTGCTTCCGAAGCATAGAAATCTAAATGGTATTAATTTATTTCGGACTTGCACATTTTAAGAAAAAAAAATGAAGTGGCTGTTACTCTATGTTCATTGCCTATTTTGCTCAGCTCTTTCCATTGGCAAAATTCCTTCAAGGAATAGTGTAGATTCTCTGTAGTGGAATGATAAGCCAAAGGAGTTAATAAATAAAGGAGCAGCATGCATAGCAAATATATGAAGAGATTCAAGAGGTGGTGTAGGCGGAGAAATAGTGCGAGGAGTTGGATAGTTTTTGCTTTTTTGTAGTGTAAAAGACCAAATAAATCTCTCTTGTACATTTCATTGATCCCATCAAGGAGCTGAAATAACACAATACCCAAGATGAATCTACCTCCTGATCTACATCCAGATATTGTCTTCTCTTCAACAAGCAGTGCAGCTAAAAGTGTCCAAGGAGAAAACTAATAAAAGGAGCTTTCCTATGCAGCTCCTGAACAGGTTCATACCATCTATCAAAGTAAAATGATGTAATCTTGACCCTCTTCTTGCATTGTGTACAAACCCCATGTTTTTCTTCTGTTACTGTTTTCTGAACCCATACTCATTTTTGAGTGTGCTAGAAGAATGCTAAGTAACCTTAATGTAAGATGTTAAGTTATAAACCCATTGATAATCATAAGGTGTAAGATCATGATATTTTTAAAAAATAACTTAGATACTTCTTTCTTATTGAAGAATGTGAGAAATTAAAGATTTTATCTATTTCTGCTAGAGATCCAAGTAATTTGGTTTCCCATTAAAATCCAAACTGAATTTTAAAAAATAAATATATATATAGATAAAATTTATTCATTTATTTATGACAAGAAGTGTATAATGTAGAAACTTCTCAGTTTAGGATAACTTCTAAGGAAAATACTGACACTACAAATAATTAATTTTGTTGCTTAAAAAGCACATGTTGCCTGTATGTCCTCATACGATTCATAATTTTTCTTTAAATTAAGATTGTCCTCTACCCAATACAAGAAGCTTCTTGAAAGTAGACATTTAACATAAATGTAGGGTTCTCTTCATCTTACTAGAAACTAAATCAGACTTTATTTTGCCTGTGGAGTCACATTAATTTAGATAAAACACAATCAGAATATGCAAACAGTGCACATCATATCCTTCACAATTATTGCTTCATACAGACAACTTGCTTTTAATAAAATATGGCTTGATTATTTTTTTTAATGAATTTTGTTGCACCAGGTTCACTTGTTTTGTTCATATGCCTCATTGTGTTACAAGTTTAGAAGACTGCAAGGTTTATGAATAAGATTTGGAGTTCTAGAATTGAATATGTTTTAGAGTAGCTGCCTACAGAAAAGCTATTTGCAACTTGTTTGACCTCTCATTGATGTAGTACTGCTGAATCTTTTTCTGCCTTGTCTTCAGCTTTTGTTCTTTCATTTCAAACACCCTTAATTATATTTTATTCTCATCACCACACTGAAGCAAATGGATAATAACAAGTCCATTAGATTTCATTAAACTGATGATTAAAGGCAGAAATTCTAAAGGACTATTTACAAGATGAAGAAGTTTTATTTAAAAAGTACGGCTTCTTGGATCTGTCATATCCTAATACATCTTTATAGCTGTAACTGAAAACCAGCAGCAAATGGTTCTAACCTATTAAGGAAAAAAAAAGTTACAAGGATTAGTATTATAGTCAGACTCACTCTGTCATTAAAAAAGTCACTAATTGCTCCAGGGTGGTTGTTTTTATTAGCAGTTGGTTTCTTTGAATTTACAATTGATAACTCAGATATCTGCTTCAAATTCCATTCAGTGGTATGAATTACAAAATTTAGTAATTTTTTTAAAATCTTCTGAAATACAGAGATTCAAATCTTCAAATGTTTTGGTTTCTATATCCTATTAGATAAATGAGAATTTAGCATTCAAATAGAACAATAGTTGCATGTGTATTTTTGTGGATCTGGAGGGGCTGATGAGTGATGTGAATTTAAGGGTAGCTTTGGCTGTAGCAACCATGAAATGATAGAGTTTAAGATCCTCAAGGTGTCAAAGAGTGTGAAGCAAGCTCACTACTCTGGATTTCAAGTGAGCAGAATTCCTCCTCGTCGGGGATCTGTTTGGCAGACTGTCATGGGATAAAGCCCTGGAGGGAAGAGGGGCCCAATAAAACTAGTCAGTATTCAGGGACCATCTTCTCCAAGCCCAGTAGCAGTGCATTCCAAGAGTGCCAGAAGGCCAGCATGGATAAACAAGATGCTTGTGGACTTACTTGGGCAAAACCAGAGAGTCTATAAGCAATGGAAGGAAGAGCAAGCCACATTTGAGGACTAGAAGGAAGTTGTTCTAACAGCCAAGGAATCAGGTTAGAAAAACAAAAGCACAGACAGAATTAATCTTGACTAGGGACATAAAGAGAAATAAGAACTTCTTCAGGTACATCAAGGACAAGAAAATGGCTGGAGAAGTTTTGGAGCCTATCCAAAAGGAGAATAGAATGGAGACCTGATCACAGTGGTTGCAGAGAAGGCTGAGGTGCTCAACAACTACTTTGCCTCAGTATTCACTGGCAGGGAGGGTTCTGGCTGTATGCCCAAACTCCAGAAAAGAGAGGTGGGGAGTGGGAAAAGGAAGATCTGCTCTCTGTAAATGAAGATCAGGTCTGAGACTATCTAAAGAACCTGAAGGTGCACAAGTCCATGGGGCCCAACAAGATCCACCCACGGGTCCTGAGGGAACTGGCTGATGAAGTTGCCAAACCACTGTCCGTCATATTTGGAAAGTCGTGGCTGTCTGGGGAAGTCCCTGCTGACTGGAAAAGGAGAAACAACCCCCCCATTTTCAAAAACAGAAAAAAGGAAGAGCCCAGAAACTGTAAGCCAGTCAGTCTCACCTCTATACCTGGCAAGATCATGGAGCAGATCCTCCTGAAAGCCTTGCTAAGACATACAGAAAATGAACAAGAGGTGGTTGGTGTTAACCAACATGGCTTCACCAAGAGCAAATCATACCTAACTTGGTGGCTTTCTATGATGGAGCTAGAACATCAGTGGATAACGGAAGAGTAACTGATGTAATCCACCTGGACTTGTGTTGATACTGTTCCCCCATGACATCCTCATCACCAAATTAGAAGAGCCTGGACTTGAGGGGTGGACCACTCACTGGATAGGGATTTGGCTGAATGGTCACACTCAGTGAGTTGTGATCAACAGCCCAATGTCCAGCTGCAGGCCAGCAGCAAGTGGTGCCCCTCAGGGGTCAGTACTGGGACCAATGCTGTTTAAAGTCTTTGTCAGTGATATGGACAGTGGGGTTGAGTGCACCCTCACCAAGGTTGTGGATGACACCAATCTGCATGGTCTTGTTGACACACTGAAGGGAAGGAATGCTATCCAGAGGGACTTGGACAGAATTGAGAGGTGGGCGCAAGCCAACCTCATGATGTTCAACAAGGCCAAGTGCATGGTCCTTCACCTGGGTGAGGACAATTCCAAGCACAGATATAGGCTGGGCGAGGAGTGGCTCAAGAGCAGTGTTGAAGAGAAGGACTTGGGGGTATCAGTTGTTGAGAAGCTCAACATCAGCTGGCAATGTGTGCTTGCAGCCCAGAAGGCCAATTGTATCCTGAGCTGCATCAAAAGGAGTATGACTAGTAGGATGAGGAAGGTGATTCTCCTCCTCTATTCTGGTCTGGTGAGACCCCATCTGGAGTACTATGTTCAGTTCTAGTGCCCCCAGCATAAGAAGGACATGGAACTGCTGGAGTGGGTCCAGAGGAGGGCCATGAAGATGACCAGAAGGCTGGAGAACCACCCCTCCGTGGACAGGCTGTGAGAGTTGGGGCTGTTCAGCCTGGAGAAAAGAAGGCTCCAGGAATACCTTATAGCAGCCTTTCGGTACCTGAAGGGGGCCTACAGCCAAGCTTGGAAGGGACTTTTTGCAAGGGCTTGTAGTGATAGGATGAGAGAGAACAGATTGAAGAAGGTAGATTTAGACTAGGTATTAGGAAGAAATTCTTTACTGTGCGTGTGTGAAAGTATGATTATTTCTTTTTACAGAGAATGAAACACAGAAGTTCTAGGCAAAGTGAAAATAAAATTACATTTATAAAACTTCATGATTTTACAAGATAAGCCTATCCACAGCATATAATGGCTAGGTAGAGGCCTCCACATCGATGTTATAGTCTGTACATGTTAGAAGCACAATTTCTTCTTGGAGGAAGGTGAGCCTGAGCACTGTCAACAGCATAGTGCTATACTAGATGAATCAGCAGCCTTATCTTGTGTAGTAACTTGCTTCTTCTATTGCAAATAAGTGAGTGATGTTTCCAGTTTTCATGATGTGCTTTATAGGATTATTGCAAGATAATAGGATGAATTAGTGAGAAATCTTTATGGGTGACAGAGGTCAGTTGGCTTAAATTTTCTCTCATCTCTTGGTGTTAACTGAATATGTGGGATGTACATCTGAAAGTGTGACAGTAAGTGTCAGAAGAAAGAAGCAGATATCAGATTACTCTTGAATTTCTAAAGTGAAGTTCTATGAAGTTTAGTTCTCGGAACCTTTTGAAGCCTTCCAGGGTTTGGTTGAAATTAGTTCAGTTGCAAATTCTATCTTCACTGTTATGTCAGTTTCTGTAATTTTGCCAAAGACCTGGTTGCTTGTTTTTTTTCTTTCTTTTTTTATATAAGACATCAGTCCAAAGATCATTTCAGGGATTATATGCATATATATGTGTGTGTGTGTATGTGTGTGTGTGTGTATGTATGTGTGTATTTATATAGATATTTTAATAATTTGTAGACCTTCACTTTTAGTAGGTTGTTGTTTTTTGGTTGTTTTTTTTTAATATAAAACATGAGTCCAAAGATAATTTCAGGGATTATATACACACACACACATATATATATATATATATATATAATTCGTAGACCTTCACCTTTTGTATTTTTTTCCCCACAAGTACCATCATGCTGACCTATTGTTCCTATTCACTTTAACTATATGTATGCTGTGCTTCTTAGAGTGCACTAGAGATGAAATAGTTGGGATTTTCTCCTCATCTTTGCAAGGCGCAGCTGAAAAATGGGACCCAACAGTATGCTGTCTCAAAAGCTTATATAAGCTTGCTCTCATTGTTAATGTAATATAAAGAGTCTTCTAGTATCATTTTGCATCTCTGCAAAGTTAATTCTAGTCTTTCATTAGACTGCCATTGTGATCTAAGCTTCTACTGCAGAGAGAAATATTTCATCTCCTACATATTTTCAGGGCCATAGCTATTAGGCCAAAAGTGTTAGTTTCTTACATTCACATGAAAAACTCTTTTTACATTATGATAATTGAAATAGACTTTTGAATTTTAAAATTTTAGCTACATAATGTTTGCATTGTGTGTTTAGAAATGAGATTTCCTTCCTACCACCCTCCCTGCCTTTTCTCTCTGGAAAAGGAAACAGGTTGTTTAAAACAAAAGTAGTCCTGAGTAGTCTATAATGCTACAGAGAGTTAGTAAATACCTTTAAGACTTCCAAATGGAAAAGGAACAAGAAGTTTGGAGTTATTCAGAATAGCCAAAAGAAGACATGAGAGGATAGAATAGAGAAATGCGGATGCTGTTTGAATTAGATGTAGAAACCTTAGGCAAAGCATACTGGTTTATTTCACTGAAGAGGCGTCATAACAAATGTGGAGCAAGTGCTTGAAACAATCTATAGTCATGATGGCTTTCTGCTGCACTTTCGTGGGGCTTAGCTTTTTAATTGTTCTTCCTCCCTTCTTAAACAGGTGGACCCTGTAGTACCTGTTTGGTATTAGATTCTCTTGGGAGGGGAGGGAGGAAGTAGAGTAGCCATCTGGAATGTGAAGTTGCAGATGTGGGTAGGTGGGAAGAAAAGCTTTGGAGTAAAATGCACATTGCCACCTTCCCTAAGGCGCTCGTTTTGTGTATTGCAATTAGTGACATAAGCTGCTGCTGTTGCTCATTCTTTCAGCCTTTGGAATAATCTTCCCAGGTAAGTGGTGGAATTCCCAACACTGGACACTTCTAAGACTCAGCAGGACAGGGTGCTGGGTCATCTTGTCCAGACCATGCTTTTGCCAAGAAAGATTGAACCAGATGATCCTTGAGGTCCCTTCCAACCTTGTATTCTATGAATCTGTGATTCTCTGTCTCAGGTCCTGAGTTCCATGCTGTCAGAGCTCTGTAACAGATCTCAGTAAAGAGGATTCCTCATGAGGAAGGGATGTGACAAACCCAGACACTGTTTATGCTGTTGGCCAAATTGCCTCTAGCCTCATAGTCTTGTTAAAAATGATGTCTTTTCTGAAGAGACAGGCCAATAGTTGTAATTTCTTTCCAAGTATGCACTAAAAACCTACAGAAAATGGATGCAAGAAATAGAAAACAGATCAAGTATTTGTGCAGTGATGGATGTTGTTCTTTTCACATTACATCAGATTCACACTTAAGCTGAGTTGTACTTAATGGCTCAAAGGGAGTCTCTAGTCTTGGTGACTGACAGAAATCCAGTGGCTGTGACTATTAAAAAGGAGTTCTTTGGTTCAGTCCAATTTCACTTAAGAAAAGCAATCACTTACTTTCTGATGAAGTGCTGAGGGTTTTAATGAGCTTTAACATAGGGATAAGTTAATGACCATTCCTTTCAAATAGTGTCCAGTGGTTGCAATGCTAATATGTTGCTCAACACATGCAGTTTAAATACAGGTCTATTTAGTTAATGGATGGTCTCTCCTCCTTCTGTGGTCAGTGGAGAGATTCCAAATAACTTCAAGGATATTTAACTTAGTCTGGACACTATAGTAGATTGCCAGGAGGAAAATTCAGGATATTTTTGTCTTAATACATAGAAAAGTAGCATTAGTTTTTAGAATTCTAGAAAAAATAATTTTTAAAATTCTTTCCAAGTGATGGAGATTTTCATGTTTAAAGATGGTGAAGAGTCAGAGTTCATAATCCTCTTACTAGACCACCCTCATCAGATGGTTCTTCATTTTTGCATTTATGGAAAGATTCACAGATTTGCATCCCTTAGAGCCTTGAAGTATCTGACTGTGTTCTGTCAATTACTGTCTCATGTTGTCATTGGTATAAGAAGACATAAAATCACATTTCTTGATGCTTTCTCCTAACATAAGCTTTACCTTTGTAAAGATGATACACGTGTATTATGTGTACATTTGGGTAGTGTTTTGCTGAATTGCACTCACTGCTTATACAGCAAAATAGCTTTTTAATAGTCAGCATGCATTATGTTCCCAAGCTAATCTATTCATAGGATTTGAGCTAAAGATCGCTTAGCTCCTCAGCCAAGCTTTAATTACTTCAGAGGCTTACAAGGGATCTGTGAATCTAATAATTCAGGGTTGCTGAAACTGAATTATTCCAGGATTATTGGTTGTCTGTGGTTACTTGTAATTAGTCACCTAATTCTGGCTTGTTCTGTCTCTAGGGGAGAATGCGTGGATGTATTAATACCGTGCAGGACTGAGACTCAAGAGTCCTGTTAGTTTAGCTCTGTGATTTGTGTGCTGAGTATACTTTAAAAGGCACTTGACCTTTCTGTGCTTAGTTTTTTTCCATTGATAGCAATGAAGATCACTATACTAAACCTTCTTTGTAAAACATTTTGTGAATATTGATAAAAGCACTGCACAGGAGTAAGTAGTTAGCAGGAACAAATCAAGTGAGAGAAATAGTGAAATAGAGAAAATAAATGCCATGGTAAACTTGTTACAAGATATTACTCTTGTAATATGACTTGATAGGAAAGTTATATAGATGTTAATGAGGCCAGTCTCAACTAAGTGGAGAGTTAGTATCAGAAATCTTTGTAGCTGCTGGTTTGAGCTTAATTTATGCATCCATCGCTGTGCTATATGAAAATCATGCACATTGTGTTTTAAATCAGCATTAGTCACAAACATGAGAAAACCCCAGCACTGATGTTCTTGCATAGCATGTATTTATAACTTCACCAAATTACTAGCTCACTGCTGTATTGCATGGATTTAATGGAAGAAAGAGATCTTCTGAGGAATAGTTAAAACTTACTGTTTGCTAGAAACAGTTTAATTCTGTGTTTAGAATTTTGCAAGGACAAAGGACAGAGGGATAGTCAATTAAACAGATCTAGCACTCCAAGCCAATGAACCAATTACTTCCTTTTCAGTGATGCAGGTTACCACTCACCCAAATGATGTTTTTCTCAAAACAATTTCATTTTTTCCCCAGCATTTTTAAATTAATCCTTTTGCTTCTTTCATATAGCATTAATCCTCTTTCACTAGTTTACCTTCTATTTTCTCAATGTCTAAGCAGAATTTAATAAACCAAATATATTACAGAATGATAACATACAGCTTGCTATTTATGTTGTTTTCAGTATGGTTCTTCACAATATACTACATACATTTATTCTACAAATAGCTCTCCTGCTTTAATAGTATAATTAATTACAGATACCAACTTTTTATTTTGTGAAGGAAAACCATGAAGTTGGTAGTAGAAGCATAAATGGGGGAAAAAAACCCAAAAGCCGTAGAAATTGACTCATAGAATATCTCAAGTTGAAAGGGACCCATAAGGATCACTGAGTCAAACAGAATCACAGAATCATAGAATGGTCAGGGTTGGAAGGGACCTCAAGGATCATCTAGTTCCAACCCCCTTGCCAAAGGGTCACTTTCCACTAGATAGGTTGCCCAGAGCCACATCCAGCCTGGCCTTAAAAACATCCAGGGTTGGGACTTCCACCACCTCCTAGAGCAACCTGTTCCAGTGTCTCACCACCCTTATGGTGAAGAACTTCTTCCTAACATCTAATCTAAATCTACTCTTCTCTGGCTTGGATCCATTCTCCCTAGTTCTATCACTACCTGACATCCTAAAAAGTCCTTCCCTAACTTGTAGGCCCCCTTCAAATATTGGAAGGTCACAATAAGATCTCCTTGGAGTCTTCTCTTCTCCAAACTGAACAATCCCAACTCTCTCATCTTGTCATCATGGGAGAGGTGCTCCAGCCCTCTGATCACCCTTGTGGCCCTTCTCTGGACACATTCCAGCACTTTCATATTTTTCTTGTAATAGGGACTCCAGAACTGGACACAGTACTCCAGATGGGGTCTCATGAAAGTGGTGTAGAGGGGAGAATCACCTCCTTCAACCTGGCCACACTTTTCCTGATGCAGCCCAGGATGTGACTGGCTTTCTGGGCTAAAAGTGCACACTGGTGGCTCATGTTGAGCTTCTCATCCATCAGCACCCCCAAGTCCTTTCCTTCAGGGCTGCTCTCAAGCCAGTCACTGCCCAGCCTATATTGGTGCCTGGGATTGCCCCAACCCAGATGCAGGACTCTGCACTTGGTCATGTTGAACCTCATAAGGTAGGACTGGGCTCACCTCTCCAGCCTGTCAGGGTCCCTCTGGATGGCATCCCTCCCCTCCCCTGTGGTGTCAATTACACCACGCAGCTCAGTTTCATTGCCAAACTTGCTGAGGGTGCCTCAGTGCCACTGTCCATGTTGCCAGTGAAGATGTTAAACCAGATTGGTCCCAGTACTGATCCTTGAGGGACTCCACTTGTCACTGGCCTCCACTTGGACGTGGACCCATTGACAGCCACTCTTTGGCTATGGCCATCAAGCCAGTGAGTGGTCCATCTATCAAACCCATGTTTTACCAGCTTGGAGATCAGGATGTTGTGTGGGACAGTGTCAAAGGCTTTGCTCAGGTCCGGGTAAATGACGTCAGCTTCTCTCCCCTTGTCTATTGATGTGACCTTGTCATAGAAGGCCACCAGGTTTGTCAGGCAGGATTTGCACTTGGTGAAGCCATCTTGATTGTACCCAATCACCTCTTTGTTGCTATTCTGCCTCAGCAGTGCCTCCAGGAGGTTCTGCTCTGTGATCTTACCAGGCAGAGGTGTTACTGACTGGCCTATAGTTCCCTGGATCATCCTTTCTCTTTTTTGAAAATGTGCATTATGTTTCTCCTTTCCAGTCAGTGGGGGCTTCACTGGACTGCCATGGTTTGTGGAATACAATAGAAAGCAGTTTAGTGACCTCATCCACCAATTCCCTCAGTTCCCATGGATGTATCTCATTGGGTCCCATGGACTTGTGCACTCTCAAGTTCTTCAGATGGTCACGAACCTGATCTTCACACACAACGGCAGTTGTTTTGTCCAGCCTCAGCCATTGTCTTCTGTGATTTCGTGAGTGTGGCTGTGCCCTTGCCAGTGAAGACAGAGGTAAAGAAGTCATTAAGAACCTCAGCCTTCTCCATGTCACTTGTTGCCATTTCTCCCGTTTGCTTTCTGAGGTGGCCCACATCTACCTTAGTCTTCCTTTTGATATTAATGTACCTATAGAAACTTTTGCTATTCCCCTTGATCTCCCTGGATAGATTTAATTCTAACTGAGCTTTAGCCTTTCTAACCAGGACTCCTGCTTCTTGGGCAGCGTCCTTACATGCCCCCATTCTAGCTGTCCTTTTTTCCACTCCTTGTACAGTTTCTTTTTGTGTGACAGTGTGTCTAAGAGCTCCTTGCTCACCCAGGCAGGTCTCCTAACATTCCTTCCTGCTTTTCTTTTTGTCAGTATACTTTGCTCCTGGGCATGGTGATCCTTGAACACTGACCAGCTGTCCTGGGCCTCTCTTCCCTCTAGGGCTTTGCCCCATGATGCTTTGGCCAGCAGATCCCTGAAGGTATCAAAGTCTGCATGCCTAAAGTCAGGAAACAGGAGAGCAGAACTTTCCTCTCTGCTGCCCTCCATAAGGAAGTTGCAAAGAGGTCACCTCTCATCCTTCAAGTTTAACAAGCTAAATGGCCTCAGCTTCTTCTCAAAAGTCTTGCCCTCAAGCCTTTTCACCATCTTGGTCGCTTTCCTCTGGACACACTCTTAATAGTTTGATGTCCTTATATTGAAGTACCCAAAACTGCACACAGATGGGGCTGCCAGAGCTGTGTTGAGTGAGACAATCACCTCTCTTCAATCAGGACATGGATGGCCCTTTTAGCTGCCAGGTATACTACTGACATATTCAATTTGCCGCCAACCCAAACTCCCAGTTCTCTTTCTGTGATGCTTCCCTTCAGCATCTCTTCTCTCTGTATGTATAACCAGGAATACGTTGTTCTACTTGCTCTCGTAAAATTTATGGAAGCTCAAAAAGATCAGGCTTCCAGACTTTAACTGGGAATTGCCATTGCCTGGGACAAGATTTCACTGTGTAGAGTCTACAAATATTCTGGATGTGATGTAGTAGCCATGTCTCTTGGATCTGTAACCACCCTGTGTTGTCAATAGGCTACATGAAGAAAACACTTTCTCTTCAAAATGCTCTATAATAAGATACATTTCTGCCTTTGTGTTAGGACACCTGATACAGCCTAAGCTTCAGTTCTGTTTATAATGGAAGAAATATAATGTGGGTTTTGTTTGGTTTTGGTTTTGGGTTTTTTTGTGTGTGTGGCTAAAGTGACAAATATGTCACTGTCTTAGTTTTAGTTATAGAGCGGACAGAAAGAGATTTTACCCCTCCCTAACAGAGTAAAATAAAAACACTCCTCACAGAATTGGAAATTTAAATGGAAATACTATTTACAAATATTTACACTGTTTACACAAATGCAAAGCACTCAAATTCACATTTCAGCTTACAGCCACCTCATTAAACCAAAAACCTTCCAACAAAATAGGCTAGAATACCCCCCAAGTCTCCCACCATTCCTCTCTACCCTCCCAATCTAAGCCAAATGGCACAGCTACAAAACTGGCTTTGCCAAGGCCAGCCTGGCTGCAGACCTCCCCCACAGAGAAAGAGTAAAGAAAAAAACATTCTGAGAGGACCAGAGGGAAATAATGTTAGTTAGCATGAAGAATGACAGTTGCAGCATACTGTACACATTGCTAAAGTGGAATAATTCCTTCATACTGAAGGGAAGGAGAATGACAGTGTAGGGGCTTTTCCATTTATGTCAGGGTATAACAGAAGGAGTCAATACTGATTTATGAGTCCTACAAAGCTTGAAGTTTAACTTCCTAGAAACTGCTCCTCTGAGACAACACAGTTAGCGGCTCTCTAAGTGGAACTAGTATCTTTGTGTGTTTTGTTGAGGGATGATAAAAACTAAAGATCCTGAATGCTAGATTAGAATCATTTTCTCTGATGCAACCTGATAGACTCTTTGGGGTTTTAGGACTTTGATGCAAACTGCAATCCTTTTCTTAAAGGATTTTTGTTTGTATGGTTAGAGGAGAGTTCAGTTACATGGATCTTGATGGATGAATTATATCAGTAGTTTTGATATATCCATTTTTCATATAAAAATACACAGCTAGAAAGTCTGTAACTTCATTGTTTTGAACAAAATGCTTTTTTGGAAAGAAGTAAATGCAGTTCGTGTTCAAAATGAAATGTATGTATGTTCTAGGTTCTCTTACGTGATAGATAGAGATAAACATAAGCAGGATTCGGATGGAACATTGACGTGAATAATCATCTTGCATATCAATTCTAAGAATCTTATAATGAACGGTAACAGAAGATGAGGAGACTCGTCCTTAATCTGGATGAGGCTGTAAATACTGTTTATCTCCTTTTTTTCTCCATTCATTAATTTCAATTTAAACTTTGAGATTGTCACTTTTAGGATGCTCATCCTTAAAGATTGTTTCTGTGTTGCTTATTGTTACATCTTTCCTGGTCTGTACAAGATTAGACAATGTCTTGTGAATTCATTCAAATGTTGATTACACTGTCATTACGTGTGCTCTGGGGTTTTGCAGGAGAAGAATGAGGTGATCAAGTTGGTGTACTGTGAATAGACTTGAGATTGCAACACGGCACTTTTATTGGAGGAGATTTCATTAAAAAGTATACGAACAAATGTGTTTTTCTTAAATGCTGAACTGATGATTCCCTTTATTTTGCTTTTGTTTCTTGAATGTGTCATTTAGGGAAACTAAGAGTTCTACTATTCTCTGGAACTGTGGTTTGTCTGACAGTGAGCATTCAAGGCTTTGCAGAGATTTTTATGTTCTGGCAGGTTTTTTTCCCTCTTTATTTGATACTTGTGCATTTTGAGTCTCCAACTTTTTTATAAAACATAATTTTTATGAAAACAAGTTGGGAATTTGGTGAGCACCATGGTCTGTAAAAGCAATTTGAACTGGATGGCAAAGTACTCACAAAAATCCTTAGCAGTTAATATCCAGTCCAGCACAGACAGCTAAGTAATGATATTTTCTCTCACAGTTGTTCCCTAGTCATGACTGTGACATCTTGCCTTCTTGCCATATTCTCGTAGGGCAAGGAAAGCTCTTTGATGTCACCTTCAGTAGTGCTTAATTACCAGGCAGATAAGGGAAGAGCCTTTTTATAGGTGTTGTATTTCCTTTAAGATAAGGACCTATATCTTTAGGAAGCTACATTAAAGAATACTAGTTATTTGTTCTACCTGTTTGTAGATCAGGTTAAAAAAAAAATAAAATTACAAAAAAAAAAAAAAATCAGCGAGAGTTACAGCTCCACACACACACACACAAAAAGGTGCCCATGTCTTCTCCCAACCCTGTCATTGCCTATTTTAGAGAAGACAGAAATCACTGGAATTATTACAAAAGAGTTTTATGTGTTAGTGCCTGATCTGTGTTTACTAGACATATGGAGTATTTCCCTGGAGGCTTACTTGTAATTTACAGAGATATAATAACCAAATTTTATATCAGAATTTTTATGTTCAAACCTTAACTCTCTTGCACTTTGCCACTTCTCCCTGACATGCATATGTTTTTGGGTATCAGGACTTATGAACTCCTTGAAAAAGGAGATTAGTGTGTAAGAATGTAATGCAATTTTAAATTTTAATTTTTATTATTTTTTTTTTAATCATCCAATTAAGTAGATATGTTTGGAATGCCTGAAAGGAGAGTAGATTGCACTGTTGTCTCTGGGATTTTTACCCTGACCTGGAACTCACTTTAAATGAGCCCTTGTAACAAACGTGGCGTGATTTAGATGAGGATTTGTAACCCTCTAGGCAGATGCTTTTGTTAACTATGTGTAAAAAGCAGGTGAAAACTGTAATTCCTGGTCATATGAGTGCATAAAAAATGCTGATATTGTGAAAGAGTTTGATAAGTTAGGTATGAAGCTCTTAAAAGTATTGCCAGAAACACAAAAATGTTAGGGATTGTGTACTTTTAAAACTCTGGGCAGTTCTCTCTTCAGCAGATTTTTAAGCATCATGAGTGTTAGAAGTGGACCTGAAACTTCTTAAAAAATTTCTACTTTCATTTTAGGACATATCTTAGGTTTATTTTAAAAAGGTAAAATGATGGCTTTAAAATGGAATGCTCTGTATAAAGCATTTCCATAGATGTGAGTAGAAAAAGGTTTGTTATTTCAAGGTCTAATGACTGGTATTTCAACTGCAGCATAAAGTATCTTGTTTACTATTTTGCATCTGGAAGTGCTGGTTGCTTGTGATCATAATAACAAAAGCACTCAGACTCTGTAAAACACCACTTAAAATGCCATTTATTGGAGAAATCAGTGTAAAGAAGAAGGTCTTTGGAGCTCATAACAAAAAAATCTTAAAACCTCCCATTTCTATTCATTCAGATGAGAACTTCTTGCTACGTATTTTGATAAATGCAAGGACACATGGTGTAATTGCCAGTACTGGGCGGGAATTACTTACAGTTCCTCTGTTACTGTGAGTGGCTTGAGCTTATCCTGCAGCCATGGGATGCACACAGCACAGTGCAGGCCTGATAGCACAGCTAGGCTTGCAACATAGAGCATCACAGGCGTGTTCCTACTCAGGTTAACTGTTGTGTGGGGTTGCTGACTCCTCAATGTAAAATGGTCTGCTGGTCATGATCACTACGGCTACAGTCCTGGAATTTTAGAAGAATCTTGTTGCAGCCATCACATAAAAACCCATTATGTTGTATTGTAGGAGTAGTTATACTATTTTTTATGCTCAGATTGGGATTTAGTTTCAGTCTTTCTGATAAGGTCTGGAGTCTGCTACCTGCTTAACTCCTATTCTGTCTGAGGCCGACTTTTTCAGCAGTTCATTCTTAGAGGTGGAAATAAATACAAGAATGATATGTAACAATTTCTTGAAGTCTTTTTTTTTTTTTTGTGTGTGTATTTATTTATTTTTGTTACAGTTTCTTTGCTGACTTGAGGACTAAAAGCTGTACCTAGGTATTTATTTTGACAGTTTTAAAAGGATCAGGGCCCACACTTTGTGTGGGGCAGCTTTTAATTTGAGAGCAGTAGGTTTGCATGTTTCAAACTAAGTGTAATTTAAACACAGTGGTTGTATTTGTTCCTGTTTCTCTTTTGAAATGATCATAAAAGTTGCGTAGGTCAATGAGCTACAGCATTATGCAGTACCTACTATTACAGGCTGTTGGTAGGAAGCTGGAGTGGTGTCCCACCTCTGAAGTGTAGTTGGAAATAGAAGTATTCTGTTCCTTCCTATGTCTTGAAGCAGAAACTGGACCTGAAGTAGATCCCATTTAGCCACTTACACTTTCTGTCTTTACAGAATCTTACCAGACTTAATTCCAGTCTGCCTTAGGGATGTAGCCCTAGCCAATTCAGCCTTCTGGTTGGAGTGTTCACCTGTGAGAAACTGGCTTGTTTCCTGATGCCAGGCACTAAGCCATGGCATGAACAATGGTCATTGCTATCAATATTACTTTTGGCTTTTCTTGAAAGATAACCCCATCTTTATTCTTTGAGAGAAAGATCATGATCTCAAGAGATTCCAGCTGTGAATGAAGCATCTGTCTTTAATAATTTGCATCATTGTCCTAGTGTTTAGCTTTGTGGAGGTCCCTCTAGTGGCTTTGCTTTATTTCCTCTTTTGGTTTCTGTTCTAGAAGGCCTCACAGTTTTTTGATTCTGAAAGCAACCAAAATATTAAACTGTCTCTAATTTTATTGGATTCAGACCATTTGCAGGTATCTAAAAATATGTGTAAAATGTAAGCCATTTCCCTGTGCTTTCTCCAGAGTTAATGGAAAAGAAGAGGCACAAACAACTATGATTCATCCTGTTATATTGGGCATGTATCTTATGACAAAATGAACAGTGTTTTGGAGCTGACTCTGTTGTGGCCTCAGATGAAACTAAGAAGACTAATATCAGCTAAATGTCTTTTGGACTGCTAAAGTAGCTGCCCTTAAATCTCAGCTAAATGTTTTGCTAAAAGAAATTGAAAAACCCTATGACAAAGAAGGGATTGACACTCTGCACTCTTGACCATTTTACTGCTAGGTTGGAAACCAAATTTTTGATTGTTTACCCAACCATCTTACTCCTTTTCAGATAATTGGATTTCAGTATATGATCTGAATTATGTCATCTATATATTCTGTTTCACTTTCTGTGATTTTCTTTTGTATAATGAGAACTTCTCAGCCATGACCTTTCATCAGAATACAACTAATCACTTAAAGAATATTCTCTGAATGCTGGAAAAATCCTACTATGAATGTGCATACCAAAGAATAATTAAATACGTCTTGCAGAAGGAAGCAGAGTGCAGGATAAATGCAAGGAGTTTGTGACCAGTCATTGGATTTATTCTGTAAATGTATAGAAAACAAAATGTTTGTACTGTATTAAAGCACTCAGGCCCTAGAATCTGGTCAGTAGATATTTCAGTGAGACAGCAAAATTATCTTTGTGTCTTAACAGAGCAGCTAAATCATTCTTTTTAAGTAAGTTTAAATAAGTAGCTACTGGTGTTAG
Source organism: Picus viridis (assembly GCA_033816785.1). Lineage (NCBI taxonomy): Eukaryota > Metazoa > Chordata > Aves > Piciformes > Picidae > Picus > Picus viridis. Next base: position 20,143,112 of record CM066567.1, on the reverse strand, counting down.
TATTGTCTCACTTTTCTTTGCAAAGGATTCACTTTAGTGCTTTAAGTTGGTAAGTCCTTTGTTGATCTCCCAGAATGTAATTTAATTTGCATGTAACTGTTGTATAGACTGCTCTTTTCAGTTAAGCTTATTGTTTCTTTACTTTCATTGTGAAGTTTGCACAGATCTTTCTATGCAGGCCCAGCTTCCAAAGCTTGGAGTACATTCCTATTGGAAACAAATGTACAGAAGCCTAACCAAATGGTGAGGCTAAGAATTTTCTGTTTGTGTGAGTGCTCTTTTGTCATCAGTCTATGCAATGGCATTAATAATACAAAAAATTTCCCCTTTCAGATATTTTTTTTAGAATGCATCTCGTTTCATCAAGTATAGTCTGTTTGACTTGCCATTAGAGGTCTGAATAAATTTGTTATTGGGAACCTCCTGAAATGTTCTCCAAGATAAAGTATAAACTTCTCCATTAATTTTTACTATGTACTGTAATGATCTAGAAGGTCAAGGTTCATCCGAGAGGCTCCTGACTTAGCTACTTGAGTTAGAAGCGCAGTCCTGTGCTAACTTTTGATGTCTTAACTTTTCCATCTCCTATAGGATTATCTGCCATTAAATAGTTACATATTCTTCCCACATTCTGTTACTGCTCAGAACCTGTTTGCTAGCTCGAGCAATTTACCAGCAGTGGACCTCAGTGGTTACTATTTTCAGCAGTAATCAGTACTGTACAAATGCAGAGGCCTGTTCAGGGCTAGGTGGTATACTTAGAATAGCAAGTAAATCAGAGACTAGGGGTCTGTCTTAAGCATTTCAGACTAGTACTGCTGCAATTGCAGAGGAAGTGGCAAGAGAAGCAGTAGAATTAAAAATTGGCTCAAATGTAGTCTGTAGAGACCACTTATCAAGTGTGAAAATTTGTATTTTTCTCTTTGTTCTTTCGTTAGAAAACACACTCTTTATCCATAGATGGAAGACCAGAGGGGATTGCTACAGTATCTAATTACTTCTCATGTTAAGTAGGCCATAGAATGTCACCAAATAGTCTACTGAACAGAGTGTTTGCTGGATTTTCCCTAAAGCATTTTGCTGAAGTCTGATATCAGTAATCTGTCTAGCACATCTCTTAAGTGAGAAATTTTATTAACCTCGATGGGTAGCTTATTTACTTATTTAAAGAAATAAGATAAACAAGTTTCAATCAGTTATTAGGCAGTAATACAAATACATCAGCAATTGTGGACGCATGACCTTCTGGTAACAAATTCAGGAAATTACTTATAATTTGGCTTAGAAGAGAAATAATTCTAAATATTGCAATAATATATAATACCTTAGATATGTACTTGCTAAAAATGATCAACATTTTAAAAAACTTCCTCCTACAAAGTTCTATTTAAAAGAAAATCCTCTTTCCCTTAAACAAAAATATGAACACTTTATATATAACAAGCTCTCTGTAATAGCCTCTCTGTGTTCCAATTATAACTCAAGAATCTAGGATGATAAGGAAAGAATCTGTGATGTTAAAATACTCCCAAAATATTAGGAAGAAATTCTTTACAGTAAGGGTAGTGAGACACTAGAACAGGTTGCCTAGGAGGTCATGGATGCCCCCTCCCTGGAAGTGTTCAAGGCCAGACTGGATGAGGCCTTGAGCAGCCTGGTCTAGTGGAAGGTGTCCATGCTGATGCCAGGAGTTTTGGAACTAGATGGTCTTTAAGGTCCCTTCCAACACAAACCATTCTATGAATCTGTGAAAAAAATGGACCAAATTATTAGTGAGGAGACAGGACTGGGATCTCAACACAGCAGAGAGGAGGCAGTCTAGGAGGTTCTTACAGTGCATGGAGGACAACTTCTTATCCCAGGTGCTGCGCGAGCCTACCAGGGGTGAGGCTATGCTTGACCTCCTCTTCACCAACAGGGAAGGGCTGGTGGGTGATGTGGTGGTCGGAGGGTGTTTAGGCACCAGTGACCACGAGATAATTGAGTTTTCGGTATGCAGCCAAGCCAAGAGGGGCAGCAAGAAGACCTCCACTCTGGACTTCCAGAGGGCAGACTTCAGGCTACTCAAGGAACTAATTCAGAAGGTTTCTTGGGAATCAGCCCTTAAAAACAAAGGGGTCCAGGAGAGCTGGACCTGCTTCAAGGAAGAACTATTGAAGGTGCAAGAACAGGCTGTGCCAGTGTGCCGGAAGATGAGCCGCCGGGGCAGACGGCCAGCCTGGATGGGTAATGAACTTTTAATAGAACTAAGGGGGAAAAAGAGGGTGTATCATCTTTGGAAGAAAGGGGAGGCAACCTATGGAATGTTTAGGGATGTTGCTAGGTCATGCAGGAAGAAAATTAGGGAGGCAAAAGCCCATTTAGAACTTAGACTGGCCTCTGCTGTGAAGGACAACAAAAAGTCCTTCTATAAATACATTAATAGCAAGAAGAAGGGCAAGGACAACCTCCACTCCTTGGTTGACACGGAGGGGAACGTTGTAACAAAGGATGAGGAAAAGGCAGAGGTACTTAACACCTTCTTTGCCTCAATCTTCACTAGCAGGGCAGAACGTCTTTCAGACAGCTGGCCTGCAGAGCTTGCAGAAGGTGCCAGAGAGCTGCATAGTTTCCCGCTGCTCCAAGAGGAAGTTAGAGATCTACTGAGCCGCTTGGACCCCCACAAGGCCATGGGACCGGATGGGATCCATCCTAGGGTGCTGAGATTGCTGACAGATGAGCTGTCCAAGCCACTTTCCATCATTTTTCAGCAGTCCTGGCTCACTGGAGAGGTCCCAGAAGACTGGAAGCTGGCTAACGTGGTGCCCATCCACAAGAAGGGCCGGTTGGATGAGCCAGGGAATTATAGGCCTGTCAGCCTGACCTCAGTGCCAGGCAAGATTATGGAACGGGTCATCTCGAGTGCGATCGCACAGCACTTACAGGATGACCAGGGGCTCAGGCCTAGCCAGCATGGATTTAGGAGGGGCAGGTCCTGCCTGACCAACCTGATCTCCTTCTATGATCAGGTGACCCGCCTGGTGGATGTGGGGAGGCCTGTGGATGTGGTCTACCTGGACCTCAGCAAGGCCTTTGACACCGTTCCCCACAGCAAACTCCTGGCCAAGCTGGCAGCCCATGGCTTGGACAGGAGCACACTGCGTTGGGTTAGGAACTGGCTGGAGGGCCGAGCCCAGAGAGTGATGGTGAATGGCACCACATCCAGCTGGTGGCCTGTCACTAGTGGTGTGCCCCAGGGATCAGTACTGGGCCCCATGCTCTTTAACATCTTTATTGATGATCTGGATGAGGGCATTGAGTCCATCATCAGTAAATTTGCAGATGACACCAAGCTGGGGGCAGCAGTTGATTTGCTGGAGGGCAGAGAGGCTTTGCAGAGGGACCTCGACAGGCTGGACAGATGGGCAGAGTCCAATGGCATGAGATTTAACACATCCAAGTGCCGGGTTCTGCACATTGGCCACAACAACCCCAAGCAGTACTACAGGCTGGGGTCAGAGTGGCTGGAGAGCGGCCAGGCAGAGAGGGACCTGGGGGTACTGGTTGATTGTAGGCTGAACATGAGCCTGCAGTGTGCCCAGGCAGCCAAGAAGGCCAATGGCATCCTGGCTTGCATCAGGAACAGTGTGGCCAGCAGGAGCAGGGAGGTCATTCTGCCCCTGTACACTGCACTGGTTAGGCCACACCTTGAGTCCTGTGTCCAGTTCTGGGCCCCTCAGTTTAGGAAGGATGTTGACTTGCTGGAACGTGTCCAGAGAAGGGCACCAAAGCTGGTGAGGGGTTTGGAACACAAGCCCTATGAGGAAAGGCTGAGGGAGCTGGGGTTGCTTAGCCTGGAGAAGAGGAGACTGAGGGGTGACCTTATTGCTCTCTACAACTACCTGAAGGAGGTTGTAGCCAGGCAGAGGTTGGTCTCTTCTCCCAGGCAGCCAGCACCAGAACAAGAGGACACAGTCTCAGGCTGCACCAGGGCAGGTTTAGGCTGGATGTTAGGAAAAAGTTCTACACAGAGAGAGTGATTGGCCATTGGAATCGGCTACCCGTGGAGGTGGTGGAGTCACCTTCACCGGAGGTGTTCAGGAGAAGACTTGATGGCGTGCTTGGCTGTATGGTCTAGTTGTTGGGTGGGTTGGATTGTTTGATGGGTTGGACGCGATGATCTTGAAGGTCTCTTCCAACCTGGTGTATTGTATTGTATTGTATTGTATTGTATTTGTATTGTATTGAAAAGAAAGGTCTTCTCCAGCCTAGGCCATTCTATGATTCTGTGAAATGTTTGATGCACAAGTACGTATGAATGATATGGAAAGGTACTTTGGCATGTTATATATTTTGTCCACTTTGACTAGCCATCTCAGTGTATAACAATGACTGCTTTCTACCATCGTAATCAGATGTACAGGTCACGGTCAGAAGAAAATACTAAAAATTGTAGTTTATTCCAGGTAGGTCTGAATTAATCACTTCTCTATTAATGCTTTCCTAAGATGTGTTTTTTATACCTGCTACTTCCCTATTGAAGCACACAGTAGTACTTGTGCCCTCTGTGTAGTGTGGCTCTGTCTAAATCAAGACCATCTGTAGCACTTTGTCGATGATCAGCAAGCCCCAGTGGTGTTGCGAGGGAATTACAGGTTGTGTGCACCACAGACATGAATGCAATGTATAAACATTATTTATCGTTATCTTAGACTATGGTTGCCAGTCAGGTGAGTACTTTTGCCAAACAATTGTGTAGTTCAGGGCCTTTGAGTAGTTGCACAACTTATATTGAACTGCATGTGCTGTTAGTGCTTTTGAGTTTAATGCTGCTGCGTCTGTGTAAGATGCATTCATGCTTCTGGTCTGGAGAATAAATGGTATTTTGATTGTCTGAGGCTTTTCCGGAGGGAAGATCATGTTAAAGGAAGAAAATAGTCTCAGAGACTGTCAGAGTTCAAAGGCCATATTGGCTTTTTCCAGTTCTCTGAGACTTAAGAGACATGGCTCTGTCTCTTAAATATTACAGAAAACATTTTCTGCCAAACCCACACTATATAACACTTGGTTTTGATCTCTACTGGCCTCGGATGATATCTCTGTGGACCTGTGGTATTAAGCATAATATGTTAAGCTGTTTATTTTTAATTGAAAATATTAATCCAAGACCTGTAGTGAAGATCATCAGAAAATATTTTTACAGCATTAAACTAAAGGAATGTGTTACATACCTGATCTATCCATGTTGTTCTGTCAGTGTGCTCTGGTACTTTTTAATTCCTAGATCCTTGTCCTGGAATGTTAGCTGGCATGAAGTGAAACCATACTGGGGAACAGGCTAAAAATTCACCTCTAGGGATTACTGCAGAACAGTATTAGAGCCTGTGCTTGGAACCTGTTTAGCTTGCTGGCAGAGATATACATTTAGACACTTGAAGCCACTGTCCTTCAGCATCGTTTTAAGCTGTGCAGACGTTGTTGTCATGCTCATGTCAAAGGCGATAGTAACATGTATTTTCATTTAATTTGTAGAGTTTTATGAGTATGGACTTTATTCATGCAACAACTAGATGAGGAGACAGGTTTAAGAAATACAGTAGTGACTCACAGATATGTACTTCAGAATACCTATTTTATTTACATATTTTCTATTTTACCAGGTCTACTACTGAAGGTTTTCATAAAGACCAGTTTTTAAAATTCTGAAGCATGTTTAAAAAGAATAGACAATCCTTCCTCTTCCTTCCAACAAGTCCTATTGTTAATTTTATTCTAGTCAACTAACTTTACAAATGTAGGTCAATGAAACTTACCATCTTAAATGCATTAATTGACTTAGAATTTTTGCAGAGGACATAAATTTGTATCATTATGAATGGGAGATCTGGTTTGAGATTTTTAATTTTTTGAACAAAATATTTTCCTGATTTTTCAGTATACTTGTATATTATATCCAATCTTAGGTATTTTTATATGTAAACAGATAAAAGATATATCTGCACACTCTGGACTATGTCTGTGTTTCATCTCTCTTCAGAAAAAAAATTGGTATGTTCCGCAACACCATGATAAACAGAAAATTAATGAATGCACTACTGATTTCAGAGAAGCACCAGAACTTAAAAGTCATCTTTAAAATACCAGTTTCACTGAATTTTTGACTAGGTACTTGCTTTGAGTAAAAAAATGTCTAGTACGATTCCAGATCTTAAAAATATTAACTTACACTCAAAAATATTTATCCTCTTAAGAGGATACATTATGTCTTATAGAAACTCTGATATCCCAGTTGTTCAGCATCAGTACTTTGGTTTGTTTACTTCTAGGTGATCTGAAGTAGTTACTGCTCTGCAGTGACTCTATAACAGATGTATGTTCTGTGGCACAAAAATTATGATGTTAGATTCTCAATTTTCTTAGGAGCACTACAGTTTTAGATTTAAGTTCTCAAGTTCCACCACCCTAACCTGAAGGACCTGATTTTATGTTTCCTTCTGACCTTGTAAAGAGGACTTTTGACACAAAACTGCATAAATCTGCTTGTTGATGTTAATTTCACTTACGTTGTCAATAGAAATCTTGACTTGATCACCATGCATAGAATATAGTTCCTTTGAAAATCATGTTGCAGCAATTATTTCTGATTCAAATATGGGCTAAACAGTTTTCTAGAAACAAAGTTTTTTTAAAAAAAATTAAAAATAGGATTCAACTCAAGTGTGTACAAGACACCCAGTAGTCCTGACAGTGTAAGCAAATTTTTTTATGGTAATCAGTGTGAACAGTGTATTAGGCTGATATCAGCTAAAGTTTGGGCTTTTTTTTTGGCAGTGGCTCACAAAATGAACCCTGTATAAAAAGCTTTTTCCCTGTATATGCCCACGTGTTCTTATTTTCAGATGAGGACTATCATTAATGAGAGGTTTATGTTCTCATTTGAATCTACATATAACAGAATCACAGAATGGTTGAGCTTGAAAGGAATCTCTGGAGGTATCTGGTCCAACACCCCTGCTCAAGCAGGGCTGCCTAAGACAGGATGACCAAGACCATGCTTAGATAACTTTTAGAGTATCTCCAAGGAGGGAGACATCACATCCCCCCTGTACCAGTGCTCTAAGAGAAAAAGTGTGTTGGGAGAGTCCTGTTCCATTGTCCTGTCACTAGGCACCACTGAGAAAGCCTGGCTGTCCTTTTTGCACCCTCCCTTCAGGAATGTATAGATACTGATAAGATCCCCCTGAACATCCTCTTTTCAGACTGTGGCAGCTCTCTCAGCCTTTCCTCACAGAAGAGATGCTCCAGACTGTCAGCTTTGTGTTCCTTTGCTGGATTCTCTCCAGTATGGCTGTTTCTCTCTTGTACCGGGGAGCCCAAAACTAGATGCAGTACTCCAGGTATGGCCTTTCTATTGCTGAGTAGAGGGGAAGGATCACCTCTCTTGAGCTGCTGGTGACACTACTCCTAATGCAGCTCAGAAGACTGTTGGTCTTTTTTGTCCCAAGGTCACATTTCTGGTTCATGGTCAGGTCGTTGTCCACCAGGATCCCCAGATACTTTTATGCCAAGCTGTTTTCCAGATGGTTGATGCCCTATGTGTACTGGTACATGGAGTTGTTCCTCCCCAGTGGCAATGACTTTGCACTTCCTTTTGTTTAGCTTCATGACCTTCCTGTCAGCCCGTTTCACCAGCCTATTGAGATTTCTTGGGATGGTTCACATTCTCCCATGTCTTTCATTTTTCACCTGTGTACTCAAAGAAGCTTTTCTGGTTGCTTTGACATCCTTTTCCAGATTCAACTCCATGCTGACTTTACTAACTGCATGTCTGCATGCTCAGATAGCATCTCTGTCTTAATATGTCCCTGCTTCTGCCTTGTATGTACTACCTTTTTGTGTTCAAGTTTTGCCAGAAGCACTTTGTTCATCCATGAAAGCCTCCTAGAATATTTTTACCTGATTCTCTGCTTGTTGGGATGGACTGCTCTTGGGAGATATTCTTCTGTGTCAACCAGTTTACTTGGACCCACGTCTTCCCACCAGGGCCTGTTTGGTCTCTGAGAAGATCCTGGCCATATCTGATCCTCTCTGATACTGTGTAGTCTGCACACTTACTCCTATTGCCTGTTACTCCTTACTCCTGTTGCCAACACAGATCTTGAATAAACATACAAGCTCAGGAAAGGGGACCACCTCTCCAGCTTCAGGGAGAGGCCTCCAGCAGTCCCTACAGTCTGAGACTCACAGGACTGCAGCCACCATTTGAAGCTCTGTTTGGGTTAAAGCCCATATGCTGGCAGGGGCAGCTGCTCCAGAGCTGGAGAGTGTGCTCTATGGCACATCACTACTGTGCCTGAAAAGATTTTGGCTGGTCTGAACTGAGATGAGGCTTCCTTGCTTGTGCTCCTGTTAGCTACTTTCTGGAAGCTGTGCTTCAGCTGTGGGCTCTCCCTAGCACCACCTAAAGGGGTCCTTGACCCTCTTCAATTGTGGGGCAACTGTTAATAAAGGCTCCAGGTATTCCTAGGTCATGAGCAGCTGATCCAGCATGTTCAAAGTTGCTGGAGCTTTCTCAGGCTCACATCTGTGCAACTACCCTTACCTGTCCATGTCTGGCAGCAGATAGTACCCTCCCATTTCTGGGGGGGTTCTCAGGGGTCCCCTGATCATCCTAAACCCTGTGTCCAGAAGAACCACAAGCTCCCAAAGCAGAATTTGGTTTAGAATTTTGAAATTCCCTGTTAAAAGTGTTTTCTTGGCAATGATCAATCTTGGTTGATACAGCCATTCTTACAGAAGTGTTAGGACAGGAAAGTATGAATGCAGATTTTTAGAATAAGAAAATCACTGTAGTCGTTCAAAAATATTATATTCTAGGAAGCACAGGGATGAATACTGAACACCATCTGCTAACTCAGCATTTAATTTGGGAGCTTAAAGCTTGAATGTTGTCATGAAATCGTTTCTCTGAGACAGTAGGGCAACATTTGCTCTTCATGTTTTATATTTATTGTTTGATATTTATTTTTAGAGTTGAAAAAATAAGATTATGGCATTTAAATTATAATGTAGCTATCCCCTGTCTTTACAGTTTGAATCTAGCATTTTCATCCATTATAAAATTTTTTTGTATTAGATCACTGAACCAAAATGATTCAATAACTCATTTTCTTTGTGACACCTCTGTTTCTACTGCTACCTATGTAGATTTTTAGCAACCCTCTGTCCTTGTGCTTCATCATTAGACATAATCCTAATGTCTTTTTCCTTCCTTTTGGATAGGATACTTCCCATTTTCTTACCATGCTCCTAATTTCAAAGATGTCAGATAAATGTGTGTTTTCCTGACATCCAACTGATCCTTGGGGAGGGAAGAGAAAAAGAGGGCAATAGTAGTAGTATTTTATTCAGTTGTCAATGTGTAGTGAAATACAGCATATATTTCTTCAAGGAATTGATTGTGGCTTTCCTTTTTCATGGTGAGGCAGCTAAAATGTAAAACATAAAGAGGAGAAGAGAAATAATATCTATTTCACTGCTGTGAAACATCTTTTGATAATGTACAAAAACATTGTCCCAGTTATTCAAAGGTGAAAACTGAAGTTATTTGAAATTAAGTAACTTTTTCTGAAATTACACATTATTCAGCATAACATAAAATTAGGTCATCTTGTTCTGATTCTGGTGCACAGTTCAACATACCCCAGTGAGAACTCTGCCTCAAAAAGAATTGGGGAAAAGGAGATTCAGTAATTCAGGACTTTGCCTTTTCTTCTATTTTAAGGTATGTACTTTATACAGATTTCTTATGCATTTTTGTTACACCTTGTAAACACTTCTGTGCAACCGTGTGCAAATTTTCTTGTCTTTCATCTTTTCCTAGTAAATTGTTGTTAAAAATAAAGATCTTAAGGGAAGATTAAAAATAGCACTTACAACCTTACCAGATGAGAAGAGCTTCCCTAAACTTTTTTTTTTTTTTTCCAACCCTTGTTAAGAAGAATGGAGGCATAAGGAGGAAAAAGGATGTTTTTGTCAGGAAGATTTATGTATTTAGTAATAAAGGTTTTTATTTGGAGATTTTCTGAAATGTTGTCCCCGAAGTGATCACTTTCTGGTAAAAGCTTGATGTGAGGCCTCATGAAAATTGAACTTTAATCTGTCAAGCAAATCTAAATAATTCACACAGGTTTATTTACAGATGGGTTTTCACAGAATGTAACAAAGATTCTGGAAACAGATTGTGGTCTCTTTTGGATTAGTCTAGGTCTTTAAATGCTATTTAAAAGAACAGTAGGGTTTTTTTTGGTTGGTTGGTGTTTTTTTCTGTTTGTTGTTTTGTCTTGGTTTTGGAATGTCTTCCCCTTGGTGAAAAAAAAAAGGGTTGTTTTCATTCAGATGTCTATTCATATTTTTTTCTTGTTTTGAAACTCTTACTTAAAAAAAACCCCAGTGAATAAGGAGTGAAAATGAAGTTAAAGGAATGTGATAGTTCTCCTGCTGGCAACCAAGAGAATTAAATGACACAGAGAGTTGTGTGAGCTTGTCTACTTTCTCTTGGGGTAAACCATCTTGCAATTCATTGATGTGGCATATCTTTTTTCTAAACATTCCCAGAGCACATATGTTCAGATCTCACTACCTTACTTTTCTATATTTGGGCCTTGAAGCTTGTTTCGCAAACATATGAGGAGTAGAAGCTCTCACTCAGATGTCCCACTTTCAGAGACACATGCAATCCAATTTCTAAGCAGTCATCATTGTCACTGTATTTGCCTGGTAAAGTGCAATTTAAACAGGCAGTAAATCGTGTTTATAATCATGGCAAAAAGAAAGCATAGCAATAGTGAAGTTTTCATTAAAGCCATGTAAGAATGGCATTCTTTCTGATAAAAAGCTAGTAATTGAGGATACTCTTCTGCTGCAAGGTGTATGTTCTATACAACCTACCCCAATATGTTTTCCCTATTTTTTCTGTTGGAGCATGAATTGAACTTCTTGATTCTTTCCCTTCCCAAAACATTTTTTATTGTTACTTTTCATACTGATACATAAAAGCAGTAGTAACTTGATAAGCCAAGTTCATTACTACTACAGGAAGACAGATGCAACATCACATATTGTAGAAAGGTTCTTCATTCTTGTGCCAACGGTAAACCTGAGACACTCTGTGGCCACTTACTTATTTTTAAGCTCTGACAACAAACACATTTTTGGTGAGTTATCTTCTATTATGTACAGAACCAGTCCTTTCTGGATTAAAACAAATGTAGAGGATGTAATTATATTTGTTGTGTCTTAGATTTTACCTTTTTTTTTCCCCCTCCCCCTGGCATACATGTGCTTAGTGCAGTGATCACTATGGCCTAACCATTTATCCCTAGGGAACTGTGGAGTGGGGGCTTAGACAAGTATCAGCTAAATGTCTTGTATGCCAACTTCATTTTATTCGTGCGGCAGGATTAGGTAATATCTCTCTTTTGCAGTGTCCTTTAATTACATTACAGGTCAAAACTTCAGCTGAGGGTCCACCCAACTAAGCATCTAATCAAATGATCTTTCTCCTGAGAAAGAAAAACGCTCCAAGCTGTCAATCTTCCCAAATACAAATAATAAATTCCAACATCCTAGACTCTTATTTTTCTGTTTCTAAAGAGTTAAATTAGATGCCTCTGTAGAATAAACAATAAAACAACCCAACACCACAGTGATTTTAATCTCATTCTCCTGTTGTTTAGTACAATTTTATGTTGCTTTGCTGGTATTTTATTTCTTCACAAAGACAAGACACATTTCAGGAACATTACATTTAAATGTTAAACAGCCAAGCTAGCAAAAATGATCCTTCCTTTCTGGAGTAAAACATCTGCTGAAACTACTAAAGAGTCTATTTTCTCTTAATAATATCATGCATATTTTATTCTGTTGATTGGTTTACATGTGCATTTGAAGAAGAGAGTAAAATTCAAAGAAAGCATGAAGATATTTTTTCTGAGTAGATTTTCTGATGTGAGTACAGACTTGGGTAAGAATTACTAAGGAATTTGTATGTACATTTCTATTATCAGTGCCTTTTAAGTGTGATAATAAGTGGACCTTATATTGTGATGGAAAGTATTGTTCTAGTGTTATTCACATTTAAGCGCAGCAGTTGTTTTCCGTCCCTTCCAAAGACAATGACTGGTTGTGGCTCCTCTTAGGGATTCAGGTGGTATCATTTATACTGTTCAGTTGCACTGCCATGGTACTGTTCATGACACTAACCTTGGGGAAAGACAGCAATGAGAAATTTTGCCTTCTCCACATAGATCCTTCAAGCAGAGATCTACTGCAGAGCAAAGGGACCTCCCAGTTTTGAAGTATACTTGAAATCTCTCCCTAATTATAAATACAGCACCCAGGCTTGGGCTAGACTCAAACTTTTCCTCATATGAAAGTCAACTTGTAAAATAAAATGCTCCTGCGTGTCATACATTTGACTTTGCAAAAGAAAAAAAAAAAAAAGAAAGAACAAAGGGAAAAAAGAGACATCCTTGACTCTGAAGCCATAAGACATTGTAAGAATCACCATTCAGCAACAAACGTGAAGATTTTTCAGTATATTTAGCAGGCTGTTTTAACTTGTGTTGAAGTATTATAAAATGTTGAGCACACTCTGCAAACCCAGCAGTACCCAACCAGAAATGACCTGCTAGTGAAAATTCTGATTCTTTCTTCCCATTTCTAAAAACTGAAATAACATATAATTCTTTAGTAGTTCTGCCAGATCTATAGTGGTAGAACTGTCTCCTATTCTCCATGTTGACCATTGTTGCTTTCTTGTTAGAGGGAGAGGAGACAATTAAATGGTTATCTGCTATTTAAAAGGGAATCGATGTCCAGTTTAAGCTGCTTCATTTTACAGATAATTCTGGAGATGCTTAGAATTATGCTAGAGAAGATGTGCATGTATTTTATAGATATGTTAATTTCTAGGCCTCATCTGAAATACTGTACTATTCACCGTTTTACTGTGGCAGCCATTCATAAGAGCTGATAGGAAATGTTATGCTTCTTGCAAGCATGCTTCTCTGGCCAATTTCATAGAGAACTCTCCATTCATTTGAGCCAACCCTAGAGTGCACTGAAAGCAGATGAAATAGCTGAGCTAAACAAAAGTCAATTTGCAATAATGCTGGCAGACTATTTGTAATGTCTTCCTATTCCTTCTTCCTCTTGAAATAAGTAAGTACTGGTACATCCAGATGTGCAGGTTTTTTCTCTTTTTTTTCCAATTAGTCAGGACTACAGTCAATACAATAACTGGCTTTTAGGGGGAAAAAAAAGTTTAACTAGCAGAAGTCTGCACTGCTGGGAACATTAGAGTGAAAAGTATTTAAAATTATCATTACTCTGTATGCAAATGAGGAACTGAATTTAGGTTGTGTTTGAGAACTCTAAGGCTACATGTTTTTCTGTAAAACTGAAGTGCTGCCTTTATCAAAAATGTCAGGGTGTCCAAAATATGATTTCTCTGTGATGTTTTTTGCCCCACTATGTTGTCCAAACAATTTGTAAAACTGCTCTTGTACTGCAGTGCAGCGTAGATATATGGCTTTGGTCAACCACTGAGGATGATGTGTTGTCAAAGATTCATGCCAGCACTTGTTTCATCAAATACCTTCCTATGAGGAGTGGGGAATCCAAGCTGGCTATCAACATTTGAGAGAACATGAGAAATTCTTGACTGTTACGTTTCCATGCCAACACCTTTTCTTATTTCTAGTTGTCGTCATGATTTATCTTTGCCATTCATGAAACTAAGAAGCAAATGGTTTTATTTTTAACCCATATGAGAGTTATTTGCTTCAGCTTCACAGCAGAAAATTCACACAGTTGTGATTACTGCTGTTTTAATTGTATAGTACCTAAGCTAACTTACAAGACCAGCTAAGACCTGCATATTTTTTTATGTAATCAGCCTGATTAAATAATAATCAGGCTTCAATGATACTTTATGTCAACAATTAGATAAATAAAATTTTGAATTTAGTGATATGAGAACAAGACTAGGAACATAGAGTTCATTTTTATGTTCTTCACTGTGCAACTGTGAGTATCCATAAGCAAAAGTGATGGGGTTCTTTTAAGTGCCTCCGATTTTGGATGTTTAGTTTCAAGTACTGAATAATTTGGATAGTGCTGAGCTGCTTCAGTTCTCATTTAAAAGAATTTGAAAGTACAAATACACACTATCTGTCTTGCCTAATAAATAAATAAACCAACTTCTTTCCATTATCATAACTAGAGACTATCACAGTGAAGTAATTAATCTCCTTCCAAGTCACACAAAAAAAGAAAATGAGGAGAAAGTGTCATTTGTTCTCAGCCAGTGTTGCCTCGGGGCTGCACCAAGCTTGCTCTGCTCTCCCTTTTGCAATGCAAGAGGAGAAATCAGATGTGTCTGTAAAACTGCATATATTACCACTAGACTGAATGCCTTGAGCAGGTGATGCAGACACATGCACAGGCATTCCATATTGCCCCCATGTGAAGATAAAGCACCACTTCCTATGAGTTCAGAAGCTCCTTTGGTGGTATTAGAGTGAGAAGTATTTTTCCTCTGCAGATTGTGTGCACTTTGTATGTAAATATAAGAGATTGAAAATACCTGTTTACTCTTTCACCAGCGCTTTAGGATTTGGTTTCTCTGACAACGGTTAATAACACATACATAGAAAATGGTTTGCTCCATGAGAAGCAAAGCTAATAACACTTGGTTTCTTGGTGATTTGTATTCTTTTTCCCTAATCTTTCCTTCTTTCCTGCTGCAATAAGCATAGCTGTCTCCTTATGGGAAAACCTTGAGCAAGAGATAGCACATACTGTGTCTCATTTAGAGCAGTTCATATATTGATCAGTTGGCCAATACGCATATCTGACTGGCCAGATGGTTGCTGTAACAATTAAGGTTGTCTCTATAATGTAATTTTAACCACTCTGTCAGTATGCTGTAGTTTTTAAAAGCATTAACCATTGGATAATATGCTGTAATTTCTATCTTCATCTGGAATGCATGTAATTATGATGACTGCAACTTGCTGAAGTAAGTTTTACATATTTCTTTGAGATTTCATATACAAAAGTCAAAGTCTCAGATTCGTTCTTGCAGCAGAAACACACGTATACTCAATCTTGACAGTGTTTTGCTTTAAAGTACCAGTACTCTGTGCAGAGATATTTAAGATTAGTAGCTATTGATTGGACTTGTTTCTGCTCTCATTTAATTGATGTAAACAGGGATTACTCTAACTGAAATCGATAGGAAGCAATGACCTATGTTAGGTTTGATTTACATAGAATTTAAACACACAATGCTGTTTTTTGTGGTTTGTTTTGTTTTGTTTTTTTCCCATTAATTTTCATGTGAATGTCAGTATGTTTCACAGTAGTAAGTAAATATAGGCAATTGGAAATTGGAATAGAAAGTTTGCAATACCTAGGGCTGGTTCTGATGTGGCTAAGGATGTTGAGAGAGGGAAAATGTATCTGTGGCATCTAACTGGCTTTGCATGTAGGCCATTTTTATACCCTATTTCTGTTACTCATCTCAAAAAAATCTCACTTGGGGGCAAAATTTATCATTTGCTATTGTTTAATTTTAAGGAAATATTAATTATAAATATCTAAGATGTCTTCTGTATAATAAATAGAGTTTTGGAGTAATGATTTTCATAGACACACATTAGATTGTTTAAATAAACTGAAGCACTTTAAATTTAATACAATTAGTACCCTGATATCTAAGGCATTGCTTCTAATTTAGCTTATATACTTCTTTGAGAGGCTCACTTTCTGAGCCCTCTGTCATGTAATCTGGTTGATTTTGGCACCTGATAGGTGTAATATGAGGCTTTTCAGGGAAGTCTTCAAGATGGATGCAAACAGTGATTGACAATCTGTGTCCTACTAATGTATGTAAAAAAAATTAAATAATAAAATCACTCCTTGAAACGAATATGGGGCTTTTTGTTTCCTTTAAAATGTGTGATTTTCTAAAATGGCATTCATCCATTCCTTCTCCTAATTTCCCCTTAGATAAGAGGGATGATCATATTTATGTTCAACCTGACAAAGAATGTAGTGCATGTATATTCTGTGCAGGGATTATTTCATAATTTGGAGAAAAAGTGAAGGGTATAAAATAATGTCTTGCCCTTAGACCCAGAAATGTTTTGAAATAGTGGATGACTATAGGTTGATCACTGGAACCTCTGAGTGTGGAGACAACAACCTCTTAAGTTTAGAGACCACACAATGTAGTAGCAGAAGACCATTTTGTAGATATATCCTAGGATGGTGATCAGAATCAGAATCAGATGGTGATCTTTTTTCACTTGGATAAAACTAAGTGTAATTCTTCTGAAATCACTAGAATTACATTAGGTCAAAGTTTTCTCTATAGAAAGGAAATGGCCCAGAATAAGTTATTCTGCTGTAACTATTTCCAGATAATTCCCATAGAGTGCTTCTGTTCTGGGGTAAATGTTACTGCTTTAAGAATCATTCTAGTCCTTTTTTTTTTTCCCCCAGATAAACCAGGTATAACGCACTAATAACAGAATTTTTTAAGATGAGGTGATCAAGTGGTTTAAATATTAGGGGTATGACACACAGGACTGGACACTGAGTTGCTGATTTAATTTTAGACTTATAGTTGGTAATTAGGATTTTAATGTTGACTCAATTGATATTCTCAATCCAGCACAGTATAATTTATTTTACCCTTCATAGTTAGTATTCTACTTGATTGTCATTGTAAAGTAAGTTCTTAATCACTCAAAAAGATATTTACTTGCTGAATTGTAAGTAATCATATATACATATATATATTATATATATATAAAATACAATACAATACAATACACCAGGTTGAAAGAGACCTTCAAGATCATCGCGTCCAACCCATCAACCAATCCAACCCACCTAAACAACTAAACCATGCAACCAAGCACCCCATCAAGTCTCCTCCTGAACATATGACTGAAGAAAATAATATTAATGGAGACATGTCCTTCGAGAGACAAAATGTACTACCCAGACAGAAAAAACTGTCAGGAAGCTGTTTTCATGCATTTCTTGTTAAGACATATTAAATTTTGCACTGTCAGTATTGTTTGTCAGGCTATGGGAGCCTCCTTTCAGTGCTTTAGGGACTGGTTGGTTTCAAGACTCTTGTTGTTTTGCCTCTGTATGTCACTCTCTGGGTGCCAATAGCAGGCATTATTAATCCTCTCTTTTGAAGTACCTGCACTAGTAAAACAATCCTCAATATAGCGGTGGGACTTCTTGGCCAATGCTAGAAATATGATCTACACTGCGCTGACAAAATGTAGGGAGAGGTGGGTTTCATCTCACTGAACATGGCAATCACAATATAGATGTTTACATCTGAGCAATTTCCCTAAGTTTCCTCTATAACTACTGAAAAGAAATGGATTTTTTAGGCAATTCACATAGCCTTTCCCAGACATACCTTGTGAGAATTGACATTTCCAGAAGGATCCATTTTTCTACATTGCTTATCAGTTTAATCTAGACAGGCAAGATATTTAAATACTTGTAGAAGTATCAGTTGAGGTGAGAAAGCGTAGAGTGTCGTTTCACCCTTAAGATCATCCTCACTTGCCTTGTAAATGGGGTAATACTTAAGAGACAGCTGCAAGTGAAGGTGTAAGACCAGAAAAGTCAGAAGAGCAGTCAGTCATGCATGGTGTGCTTACAGCCAAACTGAAGGCAGCACAGCAGCACTAGTGATGCCAACAGGTTGTGTGTAGGCAGGAAGGATGCCTCTGTGCTGTCAGGTACTCTCCTTGTGCTGCTGTGTTAGTCTTTTCCATTGATTAACCTGCCTATGGGCTTGCATCAATTTATTTAGTAACTCTAATCAGGGAGTAAAGAGTCTTTACAGTTGTTCGATGTGTTTTGCATAGACCTGGCTACAAAGAATGAAACTGCCCCTCATAACCAGCTTTACCAGCATTACCAGTGTCTTCTGCCTTCCTTTATCTATGTAATTTAAGACTTGGAATTCTCTGAGATTTAGTCCTTTTGCTACCGATAGTTCTATTACAGTAAATGACACTTGTAAAATTAGCCCTACAGCCGGCATACAAGGGTATTTCAGTACTGAGCCATATTACCTAATGCATTTAAGATGTTTGATGGCACACAGATATGCTATATTCTGTATAGTGTCCTGATCTTAAAATGCATTTTGTAATTTGTAGAAGAAGGATGAGTCTGAGTTGAGTTGAAATACCACCTTTCATGAAGACAGTCAAACAGTTTCTCTGGGGGTTGGTGATACTGAATGGGCAACCAGGATGATGCATAGACAATAAAAAACAGTGCTATAGTTATTGAGACATGATTTGTTTGATGAGGTTTAAGATTCCTGTAGATATTAGTAGATAAGTTTTAAATTGAGTGAAACAGCTTCTAGGAGAAACTAGTGAGAAAGTTTAGACATTAGACCCTTCCTTGGAGTGCTGAGATTTGTCAGTGTTGATCTGTTTACTTTAGGAAGTGAATGTGCCTTGCTCAGGATGTTTTCTGTCTTGTGAAAGATAGCTTTAAATTTACAGGTAAGAGTATTTCTCTGTGTGTAAAATGGAAGCCTGTTTCACTTTAAAACCTTTGCTCTAAATAGTACATAATGAAAGGTCTCCTATGAAAAACTACTGCAAACAGGCCACAGGGTAATTAACTCATTGAGAGCTTGACTATGCTGATGTTTAGGAAATGTGCTTTTGTAGATACATGCCAGTGAGGTTTAGCATAGAAATATATATATATACACACACATATATATATATCTCAAGAAGTATACATTATTAAAAATAACCAAATTAAATTTTACTTGCTTTTAAAAGTATTTTCAGCTTCTCAATTGCAAATATTCCAGACCTGTTCATGTTACTGATACAATTAGAGCACTTCCATGGCAGCGTACAATAATGATGGCTTTAATTATTTATCTAAACTCAGTTCAAATCTTTGTTAGTCTGGGCCATACATTTTTGGGTATAAATGCAATCTGTGGAAAAGGGCTACCTCTTGAGGCTAGAATGAAGCAAAAGAAAGTAAGAGCATGGATGTCTTAGGAAAATAGAAATCTTTATAAACATTTTGCAGTTAATTTCTCTAATTCAGAAAATCCTTTGACTGATACCACATAATTGGCAAGTGATTCTCACCAAGAGGATGGAATCAGTGCTTGCTTGTCAAGCTCTGTTCTCCACTGATGTCTGCCCTGACAACACATGTTCATCTTGGCAGGGCTCCGGAGGCAATGCAATAGTAATGCTTTCTGTCCCAAAGTTGCAAATGGTGCTGCAGTTGATGCATTGTTAACTTAGGTAACAGTCATGGGCCACTACCATGTACTTTTCAAACAGTATTTTCCAGGAGGAAGATGCTTCATGTTATATACATCTGTAAGTGTATCTCTGTGTACTTCTTAGCCATTGGCACACAATTGTGTTTAAAGCACGCAGATGGGCAGCTCAGTTTCATTTACCTCTGGTGTGCATTCTGTCATTGGCAGCCGATACGAGGAAGCCACAGGAACACATCTCCATAGAAATGTGATTTTTAAAAGGCAATTTTCATTTTTTATCGTGGCTTTACAGAGTTTTCACAGAATGTAATGTGCAGATGACTTGCTGCAGCATATTGCAAGTCAAAAGGCCTTATTCAACTTTTGTGTTTAACAGATTACATGATGTCTCAAAATTAAAATAACTGCAATTATAACATGTTATTTGTAGTGAGAGACGGTGGAGTCTTTGCAGATTTTAGTATTTATTCATGCAAGATACTCAGCTGTTCTGAATAGAAAAAAGGCAGATACTAAACCCAATGTGCAATAGTTTAATCAGTATAATTACTATTTAAATACAGGTTTAAAGTTCTAATGCTTTTGAATTGCAGTCCATTTTTCATGGAGTGAATGAAGCCTATACATTGCAAGAAAAAATGTGAATCTTTGTTAATATAGTTATTGCTGTTCATTAGTACTGTTGCTCTGCTAAGCACTACTTGAGCGCAATGTTCAGATAACACCAGCACTGGAGAGAGGAATCTGCTGTTGGCCAAGGTAATATAGTTACTCCTTTGGCTCCCCCATGCTGGGCTATGCATAAGTTGAGACAGTCTTCGGGTCTTTAATGCCAGCTGTGATGGGAGTAGCAAAACTCTCATCTAGCATTAACAAATTTCTGGGCCAGTGGAAAAGACATTCTCTTGTTTAAGCTTTGTCCACTTCTGCAACATACATTCCCTGTATCTTTCAGAATAGTAGGTGAAACAGAAGGACCTGTTTGTCCCATAAATCATTGTATAGACTGTACTCATGTATCATTATCTGACTGATAAAGTAAAAAAAAAATAATTAAAAAAATCTGGGACATGAAAGATTTCATAAGTGTTATAATATTTATGAATTAATTTCAAACTCTTCATTCACTTAACTGAGCTATATGTAGCTACAGAGTCTATGTAGTCTGTGTATTCATACAGTTAGTTGACAGGAGATGATTATTTAATTTTTAAATATTTCATGTGCTGTCACTATTCTTAACCCCATGCTACATATCCAAACAAGAAATCCCTGGCATTTCTCATACTAGGAAATTATTGCTTTTACAAACACTTTTGACTTGTTCTAGTGCTTGATAATTGTTTTATTGGCTTAAATGATAGCAGTAATAGAAGAAATACACTCAGTAATAGGTACTTGTGCAATTACTCCTTAAAAGAAAGATGTGTCATCACAAACAGTAATTGAACTAATATAATAAAACAATTCTCAGTTTTGCTGGACATAATGGAAGTTACCTGTCTGTCTTTGGGATTTTTGAATGATGAGGAAGGTTTGTTGTGTGTTTGTTAGTTTTCCAATAAAAATAGATTTTAGTGGAACCATAATTATGCCATTCATAAATTGTACCATTTGCATCAATTATTTTAAAAGACCAGATTGCCTTATATTTTATATTGATCAATTTTATAGGATCCATTCTAAGCATTTTGTTACTAAATTTTTATTTACAATATTTCTTCTAAAATAGTTAAATGTCTACAGACCCTTCCTGGTGATACATTTTTGCTGACATCAACTTAGCTCTTCCTTGTCTGGATGAATTCCACAAATATATCTATCAGAAATTATAGTAAAGTATTTGACTGTCTCCCACAACATCCTTGCAGCCAAACTGAGGAGGTGTGGTGTGGATGATCAGGTAGTGAGGTAGTTTGTGAATTGATTGAAAGAAAGAAGTCAGAGAGTTGTGGTCGGTGGGATGCTGTCTAGTTGGAGGCCTGTAACTAGTGGAGCTCCTCAGGGGTCAGTACTGGGACCAGTACCATTCAATATATTCATCAATGACCTGGATGAGGGAACAGAGAGCACTGTCAGCCAGTTTGCTGACAATACCAAACTGGGTGGAGTGGCTGACACACCTGAAGGCTGTGCTGCCATTTAGTGAGACTTAGAGAGTTGGGCAGGGAAAAATTTAATGAAGTTCACCAAGGGCAAGTGTAGAGTCTTGCACCTGGGAAAGAACAATCTCATGGAGCAGTATAGTTTGGGGGCTGACCTGTTGGAGAGCAATGAAGGGGAAAAGAACATGGGGGTCCTAGTGGATTGAAGGTTGATCGTGAGCCAGCAATGTGCTCTTGTGGCCAAGAAGGCCAATGACATTCTGGGGTGTATTAGAAGGGGTGTGGTTAGTAGTCTGAGAGAGGTTCTTCTTCCCCTCTACTCTGCCATGGTGAGGCCGTATCTGGAATATTGTGTCCAGTTCTGGGCTGCTCAGTTCAAGAAGGACAGCTTGAAAGAGTCCAGTGCAGAGCCAAAAAAGGTGATGTCTCGATCCGGAGAGGGAAAGAGATTGAGGTTTTTAATGAATATTCCCGTGTTGTGAAATTAGAGGCACAAACGAGGCCAAAATATCAACAGCTAGACTATTTATTACATAAATAAGGTGGAGAGAGAGAGAAAATAAAGAGAGAAGAGAGAAGAGGGAGATTAAAGGAAAGGAATTATATTACCACACCCCTCACCCCCAAGACAGTTTGAGTCTGTGGAGGAAAGGTGCTGCAGGAGATGTTGGGTCTGTAGAGAAACGGTGCTGAGGCTTTGGCTGTAGAAGGGATGAGGTCCTCTGGGCAGCTTCTTCAGCTCCATGAGTTGCAGCAGCCGGAACTTAGGGCACAGAGAGTCCAAGATCCATTGTGTTGGCCCCGGGATGTTTCCAGCGTGTGCTGCCGTCAGCTTTCTTCTGCATCTTGCTTCTCCAATTTTCTCCTCCTCAGCCAGCAGTTGCTCCAGTCTTTTATACAGTTTTTTAGCCCTTAGGCAAGTGTCCAGGTGTTGTTCCCCAGGATATCGTTCTGGGAAATCATCTTTAGGTCCAGGTATCGCTCCCCAGGAAATCTTTCTGTGTACTCAGGTGAGTTTGGGCAGCCACTGGATGGAGGGGGAAGGCCTCCACCTCCTCCTGCTCCATCTAGCTACCCACACACTCTTTACATATCAGGAACCATTGTCCTTTCCTGGGGTATCTGATGGCTGGAAATGATCTTGTCCTGAAGGTGTGAATGCTGGGCCCTTGGGCCATTGTTGTAGCTGCAGTCCCGTGAGCAATGTTATCTTTGCACCTTCCAAGAGTCCTTCCAGTGGCTCTGCCCAAAGCACATCAGCTATTGTCTGGACAAACAGCAAGTGATTTTATCTTTGTTGAGTCACCAGGAGACACAAGCTTTAGTCTCTCACAGGTGATTAAGGGAGTGGAACATCTTCCTTACAAGGACAGAACAAGGGAGCTGGGGCTCTTCAGCTTGGAGAAGAGGAGACTGAGGGGTGACCTCATTAATGCCTGTACATATGTAAAGGGTGAGTGCCAAGAGGATGGAGCCAGGCTCTTCTTTGTGATGCCCTGTGACAGGACAAGGGGCAATGGATGGAAGTTGAGGCATAGGAAATTCCATGTAAACATGAGGAAAAAAATTTTCACTGTGAGGGTGACAGAATGCTGGAACAGGCTGCCCAATGGGGTTGTGAAGTCTTCCTCTCTGGAGACATTCAAGACCCACCTGGATGCATTCCTGTGTGATCTGCTCTAGGTGATCCTGCTCTGGCATTGGGCTTTGACTAGATGACCTTTCAAGGTCCCTTCCAATCCCTAACATTCTGCAATTCTGTGATGGTTACCTGCACCACAGTGACCTCTGATTAAATGAGGAGGTGCCAAGGACATTTTTTTTTCTTTTTAACAAGAAGAATGAAAGAATCATCTTGAATACTATTAAATTTGTCTTTTGCTTGGAGACATGTTTATATCTTGCATTCATTTTATTTGTTTGATACTCAGTTCTTTTCCACGTCTGTTTGAAACAACATCTACATGAGGTATTGGATTAATTTGCCTTGTTTTGCTACCCCACCAAACGGTTTCCTCTTCCTATTTAAGTATTTTTAAGTTGTTGCCACTTGTTGATATAAATATAGGCTCTGGACAAACTTAGATCTAAAGTAATATAAAAGATTATTGAGAACTCCATTGATCTGGAAAATCCGTGAATTTGGCAATATCCAATGTTTACCTGGAAAGTGTATAACTGAACATTCTTTAGCTGGGAAATTCTAGTGTCACCTCTGCTGGTGGCCTATGGATGGCGAAATCACTTCTCTTCCTTGGGTTTTCAACCTGAAAATGGAGGATTAATGGTGCCTTTCATATTAGAGGGTAAGATATAGAGATACAGAATCACAGACTTCTAGAACAGCCCAGGTTTGAAGGGACCTTGAAAGGATCCTATGATCCAACCTTTAATGAAACACAGAGTCTAGATGAGATTACCAAGCACTCAATCCAGTCACACCGTGAAAAACTCCACTAAGAGGAACTCTACCATGTTGTTAGAGAAGTTGTTTCATGAATTATTATTCTGACTGTGAAATTTATTTTTTTTTTCACATTGAGATGAAATTTCTCCTTGTGAAACTTTCACTTGTCTTCTTGGCTCCTTTTGAAGAGAGTCTCTGCCCTCTTTGTAGCTGCTCTTTACTGTGATGAGGTCCCCACTGAGCCTTCTGTTCTCTGCAGAGAAAATGCCTAACTCCATCAGTATTTCCTTGTAGGGCAGGTTCTCCAGCACTCTGATCACTATCCTGAGTGCAGCCTTTTGTCCAGTTCCCTACCCATCTCATAAGCCACCCATCCAGGCTGTATCGTGCCAGTTTTTCTAGGGGAAGATTGTGGGAATGAGTGTCAAACACTTTGCTGAAATCTTGGTAAACAACTTCCACTGCTCTCCCCATATTGACAGAAGGTACAAGTTTGTTGTTGAAGATGATAAGGTTAGTCTGGAATGATTTTCCTTAGTAAATCCATGCTGGCTTTTCCCAGTCATCTGCTTCTGTTGGTTCATAATAATTTCTAAGGGAACTTGTTCCATCTCTGATATATAAACAAAACGTACCGGAAAGACAAGAGATATAAGGATGAGATAGTGACATTACTGTTTTATTATTTATTTATATTCTACCAAAATAAATACTACACTAAATACCTTTAACATACCTCCTCTTCTTTAGGATATCTACAGTTCAGTTTCAGTTCCTGTTGTACCAATTTATATGACAGTCTGAAACTTACATTTTTCAGAAACAAAACATCTGGATTAACCTTGGCATCATGTTGTCTCATAAACTGTATTGTCTCTAAAATATCCTCTCACATTATCATGAATTTTAAAAGGATATTATTAAAATAATAAAATCCTGTAAGGGACCAGTCGTTTTTCACTTTAGTCATTAGTTTTAAATTGTTTCCAGGAAAATAATTCAGTTTCTTGGTATGGCTTTACTTTTTACTTTGAGCTTTTTTTTTCCCCTTCCTTTTTTTTTTTTGGGTTCTCTGGCTAATATTAAATTGTAATATTTTTAGTTTCTCTCCTGATCAATAATAACAATAAAGTTTGTCCCAAGTGGCTAATATTAAAGATTGTTTTTTAAGTCTCTTTGTAAGGCTTCTGTGGGCTTGACAGCTTTTCTTCCAAATCTTCAGTGCATGTAGGTTCATTCTTATCTTAGTTCAAACTAATGTTGAGCCAAGGGAATGCTGTGTCATATTTTGAAAACAAGAATAAAATGAAACACTGCATTTGCCGTAATAATTGAGATTCTTTTGTTGTAAGAATACAGAAATTAAAGAAACAGGACCAAGACAGTTTTCAGGTTCATCCCCCTGTAACTTTAGCCAATAATGCCATAAAAATTTAACTCAGGCTGTGTCGATGAAACCACATGCAGATTGTAGAACGCTGTGTGAAGAAATGAAGAAGCTCGATAATGTGCTTTATGAATACATCAAAAGGAGTTTTGGTATTGCAAAGGCTGTCAGGCCCCCCAAAAACCCATTTTATTCTGACATGTAAAAGAGAGTCAAATAAGAAGCCAAAGGCAACTGTGTCCTGTACAGTCAGTGTTTTCTGCCCATCTGACAAGAGGAAAACTTTTTCCTTACTGAGAATCATGGGTCTGATTAGGCCATGAACATCTAAGACACAAATCCCAAGTACTTCAGAGAATATGGTACCAGCAAAAGCACCAGCATAACCAACCATGCTTTCATGGTAGTCAACACCCACTGGTCAAGGGAATGCAGCCTCTTAACAGCCACGTAATGTACCAAGAAAAATTATTTTTTCAATCCATACAAATGGCAGAAACACTGAAATGTGGTTCATACAATATAAACAGTATTAAAAAGTGCAGGAAAAGAACAACATGTGTCTAGTTTTATTTTTTTGTTGTTATTTCTACAGTAGTCTAACATGAGACATTTCAGTTTTTACTGTGGTGTTCAGGTATCTGGACAGATGAGATGTTAAAAGTGAAAAGGCTGTGATGTACCTAGGCATAGAAGCTTTACCATGTACATGTTACATGTTTTGAAGTGGTAAGAAGTCCAAAACAGAAAGGATTGGAGATGAAGCTGTGGTTTCAAATGCATCTATGATTTTGTCCCAGTAAACATTTACAGTAGCAGGATTATACCATTATTAAGTGATATTGAGAATATTGTTCCAGATGTGCTGTAACTGCTATTGTCCAGTATTAAATCTACATTTTTGGTAATTTAATGACAAACAGGATACAGAATAAGTGCCTTGTTTCTATTTCTAATTGCTTTTTTAACAGACTTGCTCCGATACACTTCTTTGGAAAGCATCTTTATTTCTTTGAAGTGTACTTCTCTGAGTAAAAATGTTTTGTTATTCACGAGGAGGAACTATTTGAACTTGAGCTCATATTTGAATGTGAGGTAAAGAGACAGAATTACTTTCCTTTAAAGTTCAGCTTACATTGGAATACAGAAAAAGCAAATGTCACAAATTTTCATGAACAGCGATAGGGTCAGGCTCTGTTCTGTTTCACTGCCTGAGTAACCCAGTCTCCTTTTTTACTTATCCATGTTCAGCAGCACTGTGAAGTACCTATCTACCAACTTTGCAACTGTGCTGGGTTACACCCATCCTTGATGGGGGCTGAAAGAACCCCATCAAGACTTGGTTCTGCCCCTCTCAGGAGGAGGTGTCCCCTGAGTTGAAGGTGGTCTATTCGACTCCCCCTTGCTGTCCAGCAAGCCTATAAAAAAGGGCAGACATCGTTTATTGCTCTCTCTTCCCTTGCCTCGCCTGTTCAAGAGAGATCATCTGCTGCCGCTGCTTCCTGCACTGACCACATGACTGCATCCACGCTTTTAAAGGACTGAATCCATTTACATCCCATGAAATACAAAGCCATCCAGCCTTGGCTTTGTATATTTTCCTATTTATCCTTATTCCTTACTTTTGTGAACCCTCCCTGTTATTGCTCTATATATATTTTGTTAAAAGTTTACCTCTTGTACTTACAAACAAATTCCAGACTCTTTCATGAATTTACCTCTCCTTTCCCCTACCTTTTTTTTGTGTGTTTTTTTCTCCTTACTAGGAAAAGAGAGGGGGAGAAATCTCAATCTGTTGCCATTTGAACTTTTAAACTCCTGTTACAGCTCAAACCAGCACAGCCACATAACGAATTTATTTCTTGGCAGTAATCCTCTGCTGTTTTGTTCTTCAGGTCATTATTTTCTATGTAAGAGGAAATTGAAAAAAACTGTTACCTAGTTGTGACAACTGGGACAGTACCATTTATTCAGGGATGAAACATTACTAAGTAATAGAAAATACATTTAATGATGTTGGTCCTTTGGGATCTAACTTTAGACATTATGTTCATGCTCTTCATTTTGCCTCTATTCCTGGGTGAGAAGGCAGAGAGGCAGTAGCTCAGCTGATCTTGCAGCTGGTTAACTTGATTAATCTCTGAGATTATCTCAGACAAAATTATTTTATCCCACCCACCTCTGGATCCTGCTTCTCAAAGGGAACAGTGTCAAATGTGGACATAGCTACACTTATTCCATTTTTATTCCCCAGTCTTGCTATGAAATCTTACCAAAAATTGCCAACTCTTCTAGCTCTCATCTCCAGTAGTCCTCAGCAGTTTTGCAGTCAAGTTTGTGGCAGCAGTTTTCAGTTGCTTAAGGAAGGATGTGAAAAATACAGAAACACATTGAATATGTAAATTGTAAACAGTCTTAGTATCTACCAACATCATTCCCCAAAGGACTGTAAAAAACTCAAAGTCAAAACTGCTGCTTTGCCATTGCAACTGAAGGTGGAATCTGATTCTCCAGTCTGTACAATCAACACCTTTCAGAAATCAAAAATTGGTTGTGTTGGACTTCAAATAAGGCAATAATAAGCCTCAATGAGGTAAATTTTCTGCCTGAGGTCACTTAGTAAGGACAAAAGTCTTGGTTGGATATGAAATTCATAGTAGTGACTTAAGTCAGACTACTGAATTGGTTTTTTTGTTGGTTGGTTTGTTTGTTGGTGGTTGGGTTTTTTTGTTGTTGTTTGGTTGGTTTTTGTATCTTTCCTAATACAGTACTTCTAGAAGTCTGAAAAATTGCTAGTTGTTTTTACAGTGTTCTGAGTGGTGGGGGGTTAAATTTAATTTTTTTTTCCACTAATTTTTTTTTTTTCAGATTTAACCTCAAATTTTCATTAAGATTTTAGCAAAGTTCTGTATTGATAGAATAACTTAAAATTAAATATGCATTTTTTTGCAAGAACTGTGAGATTGGAACATGAAAATTGTTCACCTTATCTTTGAAAAAAACAGAAGAATGACTGTATTTTTGTTGCCATGAAGAAATAAGAAAACCAGCCAGAAGCAGTGCGCAGTTCTTAGGAACCTGTTTTTCTAGACCAAAACATTTTGTATGTTTAGAATATAATGTTAATAAATTTGAACACATAGACCATCAAGTAGTAATGCCTCTAAGAGTTAGGGTAAGATAGTATTCAGCTGAGAGAATATTATTAACACACCATTTGGAGGGGCTTTTTGGCATCTGTAAACATCTGTCGTAACGATTGAAGTTAGTGTTGAATTTTTATGCTTCTTTAGGTGTATATATTTATGCATACATAGGTGTTCTTTTAACACAGTACACATGAGTTTTTGTAATAACTTGGAATTATTTTGCTTAGTTATTTAAAACTGGGACTAGTTTTTAGTCTCACATTTCATGTTTCTAATAGCAGTGACAGTAGTGCTGCTGGTTGAGCTTTTAAAGTGGCAAGTTTTTAGTACACTTTCCTCCTCCATCAAATGTTCTCTGCAATACTGTTGAAAATGTGACCTTTTTAATTCCCCTGAAGTGACTGTTTTGTTTAACCATTTTACTGGACAACAGTAAGTACTGCATATAGGTAAATCTATTCCCTAAGAGAGGGCTCCTTTCCTTCTACTTGGAAGGCTGTAGGCATGTACTGGCATTTGCAAAAACTGCCAAACATTTCGGTGTCCCTATTGTAGAATAATTCTGTTCAGATTCTTATGTGCATTCAGTGGTGCATTCAACCTAATCCTCACCGTTTTTAGTTTTGTTCAGAACAATCAACAGGATTACAGGGAGAAAGTCTGCTAATTGCAAGCTACATTGTGGGGCCAGTGGTGTGAGAAACTTATATGATTAACGTCTGCATTAGTTTACTTACTAGCTGTTCTAGCAAGCAAATGGAAATTGGAATTCAATAAATGAGTCAACTACACCGCTCTTTCCTATTATTTTTACCTTTTGTCATCTGGTCTGTGTATTTTTAAATCCCTTATTGATTTGGTCAGTATTTTGCACACACTCTCAAACATTCTGTGTGCTAGTTTTGGTAAGATATGAAATTAAAAATCTATTTTAAAAATGTCTGTGGTTGCAGATCATAATAGAAACCTTCTTTGGTGTTCAGACCAATAAATAAATTAGAAGAAGGGCTTTAAGCTCTGCATGATAAAATGAACTGAAAGTAGGGCAGAGAAAGAACAACCTTTGTAACGAGCCTAGCCTGGGGCTAAGGAGAATGAGGAGTTCATTGTGTATTTCAGAACATGGTGCAACAGTATGAAAAGTTGGTGACTGAGGTTTTTCGCTGCCTCAGGATACCAGTGATTCATCTGTATATAATGATATGGAATGCTCAGAATGCACTAGATAAATCCTGTGTCTGTAACTTATAATTTCATGCTGGAGTTGTAGGCAGAATTGGAGGCCCAACAAGCATTCGTAGCCATCAGAATGGAGTACGGATCTGTCACTTGGTCACTGGAGAACACAGAGTGTATTTTATTAGTGTGATTATCTAAAAAGATGAAATAAACCCACCACGGAATAAGGCATGAATTCATGGCCTATAAAATATTTACTTGTGGACTAAGAAAAATAAAGAAATTGCAAATGGAAATATATACTCTCCTGAAACTCAGATGTCTAAACCACCTGCCATATAGGAACTCTCAAACGTCAGGGTTCTGCTTGTTTCTGAAGTACGTTTACATGATGTCCTATCCGATCCTTGTTTCTGCTGTATATGTTTTACTTGTGAAGGCATGGTAAACAGCATAGCAGTATGTGTCTGCATAAATTTGGAAAAAAAATATGAATCTGTTGCATTGATTTTTGTTATATGCTTGTAGTGTGCAACAAAATTAAGATGTTTGCAGTACCAGATCAAGACTAGATTTTTAATGTGAATGGGATTAGGATTTTACTAGAACGTCATTTTTTGTCCTTTTCTATATTTCATCAGGTCTTGGTAAACAAACCCAGGTAAAGAAAAACAAACAAACAAACAAGATCTTTAGACTTCAAAATGTAGTGGATCATGGTAAGAAATGCTACAGTTTGAGTATCGGGTTAGTCCAAAAGGGGGTGGAGGAAAAGTTCTTATGTCCTATGGTGTAGCTATACTCACACAGCTACTGCTATCAGAACTACAAATATTCCTGATAATTCAGTGAGAACAAGGCTTTTGATAGCAAACAGTGAAGAGATGTGAAAAAGAGGTGAGCATTGCACAGCGGTGCTACTCTGCGCTCATATGCCTTGCTCTGTATCTTCACCTAAGCTTTCACAAGTGCTTGCGTATGTCTTTTCAGCTACACAGGGCCCTTTTCTACTGGATGGTAATAATTCATTTGGTAATTTAGATATAAATTGGTGTACTTACATGACTGTCTTTCATCCGAGTAATATATACTTTATTTCTTCATTTTTAAATGTGAAATACGTAGTTTACAGTGGCATTCATTGTCCTCCTCTGCCCCCTAAAACCACTCTGGACAGTAGCCCTTAAAGTAGGTTTCATGGAAGAGAAGAGGCATGAACTATTCTACCTTTTCTGAGGTAACAGTGCCACTGTGCAAAAAAGATTTGAAGAGTCTGAGGCAGTGAAGAAGCAGATTCTGTCCTTGCTCCGTGTCTGTCCAGGGACTGTCATATAGCTTGTATAACCATATCACTGAACCTCTTAACAGATGAAGTCCTGTGTGTTTTCCTATGGTTACATCTAGGTACAAACTAGTTCTAACCTGGGTAAGAGAAGAGCTTTTACTGGTTTTCCTATGGCAATATGTGACTTGGACAGACTAGTGACTCTGAAAAGCTTGATAAATATTTATCTGATATACAGTCTATGCTGAAGTTTGGCTTCTGAGACTGGCTAAATTCTACCACATTTAAAGTTATATTGATTATGTCTTTGTGAACTGTGTGGGTTCAGTAACTAAAATACAGTAAGTATCCTAGACTGATTCTGAAAATGAAATTTATTGTGTCAAATTGGAACTTCCAAGTAGAGTTTCTTTTAAGTTCGTCATCAAACATTTGTTTCAAGTTATACTCTGCTTTTCTTCCTAAACTTTAGACTGATCCTGAGTTAATACATATTTAGCTTGAATTAGCCACAGTTATACTTAAAATACAACATCATTTTCTTCAATAGCTGATGACACTTCATTATATAATACTGGTTTATCTATAAGATTTAAAAAAAAAAAAAAAAAAAATTCATGCAAGTCTTAATTTCCTTTATTAATGTCCATAAACAGCAAAAATACTAGTCTCAGGACAAAAATGCAAAAAGTAAAATAAAACCCCCCAAAACAATAATGTGTTGAATCAAGAACCCTTGTGTAGATGTTTCTAAACTAATAACAGATGAAAAAAATAAGAAGGGAATTATTTTTGTTAAGATCAGAAAGAGTCAACAATTAGTACATGTTTACATTTACTAGATACAGTATTTATTAAACACCGAGTTTAATGCTAAACTACCAGCCTTCTTAATTATCTTAATTTCTCAGCAAGATATTAATGTTTTGATTCACATTTGTGGTCTTTAGAACTGAGTCAACACAGCAGGGAGCTCTTTAAAGGAGGCCTGCATTCTCCTAAGCTGTTCTCTGCCTAGGTCAAGCAGGAAGGCAAGAACTGCCTTTTTGCTCATATTGCTTCCAAAAAGCATCCTTGCTCCAGTTTTAGAAATGGTGAGTCACTGATGCTTGGGCTAATGGTCAAAGAGGAGCCACTTCTAAGTTAGGATGGGGAAATGACATTGCTGTCAGTAATTTGCCCTCTTTGAGTGAGCTCATTTTAAGCAGCTTTGCAACATTTCTATGCTAAGGCCAGAAAAGCACAGTAGTTATTTTGTGCCTCATTTACCTCAAATATCCCCTAATTGTTGCTGGAGGGTTCTAAAACAGAGGCATGGCAATAAAAGAATGGCACATAACTTTTTCCGGTTGTGGTAATAATAATATATTTAGTATTTATTGCATTAATGGCTGGTAATGGGTAACTCAATTAGTTCAGACTCCATTTGTTAGGATACCATTCAAATGGGTAACTCGAAGAGCTAATAACTTAAAAGATTAGAAGATGACAAATAGCAGATAGCAAAAAGAGAGGGGATAACAAAGATAATTAGAGGTTTTAGAACAAGCAAGTGTGAAATACTTGGTTGTTAAGCTTTTTATTACTTGCTTTCTGCCATTATGTATGACAGCAGGAAAAACAAGATTGGAGGAGATGCTGACTTCATAGATTCGGACTGGCAGCCAAAACATAGATGCTGTCCTTGCATGAGCATGATATGACAGAGAAAATACTATTACTTTCATGAGAGCTTTGCAACTTAGGGCAAGAAATTCTGGGTACAAAGGGTGGAAGTAAGAAATAGAATAGGTTGGAAAAGACCTTCGAGATCAAGTCCAACCTGTCACCCAACACCATCTAAGCAACTAAACCATGGCACCAAGTGCCTCATCCAGTCCCCTTTTAACCACCTCCAGTGATGGTGACTCCACCACCTCCCTGGGCAGCCCCTTCCAATAGCCAATCACACTTTCTGTAAAGAACTTCCTTCTAACATCCAGCCTAAACTTGTTCTGCCCTTGGCATGGGACCATGTGGCTAAGTTGGTAGTAAGACTCTTACTGGGACTGTGCCTCCTCTTGTTCTGGTGCTGGTTGCCTGGGAGAAGGAGACCAATCTTTGAGGTCCCCAACCTGACTGATACTGTGATACTGTTAAGGTAATTAAAGTAAAATAATAATTAAAAAATCCAGTAGTAAGTGATAATCTAAGAAGCTGGTTTACTTACCAAAATTTTAAACTGATTAAAAGAGGAGTTATCAGTGAGTATCTTAAGGACTTGATGCATTAAGGACTGGAGGCATTGAGCTCAGTAAGAAACTAATGACTATTAGATGATATTTCTTGCAAAAAATGAAAAAAAAAAAAAAAAATAGGGGGAAGTTATGTTTGAGCAGCTAGGATTCTTTCCTCTGGAAGGCAGTGGTTCTCTTGCTTGTGTTGTACTCTGTCACTAATTAATAGCCTACATGAAATTATTGTAGTTAATTATGCCATCATTAATATCCAACAAAGAAGGATGCTTGGTTTCAGTACACAAAATGTTGCAAAGAAAGATTCCAGTTTAATTACAATGAGCACTAAAGCAAGAAAAAGAAATAATTGTTAATTATATTTAGCACAATGTTAATTCCTTCCTATCTTTGTGTAAAATGTTTATTGCTGTGGGTTGGAGCAATATTCTTTTTTTACTGCTGTAAGTTTCCTTTCTGCATTTGGAGCAACTTTCTAAAAATGTTATTTTACGTATTTTTGGTGGTTCTGTTCTTTTAAAGAAGATCTTAGGGTTTTTTAACTATCTTATTCTTTATAATTTAAAAATTAACAAATATAACCACAATGCCACTAATTAGAATGAAACCTTCACTTAAACTACAAAGCCAAAATTGGGTTTTCATAAGGCTCTTGTACAATTAAGTCACACAGAAAAATTAAATTAGGATATTCACTTCAAGTTTAGAATTTTAGACATGATTGAACATTGCTCTCTCATCTAAACTTGAAACCAATGTAAACATACATAAAATCAAGAAAATACTGCAGCAAATTCTGTAACAATTAAATCCAATTGGATGAGTCTACTGCAAATACAGATGCATTTTGTAAAAACAGTACTTTAGAAAAAGTAGTAAAATAAAGCAATAAAGGTAGTACTTTGTAAAGTTTTATATTTTCTTCTCACAACATGAGAGGTAGCTTATTCATATCATCACTTTTTATTATTTAAAGATATTTATTACTCAGAGATTATTATTAATCTTCATCCTACTAATCTTTTCCTCTGTCATGGTAGGGCCAAATGGCTCCAGCACAAATCCAGACAGACACTAATGTGTCTAGACATGGTCCCACTCTTCCCCCTCCTTCCCATAGAAAGCCAGGGTAACGTCGGAAAAGGAACAAAGGTGACAGGACCATGCATGTCTGGTAAACAACCCTGTATCTATGGTAAAGGCACGTGTTCTGGCCACAGTCTGGCAGAACCCCTTCCCACTGGGGACCTTTGTGCTGGTTTCAGTGCCCCATTGGCTCAATCAATCTCAGGAAAGATTTATATACAGACTGACTTCTAGTTGCCTGTGCCTTGCTCAAGCCTTGCCTGCTTGAAGCTGCTTGGACCTTGTCTGGTGTGAAGGTGCCTTGACTCGCTTGGTCCAGCACCCGGGATAAAGCCATGCGCCTATACACTGCAAGCTACAAGAGAAGCCATAAACCTTGGAGTCAGAGCCAAGCCTGCTTCCCCTTGCAACCAGGATTTCACCGTGCCTCAGTTTCCCCAGCACAAAGCAAGCACCCGCCATGGAAAAGCGTTGTTAACAGCCCACCATCTGCTGAAGCCAGACCAGCCATCAAAGACCATGTAGCATTCCTGCCGGCAACCTGCCATGCCTGGTGCATGAGAGCACCCCAAAGCCTCTGATACACAGCAGCAGCACTCCCTACTTGGGTACAACCAGTTGTGAATAATTAATTCACTGCCTCTTTGACAGAGCAGTTCTTGCTGAGTCTCCCCCCGCACTGTGGTCTAGCACCACTTCACTCCCAGGGTACTCTGTTATATTCCTCCCAGTTTGCATAAAATCATTGAATTGTTATAGTTGCCCAAATACTGTACATTAGCACTGTAAATTTATTCTAACAGTACATTGAACCTTTTCGATAGAGTTTGGCAATTTTCATATTAATAAAAGTTTATTAATATTTTGATTAATATTGCCATAATTTATAAATAAAGGAAATATATCCTTTTGACATCCTCTAATGAAATGCTGACATGAGATAAATTTGCCTGGTTTCCTCTAGTTAGTAGTGCACTACTACTATTACTACGACACTTGTTAGGTTGAAAGTTGGACTAGATGGTCTTAAAGGTCTCTTCCAACCAACCATCTCTTCTGTGACTTCACTAAACTTTGGTCTACAGGGGAGGTAATTTGGTCCCAGCTTAAAAACTTGACATGGTTTCAGTCACCAATCTGGTGAGACCAGGTGTGACCAGTTGTGTGTGTGTGTGTGGGGGAACCTTCCGACCCCACCACACCAGGTCCCTCCCAAGTACAGACTACACTGAACTTTCATTAAAATGTTTGAACCCTAGAATATATTCAGCTGGAAATATCTTTGCAATGTAAGTTTTCAGATTCATTTAACTCAACAGTATTGCCTGGATATCAGTAAGTATGCAATCTAGCTCCTGCTTTTAGCTTTAAAATATGAAAGGAAGCAAATTCTGAAAGATGAACTGCCTGACTGAAAATGTTCCACAATACACTCCCTTCCCTTTCTAATGATGAGTAGACATCCACTTCCATCTAAATATTTGAGTGAAATTAATTTTTCAGCTTTTATTGAGGAATAATTGCCTGCAAGTCTGTGTTCAGGAAGTAGGCCTTACTTTAGCTTTCATGCTGTTGTTCAGAAAAGTACCTTTTGTGTGAAATTTTTTGCCATTAGCAGATTTTAATAATTTAACTTTCATCCATAGCTATAAAACCTCAACAAAAATACAGAATGCAAAGGCCTCAACAAAATGTAATTTACTGCTGCACAGTTATACATAACTTCCATGTATACATACACTTTCTGGTACTGTTAGACATCACATTCATATCTGAGAAAGAAGTCTTAAGTATTTGGTGTACTCCATGATAATGTATTGCTACTGAATGTCAGCATATTGTACTATGTATAATCTATTTATTTCTAAATGAAGTCTTTCTATAAAACAAATATTAGGATATGCAAAAGTTAGAAATGTATTTTTCCTAAAGTGGAAACTCTTGTGGAAGTTCATCTATTTACATGATAAATCTAATTATAAAATAATTCAGAATAGACATGACCTATTTAGGAATGGTGCAGTCGAAACCAAGTGGCCTCATATTTCATACATCTTTTGACACCACTATTCAACAGCTGTAGTAGTCTTTAAGCATCCATCACTTTCTCCTGTTAGTACTAATACTCGTTAGTACTACTGTCTTTAAGCAAGGTAAATCTTTATGACCTAAATAAGAATGCAGTGCTGCTCAGTGTGATATCTGGGTAAATACTTGAACACTTTCATAGATCCAGTTTTCCACCTCTGAAAAACATTATAGTGAGAGGGTTAAAGTGTTGTTTCATCTTCATAAAAAAAATACATTTTAAATAACTGTCAGTCAAAAGACAATTGACATTTCTTCCTCCTAGTTTTCATGACAGAAGGGGTGTCTTTCTTATCAACATGCTCTAGTCTGATGACTGGAAAAAAAAAAAAGGCAAAAATGTACAATTATTTTTTTTTCTTCCTGTAAGTGGTCATCCACGTAGTTTACCAGTGGTTCAGTGCATTTTCTGGCTGACACAAGTCTTGGATCCCTTTTTTCGGGGTTGGGTCGGAGAACTAGTGACCTTATAATAGTGATAGTATATAAGTGCATCAGAACTGAAAAACAGGTGATACAGAGGGGTGGCAGTTGTTTTTCTTCTCAATTACTAAAAGCCAAACAAGCCCAGGTAGTCAAGAGGAAATTAAAGGCAAAATGGGAAAATTGCCTGACCTACAGCATTCTTACTTTGTTTGGAATACCACATGATAAAAAGTTCAAATCTTTTGAATAAAGAAAAAAATACCCAGAGATTTTTAATAGAAGGTATCTTTTTAACTGATGCTGTAAAGTTACCTGAAATATATACACACACACCAAGAATGTATAGCCAGTATTGTACAAGCCACAATGTAATTTACCACACCAGAAGAAAGTAATTGAATTTCACCTAGTGCAAGTGTACTCAAGCACAAGTTCAGAGGACTTGATATCCAAGGTTAGCTGAATGTGAAGTACAAAACACAAATGCAGGAACAGAGTCTTTAAACATGCATCACAATTTAAAATGCCATAGTTAATTAATCAATAAATGGATATATTGTGTGCTTTCTCAAGCTAGAGGAAGATTTACACTGTCAAAAAGTCAACTACTCCTGCAGATTTTTATCCAAACCTTCATAATAGGCAATGTGAATTGATCCTTTAACCATTTAATTCAAGAATATCGGTAATATATATAGTGAAACAACTGATCTGGCTTGTAGTAAAAGGGGGTCTAGTTTTCTACATAATAATGAGGAAAATATTTTTATCATGTCTTTGTCCTGTTAGACAAAGGAGTAATTTCTTTTTTAGTTGCACTAATGAACAAAAAGATGCAGCACAAACTATAATGGCTAGTAGAGCATGGATCAGATAACTGTGAAAAGTAACATCAGAGTTCTCTTGAAGCCAGGTAAATAATTTTCTTGCATTCTCTCTTATATTCATTCTCATCTGGCAGAGTTTTGTTTGCTGATTCTGAGACTTTTTAGAAAATAGAAGCACATTTAAGAAGTTATTTTATTACTTTATAGCTTGCATGAATCAGTGTAAAGAACCCACAATCTACTTGCATTTGGTCCAATATTTGTGGGACAGCTTATCCTGTAAATACTTGAAGCATTAATATGCCATTGTGATGACAGCCAAACATAGGTTAGTTTTACTGGAAGATTAATGAAATAAACCAAACATCCTTTTGGGCAGTATGTTCTTCCATTCAGTACTGTGTTCTACTTGGAATTTGTCTAAAGTTAGATTATCAGTTCACCTTTCTGAAATTCTTCCCAAAGGCGATCACTGTGTATTTAAATTTACAGGAAAGTTTTTCAAAGTATGGGATGAAGAATTTATATTAGAATATAGGAATTAAATCAAAATATGGGATGAAGAACTAGTTAGAATAAATTGGCTGAGGGAGCACTCAGTTCTAAGTCAATCAAAATGAGGAACTGACCTTCCCATCACCTCAAATATGAACCCGCACTAGCAAAATAATTGCTTAATAACTTGTTTACAGGCTGCACAACTATTCTAGAAAGCTCCTGAACACAGCTGGAGTGATTTCTATAAATACAAAAGTAATATTCATGCTTCTCCTATAGTTAATATATTCTTAAAGTCATACTTATGGTTTTTAATTGCCAGAATCTTTATTTTTAAAATATAAGCTACATGAAACTCTAAAGGTCTTGATCTGAAAATACATTGAGGAGACAACCATGATATTAACTACTATAATTAATTAGGACATGCTCATCCATTAGCATGTCATAGGGAATTCCTTAAAGGGCAATATTAATAAATACCTGAAAGTAAGTCTTCACAACGATTTGTAGAAATACCTGAAGTAATAGCTAATTCACCTCAAGAAGAGATGTGAAGTAAAAATATTTCCCTCCTATGTGTGCTAGTGGTATTTGGATCTGCTGGGAATTGTTACTAACTAGCATGCTCTTAATTCGCCTGCCTGCTGTGGACAAAAGCTATGAAGTCAAGAAGATGCAATGTGATAAAAACCAATCTGGTGATACCACAGGTATAAACATATTTGCCATATATATGCCTGTTTCCCAATATAATAATGAAGTGTTAGAATTTTTTGAAGTATGTCTGATTTAATTATTTGACCCAAGGGAAAGGTGTAAAAGTCCTCCAAGAGTGACTATCCAAATCTCACAGTAACAAACAATGGACAACTGCAGAAGAAATTGTGTCTTTTTAAATTTTTTTAAACAAGAAATTTCCATCTTCTTTTCAAGTTTCTTTTTTTTTTTTTCCCCCTCCAAAAAGGATTTTCACAATAGGACTTACTCAACTTGACATGTCTGCTGGAGTCTTTAATGATGTCAGAGAAATTCTTAGCTCAGAGTGAAAAAAGGAGTTCAATAAGGTAAAGAATGAAAGGTTATTCCTGAAATGCTTGAAACAGGAAACATTTAATTGCATTATTTATTCACTGACATCATGAACATTTTTTACACCGTATACTAATAATGTTACCATAGCACATTTCTTTCTGCTGCCCAGACTGGGGGTGGGGGGAACCAAACAAAACCACACACACACCAACTACAAGACACCAAAAAAACAACCTCCACCAACAGATGTGGGAGATAAAACTGGTTACTGGAACGGCTCTGTGTCTCGATCCGGAGAGGGAAAGAGATTGAGGTTTTTAATGAATATTCCCGTGTTGTGAAATTAGAGGCACAAACGAGGCCAAAATATCAACAGCTAGACTATTTATTACATAAATAAGGTGGAGAGAGAGAGAAAATAAAGAGAGAAGAGAGAAGAGGGAGATTAAAGGAAAGGAATTATATTACCACACCCCTCACCCCCCAAGACAGTTTGAGTCTGTGGAGGAAAGGTGCTGCAGGAGATGTTGGGTCTGTAGAGAAACGGTGCTGCAGGAGATGTTGGGTCAGGAAAGATGTTGGAGATGTTGGGTCTGTAGAGGAAGGGTGCTGAGGCTTTGGCTGTAGAAGGGATGAGGTCCTCTGGGCAGCTTCTTCAGCTCCATGAGTTGCAGCAGCCGGAACTTAGGGCACGGAGAGTCCAAGATCCATTGTGTTGGCCCCGGGATGTTTCCAGCGTGTGCTGCCGTCAGCTTTGTTCTGCATCTTGTTTCTCCAATTTTCTCCTCCTCAGCCAGCAGTTGCTCCAGTCTTTTATACAGTTTTTTAGCCCTTAGGCAAGTGTCCAGGTGTTGTTCCCCAGGATATCGTTCTGGGAAATCATCTTTGTCCAGGTATCGCTCCCCAGGAAATCTTTCTGTGTACTCAGGTGAGTTTGGGCAGCCACTGGATGGAGGGGGAAGGCCTCCACCTCCTCCTGCTCCATCTAGCTACCCACACACTCTTTACATATCAGGAACCATTGTCCTTTCCTGGGGTATCTGATGGCTGGAAATGATCTTGTCCTGAAGGTGTGAATGCTGGGCCCTTGGACCATTGTTGTAGGCCAGCTGCAGTCCCGTGAGCAATGTTATCTTTGCACCTTCCAAGAGTCCTTCCAGTGGCTCTGCCCAAAGCACATCAGCTATTGTCTGGACAAACAGCAAGTGATTTTATCTTTGTTGAGTCACCAGGAGACACAAGCTTTAGTCTCTCACACCACCCCGTCAATCAAAGATAAAAGCAAGAAAGAAAGAAAAAAAGAAAGGAAAGAAGTTTTAAACCATTTTTACAATAGTAATAAGTTTTGATTGTCTAATGGCACAAATCTGTTGTACACCATCATTAGACACAAATTGCATATTAGACACTACATGTTGAATCACTGTATACAACAGGGACTTACACAAGCTGAAAGAGTAACAATACTAACAAAATAGGACAAAATTAAAACAGATAATTACACAAGTTGAAAGCATCCTTGTTCCTCCTGGAAGCCAGAAGAACAGACCTATACCCCCCACCCCGTCAGTCCTTCAGTTTGGAATTGAAGTGAGAGCTTCCTTCCAGATCTGAACGCATCTGCGGGGCTATGGAAAGTACAGTCCTTGAAGAGATGTCTTCTGTGATGCAAAACTCGAGAGGTCTTCTATATTGTAACAAGTCCTTCTGACAATACATCAGGCAATCTTCAGCATTAGAACTTAAAATAAACACAACCTCAAAACATACAAAACTGGTATTTCCAGGTTCCCCACACAGAGGTTCTCTGAGCCACCCTCTCAGGTGATGTCCCTGAAAGAGCTGGCTTAATGACTTTGAATGGGCCTGTTAAGTACCGTTGATTGTTTCAGGTTCTCTCAAAGCCAAGCTAAACACAAACAAAAGCTTTTTCCCAAACCATGTACAATTTTTTTGGTGATCTCCTGAATCACGCTTCACCCCCCACTCACCACTGAGAAGTGAAGCCCTTAGTTGCCCTAGGGGGCATACCTCTCGCCTCACCAAATGGTCCCACCAAGAGGGGAGCAGTGGCCTCAGCCCTCTTTTTAGTCTCAGGCCAGCATTTCACAATGATTTCTAATTGCCTCGTGGATACCCCATCAACCACTTCTTTTGGAATACCTTTCTTCTGACCCACCCCCCACCAATATTGCCGGGTATTCAAGTGTTCCCTGCCCCTAGCCAGGTGCCTACTAGGAATACGGCGCAACTGGCCCTGGGGGCTTGGTGGGTGAATCATTTTTACATGTCTCAAGCCTCTAGTTTGAGGGTTTTTAATTTCCTCAGGTATACTATACTGCCTGGCATAGTCTAGTAACTCCCTTCCCACTTCTTCCCATGTCCATGGCTTCAAGTCAGGCTGGCTCCCTCCGGGTGTTATACATTCCCTTAGAGCAGCTTGTATCCTGGAAGAAAGTGGGGTATCAGCTATTTCTTTTTGGAGCTGGATACCTCTTATTTTAAGCAAGTCAGGGAGACCCCTGATCAAAGGAGTCATTCTATTTGCATTTACCAGGAGAGAAAGGGGGATTCAAAATGATGTTTTAGTTCTCTTTCATATATCATTTGCAGGCATGCAGCCTTTTGCACATTCTCCATTATCTGATTCATCCCTCCCCGCAGAACTACAGGTTCCCCTCTCTCCTTTGGATCAAACCCCCTGCCCAATAGGCAGCTCGCTGGGTAAGGCTCCAGGGACCGCTTCTGTTTTTCGTAGTTAGAAAAACATTATCACCCCAATAGCCCATTGCTTCAGCTTCTGTTAACATAATCTGATCACCCCCAGTTTTTGAGACTCGCCATACATATTCCACCTCTGATTCCCCAGCAGAGCGTGCGAATTCTTTACGAATTTTGGCCAGCACAGTGTAGGAGAAAGGTGCATCTTTAGTTGTGATAGTGGGGGAGTTTCCCCATCCTCATATAAAATTTCGGTTTTAATGAGAGGTCTGACATGCACAGCAGCTTCCTTAGCTGTTGCCAATTCTGCCCGAGGGCACATAGGGGCAGACTCCAGGTAATTCACGCCCTGTTTGGAGTCCACATACGAATTTTGCCTCCTCTCCTTTTCCAATTGAATTTTAAGATCTGCCACTACGTCTTTTAAAGTGGCAACATGGCTTTGTAGCGACAAAACTAAGTCCTGCAAAGAGGAAATAGTTTTATTCTCCTGCTCATGCCATACCTCTTTCTCCTTCACTGAAGCGGCTAAACAGGCACCTAAAACCGCACAAACAAAAGCTTTGCCTTTTCCGGCTTTGGCTCTTGCATCTTTCTGCAGGGCCACAATGCGATCAGCCACACTCTGGAAATTATTCCAGTTTTCACGGGCCCAGTCAAGTACCTGTACAGACGGGCGGGCACCGTGAGCTTCTAAAAGGTTAAAAAGCCTCTCACTCCCGGCCATCTCTTTTGTTTCACAAAGCATTTCTTAACAAGTCACTAAGTCTCACAAGGAAGTCAGATCAAAAACTGTTTGTAACAACAAAATCTTCCCTGAAAAAACGTACACTTTTAAAAACTTACTCCACAATAATCTTCTCCAGGAAAAATGCACAATAGATTTTTCAGGAGAGGTCACACACAAGAAAAAACAACAAGCCTGGGCTTCTCAAGAGAAAGTCACACTATTTCCCTGAGAGACCCCACACTTGCAAAAGCTTCTCCGCTTTTGTTCCTCAAATTTTCTGTTACAACAGGACAAGAACCTTAAGTTTCTTAGGGAAGAGTCACTCTGTTACCTTAAGAGAACACACACACTTCTCAACTTTTGCTGCAATACCGGGCTTTTCGGGGAAGCCACACTTTCCCCGAGACAATACACACTTCACAAATATCAACACTGGGTTTCACAAAACAGGGTACTGAGAATTCTCGGAGAAGTCACACTATAAAATCAACATTTCTACTACGGTTAATCTTCCCCGGGAAAGCACACACATTTAAGAGCAGGGTACAGAGGATTCTCAAGGAGGTCACACTATGAAATCAGCATTTGTACCCCAGATAATCATCCCCGAGAAAGCACACACGTTTAAAGCTTTTGAGAACTCCCACACAGTCTCTCTGAAAATTTTCGCTTCGTCCGTCTCCGGCCACATCCCTCTCGGGAGAGTGGAAACACGAATCTGGACTCCGCACTCACTTCGTACTCAGAGTACGTCTCATACGCACACACACATACATTTCGGGGTTCTCAGAAATGCAACAGTTTTGCTGTGATACTTTCACTGCACGGGAATCCTGCCGACTACGCCAATTTAATGTCTCGATCCGGAGAGGGAAAGAGATTGAGGTTTTTAATGAATATTCCCGTGTTGTGAAATTAGAGGCACAAACGAGGCCAAAATATCAACAGCTAGACTATTTATTACATAAATAAGGTGGAGAGAGAGAGAAAATAAAGAGAGAAGAGAGAAGAGGGAGATTAAAGGAAAGGAATTATATTACCACACCCCTCACCCCCAAGACAGTTTGAGTCTGTGGAGGAAAGGTGCTGCAGGAGATGTTGGGTCTGTAGAGAAACGGTGCTGCAGGAGATGTTGGGTCTGTAGAGGAAGGGTGCTGAGGCTTTGGCTGTAGAAGGGATGAGGTCCTCTGGGCAGCTTCTTCAGCTCCATGAGTTGCAGCAGCCGGAACTTAGGGCACG
Source organism: Picus viridis (assembly GCA_033816785.1). NCBI lineage: Eukaryota > Metazoa > Chordata > Aves > Piciformes > Picidae > Picus > Picus viridis. The sequence continues at coordinate 20,099,356 of CM066567.1, read as the reverse complement.
GAGAGTCCAAGATCCATTGTGTTGGCCCCGGGATGTTTCCAGCGTGTGCTGCCGTCAGCTTTCTTCTGCATCTTGCTTCTCCAATTTTCTCCTCCTACAAGCCAGCAGTTGCTCCAGTCTTTTATACAGTTTTTTAGCCCTTAGGCAAGTGTCCAGGTGTTGTTCCCCAGGATATCGTTCTGGGAAATCATCTTTAGGTCCAGGTATCGCTCCCCAGGAAATCTTTCTGTGTACTCAGGTGAGTTTGGGCAGCCACTGGATGGAGGGGGAAGGCCTCCACCTCCTCCTGCTCCATCTAGCTACCCACACACTCTTTACATATCAGGAACCATTGTCCTTTCCTGGGGTATCTGATGGCTGGAAATGATCTTGTCCTGAAGGTGTGAATGCTGGGCCCTTGGACCATTGTTGTAGGCCAGCTGCAGTCCCGTGAGCAATGTTATCTTTGCACCTTCCAAGAGTCCTTCCAGTGGCTCTGCCCAAAGCACATCAGCTATTGTCTGGACAAACAGCAAGTGATTTTATCTTTGTTGAGTCACCAGGAGACACAAGCTTTAGTCTCTCACAACCCTATCGGCATTTTTGCTAAGCACGTGATGCTTAAAATAGTGTCAGGATGTTCTAATATGTATTAGTGAACCTATTTGGGAGTTGTGCTCTTTGCTTTTTTGATGATAATTTTTGTCAAGGTTCAGTTTTGTTACAGGACCAACTTCTCCAGGTCCTTCAAACTATATGTATTTAAAGAAATAATTTAGTTTTAATGACAAATGCCAAAGTAATCCTGGCAAGCAGCTATTATATTTGTCCCTAAATACTAATTCTCCATATAAGTTGATTATTGCATAGATTTCTGTCTTTGAAAGTAACGTAAAATCAAAATTAGGAATACTAAGGGTTCTCTGCTACACCAGTGACCCTCTGAACAAGTTTTGTCATATAATTCACTTGGCATGCCACTGAAAATAAGATGTCAATTGTTTTAGCATATGGAAAAGGCTAGGGTTCTGAAGACAAACTTCTCTGTTCCTTTTTGAAAACACTTCATTTCTGAAGAGAAATTCACTGCATTGGAAATATATAGAATCACAGAATTGTCAGGGTTGGAAGGGACCTCAAGGATTGTCTAGTTCCAACCCCTCTGCCATCCTTCCAACCCCATCCTTTCCAATGGATCAGATTGCCCAGAGCCACATCCAGCCTGGCCTTAAAAACTTCCAGGGAGGAGGCTTCCACCACCTCTTTGGGCAGCCCATTCCAGTGGAGCTATAATCCTGTTTAGATTCAGCAATTAGATTTTAGATATGACATCCTTTGTAAAGAATTATTAATTAATGATTGCAAAAACCAAATTAAAATAATTCTATTAATCTTTATGTTTGAGAAGGAAGTGCACAATACTTGTACCAGCCTCAGCACTGATGATTCTTATTAAAACACAGAAAACTATTTGGTCCAGGGCTATCACTGAGTATGTGTCTTCTGTGACCTGCAGTTGAGAAGAGATCTATTTATTTATGGAGAAAGGCTTAGTAAATGAACACAAAAATATCAAATACAGGAACAAATGTATTTAAAATATAGTATGTATTTCAAATACGAGTATGGTATTCCTCTCTAAATTCAAAAGTAGTTTATATTATCCAAAATAACTACCCTATGGCATTCTCAATAGTATTCCAGTAATTTTTTCATTGATGTCTCTCAATTTAAGAGGGGAAAAAAATATGATTATCAGTACCAATAATTTTCATATTATTTTAATATATGTAAACTCAACTTTTTTTTTATCAGACCAATTAATTGCTCTTCAGGAAGACTTTATGAAGATTTGACTAGGATGGTATTGGAGATTTGAAAAAAATTAGGCTGAAATGCAGCTTTAATGAGAATGCAAATGAGAATTACTGAGGTTCATTGAAGGTCATAGCAGCTTAATCATCAATTTATGTCAGCAACATCTCACAAGTAACAAATGAGTATTAATAACAACTGTTGTCTTAACAGATTAAACCACAAAATTATGATTGCTCTAGAGTTTGACCAACTGTCCTCATATGCATGTATGTGTTTAATTTGGCTCTTTTATCCGCAGATTCAAGATTAATCTTTTTAGACCATGTTTTTATATACAGATATATAGTTAATGAGCATTTAAATGATTTTGTGTGGTCTTCTAAAAGTTGGTTGTGCCTACAGAATGTTTTTTTCCCCTGAAAAAACAATTTTGATTGTTCTCAGCTGAAACTGTAAGCTGTTTGTTTCAATTAAAAATAGATAGGTTGCATGCATATACTTCTACTAAGCTGAATAAAAATACTGAATTTCCTAGGGCAAAAATCACTTCATTGAAATTTAATTTGAATCTCTTTCTACCTTGTAACATAGACACTTAGAGCTATATAGTTTGCTAAACCAGAGTGTAATGTTAAAAAAGAAACTAGGAAGATCTTTGGAACTTGGTGAGATGATTCCCATGACTGGAAGGTAGGGATAGATGAGTACAAGCTCCTTAGGAAGGACAAGTATGGTAGGAGGGGAGGAGGTGTTGTTCTCTGTATCAGTGACCAGGTGGAATCAGTGGAGGGATAAGTAAGGATGATGAGCTGGTTGAAAGCATATGGGTGAAGATTAAGGGGAAGGTTATGTTACTATAGGAGTCTGCTACAGGCCACCTCACCAGCAGAACCAAGCAGATGAGGCCCTCCACAGGCAAATAGAAGTGGCTTCACATTCACAAGCCCTGGTTCTCATCAGTGATTTCAACCACCATGACATATGCTGGAGGGACAACGCAGCTAGGTACCAGCATTCCAGGAATATCCTGGAATACATAGATGACAACTTCCTCCTCCAAATGGTAAGGGAACCAACAAGAAAAGGTACTATGCTGGACCTTGTTCTCCCCAATAGAGAAGGACTGGTGACCAGTGTGAGGCTCAGGGATAACCATGGATGAAGTGAGCATGAAGCAATAGAACTGAAGATCCTCAGGGCAATTAGAAGCACATATCCCAAGCTTACAACCCTGGACATTAGGCATGCAGACTGATCATTTCAGGGATCTGCTGGCCAAAGTGTCATGGGACAAAGCCCTAGAGGGAAGAGGGGCCCAGCTAGTCAGTATTCAAGGATCACCTTCTCCATGCACAGGAGCAAAGTATAACCACAAAGAGGAAAGCAAGAAAGAGTGCTTGGAGACCTGCTTGGATGAGCAAGGAACTCCTGGACACCCTGTCACACACAAAGAAACTGTACAAGGAGTGGAAGAAAGGACAGCTAGAATGGGGGGCATATAAGGAAGCTGCCCAAGCAGCAAGAGACCTGGTTAGAAAAACTAAAGCTCATTTAGAATTAAATCTAGCCAGGGAGGTTAAGAGGAACTGTAAAGATTTCTATAGGTATATTACTGGTAAAAAAAGACTAGTGAAGGTGTGGGCCCCCTCAGAGAGGAAAGGAAACAGGAGAACTGGTGACAAGTGATATGGAAAAAGCCAAGGTTCTCAGTGGCTTCTATATCTCAGTCTTCACTGGCAAGGGCTCCAGCTGTACTCCCAGAATAATGGAAGGCAATGGCAGGGACTGGAAGATGGAACTGTCAGTACATTGTGAGTGAAGATCAGGTTCATGACCATCTGAAGAACCTGAAAGTGTTCAAGTCCATGGGACCCAATTGGATACACCCACAGGTGCAGAGGGAACTGGTGGATGAAGTTGCTGCTAAACCGCTCTAGATTATATTCAAAAAGTCATAGCAGTCTGGGGAGGTCCCTACTGACTGGAAAAGGGGAAATGTAACCCCCATTTTCAAAAAGGGAAAGAGGGATGACCCAGGGAACCATAGGCCAGTCAGTCTCACCTCTGTGCCTGGGAAGATCACAGAGCACATCCTCCTGGAAGTACTGCTGAGGCAGAAGAATAATGAAGAGGTGATTTGGTAGCTTCAAACCCCAAATCCATCAGTTCATCACAGCTACCATATTATGTTTTGATTTCTATAGACAGTAAAAAAAAAAACCAAAACAAAAACAAAAAACCACACCCTTAAAGATACTGACTTGGTCTGGTGGAAGGCCCATGGCAAGGGGCTTGGAACTAGATCGTAGAATCACTAGAGTTGGAAGTGGCCTCTAGGGGTCATCTGGTTTAAGCCCCTTTCCTCCCCTACTCCCACCACTTTCATCTTCCCAAAGCAGCTCCCACTCCCTCTACACCCTCCTCAACCCTGCCTAAACAGCTCCTGCTCCACTACCACCATTTTTGCACCCATCCCATAGCCAGGGGCAAAACCCTCAGCAGCCAAGATACCGCACAGAGGAGCTCAACCCCAGTGAGGAAGCCCAGCCAGCACCCGTGGATAATACTGGAGTAGTCATCAACCCTCTTCCTAACAACCGGGGGCCAGCAGGCCCCCCGGCCTTTGTTGTCACCACCACCACCACCCCCAGTGTGCACCATGGGCACTCACCAGTGATGAGAGGAGGATCCCTCAGCCCAGATGGGCTAAGCTTGGGTCTTCTCTCGTTGCTGGGGGGATTAAAAAGGGGAGTGGGTGGGGAGGGCCAAGTGGCCACACCTGGAGTGGGAGGAGGCTCCAATAGAGCCCAGGTGCTCTGAGATTTGAGGGGAAGAAGGGCTAAAATGGGGTGAGTGAGGGACTTCGGGGGTGTCAGGTACTGATAAGACTAGGGGGAATGGGAAAAAAATGAAATGGGTAGATTCATATTGGATATTAGGAAGAAATTCTTCACCATGAGAGTTGTGAGACACTGGAACAGGTTGCCCAGGGAGGTGGTGGAAGCCTCATCCCTGGAGGCTTTTAAGGCCAGGCTGGATGTGGCTCTGAGCAACCTGATCTAGTGTGAGGCATCCTTGTCCATGGCAGGGGGGTTGGAACTAGATGATCCTTGAGCTCCCTGCCAACCCTAACAATTCTGCGATTCTATGATTCTTTGTATCTGAAACATTGATAAAACCCAACCAGAACCCAGAAAAGCAAGCCTTATTTTAGCTCTTTAAGTATCTGTTTTGACATGTGGAACATATTCACTGTCCAGCTAGTAATATTCCTCTGATGGAAATAAAATAAAAGCTTGGCAAAATATAAAAGATTAATTTTATTCTATACTGTTGTAGATAGATGTGTGTATGGGGTTTGTGTGGTGAGGGTTTTGGAGTGAGGGCAGCATAGTGATGGTTGCTGTGAGGAGCTGCTAGAAGCTTCCCCTGTAATAGAGCCAAGGCCAGCCAGCTCCAAGATGAACCAACCCACTGCTGACCAAGGCCCATCACCAGCAGTGGTAGTGCCTCTGTGTTAATGTATTTAAGAAAGGGGGACAAACCCAAAGCTGTGCAACAGTAGCAGCAGCCAGAAAAGAGGAGTGAGAGTATGTGAGAGAAAAAACTCCAGAGACACCAAGGTCAGTGAAGGAGAGGGAGGAGGTGCTTTAGATGAGGGGAGGGAGTCAGAGAGTGGTTTTGTGGGGCACCTCATGTCCAGCCAGAGTCAACTCACTGCAGTGTATAGGATTTGCCACTAAGAATATGGTTAATTATAGCTGTAAGCAGACATTTTAATTTTAAAGAGAGCTTTCTTATCTCAAAGCAAGCCAGTCATGTCATAGTCACCATAGTTTATACTCTTGGGTACCTAGATACTCAGATATGAGGAAGGTTTCATTAACACAGGCGCAGTTGTCTGCAAACATGACTTAATAGCTGCTGGATCATGGACAAGTCCCACTCTTAACAGCTTGTAGTGTAGGATGTGCTTATGAGCTACTTTCTACACCAAACTGTTCAGACAAACCCACAAAACCATGTACAAACAACCAAATTAATTCCTTCTTATGTCAAGAACTGGAATTTAAAATTAGGATATTAACTTTATAGTGCATGAAACCTCCCTATGGATGAGGTTAAATAATCCTAAAAATCCAGAAAGTATGGAATACATTATTGCTGAGCATTTACAGAGAAAATTGAGTTAAGGACTTCATGACTGTGAGCAAACCTTGCTTCATTATTCAATACAGATTGGATTGGTAGGCGAGGATATATAATCCTCTCTCCACCTCATTACCACCGAATGGGCCTATATTTCTTATAATGGGTCAAGGAATTTATTGCTATGCAGTCTTTTCTCACTGTCCAAGTACTGCAATCAGTGCTTATTTAATCTTCATGTACATGTACCTTAAACACTGGAATCCTTTTTGTTGTTGTTTTTCCAACTGACATAGTACTATATATCTGTAACTACAGTAGTTAGTCTTCCTTTGCAAGTATGTGCTCTGGTGCTTTGAAGTTCTATACCAGTGTGCTCATTCAGTGTGACTCACCTCACCTTCACCTGCTTTCAACAGGGATCTATCTTAAGCTGAAGAATGTACAAAGGCCAAGGCACGATAACACCAACTAGCTGCAATACTAACTGCAGTGATAGCATTCTAGACTAATGACCAATAAAGTAGAACACTGACTATCTAAAGACAGAGACGTTACATCTTTACCTGCAAGCTTTGTATCATCTGTATTCTCAGATCCCTGTAGGTCCAGCAACACAGCTAAAAAGCTAGGGTGTGCTTTATCTTGGGAGGAGAGAGGTAGGCATCTTTATATGGGAGTCTGAGTGAAACCATCTAGGGAGCCCACCTTCCCTTTAAGGTTAGAGGGAGTGTAGAGCAGGGAGCAGCTGAGGCTCTAAGATTTTCAAAGATGAAAGTTGTGTGAGATTAATCCTCTTTGTACCAGTTAACTTAGATCTAGGTTGAATAGTAATGACGTTATGTATTATATTGTATCTCTTTTGTACATTAGCTCTTCTGAAGTTTGCAAAATGCTCTATAAAAATAAATTTTATGATAGAGTCCCAAAGTGCATCTTACTCTGTACTTATAACATTTTGCACTTTATCTCATTGTAATTTGTATTTGACATCAATATGATTGTGATTTACTTAAATAATCTGATTATCTTTTGCTAGCACCACATTGAATCAGTAATAGCTTAAACACCCTACATTACTGTTAGAACCATCATACTATATGTATAAATCTAGTTCCTTCAGTCTGTCATTTTAACAGCCAGAGTTATGTATGTAAACCAATGCTTAATTCAAGGTGGAGCGTTTGGATAACCATGAACTTGTCTTAAATTCTGTGCTTATTTTAGAAATAGAAATATTTCACATTTAAGACACAGCTAAGAGGAGCTGTGAGCTTTACAACTTACAGAGTAACAATGCTCTTAATTGTGTTATCTTCCTTGCCTTAGGAGTTTGCATTTCTTTTTTTTTTTTTTTCCTTTAAAAGAACATTAGTATTGGCTTGCATTATAAGATACTATCAATGCTTTACTTCCAGTGAATTTTTGTGTTTAAATATTGCTACTGAATCGGTAGTCAGTATACTTTAGGTGAATGTAAATATACCTCTGAGGATATTAATAATTGAGTTAACAGTGCTTTTTATCAAGCTACATTTCCTGTTGCAAATTGTTAATTGAGTGAAATACTCTATTCCCCCCCTGCCAAATACCTTCAACTCAAGAATTCCTTACCTAATTCTATCATTAAAGAATACCTTCACTGAATCATTGATTCTAATGCTATATAACTTATTTGCTTGTTCTTTATTAGTCCATTCATTGTTTTTAATAATCTTAACAAGTGATTCTATTACTTACAAACCAAATCACATTGTTAATTTTTATGATACCTTTTAATATGTAGGAAAAGAAATGGACTTTGTAGGAAAAGAAAATGACTGAACATAGGGCCATTCCCTGATTTAATTAAAAAAAACATAGTGATTATCAGTAACATCAGGGAGCAGCAAAAAATGGCTGCTCCATGAGGAAATGCAAGTTGGGAACTGAGTATGACCGCAAGGTGTGCAGCGGTGACCTCACCAGCAAGGGCCCAGTCCTACGGTACCCAAACAAGTTATGCAGAACAGGCCCAGTCTCATTAGCCAGAGTTACCAGGCAAAACTGAAGTGATGAAGGATGTTGCAGGTCAAGCTGGGAAGTCAAGTCAGCAAGTCAGGATCAGGTCCAGTGCCAGTAACCAGGATCAGCCCCACTGCAGTGATCCTCAGGCAAGTCTGTGGTGAAACGTCAGGTCAAGCCTTGCAAATTGCAAGCCAGGACGTCAAATCCTTAGGTCAAGGTCAGGGTCCAGATCAGAAGGGTAAGTGAACAAGCACAAGCTTGGTAGTACTGTAGCTTAGCCAGCAGCCAAGGGTGAGAGCCTGAGTTCAGATATAACTTCTCAGCAAAGAAGTGTGGAAGCCACCCCTTTTCATGGCAGTCTGAACTGGGGTTATGCAGCTGTTCCATACCAGCACTCAACTTCAGCACGCGTGGTTGAACCCCAGGAGAGGAAAGCATACTCGGAACCCTAAGAAATTCTTGAATGTTTGCAAACATATTTGTTTTGTTTTGCTTTTTCTTTCTCTGAGCGGGTCATGTGGAAAATAGATATTGATTGTACCTAATGGATAGCTGAGAGAAGTAATTAATTTGGACAATTTAATTTCTTCCTTATGTCGTTTTTAACGTATAAGGCGTTCAAAATGTAGTACTTAGAACAACAGCCTATTATCCTTATAGAACACCAGTGTATTTGCACTTCTTGACTTGTGGGTTATATTTACAATCAATTTGGTGTTGAACAATTGTCCTTATTGAACAAGAAGAATTTATTGCAATCAATAGTTCTAGAAGATGCCATAAAATAAAACATATGCTTTAACTATACTTTCAAAATCTGTATGCAGTTTGTGTTTTTCTCAGATATCTCCCTTTTGACTGTGTATTCAGAAGGCAGTTTAGTTATTTTGTCATCAAGTCAGTAGCAAAATATCAGAAATACCTTACCATACATTTAAGATCCTATCTGCCTACTTTTCTTTGGGAGTGGTAGTACCTACCACTCTAGTTTTTGAATAATAGCTAATGATTAATAGCCCAGGAGGTGAAAGAAGATTATATTTCATCTTCTGCATTTCTAAAGTGGTCTGACAACCAGACTGTCATTGTCCCAGTCAAGCTCTTTCTTCCTGAAATTGAACTTGTATGCCAACAAAGGATGGTACCAGGACAGAAAAAGTGTGTAAGATTTCATTTTAGTCCAGTGGTATGAGCAGTGAGTTTCTGTGAGCTGTAGATTTGCTTGCAGAATGCATATCCATTTCTCATTTAGACATTAAACAAATGAACACCTTACTGCTTTTAGCCACTTCTCTTTTAGAATCAGTGTTGCTTACTCTCCTGGTTATATAGTAGTCTAGTCACAAGAAAACAGATAGGAAGTACTTCATAGAAGTGATTACTGTTAAGTGTCTAGTGAGGCAAAGATTTGTATTTATGAGTTGAGTAGATGGAAACCCATCTCAGGATGCCAATATTAATACTATAAGCACAACAATAGGTTCTGTGACAACAGATACCATTTCTACCAGCTCTGTATTTTTTGTCTTCTTTAGAGACACACTCAGTGTGCATCTAAACTATGATACCAATGAATGTAAAGGAATCTGTCATCCTCAGTATAAGCAAATGTCCTAGTGAGGTTAGATTACAGTATGCCATACTAAAAATAAAATTATTAAATTTTAGATATTCATGTCCTGTTTTAAGGAGAATTCTTCTGTATTCTCCCTCTAAGTCACTCTGTGCAAATGAGTCAAATAAAACCATAAAAACTTACGCATATTTACATGATTTATTGCTTATTCATTATGACCCATAAAGGAAGGATATATGTGATCTGGTTAAAGAAAAGAAATTATTTGAATAGGTACATGGAAATGCCAAATAAACTCATGGCTCTCTGCCTCTATTGTACTGTGAATGTCTAATGTTCCTAATTTTATCAAAGAAAAAGGATTCCCAAATGTCTTCAAAAAACTTCAAATCATAACGATTTTTGAAGCGCTTAACATTTACCGTCAGGCATATGTCGCAATGTTTTTCCCAGTTGCTACCTTTCTGCTGTGTCTGGGGGTTGTATTTTTGGGGAAAATGCTAAATGTAGGTCAGTTTATTTATTTAAATGTATTTATATTCTTGTTAATGCTAAGAAAACATCTATCTGAATTTATTCACTCCATTCAAAGTATCAAACCCGTGCACAGAAACAATTTAAATACCAAATGACCTTTTCTTTTTAATAACAAAAGCTGACATTTTGTGAAAGGAAATTCTTTATGCATTTAGCTTTACAATGCCAATTTACTGTAAATGTATTAAGCATAATTTTGTTCTATTTTCCATAAATTCTACTTGCATTATTTTTTTCAGCATTTTATAGTATTTATATAATATTTAAAACAAAAGTTTACAGAATAACATATCAAATGCTTGAACTGTTTATGTTAAAACATCACTTCTGTTGAAATCAGAAGTGTATTTTCTATTTAAGAACTATCTGCAGGTATGGTTAGTTCTTTGATAGTGAAGCATAAATGTCAGAAATCCTATTTGTAAAGAATTTAGCCATGGAATTGATCTGTTGAATTCGAAGACACAGACATGAAGTAAAACTACTTAACAGACTTCTGACTAATCATAAACACATTTTGTATTTCTCAGGATTATTAAAAAGTAAAATTTCTCAGAATCTAGGGTGTGTGCCTGTCCTTGTGTTTCCTGATGCCAGAAGAAAAGAGAAGGAAAACTGGAAGAGAAAGAGTAATGAATCACCATGTCAAAGTCACAAATTCAAAGACCCCCTTGGCCCTGGCCCAACCCTTATATAGAGGGCATGAGATCAGCATGTTATTGGATACCCATTGGCTGTTTCAGATGGCCATCTTGGCTATGTCCTGTCCTGGCTTCATGTCAAGGAAACAAACTTAATCCTATCCTAGCTGAACCCAGGACAATACCATAAGACAACATCTACAACTGCTGTAAAATCTCTGTATTTTTAATTTGTCAAAGGTGAGTGAGAGTAGCAATAAAAATTGACTTGGCTTTTAAATGCTGAGAATGTTTTCTAGTAAGATGCTTACTGCAAAATGCCACAAAAGGATGTGTGTGTGTGTTACTCCAGTATTGAATCACCATTGGCTTTCATGCTGCTGTACCTTCATGGCAATTAGACCTTCCCTGTAGGGACATCAGAGATCCATTGAAAATAAACAGAAGAAATGTATAGGTCAGTGACTTGCAAATGAACTATCATGACACTGATCAAACTTCTGATGAAAGAGAAGATGCACTGACAGAATGTCATGGCCATCCTAAACCAAACTAATAAGCAGGAGTACTTTACACATGTGGTCTGTTGCATAGGCACCATTGCAAGTGGAACATGCAAGTGTAAAGGAAAACGTTCGAGGGGGGGGCTTACTTCATTCTTCTATTTATTGCTTTTAAACAAGAATGTAAGAACCTAAGAACGACCATATGGGTTCAGTGCAACAGTCCATCTCTTTCTATGCAGTCTCCGACAATACTCACAGGTTGGTGCTCAGGAGGTGTGAAAACAGGACAAGTATGTATAGCATTTACCAGTATAACTCATCATCATACCTCCAAATTTTCCCTATTCTAGGCTGAAAACCCTTACCACTTAGAAATGTTGTCCTCCATGATTTAACAATGATCCCTGTTTTGCTGGTTATATTAATATTTTTTTTTAAATTTTTAAGAAGTTAATACATCTACCCCAAAACATTAAGCAGTTATTCAGACTAATAACCATAAAGTAAGTAGACTTTGCTTTTTATAACATTTGTCACGATACTGTAGTTTATTTTACATGCTTTCCAGATTCTCTATAAGTTGAGGAGAATTGATAGTGTAAGCAGAAATTGCTTTTGAAAAGTACTGGTATTTGCATAGTTTGCACGACAAATGCCGCCGTGTGTCTCTATCTCTGGGGACTACTGACTACTCTGCCATGGAAATAAACCAGCAGACAGTGTTTGAGCCTACAGGCTAATGGTAAAAGCTGCGTATCAGAAAGGTCTCAGTTAACAGAGCACTCTATAAATAGTATTGTAACCTATAGTAGAGATATTCTGGTGCTGACCTAGGAGCTGACTATAATTCTACTCTCATGTCACCCCCCTTTGTTCAGCTTTCCTGAGAAGACCTAAACTGAGCTCTACAGTTCAGAGCTCAGTAAGCTTTTTATCTTTACCGGTCTTTCAGTTAGCCTGCCACTTCCCATTCTGAGATGTAGAATCTCAATTGTCTCCTGTAATTCATCTGAATGGTTAAGAACTGTGTAACAAATTGGAAGGAATTTGATTTTCCTGTAGTTTCATATCTGAAAATATGAATTAGGATTGTCTGTCTAAAGCCTGGGTATTTTTACATTAAAGTACTCTTCTAAATAGTAAGAATGTGTAAAAGGCATATAAAGACAGGGAAGTTCTTTTCTGTTATTTCCCCAGCTGACTTCTATTAGTTCACCAGTGTGGAAAAGTCTGCATTTTCCATCTGTCTTACACTTCAATGCTGTGCTTTTGTAGTGGGTATTTTCGATAGTGCCTATTGGACATTAACATTATTAATGTGAAACATTGAGGTAGGTTTGGTTGTTGGTGTTTTGTTTTTTTTCCTTCTTAAATGATTGAAATGCAAATGAAACACTGTTTATGACCATTTTATAAATATAAACCAAACAATCAGGGGAATTTTTATGAGTAAGTGCTGTTTTCTATTAGTCTTGGTTTTCTATTTCCAAAGAGAATGGTAGCATTTTCTTGTGCAGAATACTGTTTTGGCACATTGCTAACAGCAGTAGATGTTAGATACTGTCTATTACTCTGCCTCTGCCAACAACCACAAATGGAATGTTTGCATCTGCTTTGAGCCATGCACCAAATTGGAAACAGTTGTTGTGCTTATATTGTGCCTGCACAACTAACTGATGACAACTGCCCTTCAGAGTATACGGGAGTTTTTTATGCCTAATTATTTTTACTGCAGAACTGGGAACTTAAGAAAATCCTGTGAGCAAATCTGGGATAATTTGAAGTTAGGAATAATGGCATAGTGAGAAGTTTTGAGAAGATGACAGGAATTTGTCTGAAGCCAGAAAACAGCTTTTCAGAAGTAGATTCATCCTTTCACCTTGAATATTTTAACCATTTGAGAACATCTGTAGCTGCTGATTTTTATTTTCGTTTTCTTTGCAATTATTATAGTCACTACTACACTTTCTTGTGACATTTTCAAATGACTTTCTGGTACCTCCTCCTTCTTTCCTACAAGTATTAGGGTTTTCTATGCTCAGTAATTTACTACCAAAAAAAAGCATTATACTTAGTATTGACACATTTTTCTCACATAAATTCAATTAATTTATCCAAACCAATAAGAGAAAGAGCAATTGTTTTTTTTCTTGGAAATTGAAATTCAGTTGAGGCATATTTATTTTTATTAAAAATATATTACAGTTCATGCATTTGCACCACAGATCAGAGAGGAGATAATAAGATTAAGCTAGATTTTGAGTCAGATGAATGGTAATGCTTTAGGTAATAAATTATCTTATTTACAAACAAAATATGACCTTTTAAACAAGTTATTATTATCTTTTTTTGTTCAATATTGAACTACTAAATTAACAAGTAAATTAGCTGATTATCATATCTGGATTCAGTTGGTACTTAATTTCTCTTGGTTTTAAAGCTACTTGACATTTCTGTAAATAAACTCTGTATATTCATAGAGAGTGTATCAAATTTTGAAATGCCTCAAAAACACAGTCATAGTGTGGTTATTCTTTTAAGTCTAAATAAAGCCATTCTAGTGTCAGTCATTTTAAAGTTGTCATCCATAGGCAGGTATACTTACTGCTTCTTGGAAATCAGATCATACCCAAGTGAGAAGATGGTCTGATGAGAAACCATCTTTTAAAGGGAAAAGCATCTAAATTTACTGTTTTTGAATGAAGCTGCTTTAGGAATGGTAGCCTAATGTGTTGCTCGGCATTATCATCTGTATTTTTTCACAGAAAGGAAAGGTGCCTATGACTTTAGCCATATATATATAAGAAATATTTGATTAATTGCATTTATGTGGTCTCTGGAAAATGAACATAATATATGAATTGACAGTATCACAGGTGCAATACTTGAGGTCAGCACAGTAGAAGGTACCTAGGTACTGTTTGGCTTGGTCCTTAGCAGATGTGTGGAATCCCTGAAGAACTGAAAAGAAAAAAAGCCAAACACACAAACAAACAAACAAACAAACAAACAAACCAACAACAACAAAAGAAACAAACCCAACAAAAACTTGCTTGGTTGAAGGAAATCTGTAATTACAACAGACCACAGCAAATTACACCAATGAAAACAAAGACCTACAGGAACTGTGGTTATACTATGGTAGGAATTTGGCAGTGATAAAGACAAGTAAGCTAAGTTTGATGAGACAAGAATTTCTCACTTAGAAATTGGCCCTATATTTCTGCCAGTGGCTTCCCTCTCTAGGACTCATAGTATCATAAAATTGTAACAAAAAGTACTGTCACAGACACAGTATACATAAACCATCCTTAAGAGTGGGCATTTGAAATACTGAAACAAAAATAATGCATTCGCAACACCATCACAGCCAAGAAGGTAAGAACCTAGAATAGAGCTTTACTTGCCAGTCTCTACCACCAGAGAGAATGCTGCATAAAATGTAAGAACAGATACACAAGTATCTGGTGAGTTTTGAACTTGGAAATTGATAAAATAAGATACAGAAATGTGGGAATCCCAAAGGTAAGATCTGTCTACTTTTCAGTTGTCAAGAGAGCTGTGGGCAGAGTTGGCAGTAGGAATCAGCATAGCAGAGAGAGGGAAGTTTCTCAATGGGGAAAAGATAAGACTTAATGGAGAAGGGTCGAGGAAACCCATGATCCTGGTAGCTGATGTACATAAAAGTGCAAATTTAAATGTTTGGGGTTTGGAGAAGTGTTGGTGTGATGTGCTTTTGTTCCTGCTTAATGTCTATTATGTTTCAATAATTCATAGCCTGAGCTCTTTTTTAAAATAACTGCTTCATGTTAGGATGCATTGGTCTTTACAGGAACCAAAAAATATAGGAAAATTAATTCATTCCTTGCACTAAAACCTTTCTTGTCTTGCATCGTTCTGCTGCAGTTGAATTCATTAGTTTGGCAGGCCTTCATTTTTGTTGCTTTGTTTGCGCAGCACAGAGTAACACTAGCAACATTTTATTAAGAGGCAGCCATGCTAAAAAACTAATAAAAGCTTACTGTTCTTTACAGCTGCTTTATAATTTGTCTCTTCTTCAGTGGGAATATTTTTTTTTCCTGTCATGACCTGACTGTTTATAATTATATGCAATCCTTGTAAGCAAGCTATTTATTGCTTTTGCTATACTAGTTTCATGTCAGGATAGAACCATACCAGTGTGTATGTGGTTTGTATGTTTGGTTTGTGTGCAATTATTTGTAGTAATGGATTCCTTTTAAAGAGTCTTTTCATATGGTATTCCATGAGACTATATTTCAGGACAGGTATGAACAAATTTATTTGTGAGAAAGATTTGATTTTTTTTCCCAAGCTTTATATAATGGTCTTTGAAAATAATGTTTCTGCAGGGGTACATAGCACTTGCATGCAGACATTTATCTTAGTGTGAGCTATTAAGGGACAATGATTTGATGTACCATAAGGACAGTAAGACTTTCTTAAAGACTCTATTTCTAATGTTTTCTCTAAGAAGATTAACAGTGTCTTTACTTTGCTATCTGCACCCTCCTTCTGCAGGAGACTCCTGATGGTGTATGAGGACTTAGGAATGCGCACAAAAGAATGGTTAACGATGTCTTCTCCTTCACTTTGTATGTGATGATGTGTAAAGCTATTCATATCTCTTGCAACACACCGGTTCTTCCAGTAATGAAGGCATGTCTAACCAGGAATGGGGGTTTGCTATTTACACAGATAAGCTGAGGATCCCTGGCAGGCTGGATTCATTGGGTTTTTACC
Source organism: Picus viridis (assembly GCA_033816785.1). Lineage (NCBI taxonomy): Eukaryota > Metazoa > Chordata > Aves > Piciformes > Picidae > Picus > Picus viridis. Next base: position 20,083,382 of record CM066567.1, on the reverse strand, counting down.
TCAAGCATTTCTGTGAGTGAAGAGGTTCAAATAGTGGCTGTTTCTTGAGGGAAAGACTTGATGTGGAGTGATAGTGATTTTCCCATGTAAATTAATTAATAAACAAATACTGTAAGAAAGCAAACAAGCAAAACAGTAGGCAAATTTTTAGTATTGTGCTTTATTTTTTAAATACCTGAGCTAATTCAGTTTATGTTTTCTACAAAGATACATCAGCAGGAGATACTCAGTTGCAACTCATCATCCAAAAATAAACAGATAAATCATAGCATCTATAAAACTGTAGGAATTGGGCATATTGACTTGCTTAGCCAACTTGTTACCCTTAGCCTCTTATCCTACCTAATAAAAAACTAAGTCACTACATTATAAATGAAAACATCAATATGTTTGTTTGTTTTCTTTTGTTTGATTAGTTTTCCATAGCCATGGGAAGAAAATGACAGTGCCTGAGACCTTTTTATATATGCATATGTATTTTTCAGCTTCTGTGCATCAGTGTAATACTATAATAATTTTATTTTAAGTTGGAGAAAATTTCCAGAGAATTAGATCCTATATTCTTTTCATTTTAGTAATATAAGGAGATAGATGTTTTACTAGTAAAGTATTTCTTTTTCATAAAGGAGCACCACATGATGGAATGTATTCTGTTTATTATCTGCTATTATTGCAGCCTGTAGTGGGAAATGGTCAGTCTGTATTTCCTTAAGAATTCAAGTCTCGCAGAATGCTTACAAAGCTAAAGGAATCCATGCAGCGCTCACTGTAAATATGGGGGTGTGCTAACTTTCAGTTATTTAGCTTAACATAAAAAGTGTTAACAGTGATGGAAGCCTATCAATCTTCTCAGTGAATATTACACATTACATTGTTCTGCAGATTTGTTCCCAAAATAAAGAAAACCTTTTACTTTGACTGGCATGTCTTAAGTGAATATGCAAGCTTTTCCAAATGAACCTTCACAGCATATTATTCACCATAGTTCAGGCTTCAATTTCTCCTGCTTTCTCTGATTCAATTAGTGTTCCAACTCCCTTTCCCCCCCCCCCAATTTATAGTTAAAATTGTCACCACAAGGTGGAGTTCTGAACTTTCCAGTATGAACAATCTCTTCATTATATCAACAAGGAGTACAGATAATTTCTTCCTAAGTATTATAATTCAATTACATCTGAAATTTGCAGAAGTGCTCATAGGCATAAATATTCCACAGAAGGTGGCAATAACTTTGGAAATGCTTCTTTGGCTGAGATAGAGTCTTAATGAATAGTTAGTGATGTTTTTGAAATCTTCTAATATTTTCTTGTCATGTATGACACTAGTTGATCTAAATGAAACAAACAAAAATCCCAAACAAACAATAGTATAAAAAGAAAGGCGAGAGAGAGATTAAAAAAAGAGGTTGTAGGTTTGCAATTTAAGATACATTTCCCCCCCATTTTCTTCTGTTCACTAAGAATCATGGTTCTGCATCACATCAAAGGTGTTGCTGCAGATCATCTCATTAGTGTTTACAGAGGAGTATTCTGTCACACAAAGTTTTTGGAAGGAAAATCTTCCCTTATCACCTATATAAACAATTTTTGTAATGTGGGATTTGGTACAATTAGTTGGCTGTTTAAAGGTATTCTATTATGCATGTTCAGTTGTTGAGCTGAAGTGATTTCTTGCTTTGCAGCCTGACAGGATTTTCAAACAAATACATAATTCTAAAGAAATTCTTCATTGTCTCCTATGAAAATAGTGGTTTAAGAAATTGTGAGTGTTTATAGTTCATTGGAAATATCTATTTTTACATATGTGTAATTTAGATCTGAATAGTTTAACTTGTGTCTTTAAACATCCCTCTAGAGTGTATTGGACTGCTGGAGTTGTTGAAGTAGTACCATAACTGCTGGTGATGGGGCAGGTTGCGGTGCTGAAAGGACAGCTCATGGAAGAACGAAAAAGCCTTCCCTCATCCCTAATGCAGGCACAAGGGTATAGGAATTATTAGAGTGATCAGTTCAAAGTTTTTGAAAGTACATTTATAATATATGGAATTTATATAAGCAGTTTGTAGTGTTATCCTTCTTTATGGAATACACTATATCCTCTCAGGTCATACAAACCTGTCCTCTAGGAGGGCTACAATACAATACAATACAATACAATACAATACAATACAATACACCAGATTGGAAGAGACCTTCAAGATCATCGCGTCCAACCCATCAACCAATCCAACCCACCCAAACAACTAGACCATGGCACCAAGCACCCCATCAAGTCTCCTCCTGAACACCTCCAATGATGGTAACTCCACCACCTCCCCGGGCAGTCCATGCCAGTGGGCAATCACTCTCTCTGCATAGAACTTCTTCCTAACAGCCAGTCTAAACCTCCCCTGGTGCAGCTTGAGACTGTGTCCTCTTGTTCTGGTGCTGGCTGCTTGGGAGAAGAGATAATAAAATCCTTTATTTAAATACTTTTGCTTTAATGCTTTGGAGAGTAAGTAAAGTAAGACACTGGGTATTGTTTTGTTTTGTTTCTTGGTCTTTTTTTTTTTTTTTATCTGTAATTTGTTGCATGACTTTATATCATGATGTGATACTATCCCTCTGGTATCCTGATTATAAGGACACAGAGCTGGTTGAGTGAGTTCAGAGGGTGGCCACACCCTGGAATATGTCGGCTCATGATAGGCTGAGGAAGCTGGGGTTCTTCAGCCTGGAGAAGAGAAAACTCTGGAGTGACCTTATAGCTGCCTTCCAATACCTGAAGGTATTGGAAGCCTACAGAAAGGCTGGTGAGGGACTTTTCATAAGGGTGTGTAGCAATAGGGCAAGATGGAATGGTTCTAAAATGACAGAGAGTAGGTTTAGACTGGATCTTAGGAAGACATTCTTCAGTATGAGGTTGGTGAGACTTTAGAATAGACTGTCCAGGGACATTGTGGATGCCTCCTTCCTGGGGGTGTTCAAGGTTGCATGAGGCCTTGAGCAGCTGAGTTGAGAGGCATCCTTGTCCATGATGGGGAGGTTCGAGTAAATGATCTTTAAGTCCCGTTCAACTTAAGCCATTCTATGATTCCTTGCAAATCTCTTGGTATTGGATACCATACAGTATGCAGTATGATTTTGCTCTGTTACACTAGTAGTGATGAAAACTTCAAACTATTAAGCCTTAACTGAACTAAATAAAAGCAGAAGACCAGAAGAACTATAAAGATGCAGTTAAAACTTTGCTTTAGTTATTTGTTATCCACCCTCCCATGCAACCTGCTCTGGAAGTAGGGTTGAACTAGGTGATCTCCAGAGATCCTTTCCAACCTCTATCGTTCTGTGATTCTGTGATTCTGTTTTCTTAGTCATTCGGCATTTATCCTCTAATATTTTGAGCAAACTTCAAAAATCCTACTGATCTTTTCGCTTTTCATATGCTATACATATGTTCCTCACTAGCATTAAAATGTTGCCTTAAGCCTCCAGTTTTAGCAATGATTACTGTTAGCTGGCTTAGTTCAGCCTTTTATCAGCATTTTGAAAATCCCTGAGACAGTCAGGTAGGTGTCATTTTCACACTTAGTGTATAACATAAGTAGTATATAAATTTTTCGAGCAAGAACACATAAACCACTTATCTTACTGCCAGGATTCATGTGGAGTTGACTGCAGTATCAGTTCTGCAAACATGGAAGCCCATGGAAGAAATGTCTTTGACATGGTAGGCTGTAGTTATATGTTTTAGCTAGTATTGTATGTCACTGTTAGGCTGAACAACACTGCTTCTGTCACTCTTCCATTAGAAACATTTTCCTCTGTCAGAAATAATAGCAAGACTCCACATAAAAGTATTACTTGTTGGAACCAAGTCCTTCTGGCTGTCATTCAAATCTTGACATTCTATAGTCATGGTTATTTGCTGAAGTAACTCCTCCAGAAATCTGAGTGCATCACAAACTTCAAGGAACTAACCTTTTCCTAATTTGCAGCCGGCTATAGGAAATCAGTTTCTCTTTTCACTAAGATGTACTTCAAGGACCACACATATTCCTGTCACAACCAAACTTGCAATGGTGTTTTATGGTTCTCTAATTTAAAGTTGACCCAGTTCTTACTTTTTTGTTGTTGTTCTCAGATTGAATGGTGAGCCATATTTTAATTTCTTTAGTCTTTATTTTAATTTACCAAAGTCCTTTGGCTTATAATAGAGTGTATGACAGAAAAACTAAATCTAAGTATATGCTATGTGCATGTTTAGTACATTTTCTTTAGTTTCACTTACTGTTATGGTGAAGCTTTTATTGCACCTGGATTAAGACGAAGAAGGCTCATGTTACTGCATTGTATTTTTTTTTTGGTCCTACTTCTTGACTTCAGTTTGAATTATTTCCTGGTCTACATCCATTGTGGCATAGATGAAAACCTGGATCATTCAACAATTGAATATCAGATACATAGTTCTAGGTCTGTTGGATACCAGTTGGTTTCCCATCTTGTAAGTGAATTACTTGCTGATTTCCTTAAGGCATATCTGACAAGCTACAGTAGCACCATCTTCATGGATAAAGCCAGATAGACACTATTTTCCTGAGATTATCACCAGTCATTTTGTTATGGTACTTCTTCCTGTAGACTGAAGTGTCATTACACCTATATTACTGCACAGGAGTATGAGCAGAGTTATAACTTGTTAACCAGTGATAGTGCAATTAAATTTTTTAATTCACTGAAATTAATACTAGATGTGAGATGAAGTATTCTTCCTTTCAAAGGCTCAATACCTTATACTACAACAGGCCTTGACCATGTTCTGAGCAGGGAAATTCAACTAGGTGATCTCCAAAGGTTCCTTATAACCTCAACTATTCTGTGATTCTGTGACTCTGAAATTTGAGGAAATGATCTGTGTTTCCTGGTGAAATGAGGTTACACAAGACTCATATTTTCAGTTTGAGCTTCTATGGGGTAGCTACCAGTAATTCCCCAGATTTTTCTCATTCATAGGTCCGTTGTTTTCTGAGTGAAATTCGGACTGTGTACGTTCCTACAATCAAGCACAGACAGAGCCAACTGCAAATCACATCAAAAACAACAGAACCCATCCCACAAACAGATTTTGGACTGTCTTTTAGAATTCACGTACTGGATTGAGTATGATTAGTACTAGCAAAGAAAGTGAGACCTTTTGCAAGAGAATGAATTTGCTTTGCTTGTGCTTTTCTCTTAAGGTCTTACCTTTATATATTATTGACAGACTGTTAGCTCCTGGCAAATTTAGCACAGTGCTTGTCATAAACAAATGTCAAGTAACAACTTATGATTTTTTTTTGTTCACTGGGTCATCATCATTCCCTTTACTGGTTAGGTCAGTGGTGGCAGTCCATTTTAAGTGAAACTATCCATTTTAACTAATAGAATTCTAAGACTTTTTTTTTTTTTTTTTTTTTTTTTTAATATGGTCTTTCTTTGAGGAATGACAAGTGCTATTGTTTAAACCATCACAACTATCTAGGATTCCTACAGCTTGCCCAGCTCCATATATTCATATTTAGCAGATTAACTTTCAGTTTCCAGTATGGGATTCCTGTGGCTTTCTTTGTTAGTGTTTGGCCAGGCACTTCACAAACTACACAGAGAGGGCCCTTGATAACATCTTGCAAGTGGGCTCTCTGGTATCTGCTTCTATATTCAATAGTCTTCCTCCTAGATTTTCTGAAAAGCATCCTGCAGGTTCCTCCACATTCAAGGTAAAGTTTCATTTTCTTTTTGAGTGAGGTCTTTGTTACATTTGTGTACTTCTGGATTTGCCAAGTGATGCATTAAAAAAACTGCACATAGCTATAGCTGTTCTAATAAACTGTACTCCAGTGAATGAATGGCTTGTATAAGAGACCGTACTCCTCCTTACTGGCAGCTGTGTAGTCTGCCATTTCACATAGTGAAAATACACCTGTTAATATTATTGTGGCTTTTGTACAATTTCAGGTAACTGAATAGTTTCTCTCAGCCATCTGTATATCTCTGGAGACAAAGTAGGATGAGGAATAAAGTAACCTGTTCCAACCAGATAACATGGTCTGATCTCATTTTTACAAAGCAGTCCTAGAGGGGATTATATCTCCAAGACAGTGCTTCAAGTTTAAAGTCTTCCTTTAGTCCTTGATTAGAAACATTTCCTCCATTTCTGTTTGACTGTTTAAACACTGCATTGCAGCTGGAACTTGCAACTGTTTCATCCTATTATTCTTCACTTTGAGCACAGTTCCAGTTATCCCTATCCAGTCCCTGTTACAACATTCTCAAGAAGAAGTGAGAGAAAGTGACGATAAGGGACAACAGTTTGTTGTGTTAATGTGACAATTGTTTGGCTTTTACAAAAGAGAGTGATCAATACTCATCATACCGGACCAGACTCTGCTTTTTGCATGTGCAAACGTAAGCAGGTAGTTTCAGGAACAGGCAAAAAAGCCTTGTCCCGGACTTGAGAGAATCAGAGGAAATTAAAAGCTATTCCTGCAACCTCACTGATCGCCTAAGCTCTTAAATGGCAAGAGTCTCTGTTTCTGTAATCTGATTATTCTACTAACGTACAGTCTATCTTCATAATTTTTCTATTACTCAATGGTAATAAAAGTGGTAATAAAAATTATCAGGAAGTACCCAGTCCCTGCAGTTTTCTGGTTCTGTAGTGAAGGTATGATAGTAACTTAAATCACATTTTATCTAAATTTGGATCTTTCTGTAGTCTTATACAGAACTGTCTGGTCCGTCAGAATAAGATGTTTCTTAACATGCTAAGGTTGCTAAAGGTAGATAGTTAAGGAGCTTCCAGTCTAAGTAGAGATGTGTCACTTTAAAAGCATATTGAAAGAAAGGAAAAGGGAAGAAAGAAAGGAAAAGGGAAGAAAGAAAGAAATACAAAAAGGGAGAGATAGAGCTGATGGAGGACAAGAAGGGGAAAGAAAGAGAAAAAGAGTAAGAGAGAGACTGAGAGCAGTGGGGCAGTTTTTTAGCATTTGAGGAAAAAAGGTAATGTCTGCACTTCCCCCTCTGCCAAAATGAAAGACCAGTTGCTGTGTTCCTGATTCAGAAGAATTCCATTATCATTTGATCAGATCTTTGAATTAATTAAAATTAATCCAAATGACTACTCTGTGTGTGTATTTTTTATATATATATATATATATATATATATATATATATAAATATATATAAATTAAATTTATAAACCAAATTCTATTCTCTGATATTTGGGGGTAAGTACACTTACTGCAGTTGTCCCTCCAGATCTGACCTCATTAAAACTGAAAATAGTGTATATGTCTGTTACAGAAATAATTTATGCAAAAGAAAGGATGGAAGTGTGTAGGGAATACAGGTAATCTTGTTTCTTCCTTTTTGTGTTTCCCCTTTTTTTTTTTCCCTCTCAAAACTGGACTTCTCTGTAGAATGTAACATTTTACGTTATGTGAAGGAGCATACTTCGGTATCAAAATCATGTTCTGGATATTATGCCTCCTGTTCTGAATGTGATGATGGGGGAGTTCTCTTTCACTGCACTCGTATATCAGAACCAGTTATGGCCCATATAACTGTCCTTGTTTCAGTAACCTGCAAATTTGTTCCTGTAATGATGCTTCACGATAAACAAAGTTATTTGTATTTATTAAGTCAGCAGTTGGATCTACAGTGGAACAGCGAGGCTTATTGTGTAAAGATCTGAGCTTATATGTAACATATTTTGAAATGCTGTCTATGGACTGGAGAATATAGTCATGGTTACAGCAGCAGGCAGGAAATCACAGTTTTGAGTCTTGGCTGTGCCACAGACTTTCTGTGTGACTTTGGACAAGCTACTCTTTGTGCATTAGCTAATAATACTATCTCTATCTCCCAGGGGTGTTGTGAGAATACATTCATTAATGTTTGTAAGACGCTTAGATAGTATAGTGATGGGGCCATATAAGCACTTAGAGAAACAATCTATTTTTGCAACAATGTGCATCTTCCTGACTAAGGACTTTTTTGCTGGAAGTTTTTCATAGATGCTTGTTATGAATAAATCTACTTTATAATGATACAGTGAGGTTAAACTGCCTTTTGGAGTGCAGTTTCACTTTAGTATTCAGAACAGGTGTAAACAGTCATAAGTTTGAAAGCTGTCCCCCCGCCCCCCGCCCTGCAAAAAACAATTAAAAAAATTAATAGTAAGGCATTTTAATAGAAAAGGTACCTCTACTGATTCATCTAGCTCAAAACATGGAGGAATATTTACACCTGTATCTGTCTCACAAGTAGTTTATTCTATTTTAAGCACTTCTGATTACATTGTCTAAGCTACCTCCTCAGGCAAGCCATTCCATTGCCTAATTGCCTTTAAAGTTAAACAGTTTGCTCAAACAGTCTATCCTATTTTTTTCCTTGTGGATATAAGCTTGCTCTTTCAGTCTGTCCTTCCTTTCTGGAATAACCTTCACTCATATGTGCTCGGTTCAGACACACAACATAGTTACAGCAGGTTAACAAGGTATTGCTTTAGAGCTGATGGGAGGTAAATTGGTAAGCCACTGTAATTTGATTTGATAATTTGCCTGACTGAGTGCTTTACAGTATTAAAATCTGTATATGGGGCTCAGAGCATTAGCACCAAGGAGAAGAATAAAAGGAATATTCGATATTCCCAAGGTCTTTAAACAGGACTTGGTGGTGGGAGATCTCCCATCTAGGCAAATAGGCCCTGCGAATACTTCATAAAATGTCTTGTTTTGTTATGTCTTGTTTTGTTTATATTTGTAGAAACTAATGGGAGCAGACAAATTCTGGAGTAAGGGATTTGGAAGAGTGTAAGTAGTCCCTGAGGGCAGTGAAGAGGGCTGTACTCTCTTTAAAGCTCAGGAACCTCCTGTGCATCCATGTCAAACTTTCTATTTGAGGGCTGATTTCAACAATATTTCTCAGAGGAACAAATGTATTAAATATGTTTCAAAATATTTATGATAATAGGTGATCATTAGAAGGCAGAGTCCCTATAAATGTCCTCTCCAACTGTATAAAATACAGAAAATTGAAACAGTCTTTAAAAATACCCAACCGTAGGAAATCAAAGCTTGCAGTCAACTGTGAGCTGTAAACATACAGAACAGGTCTCATTTGTTCTGTGGTTCATGAGATGGCTTGTTTGCTGTGCAGTTCATGCCTCTACTATTGTTTGAATATATACTGAATTAGAGTGCTTTTAATAAAGTTCCTATATGAGTGATAGTGAAAATGTTTCTCAAGATGTGGAATATTTTTTAAAGCTAAGATTACACTTCCCTCAAAATTTAGGAGAAAAGAGTTTTGACATTATTACTTTTTTTCTATATAAATATTGGGGATTGAATGGGGTTGATACTGTCCTTCATTGTACACATATATAATATAGAGTACTCTGGACAAAAGAACTGAAAATGATAGAAATAAGTATCGCATCATTGTACAAAAAAATAAAAAGGAGCCACAAACAACACCACATCTTAACTTAGATTCACAACTATCAGGCTTCTCACAACATCATGTGTTGTATCCTTTTTTCTGGGGTTAACTGAAGACTCAGGACATCCATCTTTTCTCTCAGTTTTTCAGTAAATGCAGAAACTCTATTAAAGGAATTCTTAATCAGATTTCCAGATTTTCTAGTCTAACTCAATGCACAATTAAATTTAAAGGTATCAATAAAGTCAAGGAGAAAAAATGTAATTAACAGTTATTAATGAAACATTATTTTCTTGCAGTCCTTTTATACCATAATATCTTTTCAACTGGCAGCCAGCACCAGAACAAGGGGACACAGTCTCAAGCTGCAACAGGGGAAGTTTAGGCTCGAGGTGAGGAGAAAGTTCTTCACTGAGAGAGTGATTAGTCGTTGGAATGGGCTGCCCGGGGAGGTGGTTGAGTCGCCGTCCCTGGAGGCGTTCAAGAGGGGACTGGATGTGGCACTTGGTGCCATGGTCTAGTTGTGAGGTTTGTGGTTACAGGTTGGACTCGATGATCTTCGAGGTCTCTTCCAACCTTGGTCATACTGTAATACTGTAACTTTTAGTTGATTCACATTTCTTTTTATTAGACATGTATTTTATTAGACCTTTTCTGTATGAATGTATTTTCACAGTAGTTTACTTCAGTGACAATAAAATCTCTACCAAAATATACAGGAAAAAATGTAACGTGAAGGATTACTTTTATCTTCTTGAAAAGTAGGAAATATCTTACATAATCCTCTTTGATACACTGTCTGCATCACACATGGTGTGTGATGGTAAAGATTAAAACGGTTTGAAAACAAAAACAGTTGAAAAAACCCATAGATGCTCATTTAGAAAACTTTGATAGCCAATTAAAAAAGATGAGCATTCACAAACAGTAGAAAACTCAAATTCCTGTTAAATTTTTTGTGTCCTGTATTTTGTCTGCCAAAAGGAGGGTACTCATCTTTGCTAGTATATCTGGAAAAGGAAAATAGTTAAACCTACTCAAACTATTACAGTTGCATTACTATGTTTTAGTGACTGTTTAGGATGTTTTTCTATATGAGAAGCAGCAGGGTACACAACCTGGAAAGAGTAAGGCCTTTTCCTTACGGCAAAATAATTTGCAGCTGTTTCTCACAGTAGGAGGTCATTGGTCATATACTGATTCTATCCACTTTGATAGGACAACATCAATGGTAAACACCTTCATACCTATGGCATGTGCTTAGGACTGATGCTAGTCGCCTGTGTTTACTTCAACAGAATAATTTCTCCCTTGCTGATCCCTCAGGGAATACTTAATATACAGTTAGATGTTATCTTACTCATGTTGTCTGATATTTCAGTGTGCTACATAAAGTATGCACCTGCTTCTCACATCTCCTCTCTATTGTTCTAAAGTGATTATATTTTTGAAAAATTGTAAATCTAGTGGCACTTAATGGAAGAAAAACAAATCTGTAATATATAGGCAAAAAGAATAAAATAACACAAAATGTGGTCAGTATTCAAAATAAATATAAAATAACCTATTTAAACATAACAATTACTTTAATTAGTATACTGTCTTTTGCTAGTTTCCTGCTTTTAGAAGTAATTGTCATGTGTTTGCGGAGTTTGATTTGTTCTGTTTTTATGGAATTCCATTAGTTTTCTGTGGAAAAAAAAATTAAAATCTGGCATTGATTCTTCATAAAGAAAACAAACAAATAAACAAACAAAAACACCACAAAGCAATCTGTTTGTGGAGCCAACATTTTGTGGCATTAGCTTGTAAGTTTTCACTTAACACAGTTTTACTGTGAAGTTGGCTGTTAGACCCTCTAATGTTGTAGCTTATTCTGTGTTCGTTTCCTTGTGTATTTTCAAAAGTGATTTCAATTGAATCATTTATGGTTCTTCCATTCAGATTATAACAGCTATTTTGGAGCGGATAACCCTCAATGGCTGTATATGAGACATTGCCCGGGGTGCTTCCAAGATGCTTTTGAGCTGGGTAAGGAAATCACTGAGTGTTGACACATTCTGAAAGCACTATGGCATGGATTGGCAGAATATAATTTACAAATTGTGCTACTGCCCCATTATTCTGTGCATTACTCACAGAGTAGCCTACACTAGTTTACTCTGAAATGTTAAAACCAAATAAACCTTTTTTTAGGGAAAAAAAAAAAAAGAAGAAAAAGTAGTCAGTATTTAAAAATGTTAAATACAATCTCTAATCTGTATGTGGTAATTCATACACAAAAAACTCCAGTTCGTCATTACTCACTTCTGATGTGTCTACTTTTTCTATAGTAGCCATTCAATGTATAATATTATACTAATGTAGTGTCATATTATTGCTATTGTATTGGTATACTGGTGAGGTAAACCAGATTGTTACAATGACTTTAAGATCAAAACTAATTGTTTCTGTGGTCATTGCTTAAGTAATATGCTAGGTTCAACTCACATTGAAGCTGTAATTCCTGAATCATCTGTCTATATATGACCTTATAAACTCATGTTAAGTTAGGAAAAAATTCGCTATCCTGACTCATTTGCCCTTTTGGATATGGACAAGGGAAACTAAAACCATATAGGGTAAGGAACTCGAACCTGTGCGTGAAGGATTGTGTAGACATGGAGTCTTGGTGTGGGGCCTTCACTGACTATGCATTAAGTGAAGAACTCAGAGAAAGCTTTCTGTCTCACATTTGAAAGCCTCATGCTGAGTATGATGATCAGGACAGCTTAGGGCCAGTGTGATTTTAAACACTGACAGGAGGTGGCATGAAAAGGGGGCCAAGATCCACTCCACTCTTTCTCTTTTTAAGGTTAAGCAACGCTCATGGAAAGCATATATTCTTCTGTATGGAAAGATTTTCTATCTCTTAGAATGATTGTGTAGGGATCTTTATAACATTTTTACCAGCTGAAATCCCGCTGAATCAGCTACAATGTCTCCAGGACTTTACAGAAGCTAGTTCAGACTCTGCACTGTCACTGTCCCAGGTGCCAGGGATACTGCTTTAATATTAATCTGGCTTTTTTGTTAAGTACTGAGATCTTAGATGCTCAAATTAATGTTTTAATTAAAGCTTTCTATTTGAAAACAATGTAAACATGGAGAAAAATGTTTTCCATTGGAGCAGCACAACACAAATAATACCAAAATGAATGCTTCCCTTTAAAAAACATACTTTAAAATGAAACAAACCCCCCCCAACAAAACAAAGCAAAACAAAAACAAAGCACAAAACCAACCCACGAAGCTGCTATACAGTGGCTACTTCATTAACTATAGTAAAGTATAGGCTGCCTCATGTATCCGTTAAATAGAAGAAATAAACTTCCCACAAAAAAAAAAACCCAAGCAGACAGGCAAATAATAAATATGTTGTGCATGCAAGGGAAGGTTACATTAATCTGTGGTTCCTGCCATTATCCCACTCCAGGTGTACATAGATGGGCCTCCAGTGTGTTAATTCCATGCAGTCCAGTCATAAATCTTAGATTAGCTCACAGTAATCCATTTTCATCCTACTGAATAAAATACTTCTTATACCATTTAGTATTAACTGACCATATCTAATAAAGGCTGGAGACTGGCTAATATTTTTTTCTCTTTGCTATCAAGAACTAGTGAACTATGTTATACATGAATGGCTTGTAGAATTCTTGGGTTATGTTTCAGAATGACAAGTTTGTGTTCTAAGATTCAAGATTATACATTTAAAAAACATTTTCTGCTTTGTTTATTCAAGATTTTGGAATTATGTCCAGAGCAAACACCCGAAAGAAATTGAATATACAAAATTCTTTTAACCTCTTTTAACATTGCAGGTGTAGATCTCTTAAAAACATGAGAGTTTTCAGGTTAAAAAAAAAAAAAAAAAAAAGAGTGCCATAGTGGTAAATTCATTTTAACTTATACTTTACATGTAATAACTGTTCATTGTGCATGTAACAATTTTCAGCTGTTTATCTGAGATTTTCAATAATTTAAAAATAATTTTTAAAATATTTGCACTTCATCTTTGTCTGAAAAATAATTGCTTCTCCTCCTGTAGCTTACTGTTAATCAAGGGTTACCTCTTCCTTCAGTAATCTCACCCAGTGTGCTCCAACATAACAGAGATGGTCATTGCTGCTTCCTCATATGTTCAGACCCTGTTCTAACTACCTGTCAAGGTGCCTGACTTGTTCTGGATATGCTGCATTTTTGCTGCAGTTCCCTTTCCTACTTACTACAGTAGGAATCACTAATGGAAAAGATTAAAAGTGTCCATTGTGGCCTTACTTCAGCTTCTGATATTTTTTTTTTGTGTGTGTGTGTGTGTGTTAGCCAGGTTTTGAGGTGAAAAATCAGCAGCTAAATAAAGGTAAAGAAAATTCTGTGGTTAAAGGTCAAACTATAGGTCAAAGAGCTTATTGGTTAAGTTGCCAGGAAGTATGACTTTGTAAAATAAAATTCACTCCTGCAGAACTTGAATTTTATTTTTTCCTCTCTTCACTAAGGTGGGAGGAAGCAACAAACTCCACACATACATTATTTGATTTTCCATACAAAGCTGCAATTGGCCATTCACAAAGTTTTGCTGTGACATGACAAACAGACATTGCATATTCAGCATGGCATTCTCCATGAGTCTCAGTTTCAATTTAGAACTTGTTAACTTAAAGTTACATCATTTTGGTTATGCATTTAGGCTTAGACTCTCAGGATGCTGGAAAACTTGGATCATAACTAAATTCCATTAATGTCATGTGTTTGTTCACTCTGGTTCTAACACAAATCCTTTTTCTAAAAACCAAACCAAAACAAAAAGGAGTAAAGAATTTTATTTTGAAAAGTAATTAAAAATAAAAATTATCTTAGAATATATAAAAAATAAAAAATTGAGGATAAGCCCTCTCTATTTCATTGCAGTTTTTATGAATAGTCCTATAATTGTTGGAACATTAAGGCCTATGCCTTGCCACCAGTCTTAAATGTGAGTTTCAATAATTCTGTGCTATGTCTTAATTATCACAGGATGACAGAATCATGGAATATTTGGGGTTTAAAGGGACCTTTAAAGATCATCTAGTCATCTAACCCTGGGCAGAGACATCTTTCACTAGATCAAGTTGCTAAAAGCCCCATCCAATCTGACCTTCAACATTCATTTCATGCAATAATCTTACAACTGGAGGCAGGCAAAAGCCCTTGAGACCTTGTAGACTCTTTCTTTGAGACTAGTCCTCCTCCTGGATGTAAATTGCTACTTGAATTTCCAACCGGAATGTTTCTGTGATTCCATTAAAGGTTGTTTGGATGTGGTGCTTGGGGATATGGTTTAGGCGTCAACCTTGCAGAGTAGGATTATCAGTTGGACTTGGTGATCCTGAGGGTCTTTTCCTACCTGAATGTTTCTGTGATTCTGTGATTCTATTCAGGTCTTTGTAGCCGAATGAAGGCACATATTGATAACAAGAACAGATGAAGGCCATAAACCTGAAAAAGTAGGGAACAGGAAAGATGAGCAGACAGACACTGTAGTACTACAAGTTCTCTATTGAAACACGTGGTTCTGTCAATTTAATACTGTTTCTTTTCCCCTCAAATATAGAAAAGTGTCGGTAGGCAGCCATAGCATATGTAATCATGTCTCATAGAAATGAAATCATATAATTTACATGTCTCTTTTTTCAGACATTCAAATATATTTTTTTCCTGAATAGGTTGAGTGAAATCTTGCTACATATTATGTATATATATAAAAAAATCTGTCCTCTGGGAGGCAAGAGCAAATTTCTGTACTGCAGTTTCTTCATACAGGATATGCTGCCCTGGCTCCTCCCTCACTGGCAGCTCATGTATTTCTGATATGCATACTGACACTAGTTCCTTTGAATCTGTAGTGGTTGCAAGTACCATCAGTGTAGGAGCTGGATTTTTTAGGGCTCTAAATTTTGTAATCTCAGATGTACTGGGGTTTTTCTGTGTAGAAAATTCCCCAGGTCATAATGCTGTCATTGTTCTCAGTAGGAAACCTTAATTGCACAGCTAGTTGGATAAGAGTTGGATTAGTTGGCAGAGTGTTGTCTGGAAAATCTTTTCAGCTGTGCAATGTTATCGCTTCCTCTACATTCCCCCCGCCTCCATCCCTGAGGATTCCTAGCCTACCGCATTTGGTGAGATACATATGTTTTCCCCAGCTACAGGAGCTGTGAAGGGTTCCTCTGGGATATCTAAGTATAAATACCTAAGTGTGTCTTCAGTTGCTAGGTTATTTTTAGTCAATGGGTGGTTACCAAGTCATCTCTAATTGTGCTGTTAGATGTGTCAGAGCAGTTACTGCAAAGCTAGATGCTCCCTGTAACAGGTTGAATATATAAGGACAAAAGCAACATTTCAAAACTGAGCTGTTAAAAGTTTGAATTACATATGAAGAGATTGCTTGATGAGCATCTATGAGGAAGATGATTGACTAGTACAACATGGATGGAGGAGCATGGTTAACATAGTTTGACTATACTACCCATAGTACCCATGACTGGCATATTGTGTCATTTCAGATTTGTTTTTTGGGGGAATTTACCAGTGGTTCAAGGGATCAGAGTGCTCATACAGAACTTTGCAGTTCTTAGGCAGTTCCTATGCAGCCTTTGTCAGCTATTACTAGGTGGTGAACTAGTATGTAGGAGAAAGTGCAAAGAGTTCTCAATGTGCAGCTGCCACCATGACAGGAACTGCTGTCACAGTTATTTCTCCATCAATAGGAAAGAAGAAGAAATTAATACCTTAGTAGAAAGTCAGTAAGATGGTAGGAAGAAGACGAGAACAGCAGAATAATACAACTGAAAAGCCAAAAGAAACAAAATAACTTAAAAAGAAAAATACATCTGATGTTTTAAGCAGACGTGATGCACAAGGAAATTAGACACTGATTATTATAAAATATCTAGGGGGAAGTATCCCTCATAGGAATCTGCTACTTGGAGAAAGAACTGAAGGCAGGATTTGATCTGCCAAAAATTATTAAAGACATATTAACACATCATATAATTGAATAAATGAAGAAAAAAAAAGTGAAAGATTTAGATGGTCAAATGCATGTATATGTGTGTAATTATGGTAGCTGCATCATGTTACAACCCAGAGATAAACAGAATATGTTTAGAGATTAATTTGTAATCCAGTGGCACATACCCAGCATCAGCTGAAGACCAGTGATACGATTTTGAGGACTACTGCTGTAGTTGTGACTAACCCAGTAGTAAAGAAATGTGAACCAGCCATCGGCATGCACAGAACAGAGTGGGTGGGAGGAGGTGGAGGGGGAGGAACATACATAAAGTTTGAAAAAACTAACTGGTGGAAGTATATCCATCTGTATGCATTACTGTATGTTCAATATATCATCTCTTTTGGTTAGATTCAAAATGGGAAAGGATTTATAATGCCACTTAAGGCATATGTGAAGGATGAATTAGGTGATTTTTGACAAAATAAAATGTTAAACTTAGCATCAGGAGAAACATTCCAGCTGAGAGAACCACTGAGCTGGAATAATTGTCTCAAGTGACTGGTGACAGACTATTGCCTGAGTAACTGAAAAGTAACAAAAATGAAATCTAGTGGGCCTTGGCAGAGGTTTGGTCTAGATAACCTAATAATAGATATTGTCTGCTCTGGGTTTTTTTTTTGTGATTCAAAGCCAATAGTAGTTTCCAAATTCATTAGTGGAAATGGGCTAACATCATCTCTTGTGCTATTGCATTTAGATCTGCATTGCCTGTGCATAATGTGGGGGAATCAGATAATACAAAGTGTTTGACACAACTGAAACTAGTAGAGGGTAGTTATAGGTATGTGAAATACAATGTGAACATGACTGTGTTTCAGGAATTGTTGTGTGTATTTATTTATAAAATATCTCAGTAGTGACAAACATACCTTCTGAAGTTTGGTAGAATCTTTTCAGGGAGTTAAATGCAGACTGCAGATAATATTTTTAAACCGTTAGAACTGAGTAAAGGCTCAATTTGCAATTTGCTGGAGATTTCTAGTTTTAGTGATTCTGTAGAACTAGACTGAGGTTTTGGTAAAAAGAACAAATGAGCTTCATTTCCAAAAGAGAACACACATTTGGAAATTATGCGCTTCAATTTGTGCTGCTTTCCCACAAGAAAACAGAACTTCTTCTGCCTCATACAGATTTGTTCTTGCTCCTTGATACTCAGGAAAATAAAATTCCTTTCCTTCTCAGTCTTTTTCCCAGCTGCAACTGTCTTCTGTATTTTAAGTGTTGTCCATGACCACCACCATCCTGTACCAGCTCATCTCTTCTTTAACATTAAAACATAGCAAAGAGATTTCTTGTAGAGTGGCTCCCTGTCAGGAGCTACTACTGGGACCACAGCCTTTTTGCCTCTATTTGCTGGAGACTATGGGTCAGAGCTCTGACAAAAACCTGAAAATTCACAGAGAGGTAGTTCTGTAAATCATTCTTCACTTAGCTTAGAAGTTGTTTCATGGATATTATTCCATTAGTTGGGTGTGCAAACCTCAGACCTCAATAGGGTAAAAAACAAGGGGGAATTTTTGTCAGGGCAATTTATTCAGAAAAGTCTTCCAGAGAAGTCTACACTGGTAACTCAATACGTCTATAATATTTTACAACTCTTTATGCAGGTGACAAGTAAAGAAACTGAAGATGGGTATTTTTGAATAGGACTCACCCTATGTGAAAGGTCCAAATCTATTTTGAAAACACAAAACCCACAGTGAACCATATTTAGTACAGCAAGCGGCGTTGCCAGGTACCACTGTCCTTTCACATTGGGAGTCTTCTGGAATCCCTTGTTGCTATGAGACTAAATATCTCTGTACAGTATGAACGATGAACCAGATTTTGCTCCCACTTACACTGGTGTGCATGTAGAGTGACTCCCCTGTGACCAGGAACCACAGAGTTGCATTCTGATGCCTTCATTATGGAGGAGTCTGATCCAAAGCCCACGGAAGCCCAGGAGTACTCATCTAATTCAGAAACTGAAAGAAGTAAGACTGGTTTAAAATGGGAGAAGGGTTACCACCTCAAACGGAACAAGCAATTTGGAGATTTTGACCTACTGCCAGTGGGTCTTCATATGATTTTAGTCAAAAAGGAAAGGTAATGTATAAAGTTTTTCATAGGACTTCTTTGCAAATATAGCATGTTCAAATGGAAAAATACATATTGCTTATCCTGGACTGCATAAATTCTTAAATTTGAAACACTTTTAAAATCCACTTATCTGTGGACTTAAAAGATGCTGTGTTAAGGGTTTTGTGGCATTTTGTGTTTGCTTAAGTAAAAAATGTGTGAATTTTCTTTAGCTACTTGACACTTCTTTCTTTCACCCAGAAGACAAATAAACAAACAAAACCCAACTTGAACTGCACCCAAGCATGGCCAATTTCTCACCAAAGTGTGCATTTCAGAATGAACGATGTACAGTGGAATATCTCTAGTTTAGCTGTGACATTGCATTAACATTGCATTGCTGTAATCTTCAAATATAGTAAATGCAATAAATGGGCTTATAGGGATTTGTGTGAAGTTTAAAATTCAAAAGATAGTTGGTTTTAATGTTGTTCTGTGCTAACAAGTGAAAAACCAAACAGCACAGGGATGAATTTAACACACACATCAACAAGGGAGATATAAGGAAAATACTTGTCTTTTATTAATCTGCCATTCTAAGTATGTGGAAAAGCTCATTTAAGAAAACAACAACAAAGTATTAAAAAATAGCATGAATGCAAACATGTAACCAAAGACCTATGAAAACAAAGCTCTTAAAGCATTTTCAGAATTGGATTATATCCTCAAAACTATCGATGTGCTTTCATGCCTGTCCCGGATAAATATAGCGGTGTGTCACTGGACTTGCTAACGTAGTGCCAGCTTGAGGAACACGGCAACTTTCCGCTCGTCGGGCAGCTTCACGGCAGGGCGGACTCGCCGCCCTGCCTGTCTAGAGCCGTGCCGTGCCTGGCCGTGTAGCGCCGCCCGCCCCACCGAGGCCGGTCCAGCCGCCTGCTGCCCGCCGCTTCCCGCGGTGCTGCGAACAGCGACCTGGCCCGGCCGGCTTCTCCTTCGCGTTACACTTCTGTCCCCGCCTTATGCGCCCATCACCCGCAGCCCGCCGACACTCGCTCCGGCTCCGCTCGCCTGCCGTCGACCCCTCTCCGCGCTCTGCCCCGCGGCACTCGGGCTTTGCAAGCCAGCGCAGGCCACGGTACCGTGCGCACACGCGTGGCGGAAGTTGCGCGGGGCCACAAGCGGCGTTTGAACGCGAGAGGCGCGGAGCCGCACCGCATCTGCGGACAGAGGCGCAGCCAGGCTGGAGTCCGACCCAGGCAGTACCCTCCGCCGCCCAAATACGCGCATCCAGCCGCGCTTCAGGGCACAGCTGTTCCCCCTGACTCCGCATCGCCCTACCAAGGCGCCGTCAGCCGCGTGTGCGGCACGGAGCTCGCTGCCCTTACCGGGCAGCCCTCTTCTGTCGCTCCGGGTGCGGAAAGCAGCAGTGTGCCTGCCTCCGGCTCGGATTGCAGCGCATCCCGCAGCGGTTGTGCCGAGCGCGCAGCCCCCGCGGTGCAGCTCCGCTCCGCAGCATCTCCCCGTCCTTTCCGCTCCCCCGCCTGGCTTCTCTAAGGCAGCTGGCCGCTACAGCTGGGTCCTTCCCCTGGCGTGGAAGGGAGGCAGCAAAATCTTTCTTTCTGTTAAATTTATTTTGCTTTCTAAATTTACGGCATTCTTTCATTTGCGCTCTCGTTTTCCGTGGGGATTGCTGCAACTGAGGCATCAACCTGTAGACTGAGAGAGCTCTCGCCGTAGCCCGGCGCAGCTGCTCGTAGGGCACTCTGCGGTGCCACTATCGGGGAGCGGCGTCGGGACGGGGCCGAGGGAGAGGGGTCGGCCGCGGCGCCGGGGTAAGTTCTCGGAGACGGGCCACCGGGAGCCCTGGCGGCGAAGGTGTAAGCCCGAGGGGAGGCCAGAAATCTTCGCAAGACCTCCAGAGCAGCCCCACGTTTGCCGGGCTGGCAGGATGAACTGACTCACTCCCCCCGCACCACAGAGGATCTCCGAGCCGGGGGAGGAGGAAGAAGGGGGGCGGGGGGTGCAACAAATTGCCGCCAGCCGAGAGAAGTTGCAGTAAAGAGAGATCCCTCCCTCCCCCCGCTCCCTCCCCTCCCCGCTCGCTCTCTCCTCCCCGAGCCGTGGCAGCGAGCAGTGGAGCGGCGGCCCGACGAGCGACCGTGCGGAGGAGCGAGAGGCGCCCGCAGCCTGGCGATGCTGCAGCAGCTCCCGGGGAGCCTTTGCGGGGAGGGCCCGGCCCCCGCGCGCCCCGCGCCGCCCGGCGGCGGCGCGCCCTGAGCGGGCGGCGGCCCCGCGGCGCAGCGGGCGCTGTTGCGCAACCCTGCCCGGCGCGGCCGGCCTCCCTGCCCCCGCCGCCGGCTCGGCGCGGCTCCCGCGGAGACGGAGCGCTGATTCATGGGGCCCCGCGCCGGCTGCCTGGGCGAGGAGAGCGCGGCGCTGCCGCTGCCCCCGCGTGGGGTGTGAAGCCCCGGCCCCTCCTCCGCAGCCCCGGGCTCGCCCGCCCTGCTCGGGAGTGTGGTCCCTGCCGGGAGCCGCCGCGCCTGGCGCACAGAGGGAAGCGTTGATGCATCGCTGTGGAAATTCATTGTGTGACTTTCTGGGTATTTACTGAGTTTCAGACCGAGATGCAGCTCTTGAAAGCTTTATGGGCACTAGCAGGAGCAGCGATCTGCTGTTTTCTTATATTTGTCATCCACTCACAGTTTCTTAAAGAAGGTAATTATATCTGCATGTCTACATACCCTCTTCTTTAATACGAAGGTCTTTACGAGGTACCTTAATTATTTTTACCGTTTCCAGTATGTTCTATTTACAGCAGTGCTTCCACGTTATTTTTCCTTTCCGTTAAAGCCTTCTCATGTTTGTGCCTTTAGATAATAGGTAGCTTTAGACTTACATTCATGGTAAATGTATATGTAATATATATATAAATACTGTATACTGTTTTTATTCAGTGTTTTGGCCGACGTCTCATTTCATTATGGGGCATGTATAGTGGACAGAAAATATCTGGTGCTATCAGATGACCACAACAGTAGTCATCATGGGAGTATTAATAAACCAAAAAACCCTTAACAAGTAAACGTCTTATTTTTATACCAAATCAATAGGCATCCTTTCCCTCTTCCTTATTCAGTACATTTTCAATAGATGGCACTAAAGTTCTATGGAAAGGGCAGGGCAGAGCAAATCCTAGGCATTCAGCATCTTCCTTCTTCTCCTGACTGCCCCAAAACTGGAAGAGGCCTTTGCATGATTTCAGGGTTCCTGTTTTTTTCCACCTTGTGGTCAGAAAGTTGTGATTACAGTTTACTGGAAAAAATAGTTTGGAGTGTGATGCAGGGTTTCTCCTTTCTTTTTCTATGTTAGTTAAGTGTGAAGAAATAACGTCTCATTTAGTGGGTAGAGAAATTTTCTTGGGGAGTAACACTTGTATTGCTTTTTTTTGTTTGGTTGTTTTTTGTTTGGTTTTATTCCTCGGGAAATTACTATTATTTTTTACCCATCTGCTAAAATAATGAGTTCACTGCTTATTTCTAAAGCAAACTGTACTCTGAGATTCAAGTGTGAATCCTAAGAGATTTAGATGTATTTGGGCAGTGTGTGGGAAAGTCCAGTGGCGTTCTTTGAGCAGTGTTAACAAACACAGCACAACAATAGGAGGGATTTGGTGACCCCATTTATTCTTTTTTTAGCATTTTGGCATAGTTGAGGTTATAGGTGCTGGAAGACGGAGCCCCGCTCAGTTTGAAGTAGTGGCTACGCAAAGCATAGGAAAAAACTTTTATGTGACTGGGACAAAGTTTCACTCAAGACTGGGCAGAACGACAACCTTGCAGCTGCTAGAGTATCGCTGCTGGTTTTAATTTAGTGTCAGGCCCAAAAAAGAATGAGATGGTACATTTCCACAGATCTTTTCTGAAATGCATAGGCACTTATTTTCCTGATTTGGTTAATTAAGGAGTGATATCCAGATATCTCCAGTGCCAGAGATTTCACTTTAAGAAATCTACCCATGCTTTAATTGCATTGTGTGCAGTGCCTCCCACATAGCCACTTGAAATTTAACATTCTTTTAAAATGCTTGGACTAGTGTATTTATATATCTCTCTCTGATGCAATGACTCGTTTCAAGGAGATTTTGCAGAATAAAATATTGCTAGTCATTTCAGGCTACTTCTTTTTGTTGCCATTATGTTGTTGGGGTTTGTTTGTTTGCCTTCCCCCCCCCCCCCCCCCCCCTCAAATTTTTCACTGCTCGATTTTGAGACCTGTATTACTGTAAATAATACATAAAGGAAGAAGCATTTTGTATCACTTAAAAAATTCTTCTTGCATGCTAGGAGTAGAAAGCTAGCAAGTAAAAAAGGAAGCCATGGCCATACACCAAGGACTTTTAACGCATTTTGCATTGCTTCTCCTCCAGCGATTACAGCCACTCTTAAAGTGGACTGCAGCAAGAAAACTGAAACTCTTGGGCTTGTCAGATAACTTAATCACATCGGTTTGTTTGTATTGTGAACACAATATTTCTGCTTTGTTTAACAATGAGAACTCTATACTTGCTGTAAATACAGATTGCATGTAGTGGGCTAGTTGTCAGCCTTTTCCTGAAGGGTGCTAATCTCCACAATAGTATTTTGACCTCTCATGTAATTACTTCATCAGTGTATGTATTGCTTTCTCCCTGTAGCTTCTATAATGACACTGAATGGTTTAGTGGAACTCATTGAAAGCCTACCTGCTGTAATAGACTTTATTCTTTGTGAAGAACTTTGAAAATATAAAATAAAAAATAAAAAAAGGATTGTTTTAAGCCTAATATATTCAAATGCAGACATCTAAGAGAGGAAATAGATAACAGAAGATTTAAGCTAAATAGTTTGCAAAATTAAGGTGTATGTTTTCTTTTTAATTTTAAATCCTCTTTTATTTGTTTTTGTTTATTTGTTTAGTTTTTGTTTTGTTTTGTTTTATTTTCAGTAAGGGAAAGAATGTGAGGAAGGGACTAGCAAATCATTTAAGCATGTGCCTACCACATTAGTTTACTGAGTACATCTATATAAAGAAGAATACATGAGATGGCTGTTACCTTACCTTCAAAAGATCTGAAATTCTTTTCTGATCAGAGTTAGCCTTCTACATTAAAGTTTTATAGCAGGTTAGAAATGGAATGTCTCATTGAACATAATATTTTTAGGCTGTTGATTTCCTGGCAAAATGATTAATTTATCATCAAAGCCTAATTAACTACATGGCCCATTGTTTGTAACTCAGCAGTGTGGTGGAATTCCTGAGTTAAATGCTTGGACATTTTTGTTTGACTATTTCTTGTGCAGAAGGATACTTTCCTGTGGTTCCAAAGAACAAACAAGTAAGCCACCAGTTTGCCTAGCTTGATCAGATTATCTGGTGTCTCCTGAGACAATTGACAGTACAGGCTTATACAGCAAGCATCTCTTTTGTTTGCAAGACAATTGATTTAAGACGAATAACATGTACAATTAATTAAAGGTCTGACTTAATTTATTAATGAACACTCTTTCTATTTTTGCATGTCTTGTAGTATTTACTACTTAATCTTTTTCCGAGGCAGGCCTTACTGGAAAACTCAGAGAATCTTCACTTCTTAAAACATCTCAAAATTACATAATTACTACATGTATTTTTCTGTATTAATTTTCATTTTACTCATTCAGAATTAGAGATGTTATCTGTTATATTAAACTCTTATCACCTATTAACACAAGATATTTTTATAATTTTGCTTGTACTTCATGGCTGTAGCATCCAGCTGAAACTTATTACCAGACTCAAATCCTCCTTCACCCACATTCATAAATACAAGATTGTTTGTTGCAACAGTCAGTTGAGAGTTTTCACACTTCATTTTAGTACCTATTCTAAACTTTTTATTTTTCTCTAAGTAGCTCTGTCTTAATTCTTAAATATTTCTGTATACATTTTTTAATTAATGCAGGTCAGTAGTAGCATTGCTTTACTGCCATTTAAATGGTGTTAAGGAACAACGAATGCTTGTTCTGAGATGAGTGGGAAAGAGCTGTTTAAATGTCTATTTTCATGAATATGTTTTTTTCAGGAAGTGAAGAATGGATGACACAGGGTGCCATTTTTCCACACTTAGGCTTTTTGTGTGGAAATACAGGTCGTCCTGTGGCTAATCCGTTCCCCTACATCCAATCTGTCCTTCAGTGTTTCTAAAAGATGAATAGAGCTGTGAACCCAGAAAAGGGTATTGTGATACATAATTGCAGTCCCATGCCCATCTGATTTTCCTGCAAAGCAATTTAACATACTCTACTCAGCTGCAGTCAGTATGTAGGGGTGTTAAAAACTGAAATAGCTAAAACTTTGTGCATACACCACTGAGAATTAAAAGTAAGGAGTTACATTCATTACTTATGCCTGATTTAAAATAATGTGTAATCTATTTTTTAGACACATTTATTCAAAGAGAACTGAAAAGCATTGAGTTGATGTTGCATACATTAATTGTGGTAACTCCTTTGCCCTCTCCCGCCCCGCTCCGTACAGAACCCTTTTCACCTAGTACAACATTTTAACCATTCAGACACAGTAGTGACGGAGAAAGTCAAAGGATACAGTTTCTAAATGTGTCTGAATCCCACTGGAAGTAGTGCAGCTAGGGAGTAAATTCGGAAGGGTGTGTATATATCACAGCCAGGCTCTGATACAGCCCCAGATATATTTTAAAGCTTTATTTATCTTGCGACTGTTCATTAATAGATGGGAATGACTTACTTATCAAGAACAATTTAATATTTTGAATGGTTCATGAGATTAGGGTGATGTGAGCCTCATTTGGAGAGTGACTACACAGAAACGTGGTTTCAGTCACAAGAATCTTAACGTATGGAGGACTGGAGTATTCAGATCTCAAAACCACATTCTTGATCTGATGGGTAGATGTTACTGCTGTAAGCTGTGTAAAATAAGATGATTTTCTCTTGATACACCACAGTGGTTGAGACAAGAGAACTGCAATTTTTTCTGTTATAACCACATGGCTATGGCTATACACCAGGATTTTATCATCGTTTGTGTGGATTTAGCATATACTTACATACATGAATAAGGTATTTGTTTAGCACATTTTTCATAATTTTATTTCCCTGCCTTTGGCAAAAGTTGGGAATTATTGGTTACATTCCTGTTGGCATTTCTCTGTCAAACAGTTTTAGATAAATTAGTGTCATGATAGAAAATACTGTGGCACTTTCTTTAAAGGAATACATTTATTGCACATAATAGCTTGCTTAGATTTATACTTAAAATCTTTGTTCTGTAACTTTTTACAGCTTTAAAAAGTTTAGCATGCTTTAAAAGTATGGAAAAAGCTTTATGCATATATTCATGTGTTCAGAGTGTAAATTTTGACACTGAGAATGAGAAGAATTATTCTATTTAAGCTGTGTAACCTCAAATGACTGCTATTCTTCTGCAGATATTCGCAAATGTCTGACAGTATACCCAAGTTAAATTTTTTTTTTTTCCGGAGCTTTCTGCTCACATAACCTGATAGCTTTTTTAAGTTGGCAAAAGCAATGTTTACTGCTCTGTAAAATATTTTGAGGAAAGCAGTTGTTATCTTCTAAAACATTCTGAGACTTTGGCCCTCAAAATATTCCTGGAACGGATTTGAATGTGACTTATTACAACAGAATAGTTTACCAGCCTTTAATTCCTTTAGAATTATTTTTTCTAGATAAATAAAAAGTTGAAGCAAAGTGAGAAGGAGAATTGCTTTTGTGTGGAAAAAAAGTTTGGGTTTATGTTCAAGTTTCTTGTTTGGTTGTTTTTTTTTGAACTTTGGCCTCCTATGCTTAACCTGTGTCTTAAAACAGTAAGATACATTGCATACCAGATGTGCTGCTTACGTTACCTATGCGTAGTAAAACTGAGTTGAGGACAGTGTGTCCCAGCTGCAACTTTGCCTGCTTTTGAAGGATTTATTACTTTTAACATACTGTAGTATAATTTTCACCTGTTTGTCTTTTGTATACATTGTTTGAGGGTGGGAGGGAGTTGTGGAAAGGCAGTGCATCAGGCTGGAGTGAGTTATAGGATGTAGAAGTGAAAAGGTTCTCTTCCCATTCAGGAAACATATTTGGCAGTTAAAAAGCTATAAGCTTGAATAAATGCTGAACAAGGAGGAAAAAAGTAAAAGGTTCACAAGTGATTGTTTTTTTGTTGTTCGGTGGTTGTTTTTTTTTTAATAGTTTTATGGCAAATAAGTAATTCTGAAGACCAGTTGCTATTTGATAGCATTTGGTATGTTTGGACTGCAGAAAAATGAGAGAAGATCTCACTTTGAAGTAAAATAGCTTTGCTTTTTTTTTTTTTTTTTTATTAGTTTGGGTGGTGGTTTGTTTGTTTGTTAGTTTTTCTAGAGGGCTTTTAAAGACAGAGAAGTATAGTAGTAAAGGGAAGCAGACTAAAGCTCTCAGTAATTTTCTTTTCAGAGAGGCAAGAGAGATTCCCCATCTGGTATGTGTTGTGCCAGGGTATACCAAGAGGGGGAGTCTGGCAGGTTTTCTACCCACAGCAAGTAGTTTTGGGTGATGAAAACAAAAGAGGCATATGTCTTTACACCATATATATGATATAACCACCCTACTTTTCCCAACTGAGCAACTTGGAAAAAGGGTATTAGTAACAGACTTTCAGTAGCCTATTTACTACTGACTCTTCATGTCCCAAGAGCACAAGTGAGGAATTATTGACCTTTCTCCGCGCTTACCAGCACTACCTGTTCTTAAAGGCAGTCCTATAGACTGGTATGAATCACATTGTACAAAAGTGCATGCTTTTTAGGTCCTTTGACTACTATTTATTTTTCTTGCTTTTTAGAGGGCATACACTGTATCAAATATAAAACTGGAATAAAAACAAGACATAGACAATTAAGGTGTTTAAAACTGAATTTAAAAGGGGACATTGGAAAAAGAGTATGTATTTAGAGGTCAAGAGTTCAATATAGTACTGGTAAGAAAAGCCATAAATGTCTTTAATTCACATCAAAATATAACTAAAAATATTCTCATGTATATTTAAAAAATATTTTCTGTAAGTCATATGAAGAAAAGAGGCACCATAAGTTTTTGTACTTGCAATTACATCAGTATTTGTTTTCTGGTTGTATGTAGATGTCTCAGTTGGAATCGGTGGCTCAGCCGAGTATGACTGGCCAAGTGTAATGTATGCTCATAAATTCCAAGCCAGGGATCTATTCTATCCAGCATCTGGATTTTAACAAAGACTTATTTTGCTCAAAAATTGTATCCTCTTGCTACTTATAACCCATAGCGATAGAAAATTCTGTTTAATAACAAAATCCAATTATTTGCCTAAATGTGCTTTTTATGCCTGTTCTAAAATCCAACACAATATGATGGATCTGCCTATTCATTATATTTTACCTTTGGCACTACATCGGTTCACAAGTAAATTCTAGTCGGAACAATAGATCTTCCTACTAATTGATGTTAGTCTTGTGAAAAGCAATGAGTAACGTGTTTGAAATATATCCAAACAGCAAATTATCATATAAATAACCAGAAAAAAATAATTTAATGGATCAATACTTATTGAAATAGTTTCTAAAAGCAGATGCTATCCTAATGTCTGTTTTCATGTGAGTGATTTATTATTTTTGACTCTATGGAGGAAAGTAGAAGATTGTATTAATGTGTCAGGTGAAAATGTTTATTTATAACAGACCAATATATTCTGGATCTCATCTTCTTTCTAATGTGCCACAAGGCTATATGGTGTTCCAAAATCTAGATGTTTAATAGCAGTCATACCATTGAGATATGTGTACGCTAAATTAAGTGGAATAACTGCAATTTTAGAAGAGAGGACATAGAAAGAATTACTGAAGAGACTGAGTTTAGAGAAGACCATGATAGCATGATAAAGAGTTTTCAGTGGGTAAAATTTCATCTTAAAAGTAACAAACTGCTCTTTCTGTAAAGTGCAAACTAATCTGTGGGAGATTTAGGTTAGACATTAAGAAGGATTGCAGCAGGCCAAATTTGTGCTGTACATCATGGAAGACTTGCCAGTGGCAAGAACAGTTAAACATTGGAATAGATTTCCTTGGGAAGCTGTGAATCAGGACTTTCAGGTAAACTTTCAGGTTAAAATACTTTCCATTAGTAATATTATAAAGTTGACAGTAGGATCAAGCACATCCTTAGCAAGTTTGTGGATGGCACCAAGATGAGTGCTATGGTCAATATGCCAGAAGAATGGGGTGTTATCTAGAGGGACCTGGACAAGACAGAGAAGTAGGCCAAGGTGAATCTCATGAGGTTCAACAAGACCAAGTCCATGATCCTGCACCTGGGTTGGGACAATCCACATTATCAATACAGGGTGGGGAAAGATGTGATAGAGTGCAGCCCTGCAGAAAAAAAAACTAGGGGGGTTCTGGTGGGTGAAACATGGGTCATGAGTCAGCAATGTACACTTGCAGCCCAGAAGGCAAATCGTGTCTTGAGCTGCATCAAAAGAAGCATGGCCAGCAGATCAAGAGAGGTGATTCTGCCACTCTAATCTGCTCTGCTGAGACCTCACCTGGAGTACTGTGTCCAGCTCTGGGACCCTTAACACAAAAAGGCCATGGACCTTATGGAGAGGGTCCAGAAGAGGCCACAAAAATGATCAAAGGGCTGGAACACTGCACCTATGAGGATAGACAGAGAGTTGGGGCTGTTCAGCCTGAAGAGAAAATTCTGGGGAGGCCTTGTAGGTGTGTTCCAGTATCTGAAGGGTTCCTATGGGAAAGCTGGAGGGGGACTATTTACAAAGATACGTAGCGAAAGAACAAAGGGCAATGGTCTTAAACTATATAAAAGTAGATTTGGGTTGGACATTAGGAAGTTCTTTACTTGGGGGTGGTGCCCAGGGAGATGGTAGAGGCCCGATCCCTGGAGACATTCAGGGTCAGGCTTGATGGGGCTCTGAGCAATCTAATCTAGCTGGGGATGACTTTTAAAGGTTCCTTCCAACCTAAAGCATTCTGTGTTCTATGATTCAGAGAGATGGACTAGGTGATTTCTTGAAGTTCCTTCAAGTCTTGTCGCCAAAATATGCACTGTAATTAAAGATCTCTTTAAAGTGTTGTTTATGCTATGAGCTCTTTAGGGCTTGAATGTATTCTGAAGCAGGGTCTTGCTCTATTCACTCTTCTTTGTATACAAAGGGCAGTGAAATTAGAATATTAGTATTTTTCACTATCTGGTATTTCTTACAGTATGAGGATTTGGATTAACAATTGTTTAGCTCTGCTGATCTGTTCTTGTTAACCCAGCACTTGAAGAGCTTATCTCCAGGTTGCTCTATGGCTGCTCTGACCCCTGGTATGGGAAGTACAGAACTGACCCCACAACAAGGTGAACTCCAAATGGCTTCAGAGAGTTTCTCTGCCAATCTGTGCCTGTTTGGTGCTATGGGTGGTTAAGAGCTTTGTGTTCTTCGCTGTCTGTAATACTGTGTACTTGGATGTAATACTGTTCAATTTTTATGATGTCTGCATGATTTCAAATCCAGTAGGAAAAGGAAAATAAGCAAATTGTGCTGACAGAAGGGCTGATGGATTGAAATAAGGACATGGAGAGATCAATCACCAATTACTGTCATGGGCAAAACAGACTCAACTTGAGGAAATTAATTTAATTTAGTGCTGACCAAAATCAGAATAGGCTCATGAGAAAAAAAACACCTTCTCCCCATCCCTCCCCACTTCCTAGGCTCAATTTTACTTTTGAGTCCTCCCTAGAGCAGCTAGGGAGATGGGGAATGAGAATTGCTGTCAGTTCATACGTTGTCTTTGCCTCTCCTTCCTCCTCCTCACACTCTTCCTTTATTCCATTATGTGGTATCTCCCACAGGAGGCAGTCCTCTACAAATTTCCCCAACATACAACTTTCCCACAGGCTACATTTTTTCAGGAACTCTTCCTTCATGGGTTCTTTCCATGGGATGCAGTCCTTTAGGAATGTACTTTTGCAGCATAGATGCCCCTGCAGGGTCACAAGTCCTGCCAGCGAACATACTGCAGCGTGGGCTTCTCTCTCAAGTCCAGACAGATCATGTCAGGAGTCTTCTTCAGCACAGGCTTCCTACATGGTCACAGTCTCTTTCTGGGCACATGTGCCTGATCTGGCATGGGGTCTTCCATGGGTTGCAGTCAGATATCTGCTCTACTGTTAACCCCCATGGGATGCAGGAGGACAGCTCACCTGACCATGGTCTTCGCCTTGAGGTGCAGGGAAATCTCTGCTTCACTGACTTTGGTGTCTGCAGAGTAACTTATCTCACATGTGCTCACACTTCTCTCCAGCTGCAGTTGCTGTTGTGCAGTTCCCTGTCCTCTCCACTCCCCAGTATGCTATCACAGGGGTGCCATCACTGTCACTAACTGCCTCAGCCTTGGTCACTGGCATGTCCATCTTGGAGTTGGCTGGCATTGGCTCCATTATACATAGGGCAAGATTCTAGAAGCTTCTTATGGAAGCCACCTCTGTAGCCCCCCTACTACTAAAACATTGCCAAATGCAATCAAAGTCCATAAATTGTACTTGGAGGAAATCCTGTGCAGAATTTATTCATATTTCTGGAACAGTTAGGCACTACTAAGTTTTTGTGCTTACAGGTGTAGAAATGTACTGTGTAAGAAACCAAAAACTTAACCCTGTCCTGGCTGGAGCCAGGACAGTACTAGTTATATTTTTCCTTGAATGGCACTAGCATTTCTTTAAAGACAGGAAATAAGAAAGGTTTTAGCAGTTACTGTGTTTCACGTTAATGTTTCTTTATCCCTTCACACTCATTTGTCAAAAAGCACTGCTGTTTTATGTGGTTCTGTGGTGACTGCTGGTTAATCTGGACAGTGACTTTTTATGATTTCTTTTGTATTTTGCTAGAGTTCTTATTGTATTAAATTGCACAGTTTTCTGCATGATTCTTTCAATACAAATGTATAGCTTTAAAGAAGAGAAAACCAAACATTATTCAGAGTTGTACATGTTTTGGAGACATGCACCATGGATTGGGGAATAAATTCAGCTGTGAGAATCAAACACTTGCTTGAAATGGTCACTGCTTGTGTATCACCTTGCTTGCAGCTATGAACTAATTGAGATTAAACTAAAATGATTGTGAGATCCTTCCCTTTCCTGTGCATCAGCAGTTCCCACTATTTCTTATTGCTTTAAAAGCATTATTTAGTCATTAAAAAAAATGGATCTGCTTCTGGGTTCCTCTTTTATTCTAGCTTTTGCCTTTGTTAGATGATGTAGAGTATATGGCTTCATTTATTGTGAGAAGATCTTGTAACTGTTGTAAGTTTTTTTTGTATGCTTGGCTATAAAACTATATAGATTGTACCAGATGCTGCCTTAACTTATTTTATAGAATTATAATGGATGATGATGAGTCTTAGAGTCAAGCCTTTAAAGATAAAACTCCCTTTGATGTTACTTTTTTCCCCCTGTAGTATATAGTAACAGCCCAGTTTTATTGAATTTTTTCACCTTTGTATTATTGTAATCAGCATTTTGGTAAAGAAGTTTCATCTCTTCCATAAAGACTGTAACAACATTAAAGTTGTATTTTACCTGGTATTTAGGTAGTAAGTGTCAAGATTTTTAAGTGGGCTGAAGAGCTGAGAGTTCTTATTGTCTGCAATTAGATTGTGTGATAAACATTTTATTGGCCATGTCCACTTAATAATGTCATGGCAGGACTCAAGAGGTGTATTGTTGTTACTGGTTAATTAATAACTAGACAAATATTCATTTGTTGTGATAGGTCTGTGTTCAGTTCTGGGCCCCTCAATTTAAGAAAGACATTGAGACTCTTGAACGTGTCCAGAGAAGGGCAACAAAGCTGGTGAGAGGCCTCGAACATAAGCCCTGCAAGGAGAGGCTGAGGGAGCTGGGGTTGTTTAGCCTAGAGAAGAGGAGGCTCAGGGAAGACCTTATTGCTCTCTACAAATACCTGAAGGGAGGTTGTAGCCAGGTGGGGGTTGGTATCTTCTCCCAGGCAACCACCAACAGAACAAGAAGACACAGTCTCAAACTGTGCCAGGGAAGTTTAGGCTTGAGGTGAGGAGAAAGTTCTTCACAGAGAGAATTGTTAGGCATTGGAATGTGCTGCCCGGGGAGGTGGTTGAGTCACCATCCCTGGAGGTGTTCAAGAGGGGATTGGACGTGGCACTTGGTGCCATGGTTTAGTAGTCATGAGGTCTGTGGTGACAGGTTGGACTTGATGATCTTTGAGGTATATATATGTATATATATTGAGGTATATATATGTATATATGTATATATGTATATATATTGAGGTATATATATGTATATCTATGATATACACGAGTTGTAGTGCTAAGTATTTATCATTGTAAGTTTGTCACACTTTCCTGAGCCCAAAAATGTTTTGCAAGCTGCACATGGCCTTTCAGTTTTAAGTACAATGTCTCTTGTAACAGCCTTCAGAAAGTAATCTGTAAGGTATCAGAGTTGGAGGAAGCAATGTGATTAGAGAAAATAAATGCACTATTTGGTGTTAGGAATGAAGTCTTTTCTCCATTTGAGTTGATGGTGTTTTCACTGAAGCCCTAGTTTTAGCTCTGTTGGGTAGCACAAAATTCTGCTTTGATATAGTTTTGTCTTGGTTTATTGACTTGGGAAAGTGTCTTTTCCTATCTATACGCTGTATGAGATAAATGACTTTGAGTGATAACTCCTACTGAAGCTCTTTTCAGATCAAGTGATTAAAACACGTAGCTCACTGAGTAGGTTCTGCTTCATGCTACAGTTCCATGAACCAGGCACTGCAGCTTCCGGTGACACTGGCTGCTCCTGGTAAAATGAGATTATTTTCCCTCTTCCACAGGTGCTAAAAACTTCATTGTGTAACTGCATACTCCAGTGCAGTGAATTATTAGATTTAGTAGCATGTGCTTCTATTAAATTATGCATTGAGGCCTTACCTAGAGCCTTAACCATAGCCTTGGAGTCATTTACCAAATCTAGAGATATTTGCAGTTCACGGAAGTAGTATAAGAAAAAGATTGTTAAGTTACATATAACCCAGTAGTTAAAATAACAGAAGATGACAGAATTTAAAATAACCCCTATCTCCTTTTCTGCTGGGCAGCTTTCCAGCCACACTTCCTCAAGCCTGTGTCATTGCATGGGGTTGTTGTGATCCAAGTGCAGGACCTGGCACCTGGACTAATCTGATAGCCTTCTGTGAAATTATGACCAAATGGGTAGACGAAGGAAGAGCAGTGGATGTCATATATCTTGACTTCAGTAAAGCTTTTGATACTGTCTCACATAATACCCTCATAGAAAAGCTCAGGATGTGTGGCATAGGTGGCTGGTCAGTAAGATGGATTGAAAACTGGCTCAACAACAGAGTTCAGAGGGTTGTCATCAGTGGCATAGAGTCAACTTGGAGGCCTGTGGCCAGTGGTGTTCCCCAGGGATTGGTATTTGGGCCAGTATCTTTATCAATGACCTGGATGAAGGGATTGAGAGTACCCTCAGCAAGTTTGCTGATGATACAAAACTGGAGGGGTTGGCTGACAACCTGTTGGGCTGTGCAGCCATCCAATGAGATCTGGACAGGCTGGAAAGCTGGGTGCAGGCAAACCTCATGAAGTTCAATAAGGACAAATGCAGGGTCCTGCACCTGTTAATTGTTAAACCTCATAGAATTGACCTCATTGCGTTGATCCAGCCTGTCCAGATCCCATTCTACCCTCAAGCAGATTGACACTATCACCCGGTTCATTGTCATCTGCAAACTTAATGGCAGTGCTCTCAATTCCCTCATCCAGATAATTGATAAAGATATTAAAGATAACTGGCCCCCAAACTGAACCCATTTAAGTTCTTTTCTATAGAAGAATCATAAAAAAATAAGTCAAAAGCCTAGAGCAGAGCTGAGAACAATGTGACCCTCTAACCACCACAAACACCTAAATCATTGCTCTGCTTTAAAACTTCTGATGATGGAGATTTCTACCTCTTTCCTGGATTTTTAGACTCGAGGTGAGGAGGAAGTTCTTCACTGAGCGAGTCATTCGTCATTGGAATGGGCTGCCCGGGGAGGTGGTGGAGTCGCCGTCCCTGGAGGTGTTCAAGAGGAGACTGGACATGGCACTTGGTGCCATGGTCTAGTTGTGAGGTCTGTTGGGACGGGTTGGACTTGATGATCCTTGGGGTCTCTTCCAACCTTGGTTATACTGTGATACTGTGATACTGTGATTTTCATGTTGCACTCATCTATTATGTCTGCATTTACTCAGAGTGGTTGCTGCAGTATCAATCATTTTGTTGTGTGTGAAGGCATGTGCAGAAAGCACGCACACACGCACACAGAGGTCTTTGAAATCCTAACCTACTTAACCCAATTAAATTGCAAGGTAATACTTTATATATGATTACTAGGTTGCAGTTGCAGAATGTGGTGAATGGTGAATCAGAAAGCAGTGTTCACACTCTGCCTGAGAAGGAGGAGGATTGGCTGAGGACACTGAGGATCAGTGGTGAGGTGTAGCATCAGCATCTTTAACTGTATAGACAGTACTGGCACAATTCTTTTCCCTCACTGTTAGTTCTTGGCTCCTGTCCTTGAGGGGCTGCAGCTAGTATGTTTACCTGCTTGTTATCACCTTTGTGTTTGCAGGGGTATTTTACATACATGAGGTGCATGCTCACCATTGTCTGTTACGCTGGTTAGAATAGAATAGAATAGAATAGAATAGAATAGAATAGAATAGAACAGAATTAACCAGGTTGGAAGAGACCTTTGAGATCATTATGTCCAACCTGTCATCCAATGCTAATCAACTAAACCATGGCAACAAGTGCCCCACCCAGTCTCTTCCTAAACCCCTCCAGTGATGGTGACTCCACCACCTCCCTGGGCAGCCCATTCCAGTGGCCAATCACTCTTTCTGTGAAGAACTTCTTCCTAACATCCAGCCTAAGCCTCCCCTGGCACAGCTTGAGACTGTGTCCTCATGTTCTATTGGTGGTTGCCTGGGAGAAGAGACCAACCTCCACCTGGCTACAGCCTCCCTTCTGGTAGTTGCAGAGAGCAATAAAGTCTCCTCTGAGCCTCCTCTTCTAGAGGCTAAGCAATCCCAGCTCCCTCAGCCTCTCCTCATAGGGCTTGTGCTCAACAGATCACAAGTGGTTTTAGCATTTGCCAAGGATTGCTATTTCATGATATTTCATAGTTCTTAAATTCAGAGTCCACACACATCGCTGTTTATCAGTAGTATTGGTGAAGCTCTTGACCACCTACTCTGGTTGCACAAGTTTTGCTATATGTCTTGGGAACACAGTTTGTAACAACGTGTTCAATATTGTAACTAACGTCTTTCTCCTGTTGCTTTGCTTCCTACAGAAAGGTAATGTGTTCAGGCAGAATTTTTATTGATTTTTTTTTTCTTTGTTTGAGGTAGAGAAGACATTCAAAGAAACACACCTTACTCTCTCCACAGTACAATTTCTGACAGTTTTGAAGGAGGTCACTACCAAAACTCTGTCCAGTGAGAGGAAACTAAGAAATAGATGAAAAATAGAGTTTTAAATAATTGTTTTAGTAAACATTTGGTTCTTGTAAGCATTTAAGATACACAGTTTCTGCTGTTGTCAATCTTGAATATATTTGAATATGATTCATCTCTAATTGCCACTCTGTAAAGTGCAACTTTGTGTTTCTGTTTTCAAAAGTCTTGTCCAGCATATAGCTTATTTCTTTATAATGGACTTGGTAATTAAATTGCATGCTAGAGTGCAAAATCTATTAGGAATATTCCTTGTGTGCACTTAGCTAACATCCATCGTCTGCATTTTTGTATGTCAGTGTGCCATATGGGCCATCAGCTCTCTGGGACTGGGCTGCACAGGTCATTAGGGCTCCCTAGCAGAGACCTCTGGGCAGGGCCTTGCAGCCAGGGCTCATTCCACCTCAGCCAGGACCAAGGCAACTGGGGGCACAGGGTAGGCTCATCTTTAGGCATCAGGCATGTCCCTGGAGCCAGGGATGTGGTGACGCTGGGCTGGGCCATGGGCCCAGAGGTTGGCCTGGCTTGGCAGGGCCCATGGCTGGACAGGGCAGGGCTGTAGGGAGTCGGAGACCAGCCCTGCTTTGGTGTTGCTGGGGTGAAGGCTGATGGCCCTGGGGGCTGGAATGGAGTCGTTGGCTATGGCCAGGGTGTGCTGGGCAAGGAGGTTAGTGTGTGCAGGGCCCTGACATTTTACCTTTTTTTTTTTTTTTTTTTTTTTTTTTTTTTTTTTGTAGCTGATCCAGTAAGAAAGCCACTTGAAAGTACTACAAATAGAGCTTGGGAATACTAGCACGCATTGACACAATGATTTATTTTGCATATTATGTGGCAGACCTCTACTTGGGTTTTAAAAACTATGCACACTGCTTTATGAATGTGGTAATGCGTCCTGAACAATCCTGATCTGGACTGATAGCTGAAGAGGACTTGAGTCTTGTGCTTAAGTGCTTACAGCACTACTTAATGTCAGTACTTCAGGGAAGTAGAACTGTGCTTCTGAAAATCCTCTTCAGAAAGACAGAAGAGGAATGCAAAAAGAGGAAAGACAATATTGAACTGAACACTATTAGATTTTCTCTAAATTAATTGCCAACATGTCAGTTGGGTCCTCCTGCTCAGGCTGTGTCCTGAAATTTGTGGAAAGGCATGTGTACGTGAGTTTGTGAAGTGTCTTGGGTTGCTTCTCAAAAGGCAATGTTATACCACTGCAGGATGCCTTCAAACTAATACTTTACTCTGCTTTCCAGTGTCCTTTCTTCCACCTGATGCTCCAGTCACTGAATAATGCTGAATATGGGACATTGTAGTTGATGTACAGCAAGGGACTGTGTTGACATGACACAGAGTTCAGAAAACATTGTAATTTCACACAGAAGGAGATAATCAGAGGTAGTAAAAAAAATGTAGTTATACAGAGTAATTTAAAAATGAAATGTAGAAACCAGGAGCAAAGTGCATGCTTAAATTATATTTTTTTCTTTCTGTATATTGCTTATTATGATGTTGCAACAGTATGACTTGGATCCAAGAAGTAAAGTAATACTTTACAGTATTTGTGAATATGATAGAATACCTCATATTTTAGATGTTGTGATACTTGAATCATATATAAACATATTGTTTAATTCAAACTGCAGTAATCCAAAATGCCCTTGGTATTCCTGTATGCAAAAGACAGGGTGCTATGTCAATGAAACCCAAATTGTCTTTCTGTGGGATAATTTCTGTAGTTTGCAATTATGATTTCTCTTCTCAAATGACATTTGATGTGCTGCTGGTAAATCAGTAACCAGAACTCTTCTCTAACCCATCCGTCTAGAACAGTGTGTACTCTTAAAATTCAGCAAGTGTCTCAGAAGGTCTGTGCACAAATATGTGCAATGAATTTTTGCTGGTGAAACAGTAGTTCTCTTTCCCTTACCCCTCCTCTAACGAAGACAGCTATACTTTGCATTTCAATTATATCACAATCCCAGCTGTCCTGAAGCTTTGTGAAGCTTCCATAAAGTTCCAGGGTTTGACAGGATTAAATGCACGTTAATGGGTGGTAGCCTGACCAAATTTTGGTTTAGTTGCAAGGGTGAGTGCTTGCAGCAATGTGGATATGCTGTGTTTGTGAAGGAACTTGCGTCCGTGTTCATTTACATCTCAGTGTATGGAACGTGCTTTTGATTTTCTCTTGTATATAATGACTACAGTTTGGATTTTGGATGAAAATAGGCAATGTTGTGACTGCATAAATGTTACACTTACTAGATCTTTAGTTCAAACTGGTGGTGAAAGGCTTATGTAACCCATGCTTTTCATATTCTGTGCAGGTAGCATCATGAAAACTGAGTAAACATTTAAGGTGCATGTGTGCGTTCTCTGGCATTAGGTGTATATATACTCTGAATATAAAGTTGAACAACACTTCATAAAAGCAGCATGCAAAGGGCTTGAATATACTGACTGAACACTTATTAGCATGTGTCATTAGTTTTTAGGAACTTTGTTTTTCAAAGGTTTGTAGCAAGAAGTGGAAGATGGAGAATAATTATAGCCCTGTCAGCTAGACAAATATAATTGCTGCCTATCAGTTAGTAATGTTAAATTCTGAGCTTGCAGACTGAAGCACTTGTTGGCAATAAGCCACTTCAGCCCTAACTATATGTCTTACATGTTTCCTTATAAATGAAAAGTTAATAGTCTTAAACACTGTAGATCCCATCTGTCTTTTGATCAGTTCTGCAACTGTTCTGTTGCTGAGCTCCTTTTACTCTCTCTTTTACCCATTCCCAACTTTTGTTAATCTAACTAAATTTTTAGGATGTGCACCTCAACTTCAGGTTGGACTCAATGATATTAGAGGTCTTTTCCAACTGAAAAAATTCTATGATTCCATAAAAATCATCTGCTTTATATTCTGCCTATAAACTGAGCTGCTTCAAACTGCCATTGCTTTTGTTACAAGAAATCTGATTTTTTTCTCTCCTTCTAGGGTTTATCCCTGCTGAAATTATGAATATACTCACATTGTTTCTTAGCCTTTATTTTCTGACACTAAAGATTTTTTTCCTCCAGAATTACTTCAGAATGTAGTTGAAATACACTTGTCATTACTTCTTCACACCACAAATAGTTGCTTGAGAAGGTATCATCTGAATTTCAACCGCCTTACAGTGGTGCTGAACACTAATGCTTATAGTTTTTTCCCTCTTTTTATCAGTACTTCCCCTGTTTAACATTTGTCAGGATAGCAGCTGTCCTTTCACAGCCTCATAACAGTGATAGTGCACAGTTAATTGTCATAATTTCAGTAATTTCCAGTTAGTAAATTTCCAATTTTTTAATATAAATTATTTTTAGTTCCTACCTACTTGGCTTTCCACTTCATTGTTCTCATCCCACTTCTGTTAAACCCTGTGTTTTGAGCTTTTTCTCTGTTAACAATGCCTCTGAAATGTGTGTCTCAGAATTCTTTTTGAACTTCGAATTTATATATACAAGGAGAAGGATTCAGTAACCAGATTTGCAGTAACATTTTATTTTGCACATAATGAACTACTGGGTGAAAAGCACATTTTAAGATGTGATACAGGTTTAAGCAGGCATTTGGAAGGTAGATTTCCAGATTAAAGCTGCTGCCTGAGTCTCTGAAGACTTGTATAGCTAGCTTATTTATTTGAAGACTTGTATTTTATAAAATAATATCCCAGGCTTTAATAAGTTAATTAGAAAAATATGTTCTTTTCCTCTTTTTAAAAATCCAATTTAAAAAACTGTTTTTTTTTTTTTTTATTTATTTAATAGAAATCAGTGGTTGGTTTATCTATGGCAATTAATATTTAATGAATTATGTCTACTATTTTACTCTGTGTTTTGTTTTGCTGTTTATAGCTATAAAACCACTCAATGTGTGTTGGCTTTCACTTAGGTGGTTTAGGAAAAGTAACAGCAAAAGAATTATTTGGGTTATTTGTTCTCTGACAGTTGCACAATTTTACTGTGTTTTTGTTTTTTTTTTCCCCTGTTTTTGACACCTGCTGTTTGAGAAATGCAGTTTGGAATTGCTATGGCTTTTATATCTCCAAAGAAAAGCTTAGTGTCTTGCAGATTTGACTGAGTATTTTCCAGTGAATTAGAGATGTGGGCTTTTCAAGGTGGTTTCATCCTGTAAACAGATAATCATGGTGTAGGAGAGGAATAATTTCAGTGTTTCTCATGTTTCTTTTTAAAAACTTAAGTATCCTTTTATACTTTGGAGACCCAGAAGACCTTATTGAATAAAGTAGAAGTTATTATATGTAAATTAAGGTAGAAAAGGTTTGGATTTTGGTCATGAACTGCCTGTCTTTATTTAGAAAAAAATTACAAACACAAAACAATGACCAAACAACCAAATACCAAACAAAACCCCAAACATAACAGTTTTAGCAACTGAATCAGTGAAATTATATTCCCACATTCCTAGGGAGGATTTTTTCACATTGCTCACCTCTTTCATTTGTGAAGGAGTATCTCAACTTTCTCTTTCAGATCGGTGTAAGTGGCTGCAAATGGTATCATTCTATTGTCTTTGGAGTGGAAGATTTGTGAAATTGTATGGTATAAAATTCTAGTTTCCATTTTTTATAGGAATCTCTTGCCTGACTTTATTTCACTAAAAGTTTAACAGAAGTTCAAGGAGAGGTTTCTGATTTTATTCAACACCAGCATGAATTGGATAGTCTTAGATTTCGAGATGCCTAATTCTGAAATTCACTGCAGAATTTGGAGCTATGAAATCATAGGAGCTAAACTGAGCAAAGAAAAAAACATTGCTTTCCTGGAAGATGTTTTCCATCTCTAATTCTTTCGTGTGTTATGTCCTTTATTCTATGGACCGATCTCAGAATTCTGTCCTGTTCCCTTGTGTCAGAGAGAGTGATGAAAGTGTTGCCTCCTGCTGGCCCTTCTGTTGTAATCATTTGCCCTCAGGAGGATTTTGGAGGCATGTGCTTTATAAATGGCATCTTCTATCTTATTTTGAAAATTGTTAATACACTTTTAAAAGGAACAGACTTAACACATTTACAGCACTGTGCAAACTATAAACTTGATTTATGCTGAAGTACATATTTTACTGGAAAAGGCAGTGTACCCTAGCTGCCTATAATCTGACTGTAAATTTACAGGGGTTTTTTAATGCTACAAACTAAACTAGAATTGTGATTTTCTGAAAATGGAGTATTTTGGCTGAGTTGGGTGACCTCCTTTCATCTGTAAATACATCACTATTTACATTGCTTCACAGTAATAGCTGATTAAGGATTTCTATTTTAGGCTGTGTTTTTTTACTGTAATATGTGTTTCTCAAATACTGCAGCAAATGCTAGAGATATCTTTATGCCTTTCAAATAGAATTTTTTCTGTTGGAATGTTTGAAGAAAAAAAAAAAAAGTAAAACTGTTCTAGAATTTAAACCCTGCAAGTGTGATTTGTATATGCTATGACTTTTTCATTATTTACCAACTTGAGATGCTATAAATCTTATCCTTGGAATCAAACTATTCTGCTCAGTGGCTGCAGCAGTAGCAGTGCTTAGACAGCGAGTTCAGCTGACAAGATTCTGGCTTGTGTTTCTCCAACACAAACATGGCTCATAGAAAATGGATACATAGACTAATTCTAGCAGGAGTAGCAAGATCTTGCAAAGGAAGAAGTTGGGCGCAGGTTGGAGAGCTGTGCAACTGATCTAAACACTGCTTATCTGAGTCACTGAATGGGCTGAGTTAGAGTTCCTCAAATGTAAATAAGATTTATCAGTTTCAGCAAGCAAACCTGCAGAATTTGATAAAGTGTCTACAAAAGACATTTTAAAAGATAGCTAGAAAGCTTTCTTGGCCTGAAATTCAACCGGCTTTGAATTTATCTATATACTGTTTAATCAATGTCTTTGTGGAACAACATTAAAATAATACTAGGCTCTAATCCTCTAAGAAGTAAGGCTGTCTCGGACTACAGATGAATTACATGCTGCATAAATTAAAATTTGCAGTGCACAGTATCTTTATGGTGCTTTATTAGGTGTTGTGATTATGCAAAAATAGAAAACCAGAAAAGTAGACATTTCCATATAATCATTACTGTGCTGATACCTTCCTTTTTTTTTTTCTTCTTTTTTTTTCTCTTTTTTTTTTCCCCTTTTTTTTTACATTTAAGTCCATTTCCACTTAGAATTAGCATGTTTTCATTCAATTATTTCATCTATTGCTGTTACGAAGAGTATGCTCCACAGTTTGCATTGTACATCTGGACTATTTTTTTCTAAATTCAGCATG
This sequence comes from Picus viridis, assembly GCA_033816785.1. Taxonomy (NCBI): domain Eukaryota; kingdom Metazoa; phylum Chordata; class Aves; order Piciformes; family Picidae; genus Picus; species Picus viridis. The sequence goes on along the minus strand of CM066567.1, from coordinate 20,040,821 downwards.
CTTAATAGAGAAAAAAAAAAAAAGTCATTTATTTCAACATGTCATTAATTTTCTCAATTTACTCTTCTTCTGGGTCAATAAAATAGGGTTTTCAATGTAGTGTGAACTAATTCCAGTCAGAAAAAAAAGTGGTATTAACACAAATTACATGTTTTTAAATGAGAAATATTACTGAGTACTTAATGTATTTATTCTGCACAGGACTAGGCAGTGAATAAGTCTGGAATGTAGCTGGCATATTAACAGTACTTGTTGAGTATACAAGAGGGAGATACTGCCCTTTAGAAATGGGGGTTAATTTAATCTAAATTGCCTGATGGTCTTCAGTTTGGCAGCTCCATTTGCCTGACGGAAGAGCAGAAGTGAGCCATCACCCTGTCCTCTGCCCTGTCCCTGCCCCAGCACAGATGGGTTCAGGGTGGGCTGGCTCACACTGACACACCGCTCCAAGTGAAGCAGGCAGCCAGAGTGAAAGGTTGCTGAGGGGCTCTGCAGTACCTGTGCTACCATGCAAAGTCTTCAGCGAAGTATAAACAGGTGAAAAAACCTCATGTAAATCTGCTTCGCTGCTGCAAAATCAATAGGGTTAGAGATTTGCCTCCCCTAGAGGGTTCCTTTTATTTGATGGTAAATAGTAAAAATTACCTCCAGAATATTAAATTGAAATTATCCTCCTTCATTCAACTGTTACGGAAAAGCTGACTTGAATCCCAATGAAACACAAGTATCCGAAGTCTTTCACACAGGGGACAGGAACCTTGATTACAGCTGTAAACCATTTCCCATGGCCTCTGTCCTCCTTTTGCCAGGGTGTCAGGCTGGTAGGACAGCTGCTGAGAAGTAAGGAAAGAAACCACCAGTTTTTTGGAAAATCTGAAAGAACTGCTGGCAGTTCGGGTTCTTCCATACTGCATGGGAAGGATGATGCACATTGAAAAAGGAACTTTATGTATATAAACTCGAATAATCTGAGAATGGTACCTGTTAATTCTGTGTTTAAAATATCTCTCTCTGTGTATATATATCTTCACAGAGGCCAGCATCAGGCAAAGAAAGGTACTTTATTGTTATTTGTGGAAAGTATGAACTAGTAGATTCAGTTACCTGTGAATATAATGGTAGGAAAAAATGAGCCTTCACATCTGTTCTTAAGAGTCCAGCTGTGCACACCATGATTCATATGCTGACCTTAACTCATATTACAGTGCCCCTTGACAGTATGCCACCTCTGAACACGCACATGCAGTATAACAGAAACTGTCCTTGTGTGCTGTCATGAAAATACAAAGCTTATCAGCCTTGCCAAATACTGTAAACAAGGATAGTCCATGTCACAAAGAATATAGAAGATACTGGTACTATCCATCAGCAAGATTGCAATACTAAGTCCAGATAGTGCAACCAATTGGAGAGAGTATGGCAGAACTTGTCATTGTTTGTTTAAACTAGACCTCACAGACAGCTTCACTTATGCACATGAAGTGGTAGGGTTTTCATTAGAATGATTAGAAGCTGTTGAAGTGGAGCATTGACAAAGTTTTCACCTTCTTATTTTGCTATTGGTAGTCAGTCTAAGAACTGAGGGATCCCTGTTGTTTTGAAATAGTTTAAAAAGCCAACTTCCACTGAAAGACCTGTTTGATTTTAATGATAGGTAAAGACAACGTGTTTTAGGTATATGGTCTAGTTGGAGACAAGAGATTTGGAGTTTGGAGTGGAGTATTTTCTGAACTGGAAAAAAAGGAAGGGAGTAATATCAGAAACAACTGCAGTATTAGGCTGCTACACCTTTCTGCACCACAGTTGGTGTAAGGACAGTATCCTGCCCCTTTTTCAGGTCAACATAGTCAGGAAAATAGCAGCAAAACGATTGATTTACTGTTTACCATGGTTATGTGACTGTATGGGGAAGCATCTTGTTTTGGCACTGCAGCACTCCAGCAACTTTACCTCAGGGGAAGCCATGTATCTTCAGGTCTGCATACAGTCCTATTGCAAAGCCAGAGTATGCAACTTGGTAAAAATAAGTGCCAGTTTATGTTCTATGGGAGAAGGCTCCGCAATAGCATTCAGCATGCTGGTGTGCTTGTTCCATGAAGTGACATTTTTTATATAGGGGCATAGGCTTGTGAGGAAGATGGAGGAGGAAGATGAGGTCCTCTGCTTCTCAGAGGGTAATACTGAATTGTCAGTGTGGTGTCATCTTATACAAAAATTACTTCAGAGGTCTTATATTGCAAACACATGCATTGATCTCTCAGTTCCTGCTTCTGTGCTTAGTGCTGTATCTGGCACCTGGAAAAACTGCATTTGTTTAGCTTCTGTGTTGCATTGAAACTGAAAATGCATCTAGAAAAATCCAGTCAGTAACCTTGTATTTCTTTTGTTCTGACCTAGTAAGTACTAAATTTCAAGCTTGTCATAGCTATCTTTCCCTGACATTATTTCATATGGTTATGATGTTTTACATTAGTTATGGTCTGCAGATTGATAGAATTAATGTTACTGTCACCAAAGTCTCTGCCCTAAAAATAAGCAGACATACCATACTAAAAAGACAAACACAAGGCATGGGCAGGTTAGTCAAACTGTTTTTGCCTTACATATCTGTTTAAGGAGGTCAGAAAGAGCAAAGAAAAGGAAGCATCTGTGAGACAGGTGAGACCAACCCTCATATGCTGTGTTCAAAAAGAGAAAAAAATGTATCTGGTATTTAATGACTTATTCCTGATCCTAATTGAAATGTTGTCTGCAGTTTGATGCTATACTAAATTTGTTTGTAGGATCAGTCCCTCACTGTTGAAAAGGAGAAAGGCAGTTAGGGTTTCAAATGTCACAAAACCAAACCAAACTAGAACCAAAAATAGGTGAGAGTTGATATGTTCTTTAAATAAACTGAGATGTCTTTCACTGAAGAGGCATGTTGACTGGCTGAGTGAATATAATTTTTTTTCCCCCCTCAGTAATACAACTCCCTGTATAAATAGAAAATCTCTTGTTTCTTCAAATAGCTAATCATCTCTGTTGTTTTTCTTTCCCAAAGACTAGAACAAAAGGGACTTAGTGTGGAAGTCCACCTGATAATTTTAACATTATATGCACTTAGAGATTTTTTTTCAGCGGCTTAATGAAACAGAATGATTGCAACAGTGCTTGCTTTGTAGTTTCAGTGAAGCATGTGCAAGAAGAATTAGGCAGAGTGGTACAGTCTTGCTATTAGCAAGAAATAATTTCATCTGATAGAGGGATTTATAACTATAACACTGTGGTGTGTTTTGTGGGTTGTTTTATTTGTGTTTGGGTTTTTTTTAATCCATGTTCTTAATTACAAATGTTTCAAGAAACACTATTGGATTTAAGCGGATAGGCCTTGAATATATTAACATTGCTTGTTTTACAAGTTTAAGCCTTAATGGTTATGCACACAGTATAGAGCATGGACCCACTGCTGAGAGGCTTATAAGTGTTTCACATATGGCACCATGAGACCTTGTGTATGCATTCAGATAACTTAGAGGTTGCTCTGTTTCACGCAGCCTTCTTGGAAGAATGCATTAGGTTAGTGAGTATCAACATTTCATGCTGCGCTTTGTCCGTCCTTCCTTCTGACTCATCTATTGTTAGAGGAGAACTTAGATTGGACTGGGTCTAGGGTTTCCCTTGTGTAAGCAGGGAGAATAATTAAGCAGGCTCAGTTAATTAGTATTTGTGAGTTGTTCAGACCTTACAGTGATAAGGTCCATAAAACAGCCAAGACATAAAGTAAAAATTATTTGCTTGAAGGCCATAATCCTGTCCTTTGTCAACATTTGTCCTGTATAGACTGTTACCATTTCATAGCAATATAATATGTTCCTGTAGCATTTCTTTTGAAGAATTAAGAAGAGTTTGTAATGAATGAACTAATTTTCAGAATACCTTTTGAGGCTGGTCTGTGCTTTCTTTGTTTTATTCTAGCACTTGGAGAGCTTAAACTACTATATATGCAAGTGAGTTGTCCATGGGAGGTCTGTGCAGAGCTAGTAGCAGAACACAGACCTGTTGAAACTGTCATCCTCTGGTTTGCTTTTTTGCTTTGACTTGTGAGGAGAGACATTAATGATATCAGGTGCATGCACTTCTAGCAAAGAAAATGTAAGAAGCACTGGAGCATGGGGAATGCATGTGCAGTTAGAGGTTCACCTAGCGTTTGTGGCTGTGCTTGTTTTGCTTACTTAGAAGTACAGCCTAAAAGTCTGTGATGCTAGTAATAGCTGGAGTGTTTGTTCATCATTCAGATTCGTAGAATCTGTACAGTGGTTCAGATATATCTTTACCGGAAGTCATACTGATACTTTCGGAGATGCTACCAGTCCTACAAGGCTTAGTATAAGCCTTTCTCAGGTGTAATTTTTTGATCCACCTGTACTCTCTATAGCCCTTGAGACCTCATACAGCTCTCAGGAGATGTGATTACTGATGCAGCTCAGCATTCTCTTGACGATTGCAGCCTGGTATTAACAATGAAAGAAAAGGGCAAGAGGTAGAGCAGGAATCAGGAGTATGAACTATCTGTTAGTGCTGCTATCTGCCCAGTTTTTCTCACAGGTCATGATGGTCTTTCAAGAGGCTGGCACAGAACTTTAAAACTTTGCATTACAGGCTGTCCATATTGCCAGTAAGCCCTGTGAGGTCAGACATGAGATAACTTAGTGACTGATAATTTTTGAATGTGCAAGATAACCTTCGTGGCTCTTTCTGATGAATTGCCCTTGACATGAGTAAGGTTGTGCATTTGTTCCTAGTTTGGAATCAGAGCCCAGAAACCGAAAGGAATTGTGCTCTGGTAAATATCTGTAACCAGGCCTGTGCCAGTCTATAGCACAGCAGTTCTGCAGTGAGATTGCATGGTTATCATTGTCATTATGGCTCATGCTCCACATAATACTTTTCCCCTGGTTGGTGTCTCAGGAATCATGACAACCTTACTGGAGGAATTGCAGAGACAGCCCCGACAATCCCATGTCTGTTCTAGTCCGTCACCTTTTTGATTACTGTCAGTGTCTTCTACTTGTCTGGTGCTTGTATATCCCAGAATTTTGGTGTTGTGTTTGGGGTCTTTTGTGTTTTTTTTTCCAGAGAAAATGATGAAATGAACGTATGTCACATGAGGATACCTACCTGCTTTGCTGCTGTTGTCTACCTGACACAATTCTGATTAATTACAGTGTTCACAAGGCCTTGAGCCACATCCTCAGCTCTTACTTGGTGCCCAGAGAGACAGCCTCTTGTAGTTGAATGTTTGCTGTGAAAAGAAATTGTTCATCCCATCCTGCCCTGAGAAGATACCTACCCTTTTTATTACAGTTAGGAAATGTTAGTTTTTATGAGAACTTTCCAAGCAAATGCTTCCTCCCTATCCCACTGCTGCTGCTTTGGTAACTATAGCTACTGCCAATATAAGGAGGTTCCACAGTCCTTATCTGGTGCTTTCTCTATCCCATAGAAACAGGTTAGACCAGGTTGTGAAGATGTCCTGTCAGCAATGAGACGAGAAATGGCTCAGGCAGGATGTGGACATGGAGATTGTGAATCTCCTTTCAGTGCTTGGATGCCTGTGTTGGATCACTGCAAGTGCTGGAATATGGAGACTGCTGTTCTAATTAAGAACTACCTCAGTGTTCTCCCTATAGTAATGTTTTCTGTGGCTTGTTGGAAGTACTCCTATTCCCCTTCATATCAGGAAGGTTCTGCATATTTTGGTGATGGCAGATCTTGGGTAGACTTTTGGTGCAGAGGCAGCAAGGGCAGTGTGGTCTGTGATAATCCATCTGAAAAAATTGCCTGCAGGAAACCTGATGTAGGGTTGGGTTTCCTTGCTGTGTTTGCTTCTGTGCTTTGATTGACTGGGTGGTTCTGCCCTGCTTGCATTTATGTTTTGCTGGATAGCTGCAGCTTGTCCGTGCAGACTGAAAACTATGTTACTTGAAAGTGCATGTTGGGTGAACGGATGGTGTTCTCCCCAGGGCTTTAAAGATGTGTTACTTGAAGATAAGGCTGAATCTTGGAGGTGAGCAATCTCCTACAGATGCTCTGCATCTAGGCACTGTGTACAGTTGAAGATTTGCTCTTGTGACTGTCTCTGAAGATCTTCCTAGAGAGTAGTGTGTCTGTAGGCTGTAGAGCTAAGTATGTATTAAGTGGAGGGCTGAACAAAGAAAGGAGTGAAGTGGATATTAATTCATAAAGATGGAGGTAAAGAATGACAAGAGGAAGATTATGGCATTGCATAAAAAGCTCTGCTAAATCAGTCTTTTATTTCTGTGGCCCTCAAGAGTTAAAGGATACTGTAATTCATGTCTGCTTTACAACTGAATGTTTTTTTATGAGGCAGCCAGTGCTTTCAAACTGCTACATTTTCACGGAGTTACATGGGATTACATGGCAATCACCAAAAATTCCTTTATTAAATGAGTAAGTGTGTACCGGGGTGCATGTGATGCCTACATTTGCAATATTCATGCTTTTGAATCTGTCCTGGGAAGTACTTTGGTTTTTAGAGTAATGATGTAAAATTAGTTGGTGCGCTATATAGCTGCCAAAACAGCATTCATACAGAATTTTGGGCTTAGTTTTTGTGGTTTTAGAGATGTATCTAGTCTCTGCTGCAAGTAGCATCTATACTGTGAAAAGGCACAAAAGGTTCCAGAGCTTGAAAGGCCATGTTGTGCTTGAGACCTTTGTTTCTAGAAGGCAGAGAAATATTTTTTCTTGACACTGAATTTGAGATTAGTCTTTAGCTCCAGCAAATGTCACCTTTATTTCTTCTTGTATTAGTGTTAATATGTAATTGTCTTCTTGCAGTGTATTTCCATTTATTTTGGGATGGTGTGGTATCAGTGAGATCAGTTGGATCATAAGCACAGGAACATTTCTGTGTTAGATGTTAGGTACTTGGTAGGTTTGGACTGTTGTAGTAGCACACAGAAGTTTTGAATAATCAGTCAATCTTCTGGATACAAGATTCAGAAATGCTTTTTTTAAATCCCTTTTCCTTTTCCTTTTTCCCCTTTTCCTTTTTCCTTTTTCCTTTTTCCTTTTTCCTTTTTCCTTTTTCCTTTTTTTCCTTTTCCTTTTCCTTTTTCCTTTTCCTTTTTTTTTTTTTTCTTTTTCTTTTTTGTTTTCAATTGAGAACATTTTACTAGCTCCATTTCCCTTTCACAGATTCACAGATTGCATCGGGTTGGAATGGAGCCTCAAAGGTCATCTTGTCCAACCCCCATGCAGTGAGCAGAGACACCTCGAACTATATCAGGCTGCCAAGGGCCACATCAAGTCTGATCTTGAATGTCTCCGGGGACAGGGCCTGAACCACATCCCATGTTCCAGTATTTTACCACTCTCACTGTAAAGAACTTTTTCCTTACGTCTAACCTAAATCCACCCTGCTCCAGTTTAAAACCGTGTCCCCCTTGTCCTATCACCCAGGCTGAACAGCCCCAGTTCCCGGTTTCAAACAGGGAGTTATTTTTTAAAGCTAAACTGAGAACACGTGGTGAAGCAAAGTGCATTTCTTTCCACTTAATTGGAAAATTTATTTTTGAAGCATAATTAAGATATTGCCAATATATTTTTCCTTTTTGCTTTTTGTTAATCTGTAAAGAGTTTTTGATATATCTGGATGTGGTTTCCCAAATAGAACCTTGGCAGGCATCCACTCCAAGCTAGTTTTTACTGCAATTCATTAGCTGACTTATCAAAATAGTGTAATCAATGCCTGTCATAACATAAATACATGACCCTTTTGAGTAGCCTAAAGTGGCTGTTTGCTTCTCTCCAAAAGGAGTATAAACTCCTAAGGGAAACAGAAGGTCAAATTAACATTGGCAAATTTAACTTCTATCAGTTTGTCTATATGGTTTGGAAATATTGAATTGTTTTTAGAGCCTCATTTTTCATAATTTTCCTCATAGGGCACCTTGGGACACAGCCGTGGTTTGGGTTTTTGCTGATAATGCTTTACTGAAAAATATTGGATTCTGCTGAGACAAAACCAGGATGGCTTATGAACACAGAGCAATCAATGGATGTTATTGAATGAGATGTATAACTTCTATAACAGAAACCTCAAATAATCTTCTGAAGTATCACATGCCTGGAAAAATGGAAAGAATTTGCAGTTCTGTGAAGACTCATCTAACTTTGAAATGATGAGTAGGATGCTGAGTTGTTATTAAATAAGCTTAAAAGCTTGGAGAGGTGATCAGAATTTTGTTTTGATTTAAATTGTAAGTTGACAGGGAAATGGACTAGATTCTTTGCAAGGCTCTTTGTATCTGACTTGTGATTTTTGTGGTGTGTTTTCTTTGTGACAAGACTGCTTTTTTTTTTTTTTTATTACTTAGTAATTTTTTGTAGTAATTAACATACAGGAGGAAGTAAGTTGTTTGGGTTTTTTTAAACTGATCAATAAAACATTACCTTTTCTAATACAGTTATGTAATATTTTTATATGAAAACCAAACACAGGAAGTTAATTTTGGTATGATTTTGGTACTTTGAGCGTATTTTTGGGTGCATTTGATGGATATAAATTGACTTTGCTAAATTTTACGTGTGTTTTAACACACACTTTCTGACATTAACTCTGAAGTGGCTAATAATGTGACATCAGTAATTTTAGTTTAGCCTAAGTACTTGAGATTTGCTTTTGGTACTATGTGTTATATCGTAGAATCATAGAAGCAATAAGGTTGGAAAAGACCTCAAAGATCATCAAGTCCAACCTGTCACCCGAGACCTCATGACTACTAAGCCATGGAACCAAGTGCCACATCCAATCCCTTTTTGAACACCTCCAGGGATGGTGACTCCACCACCTCCCTGGGCAGCCCATTCCAATGGCCAACAACTCTTTCTGTGAAGAACCTTCTCCTCACCTCAAGCCTAAATTTTCCCTGGCGCATTTTGAGCCTGTGTCCTATTATAATCAATGTTTCTCATTTTTGTGAAAAAACTAACTCTATGGTCATAAAGCTGTTTTATGAGAACTACTTTCTGTAAATGTCTGAGGGAACTCTCAGAAGCATTTTAAAGCTTGAGGTACTTATAACTCTTGTGGGTTTTGGTGGTGAAGACTGATATAAACTGTTTTAGATAAAACAGGAGATACTTGCTAATTTATTCTTTGACTCTTTGTTTACGTATTTTTTTAACTACTGAAAAATATACTATCTTGTTTAATTGTTTCTTTCTGTGACTCTTATTGGCATAATCAGTACAAAATTATATTCTCTTAATACCGGCTGGCAATTCTGAATATAACTTACTGCCTGCTTTCTCAGCTTGTCATCTCTATAGTGGGACAAGGCAGTTGACTTTAACATATTCTTATTTTATTACTTGTCTTATGTCTTTTGTTGTTGTTATGCACAGTGACATAAAATAGCTGATCAAATTATGTTGAATAACATCACAAAATTGAAAGTTAGTGGCTTTCACAGTGTGAAACCAATAAAGAGCTGCAATATTTGTGTTCATATGACTGCACTGCTACTGAGTTTTTGGGAATCTTCGCATATGTCTATCAGTAATCTCAGTTTGGAGTAGGAACTTGTTATTGGACTGTGTGATGTCTACAGTTGAAGTTTCAGTATGATGTTTTATTGTAATTGCATAGGCATTGCATTGCCAAAATAAAACATACATTGATAAAGTCCGAATACATTCCTGAGGGCTTGTCAGAATATTCAGTAACTTATATCAGTACTTTGCTAACACAGAATTTATGGCATGCACATAAAATGGCTATTTTTTAAATATTGCTGGTATGAGGGCAGTTTGTATTATGAAAGGAAATCATAAGAAAACATGGAAAATAGAGACAGTCATGGAAGTTTTAGGAGGCTCTCCATAAGAAGTTCATCTTTCCCTCAAAACACCAGATTTGATTTTTAATTTTCACTGATCTTCTTATGCAGCAAAATACTGAGTTTAGAAGCAACTAATACAACTGGAAGTTTCTGTCCCAAATTTAAGACTGGAAAATTTGTTGTGTCTTGAAATTGTATTGAAAGTAATGGAATTTAGTAAAGAAAACATGACTGGCTGAAAAGATGCTATGAAAAACACAAATCTCTTTACATTAATGTCTTTGTTTGGCTATTAAGAAAGAGAGATATTCACAGGACCATCATGAAAAATTTCTTGGAAGTCTTCTTTGGTGATTTAGAAAAAAGCTACTGCACTTTTATTTGTTTATTTATTGACAAGAAGATATGCTCTTTCTCCATGTTAATTTTCCCTTTTGAAAGTAGTTTTTCCTATGTTGAAATGAAAAGAAAAAAAAATGCATTTAATGTGGGGTTTTTTGGTTGTTGTTGGTTTGGTTGGTTAGTTGGTCTTTTTCACATGAAAATAATGCATGTGGTAGTAGCAGTCAACGATCAGATACCAGTGAAGTTTCCTGACTGCAAACTGTTGTCCGCTGCTTATGCCTAGGAGCTAAAAAAAGTCTAGAAGGATTTCACAGGGACGTTTTTCTGCTGTTTTTGATCTTTTGGGTTTTTTTGCCAAGATACATTTCACAGAGGACACAAGGAGTAGCAATGTTTGTTTGTTTTTAATTTGACAACATTTTACTATGGATTAAGAACCTCTACCAAAGACTTCATTTGAGACTACTGCAGTTTCTTGGGGCTTGAACTTTTATATTCAATAAAGAAGTATCCTAGAGCTTGTGTTGCAGCTATCAAATAGGAAATGTATGTAAATTTTTACAGGTGTATCTTCTCAAGTTTGAAGACATGCAGATCCAGTCCTAATGCTGCATGTCCTGCCATTGGCAATGGGCACTGGAGTGAAATTGCTGCCTTTGTTTCATTCTTGTTTTTTTCTTTGCTGTTTTTAAATCTTTCTCCAAAACTGAAACCTGTAAGTTTTCAACATCTGCTACTGGCATTTCTGAGTAATAACTGGATTTATTTATAAATCAAGAAAATTCAAGAGGGGAAAAGCAGCTATAAAATTTGGTTTGTAGTGACATATTTGGGGATCTTTTCTATCCCTCTTGTCTAGGAACAGTTAATATCTGTAGAAGTGAAATGTTCCCTTACTTCCCTGGAAATGAAAAGTTTTAGGTGAGTTCTGTTGTTAGATCCACTACATACAAGGGAGAGTCTAATATCAGTTCAGAATCTGGGGAATAGTACCTCACCTGGACTCATGGTACCCCTCCTCATTCATAGGTGGAAACTGAATGAAGATTTCAGGCATAATGTTTGAGGTTCGCAGTTATGGAAACTTTACTTTTATCTTTACTTTTTTACTGTTCTTCAGTAGGGGTTGCCATTCTGATCACAGAGTAAGACATCTTTAGAGTTAACGTATAGCTGTCTGTATGTCTGTGGATGTGTCTTAAAATGAAAGCCTGAATTTTGTCAGTGTAATACATAAATTTAATTTCAGTCTGCAGGAGGAAGTCTTTCAGTACACTTGCCTAGAGAAACTTTCTAGTCATGCTTCTCAGCCTGAAAAGGTTTGAATCCCCAATGCTCCATTTCCAGGTGCAACTGGTGTCACTGACAAATACTAAGGCAAAGAAGCTGTTTGGCAGCTCAGCCTTTTCCTGGAGTTGCCTGCTCCTCCTTCCACAGAGACTAGACTTTCTTTTTCTTCCTGAGTTGTACCCAAAGCTCTCTACTCAGCCAGGCCAGTCTTCTGCCCTTCTGTCTCATTTTCTAGTGTAGGGGGACAGCTTGTTACTGTGCCTCAGAGATTTCCCTCTTGAGGAATGTCCAGCTTTTCTGGACTCCTTTGATCCTTTAGGACTATGGCCCAGGGGACGCCATGAACCCATCTCCAAAATAAGTCAAAATCTGCCCTTCAGTATTCCAAGGTTGTAGTTTTAAGAATTGAAAACTCTACCATCTCACAATCACTTTGTCCATGACGGCCACCAACCTTTACATCTCTTACTAGGCCTCCTCTCTTTACAAGCAGCAGTTCTAGTAGAGAGCCATTCCTTCTTGGCTCATTTACCAGCTGTATTAAGAAGTTATCTTCCACTCACTTGAAGAACCTCCAGGATCGCTTCCTGTCTGCTGTATTGTATTTCCAGCAGATATCTGATAGGTTGAAGTCCCCCACACAAAGAAGGGCTAGCAACTCTGAGACCTTCCCCAGACACCTATAAAATGTTTAATCAGCCACTGTGTCCTGGTCTGATGGTCTATGTCAGACTCCTATCATGACATCTGCCTTGTTGACCTTTCCCCTGCTTTTACCCACAAGCATTCAGCCTATCATCGCTGTTGTCATCATGCTCAAGAGAGTTGAGACCTTCCCTAACACACAGGGCCATCCCAACACCTCTCCTGGACCTGTGCCCTTCTGAAGAGCCTATAGTCATCCAACACAGCACTCTAGCTATGGGATTCATCCCACCATGTTTCTGTCAGGGCAATAATATTGTAGTTTTTCTGCTGAGCGATAGCTTTGGGCTCTTCTTGCTGATTACCCATGCTCTGTGCATTGGCCTTGATGCACTTCAGTTGGGCTGCTTTTTTTGCAGGGTAGGGGTCTAGTTCCTGCTTGATTCATCCCAGGCACTGCTGTGAGTCCTAGCTCACCAATGACCCTTGCATATTCCTTATCACATGACCAGCTGTCCCCTTCCTCCCTTGAGATAGCTGTGGACCTGTAACACCAGGCCTGTTTTCTAGGCTTGTGTCCAGCCAATTCTGATGAGAGAATGTATGGGGAGATGAGAAACATGCAGACAATGCATCATTTTATATTTCCTATTGATTAGTGATTTTGGTTAATGCTTTCAATTAACAGAAATCCTAATATTTACATTCCAAAATGTATACAAAGTTTATTGTAAGACATGTCTTTGTCAAATGGAATACATATCTTAGCAGGAAAATACAACTATAGTAGGTAGATAGATAGATAGATAGATAGATAGAAACTTTTGTAATGATTTCAATGAGAGAAGTAGTTAAATTAGCTTGTCCAGAGGACTGATACTTAAAAGTTATTAAAAAACAGCTCAGAGGAAAAATTAATATCCTCCATGACTTACAAAAACACCTTTTGGCTAAACTGAGTATGACCTACTGGGATTGACAACTCATTTGTTTTCCTGTTAGTGTCATATTGCACATTGCTCTTATGCAAACATTTAATTTATCTCTTTCATCCATAGTAATCCTTTAATTTTTAATATGCTTCAAGAATTAAGTGTCTGACAGCAAAGCTAGTTCTTCATTATTTATGTGTGCTCATATCTTTAGCATATACAGGCTAATAAAACATACACAGGTTTTCCTGCTAACTTTCACTTACATATTCTAAATCAGAATTAGTTGTATATGGTAACTGATGAGCAGATGTGATCAGTGTGTTACAGTAAGTTCTGCCTAACAAGGAAACCCTAAGTCAGCAAAGCATTAACTTACCAAAGCACAGAAGTACTTTTGATTCAACTGTCAGGGAGAAATGTTCTGTACTTGATAGTGAGAGCAAAGAAAAATCCTAGATTAGGGATATGACTGTATCTAGTACTTCCTTATGGATATAAGGTCTACATAATTTTACCAGAAATCTGTGGATTCTTAGGTAATTTGGTTCATAATAATCAATGTTGCCTCTTTCTGATGATTCTGTTTTGTTATCATGTTTAGTTTTTACCTTGTAGTAGGTATCTTTTCTTTTTTCCCCCTCTAATAGTGTATACTGTCTTCTCAGGTGAGTTAGGTCGTTTGATGTGAGTCTAGGGAAAAGGACAGTGATGCAAAGGATAGGTCAGAAGGTGAAATTTAAGCAAAGGCAGCACAAGTTAGGACTAATTTACAGAAATGAATGGTATCCTTTTGTGTGGAAATATCTCAAAACTAATTTATAATAAAATTAATCAGAGAGGCTATTGAAAAGATTCTATCTTTCTTACTATTAAGAGGCATCACACATGTCTTCAGTGCTTCTTTGTAATCATGACATGTTACAATTTCAACAGTGAGTGGGGAAGAGGCATGGCGCATGTCTATTCCTGGGAGACTTGGAGTTTGTTAGTGTGACATATTCTGTGACAATTTTTTGGCTCCCTATTAGTGATGAGTCCAATGTACAGAACAAGGAACTGGGTTGTTTTGAGAGAGAGAGAGATTATTTGTCGTCTGAAAAAATGACAGCAATTACATGTTACATGTTACATTACATGGGACACAGTCTCAAGCTGCACCAGGGGAAGTTTAGGCTCGAGGTGAGGAGAAAGTTCTTCACCGAGAGAGTGATTCGTCATTGGAATGGGCTGCCCGGGGAGGTGGTTGAGTCTCCATCCCTGGAGGCGTTCAGGAGGGGACTGGATGTGGCACTTGGTGCCATGGTCTAGTTGTGAGGTTGTGGTTACAGGTTGGACTCGATGATCTTCAAGGTCTCTTCCAACCTTGGCAATTCTATTCTATTCTATGTTCTTCAGCATTAGGTTTGAAAATCTAGAGCTTAGGCTACATTAAAAGGGTCAATGAGAAATTTGCTTTGAGTTCACTAGGACTAGTACTGCACTCTGACGAGAATAGAGGAAGCCAGAGTAACCTGAATACAATTAGTTGGATACTCTGATCATCTGGCATCTGGCTTCCAAATCTTGTTAGCTGTTTCTGGAGTAATTTGAATGTCAGTAATGTGAGCATCAAGAAGCTCAAGAGAAGACACAGGGGAAAAGGGAAAAAAAAAAAGAAAAAAAAGAAGACTTGCAGACTTGCAGTCATATGAACCAAGACAAGTTTGGGAAGGTGTTGTACTCCTAGTATTGTTTTTTTTAAAAGGACACACATTACATGAAAAATAAAGAATGTAGTGTATTTTAAATCTTAATTGTCTAATCAAAGAATTGCTTTAAGTTATTGCTTTTAGTTATTACAGAAGAGACAAGAACATAAGAGAAAGAATACTATTAAAGGAAAATAAGAACATAAGAGAAAGAATACTATTAAAGGAAAAGCTGTGGTACTGAATAATGCAGTTATTATATGCACACTTGCTACTATCTACTCCTTTCATTCATCCTTTCTATACTTGTCTAAATAGTCAGGCTGTTGGCTTCAGCTGTGGTGAGCCACCACCATTATAGAATGATATAGAATGATATAGAATAAACCAGGTTGGAAGAGACCTAAAAGATCATCGCGTCCAACCTATCATCCAACACCACCTAATCAACTAAACCATGCAACCAAGCACCCCATTAAGTCTCCTCCTGAACACTTCCAGTGACGGCAACTCCACCACCTCCCCAGGCAGCCCATTCCAATGGGCAATCACTCTTTCTGTATAAAACTTCCACCTAACCTCCAGCCTAAACCTCCCCTGGTGCAGCCTGAGACTGTGTCCTCTTGTTCTGGTGCTGGTTGCCTGGGACAAGAGACCAACCTCTGCCTGGCTACAGCCTCCCTTCAGGTAGTTGTAGACAGCAAGAAGGTCACCCCTGAGTCTCCTCTTCTCCAGGTTAAGCAACCCCAGCTCCCTCAGTCTCTCCCCATAGGGCTTGTGTTCCAAGCCCCTCACCAACCTTGTTGCCCTTCTCTGGACACGCTCCAACAAGTCAACATCCTTCCTAAACTGAGGGGCCCAGAACTGGACACAGTACTCGAGGTGTGGCCTAACCAGTGCAGTGTACAGGGGCAGAATGACCTCCCTGTTCCTACTGGCCACACTGTTCCTGATGCAGGCCAGGATTCCATTATGAGCACTTTGCTGTGAGACTATGATGCCTCTGGTGGGGTTCTTTTGTCCTCTGCGAGGACTATTACGTTGATGTTGATGGTTACTTTTTCCTCACTCTAGTGTCTTCTTGGGACTATTATTGCATATTCTCTATTGTGTATTGCACCTTATTTTTACTCTTCAATCTGCAAATCCATGTTACAATCAAATCTATTACGTACAGATTTCTGTCTAGCACACTGGGTACTCTTCCTTGTGCTTTCTTATACCACATCTGATTTTGCCCAGTTCCTAGGTCTGCGTTCCTTTAGCTGATCACTGTTGATTTTTCTACAGTCCTGGGATCTTTGAAGACTTTCTTATTGTCTGTAACTTTTACCCTGCTATGCAACATTCTACTTCCCCATTATTGAGGCCTCTATTATCATATCATTCCTATATTCCTCGACATGACACAAATACTTCCTTCTTCAGAAAATTACTACTTGTTACTTCTGTATGTAAAAATTATGACTATATGACACAATTACTCAAATACAAATTAGGCAGTAGTCACCTGAGCCTTAGAAAATGTGTGTTTCCACTGAAAATAAATTAAAGCAAAGCTCTTGGCAGATGAAGACAAGTTGTGAGAGAGCAGTTCTGACAAGTGTCAGTCCCAAGGCCATACAAATGTAGCTGCAAAGATGGTCTAACAGGCTTGTTACTAGCAGCAGCAATGTGATGTTTAGTGGGCTACAGGGCTGCAGAGGTCTAAAGGGAGGTGTAAGTCTGTGAAGGATGGAAGAGGGAAGCAAGACTTGAGAAGGGTCCCCTGTATTGTAAGAAAAAGCTGTTAAGTACTTGACTGCCTGTATCCAAACCATTTTACCACTTCAGAATATTTACCGTTTGCCTCACCATGGCACAAAAACTTTGTGGTAGTCAAGTATCTTCACTGTAGCAAACAGAGTCACTTCTGAATTGGTATTGAACAGTGACTGTTCTGGCTGCAGTTACTCATGGTTTCTGTCAGATAGCAAGGTGATTTATTGCAAAATGTTCCAAATGATATTGACACAAACATGTTCTCCAAATTTATCATGAAAAAATGTGAGCTAGAAATTTTGTAGTGAATTAGATTTCTGTAACTTTTTACACAGTAATCTACTTAAACTGATCTTTTGAAATGTGTTATGCAGAAATGCTTATATACAACTGAGCAGGTTTTTTAAGTATTAGCTCTTACAACATAATAATAATGGCAGTTTGTGTTTTCAGCATGCCTTTTCCAGTCTTCAGCAGAATGTATCAGAACCCAGTGAAGCATATTTTACTTGAAAGGATAGGATAAAGTTCTTGCACTAAACAGCTTCAAGTATGACTAGGCAAAAGATTTAAAGATTGGCAGAACAGAAATGATCATAATCTCACTTTACAGCTGAGGAGACTGTTGCAATTGATTAAAAAGCTTTACTTTAATTCATTGTTCTTGAATAACATCTTGTTTTTTCCATACTGAGAGCTGTCTTTCTGTCTAAGCTATTTCTTTAAAGCATGTTTGTCGTCATATATTATGGGTCTGGGACAGTTGCCTGTGATTATATGGTTGCTCATGAATGCTCTGCTAATGGTATTTTTCCTGAAGAAAAATATTGACTCATTTGTTTTGAACTCCTACTCCACCCACATGTAGTAGTGTAGAATTATGTAAATTTTGTAAATGAGAAAAGTAAAGTTCTACGAAGTGTAATGATGTTTATTTAAATGTGGATATCTCTTACTCTTGTTTTGAATAATTGTTAGGGAAGTCCTGTTTCAGAACATGAGATATCTAGGGCTTTACATTTGATCCTTAAAAATGTTGTCTTAGAGGAAGTTGTAAGACAACAGAGTATCACCAACAGAAGATCTTTCATGTGTAATTAAACAAGCCCAGTCATACTCCGATTTATCAATTTCAGATTTGCTGTGTTTAACATTTAAAGCTCTCCATTTTATGTTTTAGTTATCACAGTATCATAGTATCATGTTGCTGTGCTTCTATACAATACCTAAACTTAAAAAGACCATTTTATAAACATTTGATATAAACATTTATATCAAATGAAGACTTGCAAAAGTAAAAAGGATTTTGTATTGATTTTTGGCCTATTTGGCCTACTTTGTTGACATAAAGTTTCTATGCTTTTGCTTAATAAATACAGCAATTCACGCTAAGAACATTAAGCATATTCTGGCTGTTTAAACCGCTCCTCCAGTTGTTTCAAACTTCTTATGGATAAGAAGGACTGTATATTACATTCCCTTATCATAAAAGGCAAAGAATTAATAATGCTTCATTGCACAAACTACCTGAAAGGTGGTTGTAGCCAGGAAGGGGTTGGCCTCTTCTCTCTAGCAACCAGCACCAGAACAAGGAGACACAGTCTCAAGCTGTGCCAGGGGAAGTTTAGGCTCGAGGTGAGGAGAAAGTTCTTCACCGAGAGAGTCGTTTGTCATTGGAATGGGCTGCCCAGGGAGGTGGTTGAGTCGCCATCCCTGGAGGTGTTCAAGAGGGGGATTGGACATGGCACTTGGAGCCATGGTCTAGTCATGGGGTCTGTGGTGACAGGTTGGACTCGATGATCTTCGAGGTCTCTTCCAACCTTGGCAATACTGTGATACTGTGATCCTAAGAATAGTATTGTAAGGATTTCAGCAAAAGATGATGTGGGTCATCAGGATGCAGGACATCCTGTATTTTCATTGTAAAATCTACATTGATTATAGTGGGTTTTATTACTGTTGATTTATAATTTTTTTAAAATACCAGGAATGCTTGTGAGATATGGAAACTTAGCTACAAAGGATACATTACAGTGCACGCTATTCCAGGAGTACAGTAATATATATGCAAAGCTTTAATGAATATATATTTAAGCTTCAATATAGGGAAGTTTAGGCTCGAGGTGAGGAGAAAGTTCTTCACTGAGAGAGTCGTTAGCCATTGGAATGGGCTGCCCAGGGAGGTGGTGGAGTCACCATCCCTGGAGGTGTTCAAGAGGGGATTGGACATGGCACTTGGTGCCATGGTTTAGTCATGAGGTCTGTGTTGACAGGTTGGACTTGATGATCTTTGAGTTCTCTTCCAACCTTGGTGATTCTGTGAACATTGGGAAGCTAGAGCAGAAACTATCAAAGCCTCATCATGACCATGTTCTGAATTCTTTGAAAAGGACTGTGCAAGGTTGGAAATTTATGAAAACTATCAGACTTAATGAATAAATAGAGAAAAAAAAGTTTTCCATTTTGAAATTTATTTGATTTTTCATTGCTAAACTTTTCCTTTGCTTCATTTGCAGCTTAAGAAGCTGGTGTTCTTGATTTTTGATGTGTATTCTTGCTTTTCATGATTTTTGCTATTCTATTGTTCATTTGAAGTCATCTTGTTTTAGGAGCTGAATGGTTTTTTTCAAGCTGAATTGCGGATGTTTTCAGAGCATTGACTTTCTACAGAATATAGCAATTGTGATGTTTTGTTTAAAACTTACAAAGATAAGATTTGGGCGTATAAATCTTCTCAATTTAACTCTTACATACTTACAAAGTTTACTTTTATCCTAGGAAATGTCTTTCTGATATATGGCTTCAGTGCCATAAGGGAATCAGCAGGTATGAATCACACCAGGTGACAGAAGTATGATGAATAAGATTGAAACATTGATTAGGATTCTTAATTAGCAAGGATCTACAGGCTATAAATTAATGCCAGCAGCAGTAATTAAATTACTTTATTTGAATTTGGTGACAAGCATGCCGAGTTTAAGGAGGCAAACTTAGTCTGAAGATGAAAAGAAAAAAAGACTTGTTCATGAGGTGCCATACAGATGTGTTTCAAATATTCAGAGAACCCCCCCTTTTTTCCCCTTGCTGTTATTAGATGCTTTTGTTTATTACGCATTAAGTGTTTTTTATTAAAAAAAAAAAAAGAAATGTTTTTTTACTTCCTCTTTTGAGAACTTTGACTTAGTTAAAAGATACTAAGTGTACTCAGTGTAAAGATTTGAAGTCATAGGGAATAACACGTCTTCTTGGTATAGCTGCTTTTACCTCCTCTTTATGTGCAAATGTCTCCTGGGTCCAGAAATGCAAAATGTTCTTGGAAGATGTTCTTGGCTGGAGGACCCAGTGGATTTTCAAGGCTCTGTTAAGTTTCCATTATGTGAGTCTTCTCTGACTGAAGCTACTGGGCATCATATAATTTACAAATAGGCTGTACCCTGATCTTGAGCAAATATTTGGTCATTAGGGATTTCCAAGACCTTCAGAGTTTTTTAATTACTTTAGATGTGATCATTATCCCTCTGACTCTCACTGTAGCACTGTTACAGGGAACAGAGACCTGTTGTGTTGTGGTATGGCCAACAGACATTACATTTTTCTTGGCTATTGCTGTCGATGGACATTTTGTCTCAGTTTAAGCAGCAGGCGGAGAGAATAGAGTATTTCCAAGTTGTTTTCCTTGTTTTGTTTTTGTTTATTTGTTGACTAGTAACATTTCTTAATTTCTCCCACCAATTATTCCCCTCCTTTCTTTAGGAATTTGAATCATTTTTAATAGCTTCACTTTTTACTTTTCTTGTATAGAAACTGTACTGTAGTCTTACTATCTCATCTAACTGTAGATGGAAAGCGCTGT
The DNA here is from genome assembly GCA_033816785.1 of Picus viridis. Classification (NCBI taxonomy): domain Eukaryota; kingdom Metazoa; phylum Chordata; class Aves; order Piciformes; family Picidae; genus Picus; species Picus viridis. The sequence goes on along the minus strand of CM066567.1, from coordinate 20,020,453 downwards.
TAACCACATCATCTCTGAGCATAACAAAATGACCTCTTAGTACAATAGACTGGTGCTTTTAGTGACCTTGTACCCAGTCTAGTCCTAATTCCATATTCATCATCTATAGGGCACAATCTATTGTTTGTATTTTTGATTAGAGTCTTTTTGATGGATAATATATCTAGAGTTTGTTGAATCTGACTCTCAAGATGAGTCAGTTTTACTCCTCCTCCCCCTCCTACTCCTCCTGACATTTCTGCATCAGAAGGAGTAATATTCTCTGACGCTTTTTTTTTTTAGAGATCAAAAGGAATTCAGTCTGAGGAAACCATATCCATGTGCATCAAACAGGAAATCTATTGAATATTTTTGTGGCCCCTTGCTTTCTGGCTTCTGACAGCTTCCTAGGAAGTTTTTTCCCCTTCTTATCTTTTTGGTTCAAGAATCAGTAGATCTGAAAAGCAGACTGCTAAGGAAACTGTTTCCTTTGATTAATAAGTGAATATATTTACTGTAGAGCCAAGAATGGAACATCTTGTAACTGTTGGCAACATTACTAAAACAATAAGTATCCTCATGGAAGAGGACAGAGCATAATGAGAGTTTTGATCAAGAGGAAAGAATACAGTCTCAGGCTCTCAAGGGTTGTATTACTGTAAACATTTATCTATTTCCTTCTGGACATGGTCCAGGGACTGCAGGAACTAAAAAAGTCACTCTCAGACTCATATGATTTTGAAACTGGACAATTTTTTAACTACTTGACTTCTTTTCTTCCTTTCTGGCTGAGTCAGCCTGACCGTATCTCTGATGCCAGAAATGTGGCATTCATATTTTTTAGTTCAGGAGATTGCCACTGAAAATCTGCATAAGATGGCTCTCATTTTTTGTTCCATAGTGGTTGTATTTGCACTGGAAGATTGGAGTGTATCATATAAGATATTTTGGGAAGCTGTTTAAGTGAGTTCATCCCAAGATTAGCAGTTACAATGAAAGTCCTGATTTGAGCATCTGCCATGCAGGGGAGATGATAAGCACGAGACAGAATCCTATTTTAACTTCTCTCATGGCTGCAGATATAGAGTAAGTCAATTCTAGTTCTCCTTCTCAGCTACTCCTCCTGTTAAGGAGGTGCCAAGGAAAGAGCTGGAGCATGACATACTCTGTCTGTCTCCTTAGTTGTGTTATGACTGTACATTGTTCCTGAGTGTAACAAGTAAAATAGTTTCCTTTTGTAGCCTTGTATTCTCTGAGCCTAGGACAGAAAACACTTCATGGCTGCATCCCATCATGCATCCAGCAGATTTTTGATGATGCATAAAATCTGGCAGTTCGTGTATATTCCCAGAGTTCAGACTCTGCTCCTTAACAATGTGTCGAGGAAGCCATAGTATTAAGGAAACAATTTGTCCAGGATTTACCTATTTTAAAAGTTGTCGTCATTTTGTCCACCACCACAACCCACCTCTGCAGGAGAAGTCAACAAACAAAGCCTCAAATATTCAGCTCTAACTCTTCCTTGAATTCATCAGGTTAGTTGGATTCTGACCATAGCCCTCGGACACAGCAGTGGCTTTTTTTTGAGGTTCGTTACTAGATAGGTGGAAGTGATTACCAAAGTAATGTTTCTTGGTTTGCATAATAATGTATTCCAGTGTATTATTATGAAATCAGTACATTTGGTAATACAAGGAAGGGGGTTGGTCTCTTCTCCCAAGCAACCAGCACCAGAACGAGAGGACACAGTCTCAAGCTGTGCCAGGGAAAGTTTAGGCTTGAGGTGAGGAGAAAGTTCTTCATTGAGAGAGTTGTTAGCCATTGGAACGGGCTGCCTGGGGAGGTGGCGGAGTTGCCGTCCCTGGAGGTGTTCAAGAGGGGATTGGACATGGCACTTGGAGCCATGGTCTAGTAGTCATGAGGTGTTGGGTGACAGGTTGGACTTGATGATCTTTGAGGTCTTTTCCAACCTTGTTGATTCTATGAGTCTATGATTCATTAACTCCTAAAAAAAAAAAAGAAAGATGGATGCAACAGAAACTTTTAATAATATGTTTCATTTCCAGAAAGGGGAAGCTTTTTCTGGAATGGAGACACATTCATTGAAAAATCACATGTATACCTATGAATTATGATGAATTATGCAATGATAATCATATAACTATACAGAATATGATTTACTATATGCGAACAAGAATGTATTTAGGCAGTATATTTATATACATACATTTCTCTGTGTATATAAACATTTTGCATATTCCTAAGATTTTCTTTAGTCATCTTTGGACTGAAAAATGTTTTTTGCAGTTTGTTTTCTAAGTTTTATACAGTCTGAAAATCTTTCTATGCAAGGATAGCTCTTAAATATTAATTTAACTTGATGTGTAATATTCGATGATAAAAGAGGAAGTTATTTGATTATATTATTATATGAGTAAATAGATACCATACCCATGGAGGAACATTAGTATACTATTGTGAGATACATTGTTGGTCTCATAACCTGAGCCAGAAGAGGAGTGGCTTTTCCCAGATCAGGACTTCATTAAAATGGTGAGACACTTGTGAATTCAGCCCCATGAATACTAGCTTTTCACTGACAAGGATTTGCCTAATTTGATTACTCCAGGCACTGCTGGAGGCTGTGTTCTCTGATCCATGAGAGTCCTGGCTCCAGCTCTTGGGCTGTTGCAGATCTGTTCCTTGCAGGCTGGCAGTTACATCTCCTCAGTTGCTGGGACCAAGCTACTGCTGATCCTTCTGGAAGCAGCCAGGGCTGCTATAATGCTGCCAGAGCTGCTATAATGCTGCCAGAGCTGCACGACATTCTTTTGCTATCAGGAAGGGTGTAAGTTCTTGAAGGACATGGCCTCTGCTTGCTCTTATGGAATGAAGATCCAGTTTCTGCACCAGCAGGAATACAGTGTCTGGCAGTTGGTGTGGGTATTTGGTTTCCTACCTGGTACAGCATTTCTGTGTCCTTCAGCAGATAGCAAAGGTGTGGGACGTGCTTCTCTAAGTGGCAGAACATCACTGTGCCTTCCAGCTGACAGTCAGTACTTGATTCTCACCAGGTTTGAGGAAGGGGGAGAAGGAGAAAGAAAGCTTTTAGTGTTTTGTTTTGCACTGAAGTATTTAATTTGTAGGTAGACAGGTGATGGTTCCTGCTGTGTATAAAATATTGCCCAACACTGATAAAATACATTATTAATTCCACTTGAAAATGGCTTGGCTTCTCCATAAGACTGAAAAGAAAATTAAGGGCTGTCTAATATATGCTTTCTGCTGTTCCTCATCTTCTGTAAACAGATCTTCTGATACGATTTTATCATAAATGTTTATTATAAATTTTATTAGTCTTCCAGTTTTTCTTTCATACTGCTAGATATTCATAGGGTGTCTAAAACATTGCAGTGTAACAAAATTAAAACTTTGTGAAAAAAATAACCCCCACTAGCAATAACAATAATAAGAAGAATAAATCTCTTATATCTGGTTGGGGAGTTGACTGTGCTTGTGAAAATTTAGACTTTGTAGCAAATGATGTCTGTTTGTAGCAAATGATGTCTGCTTTGGAATATTATCTTTCGTGGACTTACAATGTCATTAGTTTAATATTTATTATGCTTCATTAACTATATACAAGTTACTAAATGATTCAATGCTCATAAATTGAAGTTATCTTTGCATAATTCTAATAATTAGGACATTTTACTTAGAACTTCGTCCTGTCTCAAAGTCAGTGTGAAGAAACTGACTGTTAATAAGAAAGCCTGCTACTATTAGAGAATATGGTTGGAGTATTTTTCTTGGAGCCCAACAGATGTTGAAGCAAGTGAAAAGGAGTAAGATTTGTATTCATTTGTAAATATTAATGTTGCTCACTTTGGTAAACAACAATACATATATTTCAAACCATTTTCCACCAGTAACCTTGTTTCCTTGAGTTAGGAGTTACCTTCTTCTGGTCACACTTCATTTTGTGAACATGCATATTATAATAAACAAAGCACAAGCTCTAATGTTTAAAATACTTGTCATGAAATACTGGCATTTCTCATTGAGAAAGGATGCTCTCTTTGGATAAAATGATCTCAGGTGAAGATATTGGTAACTTTAATGATTAGTAAAATGGGACTATTCTTGGCTCTCTTGCACATTTGTTGCACCAGTCACCACATCACGAGTATTATCTTGTTAATAAATTCAGCAAATACCAGTGAGAATGCAGAAAATTTTAGTCTGTAGTCTCATCTAGGTCTGTTTTCCTGTAGGACAGACCAAAAACTGTTTGCAACCACAATGGTTAGTGAAGCTCTGAAGAGACACTGTGACCTTGAGTTAGATGTCAGCAAGGAGTTCCTTCATACCAAAGGATTAGAAAGTGTCAGTTGTAATTGAGGAATATCTTTTAGTTTGTTTTAAAGTTTTGCCTGCAAAAATGTGCTAACATCTGAGGGACAAAATAAAAACTTTTATAAAATGAAAAGAAAATGCCTAGGTAGGTCTTACTAATGAAGATGAATGTATAATACAAAAGGGGGGGGAAAAAAAAGGTAGTAATCAATAATGTGACAGAAGTGAGTGTTATGGTGGTTTCAATAATTCAGAAGAGTAATAACATGGAGAGAAACTTATCTTTTAAAAATGAGTGATTTTCAATTTTCTACTTCACTTTAAAGCATTGTTTATTTCTACTAGCCTCCAGCTGAGTTACAGGCCAAGGAGGATAAGCACTAAGAACCGAAATTGTACCAAGTGCCCTTGCTGAGATACTGTTTTGTCTCTTATAGATGAGGCTGTATTAATATTTGAAAAGGCTTCTACTCTGAAATCAACAATGTTTTCTCTTGTTTATCACACGCAATTTTTGCTCCTTCTTGAACCGTATTGAGATATTTTTAAAGTACGTAGTTTGGGAATTTTCCCCGTCTTTCCCCATCTAATTATTTTGTCCTCTTTTTTTCTCATTTTTGCTTTAAGCAACCAAACCAAACAGAATTTCTTTCCCAAAAGAATGGACAATTTTGATTGTTCACTGTTTTATAGTCAGAGTTTGTCACTTAAAGACTCATTGTCTGAACATAATAGAAGAAGCAAAACTGGTACTTGCAGGTGTCTTATGTATATGGGAAGAAGACCAGAACTGAGGTCCGGATGAACAGACATGTCATGGGACCTAAAAAGTCATGATATCACTAACATGTAAATACGTGTCTCCGCACAGAAACCCAAGTATTTTTCTTCTGAATTCATAGACCTATTTGTTCAGTTTAAAAGTTGCCCTACTTCATATTTCAATAACTGTACTTTAAAAATATCTCCCCTCAAAATCCCCTCCTTCTGATGAATAAAATGTTTGATTAGCTTCTTTAAGTGAATTACAATAGAAATTCTTTGAAGGAAAGTAAACCAAAGAATGAGTTAATGGAAAAATAAAGCTATCATCAGTATACCTTGGCCCTCAGACATTCCAAAATGCCAAGACCACTTTGAAAAAAGCCTTGATTTTAGCCTTATTCTTCCCATAAGGCTCTTTATTACATAGAACTGAATGATTTATTTTCTTTTTTTTTTTTTCCTTTTTTTTTTTTTTTTTTTGTTAACATGAAATACTTGATGTGATTTTCCTAGAAGGACCACATGAAGTTTGTGGTAAGCTACTAGTTTATTGGAATTTACTCTTTCTTGTACCCTGTTGGAATTGTAGCTGACGTTATTACATCTTCCATTAACTAGTTTTAATGTACTTTTCCCTTGTGTAGTCGTTCATAAGTGTGGATGCAAAAGTCTTTTTCCCTCCCCAGTATGTTGAACTTGCTCATGGTTCTTACTCTCTTCCTTTCCTGTGCTATGATCTCCTGCCACCAATCTAATTTTACAAAAGCTTCTAATTCCTTACTACTTTCCCCTTGTAAAAAGGCAGTACAGGGCAGCTGGCACAGTAAGTTACTTAGAGATTTCATGTATTTTATTTTATACTGTTTTGTTATCATCTAATGCAGTTTTCTTGACAGCTTTGAAGGTTTTTTTTTTAAAGAAAAATACATATTTTTTTAAAATCAGAGACTGAAACCTAAAATTCAAATTCTTTCCTCCTCACACTACTCCCCCTCTTAAGCATGGGTCCTTTCCATAGTCTGTAGTCCTTCAGCATAAACCTGCTCCAACTGGGTCACAGCTCCTTCAGGTAACATCCACTTGCTCTGTCATGAAGGTCCTCCACACACTTTAGTGTAGTTATCTGCTCCACCATGGTCCTCTCTTTGGGCTGCTGAGGGGCGATCTGCTTCACCATAGTCCTTCCCAGGGGCTGCAAAGGAGTTGCCTCTCTGGCCCCTGTGTCACCTCCTCCCCGTCTTCTTCACTGACCTTGCTGTCTGCAGGGCTATTTCTCACACTTTTTAAATTCTCACTCTTCACTGGTCTGTGGTGATTTTGCCCTTTCTTAAATACCTTTTCCCAGAGGAGCCGCCATCGTGGCTGAGGGACTCTGCTGTGCCCTGTCAGTTAAAGCCAGGTGGAACTGTTTGGAACTGGCTGTGTCCAGTATGGGGCAACTCTGGTTCTTCTCATAGAGTCTGCCCTGCAGTGAGCACTGCCAGAACCTAGGTACAGGTACCCTGTTCAGTGGACCAAAACTGATTTAGTCCAAAGGATATAATGATTTGTCATCTCTCCCTCTTGTCATTTCTTTGTTTGTAGTGCATGTTTGTAGATGGTAATCTAAGTGAGAGCTGAGACAGTGCATTGCATGTGTTAGATGTTATTTCCTTTGTAACTGGAGATGACAGTGACATTGAGGTTCAACCACCACAGTGGTGTGAATTACAGGATCACAGAATCCAAGAATCGCTGTTGTTGGAAAAGCCCATCAGGTCATCAAGTCCATTATCTTATTCTACCAGGGCCACTACTACACCGTATCATTGAGCATCGTATCTAGATGGCTTTTAAATACATCCAGGGATGGCAATTCAACCACTTCCCTGGGCAGCCTCCCCAGTCTTTGATAACTTTTTCAGTATAGAAGCTTTCCTTAAGTCTAAGCTAAACCTCCCTTGGCATGACTTGAGGCCATTTGCTTTTGTCCTGTCAATTGTGACTTGCGAGAAGAGACTAGCACCCACCTTTCTACAACCTTCCTTCAGAAAGTTGTAGAAAGAGACAAGGTCTCCCATCAACCTCCTTTTCTTCCAACAAAAAAAAACTTCTTCTCTCTCATCTGCTTTCATAAGACTTATTCTCAAGAGCCTTCACCAGTTTGTTGCCCCTTCTCTGGACCTGCTCCAACACCTCTATGTTTCTCTTATACTTTGGCACCCAAAACTGAACACAGGACTCAAGATACAACCTCTCCAGTGTCAAGTACGGTAGGACAATCACCTCCCTAGTCCTTCTGGCCATGCTGTTCCTGATGTAGGCCACCTGGGCACACCACTGGGTTTTGTTTAGTTGGCTGTTGATCAACTGCCCTGTGTCCCTTTCTGCTGAGCAGCTTTCCAGCCACTCAGACCCATGCCTGTAACATTGGAATGGGGTGGTTGTGGCCCAAGTGCTGGACCCAGCACATGGCCTCAGCCCATGAATCTGGCCTGTCCAGATCTCTCTGAAGGGCCTTCCTACCCTCCAGCAGATCAGTACTCCCACCTAACTTGGAGTTTTTGCAAACTTAGTGAGGGTGCTCTCAATTTCCTCATCAGGATCATTGATAAAGATATTAAACAGGAATGGCCACATCACTGAGCTCAAGGAAACACCACTTGTGACCAGCCACCAACTGGGAGCTTCATGCTATGTATGAACCTGCACAAAGTACAGTAGAGTCTTAATTTCATTCTACAGTTTGTTAGCTAGTAGTGCTGAAAGAAGTTATCTGGAAAGACCTTGGAGATAATGTCCCTCAAAAATGCAGCACTGCCTTGGAAGCTACTGAGTCTGTCTTGCTTGTCACATTGAAGTAACACTGCTGAAGACTGAACATCCTCACTCATGAACAGTTTCCAGTCCTGACATCTGTCAAGAGAGCTAATGAAATATAATTTCAAGTGCTTTTAAGTTGAAATGCAGATGAAGAATTGACCAGAGAAGTGGAAAAACCACGACCACCACCACCAAAACCAGAAAAAGTCCAAACCTCAGTCCTCAAAGTATCAGTTGACTTCTGATCCAGTCAGCTCTTTCTGCTTTGTGTAAGAATTGATCTTTGCCTTACGTAGAAGGATGTAAGCTTGACCCTTGATGCACATTTGGGTTGGTAACATCTTAGCACATTTAATTCAGTGGTATTTTGAGCCTAGAAGAGTATGTTACATTTTTATACAAATATATCTGAAGTGAGTAGTCACTGCAAATTTAAACTGTCGATACAGAGGTAATAGATTTATATTTGTGACTGATTTAGCAAACAGGACTTTTATTAACTGGGCTATTTGGGATGCTTGGGGCTGAGATGCTGTGTACAATCTTGATAATTTTATTCAGAATTTGGTATCTAAGTCTCTAAAGATATCAATTCTGATTTTCTTAACAGTAATATTTACTATCATTTTATAAACAGCAGATAGTCTCAAGAAGCATTTGTGGGTTTTGGTTGTTTGTTTATTTGTTGTTGTTGTTCTTGTTTGGTTGGTTGGTTTTGGTTTTTTGCATTGGTTTTCATTGGAAAAAAAATTTCACATCCCTGAAGCCCCTGGACCTCAGGAGAAAGACTAGGGCAATAGAGCCTCTCCCACTGCAGATGAGGTTTGAAATCACCTTGAACAACAGGTTGGTTTAAGACCAAATTAGGCATACATAGGTCCAGAGGACCCAAAAAGAGGCATTCAAAAGCCCTGAGGGAACTGGCTGGGGTAGTTGTCAAGCCACTCTTAATCACATGTCAAAAGTGGCAGTTAGGCAAAGTCCCCAGTAATTTGAAAAAGGCAAGCATCTTGATCATGTTTTAAAAAGAGTAAAAAGGAGGACTCTGGGAGCTATTAATCAGTCAGCTTCACTCTCTGTGCCAGGTAAGATCATGGAGCAGATCCTGTTGGAAGACATGTTGGACTGGATAAGGAACTGTCTGAATGGCCATGTTCAAAGAGTTATAGTCAATGGCTTAAATGTCAGAGGAAACCAGTAACAAGTCATGTCCTTTCAGAGTTGGTACTGGGATCAATACTATTTACTATCTTTATCAGGGTTAGACAACGGGATGGGGTGGTATACCATTTGGCCTTTCCCCCCAGTATTTCAGTCACTAGTGTAATACTTAAAAAATGTTGTTGTGGTGTTTTTTTTTTCTTCATTTATTTCTCTCTATTCAGTTATCAAAAATGTTCTTCTTATTTACCTGTTTTGGTAGCCACAGTGAGAGAATAACACATGAATTGCAATCAGTGGAGTTGTAAATAAGCCTGTCTCTTTAGAGGGAAAATGTTGACAGCTTACATAGAAAGTATACACTTAACAGGTATCGTTTGTGCCTGCAAAATAAACACACTCATATAGGTGATACCACTGGGAGAGAAAAAGAGGAAGCAATGAACCTCATTCTTTTAAAGCAGTGATTCTGTAGCCTCTCCTTCTTTCTTTATCCCTACTATACTTTAGCATGGAAGGTTGTTTTTTTGGTGTTTTTTTTTTTTTTTTTTTTTTAAATGAGTAATGCTTTGAAAGTGATGGCTCAGGGAAAAAAGGATTCTCTATATCTGTGTCATGACAACCCAGATTTACAGGTAGCTTGGTATCTGTGTGCATCCTACAACATAACAGCCCTCAGCCAAAAGCTGAACAAGTCTACATCTATTGTTGAAAACAATAACTTGCCTCTAGAATAAAGTTTAAATCAAGAATAGTTGCTTGGATTACTTTCTGTCCTATCAAACATAAAGTGCTTCTCTCTCCCTTCCCTTTCTCTTTCTGATGTCAGCACTAGAAACCAACAAAAACTTTAAGGGATACACACAGGCATTAAACAGGGATTTTAAAAGTTTTTACTCAAATTTAGAACTGGAATTAAGTTCAAACTCAATTTTAATTCTTTGGAATTTAGTTCTACTTGTTTGGTTTCTTTATATGTATGCTTGAGGTAGTATTTTAAAAATAATTACAAAAATAAAAGAAGAGAAAATGACTTTTTTTGCTACTCAGAAATCTATCTGGTTGATTTTTCTATGAAAAGTATTGATAAAGGAGAATGCTCATTATTCATGTCTCTGTAAGACTCAGGGATTTCTAAAATTGAGTAACCATAGAAACACAATTGGGTAACATAAGGAAGAAAGTGCGGGGGTAAATTTACAGTTAGTCTTTTAATCAAAAGTTTTTATGTGGATTCTGAGTTTGCAGTACAACTGAGCTCAGTTTTTTAACTGATCTCTTACCAGTTTAAGTGTGTGCAGGTATTTTATATATATATATACATACATACATACATATATATATATATATACATATACATACATATATGTATGCATACACATATAATGCATCTACATGAAGAATCCTTAGCTAAAATAAATATTTTGTTTACTTTTATTACAGCTTTTTTCCTGTTGTTGGTTGGTTTGTTTTTTTTTTAAATTTACTAAATTCTAGCCGGAAAACTTGCCAGCTTCTCCCCCTTTATTTTTGTTTCATAGAGCTAAATGAGAATTTGAGAACTCTTCCTGAGTTCTACATTATTGTTAAAAGGCAAATTTGTAAAGCATTATGTAATAAAATAGTAGTCAGAGCATTAGAAGTTTCACGGATGGATTATTGGACAGAAACATAATAAACATGTTACAAATGTAAGGTAAAGTCAGTTTCCTGTTACTGTATAAAGCATATGTTGTTTGCAATGTGATAAATAGCAGAGCAGTGTTTTGTGTAGTACTTGGCATACATTCCAGTGTCTGTCTTTTATATTTCTTGTGATTGAAAATATGTGTTTGGTTTTTTAGAAAAGTATGTTTCAGGTGTTTCTGGACTGTGCTATTTATAAAATTACCTGCTGGGTAATGTCTTCTCTTCTGTATATCATTGTGAACCTCAACCTCTGCTACCTTAATATTTTTAATCCACATCAGGGTATACCTCCTTGTATGATAGAAAATGTGTTGACTCCTCTGGGGATAATAGCATCAGTTTTTTAATATTATTTGTGCTTTCTCTCAGTCTCTAAACCAAATCAGATATGTTAAACAGTAAGGGCAAGGGGAACATTTTGAGCTTCTGTACTTTAAAATTTTGAAATTTGTAGCTTGTGACTTTCTTTTGGATAAGGATGTTTGTCTCTCTGCCTAAATTCAACATTTGTTGGGAAGGAGGTCTTCCCTTCCCCCTCCCCATTTCTGTGACTTCTCATCTCCCATCAAGGGAAGCAAATGAAATAGGAAGCTATGTCCAAAATTTGTTCTCCTGGTTCTGGTGTAACCTCTAAAATGCATCAAATGTGAAGCTATGCCTACTGTGAATAACTCATGAAGAAATTGCCTCCGTATTTTGATCACAGTCAGGCTTTTACTATGAAAGCAGCTAGCATAGAAAGACACCTTTAGAAGTGTAAAAACAAGCAGCACAATGAAGTAAAATTTACAAAAGATTGCACAGTGTTGGCACAGTACAGTTGCTGTTCCAGCCATAACTGCTGCCTTCAACAATAGCCTGTGACTGCTGGGGAAACCCTTCTGACTATGGGGAAGTAATTTCTGTTGATTAACTTTCTTTTTAATACCAAAGAAGAGTTCAAGCCAGAATTTCATGTGAGAAAAACTCTGAACTTCTATACTTTAGGATAATCTTATGAAACCCTTTTATTTTAAAGGGTTTTATTATTTTACATGTTAGTGATCATAAGATAATAGAGTTTTCAATTCTCGGAGAGGTAAGTAGGGGGGTTAGCAGAACTGCCACCTTGGAGTTCTGCAGGGCAGCCTTTGGCTGGTGCAGGAGACAGACTGGCAGTGTCCCTTGGGAGGCCATCCTAAAGGACTAAGGAGTTGAGGAAGGCTGGGGTTTGTGCTGTGGTCTGTCTCACCATTCTCTCCAAACACGAACTCTTTACCCTGTATTAAGCTAAGTAGTTTTAATTTATGGCAGCAGTTGATTTCCTGCAGAGCCTGGGTGTAAGAGCTACCTTGTTGTGGGTTTAAAACTGGTTGTCTTAACCATAGAGAAGAAAAGTCCTCTAAGGACTAGATAGCTCAGGAAGTGGACACCAGGAAAATGTAATCTTTTGTAACCCTTCATCTCCCCTATATAAGTGGACAACACAGGCTATTCTCACTCCCCCCCCCCATCTCTCTTCTCCCAGCACCCTGAGTGTTTTCTTGGGGGAGCTGAGGCCTTCAGCTTTGAGTGGCCTGGCTAATTTTTTCTGTGCCATTTGGACCTGGTTTAGGGGTAGGAAGCAGGGAGGTATGGGGGGAGGGCATTGAAGCCTTGAGGCCTAGCTGGGGGGAGGTTTTGGACGGTTTTTGGCCTAATGAGGTTGTTGTAAGCCCAGGTTGAAGGACTGGGCCGAGGCTGAATATGACTTTGGGTATTTTATATTTGTGTAAATATTTGTGAGTAGTATTTCCATTTAACTTTCCAATTCTGTGTGTGGAATGTTTTTCTTTTTCTCCTATGGGGACGGGTAAAAGAGCTTCTGTCTGCTCAAAGCCAAGATGGCACTATCCGCAGCATAGAAACGTGAAATAAAAATGGGAACATCAAGGTATATGACTTTGAAAGGTAAATGACAAGTGAGAACAGTGATGTGTGAGTGGCTGACAGGACATGGACTTAGGTATGTGAAAGGGAGGAACCAAGGTCCATCATACAGGAAAAGGGAAGAGGGTGGGTAGCAATTCAGCACTGCTGAAACAATGAAGGGAATGAGTGTTTAGGGATGAGTGAGGTGCAGGCTGTTGTTACTGAATCAGGATTTGATGTGCGTGTGCACATTTGTGTATGTAGGGAATCTGCAATACAGCTGACTAGCAGAAGTTCTCATGCTGTTTCCAGATGTGTGGAAATGGAAAGATTGCTGGGTAAAAGCTGTAGCGTCAGATGCAGCAGCACAGCTTGCCTGCCTCTTAATGCCCCATGCTCTTCCCTCTACATATCTGATCCACAGTTTTGATTTTTTAATTTATTTTTTTATTTATTGCTTAATCATATGATAGCTCTGTTAAATAGCCCTAATACAGGGTGGCAGAGTCATGACAGCAATAAGAGATGAATGGCATTTCTCTGAACCTAAGAGTGAAGAATGGGTCAGTGGAATCTCCTGTGGAGCTGCCAGAGATGTGTATGTATTAGAGTGTATTGTGGTTTTATTTTTCAGCCTTAAGTTATTGTGCATACATAATGGTAGAAGGGATGAGCACAGCTAAAAAGTCAGGAGCTAGATTAACCCTTTTTCTTCTGCAAAGTACCATAAGATAGGAGCCAGACTTTCAGGAGAGTAGGCAGCAACATATGACTTTCTGGGAGATCTTGAAATGTCAATTATATTTTCCATAAGTGTAGTATTCTGAAATACTTTTCCAGGTTCAATAAAAACATCATCCACTAACCCTTAGGACTCTTAGTGTGACTTACATTATTACTGTATCTCAAGAGACATGTAGAACAAAATATATTATAATTTTAAAAAAAAGATGATAGTGGCATTGTGCAGAGAGAAAAGTGGTATGTAAAAATGTATCCTTCGTGCTCTGATGACTTGAAGCTGATTTTTAAGCCAAAGCGCGTATCCTTTTGAACTGTGCTGTTTTCCCTAGTTTTTAAATGTTTATGTACATTATTTTTTTTTCTTTTATTTGGTTTGATTTGATTTGATTCATTTCAAAATGAGAATAGTACTGAAATCTCAGAAATTTTCAAAACTGGAATTCTCTCCCTGTGAGCTTTAGTTCTGCTCTGGGCAATAGCACTACTTCCCTCAGGCTAAATTTATAAGGATAATGAATATGGAGAAACATTCTCTGTAAGTATTATGTCATGCTCTCTGTAGACAAACAGAAATGGTATTTTGCCAGTTAGTCTCTGTACACTTTTTTCCCCTTACTTTTGTTTCCCAATCAAGACAGCTAGGAAGATTGATCAGAATCCCAGAATGGGTTTGAGAGAAAGTGGTAGCATATCTCAATCCATCCTTACCTTAAGCGACGACTTAAAAATAGGAAAGTGGCAGCTTTTATTTGCTGACTGCACTGCAGTACCAGCTCTTTTCCCAGCAATAGCTGATCACTGCACCCTACTCACTGTGTGGTGGCAGTGGAAAAATCCATGTGTTTGTGTAGGTGTAAACATGTGTCAGCCTATTATGCCATTTCCCAGTTCTAAAGGCAGTAGTACATTGTGCTTTACTGCTCGTTTATTAGTAAGTGCTGATTTATGGAAAAGTATTAAGAATCAATGATCCTTCAAATATAGGACCTGAGTTTCCTAGAAAACTGTTTATTAGTTTACTTACTGCTTCTTCATATTGATAAGTTCTTATGTGTTGCTACATTTCTATGTATTAACTGCTTTATGGCTTCCCATGATGGAACGAATTTGTTACATCTTAACTTGTGAAATGCTTAAACTGTCAATTCTAGAACTGTTTCATTCAATATTTACAGAGTGCATCATTTATAGTAATTTTGAAATGCTTAACACAGAAACCTTTGAATTCTCCTCTTCTTAGATTTAGCAAGTAAAAAAATTTGTTACTGGAGGAAGGGATTGAAGGCAACTGCCAAGAATCAATGTCAGTGAACTATTCTTAAGCAATTAATTCTCCTGCTGATTAACTTATGTTTTGCTGTGACTATGATATGCATGCTATGAATATGGTGTGCTTGGTTTATACATAGTAAAACTGGCAAAACATATATGCATCAGTTTTTGATATTACCAGGCTTCAGTTATGCACCCCAAAATTAATTTTCTCAGCGGTTTTTTTTATTCCAAAAGAGGTGGGTTATATTGCTCTCCATATCTAGTGGCACAGTTGAGGGCACTTCATGAAGAAAAAAAAAAAGTATTTTCTGCTATAGGTGTTGTTGTTAGGACCCATCTTAAGAAAGACTTGGAAAAGTGGAGGGGAAAGATGGTACTGTAGATGATGAAGAGTATTGGGACTTGACATAGTTTCATCCTGCCACATTCATTTTGTTAGATTGTGAACAAGACACAGTGCCTCTGTCAATATATTTGTAAAGAGGTACAACTATTTATGTCTTGTAGAGATTTACTAAGGATAAACAAATCATATTTGAATGATGTTTTGGGAGATTTGAACCAAAGATACATTCATTTACTGTAGGTGCTGAATTGACTTTAGAGTGGATGGATGTATAATAATAATAATAATAATAAAATACACCAGGTTGAAAGAGACCTTCAAGATCATCGTGTCCAACCCATCAACCAGTCCAACCCACTTAAACAACTAAACCATGGCACCAAGCACCCCATCAAATCTCCTGAACACCTCCAATGAAGGTGACTCCACCACCTCCCTGGGCAGACCATTCCAATGGGCAATAACTCTCTCTGTATAGAACTTCTTCCTAATATCCAGCCTGAACTTCCCCTGGGGCAGCCTGAGACTGTGTCCTCTATATATATTATATATATGTATATTGCAGTATTGTGCACTCAATGGGAAGACAGCATTTTGAGGGCATTTATATGTGTTCTTTTGGGTTTAGATCTTTGAAAATCTGAAAGCAATGTAAAGTTCTTTTAAAACCTTGTGTAGTGGATGCTTTTACATCTGATTTTGGATTTGATGATAGATTTGTAGATCTTCCTGTAGACTACGTATTCCTTAATGTTCAAGAGACTAAGCAATGAAGAAAACATTTTGCAGGTTTGGGTTTTATTTTTTGCATTATTATAAGCATTTTGTCTGTAGTGGGGATTATTTGTGAATTTTTTTATATTTTTTGTTACAGTGTGTTCCATGTCTCAGAAAGTCATGGCTGTTTATTTTCTTCAATGTAATCTGTGCTTGCTGAATTAGTTTACTTTCTTCTTCAGAATTTTTTTCCCCTTCATATACTGAAATATCTTTCTTTTTAAAAGTGCTTAATATCAGTCCTCTATCTGGCATTATATAAGCTATTTTAATAACCAACTGAATATTGCAGCATGTGAACCATATTTAGAAACTGCACATTCTGTGAACTCAACTGTCATCATAAAATTAATTAAATATAGAGGTCTGTACCTTCTATTTGATCCACTAGAATAATTGGATGCAACTAGAGAATGGTAAAAAGATTAATTGTTTGGAATAGAAAGCATTTTTATTTTTTTGTGGATAGCATGGAGATAGGAAGAACACTTCTGAGTGTCAGATTCAACATGAGATTGACAGATGGGAGTAATACCTTGAAAGCACTAGGATGAAGTTCAGTAAAAACAAATGTGAACCGTTACAACACAGAAATTAAGAATCAAATATTTATATACAAAATGGGAAATCATTATGTAGGCAGC
Organism: Picus viridis; assembly: GCA_033816785.1. Lineage (NCBI taxonomy): Eukaryota > Metazoa > Chordata > Aves > Piciformes > Picidae > Picus > Picus viridis. Next base: position 20,004,025 of record CM066567.1, on the reverse strand, counting down.
AGTAGTGTGTAAATATGTCTTTGTGGTAGAAAAGACTGCCAACTTCAAATTAATTTATTATGTGATTCTTTTGCATAAGAAAGGACAAATAACCCTGGGATGTGCAGAAAGAAGCATCATCTGCAACACATCAAATTGCTACCAAGCTTCCTTCAGTGGGTGGGATGTCACAGAAGTATGTTGCCCAGTCTTAGCCTTAAAGAAAGAAGAATATTAATTGAACATCATCCAGAGGAGACAAACAGTAGCAAGTACCAGATATCAATTATTATAAGGACAAAAGAAGGTTTGTTAGTATTGAAAAGGAAGATTTATATATATATATATATATATATATATAAATCAATAATAGTTAAAAAAATGTACCTTCCACAGTATGAAACTTTATTAAGATCAGTGATGGTTCTGTTTGTCAAATCAAAACAAACAGAACAAAAATAATGAGCATACATCATAACACTGAGGATTTTGGAGAAGAAACCTCTTCATATATGATGCACCTAAATACTTGGAAAAACTACAAGGCCTCTGGATCTCTGAAGTTTTAAAATACAACTCAAATCTCTATAAAGTATAGTCTAAGGCTATAGTGTCTTTCCCCAGATTAAGGGGGATTGGTGAAACGAAGCCTTTATTTTTTGTAGTCCTAATTTTGTGTGATTTTTATCTCTTCCTGCCTAATTAAACCAGTATGTGCTTGTGAGGTGTGATAATGTATCTTTGAAAGTATTTTAAAGGTTTTGTGTGGCAAAATTTGTATCAATGTGTACTAAGAGGTTTTACATAAACATATATCTAGAAAATGTGTAAATACATACATATTTATACAAATATGCAAATACATATTTATAAGTCTTCATTGTGTGTGGTACAAAAACCTCTGTGTGTGTGAATTTTATAAGCCAGTTCCTGTGTACCATTTCTTCAAAACTGAAATGAAAAACTGTATGTTGAAAATAGTTAGTCTGTTTAATTTAATTATCCTCAGTTAATATACAGTTTGAGAAACAACAGTAGGGTTTTTTAACCTGTGGGATGGTTGAAGCTGTTAGCAAAGCTGGAGGTATTCAAGTTGTTAGCTCTGTGGGATGAAAAGAGACAGATAATTATTACCTGTGGAACATGGAGGAGTTATCTGGGGAGAGAATGTGAGAGAAATAATAATGTGTCACTGTTAGGTCCATGATTTTTAGTATCTGGCAAAGATGTAGGTTTTAGTTCTCAAGCTTATCTTTTGCAGGTATTTGATGTGTCTCTGCCGAGAGAGACGTTGAGTGATCAGAAATGTAATGCATGTTCTGTGGAACCTGTTCTTCCATTAATTTCATATCCTGTCTTGTACTATTCTCATATTGTTCTGGTTTTGGCAGGTTTGACCTACATAGTCCTGGTGCTCTGGATTTGTGTGCATTCATGGGATCCATCTGTTTGAAGGCTCTGTTATGTCAGGTGTTTATCTCAGCTGTGAAGTAGCACGTTACATTTTTCTCTCTATGGAATATTTGTTCGGTGCCGCGTATGTTAATAGAAATTTTGATGATGAGTCTGCTAAGGTGGAGGGATGTTTTAAAGTCAGGTGTATGTGAGGAGGTTTGGATTCCTGATTAGCTCTTCAGTTTCAGTAAGACTTGTTCACTCAGGTTGTTCTTTCAGTTTTTGAAAATTCAACCTTAGATTTGTAGGTATGAAGTCTTTAAATCAAGTTTACTTGTTACTGAAAGTGCTCATGCATAGTGATTATCCCAGGAGTTTAGCAACAGGAGTGGTTTAAGCCTTCTCATATTCTGAAAGAACGTATTTTTGACAATAGTAAACATTAGCTTTTATGTGTACTTCAATACAGCAAAAATAAAAGCAATCCCAGGCGAAAGATATGAAGAAAAATGAACATTTCTGATTAATGATTTCAAGATGTAGCTATAATCTGTTGCAGAAGGTCTTTTACTCATGGATTAGGAATGCTCAGTTTGAGCAACACAGCAATTGTATGCCTTTCGGGTAGAAGACGTTTTGGCTAAATGGCAGAAGGATGTTGCTTTTAAAATAGTGTAAAGCTCACTATAATGTCAGTAGGCAAAAGACAACACAAATATAGTTGATCCTGTAATAGCTTTCTGTATGAACATTTGAAAGCAGTTATTTCTGAGAGGACTTATGTAGCTGTGTTGCCAGAAACATTTCTGGAAATGAAGGATGCAAGGAAAGAGAAAAGATAGTTGCTGCATGCTCTGCTACAAGGACAGGGGCTGCTCCTGTGAATTGTAAGTGCTACCGTGGTTGCACTATCAGTCAAAGGGGATGACCCATATGGGCTTCGTTGCACTGACCCATATGGGCCTTATTTCACTGCTTGATGGAAAACCACTTTGAGGCAAAAGGAGGACTTAATGTCTAAGCCCAGTAATAGTAACCATTGCTGCATATAGAAAGTGTTCTCGGCTTTACCCAGGAAGGGCTGGTCTTTCTGAAAAGTGAGTGTTGCTGGCAGTGAGCAAACATTCTCCAGTGATGGTTATTTTCTAGAGGAATTGTTTAAGTTGCCATAACTCTTACTGAAGTATAAGATTAATAAGCTTAGGTTAGCATGTAGGTTTTTGTTATTAGAAATTAATTTTCTGTAATGCTTTGTTCAATTTATAAAAAAAAAAAAAAAAGGAAAAAAAGGAAAACAAAGATTTTTAGATTCACTTGCTGTCTGCTTTTAAAAAGGCTATTTGTCTATGTCATGTCCACCTGAAGGAGAGATGAGTTGTCACTTAAGCCTTCATGGCAATATGTGCTTTGATAGACAAGCTAAAGGAAATGTGGCTGCAACCTTGTAAAATGTTATAGCTGTCAGCTATTAACAGGCTTCTTTTGCAAGTTACTGTTCATTGCAGCAGAACTGGCAGTGCAGAACATACACCAATCACACCAGTGATGTTTTTCAACTAAGCCAGCGATTTCTCCAGTGTTTTAGTGTAAAATGCCAAACTCAAGGCAGGTTTGCATGAAGGTATGTTGTGATCTGAAAGGGAGGGCATGTCCCCATACATTCTGCCCCGTTCAGTGTGCTGCGTACCTGCTGGTTCAGCAGGCTGAGTGCATTCCTGTACTAGTACAGCAAAATTTCCAAATGTTTTAATGTGAAAACCATAGAAACTGTTTGAAGGTCAGGTGAGGGAGGCAGTTACCTGTGTATGCTGCCACATGCAATTTAAATATCACAGCTAAGTACATTTTAAAGACAAGATTAAGTATGATAGTCGCACTAGTGGTGCGCTGTGTTAAGATGTAGCATTTTGGGAATTGTAACCACTAGTTCTTATCTGTAAATACATTTTTTAAATTAGGCAACCTCTCTGGGCATGGACAGGGAATTATAGGGAAAACATTAGGACTAACATTGTTCAGCTAACCTTCTGAAGAAGTTTGTCTATACCCCAGAACAGACCACTGAGACTGGGTATTTTACTGTCTTTGACCCATGTACTGTTGGGTGAATGCAGATGACACTGGCAATGCAGCTGAGCAGCAGATATACCAGATTTACCTCAGCAGTGGAAGTAAACCCATAACAATTATAGATTCGGGGAAAACAAACAAACAAACAAACCCCCATACCAACAAAGAAACAGGAACAAGGAAACAGTATTGAAACACTGACAGTGAAAATAGGAATGCATTGCTTAACAACAGCTTCAGTGGTAGATTAATCTGCTGTCATGTGATCATCACTTTTCCATAAGTTTCCATTTACAAGAAGGAAATTTTAGGCATTGTGTTTATATACAGGATTGTGCACAAACATTAAAAAAAATCTTGAATTTCATACATAGACAGTTGTATTGAATGTCTGCTTCTGCCCTTTGTAGGTATGCATGATGCAGATCTGTGTAATCTGTGTGCTGATTGCAAAAATTATGAAATAAGTGAGGGAAGGCTGCCTGGCTTAGCCTGCAGTGTACCATGACTCACAGGAGTCTTCCTCTTTGCCTCATTGAATTTCTGTAGGGAGAGGATGCTGGCTGCATCTTTTGAAATAGGGAGCTGAGTGTTGGAAGAGAGGATCTTTTCTAGAGATGCTTATGCCTCTGAGTCTCTAGAGAAAGCTGTTTAAAAAAACAAAACGAAACAAAAAACACAGGCAGCAGAAAATGTTAGAAGCCAGGAGAATGCCTAGTGTTCAGTTTGATAATAAGTGCCATCAATTTCAAATGTTCACAGGATTATTTTCTGTGTCTCTCCAATTAGAAAGAAAATAAGAAAAATGCATCATAGAACATTAGCATAATTGGTGCAATGCAAAGGCTTTGCAGGGAATCTATTAGTATTTCTCTAGCCATCCAACTTGTCTTAATTAACAAAGGAGCGATTTCTGCATGACTTATTAGATAAGAACTGCATTTCAAATTCCATGTTTGCAGAAATAAGGCCAGGTTCTTCAGTTTATGAAAAGAAAGAGGGAAACAGAAACTTCTTATATTTCCTGTCGAGGACATGAGTGAAAGTAGTCATTAATGCAAGATAGCAAATTGATTTGAGAGATGCAGAAGGAGATAACTGATAAGATGGTGTTCTTGATGAGACAAGATATTAAGGCCTCGCAGATCTTATATGCAAATTAATTCAGATGACTACTGATAAAAGTATAGCCACAGAAACAGGGAGCTTGACTTTAACTAGTCACAGAAATATTTACCTGGATCTAAAATCTTTTCTTACAGGAACTGTAATGTCTCAGGGACTATTATAGCTGGATGCTGGAGAGTCCAAAATAAATGAAGGCACAGACGGTGCTAATCTGAAAATGTACCCCCGAGTGGGTCATTTTCTAAACTGTGAATTTGGGCTCTCTTTTAGGCCTATCCCAAAGATGCCTATTCATATGACATCATTGTCACATGGAATGTGTTTTTGGCTATACCCCCTCTATGCAGACAGATGAAGATCACTGTATATAGATGTTTTGATAACGTTATTTTTGCTGTCATTTTGTTGATGTCTGAAATATTTCTATTTACATTACAAACCCAAATGCTATGATCTAGTTGGGCCAGAAAGACTGAAAATACAGACAGAAGATGTCAGAATGGTTTGTTAGCTTGGACATCCCACCACAGTGAAATTAAATCACTTTCTGGTTGGACATAATTTCCATTCAGCTGTCCTGCAACATGGTCAGAATGGTGGCTAATGGGGTGCTGACCCTGGGATGACCAACACTGTCTAGAATATGGGAGAGACAGGAAATGAAACAGGAAGTTTAAAGATAAAGAGTTAAAGCATGTGGAAAAACAGAATATCTAGAGAAATTGGATGAACCAACGAACTGGGGAAGAAGGGTAAGAAAAAACTACAGATTAGAACAAGGTGAAACAAATTTCAATGAAGAAAAGCAAATAAAAGTGGGATGTAAGAGAGGATATAGGGACAAATTTGAAATAATTGTCCAAAGAGACTGAATAAAAATCTGATTGAAAGTGGAACTCTCTTGACCTTTACAGAAAACCTGGCCTCTTTAACTCTTTAGTAGCTGTTCTCTGAATTGCTTCCAATTTATCTCCTTTGTTTTTCTTTTATTCCTTTTTTTGGTTTGTTTTTAAATGGAGTTCAGATACCCAAACTTATTGCCATAGTTTACATTATACTGATAGTTTACATTATACTGATTTTTATGCCACAGACAGGCTATCGCATTGGAGGTGTATGATGGGATACCCTTTGGAGTGGTTATCTCTTTGATTGCTATGCATACTGTTATATTTGACTCACTGTTTATTAGCACCTCCAGCTTTTTGCTGCTGTATTGCTGCTACGTATTAAGAAAATAGCTTGTAAATCACCCTTCTAGCTGTATTCAATAGTTTTAATTTGCATATGTTGCTTAATGCTATATTTTTTCCATTATTTTTACAGTATCATTAAAAAAAAATTATAGTTTTTATCTGTTTGTTTTTCCTGATTCAGATAGCATATTTATTCTAGAACAAGTTGTTTAAAAGTTATATTTAAAGACAAATGGTTCTGGTTTCAAGACTGCCAAATACAGTTTGCTTTGTTATGTACATAAACACATATATTGCATAGATAATATAATGCTGTTCCAATAAACCTAATCTAATAATAAAGAAAATTTTCTGACTTTTTTTCTTCTGAACACAAAGATTATTTTATCCATAATATAGAATGTATGTATATTAGTAAATATTTCTATAATGTTTTACTCCAGCTTGAGCTCACACATTAAAAGTTATTCCTGAATGTTTGTAATACTGTAATGCCCAGCCTTGGATCCAAATATCTTTCTGCTGTGCAAAAACAGAAAAAAGAGAGGAAAAAAAAATAATTCCTGCCCCAAAGAGGTTACAGTCTATGAAGAGAGAGGAAGAGTTGCAGTAGGCAGGACAGTGTTATTCACACAACAGGCTGTGGTTATAGCACCTTGGCAGCCTATCTGCTCTGCTCTGTCTGGTTGGCTGCTTTGTTGGAAGAAGGGAAAGTATCTCTTACTGGAGAAACTGATACATTTGGGAAGAAAACAACAATTTCAGATGTATATAGCAGGTTTGAAACAGAGTACAAATCCATGCTGAAATAATTTGTTCTGAAGTTGAACAATTAGTGAGATGATTTGACAACCAACAGTAGGTATTTTTGTTAAGCACAGTTTTGTTAGCAAAGAGTGGACATTCTAACAAGAGGCTTTTAAGCCCCGTTTGAAAGTGCATGATTATTCTGGGTTTGGATAGGACAGGGTTAAGTTTTTTTGTGTGAGTTGTGGTGGTTTTTCCCCTCTTCACGAGAAACTGGGAAGGTCTCACAGCCAAGATATGAAGCTAAACCAGCCTATGGGTGTTCAATACCACACTGATGTCATGACTACTATAGAAGGGAAAGGATGGACAGGGCAGGTACAGGGTGCTTTGAGCAGGTGATTGTGACCTTGTGAAGGTGGTTGTGGATGCAGGCCATGCCATGCCACACCACACCACACCACACCGTCACTTTAAGTGCTGTGTTTTGTGTCACTTGCTGTGTATATAACTTCATCGGTAGTGATGTTCTGTTGATTGTTGTTATCTCTATGCTGTTCTGTTCAGCTCTCTTTTTCTCAACCCACAGGGCTTTGCCTTTTTCTCTCTATTCTCCTTTCTATTCCATTGGGAGAGAGGGGCACTTGTGTGAGCAGCTGCAGGGGTTTTTGCTATCAGCAGGGCCTGAACCACAACAATAATGAAGTTTTAGAGGGATAGTTCATACCAGCTGGTGTGACAAAGGTGTATGTTTGAATCTTTTGCCTTGTCCAAGACACATAAAGTAGCCATGGTTTCTATTTTAATTTGAAAATTCATTTTTCAGTTTGAGATTGCCTGATACTTACAAAACAGTATTTCAACACTTACAGTAAGAATTCTGAATGCTTAGTAGGGCTTTTATGAGATATTTGAGAGATATTTTGTTCTGAAGGTGATGGCATTGTGGTCTCTTTTCTGCTTCCTGAAGCCAGCAGAATTTGGTTTCCACTGGTAGAGACTGAGGTTGGGTTACCTAGATACAAGGGAACAAAGTGCACACAAAATTATATGGCTTGATTATGATATATAATTTTCTATCTCTTCATTTGTGGTTTGTATTATGTATTTTACCTGTGGGTTTTAGAGTGGAACTTTTTGGGTTTGGTTTTAGGTTGTTGGTTTTGGGTTTTTTTTGTTTGTTTGTTGTTGTGTTTTATTTTTTTTCCCTAAGTAAATTATTTTATTGAATGTTGCTGAAATATTAGATGTAGTTTTATGGCTATGTTAAATTTTTAACTTAAGTGTTTAACAACCTGACACTATGGTAGAAACAGGAAACACAAATCTTTTTGCCAAGTTGAGTGGCTGCCGGAACTGCTTCCTAGGCTGCCTTAGAGTCTTGGTGCTTTGGAGAAGTGGTCTAAGTATCTGTGTTGTTGAGCAAGGGCTGGTTGCTTGAACGAAGAGATGGCCAGATATGCATCTAGGTGATCCAGGAAAAGAATCAATTCAAAATGTATTTTCTGAGCAGGCAAACAGGCTTTTTGGGGGTCTGGCTGCCCTTCTTCCTTAGCAGCCCGGAAACTTTAGGATCTCTGCTTCACAGCAATACTATTGACAGCCTTGTGCAGAGAAAGGAAATCCTGGACAGACCAGCTGCCAGCAGTATTGATAGAAATAGTCCTGATTCTGGCCTTAAGCTTTGACACATATAAATAGATTTCTTTAGAAAATTTTGCTTTTGTTGGGACATCATTCTGTGCTGGAAAAAAAAGTACATGCAGAGGATGAATGGACATTTCCAGTTAGAATAAGGACTCACAGTAATGCCTTTCTTTCTTTAGAATACGGAACGTAACTTCCAATGGTTCAATGATGCATTCACAGAGGATATTAATAAAGAGTTGATAGTTATGTTTTTTTATTGTTATTGTTTGTTTTGTGGATTTTTTCCCAACTATTTATCATTGTTTCATATTCACCTGATTTTATTATTTTTTCCTGTGCATCTGCTTCTATGCCTGGTATGTTTTTATGCTAAGAATGAAAGAAGGGGTCTTTACTTTCCTCTTAGCAGTTAGTAGAGCACCTCTGTGAGTATGCGCATACAAGAAGACAATGCAAATTCTTCATTGCCTTTTCTGTTTCTTTTTTCTTCAGTTTTTAATGAATAATTATCAATAAGTGATTTAGAAACATATCCAATGAGATTGAACAGGCTGGAGAGCTGGGTGAAGGCAAACCTCATGAAGTTCAATAAAGACAAGTGCAGAGTTCTGCATCTGGTGAGGAATAACACCAGGCACCAGTAGAGACTAGGGAGTCATCCTGCTGGAAAGCAGCTCCATGGAGAAAGCCCTAGTGGACAGCAAGTTCTCCATGGGACAGCAATGTGCCCTTGTGGCCAAGAGTGCCAATGGCCTGGTGTGCATTAAGAAAAGTGTGCCAGTAGGTCTAGGGAGGCTCTCCCTCCCCTCCACTCTGCCCTGGTGCGACCACACCTGGGTTCCCCAATCCAAGAGAGACAGGGATCTGCTGGAGATAGTCAAATGGAGAGCTATGAGGATGATTTCAGGACTGTGAAGAATGACTTGAGAGACCTGGGGCTGTTTAGTCTTGAGAAGAGAAGGCTGAAAGGGAATTTTATCAGCAGCTATAGAAATCTGAGGCATGGGTGTCAAGATGAAGGTCATAATTTGTTTTGGGTGGTGCTCAGTGATGGGACAAGGAACAACTGGTACAAGCGAGGACACAGGAAGTTATACTTCAACATGAGGAGACACTTTTTTATGGTGCGGATGATGGAGTACTGGAACAGGCTGCCCATAGGCATTGATGGAGTCTTCTTGTCAGGGCACTTTCAAATCCCGCCTGGATGTGTTCATGTGTGGCCTGCCCTACGTGATGCTGCTTTGGCAGGAGGTTTGGACTCCGTCTCTGGAGGTCGCTTCCAACTGCTAATGTTCTGTAATTCTGTGAAGTGTGCCTAACTATATTTGAAAATGAAATTTATGAGTTGTTAATGGAGAGAGTTAAGCCTGTAGTTTTTTTGACATGAATAGTAAAATACACTTAGTCAGTAAGACTCAAATATATCTTCTAATTAGCTAATTAGATGGAATTTCATTAAACTACTCAAGACATACTGTCTTTGGATCACAAACAAAAGAATAGTCTCTTAGCAGTGTTCCACGCATCTGAATGAAATCCATTCACATGTTTTAAATCTGGCTGTGAGTATTCACATACTACAACTCACTGTATAATACTATGTGTTCCATAAATAGAATGAATATTTTGAAGTGGTACATATGTGGATTTGGAAGAAAAACTGAGCCGTCACTAACAGAAAATTTATGCTGGCAACTGTGGTGAAGTATCACATTTAAAAGGATTTGGGAGGAGGTTGTTTTGTTGCTTTTTGACTTTGAGATTGTGTGACAACGAGAACTGCTGAAGCATATTGCACTGATTAAATGTAGTACTTGGGAGCCTCAAATGTCACAAAACATATGGAATACCAGGAACGTTCATCACTCTTTGAAGGGACTGTCTAAATCCTTGATAGCCAGGTCTAACGATAGTGCCAGCAAATAGTCAGTGAATGAAATTAAGATCTGGTAGCATGAAAAAAAGCAAAATAGTGTTGAAATCAAGAGCATTAGGCTGCTACAGAATTATAGCTTCTTATTCTTCCTGCTTAGCCTTCTCTTTTGAAGGAAGAACTAGGATTGTGGTCTGGAAAAGCCGTACAAATGCTACTAGTCTTACTCTAACAATAAACAGTCATTTAAACTGCATCAATGTAGGGGATTTAAAACCACAAATCTTTCCATGCAAGAGGGGATGGCCACAAATTTTATTTCAGTGACAGCAGACTTGAACATGTTGTAATAAAATATATATTTATATTTTATATTTAATATTTCTGGCAGTGGTATATTCAAACACCACTGTAAGTTATTTGCAAAGTATGTTTACAGGTTCTGTTATTCAGTTGTGGGTATATATTCCACAAATGAATACAGTTAAATGATGTAAGCACAAATCTGAGAATTTCCAATACAGTGATTTAAACTGGAAATAAAGGTGCCGCGATCTGCGGTTTCCCACAAGAGGGATTCTGTGAGCCAGGGACTCACAGCTTGTTCTTTTGTCCATATCTGTCTAGATGCTGCAATTATAATTCAAGTGGCTCTGGCTCATGGCTTGGAGAGGGCTAAGGGGCCTCTCTCCTCTCATGCCTAGCTCACCGGCTGTAGCTTCCTGTGTCTCAGAGAGGACTAAAAGGCCTTTCTCCTCTCATGCTCTCCTTTGTCTGGCTGTAGCCTTTTCTTGGCTCAGAGAGGGCTAAGGGACCTGTCTCTCTCATGCATAGTTCATGGGCTGTAGCAGTGCAGCTCTTCCAGGATTTGGTTCTCTTGGGGCTTTTCTGCCTCTGGCACAGGGCTCTCAGAGTCTTGGTTGCCTTGGTCTAGGTGCAAAGCTCAGGTGTAGTTTGCTCTTCAGCTGCAACTCTGCCTCTTGTTGCTTTCTGGGTGAGAACAAGGCAAGTTGCCTACCCTCTTGGCTGGTTTAAATACTGTCTGAAGACCATTTAATGCCCATTGGTAACAGAGCTGAACCAATAGGAGGAGGAGTATCCAAACATGGCCAGGGGCACACACACTTCACAGGTGTGTTACAAGGTTAATCACACGTGCTACAAGTTTACCTGGACCATCTGAACCCCAGGAAATGTCCAAGTTTTCACATTCACAGATGCTTAGCCCATTGTCTATGTTGGGGCATGTTTTGGGGCTTGTCCCTTCAGGACACATGTATCACTATTTCTGAATCAGATATGGGGTTTTTTTGCACTAAGTGGTAGCCATGATCAGTCTAATTTTGGTGAAGGGAAAGACTGTTGTAGGAAAAAATACATAAAAATATCTGTAGGATAGTGTTAAGGGTAGAGGGTGGAATGCTTCCTGGAAGCAGTCCACAAATATAAACAGATTGGTTGCTCGCCTGCAAAACACATTTAAAATGTGTTTTAGATAAAATGGAAGTTGGGTGGATATTGTCAAATATTTGAAATCCTTAGAGGAGATAAAGAGTCACTTTCCTAAAAGTATTCTGATTCCTCTTACTTCTAGCGTCCTGCATTGAAATGCCATCTGATGTGAAGGCAAAACTTGGTTTACCATTCTGTGAGGCAGACCTGGACTTTTTTGCTTTATGTATACAAAAAACCCCCAACTTTTATTGAAAGGAACAAACAATATGAGAAAATCACCCTATTTTAATACGTGGTTGGTTTTGTTTTGTCTTAAATAATGCAGCTAGCAAATTGCAATGCTTTATCATATATTTGTCAGAGGCATTTGACAGGGCTTCATTATGTGCAGCCATTACTTGGGAAGACAAGCCCTATAAGTGCAAATGTCTTGCCATTCCTTCTTTTTCCTCCAGGTTTTGTTTCTGAGCACAATGTCATATTGTATGGAGCATCCATTTGGTCAGTTGAGGACAGCTGTCCAGCTGTGTCACCTCCCAACTTCTTTTGCACCCCTAATATACTTGCTGGCAGGGCAGTCTGAGAAGCAGAAAAGTCCTTGGTGCTATGGAAGCATTGCTCAGCAGTAACTAAATCGTCCCTGTGTTATCAGCACTATTCATCACAAACCTAAACCAGCCTCATAGCACCTACTTTGAAGAAATTTAACTCTATCTGAGCCAAACCAAGTGGGGCTTTTATTTATTGTGTAAAACTTACTGATTAATTTTTTGTGTGGGTGCAGAAATATTGCAACTATTCGACAGAAATGTGTCTTTAATAATTCCAAAACTGCTGTTTTCTATGTGACATTCAGCTGTAAACAAATTTTATTTTCATTGCATCAGACAAAGTTAGCTTGTCTTTTTCTAGTACAATTTCCATTGAAAACAGACTCTTCAGACTAAGTAGTTTTAAGTAGTTTGTGCAAACAAGCAAGTGTGCGTATTGATTACTGAAATGTCAGGAGCTATCAGGAAACGTAGTTATTGCATGACAGTTCTGTAACAAACATAAATAAGTAGTAAGCATACCTGCAGTTTTAAGGCATCTCGTTCGGATGGAAATTAAGCATCTTTATAAGTTACAATTATGTTTTGATCAAGAATAAGATGAAATGGCCTCATTTTGTTTTCCTATATCATATAGACATAGCAGAATTTGGTTTTTATATTCACCTATTAATTGTGTTTAATCTGAATTACCATTCAAAGATGCTTTATAAAAATACATAAGCAGCATGAACTAAAATAATTTCTAAATACAGTGTATTAAGTGATTACAGGCTAACATGCAATTTAACACATAAATTTATGTATAGATAATGGAAAGAAGGCTGGGGAGGGACTTCTCAGGATATCAGGTAGTGATAGGACTAGGGGGAATGGAATGAAGCTGGAGGTGGGGTGATTCAGGCTGGATGTGAGGAGGAAGTTCTTCACCATGAGAGTGGTGAAGTCCTGGAATGGGTTGTCCAGGGAGGTGGTTGAAGTCCTGGAATGGGTTGTCCAGGGAGGTGGTTGAGGCCCCGTCCCTGGAGGTGTTTAAGAGCAGGCTGGATGAGGCTCTGGCCAGCCTGATCTAGTGTGGGGTGTCCCTGCCCATGGCAGGGGGTTGGAACTAGATGATCCTTGTGGTCCCTTCCAACCCTCACTGATACCATGATACTATGAAATTTCTTTAATTTTCTCATAAGAAGCAAATTTTCTGCCTTCTTGTTCAAGACGTATAGCTTAAAATTCTTTTGTGTATAGAACTAGGTAAGATTTCTTTGATTTGCTGAGGAATAGAAGTCAGAATACAGTGGTTTCCATAATCATTAAAGAATTTTTTTAAAAGGCTAATTACATGTTATTATTAGGTATGCGTGACTGAGGATCTAGACACAGTTCTTGAATATATTCAGATTCAAAATATTACTCTGATTTATGTAGCACAAATTATTGTCATTTATCCTTTAAATAAATCAAAGCACCAAGAGGTATACTGATTATTTTGAGCCTTATCAAATCTTGTTTACGCACTGAACCTCTTGCAAAACAAGCTGGCATATGGAATTTAACCGTGGTTTAAGTATTCTGTGCTGTCTTCAGTTACATTCTGAAGTGTACTAAATTTCCAAACAAAGGAATTTTAGGACAAATGGAATAAGAGTGCCTGTAGGAGAAGTCGTTACAGATGGTTTTCCCTGGGTAGATAAGCCCTGAGTCAGTAGAGGAGTTAGGTTGAATCTGGGTCATCTGACTCCAGCTTGTGTAGCCAGTTCTTGGCACTAAAAGCCTGTTCTTTATGTGATGGTGTTTTCCATGTTGGTGATGGTATTTTCCACATTGGTGGTGGTGTTTTCCACTGTGATTTTAAACATTATTAAAGTTCCAGTTGCTGAAAAATAAATTACTGACCTACTGTTGTATGGTGCTTTCTAGTAATACATGTTCCATATTTTCGTTCTTGACATTGGTAAAGAATGATTGCTTTTTTCCTAGTGTCCACAGTCATTTGGAGTACAACTGAAGTCACTTGTGCATTTCCTTTTTGGAAGCTGGGTAGCAATTGTGGCTTTTCAGGACTGAACAGATGATGTAGATTTTTGGAGAAAAAATATGCTGGCAAAATAGGTAGCTAGTGCATTTAGAAGATCTTTCTACAGATTTTGGACATGGCAATTGCCAGGTAAATGTTACCAAAAAAAGTATAGTAAAATTTCATAGTTGACTATTGGTGAATGCTTAACTTCAAGGTACAGGAGGGTTTGGTAGCTAAATCCAGAAAACTGCATTACGATTTCTAGACACCTGGTGTGTTTCTGAGGAAAAGTAGATGTCTTGGAATGAAGTCTAAAGGACACAGGATAACTACCTCCTTACCCTGCCTTGAATTGCCTCCGAGGAACCTGTAGAAAAGAGTAAGCACAGACGATTTGTATGAAACCCTTCTCCTCCCTGGAGTTTAAATTCCTTGTTCAGAATGGCAGCAGATGTTGAGAATGGAACATTCCTCCATTTGCCATCTGCAGCCTGATAGGTACCACATCACATCTTCTGCAGCCCTGATCCATTCTCATTATTGCTCTTAGAAAACTGAAAGTGGAGGAGGTATGATAATGTGGGTGGAGGGTGATACCTACATTTTCAGTATCTTAGAAATTATGGCTTTTACTGAACTTAGCTTGAGGAGGGTTCAGTTGCCGCTCTCAGGACAGAGACTGGCATTTGGCTGTCATGTATAATGTGGTGGGAAGTCCTGCCACCTGTGCAGATATTTGAAGTCAGTTGTTCCTCCGCACAGCCAAGAACTGCCAATTTGTGGAGCAAAGAGGAGTGAGACACAGCATGAGTCAGTGTCTACCTGTGCTGTGAGACATCTGACGTCAGTTCCTGTTCCAGCAGGAATATCTTAGGTATAGTCTCTGGAGGAATTAATGTAAGGATAGAAACATTCTGACTGAAACAGCAGTAGAAATGTGCAAGAGAAAACTCTAAAGTGTCCACAGATGACGAGGTAATGTTAGGCATCATAGAGGTAACACCCTACGTTCCCAGAGATCATTACACTGAGAAAAATAAGGCACTTATGAAGACATATAGAGTCTTTGACATAGAATCATAGAATAAATAAGGTTGGAAGAGACCTCAAGGATTATCAAGTCCAACCTAGTTCAAATGCATCCTTGTATCAAACACCTTTTTTTTATCTATATTATTAGATAAATATATAAAAATTCTTAATGAATAGCTAATTCTGTCACATTGATCTAAAACCTTTCCTTTGTCACTCAGGATTATTGGCTTATTTAGTCACACTTCTGAAAGTTTGGGGCTTTTGTTTCTAATTCTTGTCTGTCTTTTAAGCTTTTATCAGAATAGCCAGACACTGAAAATAAATGAAAACAAATCTTTAAGCTCTCTGCTGAGTCACTGCAAGAGATTGCGATGAAGAAGTATTCACTTCTATATGATATATCATTATGCTGAAGACAAAGGCTTTGCTCTTTTTAGTTTATTGCAACCAGTCTGATAAACTGTATTGAGACTGACAGTAATGTTAACAGAAAAAGAATACACAATTAACAACAGCAGGGAAATAAAAGAATCTGTTAAGAAGAATGAGTTTGCACAACTTGGCTATGAAACAGCAGTACTATTTGGGAGTTTATAAGGTGGTTTTAATATCTACAAATATAATGTTTACTGAAAAACTGTGCAACTTTTCCTATTTTATCTGACTTACAAGTTTGTTACCTACTGTCTTTTTTATAGTTGTTTGAGGTTATAAGCAGTATTATATTTTGAATAGCTATTTACAGTGCTGACTTAATACATTTTTAAAAAAATCTATTCTGGTTTAAAATTATGATTCAGTTGCACAGATTCTTTACTGTGTCGTGACAGGTGCTTAGCTTCTTCTTTTTTTTTAAGCATTGTGGGTTGTTTTTTTGACTACTCTTATGTAGGACAAGATTTATTAAGAAAAAAATTATCCAAAAATACTTGTTTAGTTCACATACCGACAAAGAACTAATGCCTACTATCCATGAAGGAGTCAGGATAATAATAGTTTGGAAGGGACTTTTAAAAGTCATCTAGTCCAACCCTCCTTCAATAAGCAGGGATGTGTTCAACCAGACTAGGATGCTCAGAGCTTTATCCAACCTGACATTGACTATTTCCAGGGATGGGGTATCTCCTACCCTTCTGGGCAACCTGTTCCAATGCTTTTATCATTTTCATTGCAAAAAGTGTCTTCCTTATATCTAGTCTGAATCTGCCCTTCTTAGTTTAAATCTGCCCTTTTGCAACAGGCCCTACGAAACTTCTGTCTCCATCTTTCTTATAAGCTCCCTTTAAGTACTGAAAGACAGTATTAAGGCTCCCTTGTGCCTTCTCTAGGTTGAACAACCTCAACTGTCTCAGCCTGTCCTCATAGGAGAGGTGCTTCAGCCCCCTGATCATTGTTGTGCCTCTCCTCTGGACCTGCTCAAACAGATTAATGTCCTTCTTGTGCTGAGGGGCTCCAGAGCTGGACATGGTACACCAGGTGAGATCTCACTAGAGCAGAGAAGAGGGGATGAATCAAAACAAGCACGGCCAGCAGGTCAGTGGAGGAGACAAGTGCACATTGGTGGCTCATGTCCAGCTTTTCATCCACCATTGTCTTCTCTGCAGGGCTGCTTTCAGTCCCTTCATCCCCCAACCTGTACTGATACTGGAGGTTGCCCCAATCCAATCGCCAGGTCCTTGCACTTAGCTGTGTTGAACCTCAGGGGATTCGCATGGGCCCACACCTCAAGCCTGAGGAGCAGCATGTGTTATTTAAAAGCAGTGTTGCTGACAGATAAACCTATTGTTTGTATCCTAAAAACCCAACAGCACTTTCTTTTCTTTTATATGGTAAATGATAACACAAAGACTGTTCTGGACATTGTTTGCAAAGAAAATGAGGTTAATTGCCTGTTTGTGCTCCTATGCTTATTGTGCTCATTAAAGCTTACAGGATGCCCACAATATTCTGTAGTTAGCCGATTAGTAGTGCCCTATCAGAGTCTTATTTTGAGGACAAGTTCACAGTGATAGTTTTCTTCTGTCAGTGGCAAGAGTTTTCCAGAGAAAGTAATGCTTTTGAGCTCAGGGGAAAAAAAACAAACAACAAAACAAACAACAACTTGGAATCAAAATCACTTGCAGACTTTACAAGCATTTGGTCGACAGAATTAGGATACTCTTCAAAAACCTGTGTTCTCTAACTGCTTATTTTGTTTGAAAAGAAAAGAAAACTAAAACCCATTTTATTATTCTAGACTTACAAAGAGGATAGACACTTTTCACTACAGGCTTTCTGAAGCAATGCAGTTTAGATCAACTGTGATCAAAAGTAATTTTATTTTAGCTGTTTATTGTCTCATGTAACAGAGGGTTTTTTATATCTATTGCTTAGTAAAGTAAAGCATTTGATTTTGAATAAGCCCGTCTCTTAAGTAGCCTCAGAAGCCTAGAACTGCCTTCTTCAAGACAGCTTTTAACATACTGTGTTCTGGGTGCCCACTTCTAGTAACACAGTTGGTTACCAAGTAGCAATGCAGAAGATTCCACACACATGTATTTTTATAATATACACATTAAACAGTAAATAACTAAATAACTAAATGACTAAATTCTTTGTTCAAATCAGGAATTACTAAGGTAGATAAATGCTGCTTTATCTGGAGCTATATGAATTAAGGTATATGTAATTCATGTTGATAAAGTGATGCTGTGCCATTGCATTGCTCATTAGAGGCTTCAATAGAATACAATAGAATAAATCAGGTTGGAAGAGACCTTCAAGATCATCACGTCCAACCCAACAACCAATCCAACCCACCTAAACAACTAAACCATGGCACCAAGCACCCCATCAAGTCTCCTGAACACCTCCAATGATGGTGACTCCACCACCTCCCTGGGCAGCCCATTCCAATGGGCAATCACTCTCTCTGTATAGAACTTCTTCCTAACATCCAGCCTAAATCTCCCCTGGAGCAGCCTGAGACTGTGTCCTCTTGTTTTTCAAGTGGTAATCTAGAGATATAGCTCAGTATGAAAATTGCTTCATGGGAGCTTTTTATATGATTCAAGTTTCAGTTTTAAAATATACTAGTTAGATGTTTTTAAAATTTACACTTTCTGTGATTCTGTCCTTATAAGAAAGTTTTCAGTAGCCAACTGAATCATAGAATCATAGAATCATAGAATCAGTCAGGGTTGGAAGGGACCACAAGGATCATCTAGTTCCAACCCCCTGCCATGGGCAGGGACACCCCACACTAGATCACGCTGGCCAGAGCCTCGTCCAGCCTGGTCTTAAACACCTCCAGGGACGGGGCCTCAACCACCTCCCTGGATAACCCATTCCAGGGCTTCACCACTCTCATGGTGAAGAACTTCTTCCTCACATCTAGCCTGAATCTCCCCATTTCCAGCTTCATTCCATTCCCCCTAGTCCTATCACTACCTGAGATCCTGAGAAGTCCCTCCCCAGCCTTCCTGTAGGCCCCCTTCAGATACTGGAAGGCCACAATGAGGTCACCTCGGAGCCTTCTCTTCTCCAGACTGAACAGCCCCAACTCCTTCAGTCTGTCCTGATAGGAGAGGTGCTCCAGCCCTCTGATCATCCTCGTGGCCCTTCTCTGGACACGTCCCAGCACCTCCACATCCCTCCTGTAATAGGGTTTTTTTTCTGCTGATAAATCCTGCAGTGTCACATAGACGAAGGTCAGTCAAGTTTTAGAGCTCTGACTCTAGGAAACAGTACTACCATTTGTGATGTATTGGCTGCAAAAGCTGTCTGGGAATGAAGAGGCAATTGTTTGCCACCCAGTGTTCCGTGGAAGACCAGGAGAACATAAAGAAAGGTGGGCTCTCCTCAGGTGTTTGGTGTGCATCACATGGTTGGGAAACAAATTATTTCTCTGCATATGTCTGGATTTTCATCAGTTTAGCTCTTTGTTGACAATTTTTTCAGTGGTTTTTGTCTTTTTCATAGCTATGGACCAAAAATGCTGTATCACTGCTGTTCACGTCAGCACTCAACAATATGTGTAACCTTGGCTTGATTATTCAGTAGCATCATTGCATGATTTCCTAGCTCTACTGACCTTTGGTTTGTAGAAGGTTCCTGAGGCTCAGTGATTCTGCTGGAAGCTTCAGGCACATAGCCTCTATGTAGTGTACCTGAAGGCAGCTTACAGAGGCCAAAAGATTTTATGTCACTAGGTAATTTTTGTTATCTCATTGGTTTTATGCAGTACCTTATAAAGCAGGTGCCCTTATTGTTTTCACAAGCTTCTAACCTTTTAAAATGTTTATCTTTACTTTTGGAAATTTTCATTGATTTTTTCTTCTCCTGCTCACAAGTTTTTCTGAGTGAGCCTTTAGGTTATTTTTTTAATAGTTTACAAATATTTTTCTCTTCCTTTACTAATGAAAGAAGATGTGTGCTTGTGTGTGCATGTGTGTGTTCCTGCAAATTTGTAAGCCAAAAAGGAGCAAAAATAGCAGTATCTATTGCAAACTGAAATTAGATACTGCTTTGTTGGATTTAAAAAATGTTTTGAGCAGTTAAGTGTCACTCCTGGGGATTCTGGTAAATACTAACAATAATTTAGGCTGTAGCTTCCCACTAAAATCAGTGCTTCCTTCATGAATGTACTATCTTAATTTGAAAATTATGTAGTAGAGGCAGAGCAGAGGTAATTTTTACTCTCCTCTTATTTGAGGTCAGCTCATCTACTTTCACACCTCATAACTTCCAGTTTTTCTGTGTTAGTTCATATGATGATCCCTAACAGAGCTTCACATTGAAATATTTCACTCTGAAGATGGCTTTATTTTCAGAGAGGACCTAACCACTATCGGCATAGCATGGTATTCTGTTTATGGCAGGAAAGCTTTGTGTGAACCATTTTTAGTTTCTGGATGAGAAGGCTAGCACATTTTTTATGAATCTTTCTTGCAGAACAATAGAAGAATGAAGCATACAAAATGTTGAATCATTTAAATGTTAGCATTGTGTTTGAGACGTTTGTTTCATTCTTCAGCACTGGCTAGGTTCCAAACTTGCAAAGAGAAAACAAAAATAAATGTTCTCCATGCAATGATAAGGGGAAGTGGCATCTGTTGCTTTCTTGAGTAGGCCAGTACAAACTGATACATCAGCAGAAGAGAGAAATCTCCCTTCTTCAGTTTCATCTGCCGTGATAAGACTTGGAATCAGAAGATGAATCAAACCGTTTTAATGCTACTGTCATTAGATGAAGAGAATTTATCCCACATAAAAATGAATATAGAAATTAATATAGAAATAACACAAAGGTTAAAAAAAATATGTTAGGGCCCTTTCAAGTGCTTACAGGCATTCAGGAGATATGTCTAAAGCAAAAATGATGTTTTATGGATACATATGTGAAACAAACCCTGTTTTCAATTAATACCATTTTAAACAGTACAATCAGAAAATGCTGTAAGAATCATGCATTCACAACATTTGTGTAGATTTAAACCCCACGATTTTCTTGTTGTGATACTTTCTTTGTGTTTGAAATGATTAAACTGTAACTCTTTCACACTCAGTAGGAGATTGGGTTTTTAAGTCTGTGACCACATCTTGTTATCACTTAGTTCTTCAAGCTTGAAAGGTGCTGAATGCACAAAACCCAGCTTTTCTAAATTCTCTAGCGACCTGAATTCTTGTGCATTTTCATATTTTGCCTACTCAGGTCAATCTTAACTGACTGAAAGTCCACAGTGATAATACAATTGTCATGCATATATCCAGGCTGTCAAGAGTCTAAGCAGAATCTTGTTGCATCTCGTCACCTAGGTCAGGTGAGGATGGGATGGAAACAATTTCACCATTGTTTTACTTTTGTGAGAATTAATAATCTATTGTTTTGTTTTGTTTTCTGCCTGTATATTAAATAGTTAAATAGGTTACTTGTTAATTCCGGAACTTTTGTGATGTCTTATTACAAAAATTTGAACTGTTTCTCTTATGATATTATTGACTGTACTTCTGTAAATATTATAGTCTACAGTATTAGAAGCATATTTATGAAGAAACCAGGAAAGGTTTAATACAAGAAGTCTATGATTATAGATAAAATTAGAAGTGCATAATGCAGTGGCAGTGTTCATGTAAAATTCACATATTCTTCTTAGAGCAACAATATTTTTATTCCTAGTGCTATAACTTTCATTTTTGAAATCTGATTTCCTACTACTACAGTAACTTTTTAATTTTTTTTTTCCTATCAGTAGTGTTGTGAAGTAATAATCTGCTGAAGTTTTAGCTGTACCCTCACACAGCAGTGAGGCTGGTCCTCATCTTCTTGTCCCATTTCCGTCTCCTAAGCATACCTATTATCCCTAACACCCTGAAAAATATATTCTTTTCTTTTCTGCCAGTCTGAAGCTAATGGAATAACCTTCATCTAAAAAGGGCCATAAAAGCCAAGGTAGTTGTGTGGTGCACAATCTGTATTCAAACTTCTCTAGTCAGTGGTACTTCTTGAGAAATGTTCCCCTTCCTTCCGCATGAGATACCATCCCCTTTATTCCTGGTGACTGAGATACAGATGTGTTGATACTAGTTAATAATCTGCCCATAAATTGCAACACAGATGTACTAATGGTATAGTGAGTGGTAACTGAGGATATATTCCAATTGTAAATCTGCATAAGAAACAATGGATCATTGGCCAAGAGAGCCAATGGTATACTGAGATGCATCAAGAAGGGTGTGTCCAGCAGGTCTAGAGAAGTTCTACCTCTCTACTCTGACCTGATGAGACCACACCTGGAATACTGCATCCAGTTTTGGGCTTCCCGGTTCAAGACAGACAGAGAACTGCTGGAGAGAATCCAACAGAGAGCCAGGAGGATGATTAAGGGACTTGAGGATCTACCCGTAGATCCCTGACTGAGATCCTGGGGCTGTTTAGTCTTGAGAAGACTGAGTGGGAAACTCATCAATGTGTATAAATATCCGAGAAGTGGGTGTCAGGTGGAGGGGGCCAAGCTCTTTTCACTGGTGCACAGTAATAAGACAAGGAACAATGGGTTCAAGTTTGAACATAGAAGATTCCACCTCAGCATGAGGGGAATCTTCTTTACAGTGAGGGTGATGGAGCACTGGAAGAGGCTGTACAGAAAGATTGTGGACTTTCCTCTGGAGTCTTTCAAAAGCCACCTGGATGCATTCCTGTGTAGACTACCCTAGGTGATCCTGCTTTGGCAGGAGCGTTGGACCCGATGATCTCTTGAGGTCCCTTCCAACCTCTAATACACTGTGATACTGTGATGTTTTGCTAAATATCTGCATTTCTGTCATTTCCCACTATGGCCATTTCCCAAATAGATACAGCTTTGTAGATCTGTGATTGGTGTTTGTTGCATATCAACCTGCATAGCCTTTGAATGAAAGCGAAGTCTGCCGTAGAATTCTTTTGGGAGCATTCTTTTTTCATATATCTTCTCTTCCAAAACACAGCATTGCTGGAGTTGTGGAATATTGCTGGGGAATATTTGCATAATAACTTGAATAACCAGCTGGAAGAGATGCTCAATACTTATGAGACATGATACTGGTTTAGTCTGTTTTGTTTTGTTTTAAATACTTATTGGGTCTTCTTCTCCAAAACAGGCATATTTCTTTGCAAGTTGCTTTTATTGAACTGTTTTAATTTTAATAAACTGCAACATAATTAGAAAAATGTTTGTTGTATTGCACCAACAAAGTACCAATCATGAACTGAAGACTGACAACTGGAGTGGACAGTTTGTGATTATAATTGTACGTCAAGATCTTCATTAAGATGCACATTAACTGAGCATAACTGGCTGCAAGGCAGCTGGACAGTGGTAAAATATTTAGTAATGAACCTCTTCACTGCAGTATTTTCTACCTCAAGGAGATCAATAAGTGCCCATTTTTTTTTTTCAATACCTTTTAATAAATGCTAACATATTAGCAAGCATAATGATGTGATCACATGAGGAATTCCTAGTTTCTGCTTCTTCATTTTGTTAGGGCTATTAATTCGAAGACTGAAAATTTATGAAGGAAATAGAGCAAAGAGTTCATTGTAGCTGAGGTCTTTTGTGCCTGTTTCACTTATAATCAAAATTTTAAGAGCAAACAAAAATAATTGCTTTTTTATTCCATTAAAATTTGGACTGCAACAGCAGTTTTCAATTTGTTAAAAGTAACAGTTCATCCTTTTAGGAAATAACTGCTATCCATCTGAACAGAGGCTTTATCTGGTCAGCATCTTTTAAGAAAAAATTATGTGGAATCAGGGAAAGTATCTCACATAATGCTAGTTTTCATTATGTGTTCGTATTTCAAATGTAAGTGATTTCAGACTAATGTTTCAGAAATATTTGATGATGTCTAGCCATCAAGTTGGCTTCATGTTTTCGTAATGAATGAATGAATCTACCTTGTAGTGGTGAGGTACTTAAAATATATATCAGCAATAACACCTCACGTTTATAGTGCATCATCTAGTAGCTGTTCCAGAGTTATCTTTGGGATAATGTACTTCTGAAAGATGAATTTGTGTGAACTTTTCATCACATCGTATCTGTAGAATATAATGGACTAGAGGCAACAAATTTATGATTATTGGCTTTTTGGATTATGTAAGAATTAAACCTCTCAACAGCAAAGGAATGAAGATCTCAATTTTCTTTAGGAATCGTAATTACATAATTGCACATAAAAAGTCTGTTGCAACAAATGAGAAACAATGTAATGGTGGTGTGTTTATTATCACCATTTCCACTGTAATCTCTCTCACGCACTTTCATTATAAAGTGTTACCAACGTAATGTACTGCAGCACAGGAATGCCATAGTCACCTCAAGTATTTGTTGTTCTTGCTCCTTTAGTTCTCCTGACGTAGATGTACCGGGGCCTTTGCTTCACACAGGCCTGTGATATTCTGTTAAATACAGAACAGGTGAGCTTCACCAAAGTTATGTCAGAACAGATAATCCAATTCTGCACTGTGAATTTTGTATGGGTTTTCTTAGAATTTACTGGATTTTAAGACTTGATAGGCAATTTTTTTCCTTCAGATGCAACCATCATTGGTAATTTATTTTTTTATTCTTTGTATCCTATGGCTTTAGAAAAGCCTTGTTACATCCTTTAATTTAGATTTTTGAGAACAGATAAATAGAATAGTCTCCTAAAACAGATTTCCCCTAGTATTTTGTGCAGCTTGATATAAATTGTTCTATTTAGTATAGACAGTATGAAAACAAACCAAAAGGTGTTGGTTTTCCTCCAGCTCGAGCTCGGAAGCTACAGCTCAGATGTACCATCTGTTGGGTATTTTCCACAATTTTTTTGTTAGGTTTGGTTTTCCTTTAACCCTTCATGTTTTCTAATTTGTTTTATTGTCAAAGCAAGACAGATGATTTGTCTCAGTTCGCTTAGTGAGTTGGTGGCTTAAGAACTCAAAATACTCATTTTATTTTCCGCTTGGTTGTTTTTTGCCTTTAGCTGATAATCACTGCAAACAAACCTTCTTATTTTGAAGTATGCAGCAACATTTATTGAGAATCTTCATGTTCAGGTCTCTTTCAGAAATGTGTTGTGTTATGGCTGTGGCTTATTGCTATTATGTCATCAGCATGTGCACTTGCAGCCCGGAAGGCCAATCAGATCCTGGGCTGCATCAAGAGAAGTGTGGCCAGCAGGTCAAGGGAGGTGATTCTCCCCCTCTACTCAGCTCTGGTGAGACCCCACCTGGAGTACTGTGTCCAGTTCTGGAGCCCCTATTACAAGAGGGATATGGACGTGCTGGAACATGTCCAGAGAAGGGCTACGAGGATGATCAGGGGGCTGGAGCACCTCTCCTGCGAGCACAGACTGAAAGAGTTGGGGCTGTTCAGTCTGGAGAAGAGAAGGCTCCGAGGTGACCTCATTGTGGCCTTCCAGTATCTGAAGAGGGTCTACAGGAAGGCTGGGGAGGGACTTCTCAGGATCTCAGGTAGTGATAGGACTAGGGGGAATGGAATGAAACTGGAGGTGGGGAGATTCAGGCTGGATGTGAGAAGGAAGTTGTTCACCATGAGAGTGGTGAAGCCATGGAATGGGTTGTCTAGGGAGGTGGTTAGGGCCCCATCCCTGGAGGTGTTTAAGACCAGGCTGGATGAGGCTCTGGCCAGCCTGATCTAGTGTGGGGTGTCCCTGCCCATGGCAGGGGTTGGAACTAGATGATCCTTGTGGTCCCTTCCAACCCTGACTGATACTACTATGAACATAAATAGTCACGTCTGGAAGAATTCAAAGTAGCTGTCTTAAGCTACATGCCCCGGTAGCAGTATTATTCAATCTATTTAGTATCCCTCTAAACTGTCAGTGAAAGCTGAGTCACAGCAATCAAAAGGAGTTGCAGCAATGTGAAAGAAAGAAGATCCTAGGTGTTAACCTAGCTCTTGCTTTTCCAGAGTCCTGTAATATTTAGGTCATTAAAATGCTATTTCCTTGTGCTCTTGTCAGAGTGGTAACCTTCAAAACACTGCATGACAGTGCCTTGAAGACAGAACTTAAATATTACTGTTTGCTTTAAAGAAACATTCACATTTTTACTCATTTTATTTTAATAACAAAAGGAGAGAGAAAAGACCCTTATTATCTGTAGCATGGAGGGGAAAAGTGAGCTTTTATCTGCGATCTCCTACTCATCCCATGAGTAACTGTTCTGATTCAGTGCTTGAAAGATTGGCCTTTGCTTCATATAGGCTTCTATTTTATCTGTATGAATGAATAATAAACCCCAGATCGCAAACAAGACACCCATCCCAGAAAACAACCAGAATTTCCAAAAATAGCTTCTATGATGCCATTAACTCTCTTGCAGTCTGGTGTCTATCATCTAGCCAGTATTTATATGTTCTGTCCACTTGCATTCATTTTTGTGATAAATTTTTCACTGTACCAATTTATGATAATCTCTTTAAACAGTTGATTCAGAATGTCCTAATTTTTAAACTGCTGAGCATTTATTGCTCATGCAGAAGAAAATGTGGTTAAGAAAATGTCTGTTGAAGAATTGTGTGGGGCAGGGATGTTTCTGTTTGTATGTGTGTATATAAATGTTTTTCGTAAATGTTCTCTTGCATTTTTTAGAGAGATTCAGGACTGCTTTTTAATTTTTTGTTTTGTTTTGCTTTTTTCCTTCTTTCATTCTTATGCTTTAATTTTGTTCTTTTCCATTGACAAATAGGGTAGTTATGCTCTTGGCCTGGTAACATTTTAAGAAGAAAAAATAAGAGTGAATAGAAAAAGAAAACTCAAATTGCCAGCTCACAATTTAACTGTTATTGACTAGTTTGTAAAAGAACTTTAAGGCCATTAAGTCCAACCATAAACTTAACACTGCCAAGTCCATCACTAAACCTTGCCCCTAAGTGCCATCTCTACATGTCTACATGTCATGCCACGGTGATTCAACCACTTCTTTGAGCAGCCTGTTCCAGTATTTGATAAACTTTTCAGTGAAGAATTTTTTCTAATACCCAATGTAAACCTCCCTTGGTGCAACTGGAGGTTATTTCCTCTCATCCTATTTATTACTCCTACCTCACTTCAGCCTTTTTTGAAGTAGTTATAGAGATGAGGTCTCCCCTGATCACCCTCTTCTCCAGGCTAAATCAATCCAGTTCCTACAGCCACTCCTCATATGACTTGTGCTTCTAGACCTTTCAACAGCTTCATTATCCTTCTTTGGATGCCCTGCAGCACCTCAGTGTCTTGTAGTGAGAGGCTCCACAGTATTCAAGGTATGTCCCCATCAGCAGAACAATCACGTCTCCAGTCCTGCTGACTGCAGTATTGCTGATGAAAGCCAGGATGCTATTGGCTGCCATAGACAGTTGGGCGCAATGCTGGCTTATATTGCACTGACTGTTAACCAACACTCCCAGGTCTTTTTCCTCTGGGCAACTTTCCAGTCACTCTCCCCCAAGCCTATAGCATTGCATGGAGTTGTTGTGACCCAAGAGCAAGACCCAGCAGTTGGCCTTGTTGAATTTTTTTTTGTTCAATGTGGCACAATTTATTGAAAAATTCTTGCATTTTTCTGTCAGGTTGGTTTTTAGGCTGTGAATCTTTCTGGCATGAGTAACTAATAAAGAACATCTCTTTCCAAAATAAACAGTACAGACAAACACATAAGCTTTAGACAGTGCTAAGGCATTATATGATTATACAGTCTTCTCAACCTGTGTTTCTGTGTACTTTTTAAGCACTTATGCCATCACAATTACTTTTGCATGCATAGCATTGAATATATCTGATGATTGTTTATTAAAAATATTTAACTTGTAGCATGGACACATTTTTCATCACATTTTCATGCCTAATAGCCAACTATTAAATCATGTGTATTATAGGTAAATCAACAAATTCCAGTTCTGGGCCCCTCAGTTTAAGAAGGACATTGAGAAACTTGAATGTGTCCAGAGAAGGGCAACAAGGCTGGTGAGAAGCCTTGAGCACAAGCCCTGTGAGGAAAGGCTGAGGGAGCTGGGGTTGTTTAGCCTGGAGAAGAGGAGGCTCAGGGGCGACCTCATTGTTCTCTACAGCTACCTGAAAGGTGGTTGTAGCCAGGAAGGGGTTGGCCTCTTCTCTCTAGCAATCAGCACCAGAACAAGGGGACACAGTCTCAAGCTGTGCCAGGGGAAGTTTAGGCTGGAGGTGAGGAGAAAGTTCTTCACCGAGAGAGTGATTCGTCATTGGAATGGGCTGCCCAGGGAGGTGGTGGAGTCACTGTCCCTGGAGGTGTTCAAGAGGGGATTGGACATGGCACTTGGTGCCATGGTCTAGCCATGAGGTCTGTGGTGACAGGTTGGACTCGATGATCTTCGAGGTCTCTTCCAACCTTAGTGATACTGTGATACTGTGAAATCGCAATGAGTAAAATAGAATTCTTAGTAGTCTATACTGTCAGGAGAACTGTTGTTCAAAGAAAATAAACCTTTTGTTTTTGTACTAGTTCAGTGAGCAGTCAAAAGTCAACAATTATTGCTGGACCCAGATTTCACATTGTAGTTTCTTTTCCATCATTTTCCGTATCAAGATGAACACAGCTGCTGTGTATACAATATAACAAATCTAGGTCAAGCAGCCAGATTAATGATGTCTGGCATATGAACATGAATGTTAAGATAACATTTTATTTTCATTCTTTGTGTGGTTACTATAAATAGTATTATATATTTACAGGAAGGCACTGTTGGTTTATGATATAATATAATGTCCTGGAAATACTATAATCATGAAGCACTTTTGTGATATAATGATAAAAATTGCCATGTAGCCTGCATAATCCTTCTTCAGATTGTGAACAGAAGTGTTAATCAAGTTAATGTGCGTCTGAACAGTTCCTCCTCCATCTCAGTTTAAGAGGGATAAATTATTTTTTTCAGTGGAGACATTTTAAAAAGGATTTTAATACAAAAATAATAAGCATAAATGATATAGAGCTTTTAATCCATTGTTTGTACCTGCTCTAATCAACATCAAATTTTACTTCAATAGAAAAGTATTCAGGTGGCAATTTTTTGCAGAGGTTCACCAATTATCTGTCTTTTTTTAGGGAAAACAAGGTTTCAACATAGAATACTGTGTGTGCACCAAATATGTTTTCATTAATATGACTTTGAACGTTTAAATAATACGGTCCCAAGTGAATCTCTTGTATATATGTGCAGTACTTTTGAAGTTTTGAAGTTACATGCGCTTTATTAATGTTTCTATCTGATCTTTACCTAAAAGAAGAGAAAGACCATTATTTTCTGTAGTTAGTGGTATTTTTGATTGTTGTTGTCTGTTTGTTTGTTTTCCATGAGTCACCTTGTTGAGTCTTTACATGTGCTCTTTAGGAGAATATATATATAATATCCTTTATACAAGGAATCTCAGAGCTGTGCATTAACCCTTGGCCAGGTCTTCCTTACATCTTTTTACCTGCACTTGAAGGAGACATTTATATTGCATATCTATGACTGGGGGAGGGAGGACAAGAAGAAATAAACTATATGCTTCAGAGCTCGCTCCCGAATGCAACATAGTGCCAGTTTCAGTTATTTACCCACATCATCACTTAGGTCTAAACAGGCAAACTTTGCTTTCTGACAAATTTTCAGATCATGCCTAGGTAATACTCAATTTTCTCTCATTCAATTGGATGGTTTGAACTCACTGCCTGTCTGCACCTCCAATGGAATACAAATTATGTTTTAGGGTCACAGATGAAGCATATGGGTCCAGAGGCAGCTTGAACCTGAACACTAGGTAATGTGACCCAATGAGTTTGCTCTGGAAAGAAGTAGCAAAATCTGTAAATATTGGTAAAAACTCTGTTTCATTTGAGTTTAAGGCCATGGTTCATTCCCATGGCCTTTAACAGTATAGAAACACCTGGCAAAACTATGCAATTGTTTTTCTCTTCCCCCATCTCAAACATGAGGAATACATGTCTTAAATTTTATAATGGATAGTTTGCGCCATGATTCTTCAGTAATTTGGGTAAGGGTATCTCTAGCCGCCTGATCTTCCTGTTGAATAGATCTCAGAACACTAGTGGCATAGCCAGAAGACAGAAGGGCTCTTAATATTTTGGAATTTTTCAAATGAGAGGTAGCTTCACGATTGATTCAGATGGTATCAGTTACAGGCAAAATAACAGTACGTATAATAAGAGACTCAATAAAGAGTTAGGGAAAAGGATGTAGTTTAGAGAGAGTAGCAGACTTTCCCAGGGAGTTAATATTTCACCATAGAATTTTGTTCTTTTGATGAGATGATAAATTTTGTTGATAAATGGCAACACAAGGTAGCATGTTTTAGCATTTGTTGTATGTTTCATTTCATGAAACATACCTATTAGCTGATCATATGTAGTTTTTAAACGGCAAAATCAATTGCTGAATAAGATGCTGAGCATTTTTGAGGAAGAAATTTGAATTAAAGGAGAAAAAGATGTCAGTGGTAAGTCTGTAAATGAGGCTACTTCTTTTAAACTTCTAATTAGTTCAGCATGAACATGAGCAGTGACAGTAAATGAGCTATTTGAAGGAGTAAAGCAAATTAATCAAATAATGATTGTGGTGTATTTTGTTTCAATTTAAAGCAGTAGCAGAGCTAATACATGATTGTGGCTGTTCTTTTGAATATTGGAAATAAAAAGGGTGAAGGGACAAATACTAAACCTCGGCTTTTGGTAGGGGAAAATGACATGCAGTTTTGTATGCATCAGAATATGTTTAGCTTATCACACACAGATGTGATTGAGAGGTGGTTTGCTAACTATATCTAAAACTCTTGGTAATAAAAGGATTTTTAATTTAGCAAAGAAAGTTAGTAGCGGCTGAAGCCAGAAGTTCAAATCAAATATGTGGCAAATGCTTTCAGTAGGGAAGTGATTAACGGCTGGGACAAATTGCCAAGAGAAACAAGTGATTTTTCCATCACATGAGGTTGTCAAATTAGAACTAAATAACTCTCAGGAAATTATTTGACTCTTGCCAAGAACAAATTATTGGTCTCAGTACATTGTTAACTCGATGAAATTTTAGAGCAGGTGGTTGCAATAGTAGATCAAATAATTTTCTAGTTTTGTAATGAAGGAATCTTTCATCTAATTCATGTTTGTTGAATCATTACATCAGGAATATCATTGCAAGATGGTACAGCTTCAAGTAGGTAGAGTATTATTATTTCATGGTATATTCCCATTCCTGCCATCTTCTTGTCTACACAGTTGTGTCTGGTTTCCATGACAAACTCTTTATTCTTTTTCTTTTTTTTTTTTTTTTTTTTTAACTTGATAAAGTCTTGGAGAAGCAACTGGAAAGCGGCAATAGCTTTGTCTGTAGAAGCAAACTCAGTAATTTACTCCAGTGCAAAATTATTGGAACAGAATCACTGAGTATCAGCAAAATATATGTAGTATTAGGTCAAATGGGAGGGACATGCCTTTAAACTTAGAGAACGGGTTCATTACTATGGGTGGCACACACATCTCACTGCAGTGTGCAAGGACATGGTGTGAAATAGTGGAGACAATTAGCACAGAAAATCTGCAATCCCTTCTTAACTCCCCTTTTGTGGTTGTATGTTTCTATTGGCTGTTACTGGATATTTATTTTTTAGTATTTCCACCTAAATGCTGCAGCGTAAGTTAAGGGTTCTTTAACTGCTTGAAAGAGTCATTGAAGAAGTATCCATGAAAGGCATGAGGATTTCAAATAATAGGTGATGGTATTGTGTTAGTGAACACTCGGGAAATTCCAGACTGAATTAGTCTGTTGCCAAGTGTGTGTGATTAGTAGGTGCCTCATGTCTACAATAGCTGGACATCCAGTGGGAGTGCCTTGACCAGAACAGTCTGAAATTTGATCTTCAATGATTCTTCAGTAGGCATTGTAAAACTATCTTGAGTCTCAGTTTCACTGAAAGGGTTTTAATAGCAAAGCTTAAGTTCTCAACCAAGTTCAGTGCATTATTTCAAATACAGTTTTCTGTGTTTTAGAAATGCAACAGTATTGTGCCATGTTGAGGGAAAGTGTTGCAAAGTGATGTGAATTCATCTGCCAGCCTTAGCAGTCACATGCCTGTGTTTTCCGAGCTATTACAAAAATTAATAGAGTCACTCCTTGAATTAATGGATGGTCTTGCAGGATACCACTGGACATAAATTTTGAAGCTGAATGATATTTACATTTCTTTTGTACTGTAAAATTAGTAAAGGTTATTAATTCTATCTGATCTTCATATTATCACTTTTATACCATAATTACATGCACAGACACACACAGCCTCTTGAGAGGAGTGCTGCAATAGAGGGCTAAAGCAAATGTTCACAACTTAGGCTGTCAGTTTTACGTTTTTTTCTGCTTTGCCTATTCATCCTACCACTCATCTGGACGGTAAGATGGAGTCACTACATTTTCTGTGATTATGAAGTACTACTCAGAATGTAAAGAATTTCTGGATATCTTATGAAGAGGCTTTCAGGCTGTCCAAGGTTCTTTAATTAGCACATTTTCTTAGCCTTTAAAAGATGGTAGTGATAGTGTAGTTCTTCTCTTACTAGTGATGATATTATGCTGGATGAAACGTTGTCAACAATGCCATGTTGACAACATGCGTGATAGATGCACATTACCGTGAGTAAAGAGGTGTGTATGGAAATGAGGGGAATGGAATAGCACTGCAAATGTATGACCAGAAAGGTCCTGCATGTGTTGTCACAAGCATTTCCTGTTTATTCTTGTTTTATTGTATGGTCTTAGAATTTTTTGAATTGCAGATTTTTATTTTTTTCTCTCTCCAACTGCGAAGCAGATTTCTTGAAACTTCTGTGTGTATGTTGTGGTTTGGTTTGTTTTGTTTGTGGTTTGGTTTTCTTTTATTCTTTCCTCTTGGGTTAGAAGAAGGTTACAGCCGCCTTCTCACTGCTGGAATTTTTTTTTTCCATAACTGATTATTTTTAATAGACCATTTCATACTCATCAGGGAACAATGCTCCTGGGACTGAAGACAACGCAGTAAAGTTACATTTGAACACACCTTTCTATCACTGAGTCCACATTTTAGAAATTTCTTCCTATTTTATTTGTAGGCCTTCATACTGCTTTGGTTACAATGTGGTAAATATACTCACTGATCTTTAAAGAATCTGCTTCCTGAAGAGTGGCTAGCAGAGCAAAGGGTGTCCCGACTGAGGAAAATCCAGTCTTTTACCACTTTATGTGTCATTATTGTGAGGTGTACTGAAGAACTAAAGAAAGGAATTTGCTATTCTGGTTTCTTTTTCTGGCATTTACACCAGGGTAACTGAAAGTAGATTGCACCTTGTAGAAATTAAAGATGAAAGTTAGTAGATTTTTCAGTGGACTTCCCACTTCTACAACTACCTGAAGGGTGGTTGCAGTCAGGAAGGGGTTGGCCTCTTCTCTCTAGTAACCAGCACCAGAACAAGGGGACACAGTCTCAGGATGCACCAGGGGACGTTTAGGCTCGAGGTGAGGAGAAAGCTCTTCACCGAGAGAGTCATTCGTCATTGGAATGGGCTGCCCGGGGAGGTGGTGGAGTCACCATCCCTGGAGGTGTTCAGGAGGGGATTGGACATGGCACTTGGTGCCATGGTCTAGTCATGGGGTCTGTGGTGACAGGTTGGACTCGATGATCTTCGAGGTCTCTTCCAACCTCAGTGATACTGTGATACTGTGATTTTCTACATTTAAATCTTCTCAGGGGAGATGCCTCCACTGCCTTTGTCATGGAATTATATTGACTTTATTAGAGATCTGTAATAAGGAGGCTTAACAGCATAGTACTATTTTTATAGTATACTGTTTTTTAAAAACATTATTATCAATGTCTTTCTGCATTACTGCAGAGTTTCATACTTTCAACCCTTGGCTTAAGATACTTTTGGTTTATTCCATTGCAGTGACCGTTGTACCCAAATCTGTAACCTGTCATAAGTGAAAGGAGCAAAGATACACTAAATGGATGTGTTCTCTTTCAAATCTTGTTTCTTACTTTTATATAGATTACATTACTTTTATCTTATTACATTTTAATAGATTGAGATCCCATGGGAAATAGTAGTATAAATGGCCCAAAGGCTATTCAGCTACTATCAGTATACATAGTGTGCCAGTCTTTTATAAAGTGACTATTCCGAGCCAGAAGGTATCCTGTATTCTGAATTAATTGTAATTGAAAAAATAAATTGTGGTGACAGAAAATTTTAAGCAATACTTAATTTCATATTGCTGTATAAAAGCCAACTTCAGTAACATTTTATCTGAGAAGATATCAATCTGTGGTGTCAAGAATTGAACAGAAGTGTAATCATGATAGAGTTTTAGGTTAAATGGTTAATAATAAGAGGGTTTAGGCTTATGCAGAGAGAAAATATGTTTCAAGAATGTATTTGTTAGTAATAAATAGTTACCTGGTGATAGTGGAACCTGACAACAAGCGGTTATTGGTGATTGCAGTTTCCAATCATTGTGGGAAAAAGCTTTAAAGTTCCTTCTAGTGAACATTTTTGCCTTAGAAGTATGCAGAGAGCATGTGTTTTAAGTCCTATACACCAGTGTTTTGTACCCCTTAGTGAAAGTGAATGGTGCATACCACATCCTAAGTTCTTTTCAATTACCTTACTAAGACTAAGCAGAATATAAAATATGAGTAATACAGACTTAATATAACACTTCTTACTGCTCCTCAAAATATTATATTTGGAATAATTGCTTGTTTTA
This sequence comes from Picus viridis, assembly GCA_033816785.1. Taxonomy (NCBI): domain Eukaryota; kingdom Metazoa; phylum Chordata; class Aves; order Piciformes; family Picidae; genus Picus; species Picus viridis. The sequence goes on along the minus strand of CM066567.1, from coordinate 19,969,658 downwards.
CCTTAGAAGAAATCATGTTTGAATGAGTCACACCATTTAGGTTGGATTTGGATTTTGGACAGTACAGATACCAAGAATATCTACCAAGAAAATATGCAAAAAAATGTGACAGAATTGAGTAACTAGCAAAATTCTGCCTCAGTTCCTAGATCTTACAAGAAGCCTTCAGGTAAGCAGCCTCTCAACATGCATGCTACTAGAAAAAAATGCTCCCAAAATCCCTGGTCAAATAGATTGGCATCCTGCTCTCCACAAATTGCTGATACAATTTTGTGAGAGAATTATTAGGGTCCTGCCGTTAGACTCATTCCAACTCAAGTGGAAACACATTCAAGTTGTTGGTACCTCAGTACTTCCACTAGGAATTGTCACCCTGACCATGGTGAACAGCTCTTGCAGATTGTGGTATCCTTTCCCTCTGCCATTAAATCTAAAAAAACTAGAATAAAAGTTGTCTCCATATCCTAGTTCAAAGTATTTGAGATGTATCAGTGACCTAGTCATGTATGTCTTTCCATCCTACACGTTTCAGTATATATGCAGATTTTGAATGAAAGATAGACATGAGCTAATCTCTTTTCGTGGGTTGCTTTTGTTGGTTGGTTGGGGTTCGTTTGTCCGTTTCTTTGTTTTTAGTTCCAACATCTTTGTACTTTATCTGTCATGGAAATCTTAAGATCTGGGGTTGTGCAGGTTTTGTATTTCATCCCATAGGCATTTTACTAATTTTTCAACTTTTCTACACCTGACTCCTTGTTTAGATGGCCTTGCCCATGAGAGTGTGTTCTGATAAGGTACAAATACTTATTGAGCTAGGGAATAATAGAACTGATCTAAGTTGGGATTTTTTTTTAGTAGGTTATATATCGAAGAGGCTGAAGACCTATTCTGATCCTCAGAAACTCCAATTTCTGTGATTCTGAGAAGTTCAGGAGAATGATGTTGGCTTTCTACAGCTTTAAAAGCAATAGTGACTTTGACTGAAAGCATTTATTTCTGCAGAGATTAATTACCTCTGTGGAGACTACCATGTCTGTACAAGATCCAAACACTGGACATAGATGTTTTTTATAACAAACAGACAACAAAAAAACACCACCAAAAAATAATCCTGTTAACAATCTGTGCCACTAGTGAAAACTGAGTGTTGCTGCTCTTTCCTGAACAATTAACAATGGATGCTGGCAAAGATGCCACAGAATAGTTTGGGTTGGAAGGAACCTCTAAAGGTCATCTAGTTCAGTTCCCACTGCAATAAACAAGGGCATCTTTGATAAGATCAGGTTGCTCAGAGCCCTGTCCAACCTTGAGTGTTTCCAGTGATGAGGCATCTATCTCCTGGTCCAATGTTTCTCCATCCTCATTGTAAAAAATTACTTCCTTTTATTTGATATAAATGTACTCATGTATTTTAAAATCATTATCCTTTGTCCTATCACAACAGACCCTGCTAAAATGTTTTTCCCTTTCTTTCATGTATGTCCCCTTTAAGTACTGAAAGGCTTCAATATGATCTCCCTGGAGCTTTCTTTTCCCTAGGGTGAACAACCCAAACTCTCAGACTTTCTTCAGTTCTCTGGGGTTCAAGGCAAACAGTCTGTATGTCCTTCTAATTTTGACTCTAAATTTTGAATGAATGTGGTCTTTCCTTAGCTTTCTTTTGCCTGAGCCTCCTTTTGTTCAGTTGCATACACCGTTTCAATCTTGAAACAATTAAACTTGTTTGTTTGTTTATATTGGGGTTTTAAAATCTTTTTGTTTATAGGGCTTATCTTTTACAACAGCAAAATGTTATATATAGTATTTTGGTATGTATATACTATATTGTATTATAGAATTTATATAGTACATGCTTGTAGAGCTGCAAATGGTTTATCTGCCTAATCATCCTTCTGTGATGGGGTAGTGAAGACTTCTGCAAGATCTCTCTGTGGGTAGCACGTAGAAGATACTGGGATTGGTCCTCAGTTCCAATTACTTTTTTTAGTAGTGATGAATTCCTCATTCCTTGGATGGATATTTCACTTCAGTGATACTAGAGTTTGTAGTTGACCTTGTAGTTCAGCGTATACATCACTGTCTTGGAGCTCACACTAATGAGGTGTGTCAGGCTTTCTCTCCATGTGTGGAAAAGACCTCAGCTAAAAATAATGTATATCAAATGCATATTTTGGAACTTATACTAGAGAAAAGAAAATAATATTAAATTATTTCTAGTTGTGTGGCTCACTACAATATGCTGAAAGATTTCAGTCAACAAATAATCTAATCAGGAGTTTACTCTTGTTCTGATAGTGTTTGTAAACTGCATGAGCCATTGCAAACAGGAACATAAAAGGAAGGTAATGAACAGGGAGGTGCATCCTGAAGTCAGTATTTTTTGACTAATTTTAGAGGTCCTTCAAGACATACTTGTGAATAGGTAGTCAGAGAAACTAATAGTATTTCCTTCAGTAACATGATCCATACTGTTATCAAATTCTTAGATTACTGGTGGGCCATCCCTTTGAGCCTTCAGACTGCTTTAGCCTTTGTCATTTGTCCTTAAGAACATATTATTTTCTAACCAAGAGAGGGAAAGAAATCTGGATCTTTGTGGCTGATTCTTTATATATGAATATGGTGTATTTACACTCTTCTCTCCCACGTTTTTCTGTGATATGTTATCCTCAGAAAACGCCCTTTATTTTCTAACTGAGGCACTGGGTTTTATTTAAGCCCAGGCTGCCTATCTTTGCCCCAGTGTATGTGCTAGTTCCTCTTACACTTTTCCCATGCAAGCTGTCTCTTTTTACATTGCCAGGATAAGGCCTTTCAGGAAGAGTCCTTGTTTGTCCATATGACAACAAAGTGAGCTAGAAATCAGCTGTTTGAACAGATTGACTTACTGGATAGCTAACTGTGTGGGAAGCAGTTTGTCTGCTGAACTGGAGCCACCTTACATTAGCATAGCTGTCGTATTTTCTTCAGAATTCCTCCATCCCTAACATATGGAGGCTGCACATCTAGCTGCCACCTAGAGCTTCTTTCTGAAATACACCAAACCTTACAGACCTGTTGATGTGATGCTACTTTTGTAGGAGACCTCTTTCACTCCTTACTCAACTTTGGATCCTGAGACATAAAATACATGGGTTTTTTGGGGGACTGCTTCTTAGAGCTACCACTATGTAACAGGACCTAATGAAGGAAAGAAAGATTACATTTGTCTAGGAGTTCTTTTCCAGGTGGTTTATCAGATTGTAAATTCACAACTTTTCTTCCTTCCTTTTGGACGCTTTGCATATAAGACCCAGGTGAAGTGCTTATTCATTACCAGCGCTGTGGAGAGGCTGGGGATTGGTACTTTTTTGCAATATGTGCTTTTGAAGCAGCATGGGCATACCAACCCTGCATGGTGAATACACATAAAGACAACATATTTTTAATCAGGAATTACCTGTTATTCATAAAGTTTATTTGCTTTGTTGCAGGATTATAAATGAGGGGGAAAGGGAATATGATTATTCTTCCAATAGTAGAGGAGATCCTCTGGGCTTTTTAGTTTGTCTCATCTCATGTGTGCTAGTAGAATGGAATGATGTTAACTGAAAGAGGTCAGCATATGCTCCAGCTAATCACGGATGTCAGCAGAGCTCTTATAATGCTGTTATAAGATACTTTGATATCTCGAAGATGCACTCTGAATTTCTCTGTAGGCCATGTAAGCTCTGGTACAGTTCAGAATTCGTGTTTAAACAATTCCTGTTCCTTCCTACAGCTAAGCAAAATCAGGATTCAGATTAATTATGCTTTGGTTCACAGTTTAATGTTGTGTCCTAAATAATTTATGTCTTTCAAAATAGGCCATTTAAAGGCAAGTGACAAGGGTAAGATTGTTCTCCTTCTCATAAATCCCTTTAATTGCTTCCATAATATATAGGGCATGTATTGAATTTGGTATTAAAAAGCAAGCAGAACACATCTGAATCTTCATTTAAAGTATGATGTTGTGGATATAGTTAAAATTCATATCCACAAACATTATCTGTTTGGTTTGCAAACAACTGTGTGTGGGTACGATAGCTTAATCTTCAGTTTGAAGAAGAAAATTCTCTTTCACCATAGCAGTTTCTCTTGCATGAATAACAAAACCCCATTAGATAAATTATATACATTGTATAAAATACTACACAGACTAGATCATAATTGAGTTATGAAAGTGTAATACCTTTCATTACCTGATTCAACTGGGAGAGGAGTCTGAGATTCATGACATTCTTGGAAAGAAGGCTATTTTCTTTTTTTCCCCTTTTACTTTTAGTTTGAATAAGACAGGGACAGATAAAAATGGGAGACCTCAGAGCACTTACTGGCCTGAAGGCAATGTTTTCTACTGAAATAAGCTCATGTTCAGCAGTAGCCTTACATTTCAAGGCTCTTAAAGTTCAGACACTTACATATAAGCTAATGTCTATTTATTTATTTTTCTAGCTGATGCTGTTCACAACAGTTTTTCCTGAGCATTGCCTCAGTTAGTTGCTGTACAATCCTTTATATGTTATCTGTGTAGATGCATAGATTGTCTTCTCAAAGTTGTGGTTAATTAATGCATTGTAAGCTTGCAGTCAAAATTTTCCTTTCAATGTTTTGCTTGCTTAGGCTATGCATAATAATAGTTGAAACCCAAAGTAATATTTAAAATGTAATGAAATGATACATGCTTAAGATATGATTCCATCATTTGGAAATGTTCAAGATGAATTAATGAGAGAGAGAAAAAAAAACCCACAAATTGAAAATGAGAATAATTATTCTAGGGACTGCAATTAGGTGATAAATAAGAAAGGGAAATTTCTTCAAGACAAATTAGAGAGTAGAAGCCCGAAAATAAATGCAGTAGAGGCCTGGAAGATGTATGCTAGCTTTACCAGAAAAAAGTAAATAACAAGTAGGGAAAAAATGGCCAAAAGTAGTATTTGAATTATATCCAAAGATTCTTTTAAATATTTTTAAATGGGATCATGCTAAAACAAAACAAAACAATGACAAAACCCCCCACAACAAACAAACATAAAAAACAAGGAAAAAACAACCACATTTGATGGTGTTGGAAAATAGTTTGTTGGGTGTTTTTTAGTTCAATAGAATTTTTAAAATACTGCTTTTGCTAGTCAAAAAAGGATTGTCATGCAAATGCAAAAAGTATTTAAAGAAGTAGAAGAAAATATAAACCATATCTTTACAAAGAAAGGTAGTTTTAATGCTGAAGCACATCCGTATATTTATAGATAATTTAAAGCTTTCCCTCAAAAGATTAGATTTTTAGTTTTCTGATTTATTTTAGTAGAATGGCACTGACATACACCAGATGGAATCTGTCACAGTTTCATGTAGTAGACTTCAAAATCTGCTGCAAATTTTGAAGTAACATTGAGAAAGATAAAGTTTTCAAAATATTCTTGCCTAATGTATTGCCTAGAAGAGAAGACTAGGGTTAGCGTTGTACCGGCTGCTAAAATATCTTCTTCTTGTTGAGAATCTGCTTCATTTGTGTTTAAGGCATATATAGCATATATTGGATTAATGCTTTAATGAAAAATGTGGTTTTCTCATAATAATAGTAATGGCTTTTGTCATAGAATTGTAGTATGGTTTGAATTAGAAGCGACCTTAAAGATCATCCAGTTATTCCTTCTGGGGATTTTTCCCGTGATACTCTACCGAGTAGGTCCCTGAAGAGGCCACAGTCTGCTCTCCCAAAGTCCAGGGTAATGAGTTTCCTATGCATCCTTCTCAGTGCCTTAAGGATATTAAACTACACCATTTCATGATCACTGCAGCCAAAGCTGCCTTTGAGCTTCATGTTCCTCACCAGCCGCTCCTCCCTGGTTAGAACAAGGTCCTGTATAGAACCTTTCCTGGTTGGCTCCTCTATCACTTGGAAAGGGAAGTTGTCCTCAACACATTCCTGGAACCTCCTGGATTGCTTATGTCTTGCTGTGTTGATGCTGCAACAGATAATCAGGGTGCTTAATGTCTCAGTAGGATACCAGAGCTTGTGAACCTGAGGCTTCTTTTATTTGTGTATAGAGGGCCTCAACCACTTGATGTTCCTGGTCAGGTGGCCTGTAGCAGACCACCACTGTAATGTCAGCTGTCCCTGTTCTGCCTTTATTTGTGACCTGTAAACTATTGGCTGGCTCCTCATCCATGCCCAGGTGGGTCTCCATGCACTCCAATCAGTTATTCACATGGAAGGGGACACACATTCCTTCTCTCCCCTACATGTCCTTAGTAAGGAGCATGTGTCCTTGCATTCCATCACTACAGTTATAGGAGCCATCTCACCACATCTCGATGCCAATGAGCTCACACTCCTGCAGACATGCAATTATCTCAACTCTTGTGTATTCCTCATGCTACATGAGTTTGCATAGAGGCATTTCAGTTGGGCTCCTGATAAAGCTGATACACTGGCTGTAGTTCCTTTGTATTACTCTTCAGGTTCTTTCCTGCTGACCTATGATCCATTTCCAGGCTCTAAGCATTTATTGCTGTCCCTGGCACCAAACTAGTAGGAGTGGGAGGGGTTGAGGTTCCCTTCCCCCAGCAACTTTAGTTTAAAGCCCTCTTCACCAGCTTAAATTTCACACATAACAGGGTAATAAAGAAAAGATCAAGATTCCTTCCAAAGCCTGTGATTTAAAGCTTCATTCTAAAAAAGGGTTTAAAGGATAATAGAGATGGAATTAGACACATTTAGTCTGGGTTTGAAATATAAGCTTTTATGTAAGCATGGCTAATGTATATATTTTACTAAATTGCTGTTGGAGGAAAGAATGAAAAAATAAAAGATGACTAATGCAAAATTTTATATACCTTGTCTCATAAACCAGCAAAGTATTTATGAAATTCATACTCTATATATGGCTTTTAAGGAGATTTGGAGAGGAGTACTCAGTGAGGCCTGTAAAAACAGTGTGGTTTGAATGGCAATCATGTCGCTGGATTTGCAGCTGCAATGTCCTTACAGCATTTTGTAAAATTTTACTTCATTTTAGGGCTTGTTGTTTCTGACTTAACTGTTTAACTCTTTGGGATAGGCAGTAGTTTCTTTCTTCTTTATGTATTTATTTGTTTATTTATTTATTTTTTGGTAGGGGGGTGGGTGTTGTTTTGTTATTGGGGTTTTTTTGCCGGTGGTGGGTTTTTTGTTTGTCTTGGGTTTGGTTGGTTTGGTTTTGGTGGGGTTTTTTGTTCGTTTTTGTTTTGCTTGTACACAGCCCAATTTTTTCTTAAAAGTAGCAGCAGATTCAGTGATCCCTGGCAGCAGTTAGCAAATGCAAAAGCAATCATTATCATGTGGGCTATCTTATTATGATGAGAAAGTGATTGCTTAAGGCATCACACCATGTATTTTGCATATTTTTTATCTGTGTGGAGCATGTATAAATGTTGCCACATCATCAGTCTTTTACCTCAGAAATTTTCTTCAACATCAGCTAATTTCTGAAACTGAACACCAGATTTAATAAATCAGCAATATGATGTACAGGATTATTATCTCCTTGGCAAAGAGATTGCCTAGCATTATGGCAAATTCCCCAAAGCCTGACCTATGTTGTAAGTAAAATTTTTGTGGTAGGCTACATAAGCTAATGATCCCCAAATTTTGACTTCAGGCTGTCACTGTTCCACAATCTGAAGCAAATATGCTGTAGTAATACTTGCTGTTTACCTCCCTCCCTGCGGCTATACTGATTGATTGCAAAGAATTTTGCAAAGAGCAGTGAGAAATTAGTCTAAGCAGCCTGGGAACTACTGCTTTAAGTTATTCAGTAGAACTGTTTTGATATGTCAGAGTTGAAATGCAGATAAATTGTTTGCTTTCCATTTCATAATCAGGGGAATACACATTTTGAGTAGATAGTTTTCCATACTTCTGTGTCTGTATTTGTACAGCATTGTTAATAATTAAGGTCATAATGCATCATTTGAAATACTGTGCCAAGTTGTTACCTATCTTGTTTTATTGATACCTAGAGATAGCTAGGTTTTCTGAAAAGCTGAATATCCATAGTATACATTGATTATAGCAGGGAATACTGATCGTCTTTAATTAAATTGGTTTAACAAAGTTACATTAAAGTATGCTTGTCCCTCTATGCAGTATAGGCATTGCCTTATGTGTACCTGATTTCTCCAAGGAGTGTCACAAATGCACTCACTGTTCCTTGATGTTATATTTTGCATTTGGATCTCTGATTTAGCTGACAAATGTGAAAAAGCACATGTTGCCAGAGAACTTTCAAGAGACAAGCTGTGGAGTCTGAAGAACACAGGTTATTCCAGCTAAGGCTGGCACTGACTTCTGCTTAAAAGTTTTTTCTCTTAGCCTCTGTTTTTTAAACTTCCTGGGCAATACTGCAGAGCATTCTAGACTCTGGAGTCTTACTCACCAAATCTCATTATATGTCATCTGAGTTGATTGTCCTCTGATAAGCATATGGCTTTGTTGTCCTTTTCTTACACAATTAGTTACTTCACTTTATGCCTAGCAGTTAGCTACAGAAGTTTATTTGGGGAATTAAACATCTCTCTGTCATTAACATTGAGATGTCTGTACAATATCAATTTAAATTCAGATTGAAAGTATTTGTGGCCCATGACATCTAAAAAGAGGACATTACAAATAAAGGAAGGCATGACACTTCAGACACATTTTTAAGTCTATTTAAAGGGAGAAAAAGTACTAAAATACAGTAACTACTTTTTGTTGATAAATGTGTTTATATTAAAGGCAGATTGGATATTTAAATTTCAGTGGAGCAGTGATGTGTGTCTTAAAGCAAAGTACAGTCTTCCAACAATATTTTAAAACCTTGAACAAACAGGCTTTGTTCAATTTGTTAGTAGAGCAGTAAAAAATTCCAGCTGAAATCAGAAGAAATATTTCACACATCAAAAATTATCAGCTCTGTCTGAAATCTGATAATTTTAAGTTTACCCATAGTAATGCTTAGTGTTCTGTTGTCTTGATATATCGTTTCTGGATTCAGCAGTAAAAATAGAATTAAATACTGCAGATGAAAGGAATAATGACTCATCTGGGCAATTTTTATTAGCTCCTTTGTGTAAGCAACTTGTGTGGGGATGGAAAATAGTTGAATACAAAATGCCAAATATAATTGTTTGATGCCTCCTCATAAGGTACAATGGAAAATATAGACACTATTACATTGTCATTAAAACTACACCTCCAAGGCTTCTTCTTCACATCCTCATTAAAACTCATGCAGAGATTATTATTTTTTTTAATTGTATTTTATCAAGGTCAGGATGGTTGTTCGGCAAGTCTTTATACACCGTGAATGGGAATTCATAAATCCTAATGTTGGAAAGCAAAGTTGTTCTTGCTCTGCATTTAATAAGGAAAGGAAATAGAAAGAGAGCAAGCTGCTTTGCCTGATGGTGTTATAAGGAAGATCTAACTTGGCTGGAATTAAAAAAAAAAGATTTTTTTTTAAGCAGGTCACACTGCACAGGTGGCATCTGCTGTGATAGTCATCATTTATATTTCCAGTGGTCTGGTGTTACCTGCAATCACTTGTCAATTTTCCTTTTCTCTGGTCTCTTAGTCTGTAGCCCACCAGTTAAAATACATCCTAAATGTATCCCACCTGTTAAGATACATCCACATTAAAAGTAATATACAGTTATTATCAAGAACAGTTGATAGAACAGTTATTTTAAGATACAAATGTCTCATGAACAGAGTGCTGTGGGTTTTTTTTTTTTTTTGCTTGCTTGTTGTTTGGGTTTTCTTTTTCATATCTGTTGTAAATAAATCAGAATTTACACCCTCTTGAGCAGTTGTGATTTTTTTTCCCATCCAAGTTCAACCTGAGTATAAGTAGAGGGTAGAAACTGAAGAATTTTTTTGCTATTATGGAAATAGATTTTAGACCTCTTCCTTTAGGTGGCATTGTACTTGACTGAGTTGTTATGGGTTTTTTTTCTTCAAAAGATTTATTTTAGCTATCCCAGGGATACTTCTGTGTCTCCCTGGGAACTTGCAAAGTTCATCTTTTCTATCTCCTTCACTCAGTGTTCTGTTTGCTGTCTCCAGATTTCAATGCAGCCTATCAATTGCTCTTTACTTAGTTGAAAGAGAAGGTGTTGAATGTTGCATGAACATGGTGCGTTGGCTTTTTTTCCCTTTCTGTCTTATTTTTCTTATCTTGGCTGCTCACTAACTCTTGCAATGGATAAAATTTGTTGTAAGAGAAATGACATCTTCACATTAGTATCAGGCACTCTAGAACCAGCTCTCTGCAGGGCTCTGTCCCAATTATCTTTGAACATGCTAAACTGCAAATGCCTTCCCATCTTAGTCAGAATGGATAGAATTAAATAGGTTCTTTAGAGTATTTTGTTTTAGGATTACATTTTTTTTATTCAATTACAACTGTTGTAGTGATCAAACAACATTAATTTCAATACAAAAAGCGAGTTAGAAGCTGTGAGAGTTTAGTGTAGAAGGCTTGTAATTTCAGGGAGTCCAGCATATCAAGCAGGAGAATTCAGCCTAACATCTTGAAGCAGATCAAGCAGATTATCTCATAAATATTATGTATTTTAATATGTGGAAGGAGTAAGGCAAAATAGAAGTTACCATTTTGACACAAGTGTCGCATCAACACAATTATTTTTATCCAGTTGCAAAGGTACAGCAGTTACCACTGCTTACTGTCTTTACATATGCAACTCCATCAACTTTACCATAATATGTTTAAGCTACCAATTAGGCCCTAAGCTGTTCAGGATGCTTACTACCTTCTGGGTGTAAAGCCAAGGCAAATTCAGGGAACTTGTGATACAGAACTGTATATGAGCTCTTCTTGGCAAGGAGGTGAGTGCTGTGCAACAAAAAGTAATGAACTATAAATTCTTTAACATTGGAGTTTGGTTAACATCAGTAATAGTGTTAAAATTTGGTGTTGTTCCATTGTAAGCCAATTAGAGTTTCTTACGAACATATAAATTCACTATACCTGCAGTTTTGCACTGCATAGTAGAAAGTATTAATTATAAGTTTGCCTCATTTTATTTTAAGATGGCTGCAGTGGAAAAGTGAACATGACTTAGTTCCCCTTCAGGAAAATAATGGTGCTTTGATAGTAACTAGTACCATCTAAGTATTTATTATGGGGGTGTGTGTTTGTTTGGTTTTGTTTGGTCATTTGTTGTTTGGGTTTGTTGTTGGTTGTTTGTTGGGTTTGTTGTTGGTTTTTTTTTGGGGGGGGGAGGAAGGGGGAAACCCAAATCTGACTACCTTTAATACGTAACAAACATGCCCTCAGCAATCACGAGATTCCAAAGGAGGATGGCAAGGAAGAATGTCGGAGTGTTTATCATACAGCTGTGCCAAAAGTAAAGGCTGAATGAATGAGATGGCGATTAAAGCCAGTAGTCTGAGCCTGTATTCAATCACTGCAGTCACTCTGTTTGCCTCCTGCATGCTGATGAAGTGTCATGAATGGTCCCATGTACTTTCATTCCAATATATTTCAGGCAATAGTGATTATTGCTTATACTCAGCTAAAGCTTGAAATAATTGTTGAACGCTTGCTTAGCAACAGAAGGCCTCACCTTCTCTCCCTTGGGACTACTAACTCAAAAAGGCACTACTTCTTTTAAAACTTGAAGTTAGGAGAGGTAGATACTTTATATTCATTGCTTTCCTTGATAATTTTAAGAAGAAACCAAAAACTAAAGCCCACAAATGACTGTTTAATTTATTATTGACTGGTTTATGAAGTCCAAATGCAGTATGTGTAGGTGGGCTATGTGGCAATTTTTATACAGGTATTTCAACTATACATGCTGAGAGAACAAAAGCATTTCCTTTGAATAAGGATCTGATAGGGTATTTTGATCAAGTTCTTTGGAAGACATTTATATAGCATTAAAGTATTTCATGTTTGTGCTTATTTTAAGTGTTCATGGCTTGTATTTTTTTGGTGAGCTCAATCTTGAAAGGAAAAGGCATGTTAGTCAAATGACAATGCAGAGAGCATGGCTTGAGTTGTAGATTTTCAGCATGTGCACTGGAGAATTCATTAAAAAATGCAGCAATATTATTCTAGTGTGAATTATATGCTGTTCTGTAGGTTTCTATTTTTGGTCACCACAAGATGGCAAAAGCAATGAGCGCACAAATGCAAGGATGAGTGAGTTTCATAATAATGCATTCTGCATTCACACTTCATGCACATCAAGAGAGAATCCAAGCACAGCAGGGATGACAATCACTCCAACAGTCTTTAGAAATCAAAGTACTTCCTTGAGAATGTCTTTCCAGTGCTAATTACACTTTTCTATTGTTCTTATATTGTGCAAAACAATGTTTACATTGTCACTGGATATAGTTCCATCACTGGGAAAGATGGAAGATAACAATGTATCAGATTGTTAAATAGATTTATTTTCCTATGTGTAGAACTGAAATATCAGAATCTGTGTCCTTTGTCATCACAGGACTTTGGCAAAGATGCTGTTTTTTCACCAACTGCAAGGAATTCTCTTCACTACAGAGCTGGTACAATGTGGAAACGATTGGTTGCCTAGATATCATGAGGGTTTTCACTTTTTTACTGTTTTTTCTTCCAGTCATGTACTGATCACATAGTAACTACTATTAATGTTTTTGGCTTTTGGTTTTTGTTTTGTTTTGTTTTGTTTTGTGTGGTGGTGGTATGTTGTTTTTTTTTGTTTTCTTGTTGTTTTCTAATAAGAAGGTGGCAGGAAAACTTGGAACGTGTCATATCCCAGGGTGTGATAGGATATGAAATGCAGCTCTGTATATTTGTGCATTTTTCTGTATAAGATTGTATATTTCAGTAGCTACTATGAAACTCTCACTGTGTAGAAAAGGATACTGTGTGTCAGTTATGTAATTGCATAAAAAGGAGCAGAAAAAGTGTTTGGATTTTATAACAATTTTCTGACTGCACTGAGGTTCATGTGAAGGGTTAAGCAACCAGTCCAGTCTTGCTCTTTTATTCTTGTCTTTACTGCTAGGGTTGGTGAAAAGGATAATTGGTAGGAAGGATTGTCAGATGTAAGTGGAACAAGGAACCATTAAACATTCATTATTGAGAATGGAGCCAAATTTTCCCTTCCTTGCAGTTCAAAGGCCTGGTTCTTCATTGCTTTGTGTTTGTATAGACATTTAAAACTGGGCACATTGCATGGGAAATAGTACTGCTGATCTCAATAGGAAAGTTTGAGTTTTGTGCAGAAGGTTTGTATGAGCCATGCATACTTGTCAACTTGGTGTAATACATGTACATCTAAAACATCTTTTCACAATCCAAATATTTCATCCATAGCTTGTTCTTCTTTCCTAGTAGGTGTCATCCGTCCATAAAACATACTTAAACACACACATGCATATATATAACTACATATATAAGTGTATATCTGTGTGCATGTATATATCTATATATATACATATACAAATAAGTACACATATATGTGTTTATTTACTATGTAGGCAATAATTTTACTTGTGTGTTCTGATTGGACACTACTGATTTCAGTTATGTCCTCAAACAATATTCTACCATCTCTGAAGGTTCTGTGTATGGAATATACCTTAAAAATTTCAAAGTATACACAATTTATATTATATATACAGATTATATATATATATACACAATATTTCTTTAATTCATATAATCTTGTATTCTCAAAAAATTTTACATAGTCAGAAATAGGTTTTGTATACACTTCATTCATACTAAAATCTGTATTTACTTTTTCCAGCAGTGACCAGCCTAGTTTGATTGAAGATATCAGAATCTGAGTATTAAATTGAATGGTATTGGAATAAGCTTATCTCATATCAGCAGAGGAGTTCTCTTATGCAAAGAGGTATTTCTATGTGAGATCAGAAAGCAGTAGAAAAGAGCAACTGTCTAGTTGAAATTCTACAATCAAAGGGGTGAACCAAATTCACACATTTTAAAAGCATTATAAAGCATTAACAGCCATAGGAAGCAGCTATGTATTTGAGCATAGAGACAATGTGTGCTAATGTATGTACACAGTGTACACTAGTGTTTACTCATGCATTATTTGAATAATTTAGTCATAGAATGATTTAGACTGGAAGGGGTGCCTGGATTTCATCTAGTCCAAAAAAGCAAGAGTTTTCCATAGAGTTATCCTGTGGAACCTAGCTGACCACAACACTGAAGCAGTGTGCCTTTGGCTTTGTATCTATCTCTGCTTTCTGATCCCAGAGTACCTTTGTTCAGAGCTGCTGCCATGACTTGTGGTACATACAAAGTCATACAAAGTGAATGATTCTTAAAATAGAATTCTCACTTGGGTAAGAATTTATTTGACAAATGTCCTTGCTCAGAATCACAGTTATTTAAGATTCAACACAAATTTGCTAAAGGGCTGGTGCTGAGACTGTGGAAACCTTCTCATTATTGTGTTAAATTTGCTGTCTGTGAAGTTAGTGGGAAAATGTCAATTCATGGTTTGGGGAGTGGGATTACTAATTGTGCAAAGAGGCTTCTTGTACAGAAGATGTACATCTGTTTTCACTTAAGACTGTAAAATAATTGTAACTTTTTAATTCATTACATTTCAGCAGATTAGAATAACTGAATTTTGATTAATACTATAATTGTCATGACTTCAGCCCAAGTGTACCTTGAGTTTGATGGTGGTGTAACTTAACTGAAAATAGTGCTTTATCTTTCCTTAACAAGAGCAGAGTGGTTGGCCAGTAGAGAAGATGAATGGCAGCATCAGAAACTGAAACTGAAGTCTTTAGATTGCCATTCCTGTTTTAAACCAAGGCCATGTAATTGCTATTTGATACATCCTTTCCTCTTAATTATAACTACACAGTCACTACTATCCACATATAACCAGGTTCATGTTTCTCTTGCAATGATGCTCTCTTTATTGCAAACTGACTCTCTCTCTCTGCTGTTATCCTCCCCAGCATGAGACCAAACTACATGTATGTATGTTGACATATGCGCAAATAATGCAATGTGTAGTTACAGCTGTGATTAATCCTTCATTTCACTGCCCTTAGAATCATAGAAGCATAGAATGCTAGCTATTGGAAGGGACCTCTGGGGATTATCTAGTCCAGCCCTCCTTCTAAAGCAGGTTTGACTAGATCAGGTTGCACAGGAATGCATCCAGGTGGATTTTGAAAGTCTCCAGAAAAGGAGGCTCCTCTAGGCAGCCTGTTCCAGGTGCTCCATCACCTTCAAAGTAATAATGTTTCTTTTTCAGTTCAAGTGAAACCTCCTGTATTCTAGTTTGTACCCATTACCCCTTGTCCTATCACTAGGCACCAGTGAAAAGAGCCCAGCCCCATTTTCTTGACCTGTAGCCTTTAGCTATTTATATACACTTAGATAATGACTCAGTCTTCTCTTTTCCAGGCTAGAGAGCTCCAGGTCTCTAAGGCTCTCTTTCTAAGAGAGATGCTCCAGTCCCCTAATCTTCATTGCCCTCTGTTGTAGTCTCTCCAGTAGTTCCCTGTTCCTCTTGAACTAGGGAACTCAGAACTGGAGAGAATACTTGAGGTGTGGCCTCACCAGGGCAGAGTAGAGAAGAAGAGGAGAACCTCCTTTGACCTGCTGGCCACACCCTTAGTGCACCCCAGAATGTCATTGGCCTTCTTGTCCATGAAAGCTCATTGCTGGCTCATGGTGAACTTGTTGTCCACCAGCACTCCCAGGTCCTTCTCCACAGAGCTCCTTCCAGTAGCTCAACCCCTAACCTGTACTCAGTTCTCCTTAGGTAATACACACTTGAGTTGGCCCTCTTTCTTTAGAGATTCCCTACTCAATCTGTGGTCTGAATGATTGGATTTGTTTTGGTGTCATAATGACTTTCCCTTTTAACGGTTGCTGTATAAATTCAGATTGCTTGCACCTAATTAAAATAACTTTCTTTTGTTTGAACCTAATACATTTTGGATTTGAAGCATTTAGTCAAAAGGTTATATGGCCTTTCAGAAACCCTTTTTTAATGAAATATTTATTGCCAGCTTTTCTGTTCAGATTCATGCCAGCTTATGCTTAGTTTTCATACGAGCTTTTATATTGCCATTGGCAAAATTAAAATAAGAAGGGCAGGCCATAAGTGGTCAACATGACCATGTATATCTCATATATGTACAGTAATTGTTATATATCATTCAAGTTCTATTAATTCTGGTGAGTGCAAGCATATATTCAATAAATCTCTTTTATGCTTTCTTGCTCATCCCTGTGGGATCATTCTCCTGTCCGTGAATTTTATGCTTTCTACTGCTTACATACCATTAGCATGGAAACATAGAATCACCAACCTAAACAACTTAAATATATTCACCAAAAGGAAGGGAGAAAATGTCAATGTTTCTCCATGATGTTAACAGTTTTTAGTCAGTATTTCCTCTGGATATGACTCAGCACTTAGTTATGCTTTAACTTTATGTCTTCCTTCTTGTCCTTTGTACCAGAGAACTTCTGATCAGTGCTGCTTCAATGTGAACTGATACAATCTCACATCGTCATAGGTTTTCTTCTTAGAGACTTAGCTGATGAAAGATGGAATATAAGTTATAATGGTTTATGATACAGCTAGTACCAAATTTAATTCATCCACTGGACATAGTCAAAACACTGGAATATTTACTACAATAAGTATTGTGGTGTTTAAGTTGTAGCAAATAGTTGAGAACAAACAATGCAAAGCATAGCTGATGCCAGACTCAGACCTGACTTTTTTTCTTGGCATTTGTCATTCCCTTAGAAATCAGTGGGAATTCTTACACAGGTATTTTCTATTTTGATATTTTTTCTGTGGTTTGAACTTGAAGTTATATTGTGAAGTAAAAATACTGCATCCATTGTCTCTGTTATTATGAGGAGCAGACTTACTGAATGACTCTGGTATAATAGTTATTGTGGAGAATATTGGCAATTTGCTTCTATCGTATGATCAATATGAGGTGCAGTATATTTCAAATCATCTTCAAGGTCATACGGTACAACACATCCTTCTTTGAAGTATAGGTATATGCATATGTCTGTGTGTTTATGTAAGTGCACATTTTTTTGCATGTGTCTAGAAGACAGGACGGTACGCTATGAGTGATAGTAAACTTAGTTCATCAAAATGCTGAGTGACAAGCCTGACTTTAATTCCTTTTTATTAAGTATCTCAATCTGAGGAAGTATTATTTATTAGGCATTCATTGGGAAATTGCTAGCATAATTTAACATTTTATTAGCTAGTAAAACTTAGAAGCAGTACATAAAAAGATGGATGTCATTATAGAGTGAATAATAATAATAATAAAGGTTAATTTAAAGTTTTTCAAAAGGTCAGAAGTGTAAGGACTTTTGAACACTGCCTTCTCTGGAATGAACACATACCTCGTAGTTTGCTTCTGTTGATTGTTTTGTTTCTATATGTTTTACAGCTGCTAAGTCTAGCACAGAATGGCTTTGTACACTTAAAATATTTTAGGCTTTTCAGTATCTTGAGATTCATTCTATATCTGTTGTGAGTATACATGCCATATATCTTTGAGATAGAGGTGAAATAATGGATTCTGTGAGTACTCAATGATTGAACACTTTGTTGTGTTAAAGGAAGATACTGTTCTTGATGAATGGAACACAGGAAGAGATATTTTGGATGTCTCTAATCTTTACTAATTTGTAAAGGTGGGTGGGATGACTGTAGTCCTTGTTCAAGGCACTGCCTTTGGGTAGCATTGGATGTGTGTGAGCAACTTAAAATCTCTTTTGCTGTCACTTTCCTCTGAGTTGTGCATAAGAGAATCTTATCCCATAAATGTTATCTTCTTGGACTAGAAATGAGGACATAAAATCATGGATTTCATCCATGAAAACTTTTCATTTCAGCAAGCACCTGTTTCGTAAGTCATTTTGAGCAAATTGGATGAATGGGAAATGCAGCAGTGAAGATGGCCCAGATAGAAAATGAATCCTGAAAGTATCTAGAACATCTGAGAATAACAGCTTCTCTATCATACTTCGGTAAAGCAAAGCTTTAACCAGACAAACCTTTACATTGAAAGCCAGCCCTCAAATCCAGCAGTTAGGGAGGACATATTTATTTAGCATACCACATCTGTATTCATAATACAATGTAATTGTCTAAAGCCCTGGTGATGTATCTGCAACAAGGGGTCTTCTGTGCTAAATCTAACCATGTGCTCAGCATAGCCCCTAGTTGAGGTACCTCATTGTTCTACGCAGTAAACATGGAGGGAAAGGTACCCCTGAGGAGCATTACGCTATTCTTGTGTGATCAGTAGTGAAACTCTGAGAGTTAAGCTAGAATAAACAGGAGACACAGCAGATATATCCTATCTGCTATCCTATTCTGGTCTTTATGATGTGTTTGATTTGATAATCCATGCTAGCACCCAGATTAACTGAACCTATGCACCATAAACTTCCATTACAGTCACTGCAGAGAGAGGCACTTCAAGAGGTGTCACTGCTGCCCGTTGAAGCTCTGGGTCTGTGGATCCTTTAATATCATAGAATCATAGAATCAGTCAGGGTTGGAAGAGACCACACGGATCATCTAGTTCCAACCCCCTGCTATGGGCAGGGACACCCCACACTAGATCAGGCTGGCCAGAGCCTCATCCAGCCTGGTCTTAAACACTTCCAGGGATGGGGCCTCAACCACCTCCCTGGATAACCCATTCCATGGCTTCACCACTCTCATGGTGAACAACTTCTTCCTCACATCCAGCCTGAATCTCCCGATCTCCAGCTTCATTCCGTTCCCCCTAGTCCTATCACTACCTGATATCCTGAGAAGTCCCTCCCCAGCCTTCCTGTAGACCCCCTTCAGATACTGGAAGGCCACAATGAGGTCACCTCGGAGCCTTCTCTTCTCCAGACTGAACAGCCCCAACTCCTTCAGTCTGTCCTCATAGGAGAGGTGCTCCAGCCCTCTGATCATCCTCGTGGCCCTTCTCTGGACACGTTCCAGCACGTCCACATCCCTCCTGTAGTAGGGGCTCCAGAACTGGACGCAGTACTCCAGGTGGGGTCTCACCAGAGCTGAGTAGAGGGGAAGAAGCACCTCCCTTGACCTGCTGGTCACACTTCTCTTGATCCAGCCCAGGATCTGATTGGCTTTCTGGGCTGCAAGTGCACATTGAGAGCTCATGTTGAGCTTCTCGTCCACCAGCACTCCCTGCTCAAGGTTCTTTGCACCAAACCCTGATTTGGGCTCATTCTTACAGATTGATGAGTTATGTCATGTATTATTCAGTGAGATTATTTCTCCTCAGGTGCAGTAAGACATTAAAAACAGTCAAAATTTGTCTCCTTCTGGATATGGATATTGTGCTCCATTTGTTGGTGTTTACTTTTTCAGTGTTACCAAGATAAGTTTATATTTTGCTGTGGTTATGGGTGTGCTGTTATGTGCTCAGTAAGTGCAGTACCACAGAGTACAAAGTCTTGAGAGACTGTGTTTTGCATGATGAATGTTTACGTATTCTTTACATGGAAAAAAGAAAAAAATAGTAGAATGTCACCAGCTACTAGAATATTTTCTCAGTTATACAGTGGTTTCAGGGTGAATCTACCATCTAGATAACCAAAAAAAACCCCCAAAACCTACATCAAATTGCTATCACTAGAAGGAAAATGGATTTTGTGTCATAGGCTCTTGCAAAAAAAAAAAAAAGGAAAGAATAGCATTAAATGCAGTAGTAATACGTAAGATGCTTATTTGAAAGAAATTACTTAGATTTCCTAAGAATACAGTGGATGTGATCACATTTGTTCTACAAAAATGACAGAACATTTCCATAACAGAATTAGTTTTGTGGAGGTTATTTATTTATTTTCAATAGTTTATTTTATTTTTTTAAAATTCATACATAAGTATGAGTTACCACATGACATGTGAACAAGGCTGGATATCATTTGGTAGCATTTGATTTCAGCTGAACGCTTCGGCAAGATTTTACCCCAAATCTGCTGTTCAACACAGAATCTTGCAATGCAGATCTTGATACCAGTAGTAAGAGCACTTTAAAAAGTTTGTGTTACATATGTAAATAATTTTCAAGTCATTCAAGAATAACAGTCATGTCATTCTAGAATAACAAAAAGTATTGTTATAAAAAAGGAAAACCCAAGAAGTTAAAAGTACCATTTACCTTTGCTGCTACATTATATCTACTTCTGATATATGGCTTTATCTGCATGTTCCTTCGAACCAATTTCATGCTCCCTGCAGTGACATATTTTGCTAACACAACAGACTTGTTCCTTCCTGACATACAGCTTCTGGCTCCAACAAATGTCAGTAGCTTTTTAGACAAACCTGGGCTTTTTATTCCTGTCTTTCACAAAAGAAATATCAGCATCCCTCCAATAACACTTTTGCCCCTATGGCTGTTCTGTTTGTTTTGTAAACAGACTAAGTTTATTTTGCATGTAGAGACTGGCAAAGACATGGAAGGGTGTTTTGATTCTTTCTTTTTTTTTTTTTTTTTTTTTCCCTTAACAGTTTGTTGGGGTTTTTTTTTGGGGTGGTGGAAATACTAGCCATTTTCCAATTTATGCAAAGGAGCATACCTTTATTTAATCCTAAATTAAATTATTTCCAGTTATTTCCTTTTTGTAACCAATAGAGGCCTCCAGAAGCAATTAACTAAACCTGCATGAAGAGGAGTGAACAGGAGGGTCCTGGCAGCTGCAGGTCCTCCTTGAAGGCTCACTATGTGGCTGAGATTTGCAGCTTACACTGACTTACACAGAGACAGAACTTTCTTGAAGAAAAATGGACTCAAAGATTTTGTAATTTCTACTTATTCTTGGTATCATAAATTATATGAATTATTTCTTTGTAAGGTCTGCTTTTAGGTCACTATCCAAAAAGATACATGAAAACTCAATACAAATCCCCCAGAGTTACTAGACTGGATATTTCTATAATATTCAAGAAATCAACATTAATGAAATTAATTTGGCTGATTTTCTGTGTGAATAGCCATTAAAGACATTTCTCAAAGATCAAAGCTGTGACCTCTGTCGCTGTAATGAGGGGTGCAAAGATCACTGGCTCTCCTGGTGATGCAGCTTGATGGATTTCCTGTCTCAATGCTTGCTCCAGTGAGATCCTCTCCACAAGACCCAGAAGTGCAGGGCCTGGTAGCCAGCACGGTACAGGGTACTCCCACACCCAGGCATCAGTCATCTCCCTGGGGACAGGCTGAGTCTAGGCCGGGCAATGGGCCCACTGGTGGGCCTGGCTCATGTCTGAGCAGGGCAAGGTCCTGGGCTATATGCAAGGATTAATGTAGCCCTCATGGCCCTGACAGATTTCTCTTTCAACATGTTCTTTTTTTTTTTTTCTTTTTTTTTTTTTCTTGTACAGTGTACCATATCAAATGCATCAATTTTAACCTGAAAATACAGAATTGGAGAAATTACATTGTCATATCTGAAACCCAGGGGATCTGTATGAATTACTTCTCAAAGTAGTGTACCAAGTACTAAAAAAGTATTTAGAACTAGGTTTATACATAAAAATGCTTGATTTCCACATTTATGTATATGTCCTAGACTTGATCTTCAAGCCTTTTCTGGTCTAGAATTCTCCTTTTGTACCTATTCTGTTTGAGAATTGCCTTCAGAAACTTAAATTCTGAGGTCTGTTTTTACTGAGCTTTGGTTTTACATTTATTTTTCTAACTGTTATGTTTTTAGAAGTAATATGCAGGGGAAATGATTGTTAATTAGACAACAAAATATTAAGCAATTATCTACCATAGCAGTATCAGGTGCAATACATTAGGACATTGGACTTACCTGGGAGAAGAAAAGCAAACTCAGAATGTGACCTACATGTATCTTGAATCTCCACAGACACTTTTTGGGTTCTTTTGTGGTTTAGTTTTGGTTTTTTTTTTTTTTTTTTTTTGTGTGCAACTATTTAGAAGAGTAGGACCTATCTTAATTAAAATTTACTGTGTGTTTCAGAACAGAAGGGCTGAAAGCTATTTTCTTATCCTCCTAATGTCTATGCTGTTTATATGCTTGAAATGGCTAAGAGGTACTCTGGAAACTGCAATAAAATTAGTAATTACTAAGGGGGACATAATGCCCTTTTTTGTTGAAGTCAAACTCAGAAAATACTTAGATTGACTCTTAAAAGGAGAAGAGATTGATCATATTTTTCTCTTACTATTCATCATTTTATCTTTACTGGATTCTACAGGAGTTTTCCTTCATAAAATAAGCACTAACATCACGTCTTTTGAGAGAAAATATACCACTAAAATCAAGAGTCACTCCTTTTAAGGCTCAAAGATTCAGAAGCTACAAAGGTCACATGGTAAATTTAATTCCAGCCAAATACAGCTCTTGATGAAGTAAATCTATGGAAAGTTTTGAAAATTTTGGTCTGCTACTTTTTAGTTTACTGGGCGCCTGGATGGTGCATGAGTAGATTGGTATTATCCAAATTAGTTACATTTTGTTTCAGACAGTTATAGTGTTCCTGTCATCTACTGACAGCACAATCATACCCTCACAAAAAACTGGTAAAAGACTATTTTAAACAGGTTGTCTAACTGTGCTAGCATGAAGAATTGATTTGTGTAGTCAATTACTTAAACAGTTCAACATTTCTTTCAATAGAAAGATACACGTTTCTAACAGATATACAAAGCATCTTAGAAACAAATGTTTTCAATGTCATTGACCTTAGTAGAAGAAAAGGAAAAGAGAGTATTTGCATTAATACAGTCTATTGAAAAACTGAAATGCCCTTGTATCACATAAATTGGAATTGAAACATTTGTCTTATTTTAGTTATTGTGAAACTCTGCTGATTCATTTAAACAGGTTTTTCCCATGCTGTGTTACAGACATTGAGCCAATTCTGATCCACTGCTTTAGACTAAATAAGAAGCTTTGTGGGAATCGCTTTTTCTTATTTTATACTAGTTGGATTTCCACTAATTTTGCTATTGCAGCTAAAAAGTAAGTAGTGTGGTTCTTTCCTTGCCATAATCTCTCTCATTCTGAAGTAAAGTTGAAAAATGAAAGGTAATAAGCCTTGATGAAACTGGATGATGTTTATTGTACAAGATCTTCATTCAGAACAATTTCTTGGAGGAAGAAATACAGCATAAAAAATTTCAATTTCCACTTAAATACATGCTTTTCATTTTTTAAATTGAAATATGCTTATATATTTGTTAATCAGGCCTATGTCAAATCATGAGCAACACTAAGTATTTTAAGCTTCCCTTGTATCACTAGGAATTGTTGATATTGAGCTCTGCTCAGGAATTGGTATGACTCAGTTGTCAGAAAGACTTCAATATTGTAATAGAAAACTACTGAATGTATTGCTATGATCTGATTTTGAAACAACTCCTGCATTGTGTTCATTAACAAAAGAGTATCTGAATCCAGCCAAGAATTTTAATAACATCTAACTTGATGCATTTCGAACTAAAAGAGCTTCTGTTGCTAGGCATCAAATTGGTGATGCATGGAAAATTTGTTCACTGAAACTAAAATATAAGCCTGCATGTACAGTTCAGAAGTAGATTTTCTGGCTAAGTATGAAATCTAAAACCCTGAAAAGACCCATATATTTAGATCAGGTCTTGTTTTCATTTTATCTTAAGATACTGTGAATTCATCATCTGATTTTAATTCTTCAAATGAATTTGAGGGAAGTTTGTTTTCCAGCATGCAGAAATTAAAAATGTCTAATATTGATGTTACCTGCTGAAATTTTGAATTAGAGAATATAAATATTTTCCTCTGCATAAAATTAAAACATTGTCCTGGGTAATCCCCATGTAATGTGAGAATATTTACTTTAAGGGTTTTATCTATCAGACAATACAGATCTTTCAAAAGCTTTGTTCACTCAGCAGTGGCATATGTTTGACAGAAGGCTCTTGGTAATGCACATAAAAAATGCTATTTGCTCTTCAACAACAGACTCTTCTTTCAATAATATAAGTGCTAAAGTAGCTGAAAAACAAATAAACAAACAAAACCAAACATAAAACCTTGAAGTATTTACTACACTATATGCTAAATATATGTACCTAAACTCACTGATTTTAATTCACACTTCCATAAAAGTCTCAGAGAAAGAAGATTCAGAACTTAGAACAATGGGATTTCATTCAGAAAAAAACAAACAATGGAATGGATACTGTGTAGAGCAATTACTATAAACATGTCCATGGGTTCGAGCTAGAAAACCAAATCCCAGTCCTGTTGAATTTGGAATTTTGATTCTTGTCTTTTTTTCTCCTTTTTTTTTTTTTTAGTTTGACTTACGTTTTTCATTCAGAATCATATAGTTTTCTTTTTTCCTGAAATAATTCTATATACAAAGTGTGGATGTTTGTGTTGGGAGAGAGAGGACACATATCTGTATATATACTGGCATTTTAAGAATGCAGTGCGACATTATAGGAAACCATTAAAGAACCTGAATCCTTTCTGTTTGGTAACTAAATGGGGTGGCAAAGCAAAATCACGTAATTTCTCACAAGGTCTTACTTATTTAATCAAATAAATATTTATAAAATATAAAATATTTATATATGTAATATAATATTAAAACAATAAGAACAACAAAGAAATACTCATTTACTTGGAAAACTAGCTGTTGATAACTTTGAAATTATCTTTATGCTTGGTCCATAAATTAATAACAAATTAGATAGATTTTCACGGAAGAAAAAGTTTCAGACTAGGCCAGAATGAATCAGAATTCCTTGATGATGCTTGCCTTTTCTCCCAATAGTATTTCATCAAGATTGGAAGGTGATGGATTGCTTTCTGTACTGCGAATACATAAATGGTCATTATGACCATTCCATAAACTGTGGGTCTTAATTTCTCAACTGGAAAAGCTCCAGTGAAAATGCCACCCATTGCTGCCTTGAGATTTCTTCTCTGTCCTTAAAAGTGAAGTGGAGAGTTCTTGGAGCCTTAGAGATGAGTGGCCTTTTTTCACTAATATTTTTGAAAGTGGTCACTGTGTTATATTTATTGAAAATTAAATGTATATTAATTCTCAAAACTCAGTCTTTTCAAGAAGTTTATTCCTTTTATTCCTTTACTTTGTACCTTATATTTCTAGATTAAGTTGTTAAAAAGCAAGAGTAGTGTATACGTTACCTACTTCGTGAGAAACAGAGAGCGCATGCTTTACAACGGGATGAATTTGTTAAGGCCTTCATGGCCTTAACTAATACTTTGTATACTTTACAGCCATCTGAAGCCAAGTAACAGTGGATGAACACTATGTTGCAGTGATCAATATACGTGCAGTCTTTTCACTTTAGGACTCAATGACCAGGAAGTTTTTATGTCATATATATGGGAAGGTGCTGCAGTTCTACAATAACGTCTAATTGTATTTCACTACAGAAACAATAATGGCAACAGAGAAATAATCTGTAGGAAAGAAAAAAGAAAGAAATAAGTGTTTTCAAGACCTTTCCAATTTTCCTTTATTTTTAATAGCTGCAAAAATTCCTTGAAAGGCAATGTGACATTATACTTGTCTAGAAATTGCTCTCATTTAAGTGTCCTGATTTTCAACATCTCTAAACAAAATAAGAAGCTGAAAACAATCATAAAACCCAAAAAGCCCATCTGGGTCAAAGCAAACCTATGCAGAACTAAAACTGGACAGTTCCAAAAGCAGTTAAGTTTATAGGTGTTTTTATTTATAGTCACTGCTTGCATTCTCTGAAAAGTTTTTTGCTTTCACAAATTGTTTTGACATAAAGCTTCCTTGTTCTTTTTTCTGAGCATAGTCCATATTCATCTTCACTGTGTGGTAAAATTCATTCCTTTCCTCTGAAATGGGGTTTTCTACAATTATTCATCTAGATTATATGATTTACTATGTATTTTACTGAAAGTAGAGTAGTGTAAAAACTTAGAGGCAGGGGAGAATATGGCAACCCATTGTTCAGGAACACTTAAATATATCATATTTATTCTTCCACTTTTTCTTTAGTTTCCAGTCAATATTTTTTCTCAATGCAGGGTGGTAATCATGATCTTAAAATGCCTACGGGATAAAGATCTAAATACACCTCTTATTATGTCTTGTTTACACGATCCAGTAAGACAGTTGTATTCCATGGCAGCAATAAATCTCCTTCAACCCAGAATGAAATGCTAGCAATAGGGATATTTCTACCCCCTCTTGCAGCCTAAAGTGTTTCAGTGTAGCTGGACTTCCATTGTCCTTATTTGGAAAATTGTGTGCTTTATTATTGTTGTTGTTATTATTATTACTTTAGTAGTAGTAGTAGTATACTAAAAAATACCTAAACCAGCATAAACTAGAACAAAAATCTTCTTGGCAGTATGTTTATCCTGAGATGTTTTTATTAACAGTGTAGATGGAAAAGAGTAGAAATCCAGCACTGGCCATGACTCATAAGTGTAATTGTTATAATGAATATCATATCTGTATTTATAAATGCCCAATGTATATTACTTATATGTATGTCATATAATTGCATGAATTTGTAGCATACCTTCTTCCATATTCCATGGTCAATTTTACTATGTTGTAATTCACTGCAGTGCAGGAGTCACTTCAGCTGCCTTAGCAGTGAAGCAGTCACGATGCTATTGACAGCCTAAAATGTTCTGCTAGTCCCACAGTTTTAAAACAGTATCCATGCAACAGGAAACACCCTAAGATGCTTTGGGTGAATGGAAAGAATGGAAAACATGCAGTATATGGAAATATCTTTGCACTTTTAGACTTTAACTACATTGCATTCATACATGTTTCTGGGGGTTGTGTGTTGCTGGGTTTGTGTTGATTTGTTTTGAATTATGATGTTCATATAGATTTAAAATATCTCCTTTTTTTCTTGGTATGTTATCATTACAATGCCTTTTACTGTATTATTTAAACCACTTTTTTTTGGTAATAAATACATTTATTCTAATATTACTTTTTAAATGAAAACAAAATTTAGTAAGCTTGTATTTTTAACTCTACTGTACCATCCAGAAATCCAGCAATTATATATAATGCAACATGATAGCTGGAATTTATTTTTTTTTTGTCTTGTTACACATTGAAATTCGATGATGTTTTTTTTTTTTTGCTTGTAAAATGCAGAATGTAGAAGTTTGGAATATCAGTAGACTACTATTGGTTGTACCAGAGGAAGTGCATAATTTTAAATGTCTATGTACTAATATTCTTCATAAACCCTTTTTTTTTTTAAAAGTTTTTGTTTTGTCTCTATGGTCCAATATTCAGAATTAAGTGGTGTACATTTCCTTACTGTTCTGAAAGATCTGCATACATTGGAGTAGTTAGTAAAAAGAAAAGAGTTACTGAGATAATGGGACAGTGTCATTTTACTATCATTTGCAGAATGATTACTTAGTAAGTTTATCAAAATAATAAAGACCAACTAGTATAACTATAAATCAGGTAGAGAATAAATTGCCTTGCAGCTTAGTCAAAGCAAGAGCCAAAGTAATGGCAATCTGGTCATGGCCATACTTTGAAAGATATTTTCATTCAAAAACACCACTCAAAGAATTTAAGGCTTCATTATATTCATGGACATGTGGGGAAGTCTTTTGTTTTCTGAAGGTACATAAAGAGCACACCGTTTAAGTTTCATTGCTGTAAAAGCAGATTGTTCCTTTACTTAGTTGACATAAGTAAAAGTAACCTGTGTGACCTCAGCTCTCTGAGTTTTATGGAACAATAATAATTTTCTGACAGAACCAGTTTGCAGGGTTTTCATGTGTCTACCACAAAGAAAAATTGTATGTCATCTTGGTTTTATTATATCCATCAGCTGGCTGCCCATTTGTTGTGGAGTGTCTGCTGTGACATAGGGCTGTGACTCTATTCGGCTGTAATAGATTGCCTGTAGTGCATTCAGTGACTCTGGTACCTGTTGCTGGTTCTTTTTCCAGGTCAGCTGGCTGCAGGTACATGTGAGATTGTTACTTTGGACAGAGATAGCAGTCAGCCCCGAAGGACTATAGCCCGACAAACAGCTCGCTGTGCATGTAAAAAAGGACAGATTGCCGGTACAACAAGAGCAAGGCCAGCCTGTGTTGATGGTAAGAAGCAAAGATCTATTCAATCAGTTTCTGCCAATAAAAGAGTGGTGTAAACTGCTCATGTCTCATTAGAAAAATAAAATCTCATTAGAAGGAATGTTCGAGTGTCCCAACTAGTAATGGTAATACCATTGAAATCCCTGCAAAGGTATTACTGACTAATAGAACAGATATTTCAATTATTTAATTGGAACCATTACTTTTGTTTTAACTTAATATGCAGTTGAATATTAAGCTTCCACTGGGGAGCTAATGTGACTGTTTCTGTGTGATAGCTGATGTGTTGAGGAAAGCAGTGATACTGCAGTATTTGGATATAATATCTGAATATACATCATATGTCCAGCATTCCTTCTGTTCTTAAAATGATGGTTCTGTATACTTCACTGCAGATGCAGTGGTAGCATGCAGCTGGAAAACTGCTGATGTGCAGGGAGGTATGAAAATATTTTACTTTGAAATAATTTTTTTTAAACATCTGAATTTCTGGGTTAAGATGTTAGTAGTGGGACAATCTTCAAGACAGGTCTGGCAGTGCAAGTCTATTAGCAACCATTCGCATTTAAAATAGAATTTGCAACATATTGAAAATAGTTGATACAATATTATATGTTTTAATTTAGGTTAGTTAATAAAAGTAAAAGTAAGATGGTTATGGGTAGAATTATAATAAACTCACAGATAGCTTTTGCATACTGACTGGTTTGAGTCCTCAGATAAAAATATTGCTGAGAACACCCTACTGTTGCCTCAGAATTTGGTCTTACCAGTGATTATCAAAGAAGACAGCTCAAAGGAGATTTCAGAGCCTTTCCACAAAGCTAAATATAGAACATCATGCACTTTCTATTTTTGCATTTTCCTTTCACTGTTTTTGGTACTCTGTGAGACAGTTTCTTATCTGTCTCTTCCGCAATGTGATGCTATATCCAGTAATTCTCTTCTTTCCTGTTTTATGGTAAGATCCTACCACAGGAAGGTTTAAAAAAGGAATAATTTTATTGTGCAATTTATAGTTGTAAGTTTTGCAAAAATGCTTGTTAACAATTAAAAAAGTCAGCATAGATTTCCCATTTTACACCAACAAAATTCTAAAGGAATGCATGCATTTTGCATCATCTGGTGGAAACTAAACACAATTTTTCCTCAGTCAGTTATGACCTATAGTGAGATTCATTTGCTGTAACTTGTGTACCTGAAGTTTGTTGTCTGATCTATTAACTCCATTTGTCCCCTAAACCCAATGGAGAGCAAAAGGCACCTTCTCAGAGGAATTTATCTTACCCTAAGTGCCTAAGATAAATCAGATGTAGCACTCTGCTATTCACTTTCTCTGCCTGTCCTTAAGACATCTGAGGTGATGAGACTTTTTGTATATATGTACTGGTAAGAAGATGTGATTACAACTCATGCTCCAATTGCTATATTAGCTTACTTTCCAAGTAATTCAATATTTGTTTGTTTTGTTTGTTTGTTGTTGTGGGATTTTTTTTTGTTGCTGTGTGTTTGAAGGTTTGTTTGTTTCTTTTTTTGTTTGGTTTGGGTTGGCTATTTTTTTTTCTTTCCTTTTTTTTTATATACTTATTTTAGTGGGAACCTGTGAAGCTATTTCAGATTCTGGGTTTGCTTTCAATATGCTTGTTCATATGAAAACAGAGAACTAGATGACAGGATCTGTGGTTAGGTATTTTGTAAGCACAGAGGGTTCTTTATGTAATACTCCACATTTCAAAAATAAGTGGGAAGTTCATCTGCTGGAAAATAGAACTTCCCAGTAACTTGTGTGCCCAAGTATTACAATTATTATTTTTTAAAGCTTTTCTACCTAGTTCTAAAGAGATCTAATGGCACTCTTTATTATTTTGGCAAGTGTTTATTGTTAGGATGTTGATCCTTTTGCTAAGAATGATAACTGCAAGATGTGTAGTATGTGCTACTCTGCTTTCCTAGACTCCATTACCCATCAATACCCAAAAAGGTTAATGATACCTAGAATTGTATATCAAGTTCCCACTTTAAAAAAGGAGGCACAAGCCAAATCTTTCATCACTAGGTTTTATTCATGAATTATGTTTTAAAAACAGTTTTGCATGTCATAAACACAATTATGTAGGAAAGAATAGGTGAGCACTCTATCTTGTCTCTGATACTCTGCTTGCAAATAAAGTGTGAATTTACCAGGTTCACAGTTTCAAGAATATGTTAGTAATGCAATAACCAAGAAACTGGATTTTGGTTGGTTGGGTTTTTTTACAATAAAGAATCCATATAAACAAATAAATCCTTCTCTGAACTTTCTTATATAGGATACTAAGCATGGTTTTGCACATTTTCTTTATTTATATCACAACTGATGTTAAGAATGTAATTACTATTTGAGGTTTCATTTCTGCTAGCAACAGAAAAACTCTCATTGATACTGTGGGTTTGGTTTGGTTTGGTTGGTTTGTGTTTTATGCCAGTTTGCTTTCTAAAGATTTGGCTGGTTTAATTGTATTGTTTACATATAGGTTTGATTTTAATGAGATTACTTTTTAAGTAAAGGTAGCATAATTATACCTTAGACCTATAATAATTAATGCAAAGTCATTTGTGAAGAAAGCAGGCATAGTAAGCATGACCTGCTAACCTGCTAACAAGAAAACATTAGCTAACAACTGTATTAGAGCTTCTGGAAAGAGAGTGTTTTGAAGAATCAGTAACAAAGCTGGCAGTTTTTACAACCTTAAAATGCATCATGTTGCTGGCTACTATTTGTTCATTGTTTGATAGAGGGAAGATCCTTAGAGTATATTCAGTTATGCTGTATGTTTCCTGGAGCTCTGAAATACAAGTGTCAATTATTGCAGCACAATGAGTAAGTAATTTAAAGAGTCTTAATAAACCTTGCAAGTATTGTCTGAAATTGAACTTGTTACATAGCTCTTAGAGTAGGTCCAAAATCCACTCTGCTTGCGCTACTATATCAGCTAATGTCTTTTGCTGTGCAATGAAAGACTGTGTATGTCAGAGGGATAGAGCTAGAATTTTTTAAAATGAAAATGCAGCATTTAGGGCTTTGTCTGAGCAGAATATGAAGAACAGATATTTTCTTGAAATGTTTCCCTGTGATGGAGAGTGCTGATTTACTCTCTATTTTTTTCTAGTGGTTTTTAAGTGTGGCAGATTGCTAATGTAATCTGAAAAAATGGCATCAATATTCACCCTGATTTGAAGCTTGATTTAGTGTTGATTGCTTCATTCCTAGACCCACAGAGTCATAATGTATATTTGGTATGTTTGGTTGTGATGCAATTTTTATTCATGAATATAGGTTTTGTGATACTAGAACAGTACTTTGCCTGCACTCTTAGCTATATTATTATTATTATTTACATCTAGCATTCCCTAAGCCCTTTTTTGAGATTGTATTTCATAGCTGTGACCTCAGCTGCATTTCTTTGATAAGACATTATATGTCAACATAGCATCTGGTTTATCACCAGTGTTATTTCCCTGTGTCGTCAGTCAAGCTTCCTAATATTTTTTAACTAGAGCCTGTGGGATATTGTAAGATAGCAATTATTCTCTATTTTTGGCCAGTACATTTGCTAATTTAGTTTTGATTTAAAGCAAGTGACAAAGTGGCTTTGAGAACAGTGTGTGTATGCTCAAACCCATGGTTTGTGTGCTTTCACAAGAATTGCATCCCTCTGGGAATAAAAGTAGTTATGCCAAGGGCTTTCTCAGAATGCAAGTGTGTTAACCTGAGAAAAGTGGGATGAACATTTAAATGTTCAATAAATTCCAGTAGTTCTGTCCAATATATATTTATAACTCAAAAATAAACAGGAGTTTTCTCCAGAAGATATTAACAGTTGATGAGAGGAAAAGAAGTATGAGAGACATGGTTCAGTTGCTTGAATGGATGGCAATCTTTAATTTGCTTGCCTGTGTTCTGTGATTAGAAGATTCTTATGCTCTGGATTTGAATTCTGGTTACTTTTATGTTCACAAAGTACTATGAGAAATTGCAGGACACTGATCCTGATATGCAAAATTCATAGATTTGGAATAGCTGGAGGGCAACTAACTGAATTCCAAGACCATTTATGTTATAAATCAAAGTTTGTGTGGTTTGGTTTGGTTTAATTTTTTAAAAAGTTTCAACTCTTTTGGAAGCATTGTAACAATATTGTTTTCTACATAACCTTAGCTGGTATAATTTGTTCATACATTATGATGAACATGCTTTTCCATTTGCATTGATTGATTTTCTTTAACACAGAAACTCAGCATCCACAAGGAAACCACATTAGGTTTGATCAATAATTTCCTGCACTTCTCATTATCCAGAGAGTCTTAGAGGAGGTGTAGGGGTCAGAACAGATCATTAATAGAATCCTAGGTCATGCACTTGAAACAAAACAGCATAATACCTGGAGAGCTTCATCATTCTGAAGGATCTTATATACATGATGGTGAAAAGGGAAAAAAAAAAAAAGGAAAGAAAATGAACCACAATGATTTTCAGAAATGGGAATCTTAGCTTTTAGATTTAGAATATTTCATATATTTGTTAATGTGCTATTTATATTATTTTATCCTGGTTTTATTGCAGATATTTGGATTTTCTTCCTCACTGTAAATGATGTATTTAATTTTGTTGCATTTAAGGTGTAATACTTTAAAACAAGTAGTAAATCCGAAAGGTAAAGCAGGATGAATATAAAATTAAAAGGAGACTATAATACTACAGAAACATTTTGCTGATCTAGAAGTGGTGTACTGCATAGTGTGGAATATTTAAGCTGAAAGAGGGTATATTTAGGTGGAACATAAGGATAGTTTTTTGCTGTGAGACTGTTTGGAAAAGTCTGGTTTAACAGGTTGTCCCACAGACAATAGAGATGTTGTGGATACCCCATCCCCTCAAGCTGGACCAGTCTTTGAGACACTGGATCTAGATAAAGATGTTCCCTCCCATGGCAGAGGTTTGGACCTGATGATCTCTAAAGGTGTCTTCCAATCCAAGCCATTCTATAATTTTATGATTCTATGTGACCCTGGGCAAATGGAATTGATTACATTATATTGGTAGGTATACAACTGGCTGCTAGGTATTTGTGAAGTTCAGTGGGTTGGAACATGTACCTAACTTGCCCTGTTATTCTTCTTGAGAGACTGGAAAGACTTACGATTACTTTAAATGGGAGAATTTTTTATCTATGAAGAACATTTTAGAAAAAATATCCTAATATAATTGTCCAGGATCTGACAGTATCATCCATTTGCTATTTTTCCTTTCTCCATTAGCATAAAGAGCCCAAGTATAAAACCTTACTGTAAATACTAATATTTCTGTTACAAATTACAGAAAAGGTTAGAACTTCCTTACATTTTTAAAGGTATAGGTACACTAAACAGTCAGACTCATTGAGTGGCCACTGTGTTCAGAAGACCTTCTGTCTAGGAGATGACTAGTGTCTCTGAAAACTAAATACCTAATTTGTAAATATTAATGAATATTACTACTGAGTGAGAGGCCACATGCAACAGCAAAGAAATGTGTATGTGGTGGTTTAATATTTGGGAATGTTCTCAGAGTGGTCATGAGTTTTATTTCCAAAGAATACAGCACTTTTTATTATAATCAGGGCTTTAACACTATGCAAGAACTTGTTAACTAAAGTGCTGAAGTAATGTAGGATGTAATAATGTAGTGCAACATTAGAATATTTTTCAAAGAATAGAATAAATAGTAGTTCCTTTCTTGTATACCCTTATTTTAAGTTTTACTGGACCTCCTTGAGCCTTTGCAGTCTCTTAGAGGGTTTTTGTTAGGATGTATCTGAAGTATTCCAAACACTCTGTATGTTCACTTATGAAATAACCACTGAGTACCTGTCTTATGCTGTTCCTTAGAACGTTAAGTATTTCTATATACTTCTACCTATAAATAATTTTAAAAAAAAAAAAAAAACACAAAGCTTAACTATATTCCTTTGCTTAGACAGAGGGGGGAAGGATAGCAACTGTGCATTTTCTAGTACCCTATGTTTAAGACTCAGTTTTCAATATGACTTAAAGAAATAGTAATTCCTTTCCCCCTTTTCTTACTCCAGTTCCCTATATGCAGTCACAATTGCATCTGTACTTACAGATGTACCAAATTATGTGCAGCACTAGCTGTCTCTAGACAACTCCAGAACTGTAGATTTTCCAGTTACTAACAACAGAATTAAAATTGTTTCTGTGGCTTCTGAGCTTCCCCTTGTTACTCATGGTACCGACATGGTACAACAATTTCCACCTCGTAGGTCACTTTTCATTTAGAAATACAGAGGAAGAAATGTTAAAGGTAGCATGACATTCCAAACCAAATTGAGTACAAGTTGTTATCTAAATAATAAAAAAGATTTGGTAAAAATC
Organism: Picus viridis; assembly: GCA_033816785.1. Lineage (NCBI taxonomy): Eukaryota > Metazoa > Chordata > Aves > Piciformes > Picidae > Picus > Picus viridis. Next base: position 19,935,057 of record CM066567.1, on the reverse strand, counting down.
TTACAAGCATGTTCACATCAAATGCATTTGTTCTTTTTGGTAATGAGTGTCAGATGTCAATCAGAGATTGAAGTGTTGCTGAGGAAGAAATGACACTGTTCAACCCCATGACAGAAAGTGAGCAATATAAAACAAATATATCACTAGGTGAAACAGTAGCAGCACTGATGTGTCTAGAAGAAATATAGGAAGATAAATTAGGTTTTACATTCTGAATGAGAATCTGCAAGAGGAATAACCATGGAAGTGACAAAAAATAAACCAATGAAAAAAAAACACCCCAAACAACAAATAAACCCCACCAAACTACAAACCTGCGTGACAAGCAGGTCGGTAACTACCCTAAAACAATTGTTTTCATTAAGAACAATAGTTAAAGGCTCCCCAGGGAAGTGATGGTGGCACCAACCATGTCAGAGTTTAAGGAATGTCTGAACTAAGAATGTCTTCTTAGTCATATGGTTTACTTTTAGGCAGTCTTGCAAGGAGCAGGGAGTTGGACTCAGCAGTCCTTAGAGGTCCCTTCCAACTTGAGATATTCTATTATTCTGTGACTGGATGTGGCATAAATATGCAGACCATGAATTTGCATAATGCTAGTGTTTTCTACAAACAATTAATTCTTTCTTCATCAGTCAAGTAGCAGAGATCAGAGACCATAGCTTGAAAGTCAGGCCCAGTATGAGTTTATGTGTTCTCATGTTAAGTCATTTTTTTTTCTACTTTGTAGAGATCAACTGCTTTCTAATGGCAAGTAGAACATCTGTAGAACTCCTTCCATGGTCTAAGAATATTCATGGAGTAGCAGCTCGGGGATGTAGAGGAATAAGGTTTCACAGTATCACAGTATTACCAAGGTTGGAAGAGACCTCGAAGATCATCGAGTCCAACCTGTAACCACAAACCTCACGACTAGACCATGGCACCAAGTGCCACATCCAGTCCCCTCTTGAATGCCTCCAGGGACGGTGACTCAACCACCTCCCCGGGCAGCCCATTCCAATGACGAATCACTCTCTTGGTGAAGAACTTTCTCCTCACCTCCAGCCTAAACTTCCCCTGTTGCAGCTTGAGTTTAAATTATCATGTAACAAATTAACAGATTATTTTCTACAACATTCTGAAGTATTATTGAAAGGAAATGCTTTCGATATAGAGGGGAAATGGAACTGGGATAAGTGTGAATAAAATGTAATCAAAGATAAAATACTTTTCTAAGCCTTGTACCTATAACATAGTGACCAGACTGGAATTACTTTTCCTCCTTTGAGATGAAATCTGATATCAAAATACCCATTTCAGTTTAAGAGATGGCTGTGTTTCTAAATGATAGGGCAGGGAAATATTTAGGAAAGCAGAATTTAATTGTGTGATTTGGGAGGTGGCCAGGAACCAGGGGTTAACACTGGCACTATTGCAAACAGTGCTGAGAGAACTTTAATTGCCTCTCATGCTTAATGCTTTGCTTTCACATTTCATCTGAAAGACAACACCTTCAGCCTCCCAGTGTTTCATTGCATGCATTAGTTCATCAATGTTAACAGCTTTGTTTCCTTTAGTTCCGTGACACTCCTAAGCAGTCACCCATGTACTCTAATCCTCTTTCATTTACATGCTCTGATAGCAATTTCGGTGGAGAAAGATGGTTGGAGGTTATGTGACATTAGACTGTGGAAAAAATTTCTGAGGGAGTGGCTAGAAACCTAATTACTACAGCCATTTTAAATTGAACTGGACAAAATACTAGAGAAAGTATTGTGCATTAGCATAAGTATGCAGTGCGTCATTGGACAGATTACTGTGCTTGATATCTTGCGGCAGAGCACTACTGACAAACAGCAGTCTGAACAAAGTCTGATTCATTAGCTATCTTCAAGCAATAGGTGAACATGATGTCCCCAAATTCAGGATTTTGGTCACTGTTGGCTCCCTCTGTGGACAGTGATATGAGATGGGCACGTCAGAGGTCACATAATGTCAACACTGGAATCACGTTCTGAAAGCTTCTTTTTTCTCTCTTATGGGATTCAAGAGAACATAGAATGACTAGCAGAGCAGTGTTTTCTGCTTGAATGCCATGTATAAACACTTCAGGCCATCGGCTGCTCAGATTGCCTTCTGGAAAAAACACTATCTTTGCTATTAGAGTCAGTTTAAGGAATAAATGTAATGTTTATATTATCTCTTCTTGATATCCTATGTTCTGATTATCCCTAGAAAACAGGGAAGAGAAAAACTTTACATAGAATCACTAAGGCTGGAAAAGACCTTTAAGATCATCAATTCCAACTGTAATCCAACTACCATGATGACTAAACTGTATCCCAAAGCACCACATCTACAAGCTTCTTGAACGTTTCCAGTGACTGCGACTTCACCACCTCTCTGGGCAGCCTGTTCCAATGCCTCACCACTCTTTCAGAAAACAATTTTTTCCTAATGTCCAATGTAAACCTCCCCTGGCACGACTTAAACTCATTTCCTGTCATCCTGTCACTAGTTACTTGGGAGAAGAGACCAACAGCCACCACACTACAACCTGTTTTCAGGTAGTTGTAGAGAGCAATAGGATCTCCCATTAGCCTTCTCCAGACTAAACAACCCCAGCTGTCTCAGCCACTCCTCATATGACATGTCCTCCAAACCCCTTATCAGCCTTGTTGCTCTTCTCTGGACACACTCCGAGACCTTATTGTCTTTCTTATACTGTGGTGCACAGAAATGAGCCCAGTACTTCAGCTGTCGCCTCAGCAGGCCAGTACTGAGTACTGGGGCACAATCGGTTTCCTACTCCTGCTGAACACACTGTTTTTGATCCAGACCAGGATGCTGTGGGCCTTCTTGGCCACCTGGACAGACTGCTGGCTCATGTTCAGCCAGCTGTCCACCAGTACCCTTTTCCACCTGGCTGCCTTCAGGTGGGCTTGTGTCAGGGCAAGATGCTTGTCTTCAGTCCGTGTGAGAGAATGTAGAGAGATATGTCTCTGTCAGTACCCCTGTCATCAATATGTGAGTGGAAACTATAGACAAATGACAATTGTGGCACTATGTGAAAGCAGCATTGTCAAATACTTCCCCTGCCTCTTTAGATAATCTCAATAAGCACAGAGAACTATAAACAAAGAAACAATATATTTCATAAAAGTGCATCAAGAAAGACTGTAATATGGCTAGAAATTACATTTTGAACATATATAAGACTATAGTAGATGTAATATCTGTGATGATAGAGGGTGTGTCAGAAGTGTCCAAGAATATGTTAAAATTCATTGCAAAATTAGTGACATTAATCACACTACTACATCCAGCACAGAGTAGTTAATGATAGGCATTTTTGTGTACATCCTTCAGAATATTCTTCACAGGATTGATTCAGAGAAAATACCCTCTTTGAAAAAAAATAGGACCTTATAAGACTACCTATTTATGGTGATGCCAAGAACTGTTAAGATCTGAAGTCATAATAAGGAGGGAAAAAAGTTTGTGGCATTGAAGTTGGCATTTTCACATCATAAGTAAACTCTGACTGTATTTTTCATTTGCATAACTAGTTTTACTCATGTCTTACTGTTCTGTAATTTCTATGGTATTACAAGCATGTGAGATGCTTCCTTAGTTTCACACAGCCCTAGACTGAAAGCACTTACCAGTCTAGTAACAGACTGAGTCCTTGTTTGTACAGCTATACAAGGAAATATGTAGATGCTTTCCTCTAGTATCCTCCCTAGGAGGGCATACACAGAGGGCCTCTACTCTTGCTCATCAGTTTTGAGAGAGCAAATTTAAGTTCCAACTGAATGTGAAGAAAGAGGAAATACAACTAGTCAAGGTGGGACCACAAGGATTAGGTAGGAGAGAAATGAAAAGGGATGAAGTAAAGAATTGCATCTCCTTAAAGGAGAGGAGAGAGAGGCTGTCAGATCTAGACTGTAGTCTGCAAGAAAGAAAGATGATACTATGAAAGCGAATGTGACTGAAGTGGTGTAAACCAGGATGATTTACTGTAAAACAGACTCATTTGAAGAGAGTGGTACATGCAACAGGAAAGGAGCAGAATACATGAAATAAAGAGATGCAGTACAAAACTCAAGTAAACCTGATGGTGGTAAGAATTTTCTTGTCCTTTCCATTTCCAAGCACAAAAAAGTACCTTCTGTTTACTGTTCATTCTGCGAGTTCCCATGACAGTTACCATCCTCCCTGAGTCAGACTCACCTTCCAGATAATTAATTCCCACTTCCATTCCTGAAACTCTTCCCCTACAACAATCAATAAAGAGTTTTTAAAAAATTATTTATTTGTATCACTGTCAGTTAAACAGAATTAGTCAGTACTTTTGATGGGTTATGCGTTAACTAGGAGGCATCCAGTCTTCTCCCCTACCCTCCATAGTGCACTCTAAAGCTATTCAGTATTTCCTGTTGGCCTGTGTTATACGCTGACTTTACAGCTTTCGGGCCCAGTGCCTTTTCTGCATGTTATAATCCTCTTTATGCTACAGCAGTGATGGTCCTCTGCATCCTCTTTCTGTGCACTCAGCATAGACCCATGTCTGGACTCTGGGTTGTTCTGCACAATGCAAATTGCCTTCAGCCCACACACAGCATTCCCATGCGGGTCCCCTAATGTTTTCAGATTCAGGGCCTGTAGAGGGGAAGATGTGGACCACAGGACCAAAAGAAGGGAAGCAAAGAGTCTGTGGGGCAGTATTGCGAAAGTGGTGCATTGTCAATATGAAAAGGTGGGGTTTCAGGGAAGATACCAGCAGTGTGGGGCACAGCAAAGTCAGAAAGACAGTGACACAGAGCTACATGATATAGAGTAAGGTGAGAGAGCTGGAAAAGAGAAGAGAAAAATCAGAGATGCTGGAGAATATCTAGAATTAAGTCATGCCAACACCTACAAATTCCTAACCTCAACAGGGAGAAGACGTATCAGCCTAAACTGTGCATCACAATAGAGAAATATATTTTTATTGGTGCTAGGAAAAACAAAACAAAATCGTAATTATATTTCAGATAAAGCAGGGAACTGTTTTAGAGTTTAAAAAAAAAAAAAAATCCCTGAAAAGTCTAAGTATTTTTTTTTGTGTAGTTGTACTGAAATGTTTTGATGCACTGATTAGTGCTGACATAACAATAGCCGTAGCCAGTGGAGAAAAAAAATCACCTACTTTCATCTAGGTCTTTTTCAGTGTATACTTTTATTAATGCTTTGCTATTTAGATTTTAGATATCTCCTTTAACAGTCCTTCATAATTGGAAGAGTCAGTCCTCCTGACCTTGAGAATAAGCAGTGTTTTTAAAAGTTTTTTTAAGTTTATTATTTGGGGCATAAGGAATACAAATTAAAAGATTTTAAGAACAGAGTCTCTTTGGTAACATAGATGAATTCTGTGTAGGGCAGCAAGCATATTCTAAGTTTCATGCTTCAGCTTTGCATTCATTACTGAATTTTTAATCTTGCTAAGCATAAAACATTAAGTAGTTATTAAAACTACTGACCAGGTTTTTTTTAAGGAAGGATTTATCCTAGACTGAGTATTTTCATTCTTCCTTTAACAGACTTAGGTCAGAATACTTCAATTTCAGGTTAAGTTTTGGAAGTCTAATAATTATATACATGTATAACACCACAGGAAATGCCATCTTTGGAGTATGGGAAAGAAGACTGGAACAGTTAGTGCAGGTCTCAGCGTAGTGCCTTTCCTATACTGTATATATAGAGTCAGACTCAATGTCAGCTGCTTATGTGTACTGACATGTCTTCCCTGTCTTTTACGGTGTGGTCATGTGGAGGTGATACCTGATGGGGTCCCTCTAGAAAGGCCTGTCACCTGCCTGAAGAGCATTAGCAATTTGTGCCCAGCTGGAGGTTGTTTCTTTGTCAAGACTTCTCACAAAATAATAATACTTCCCACAAAAGAGCTAGAACCCAACTTTAATGTGATATGACTTTGTGAAACAGGATCAGGGATGAACCATGTTTTAGATAATAATATCAAGGTTTTCTCTATGCCTTTCATCTCAGAGGACCTTAAAAACTCCCAAAGGTGTTTTGAATATGCATATTTCTCTGTATTTGTACAATGTCTATCTGAAGTTCAAATTTTAAAATACAGACAGCTTGGTTATTAATTTCAGTTTGAATGTTGGCATGTTGGCTCTCTACTGAAGTGGTGGACATCAGGCAGGTAAGTTGCCAAAACATTCTAAGCCTTGCATTTTTGGGGCAGGAGGTGTGGGTTTCGAATAGTGGGGTAGATCTTCACCATTAGGAAAAAAACCTAGACTTTTAGTACCAGATTTCTGCAGAGCAGTTCTTAGGCTTTGTGCAGAAGATCTCAGTTTTGTAATTTTGCATTTGTCAGTCCTGGGAAGTGACACTCTTAGTCTGTATGAATATTTAAAGTACCTAACCTTTGTTCGAATAAAGCTTTAATTACCTTGTGATTTCACCGTCATGCACTAAAAAGTGCTGTGTTAGGTCTGCTTTCCTTTTCCAGTGATATGAACTGCATTAATCTGCATTTGTTGATGTCTTTGGATATGGCTCTAGCACATTTTGTTGTATTCATGCAGGTTACTTAGGGTCCCCAGTTTAAAATCTTTTTACACATTCTAGAACTCTTTGGTTTATATGTTTAGGGACAAAAGATTCTATGTTGGTTATCAAGCTGCCTTCAGATCTGTAGCTACTTTACACAGCAATGAGACTTTATATTGTAGTAATTTTATTTTGTTTTTCAGATTTACCTCTATATTAATTGCATATATGTATATAAATAGATTTATGTATCACTATATGGTAAATGTAATTTATTTCTTCATATTACTATTATTATGTGACATTAAAGTGAGTACATTTGGATCTGAAAGACCAAAAGACAAAACTCTTCCCCAGCAATTAGTGCTTCTGCTACTAATTACTTGCCCGGACAAGGATGACTTTGCAAGTACCAGACTGTTTAGGAGAGAAACTAGACAGTACTGTACAAAGTAACCTATCTGTTCTAATTGTCCTAAAGCTTTTAATTATACCCATGAGTGTAGTTTCCAGGACAAGCCAGAGGACTCCAGTCAAGTTTAAGACAGTGTAAGATGCCATTCATCTATTACAATGGCTAAACTAATTTCTTATGAATTAAGTGGTGCCAGTTCTTTGTGTAGGAAATTCTAAAATGACATTGTGTCCAGTGTGCAAAGAAAGATTATGGGAAGGTGTCTGTACTTGAAGTAGTTTTTGCTTCTCTTTCCGATGTTGGTAACTCTAACTGGAACATGAATGTAAGTTTAGATCCTATTATAGAATTAATAAAAAACAAACAACAACAACAAATCCCCAAACAAGCAAAAAAAAAAAAAACAAACAACAAACCCAGACACCACCCTACTCAGACAGAGAGACGTGATTCCTGTCTTGAGATTCTTATAGTTTAAGGGTCACATACTTTAATGTCTTAGTCAAACTAAGAGTGCTGCTGAATTTGAATTTACTGGGTCAGTACTCCAATTTTGGATAGCTACATGTAATAAATGATGGAAACAATTCAGTGTCAATTTTCCCATGAGAAAGAAATGTGGAGAAGAGTTTTGGATTCACATATAAAACAATTTGAATGCTGTAGTTCTTTGTATTAATGTTTTCCATTTATTAACTGTTTGTGATAGTTACTTTAAATAGTGTATTTTTTACTGCAAAGAAATAATCTGCTGGATACTCGTTTAGAGATAGGGAGTTTTATATGAAAAACAGCAATATGCATGCAAACCTATGAAACTTGTATCACATTTGGATCTAATGGTCTGGATGAATTTGAATGAAAACCAGAAACCTACTGAGAAAAAAAAATATTCTTTCAACCGTGGTATTCATGAAACTCTTTCTGCTAGAGATGTGATGTTCCCTGCCATACTAATGCTAGTGCTATACCCACACTCTTACTCTTCCAGGTTCACATGTTTTTCAAGTCATATTTCATTTGGACAGTTACTTCTTTCTCTTTTGTGTGTGGTTTTATTTGTCCTGCAAAAGCACCAGAGCTGACTCATTAAATTCTCATTTTTCTCAAGCTTTTCATATATGTATGCCTTTCCTGGAGTAATTTAGGCTACATTGTACTATGGAATGAGCCACATGGAATAGCTTTTGGCATACAGGGGAAATGGACTGCACGTGGGAGATGCTGCAAATGGCAGCAGTTGCATAAAATAAGCACATAAATAAAAATAAGCATATAAAAAAGACTCAAGGTGTGTTGGTTTTTTTTAGTACAGAATGCAAAGATGAGTACTGGAGGAGTAATTGTAGTCTATTTTTATTATTCAAACCAATCATTTAAAACCTTAAAGAGCTGCATTTCCAACTTCATTTTTAACTTGAAAGAGCTGCATTTCCACCTTCACTTTTAACTTGAAACCTTTGAACCTTGTAATTTGAAAAAATAGTTTGTAGTCATGCTTGCACCATATTTCTGAGCATCCTATTGATGTCAGGTGCACAGTTTTCTCAAAGCAGCTCTGCAATCAAGAATGAAAAAATTAGGGTGTACCTTCTATTATACCCTTATATATACAAAACGTGGGGCGTCAAGACAGAGGTAGATGAAGTTGTAGCTCAAAATATTATCTTCTAGTTCCATTTAAAATAATATTTATGATACAGTTCGTGGTTTAGAAGAAAGGAAAAAAAAAAAAAAAGAATAAATAAGGAGGTTAATTTATTTGTTGCCAAGTTCCATAAGGATTCCAGAATGTTCTAAAATCCTTGTATTCAATAAGGTTAAAGAGAACAATAATCACTTAGGCTGCTTTTCAGTTTAGGTTGCGTTATTTTCCCAATTCTGGAATTTCTGGGGCTATGTAATATTAACATAAGGTGATGTTTTTTTTTCTTTCTGCTTACTTTGTAAAATAATGAAAAATAGTGTTCATGGGCCTTTGACATTTCATATCATCACATGCTGAGATTTAGAGGCATGACATCCTGCTGGTGTGCTCCTGCTATCTTCCATTCTCAACTTCAGTTTTAGTCTTTTTTCAAAATTACAGAACTCTACTGAATATTAATTTGTGCAATATTTAAGGTTTTATTATTGAGCATTCTGTGCCCACAGATTATATTTATCACAGAGAAGTTGTTGCTTTTTATGTTTATTTTCCCATAGCTTAAAATGTCCTGATTTTCTGTGCTGTCAAGCAGTGCGGAACAGGTAATGTGAGCCAAAATGATAAATTACAAAAAAAGTTGTGGTTAACAGTATTATAAGCAGAAGATATCTGTTATGAAAACATATCAGGGTAAATATATACCTGTTATAAACATTAGGAAGAAAATAAGGTAAACAGATTGAAATTACAGTTGTATAAAAGATGACTCGGTGAATAATTTTTATCCTAATATCTAATATGGAGCTCCCTAGTTCAATTTAAGGCCATTTCCTCTCATCCTGTCACTTGTTACCTGGGGAAAGAGGCCAGCCTCCACTTTGCTACAACCTCCTTTCAGGTAGTTGTAGAGACTGATGAGGTCTCCCCTCAAGCTTTCCTTCACCCTCAACAAATCTGGCTCTCTCAGCTGCTCTTCATGGGACTCATGTTCAAAACCCAGCCTTGATGCCCTTTTCTGGACGCACTCCAGCATCTCAGTGTCCTTCTTGTAATGAGGGGTGCAAAACTGAACACAGTACTCAAGGTGCAGCCTCACCAGTGCCAAATAGAGGGGTAAAATCACTGGTACTGCTGGCCGCGCTATTCCTGATAAAAGCCAGGATGCTGTTTGCTTTCTTGGCTTCCTGAGCATGCTGCTGGCTCATGTTCATGTTGGCTATCGACCAGTACCCCCAGATCCCACTCTGACAAGCAACTTTCAGGCCACTCTGCCCCAGTACCATAGCATTGCATGGGGTTGTGAGCCAAGTACAGGACCCAGCACTTGGAATTTTTGAAGCCCATATAATTGACATCAGCTCCTCAGTCCACCCTGTCCAGGTTCCTCAGCAGAGCTTTCCTTGCCTGCAGCACATTAAGACTCCTGCCCAGCTTGGTGTCCTCTGCAAACTTACCAAGGGTGTACTTTATCCCCTCATCGAGGTCATTGATAAAGATGTTAGATAGAACTGCCTCAAATTTTGAGACCTGGAGAATACCACTAGCGACTTGCCTGTCTGGAACATAAGCAGACAGTTTGTCCAAGAAGTTGCTGTGGGGAGCTATGTTGAAGCTTTTACTAAAGTCCAGGTACACAACATCCATAGCCTTTTCCTCATCCATTAAGTGGGTCACCTAGCAATTGAAGGAGATCAGGTTTGTGAAACAGTTCATAAACTCATGATGACTGGGCCTGATTCCCCAGTTGTCCTGGATGTGCCATATGATAGCCCTCAAGATGGTCTGCTTCATGCCCTTCCCTGGCACTAAGGTCAGACCTATAGAGCTGTAGTTTCCTGGATCCTCCCTGTGGCCTTTCTTATAAATCAGCATCACATTTTCCAACTTCCAGTCAAGTGGAACTTCCCCAGTCAGCCAGGTCCATTGATAGATTATATGTTAATACTGTGTTCATAATTTGGTCTTCCATTATTTCTTTCTTCCATCATCAAAAGTGTGCCACAGCCTGTAGAGAAAAATGATAATGGGTTCAAGGCAAAGGCTCCAATTTCTTAGGTGGGTTAAAGTGAGTGAGACTAGGAAGAAGATGGGTGCATTTATAGCCACTGACAAGACTTTTCTTGTTATTGTTGCTCATGGCTGCTTTGATAGCACACAAGGGCAAATAATCCCAGTCCTTTATTAGGCTGAACACTGTAGAAAATCAGTTTTGTTAATTTCTATAAGGCTGTAAAGGAATTATGTTCTGCAGAGAGATGGTAGAGCTAGATGACAAGAATTTGTGATGGAAAGAGATTCTGAGAGGAAAAGATGTGAAAGGATTACAAACAGAGAAGACTCTTAAGAAGTGTGGGTATCCAGTGAAGCTGAAGCTAACACATAAGAGAAAGAAGAATGAAGGACTTTAGAGCCAGTCAACAAAGGGCAGAGAAAATCCTAGCAATGTTTCAACACTGAGAGTCCAAAGACTGTTTCTTTTGATGTTTATCTATTTTTTTCTCTTAGTTTTAGTACTGTGGTGTTTTCAAAATGTTTACTATTAGGTGAGGTTTTGTGGGGTTTTTCTGGGTGTAGTTGTGGGTTTTTTGTTGTTTGGGGGGTGGATTTTTAATAATGTTATTGGGTACGAGATTACTATTCTTTTACAGAAAGAAACAGGAGTGTGGAAGAAAGAACAAAGACACAGAGAGACATAGAGGATGAGGAGAGAGGGTGGAGACAAGGACAAGAAACTAAACATTGTGGCCTGATAAAGTAAAATTAGAGGTTGGCTAATGAGGTGAATCAAAAGGCAATACAGAGGAACTGAATAATTACAGTGGCAATAGCACACATTTTCAAGAGAGTAAAAGCTGTAATTAGCTTTGAATCCAGCTGGAATAGAAAAAACAGGTACAGATTCACCTGTAGATAGAAATGGAAGCCCATTTTCTTGTCATATTTGTGATGGATGGGAACCTCAATCAGGAAGGTGAAACAGGGGAAGCCAATATTGTTAAGTCTCTGAAAATATCCTCACTTGCCTTCCACTGAGTTACTTTTTAATTTCTTTGTATAAGAACAAAAGTGTTTCTTTGTCCACAATGCATTCTTCAATCAAGTGGACTAATTCATCTCCTAAAGAAAGACATTAATGAACTAGTTAAGTTAGTCATGCAGGTGCATCTCTAGGGTTTTCTTATTTCTGGCCATCTTTTTACAAAACTCACTTCTTCAACATTAAGCACTTTTCCCACATGCCCATTAAGAGATATTCAGTTATTCTTCAGCTTGTCAAGAGACTGTGGAGATACCACTGGTCATCTAAAACATGTCTCCTAACTGAATTGTTATTGGAAATCCAAATTGGTGCAGGACTTTTTTTGTTGTTGTTTTGTTTTGTTTGTTTTGTTTTTGTTTGTTTTGTTTTGTTTAAAAAATGTGGGTGCATCAGTCCTGAGCTTCGTGGCACAAGGATAGTGGCTGGCGTGTTTGCGGTTGAGGACACTGAGGTGTGTTTCATGGAAATGTGGGGAAAATACATCAAGTTTCTCATGTGGAGAGACAGGTAATTTAATAGGAAGTAATTTGCAGTTTTTCCATAATGAGGGAGGAGTAACATCTCCCATCTGCTTCAGAGTAAGTATTTGCTTGCAGATAACTCTAGATTAATCAAATATTGAAATCCATTATTACTCATCCTTCTACCCTTGTAATACTATTTACAAGTGATCTTGTCAAGAATTTTCAAATAAATTCACAAAAAACCTAACCACTGGCTAAAAGGGGGATGTGTCCTGTAAGGGTCATTTTATATTGGCATCTTCCTTCCTTCCTTCCTTCCTTCCTTCCTTCCTTCCTTCCTTCCTTCCTTCCTGCCTGCCTGCCTTTCTGCCTGCCTTCCTCCCTTCCTTCCTGCCTGCCTGCCTTCATCCAATTAGTTCCCAACTGGTTGTGTCAGGACATTTTGTATGGATAGATTTTATGTATCCTTAGTTCTTTTATTGTGTATTGTCATAAGCAATGGTTCACTTTCCCTATGGCACTCATAACTCAGTGTGTGCACATTATATATGTCGTCTTCAAGTATATTAGGCTGTTTAATTTCATCCTCATCGGGTGCTCTAGTGATTTGACCCTCTTTGTTCCTTTCTTCGAACATTTCTAGTTCAGCTGTATCTTTTCAGTTTTAAAATTATCTAGGTACTATGGTTTATGTAGCTTCATAATGGTGGGCTTTTTTTTCCTTCTCTTCTATTGTTCTTTTCTTAGTAATATGTATCATTCTACTTCCAATTCTGACAGGTACTGAGTACTGGTTTGATGTTTCTTTTGAAACATTTCTAGCTGGATTCCCAGATCTTTCACTGAGATGACAGCAGATGATTTAGAGTACATTCCTGTGTATTTGTAGTTGAGCTGGTGGTTTTGTTTGTTTGGTTAGCTTTGGTTAGTTTCCTTTCTACCACTCAGAATACTGTATTTCCATGAGCATAGCTATGTCGTATTTCCAGCATCACAGCTTCCTGGTTGTTGGGTATTCTGACTCCTGTTTATCCATATTTTATCCTATTTGTTAGACAATTTAATACTAAAAGAGCTTTACTGTTACACTGTTTTCTCAGTGTAAGAAAGATTATTTGACTTCAGGTTATCTTTGGCTTTTTTATTTTGCTTTTTCTGATCTTCTTTGTAGGAAAAGGATGCCAAAAGCAGAGAGAACCTACCTGTGATAAATTAGTTCATTTGATATCACCCCCTGTTGTTTGAAAAGGGGAATTTCTGAGGTGGTTTGGTAATTGTCAGTATATCAGCCTTGCAGCTCCAGAATCAGGTCTTTTTTCCAGACCGGTGTCATTAGTCAACTACCCTTAGAAAATTTCTGTTTGCTGTAGAGTAACCAGTCAACTATGTTGGCCAGCATTTAACTTGATTTCTTTCCACATTATGGTGGTTTTTTTTGTGTTTGCTTTGGGTTTCTTGTTTGTTTGTTTGTGGTTTTGGTTTTGTTGTCATTGTTTGTTTTGATTTTTGTTTGTTTGTGGTTTTTTTCTTATTATCTCTTATTCTTTTCCTCTTCTGGCCAAGCTGTCAACCTGTGGCTTGGACAGCAGCACTCTGCACTGGGCTAGGAACTGGCTGGAGGGCCGAGCCCAGAGAGTGGTGGTGAATGGTGCTACATCCAGCTGGAGGCCAGTCAGTCAAGGTGTCACCCAGGGATCAGTGTTGGGCCCCATCCTGTTCAATATCTTTATTGATGATCTGGATGAGGAGATTGAGTCAGTCATTAGAAACTTTGCAGATGACACCAAGCTGGGAGCAGGTGTTGATCTGTTAGAGGGTAGAAGGGCTCTGACAGGCTGGACAGATGGGCAGAGTCCAACATGATGGCATTTAACAAGTCCAAGTGCTGGGTGCTGCACTTTGGTCACAACAACCCCATGCAGTGCTACAGGCTGGGCTTGGAGTGGGACCTGGGAGTAGTGGTTGACAGCTGGCTGAACATGAACCAGCAGTGTGCCCAGGTGGCCAAGAAGGCCAGTGGCATCCTGGCATGCATCAAGAATAGTGTGGCCAGCAGGAGCAGGGAAGTCATTGTGCTCCTGGACTCACCAATGGTTAGGCCACACCTTGAGTACTGTGTCTACTTCTGGGCCCTTCAATTAAGAAGGACATTGAGACACTTGAACGTGTCCAGAGAAGGGCAACGAGGCTGGTGAGAGGCCTTGAGCACAAGCCCTACAAGGAGAGGCTGAGGGAGCTGGGATTGTTTAGCCTGGAGAAGGGGAGGCTCAGGGGTGACCTCATTGCTCTCTACAACTACCTGAAGGGAGGTTGTAGCCAGGTGGGGATTTGTCTCTTCTCCCAGGCAACCAGCACCAGAACAAGAGGACACAGTCTCAAACTGCATCAGGGGATGTTTAGGCTTGAGGTGAGGAGAAAGTTCTTCACAGAAAGAGTTGTTGGCCATTGGAATGGGCTGCCCAGGGAGGTGGTGGAGTCACCATCCCTGGAGGTGTTCAAAAAGGGATTGGACAGGGCACTTGGTGCCATGGTTTAGTAGTCACGAGGTCTCGGGTGACAGGTTGAACTTGATGATCTTTGAGGTCTTTTCCAACCTTATTGATTCTATGATTCTATGATTTTTGTTTGTTTGCTTGCTTTGTTTTCTCTTTGTCATTTGTCTGTAATGACAGATTTGTAATTTGTCTTTAATTTGTCTGTAATTTGTCTTTAATTTCTTGCAATCTGAGAGGTTATTATAATTATTAGGTAGTCAGAAATGCTGCCTACCTGTTATAGGCCGTTAGAGCTGCTTATAACAAATAATGGTAGTTCATGCAAATTCACATAAAAAATGTGCACTGCTTGTTTACAGATTCCTCAACCCTTAGTAAAAATCCTCTACTTGGGCAATTTCTTCGTTACAGCTTCAATCCTAGCTCCAAACCTTAGAATTCAAGATTGTTTATTTTGTTAAATCAAACTACACCATAGAATTTTTTATAATTAGCAAAGTTATAAATGGTCTCACAGTATCTTGAGTGCAGGTATAAAATAATTGACTGTAAATCTGAGCTTCCAGTCAAAATTACTTCTGACCTCATGTCTCTAATATGACATACTGTTATCTTGAAAATAAGCCATTGAGAATAGGGTTACTTTGTCAGTTTATTTATTTTGGGGTTTGTGTATAACAGTGTGACAATTCTAAGAGATCACCTGTACACACACAAAAAAATATTGAGATTGTTATAACATATTCAGATGAGATAAATTAAAGGTTAAGTTTGAGAATTCATATTCTTAAATCTCTCCCTTCCTTGGCACAGTGAGCCCTTTTGATTTTGTTCTTTTTCTTTTACTTTTTAAAATCTAGATTACACTTTTTTACTTCTGTATTGTAGAAGAATATAATTTTAGTTCTATTAATTTAAAGTGAAGGCTTCATAGATGTATTACAGGTATTTCATTTTTCAATATTAATGGATTTTTTTGCACTCTTTTTCCAGATTTTTAATGCTGAGTGCTTCTATGTTCATTACTGAATTAGTGCTACAACAGGTTGTTTAGAGGCTTTAAAAGAGAGTATAAAACCTATTACTTCTGAGGCATCTACAGTCACTGCTGCTGATTAGAAAAAATAGTAGTATTTTGAATTATAATTTAATTAGATCTATCAAATAATTCAAAAAGGAAATTAGGTCATATATATTTACACTGTTAATGTAATTGAATGTCAAACTCATTATATGGTATTATAATTTTGCCACATTTAGGGTAATGAAGAAGAAATACTTGAAATAGTTGGCATTTACAGCACATATAATGTCTCCGCCTTTAGGCATAGCCTAAGGCTTGGAGCATTTTTAGCAAGTGGGACTCTAATAGAATCCATTTTCATAAATAAAAACAGAATTTAAATTATTCTTCCCAGGGATTAGCTACCTGGGACTATTCAGCAATGTATTTATATTAGTGTTAATTTCCTTAGCATGCTAATTTGATTTTATTTCACATTTGTATGCTCAAGTACAAACTCCTCCAGGACCATCCCTATGTGAATCATCACATGGAAATACTTTCTTTTGGTTCTGTTTAAGCTACTCTTGAAAGAAATTTAGACAAGTGGATCTGTAAAGTATTTCCAAGGGATTTAATTTCTCCACAGTTGGCTTTATGTTTGCTATCAATATTAACAAAGTGACATAGTCACATATCCCTATAAGCTTATTGTAATTTTACATTTAATATTATGAAATATGAATCTATTAAACTATTACTAAAATAGGCTACTTCTGATAGATAATAAGAAATATTAGTTCCCCTGAATTTCTTTCCAACCACTGTGTCTTGATGGAAATCCTTATGTAATCCCATTTTCCATCACTGGGAATGGTTTGGGCAGGACACAGGTTTCTGCCTGAACATTAGCCAGTATTTCAAGCAAGTTTTTGGTTAGCAGATATATTTGTCTTTTAGGTGCCCAGTGGTGTTTCTATATCATCTTTATAAGATTGTGAATAGATGGTTAATGTCTTCTGAGGAAGATAAAACTGGAAGAAGTAACTTTTACAAAAGGCAGTAGAGAGGAATAGTAATTTGGAGTCAGTTTAGGAAAGAGAATGAAAGAGACTAGCAGAGGAAGAGGTAGACAGCATAATAGAGGAGAATGCTATGTGTAGAGAATGTAGAAAGCATTAAAAAAGAAGAAATAAGACATGAGAAACAAGAGGGGAAAGATGCAGTGATCTGTAATCTGCCAAACATATCTGTATCTAAATTTTGTTAGGTCATTAAAGATAAATGATGGTGTTCAAGAAAATAAGATGTAGTAGGCTATATACATACACTGGGCCTGTTCTTTCTAGACAATTTCTGTTTGCATCCCTTAGATACATATGAGCTCACTGAGTGTGCAAATAAGATATGGATTGATGATACGTTAGAGCTAAAAAGCACAATGAGGTGAATACTAGTATTCTGTTGCTGTGAACTGCAGAACATGCGGATTTAAAGGCATGACCTGAAGAAGGACCCGTGCAGCTATTTGATCTTTTTCTTCAGCATTTCATTGCATACTATCTTTTAGTACTTCTTGTTCCATAACTAGACTTTACATAGATTCTCCAAAGATTATCTTTGTTATATACAAGTCCTCTGTGCGCTTAGTCTTCAAAGCCTGGCTGTCATGCTTGTTTCTCTGGCTTCTGTTCCAAGTCTGCATCCCAGACAGTCTCCTTTGAGTGTGCAGATAATCCAGTCAATCACAGCTTGAATTCCTGAATATCTACTGCTGAAGGTCAATCAGAGCCATTTTGTATTTTTTGGGGGCATAATTGATGAAGGCAGTTGATGAAGGCATGTGACACTTTTATGATACATCCTTTGGTAAAATCTCACCTGAATATCAACAGTCATTACCCCCAGCTTCAGCCAGTGGCATAGGATTTTCCTCTGAATTAACTATTTATTTCTCATACAGTTTATGACCTGGAAGATGTTTCCAATGTAAGTTATCATTGCTGAGTTCTCCCATGGAATGGGGAGATTTCTTTAAAATATATTTTTAGTTCACAGAGGAAGAACAAATCCCTTTTTTTCACATTACTTTTAAAGAATTCTGATTTGATTTTAAAGATTTCTCAAGTATAGTTCCCTTTAAAAATCCTGTAACTTCTTTAAAACCAGAAAATTGGACAAGTCTCTTATCAGGAGAAGTCCAATTCTTCCAGAGTCTCTGTTGCAGCAAACTTTGTCTGGGGAAGCTCATGGCATTTGCTCATTAAATGAAAACATTATTTTCAGTGATGCTTCTCTCATGTTATTTTACTTGAAAAAGACTTGCGCCTGTCGGAATGACTTGGAAATACTAGCCTGCTTCTATAAAATAACAATCTTTCATCTTTGAAAATAATGGCAAAAATACTGTGCAGTGTCTTCCTAAGTCTATGATGATTTTTCCTATTGGACTGTAACTTTATTACCAAAGATTTCAAAGACAGGGCAGACCCTGTGCTCCACAAAAGAGAAGCCTTTTATATCTGTTTATGTAATTCAGAAATCTTCTATGTGCAAATCCCATTTCCTGTGCAGTAGAGTACCTCCATCTTTTCTTGTACCCATGGGATCTAAAATTCCTATGTGAGAGGAATATGGACTGGTGTTATCTTCTATACTTAATTTCTTCTTTTTAAAGTAATTTCTGAAATTGTTTAGGCTGTGGTTCTAATATCAGACTCGTGTGGTATTCTACAAGATTGCTCCTTCCCATTTTGTGAAAAATAAGGTAAAAATGCCATCAGAAATTCTAAAGAATGTGAAACTGTAGCACTTAAAGACATGAGGATTCTTTGAATTTTGCTCAGTTTGAAGGACTTTGCTGATTGAAGATACAGCTGTAATGTTTTTATATGAAAGAAAAAGGGTGGTTCCTTAGAAAAAATGAAAGATGTGTATAGCTGTCAGCTGCAGGAATGTTGCAATGTTCCCTTGAATCTCAACACACAGTAACTGAGATTGCAATTTGCCAATAATATTGATGACTACATTCCTATTACCACATTTCACTGTTTAGATTATAACACTCTGCAAATGAGGATTCATCACTCAAAATGAACCAGAGCTTTCTGTGGATAAGGTAATATTAGGTTAATTTTAAAAGCTACATTTACATTAATGTTTTTCATATTGTCTTCTTCTTTTAGAGACTTTTACCATTGGTGATTGTTTGTGTAACAGATTAATTATGGGTCACTCCATAGTGCATACTGAAGTGTAACACTCTGCAACAGAGAACCAAGTTTAATACTTTAACAGAGCACAACCACATTTAACATTTGTTTCTGTGGATACAGTAGCTATATTTGCCAAATTTGTGCTCAAATCCTTCACATACAGATTAGATCTGTACATATGCAGCACTTACAGCCTTTATTCATGCTGCTACATTTTGATTTAAAATTCAATGTTTTAGGATTTGACAATTTATAGGACATGAAAGTACAGAACGTGATAATTTCTTTCACTTTTAGTTGCTTACAACAGTAGAGATGACAGCAGTTGAGATGAGTCTGGGTGTCTTAAAAATGTCTCCTTAAGTTTAATATTTTTACAATTAGAAGTGTATTTTGTAATGTGGTATGGGGAGAATTTTTTTAGTCAGCTGAATCCTCATATTGAAATGTCACTCTGAAACATCACTGATTTTCAGAAATGTTGCTCTAGGAGCCAGGGGAATTTGGGGAAGGAAATGCAGCATAAGGAAGGCCCTTTGTACAGCAGTGCTGCTGCCCCTCCTGGCCTTGTCCAGACTAGCATGCACCTCACCACTTACTGATGCTTGCATGCAATGCAGAGTGCACTCTGCTTCTTCTACTGCCATGGACTGTAACACAAAGTCAAAAAGAGAGCTGGATCCATTTAATCAGATTTGCATCTCACATAACCTTTGCCAGAGATGCCTTATGAACAGAACAGAATTGGGAGGAATAAGAGGAATGGCAGAATCCTATTTAAACAATTTATTTCTGAAGTCTACAGAAATGTTATTATTTTTACACAGCACTGAAGGTATTAGCTACAAGGCATGAATATGAAATTACTGTGCATCTAAATGAGAGTAGGGTTGCTGTAGATTGCATGAGAAAACAGCAACTTGATGCAGTGCTATCTTTGCTTATTTTAATATAGAATCTATTTAGTTTAATGGTTATGCCTAAAATCTGAACCTTCTGATTGAAAGTTAAAATATCTGAACAATTTAATAACCTAATACAACCCTGATAATCTTATGCCTATTCTGAGTTATTGTCATATACAGCATTCATTTAAAGTAGGAATTCCTATTAGAACAATCACAAAATACTTCCATGTCCAATGAAATGAAAGTGAAACCATTCCTTACCATTTATGCCTCAACCTACAATGAAATATTTATTACTCATGTTCTTTTCACAGATTGGTGAAATAACTACATACACCATAATTCCACTGGTTTCTTAACCAGATTATTATAGACAAGTTGCAGAAAGACAGATTTTATTATAGTAATTTATTTTGAATTTCATACTTGCACAAAGGGATGAAATAGCCTCTTAGCATAATTGTATTAATGTGTTCTTGATGAAATAACACTCCATCATGTGAACAGAAATTCACTATTGGATTAAATCATTGTAATATCCACATAGCTGGGTGGGTAAAATCAAACTGAGGTTCTTGGTGAAAGTATGCATCTAAGTGCTGTTAGCTTCAGCAAACCAGGGGGTTTTAATTACTATTCTTTTCATGACTTTGAGTATGTGGGAGCAGTATTTCCTGAACAGCCTTATAATTTATGGTCTTCTTGAATAATTGCAAAGAATTTTTCGGGGGGGGGGGGGGAGAGGAGGAGCAAACAAACAATAAACAACAATAAAAAACCCCACCCAAACCCACCCACCAACCCAACAAAAAAACAGATGGAATTTTGATGGCTGGACCACTTGGTAGATAATGAATCATCTTGATGGGCACTCTTAAGAGTTGCATTCAACTGCTCAATGGCCTAGTGGAGACCAGTGACAAGTGTCATTCCTCAGGGGTCAATAATGGGACCAGTGTGTTTAATATCCTTGTCAGTGACATGGACAGTTGTTATAATATAGATTTTATATAGATGGTAGATTCACCTGGAGCAATTCTTCCAGGACAAGATGTAAACAGGCGAAGGTGTTTATTACGTTATACAGCAAAGTTATATAGTCTATCAGAAGGCACATGTGTCACATCTCAATTAGTTATTTTCTACTGGCATGCCTGTAATTAGGGCATACAATAGGTCAAAATAACAAAACAATATTTTAACACATCCAACCAAATTCTGCCAAGTTTCTCTCCTTCCATTACGAGGTATTTACATTCTTTTCAGAGTCAAAGACAAAACGTAGCTTTTTCTTTTGCAAAGATTTGCAAAGACAAATCTTCCCTATAGCTATCCAAAGCTATCCAAAAACAACCTCTTCTCACAGACAGTGAGGCTCAGCGCACCCTCAGCAGGTGTGCCAATGACACCAAGTTGTGTGGTACAGTCAACATGCTGGAGGGACAGGATGCCATCCAGACAGACCTTGGACAGAGATAGGTAGAGATGGGTTTATGCAAAAACCTCATGAAGTTCAACAAAGCCAAAGTGCAAGGGTCTGCACTTGAGTCAGGGGCAATCCCAAGCACAAACAGAGGCATGGTGATGAGCGGATTGAGAGCAGCCCTGCAGAGAAGTGTTTAAGGGTGTGGATGGATGAAAGAGTAAATATGTGCCAAAAATGTGCACTTTTGCAGCCCAGAAAGCAAATTGCATTCTGAGCTACATCAAGAAAAGTGTGGCCAGCAGGTTGAGGGATGTGATTCTGCCCCATTATTCCACTTTCATGAGACCCCACCTAGAGTACTGGGTTCAGCTCTGGGGCTATCAGTGTAAGAAAGATGTGGAACTGTTGGAGTGAGTTCCAAGGAGGGCTATGAAGATGATCAAGGGGCTGGAGCACCTACCCTATGAAAACAGGATGAGAGAGGGGCTGTTTAGTCTAAAGAAGAGAAGGTCCCTTACACAGCAGCCTCCCAGTATTTAAAAGGACTACAGGAAAGATGGGGAGAGACTCTATCAGGGAGTGTAGTGAAAGACTGTAGATTTAGATTAAATATTAGGAGGAAGTTCTTTAATGTGAGTGTGGTGAGACACCAGAACAGGTTTCCCAGAGGGGTTGTTGATGCCCTCTCCCTGGAAGTTCTTAATGCCAGGTTGGATGGGGCTTTGAGCAAGCTGTTCTAGTGGAAGATATTTATGGCAGGGGTGTTGTAACTAGATGATCTTTAGGGTCCCTTCCCATCCAAACCATTCTATGATCCTATGAATGTTGCAGACATAACTACCCATTTAAAGCCTTTTTGTGATCTTCAAGATGAAGATATCTAACACAGAAATTGTCTAAATTTAACTGTCTAAAATTCCATGCCAGGGAAGGCCTGGAGCATGCCAAGAATGGCTGCAGGGCTTTACAGTTTAAGCACATGGGTCTGCAGATGCCATCTCTTCAACCCTGTTGGTAAAAGGAAAAAACTTAGGTGGGAGCTGGTTAGTCTTGCTGGATAACCCATAGTTAATCAGTTGGTGTCAACATGGTGACCATGGGATTCACTTTGAAAATGGAGGACTCCTGGCTGAAGCAATTGCCCTCTGAAAAGAGTATTCATCCTGGAGAAGAGATTCCTCTGGGGAGACCAAAGGGGCTAAATAGCACCCTACAAGGAGCTTATCAAGGAAATTAATCCAGACTCTTCACACTATATGGGAAGATGAGATACAATAAACAAAGGTTAAAATGTCATTGGTTAGGGTAAGAGATAAGGAGAAACTATTTTTTCTCCATAGGACGAGTCAAATGCAGAACAGATTGCCCAGAGAGTCTCTCATACCCTCTCAATACTTGGAGATTTTCATAACCTGACTGGATAAAGCTCAGAGCTCCCTGGTCAGACTGCAGATGGAGTAATCCAGTAAGAGCAGGTTAACTTACTTGTATTTTACATATTCATGCAACATAGAGTATTTATAATGCAGAAGTATGAAGACAGGTTTTTAACATGGGGTTTAGAAAATTGTCATAATTTTTATTTTGTAGGCATTTAAGCAACATTTTTTTTCAGGTTTTATGGCTATTACTTTTATTTCCCTTTTAAGCAGCCTATAGATCTGAGGAAAATAATGTTCAAATGTGGGCAAAAGAACTGTCTTTATTTGGTGAAATTACTATAAAAATTACAGTCTGACTTTATAAATATGGATCCCTTGGTTCTTTGTACATATACCAGTAAGGGCTTAAAGTTCACAAACACTGAATTAGATAAATGTGTGCCATTCCATATTTGAGTTTTTGATGGTTTAACTGAGTGAAATTCACTGTGAATCCAGCGGATTAGTTCTGTAGACATATTTGAAATTATCTTCAGGTAATGAGGTTATATCAGTCACCTCACATCTTGGATGAGAGCACTTCAGAGATGAAAACATTGATGGTGCTGACATTATACTAACATTCTCTTATCAAAATAATCCCACACCAAGTACAGTTATGTCTAAAAGGTTATAGATACCTGAGGAAAAAAAAAAAAAAAAAAAGATGTCATTTGATAAACCAAATTGCCATAGAATTTAAAAGTAATAATTACTGAGGATCAGATTGTCACCCAAGAAATGTCACTGCTACATCTTTTTTTGGCCTTTAATCAATCTTTGCACTTGGTTAGTCCTGTATAAAGGGTTTTGGTATACAAGTAATGTTTAATACAAAACCTTTATAACCTTTCCATTATATAAATTATGTAGGCTAGCAGTATTTCAAAGACAGTGGCTTAGAAAAATTGGTCTAATTTCTGTCAATTTTACATTTGCAGTTTACTTCCTGGGTTTTAACTAAACCTCTGTTAGAAGACTCTCATTCTGACAAGCTCCTCACCATTTTCATAGTATTCAATTTACCATAGCACACAATTACTCACTAGTGGAAATATAGAGCATTTTTTGCAAGGTGAAAAGATTATTTAAATGAGGTGGTGAAACTATATTTTCCTCTCTTCTTTGGCTGACACTTGGAGTCCAATTTCAGGACATAAGAAAAATGAGTCTGCTTGTCTCTCTTGTGGACGATAGTCCACATCATAAAGCATCATGAATTATTTGGTTAAACCAGCAGACTTCTGGCAGGACAGCCTAAATCCCAGCCATCAGACAAGCAGATTTACTTCACAGGGGCATTCAGGACACCTGTAGAATTATGATATTAAGTGTCCTTAAAAAGCTTATCCTTTCTTATCTGCAGACTAGAATACTGATAAATAAAAGATTTTGTTTGCAACATCATAGATTTTTAACCTTCATTAAAAGTAAATTCATAAGCTCCTGGCAGGTTGCTGATCACTCTCTAGTTAAGATTTGCAAACCATTGAGCAAAAAGCTTATTTGAAACCTATGTGACATTTCCTATTTTAATTGTTGTCTGCAATGAAGTAGTTCTACAGATATTCAAATAAAAGAACATTAAAGTCTTAAGCATGTCTAAAAAGGAGAATTTGGAGTTTTGTTATTAGTAAAGCAGTTAACTATCTTGTTTGTTTGTTTTCCTTGTCTTCACTTTGTCTTCACTCTGACTCTTTCAAAGACATTGCCTTCATCTGTCCTTTATGAGGGATCAAGTTGTCAGAGGTTTTCATCAAACCATCAGTTTGGAAGAGATGAGAGAAAACACTGAAGCTTATAAAAGCACTCGAGCAATCATTTGGACACAATAACATGGCTTTGTGTAAATCACAAACAACTTTGCTATTTTAAGATGTCATATTTAAATCTTAGAATAGTATTTATAATTAATGAAATACTTATGTGTATTTCTCTTGTATCTTCTGAAGTTTGAAAGTGACGTCCTTATTCAGTACCTTCTTCAATGCAAAATAAAAACTGTTTGATATAAGCAGTCTAGTTCCTAATATCTACCTTCTCCTTATAAGTGTGGATCACATTTAGAGGCCAGACTATGAAGGAATCTCCACAGAAAGAATAATTAATTGAGCTGCATAGCAGTAATTCCCTTTGCATACAAATGGTGCTGCATATATTTGAGTAGATTGTGGTAGTGAGGAATGAATCAGAAGAAATCACATTCTGATTAAATGTCAGGATCAAAAGGGGAAAAAAAATCATGTTAGAAAAGTTGAAAAATAGAGAGCAATGTTTCCTTGGGCAGAGCTCACAATTGTTATGTTTTCAATACCTGGATCTTACTCTGAGCTGTCTTGAGTACCTCTGTGTGACACTGCAGCAAGCTGTCTGGATACACTGTTGAATGCTGAGTTGCATGGTGCTCAGTAAAATTCTTAATGAGCAATCATGACCCAGCTGTTTTCACAGACCAGGGTTTACCTGCTGGCATGTGACATTTGACAGTGTAAAGTGAAATGGCTCAGTCCATCTTATCACTTGAAAAGGGCTTTTTTTGGTTGTTGTTTTAGGGGAAATTTTCCCTTCTTTTTCCCCTGTTAGATCTTATCTGTAATTGGAAAACTGATGAAAACTCATATAATCCATATTTTTTATATCTCTTTAGAGAAATTCTAGGTTAAACAGATTCAACTCAACAAATAGAATGCAATTAACAAGGTGAATTGTAATTAAAATTATCTATTCCACATTCTCCAGGCAGTACAGAAAAGTAAAGGAGCTGGTATGGTATTTGCTTACTAGATGACAAGCCATTGCTGCCACCATTCTCCATAGGGCTGGCCTTAAAAGCATGGAGAGATTAGAAAAGTCCAGAAAACAGATGGCTGGCTGTTGCACACACAGGCTCTAGAGAGGAGGGCCATAATGTGGATGACTTGCAACATCTGCCCACCAACTTTAGACCTATCAGAGAGGTACACCATACTGTGTGCCCAGAGAGAGGGAACTTTGTGAAATGCAGTTATGAATAGTATCTTGAACTGTAGATATACAATGCATAAATTCAGTTTACATTATGCTAAAGCAACATGTGGCAGATTGTGTCCAATCCAGTGCAGAGTAATGGGAGAAGACTTTCATTTTTCCCCCACTCTTTATGTTTCCTCACAAAGTTTTGTGCTGGCTTCAACTTTACTAACTTCTATCACACCTGCAAAAGCAAGAAATCAGTGCAGAACTGCCCTTTCTTTCACACATGACCAATGAGAAGTATAATGCTTATCCAGAAAAAGTTGCAGCCTATATCTAACTGTGTGGCCCTTAACTATGTCCTAGACACCTATTATAGCTTTCAGCACTGAGTTCAGTTACTGTAAGCCCTATAGCTGTGTCAGTGTGGATCTAGTTATCTAAGCTATCATCCTGAGGATCTCTCTTCTTGGAGTTGAGATACCTCAGATATGACGACCCTGCACAGCTGGGATGGAATACTGTATCTCGCAGCACGGCCCTTGAAATAATCCTCTTGGTTTAATGGTTGCTTGTGATTTGGTATGTCTGATTTGAGGAGCCCTGAAGTAAACTTAACACCTAAAATGTCTTGAATATTAACTGCTTAAGCTGTATGACTGGTGACAGAAGTTAGGGATGTGACCATTGACTAGGATAAGATTCACATTCTGAAAATGCCTTTTTTTTTTTTTTTTCATGCACCCAAACAATAATAATGCTTTGCCTGGTAACATTGATGGAAGCTCTGCAGAATGTACCAGAGTTCTAAGTGTCTGTCTTTAAAAAATAGTTAGCTAAAAGCACACGAGTTCTAAACCAAGAAATTGATTTCATTTTAACCTTTTTCCCCTGACACAATGATGAATACACATGGCAGAAGCCCTTAGGTGAATTACGGTATGTACTTTCTGTTAAAGTACCCCAACGTTCATCTATTCTTTTGGAACATGGGATTACTATGAAGCAAAATCATACTTCATGGAGCATAGGACTTCACTTTTAAGGCATATTAGTTGTGAAAGACATTATAATCTCTCTATTTTTAAGGGAATGCCAAGCTAGTCATTAACTATTTGTAGAGTGCATTAGAGGACACAGCAAATTCGATAGCAGGGCACAAGTTCCACATGCAAAAGGCACACTTTCAGTGAAACAGTGATACTCTCAAGTGTCCTCCCCAGTAAAGAAACTCAGTTGTTTAAGATCTATACCAATTTGCTGCTTTTTCCTTTTTTACTATTCAAAATTGTTTTGACCAAGGGTGCTATGAAACAGATGAATACTGCACACAGCAAGGTGTTCCCTTAAGCAGTTTTGGGATTGTCCATTGTGGTGGGTTGAAGTTTCCCCCAGCATTAACTTTCAGCCAGACCAACCCAGTTAGAAGCAGATGAAGCTGTATTTACACACAAAAACTACACTTTACAATGGAATGCAATGAATATGTACAAAATATACAGTATTTGCAATATTATACAGATACTTACAATTAGCAAACAACATGAAACCCGCCCTGGTCAGAAGACCAGAGAAGCCTGTTCCACTGCCCTCCCAAACCCTCCTGTTCCAAGAGAGAGAAAGGAGTTGAGAGAATGCAGTGGGTTAGACTTAATCCCGAGGTCAGCCAGAAGCACGTTATCTCCTAAGTGAAGCAATAACAGCCAAGATCAGAAGAGAAGAGAAGAGAAAAGGAATGGGAAATGGAAGTGTGAATGTGAATAATTGTTATGATACAGCTTCTCTTATCCCATACATTTATCCAATGAATTTGTTTAGAATAATATTTTGTTTTCCTTTGTACACCCCATAGCGATTTGTTTATATTTTTCTACTTTTTGGCTCAAAAGCTGCAGCTAAATTTTAAAGGCATAGCCTAAAACTACTACATCCATGTTTAACATTTTTGAGTCTTATTTTGGATCTGTTTTAAACACGACTGTCTTGCTCTTGGCAGATTTGATGCCCACCACTTCATTTTTTGTTTGTATCTTTGGTTAGAAGGATGCAAAACAACACTCTTTCTTAGTTCTCAGGTGATTTGCCAGGTCTGGCCATGGTCTGTTCTCAGAAATGAAAAAAATTCACATGAGCAAGGACTCATTTTTCATAGATCTGGTAACAGGTAGTACTCTTCCTTTCTAACTTAAAAATGAACTAACTAACTAACTAAATCTTTAATCAAATATTAAACTTCTCTGTTAACAGAATTGGCTCTTGAGCTGTGAGCAGCAAGAGAAGATAATCCAAAAATGCTAGTAAAAGGAAGAGTCTACTGTTATTATGTATGTGTACATAAGCTGGTGGAACCACTAAACAAATGTGTACCACTGGCTGATAATAACCATATGTATTGGCACATGTTGTCATGTCAATGTATACAGCAGATAAAAGTGTTTTAACAGGAAATGTTTGTAAAATGGCTTGAAAGTCTAGGACACAAATTGAATATTTAGTAACAAAACTGATAATATATATTTGCTAGTTAGTTTCCCTGTTGTGTTTGGTTTGTTGTTTGTTTGTTTTTTTTTTTACCTCCCAATGTTTACAACAAATAAGCTTTCAAAACAGAGAGATGAATTTGTTAAATGTGAGAGTTCGGTTCAAAATATACTGAGATACAACAAGCTTGACCTGTTTGACTTAATTCTCTTCTGCTGCATTTTTATCATAGTATCAGTCAGGGTTGGAAGGGACCACAAGGATCATCTACTTCCAATCCCCCTGCCATGGGCAGGGACACCCTACACTAGATCAGGCTGGCCAGAGCCTCATCCAGCCTGCTCTTAAACACCTCCAGGGATGGGGCCTCAACCACCTCCCTGGACAACCCATTCCAGGGCTTCACCACTCTCATGGTGAAGAACTTCCTCCTCACATCTAGCCACATCTCCCCACCTCCAGCTTCATTCCATTCCCCCTAGTCCTATCCCTACCTGAGATCCTGAGAAGTCCCTCCCCAGCCTTCTTGTAGTCCCCCTTCAGATACTAGAAGGCCACAATTAGGTCACCTCTGAGCCTTCTCTTACATGCAAAGTCTGTCATAGACAAAGGAAAATAGTGTTATAAAAATGTGGCTGACAAATGTTTATGTCTTTTATGAGGGATTTGATAAAAAACAGTCTTGGGGCTTTTTGAGGAGTATTGTTTTGCTTTGAGTTTATCAAGAGAATATTACTCTATATGGTGAACATATGTTTGGTTGGTTGGTTGCTCTTTTGGGGGGTGTTCTGGTTTTGTGTCTATTAACGGTATCTGTAGTTTCAAGAATTACTCATACAGTATTATTTTTTTTTAATTCACACTTAACTAATACATGCTTTTAGTGTGTTTATTTCCATGCTTTGGAAAGCAGGATTGTTTTTCTATTTTATTTTTAATCCAGCTGTTAAAGTGTAATAACAGATTATTGGAAATAATGATAAATGGAGGTGAATGCAGTAGTTCATACCTCTTTATCATCACTTTATTTTCAAACTTAGGGTTACAGGGAAGGTATTTGGTTTATATTTTGAAAGTTTTAGTTACATTATAGTTTTCAAAGGGAATTTTGTTGGTGTTGATTTTAGTTTTCAAATTAATTCTGATACTCCGAAGTATAGGAATATAACAGGAATGGCAGAGGTGTTTTTTTCTCTGCGTAAATGCCTCTACTCATCTTTGAGCTCCTTACATGTACGTTCATATCTTGCCACAACTTCAAAGCTGGCAGTATTTTGAAGTAAAATATTTGTAATTTCCCAACTATTTGTAGTAATGCTTTAGTCAACTGGAAATTATTTCATTGTGTAATGCCATGTGGTTTATGAGGTAGTCTTAGTGCATTCACAAAAATTCAGATTGCCAGAGAGACAATGAAAATGAAACATGTAGACACTTTCCATACTATTTCTCATTAGCATGCTGTGAAAAGTAAGAGATACTTTTTTTTAAGATAGAGCAGATTTAAAGAATTGTTTTAGCAATATAACTACTGTCTCATAACCTCTAATAAATAACCCATCCCTTAATTCTTCTCGCTTCTGTTACCTGTTTTGGTGCACTGATTCAGCTTTGAAGTTCTTTTGGTTGAATCATAGGTATCAAATGTAGCATTCTCACTATCTAACACATATTTATCACCTTAATTGGAGTTATTTAGTTTTCAGATGCTTCATTAATTTGATAGCTTTATATATGAACTATTTAATTTTGGCACACTTGTACTTGACTGTTAAAAAAAAAAATGATGTACAGCAAGTTAGTATTTTTCATGTACAGTCAGGCCACTGTTCTCCACTTCAGTTATTACTTTAACTAATGACACACAGCTGATAATTCAGAGGATTGAAACTAAAACTCTCATGCATTAAAATGCAGATCATTACTTTCTGCAAGTCTGTGATGACTGTGAGTTCTTTATTTCTGTAATAATCTTCTTACATTCTTTAATGTGAGCTTAAATTGTTGTTTTACATTGCATAGATATAAAAAGCTCACGTTTTATTTTCAAAGATTTCTCAATCCTTATAAAAATCGTCCTCCAGTTCTTTGTTTTGCTGCTGTATGAGACCGAATTTAGCGTGTGGTTATACCAGATGATTTCTTTTTTAGGAAGAATGGTTCTGTATGTTTGGGGAAAAGAAATACTTTCATTTTCCCTGGTTTGTATAATTTGAATATATGTCCAAAAAAAGGGAAAGAATCACTGATTTTTGCTTCTGACAAGCTGCACTTTTTTGGCCTTTTTTTTTTTTTTTTTCCTTCCCCTCCCCTTCCCTCCCTTTTTTCCTTTCCTTCCTTCCCTTCCCTTCCCTTCCCTTCCCTTCCCTTCCCTTCCCTTCCCTTCCCTTCCCTTCCCTTCCCTTCCCTTCCCTTCCCTTCCCTTCCCTTCCCTTCCCTTCCCTTCCCTTCCCTTCCTTCCCTTCCCTTCCTTCCTTCCTTCCCTTCCCTTCCCCTTCCCTTCCCTTCCCTTCCCTTCCCTTCCCTTCCCTTCCCTTCCCTTCCCTTCCCTTCCCTTCCCTTCCCTTCCCTTCCCTTCCCTTCCCTTCCTTCCCTTTTTTTTTTTCTTTCTTTGATGTATTTTCTGAATTTATTTAATTAAGTTATCTTAATTCTTATGTCAGTGCTGCACATTTCTGTCCTGTTTAATGGCACATCCAGTGGCATGATGGAGTGGGAATGAATGTTACTTATTCTCCACTGTCCAAAGGTCCCTTGGCATTGCAAGAATTGCGCAGCAGGGTTCGGCTTGTTAGGGCATGTGTGAATCAGGAAAGGCTTCTTTTCTTTTTGATAAGGTTATGTATTATTAACAGGGGAAAAAAAGTAAGCAATGTTAAGAATACTGTGTATATTTATAATTGAGACTTCTGAAATTCCTTTGAGTGTCACATGTCTTTCAGTTCTTTCAGCTTCTGGTAAAGAATAACATTTCTTAAAACAACTGCTGAGCTAGACTTCATAAGATCTTTCCAGTATTCTTTCCTGTTTTGATTATAAGTTGTTAGCACGTTACATGCATTTGCATATACTTATGCTTTAACCAAAACACTGATTTCACCAGAACAGAGTACCTGAAGAACTAAACATTTTATATAAGCTAATATCCACTTGGGTGCATCATTGGTTTCATAAAGATGGGCAGGATCTTCTGTAAACCTCAATATGTCTTCCAAAGTGTGGTATCTTTTTTTTAAACAGGCTTAAAGTGTCCTAAATTTTGTAATACTACTTGATGAAGAAAGTGGCTTCCTTGAGCTTCTTTGCTATCTATTGCTTATATTTCACAAGAAGGTCCTGTGTTATAAATGCATTATTTTAATTATTAATGACATTTTACTATTCCTGTATCAGTCATTTTGTCATGTATTCAATAACTGCTACTACTGTGCAGTATTGAGTACTATTGAGTAAGTTCAGAAGAATGGAAACTAGTTTCTTACATGGCAAAGCAGAGATGGAAAATGGGGTAGTCTTCTATTTGAGCTCTAATGTATTTATTGCCAATCAGTATATGTCTTCAGCATTGATACTACTCTCAATTTTTATAATTGTTGTATGTCACTGAGGTATATTGTGTTGCAAACATCACTTGAATAAAAATGTTCATCAGTGCTTACCCACCACATTGAAATCTACTGCTCATTTAGTCCAATTTCTTTTTACTCTCACACAGCTGGCAAAAGTAATCTATTTCTCTCTGTCAGTAATGCAAACTTTAAATTGGAAACTCCAATCCTCAGGTTTTAAAAAATAATTTTGTAACATTTTAGATCTATTAATCAGCTTATGAGAATAGGGATATTAAGGACTGTGACGTGGTATCACCTTGTTTCCATTATTAACTTACCTTCCCATGTTTTCAAGGAGATTCTGCTGCAGATGAGGTCTAAAACGTGAACTTTAATGGATTAATCAAGATGAAGGAGAGAGAACATGATCTGTCCAAATGCACATTGATTCATCTCAAAAATACTTAAAAATGAGAATGCTACTGAACACCCAGCAGTTGTAGATTCATCAGTATATAAAACCTGAGAGACCAATTCATTCTGAATTGTCAGATTAGCAGATCAGGCGCCATTTTCAAACCCAATTAGGCTTGTTCCTCAAACAAGGAGAAAGTCATTTCTCTAAGGGCAGATTTTATCAAGGGCTTCTCAATACTTTCTGGAATTAATGCTAGGTAATAAGTAGCTTTATCACATTATTAACTGCCATATCAAGAAGTATCTCTTGCCTTTGTCCTGCTGCAATAGCTGCAAGTTTGATGTCACACTTTTTTTTGTTTAAAATCTTAATTAAAATGCCAGACATAGAGAAGAGAATGTGCTCTAGGCTTGTTAGATTGTATTCTTATTTTAACACCAATATTCTTGTCTTTGTTTTATATATCTTTAATCTGTAATGATATTATCTGTGATTGCATTTCATTGTGAGTGTCCAGTTTTGCTTTTCTACAGGCAGGTGGCTACCTTTCACTGCCTGTCAGTCCCTTTTTTCAAACACGAGCTGATCATCAGCCAGTATTAGGAAGATGCATCTTTTTGTTGTAAAATCTTGCATAGCTGTCTAAGGAATGGGACTGGCAGAAGGAGAAGAGACTTCTTTTTTTCATTGTTTTTGGAATGAGGTATGATCAGAAAAAGCTCCATGTTGCTGCATCTCTAGATCAGCAACTTTCTTTTGGGAAACATAGATTATAAATCATTTACTTCTTTTAATAGACTAGACAGATAGTTTTCTGTGAGTACTACTCTTTTACATTAACAAGAATTGATTTTCTAATGATGTGAAGTGCCAAATTCTTTAACAAGAGGGACAAATATGACATTTAAGTATATAATTAAAATGCTAATAAATTATTGGCAACACACTAGTGCTCTTGGAAAAGTACCCTGTTGCTATATCATAGTTACATCCTTTTCCCAGATCCAAGGGCTAGAACACCTCTGTCATGATGATAGGCTAAAGGAACTGGAGGCTTTCAGCCCAGAGGAGAGAAGACTCCAGGGGGAACTTATAGCTGCTTTCCAGTACCTGAAGAGATACTACAGGAAGGCTGGAGAAGGACTTTTCATAAGCATGTCTAGCGACAGAACAAGGGGGAATGGTTTTAGTCTCACAATAGGGCTTTAATTTCCATTTTTAAACTTAGAGTATATTTTAGAACAGCAGTAGCACTGAACAGTTTAGGATATTGGGTCACTTTTTGAGATATTTGATGTAGGTTACATTCATTATTTTCAGCAAGATGACAGATAATTGACAACAAGAATGGAGAATATATTGAGACTGTTTTATAAGGTGCTCCTGAAGAGCAAGTGTGTGTGAAGCATTGCAGGCAAGACAAGTGTTGAATCTATACACTTGGCTGACGGCAAAACCACATGAAAAGTTCCCAGTAGCCATCTTTTAAAGGAAAACAGTTATTAGCATTACATTTTACCTGATGTTGCAAGTTTAGGAAGTGTAGGATAGAGGACAGTGAGATGGATTGTAATCTGAAAAGTAGAGCTCAGAGGATTGTGGTCTAGGTGGAGATCCATAACAAGTGTTGTCCGCCAGGTATCAGTACTGGGTCCAGTCCTGTTCAGTATATTCAACAACAACCTGGATGAAGGGGTAGAGTGTACCCTCAGGGAGTTTGCCAATGACACAAAATTGGGAGGGGTGGCTCACACATCAAAAGACTGTGCTGCCATCCAGCATGACCTAGACAGGCTGGAGAGTTGGGAAGAATAAACTTATGAAATTCAACAAGGGCAATTTTAGGGTACTACACCGAGAGGGGAATAATCCCGTGTATCAATACAGGATAGGGGCTGACCTGCTGGAAAGCAGTTCTATCGAAAAAGACCCGTGAGTCCTGGTGGGCAACAAGCAGACCATGAGCAAGCAATGTTCCCTTGTGGCAAGAACGCCAATGGATGCATCAAGAAGAGTGTGGTAAGCAGGTCGAGGAAGGTGGTTCTTCTCCTCTGTTCTGTCCTGGTGAGGCCTTTTCCAAGGGACTGTGTCCAGCTCTCAGCTTCCAGTTGAAGAAGGACAGGGAACTGCTGAAGAGAACACAGCAAAGGGCTACAAAGAGGATTAGGAAATTAGAAGATCTCTTTTATAAAGTAAGTCTGAGGGATTTGGGGCTTTTTAGCCTAAAGAAGACTGAGAGGGTATCTTATCAATGCTTATAAATACTTCAAAGGTAGATGTCAGGAGGATGGGGCAAGTGCTTTTTTAGTGTTGCACAGTGACAGGACAAGAGATAAATGGGCACAAACGTGTACATAGGAAGTTCGATATACATATGAGGAGGTTTATTCTGAGGGATGGTAGAGCACCAGAATAGACTGCCTGGAGAGGTGGTGGAGTCACCATTTCTGGAGTTACTCAAAACTTGCTTCAATGCCCTCCTGTGCTGTAGGTGAACCTGCTGTGGCAGGGGGGTTGGACTAGAAGATCTCCAGAGGTCCCTTCCAACCCCTGTAATTTTGTGATTATGCATATGTATTTGTGTTTTGCATTTGTGTGTGTGCATAAGAGTCATATTTGCTTGGGAAATAGCCTGCTGTATTATGTAAGGCAGAATACTGAGGTGTACTGTCTAGTCTTTTATTCTTATCTATTTTGGGTATCTAAAAACAGATGTTTCTAAGCATCAGCAACTCTACGGTGCCGATGCAGTCATGCCACAACTGCATAGGACTGCACACCTCGGACAGAAGTTTCTCCTAAGGCTTATGGCATTAATTGTTTGGATCTGGCCTAACAGAACTTAAGGTTACTCAAGGCACTTTCTTGGTTTTGGGTTTGTTTTGTTTTGGGGTAGTTTTTGGTTTTTATTTTGTTTGGGGTTTGTTTAGTTGGTTTTGTTTTGTTTTGATTTGTTTTTCTTGAAGTGTAAATTTTCCTCTGAGACTTCCAGTTGTAAAGATTATACATTATTAACCTCATTAAGAAACCAACAGGGAACTTGCTGGAAAATAAGCTCAGATGAATGAATTATCATAATTATTATTTCTTTTTTATGTTTGAAGGCTGTGATATCCTCCTATCTTTAAAGAAAGCAGCAGTCAGCTTTCTTGTGTTTTGTCTCTTTGTTTTTCCTAAACAGATGTACAGGAATGTAAGTCATTTTGTTCTCTGTAGAACAATGCTGTATATATCTGTGTCTTTGTATTTAGATTTCAGTCATTTTTCCTAACATCAGTCTTATTTTGAATATACATCTTAATGTGTGGTGCTGGAAACGCATGATTTATTTGTGATAGTCTACTGCCATGTAGGAGGTTATTGTCTTTATTAATAGAAACTCATCACCTTTACCTTTGCTGTGGGAGGTGAAAGATCTTAATTCTCTCTGACTCAAACAGTACTAATCTGCAAACCCAGCTGAGCCAGGAGATGTTATTTGTCATTTGTCTGTATAAACTCAGGCTGAAAAAGTTATAAATATTAATATTTCAAGGTAAAAATACTTTACTAGGAGCCCGTATCTTTTTCCCCCTAACTCTGATGAATCTAAAAACATGTTATATTGTGCACAGTTTATAGGTTTGCTTTTTTATTTATTGCTGTGAAATTAACTGTAATAATAAACTAAAGGTCAGTAAATCAAAATATTTTTCCTTTTCTTGATTAATTTATGACAATTCTTCCCTCTCAAAGGTTTTGACAGTATGGTGAAAACTGAAACATCAATTTGCATGCAATTTCTCTGGATACATTCAAAGCCCACCTGGATACATTCCTGTGCAGTCTATCCTAGGTGATCCTGCTTTTGGCAGGGGGGTTGGACTTGATGATTTCTGGAGGTCCCTTCCAACCTCTAATATTCTGTCATTCTGTGATTTTTATTTTCTGAATAATATTACGAAAAGCTGACTGTGACAAATGACAAATAGAAGAGTACATGGTTATAAGTGCAATTGAAAAGGAAAAGGCTGAGGTACTAAATACCTTCTTTGCCTCCATTTTCAACAGTGAAGCAGGAGGACTTCAGGATAACTGGCCTCCTGAACCGGTAGATGGGGTCAGGGAGCAGTGTAGTGCCCCTGAAATCCATGAGGAAGTAGTTAGGAACTTGCTGAGCCACTTGGATACTCACAAGTCCATGGGACCAGATGGAATCCAACCTAGGGTGCTGAGAGAGCTGGCAGATGAGCTGGCCAAGCCACTCTCCATCATTTACCACCAGTCCTGGCTCACTGGAGAGGTCCCAGACAACTGGAAACCGGCCAGTGTGATGCCCATCCACAAGAAGGGTCAGATGGAGGAACCTGCAAACTACAGGCCTGTCAGCCTGACCTCAGTGCCAGGCAAAATTATGGAGCAGATCATCTTGGGGGCAATCACAGCGCACCTGCTGGATGTCCAAGGGATAAGGCCCAGCCAGCATGGATTTAGGAAGGGCAGATCCTGCCTGACGAACCTGGTCTCCTTCTGTGATCAAGTGATCCACCTGGTGGATGTGGGGCAGGCTGTGCATGTAGTCTACCTGGACTTCAGCAAGGACTTTGACACCATCCCCTACAGGTCAGCTCATGGCTTGGACAGCAACACTCTGACCTGGGTTAGGAACTGGCTGGAGGGCTGAGCCCAGAGAGTGGTGGTGAAGAGTGTCACGTCCAGCTGGGAGCCAGTCACTAGTGGTGTCCCCCAGGGATCAGTGTTGGGCCCAATCCTATTCAATATCTTTATTGATGATTTGGCTGAGGGGATTGAGTCCACCATTAGTAAATTTGCAGGTGACACCAAGCTGGGAGCAGGTGTTGATCTGTTAGAGGGTAGAAGGGCTCTCCAGAGGGACCTTGACAGGCTGGACAGATGGGCAGAGTCCAACATGATGACATTTAACAAGTCTAAGTGCCGGGTGCTGCACTTTGGCCACAACAACCCCATGCAGTGCTGCAGGCTGGGGTCAGAGTGGCTGGAGAGCAACCAAGCAGAACAGGACCTGGGAGTAGTGGTTGACAGCTGGCTGAACATGAACCAGCAGTGCGCCCAGGTGGCCAAGAAGGCCAGTGGCATCTTGGCATGCATCAAGAATAGTGTGGCCAGCAGGAGCAGGGAAGTCATTGTGCCCCTGTACTCAGCACTGGTTAGGCCACACCTTGAGTCCTGTGTCCAGTTCTGGGCCCCTCAGTTTAGGAAAGATGTTGACTTGCTGGAACAGATCCAGAGAAGGGCAACAAAGCTGGTGAGGGGTTTGGAGCACAAGCCCTATGAGGAGAGGCTGAGGGAGCTGGGGTTGCTTAGCCTGGAGAAGAGGAGGCTCAGGGGAGATCTTATTGCTCTCTACAACTACCTGAAGGGAGGTTGTAGACAGACGGGGCTGGTCTCTTCTCCCAGGCAACCGGCACTAGAACAAGAGGACACAGTCTCAAGCTGCGCCAGGGGAGGTTTAGACAGGAAGGAAGGAAGGAAGGAAGGAAGGAAGGAAGGAAGGAAGGAAGGAAGGAAGGAAGGAAGGAAGGAAGGAAGGAAGGAAGGAAGGAAGGAAGGAAGGAAGGAAGGAAGGAAGGAAGGAAGGAAGGAAGGAAGGAAGGAAGGAAGGAAGGAAGGAAGGAAGGAAGGGGAGGAAGGGAGGGAGGGAGGGAGGGAGGGAGGGAGGGAGGGAGGGAGGGAGGGAGGGAGGGAGGGAGGACTAGTGGGAAGAAGCCACATAGTGATGGAGAGAGGGAAGATGGAGGTATTCAAAACACATGTAGACATGAGATTTTGGGCTATGGTTTAATGGCCATGGTAGTGATAGTCGACAGTTGGAGGTAATGATCTTAGAGGTCTTTTCAAACTGAAACAATTCTGTGATTCTGTGAAGGTGGTGATAATGCACAGTTCACGTAATTTAAGTCACCCTTGTGAATGGCAACTGAGTAAGAGTATTGAATAGCTTTCTTATGGAAATAAAAGTCCTATCTTGTTACTAAACCACTATGTTTATTTTGTCAACATACACATTTTGCAGGTCTGCATTTATTTGTGCATTGATATTTTGACTAATCCATATTAATGAAATTATAGATGGAAAAATGTAAATTAATTACATGGTAAGCAGGAGTGATGCATTGCGTAGTTATGTTAATGTAAGAGACTGTTGACAGCATCTGTTGATCTACTCCCCATTTTATTAGTAGTGGTTGGCAAAACTAGTGGAAAAAAAAAGCCCATGCTCCTATCATTGACGCAGTTGTGCTTATGTACTTCATTTTGCTTTGTCCTGGGAAGACGTTTGAAGTATATGTCAGTGATACATAGTTAATGGATGAATGAAACTTTTTCCATTTGAAAATGTAACTCTCCTATTTTTCATTTTCTTTTGAATTTTAAGTCAGTCTAACCTCAGTACCAGGGAAGGTCATGAAGTAGATCATCTTCAGTGCCATTATGTGCCACATAGAGGACAACTAGGGAGGCAAAAGCACATTTGGAGCTCAGACTGGCCTCTGCTGTGAAGGACAACAAAAAGTCCTTCTATAAATATATTAATAGCAAGAGGAAGGGCAAGGAGAAGCTCCACTCCTTGGTGAGCATGGAGGGGAATATTGTAACAAAGGATGAGGAAAAGGCAGAGGTGCTTAACACCTTCTTTACCTCAATTTTTACTAGCAGGACAGAACGGCTTCCAGACAGCTGGCCTGCAGAGCTGGCAGAAGGAGCCAGGGAGCAGCATAGTTTTCCCCTGTTCCAGGATGGGAGAGTTAGAGATCTTCTCAGCCGCTTGGACCCCCACAAGTCCATGGGACCGGATGGGATCCATCCTAGGGTGCTGAGGGAGCTGGCAGATGAGCTGTCCATGCCGCTCTCCATCATTTTTCAACAGTCCTGGCTCACTGGAGAGGTCCCAGAAGACTGGAAGCTGGCCAACGTGGTGCCCATCCATAAGAAGGGCCAGTTGGAAGAGCCGGGGAATTATAGGCCTGTCAGCCTGACCTCAGTGCCAGGCAAGATTATGGAACGGGTCATCTCGAGTGCGATCACACAGCACTTACAGGATGGCCAGGGGCTCAGGCCTAGCCAGCATGGATTTAGGAGGGGCAGGTCCTGCCTGACCAACCTGATCTCCTTCTATGATCAGGTGACCCGCCTGGTGGATGTGGGGAGGCCTGTGGATGTGGTCTACCTGGACCTCAGCAAGGCCTTTGACACCGTCCCCACAGCAAACTCCTGGCCAAGCTGGCAGCCCATGGCTTGGACAGGAGCACACTGCGTTGGGTTAGGAACTGGCTGGAGGGCCGAGCCCAGAGAGTGGTGGTGAATGGCACCACATCCAGCTGGCGGCCTGTCACTAGTGGTGTGCCCCAAGGATCAGTGCTGGGCCCCATGCTCTTCAACATCTTTATTGATGATCTGGATGAGGGCATTGAGTCCATCATCAGTAAATTTGCAGATGACACCAAGCTGGGGGCAGGAGTTGATCTGCTGGAGGGCAGAGAGGCTTTGCAGAGGGACCTCGACAGGCTGGACAGATGGGCAGAGTCCAATGGCATGAGATTTAACACATCCAAGTGCCGGGTTCTGCACATTGGCCACAACAACCCCAGGCAGCGCTACAGGCTGGGGTCAGAGTGGCTGGAGAGTGGCCAGGCAGAGAGGGACCTGGGGGTGCTGGTTGATGGGAAGCTGAACATGAGCCTGCAGTGTGCCCAGGCAGCCAAGAGGGCCAACCGCATCCTGGCCTGCATTAGGAATAGTATGGCCAGCAGGAGCAGGGAGGTCATTGTGCCCCTGTACTCTGCTTTGGTTAGGCCGCACCTTGAGTACTGTGTCCAGTTCTGGGCCCCTCAGTTTAAGAAGGACATTGAGACACTTGAACGTGTCCAGAGAAGGGCAACAAGGCTGGGGAGAGGCCTTGAGCACAAGCCCTGTGAGGAGAGGCTGAGGGAACTGGGGCTGTTTAGCCTGGAGAAGAGGAGGCTCAGGGGCGACCTCATTGCTCTCTACAACTACCTGAAGGGTGGTTGTAGCCAGGAAGGGGTTGGCCTCTTCTCCCTAGCAACCAGCACCAGAACAAGGGGACACAGTCTCAAGCTGCACCAGGGGAGGTTTAGGCTGGAGGTGAGGAGAAAGTTCTTCACCGAGAGAGTGATTCGTCATTGGAATGGGCTGCCCGGGAGGTGGTTGAGTCTCCGTCCCTGGAGGCGTTCAAGAGGGGACTGGATGTGGCACTTGGTGCCATGGTCTAGTTGTGAGGTTGTGGTTACAGGTTGGACTCGATGATCTTCAAGGTCTCTTCCAACCTTGGTAATTCAATTCAATTCTATTCTATTCTATTCTATTCTATTCTATTCTATTCTATTCTATTCTATTCTATTCTATTCTATTCTATTCTATTCTATTCTATTCTAACTAGATCAGGCCCAGCACAGGTATATGAAGGGCAGGTCCTGCCTGACCAACCTGATCTCCTTCTATGACAGTCTGACCTGACTGCTGGATGAGGGAAAGGCCGTGGGTATTGTCTACTTAGACTTTTGAAAATCCTTTGGATCTGATTCCCACAGAATTCTAATGGACAAAGTGGCAGCTCATGGCGTGGATGAGCACACACTCTGCTGGATAAAGCACTGGCTGGATGAACAGGCCCAAAGAGTGGTGGTCAAAGGAGTTAAATCCAGACGGTGGCTGGTCACAAGCAGTGTTCCTCAGGGCTCATTATTGGTACCACTTCTTAACGTCTTTATTAATAATCTTGATGAGAAGTTAGAATGCACCATTTGTAAATTTACAGATGACACCAAGTTAGGTGGGAGTGTTGATCTGCATAAGGGTAGACAGGATCTCTGGGCCAATGTTAATGGTATGAGCTTCAACTAGGCCAAGTGCAGGTCTTGCACTTGGGCCACAACATCGCCATGCAACGCTACAGGCTTCGGGCAGTGTGGCTGGAGAGCTGTCTGGCAGAAAGGGATCTGGGGGTTCTAATTGACAAGCAGCTGAATATGATCAAGCAGTGTGCCCAGGTGGCCAAGAAAGCCAATGGCATCTTGGCTTGGATCAGAAATGATGTGTCCAGCAGGAGTAGGGAGGTGATTGTCCCTTTGTACTCGGCTCTGATGAGGCCACACCTCAAGTATTGTGTCCAGTTTTTGGCACCTCAGTACAAGAGAGATGCGGAGGTGCTGGAGTGAGTGCAGAGGAGGGCAAAGAAGCTGGTGAAAGGCCTGGAGAATAAATCTTATGAAGAGTGTCTGAAGGAGCTGGGGCTGTTCAGTTTGAAGAAGAGGAAGCTAAAGTGAGACCCTATC
The DNA here is from genome assembly GCA_033816785.1 of Picus viridis. NCBI lineage: Eukaryota > Metazoa > Chordata > Aves > Piciformes > Picidae > Picus > Picus viridis. Next base: position 19,893,760 of record CM066567.1, on the reverse strand, counting down.
ACTCTATACAATTACTTGAAAGGATATTGTAGAGAGGTTGGTGCTGGTTTCCTTTCACAGGTAATTAGAGATGGAGCAAGAGGGAGCAGCCTCAAAGTGCAACAGGGTAGATTTAGAGTGTACAGTAGGAAATCTTTGTTCACAAAAGACTCATCAGACATTGGAATGTGCTGCCCAGGGTGGTGCTTGAGTCTCCATATCTGGATGCTTTTAAAGGTGAATTAGATGTGGTGCTTGGGGATATGGTTTAGGAGTGAACTTTGTGGAGTGGGGTTAATAATTGGATTTGATGATCCTGGGGTCTTTTCCAACTTGAATGATTCTATGATTCTATGTGTCAGTTACCTTATGGGGGGGTTGTCTCTCTCTGAAGACCCTGAAAAAACATCACTATATTCCATGACCTTTTGGTGCAGTTTCATGTTAAGCTCCAGTCTGCATTATAACACCCTTGAACATGGAACTTACGATTTTGTGAGCTCCAGCTTGCATAGCAGAGCTAGCTTGCAGATTTGTCTGGTTAATTGCTGCACTTACAGAAATATCCTGTTCAGTTGCTTGGGTGACTGTCTTCATGGGACAATGTTGAGACAAACACCTTGATTTAGCAACTTAACTCCTTACAGCAAGGTTTTAGCTCTGTTAGAGGGCATAGCTGCAGCCTTCCTGGTATTTTTAGTAATAGTTAAAGTAAAAACTATTTCAGAAGTGACAGGAAAAAAAAAGTGGTGCCTTTTGCTTCCCCAGCTTATACCGAGTTCTGTTGAGAGGAGGTTAGTTATGCAACGTACAATTAGAATTTCTGGAGAACCTGGTGCTAGAACAGCTGCAAAATCTTTACCAGTGTAACTCTGTATCAGTCAGTCTCTATTAGGATTGTTCTAACATCCTATTTATTGTTAAAGGAAAAGCAATAATTAAATGACTGCCACGGGACACTTGATCTTTGTAGGGGTCTTGGCCAATTTTTGCCTTCTGCAAGTTGAGATTGGGTTTGTCACAGTTGTCTATGCTCAGCTTTCACTGCATATGTAAATTCTCATATGCAAAATATAACAATCCTAACTGCTGAAGTTGAACCCCTGCACAGAAAGCAGCTGTGCAGGAAAGAAGTGCTTGGAATTTGTTTGTGACTGAAGAGTCCCAGTGTTTACAAGTACAATACAACTCTGGCTTCTAGAACAAACTCAAGTAAAAGGACATTAGAACAATCCATAATATGAATCAAAGCAAAGAATAAGCAGTTAAAAAAAATATTTGTAAATTATTTCAGTCCTTAAGAGTGAAAGTGAAAGCATAGGAGACTTTTATTTTCAGTCAGTCTGTTACACTATCCTGTCAGGCCAGAACCTGAGCAGTATGGACTAAAGAAAGGAGTTAATTTGCAAAAACTTATTTAAAAAACAGTTGGGTTTTGATGTTGTCATTATCTTTGCCTAGTGAGAACTGGAATTTAAAGTCATTCTGCATTTGCTAATAATTCATCTGTATGTTAATAGGAGTCACATTTTTAACAGAATGGTGTTATGTAATAAAAAATAGTGTGAAAGCAGAACATCAAAGTGAATGAAAAAAGAAACAATGGCCTTCTATTCACTTCTAGCTGTCTTTGTTGTTTGGTGCTTTCATATGCACTACTCAACTCATTTTTAAAGGACTAGATCATGGAATGTTACAAAGATATAAAAAATATCAGTAAAAACAATATCAGATTTCAGTATGGATACACCAGTACACTTTTTTTAGCATAAAATATCATTACTTGAGTTAATAGAATGCAAATCATAGAATCACAGAATCAGCCAGGTTGGAAGAGACCTCAGAGATCATCAAGTTCAACCTATTAACATTGTAACAGAGACATCCTTTATCACTGTACATGTCAGTCTTCAATAACTCACAATTATTTCAATAGCATTTAGATCCCTTCTTGTACAACAATGAATACAAGGATTCACATATTCATCATTTGAATTTACATTTTATTTATATCTAAAATAATAAATAGACCTAGATTCAGAGGAACTAAAATGTGTATATTTGATTTTTAAAACTGTAAACTTCCTTTTTGAAAACACTTGCTTCTTAAGGAGCTGGTAATAGTCAAGAATTTCAATTTATAACGTAGACTGCAAATATAGCTTGTAAAATGTTGAAGAAAGTGGTTGTCTCCCAAATTGGGACATTCATAAACTGAATGCTTTCTTTCAGTTCAAAAGAACACTACAACAACATTAACCTTTTCTCTTTAGTCTGATAACTTTATTCCATCACTGTACTTCTCAGGTGTACCAGCATCCAAAATATAAACCTGAGATTTGAGTTGAAATATCTTTTCAGACTTCTTGGATGACCTTGGGCAAGTAATTTGTATTCATCTGCCTTAACTTCTGACAACTGAATTTTAGCTAATCAGCCTAAACCCTATTCATTGGAGAGAAATGGACACTAATAGTGTTGGTTAATCTGAGCTGGTTTAGACAAACACTTCTAGATGGGATGAATGTCAGAATGCACAAGATACCCTCTTTGTTGCATTACCCTTCTGGGAAAGGAAGAAAATGGTGCTATTCCATAACTGTCATATTGATGTATAAGAAGGTATAAATAATATGAGGTGACTGAACCTAGGTAGTTCATCACCCCCAAAAGATTCTGATCTATCTCTCCCCATAAATGTGAAGCAGTATGGACAATGAGTCAAACGAGGGAACACACATAAACAGAATGAGCAATACATGACTGTAGACTAGGAGACTGATATGAAGTGCTGAAGCACTCCATGAAGCATAAGATGGGACAGCTGAAAATTAAAATGTGGAAGGATCATACACAGAGATGATATTTTTCTTAATTATTGCAATTTATGGATATCTTTAGTGAGAAATAATTTTATAATGATTTTCTTTAATCTTGTGCCGATAAAAAATCCTGGCTCTATGTGTTATGCTGATCACATATAGCAATGGTAACAGTTTAAGACCAATGTAAAATCCTGTTTGACATAGTAAAGCAGCTCATTCCACACTCTCTAGGAGAGCATGCACTCTCAATTTGCAGATATTCTATTAAAAAAAAAAAAAGAGTTCCTCCTGGCCACATTGCTTCTCACTACAGAAATCCACTGTGTAGCACTCAGCCCATCCTATCATTAAAAACACAGTCTCTGGATATTATTGTTATTATTGGGGGTTGAAACTCGATGTTTGAGGTCCCTTCCAACCCTGACATTTATTGATTATATAGTAAGAAAGAATACACTGTTCTAACCATACAAACAGCTGTTTTTCATTAGTTTCTCAAAATGAGAAATCAGAACATCCTGGGGAACTAATGAAAAACTAGGCCTTCAAGGTCTCTAACCACTATTCTACATTTCAATATATGTAATCTCAATCTATTTCTGCTGTTCTATATGTAAAAGTACAACATTGAAATTGAAATATAATAAAAATGTTAACTTTGGGCATAGTGTGAAAATTACTCAAGTGGCTCTTCATTTGCATGTAAAGCTACCATGTTTACTAATTCATCAACTTCATTAACAATATCTTTCTCATAAATATATGTTGATGTGAAACTCCACTCCTTTTCATGCATGTATGCTCTGCTACGAGAAGTGCGAGGGCTCCCGAGAGTTTGTATGAAGAGTTCTGATGTAGCTGATAGGCTTCTCAAGAGAATAGTTCAGAAGACCAAGTTCATCATCTGGAGTGGTTCTTTTCTCCTTTGGGTGGGAAGAGAGGTTAGCCCCTAGTAGGAGACTCTAAAGTTAACAACAGCTGATATCTTCTTCTTCCCTCTCTTGTTACCTAGTTTTTTAAAGAGGATTACACAGTTAGTGAATTGCACTCTTCAATAAATATGCAGAAATCTGTCAGGGGATCCTATTATTACTGTCTAAAGAGAATAAAACTTTTTGTAACTCCTTAGAAACCTTTACTTTTTAAGGTCAAGAAGTCACTATCAAGGGCAGGTTGGTACTTTATCCTTCCTTTTTTTTTTATTTTATCTGTACATAAACAAAAATTTTGGTATAATAAAATGCTAGGGCAGTGAAACTCTAGAAAGTTCTAACAAAGTGAGAACAATGGAAATAATGTGGAAAGGTGGAATTATTATTTTTTTTCTCCCTCTTTTGTTTTGTCTACCAGTGAAAAATAAATGGAGTGCTTAGTTAAGGCTGCTGAAGCTACCTTCCTGACATTGATTGACTGACTCCGTCACAGTTGGTTGGTTATATTTCAAGGCTAAAACTGAAGCTTCTCTGGAGAGTATGGGAATTAAGTGTGTATAGGCAGTGAGCCAAGGATTACAATTTAATAGATATTATATTCTTTCCCATGGATGATTCTCCAGATGCACTTGTATATTGAAAATAAATGAATGATAAGAAGGCCATTTTTTGTTGTTGTTAACAACAACAGAGAAGAGGTTTATCAGATCTTTCCTTCTCCAAGAGTGTGAGAGAGGAAAAATTCATTAGCATACAATCAGTGTCAGATTAGCAGAACTGGAACTGTGAATGTCCTTTTTAACAAAAAGAGACAAAAGCCTAAAATCAAATAGTTGCTCAGTCTGTACCAGTGGGATATTTCTCACTGACTCATAAGAAACCAAGTGGTTATGTCTTGTTTTCTCACAGAATATGAAATGTCAGTTCATTTAATTTGTTGGCATAGTTTACCAGAATTTGTTTTAAACTAGGTATCGTTTGACTTTAGATCTTTGGGTTTTTTTCTGTCTGACAATATTATATTAATTACTCCAAGTGTTTTAAGGATTGTGTTAGACTGGTGACATTGGTTAATTTTAATAATCAGGTTGTATTTCCCTCTTAGGGTTAAAATATTTTAAAATATTTGCCAAGATATAAAATCCTTAGCAGAGCATACCCATAAAATTTATGACTGCTGTCATATGACACAATATGATATGATTGCTGCATTCCAACAAAGTTATACTTTTACTCATAAGTAGGATATACAATGCATGTTCTGCTGAATTTTCCCTTTATTATTAAATCTAGCAGCCTTTTAGTATAATTTCATAAGTTATACACTACCTGCAGTAAGTGTGATTATTCATTCTTCACATTGTTCACCATTCACTTAAGCAAATAGCCTCTAGTCATCATTTTGAAAGATGTGAAGAAGATTGCATTTCCATAATTAAAAATAAAAATCAAATCCCTCTTCTGTCTTCATTTTTAAATTGCTGCTGTCAAAGTGTGCAAATGTGTACAAAGAGGAACGATTGAAGTACTTTTCAAAAATAATTAATAATGCTTAGTTTTGGATGAATAAGGAAAAGGTAGAACATTGCAGATTATTATTTCCTCATTCTAATTAGATTATACAATTCCTAAATGTTTTACAAGGGTGTAGTATGGCATAGCAATCATAACTCCCATGCATTTTTACACTGCTAAGCATATGTAGGATAGCTGAGAAGTAGCTCAACAATCAATGTAATCAGGCAATTAAGTCTTGAAATTTATATATTATCATGGTAGTTACCTAAAAAAAAAAAAAAAAATAATATATATATATATACACACACACATATATATATAGATAGATAGATATATAAGTAAATCAGGATTATGCTCCTTAAAATTAAACTGTCTTCCAATATTTGTCTTGTCATGTGTTAAGACAGAATCTGACAATTTGGCAATCCTTTTCATGCTTAGATCCAGCTGTTACTGTGCTGTATGTTGAAAGTGCTTTTTCTTTGTATATTTTACTTTACTCATGATATTTTCTTTGACTTCCAATTAACATTTATTCAACTTTTCAAGGCTCACTGATACGTCCTTTTAAAACAATTGTAACTTTAATAGTGCACAGAGATGACGTTTGTCTACAGATCAAACCAATTTCCCAGTCAAAATTTTGGTTGCAAATTACATAGTCTCAGTACTATCATCTTGTATGTCTTCACTTCTTTTAGCTGTAGTAATTGTATTCTGAAGATAGGATATATCTGATATGTGTGTATGTGTATTTTTCTAGTCCATGCAGCTGTAGGAAATACATGTATACCTGATTATGTGTTCTTGGATAGAAAGACATCATGAATGACATCTCTAAAGAAATGGGTAATATAACTCAGCATAGCTATGCTGAGGTTAGTGAAGAGGTTTTGATTCATGCCAGCTGCAGTTCTGGCCAGTAGGGATAACAACCAAGCAAACTTTTTTTTTTCTTGACTTAGATGCTTTATTGCTTAGTGCACCATGAAGCATCCAGCAGAACAATTTAATATTGACTATAGCAGCAGTGCACCAGTGGCATCATGACTGACAGATGTGGTTACTACCACCCCCACAAATGCTGTTCCATGCTCAGATAGACATTCATCTGTAAGCAGCTGCAGAATGGAAAACTTAGCTTTCAAGTAAATACTTTCAATATTGCAGTCCACATCTTCTATTTTATGCTGTTATAATTACCATAAAGACATTTTAGTTTAACATTTAAGGTGAAATGTTTACTAAAAAATGCATCTACAAGTCTGTCATTTCTTGTCATTTCATTTTGTTCAAGCTGAACAAAAGTGTATGAACAAAATCGATTCCTTTACATCTGTCTGTCTTTATATTTATTTATTTATCTATTTATATACACACACAATCATATAAAAGCATGTACCTATGGTAAATAGGGCAGGTGAGAGAAAGAAAGAATTTTATTTTTGAAGCTATACAGAGCACTTACATTTCACTTCTGCAACTCCATTAAACTTCCAGCTTGATTCTTACATTTATTATATCAACACAGGTTCTCCATCTCCAAGTGTAAAACCCACAGTTATTAAATGGGAGCAGAGGATTTCCAGAGATAAGCTCTGTTACAGCAACCTTAATCTGGTGGACTTTCCAGCCCAGGTGATTTCTCCTCAGTGTATTTGCAGGTCTGGCCTGTGGCAAGCATAGCATGTATTTCAGAGGTGCATGGCTACACACACAGCACACGCTGTGAGGCACAACATGGCAAAACAAGCCATGCCTGAAGCGGCAACCCCATGAACTCGCTTATCCAACTGATAAGAGCTCACACAGTGACACACCAACATACGCATGCAGATGTCCCACACATGGTCCATCCAGGGGCCAGACTCCAATCGTTGTCTCCCCAGTTGCTAGCCTCAATTCTTCTGTCCTACATCTATACCAAAAGTTAATATGTCTGATGCCTTGCCTAAATAATTTTGATCTTTTATAACATTGCTTGATATGGACTTGCAACGCTTTTCCACAAAACGTCCTCAAGTTCTCTCCTTCAAGTACCCTTATAGTTTGGTCTTTCTCATAGGACTCCCCTTCTCCACTGTTTTGTGTCCATTCTGTCACCTTCTCACGCTGTTCTTTGCTATCTAACTTACTATGTTGTGTTCAGTAGTGTTTCTCTTGGCTTACAGAGTTATCAATTCTCAGACAAGGAGAACTTTCTGCATGTCACAACAATCTCACTCTGTGTTTGTGCACAGATCACGTATGTACTCTGTATGTTGCTTGATAGACTTGGCTGCTGCCTTGGAAACTGCCCCTTTTCTTCCACATATGAACACTGCAGAGTGATGTATTACAGGTTACTCCACTGTTATTTCCATCACCCATATTAAGATCCTGCTATTTCACTGATTTGTTTCATGTTTGATGCCAGAGCACTCCTTTCTTTTTAAGCAGTTTCTGCACTTACTCTCAGCTCCAATCATCATGTAGCTTGGTCTCAGCCAACTGACAACTGTCAGCAATTATGAAATCAGTGAGAATATTCTTGCCAAAGCTGAAATGTATTGAGGACACTCTGCATCCTGCAGTATACTGCTAACATACCAACATACCAATTCCTCCTACTCAGAAAATTCTCAGAGAATTAGTAATAATTTTCTCTTAGAAAATTCTAAAAGAATTAATACATTTTCTATACTACTGCTTTCCTATTCTCTGGTAAAGGGGCATGGTTAGGAAGAAAAACCATTGCTGGTGGTGATTTTAGTCAGTCTGACACTTTGACAAGGAGACATAAATGTTAAGACCTTGACTCCTTTCTAACCCATTTTGTAGTCCAACTCAGGAAACAAATACTCTTAGAAAGGAGATGGATATGCAAAAAAGATTTAAATTCATGTTACTGTGGGCACACGCATTTCAGCTTCAGACCCCAGTGCATTAATTCTAGGTAGGTTTTGCTGAATTATATCTCTTTGTGTTGATGAAAAACTTTATAAAATCAAACATACATTTTAGGACTTTCAGATCCCCTGAGATAGTGTCACTTGAATCTGGAGCCAGAGGATCTTTCAGGTAAACTCTGTGCTTCATCTGGTCTGTCAGGGAAATATTTTATAAGCTGCTTGCCTCTTTCTTTTTTTGGGTATGATTGAGGTTATTGTCTACTGAAAGAAGGTAGATTTAAGCAACAATTATGACATTGGTTAAGAACAGTGTGACAGCAGTATACAGTATGCAGGATAAATCCTTGTTACAGTAGGGTCTACATGAAGGCACTGAGGCACTTAGATTCAGAAGTGCTTTCATACCATCATAGCTTACTTTGCAAGATATGACTTGAGGGACAACAATAATTCCATAAACAAGATTTATGCAACCAAATATATATGTGTTTTGGTCCTTATGCATTAGACATTTGTAATTAATCTAGATTACAGTTTAAATTGTTCTAAATAAGGTCTTTTAGGCATTAAGTCCAATGTAAATTTTGAGAGATTTAGAAAAAAGTTTAGAGAATTTTTGGATCTTCTGAGCTATTCCATGAGTAGTAGACAGGATATGCTTGATCACAAAAATACTTTTATGGAAAATGAGAAGCTCAGGGATAATGTGACACTGTCAAAACATGTTGCACTTACTCATTCAAGACCTCTGAAGAATGAAAAGTAATGCCTAAAATGGTGTTTATCCCAATATACTATTCCTAATATCTGTCATGTTAACCAAAACACTGTCATACCTTTTGTAAATCTTGCTACAGAGAAACAAATAACTTTGCTCCGTCTACCTTGACCAAATTGAAAGTCAGTGAGAGGAAGTCTGCATTTACCTCAGGTCTTAGCACCCAAATTACTTGTCTGGAAAAGTAAAACATCATAATAACATGGAGGTTTTTTGTTTGTTTGTTTGTTTTTTGCATCTGTCTATTTAGAGAGTTTCAAAATACTGAGAGAAGATAAAATAGCTACTGAAAGCGACATAAACTTTCAGCTTGTTACAGTTGCTTGGCAAGGTGAAGTAGGAGAGCTGAAATAAAAACTATTTGCAACTTTTCTGATAAACATGCTCTCTTAGTGCCCTTAGTGGTTCAGAATGGGTCATGGGAAGCAGCCACAGTTTCAGATCTCACATTACTCTCTCTTTGAAAAATGTCTACATTCTGACTGTCTTTTCAGCTAATCAGTCTTTCATGGTGAAAAAAAAATATCTTTACATATGTCTCTCCAAATTTAGACATCCATTTCATATGTGTTCATATTTTATATATGTACATGTGTATAATAAATGACCAGAAAAAGTGCTTTGGAATTGTGAAGGTGAAGAGTTCAGCAGAAATTATTTTAATCAGCTTTCTTTTCTGCCCATCATTAACATTTGTTTTTTCAAGTTGCTATTACATTCATAGTCAGATCTCCATCTTTATTATACCTTCATTAACCTTTTAAATCTGCCATCTGTGTACAGGAGCCTTTCTTTCGTTTAATTATCTGTTTAAAATTCAGAAATGGTAACTACTGCCGTTTTGGCTTTTTGACATTTTTCACCTGCAGACTGTAAGAAGCAGATTTAAGAGTCATGTTCTGCTCTTTTATGTTGCATCTTGTTTTTAGCTGAAACAGTGAGGCTGAAATGCAGTCATTTATTGTCATTCTGGAGTTGTTTGAGTTGTGTTTTGTGGGACCAGCAGACCTCAGCTGAATTACAGTCTTGAATTCTATTTTGCAACCATGTATTATTTGCCTTGTGCTGTCACTATTTCTTCCTTTTTTAGTATGATCCTAAAATATCTGATCTTGAACATTTTATACAGGAATTCCTTTTTTTTTTTTTTTTGCTTGTAGATAGCAGCACTTGGGTTGCAAGCCAGTCAGTCCTCCATCTATCAGTGGATCTATACTTTTTAAGGCACACTCTTGACTTTGCTATCTAGTACATTGCTACCTTGCAGCAAATATAAGGTAGCAGTATTTATTCCACAATGCATCATTTGATGTACTTCATTCATTTTTACTTTTTGTCTTCAACAGTGTTTTCACCTGCCTTTCCTAGAATATCAGGTGCAAAGATATGTACCCATATTAGGGTTGCATAAAATGCTTCTATTACTTTTTAGTCCTCCAAACAGCTCTTTCTCTTCTAATCATATTATTAGCACTTAATGAAGTTGCTATTGGAGCTGCACAACCAAACAGTGACTGAAGCTTAGTGGCAATACGTCTATGTTAAAGGTAACATCTGGTCTTTGCTCCCTTGAAGGTAAGAGATGTGGTGAGAGGAATTTTAACTACTCATTCACATACTAGTTTGTTGCTCGGTGCACAGCACGAGTCACTCTTAGGAGAGAAGTGATGTTGCCAAACTTCTGTGATCACATTTAAAGATCAGAAAGTTAGGAGGCAGTCTGATTTACTACTATGGCTCCTATCTAAACTGAGGTGGTTGAAAGAACACACAGTACTTTTCCTGCCTGTCTGGATTATTCATTATTGTTAGCACTCTTTGGCTCATAACCTGCCTTCTTCAAACACACTTTCTGTTACAAGGAACTCATCCTGACTGTAAAAGTCCTTGTCAAAACTTCCCCATCATTATCTTTGTTGACTTTCTGCTTATTCCCAGCATGCTACTTTCCTCATCATCATTTCTTATTATAACACTACTTGCTAGAATGCCCACAAGAGAAAACCTCAGCCTTCTTTCACAGTATCAGATATCTCTTTAATAATCTTCTGTAATTCTGATAGTTCATCTCTCTGGGTGCAGTTCCTTGAAACTTGTGCTTTAATGGTTTTGAATATATGTTAAAGAACTCTGAAGTTTAACTCCTGTCATAGCCATCAAAAACTCGATCAGTGGAGCTTTATATTTTTAGCTGTCAAGCTGGTAAAGATTTCTCAGAGGTGTATTTGTTTCTTTGTTTTTTGTACTTTCCCTTTTTTATGTGACAATAATACTCAAATATGTAAAAATGTGAAGTAAGGTAGCCAAAATAATTCTTTGTTGTTATGTTACAGTCTTTGAACCACATTTCTACAATACATGGCTTCAATTGACAAACTTACCACTATAAGCAGGCTTTTATGTTATATTTAGCAGTTTTCCATGCTTACTTAGATAAAAAGGTCTAATTTTGTAGGAAAATAATGACAGTTTGATAGCATTTCACATTTCTACAGTACAATTCTAAGAATTGCTCAATACTTTACACACATTGATAACTTAAACTTTGCGGTAACCTTATAAAGAACTGTTATTGTCTGTATTATACAGACATAGAGAAGATAAAAGATAAATAAGTTCATACTATTTGTTTGCAGCAAGAAGAGGAACAAACCCCATATTCTTAGTCTTTCCCTTTGCTCAAAGAAAGGAACCTTAGCCCCTTTTCTCTGCTGTTCTGGCTTAGGTAAGCAATTTCCCATATCCTTCGTATCCCATTATTAAAAGATGGTTTATCCTTCTCTAGTAATCTGTGTTCCTGTCCCTACTTAACTGTAAAGGAAGAGGTCAACAGAAAACAAGAACAGGGTGAGGGGATGATTAAACAATCTTTGGGGCTGAAATCCTGTTAAACAGATGAATGTCTATCTGCCACGCATTCCTTCTTTCTCTCTCTTCCTCCCTAATCTTGCTATCTTGCTTGATGTTTTTCAAGCTTGCTTTCTTCTAAAATCTCCTTAAAAGAATAGGTTGAGCAGGCAGCCTTTTAGAAATGAAGTACTTAAGATACTTGTAGTGTTCTATGAATGCTTTCAGACTGATTGGACAATATATATTAAATTTCTTGAGATGACCATCTATGGAGTGGCTGCATTCAGGACCTTCAGTATGCCAGAGAGTGAAGTTGAATTCCACCTAACTTCACATGTTTTTCAGCAGCCCCAGTGTTAGGAGCTTAGTCTCTTTAAAACCCTTTATCTTCACTGGATTGCATCAGACTCTTTAAGTTTTCTCTTTTTTAACTGATGCATAGGATGAAGCAAAAATGGCATTGCAGAAGAGCAGGGAGATGTGCAGAAATCAACAGATGAGTAAATCACGAAGTGAGAAAAATCACAGCGTAGCACTGCTTCTGTAAAACTGCTAAGACACTGGTAAATTAGATTTCTGGGTTACATTAATGACTCAAAGAGAATTGAGAAAGACTGTTGTTTACCTACATTCTGAGCAGTAACTCTACAATCTCACATTACTAGTTTTATCACTTTTCAGAATAGAAAAAAATGCTGCTTTCTTATGTAATATTTTACTCTAAACTTAATTCGTATACTACAATTGTATGTTGTCCTTGATGGTTATGTAATCAAAAGTGCTTAGATTACTATTACAACAATTTTCAATTGGCTATCATCCCTGGAAACTGGACTTTCAAGAAACAAAATCTGTATTTTGCATCTTATTAAAAAAATGAAGAAAATTTAGAAATTACAGAGTACACCTTCCCTTTTGTACTGTACCCAGGTCTTTATATTAGTAGCTCTTTACTCTTTCTGTTGCCTTCAGTAGATTTGCACGTCTCATTGATGGGCCCAAGCCAAACTCATGAAGTTCAGCAAAGCCAAGTGCAAGGTTCTAGACCTGGGTCAGGGCAGTCCCAAGCAGAAATACAGGCTGAGCAAGGAATGGCATGAGAGCAGTCTCAAGGAGAAGGACTTTGGGGTGTCAGCTGACGAAAATCTCAACATGAGCCAGCAATGTGCACTTGCAACCCAGAAGGCCAGTTGTATCCTGGGCTTCAATAGAAGTGCGACCAGAAGGATGAGAAACTGATTCTCACCCTCTAGTCTGCTCTCATGAGACCCCATCTGGAGTACTGTGTCTAGTTCTAGTGCTCCCAGCACGAGGACATCAAACTGCTGGAGCAGGTCCACATGATCAGAGGGCTGGTGCACCTCCCCTAGTGGGAAAGGCTGCAAGAGCTGTTCAGACTGGAGAAATGAAAGCTCTGGGAGGCCTTATAGTGGCTTTCCAGTACCTGAAAGGAGCCTACAAGAAAGCCAGGAAGACACTTTTCACAGGGGCTTGTAGTGATAGGATGAGAGGGAATAGACTGAAGCTTGAGGAAAGTAGATTTAGATCAGATATTAGGAAGAAATTCTTTACAGTGATGGTTATGAGACACTGGAACAGGTTGACCAAGGAGGTCATGGATTCCTCCTCCCTGGAGATATTCAAGGTTGGGTTGGATGAGGCCTTGAGCAACCTGGTCCTGTGAAAGGTGTCCCTGCCATTACACGGGGAGTCAGAACTAGAACATCTTTAAAGTCCCTTCCAACCCAAACCATTCTATGAATCTATGAAATATTGCAGGTATTTCAGTACAGAACAAGATGGAATGGAATGTGCTTGTTCATTCAGTGAAAACTATTTGCTTCACTTCGCTACAGACAGCTAACGACTGGTGAATCTTATCTGAGTTAGAAGAAGAAATATGAGACTGAACAGATACAGGGCAGGAAAGCTGTGCTTGTTTTACAAAATGAATATAGATAAAACAGGTTCCATTTCCTAGGGATCCTAGTGGCAATTAGAAATTGTGTGAAACTGAGTACTATAAGTTTGCAGTGATTTTGTTTTTTTCATTTGCATTGGAACACAGTTCCACGCTAAGTGCATGTCACAACTACCACCTTATTCTTGGACAAAATATCTGTTTGCAATTGAGTTGCTTTTTAATGATGTAATTTATATTTCTGAGAAGCAAGTGGAATTTCAGAAGGATATTTGAAGCATTTTTGTCTTTTATTAAAAAAGTGTTTGTTTTTCCGAAAGCATGATTGTAAATTATACGATGAAAAGTCATCATAATGAGAAACTACTAATGTCTTGGAAATGTAGCTGTCCACAAATCTATCATAAACAACCCAACCAACCACAAAAAACAAGCAAACAAACAAAACCAAGATCAACACTTGGAACCTTGGAGGGGTTTGGAGCACAAGCCCTATGAGGAGAGGCTGAGGGAGCTGGGGTTGTTTAGCCTGGAGAAGAGGAGACTGAGGGGTGACCTTATTGCTCTCTACAACTACCTGAAGGGAGGTTGTAGACAAGCGGGTGTTGGTCTCTTCTCCCAGGCAACCAGCACCAGAACAAGAGGACAGAGTCTCAGGCTGTGCCAGGGCAGGTTTAGGCTGGATGTTAGGAAGTTCTATACAGAAAGAGTGATTGCCCATTGGAGTGGGCTGCTTGGGGAGGTGGTGGAGTCACCATCACTGGAGGTGTTCAGGAGGAGACTTGATGGGGTGCTTGGTGCCATGGTTTAGTTGTTTAGGTGGGTTAGATTGGTTGACAGGTTGGACGCGATGATCTTGAAGGTCTCTTCCAACCTGGTTTATTCTATATTCTGTACCATCTGTGGTAATTCCAATTGTAATTTTATTTCATGCAAGTCAAGGAAGATTTCTTTGACTCTTAAGATTCAAGTAAATCTTGATGATTTCTATTAATTGTATGTATGTATGTTTACCCAAAGAGGAAACTTTGAGGATGTGTATGGCAAAATATGTTATTGATTTGCATGTGTCCTACCAAGGGTATTAGAGAATTAAGTTGTTATTTTTGACATAGAGGCAAAACTGAAGATAGAAACAGTATAGCAATACAGGCTATTTCTAAACTGTACAGTTTAGATAAGTGAACACATGCAGTTAAAGGAAATTGTCAGAATTTTGGGGGGCTTGGTAACCTTCCTTACAATACTGCTAAACTCTGTTCTAGACCCTACTTGCCATGTCACGTTTGAGGCTGGGATCAATGCTGTTTGATGCTCAGTTCTGTGTTTTTTGTTATATGTCCGCTGATTTCATTGTCAGTCCCTGACACGGGGCTGAGCCCTTGGTACGTGAAAGATGACAGAAAATAGTTCATGATTAGTAGGCAAAAGGTTGGCGCTTTTCCAGGGCAAATAATTTAATGTGATTGTAAAAGTAAATAGCAAAGAACATTAACTTTCTTTGCAACTCTTCTGTGCCTTCTGCAAAATGACAGCAAGCCCGAAGAGAGAAAATGATTTGAAGGAGCAGTTAGAAGGGAGATGATAAGGAAATAGCCATATGTGATAAATAGGGAAAGGGGAGGACTGAAGAAATTGTGTCTAGATTAAGGGTTGTCAGGGGATGAAGTCCAAGGAATAGTGTCAGGTGTTGGAAGTAATAGGAAAGAGATCTACAACAGAAATATTGAGGTTAATGAGGAAGGGAAAGGAATTGAGGACAAAGGAGGAGGGGAAAAAATTAAAAATATAAATGCCCTCAATTATCTCCTTTTGAAATTCCCTGAGATTCTTGACAGTGATGGAAAGAAAAGCTAAAATGCAGAACAGCTCTTACAGGCCTGTATCTCCAAAAAAGAAAAGCTTTAACATCTGTATCATTGATTAGCTCGACTTTTAGTGGGGTACTTGATATACAGTCAGTGATACCACAGTTCTGTCAGGCTGGCCTCGCAGTCAATGCTGTACATGAAAGGTGAGTGCTCATTACTTCGCTTAAAAAAATCTTTCCAAGTGAGCTGCTTTTGATCAAAGACACGTAATTAAAGAATTAAGCAAGTTTACATCTAATAGACTGCCTGCAGTTCTCCACTGCATTTTTACCAAGCAATAGACTACTTTACATGATTGTCTATGATACTCATTAGGAAACTAAGCAAGCTGATTGTGTTTCTCTGAGAGAAAAGTAAATGAAAGCTAGAAAAGGTGTGTAATACTTTAATGAGATGAGTGTGGTGCATGCTCACAGCCTGCTTGTTTTCGTTTAGCACATACATCAACTTGTAAATTATCTTCAGCTTTCATGTGGTGTAATGATCTTTTGCCATTTTAGTAGTGCTGCACTCAGTGGTTGGCAAGTCGTGGAGATTACTGGTGTTCTGGAATAGTCTTCATTGTCCCTGACAACAAAAGTAACAGTGATTAGTTCAGCTTCTTAGTTGGGGCTCTATGCTATAACCCAGCATGACATCATAAAAACAACATTTTTTGGTGGATTCTTTTTTCCCTCCTTCTTCTTTCTCTCTCCCCTCTGTCTCTTCTGGAATGCTTTCTGAGCAAATTCTTTGCTTGTGAAGGAATGTCACATTCTCTTGCACTGGTTGATAAATATTTATGCCTAAGAACAGCATAAAGCTCTCTTTTGGATGCCTTCCCATTTTACAGTGTGCTGGCTTTTGGCCTGATCTCTGTATTTAGAAAACACTGTGTATACCTGCATGCTTTCTTGACTCAATTTCCTTTTCCTAATGGGTCTATAGCCAGTACTTCATGAGAACCATAGTGCATATTGCAGTATTTTCAGTGAATTGTCAGGATAATTAAATAAAGCAAAATGAAAAATAGGTAGCTTCTTTTCCCTTCTTTTTAAAAGAGAACTTTATAGTTATGCTTGGAAAGGATATAGTACACAGAACATAAGAACATTTTTAAGCACTTTGGTGCTCTGCTAAAATGAACAATGGTAAATGGCATTAGAAACAGCAAAGAATGGAACTCACACGGCAGTGTTAATTCTTCCCTATTTCACAATTGTAGGGGGTTTCTCCATCCTCTTTTCATAAATCTATTGCTGAGTTCTGCTTTTCTACTTATCTGTGTAGTTCCATTTTAAAATATTTTCCTTATTAAGGAAGTTATTCTATCAGCAGTAGAATGGTGATGCTTTCTCAAAGCATTGTTTATGGATGCTAACTTCCTTTTTAATCTTTAAAAGAAGTAACAGCTTGTTCTGGTTGCAGCAGATCTTCCCAGTCCTTGGTAAGGGACCACCAACAGGTGGTTCCATGGGAGAAATGCAAACCCTCATGCTGTATGTATATATTGTATGCTGTCAGGTGGAGAGAGACTTGTGAAAAAGACAAAGAATACTGTTTTCTATGCTGTATCTACCTCAAGTCTGATTATACTTCTCCTTGAAACTTGTATGAGACCTGTAGATCACATCTGGTGTTTCCACTTTTCTGTATTATGTTTCATTTTGAGGCATTGGTACAGCACCAGAAAGCTTGTCTAAATTCCTTCCTAGAAGGGTGCTGGTATCTTTTGTTACTCGGTCAAAGAGCATTTGTAGGTCGCCTGAGCATCTATGAATCAGCATGGATAAGCAGAGATGGCCAGGGCACTCCCTAGGCTTCAGACTACTGTTTAATGTCAACCAGCTCAGCTGTGGAGTGGATTAGGCTGGCCAGCCTTTGTGGCTGCATGAGACACATTTCAACATCTTCTTCTGGACTAGTTCCAGAACCATAGGCTCTGTGCTTAGTGGGGCTGCTTTGAGGGGTTACTCTAGAAGCAGCTCTTAAGTGGGCTGTTAAAATGCTCCTAATGTCTGCAGTACTGTATGGCAGGGCTGGACTCGGTGTCCAGCTCTGTACCGGGGCAAACTGCAGTGTTGCTGTAATAACCTGTTCCACTTTCTCTGACAGAGAATTTGGTTTACCCCAAAATCTTTGTGTCAACAGACTGGCCACATACTGCAGTCCCAGCATGGGAACCAGATGTGAATTGTTCGTTAACTGTATGTGGCTACCTGTTTATCATCTTGAGACAGTGCTGATCACTGATCACAGTGCTGTGAAACTCCATGATTATGTACCTAATGGGCAGTGTGATCTCTGTATGTGACTGGGACTTTAGGGACTTTAATGAAGGGTCAAAACCTTTCACTTTGATGTGGAATATACAGTAAAACCACTAGGGCGGAAACCTTTAAGTCAGTATGAAGATTTAAATAAAATTATACCAGGACATTAATTTTAATGTAAATATTTTTGCTATTGTTATTTCCTTTGTTATTTTTCAATTAAGAGAGAAATGGAAATTGTTTTGCTTACTTTAGAATGGAACCATCCTTAGTTTGGGTTGAAATTATCATTTTCCTGGGAGAAATGGTTGGAGTTGGAGTGAAATTCCAATTATTTACCAACACTGTTGTTTCACAGGGTAACTTGATTCCTAGGAGTCATTCATTTTGGAAGAGCAGGTTAATAGAGCAGGAAGCATATCAGCATATGCTCTAATAAAAACATTTTTTTTCACGAGGAAAGAAAAGGGTTTAGAAGTAGAGTAAGAGAATAGGATTTAAAATGTATAAAACAATGACGATTGAAAATACTTCAGTATTACTAGACCAATTATTAGTTTTTCAGACTTGCATTTTCCCCTGTGTCTTCTACAGAAACAAGGTTTGGGGGTTAGGTTTGGGTTTTTTTGCAGACTATGACTGTGTTTCAGTGACTCAATTAAAATTTTCCTCATGCAAATTGTTCCAGGAGCAGATGTGCCTGCCAAGCTGGGCAGAGAAAATGTGCAGCGAGGTCACAAAGAAGATGGTTCTTCATTATGCTCTGCCAAAATCTTAGCAGATCATCGCTGAGCATGTCCAGATGTAAAATTTCAGTCACTGTCTGTTTTATTTTTGTATTGTATTTTTCATTTCCTGCGTTCCTAGCTCTACTGATGGATGAAATCAGTTCTTCCCGTCAGCCAAAGAAAGTATCAAGTTGCAGTCTCCTGTTGATTTCATGTGTTTTTTAGTTTTTGGTGTTGTTTTTTTTTTTTTTTTCTGGAAAAGAAAATAGGGTAGATGCATTGTGTATGTGTTTTCAAATTAGAACAGTTTCTGCCAGGCTGATACTGAAGGGTTGAGGGAGATGTAGCTATGGTATAGAGCAATCTGCACATAATGGTCTGTGGTTGCTTCACTCTAAAGCTCCGTTAATCATGAGTTTGCACCCCTCCTAATCACTGTGCCTTACATCAAATTAGTGAGTGTCAGGAAGGCATTTCTGATTTTTGTTTTCAATTACTTTTGGGTTGAGAGTGAGCTTTGACAGTTAAAACTGAAGCTGTTTTGTTTTTTTAAGTCATTAAAATCTGGAAACAAATGGAAACCTTCTAGCAATTTTAAAGGGCTGGCGATGGCTTAAAAAAAAAATCATTTCTGCCTGAAAAATATATAACTAGAGATGACCTAAGGTTATAGTAACTGCAAAAGATCTGAGGAAAAGAAAAGGCCCTTTAAATTTCTTCTGTTTCAGAATCTGGTGGTATATCATATAAAATGTTTTCCCTGCTTCTTTAGGGATCCAATCTTCAGGGAAAAAAAACTAAATAAAATTAAATATAACCTAATCATGTACTTGGAGAGTTAGTAGAAGCAATGAAAGCATCCCCTGGATTTTTAAGCACTGTTTAGTTTCTCACTTCCAGTAAGAATTCTTGTAAGTAAATAACTGTTCAACAGACATTTTATTATTACATCATGACATTAAATCTCACTTGTAAGAACCTGCAGTTCTGATATATGTAGTCTTTCAGGCAGTCCCAGATTTTTTATATGCTGCATCATATCTAAAAGAAAAATAAATGGGATTTGAGACATTGAAAACCCTGCCTGCTTCTATTAGAAGATATATTTTTCATCATCCAAATTTTATGCGCATATGAGCTAATTAAGAGTGTAATATGAAATAAATCCATGGCAGTGCACATGCTTCAGTTGCAAGAGCAATAGCTTGAGTGATTACCTGTAGGTTTTTAGAAGAATAAATGTAAATCTCAGGCATTGGTCATGCACTTACTTATACTGGCAAAATGTATTACCAGAGGAAAAAAATGCAAATCAGCAAGGAAACAGCTCATATACATTCTGTCTTTTGTCCTGTTGTTTGTTTAGTCTTTGTCAGATCACTTAGGATTGATAAATTTTACTTCTTGGCTGAGATGCATTTCATATTGATTGAATGACATGACTATCCATTCAATAAAAGTATCATTGGCAGAATTTCTGGCTACCTTGCTGTTGATTAGGACACAGACTGCTTGTATCTGTCAGATAAAGAAAAAGACTCTCTGTTTCCAACATAGTTTCATTCTGGACTGTTATTTCTTCATTACCTTGTTAAAGGAGAAAAAGCATCTATGAGATTTCTTTGGTTGGTTTTTTTTGTTTGTGTTTGTTTGTTTTATCCTCAGGCATCAGTGCACAAAAATGAGCATAAGCCAAAAGGGAAAAGAGGGGGAGAGGAAGGAAGGAAAGGTACAGGCAAACAGGGAAATGAGTAAATCATAAAAGCCAGTCAAAGAATATTAGTATTTTTTGTATTTTGTCCGTGCTTTCAAAGTCAGGAGTGACCTTTCTGAAAGCTGAAATGAGTAGGCATCTTCAGCAAGGTTCATTTGAGGAAAAAATGGGCAGTTAACAAAACACAGTAGCAGTGGCTATGCAATAGCTCCTCAAGGAATTCTGATGAAGTCAAGCAAGATAATTTTATATTATATAAAGAATATTAGATCAAATCTTTTGGGTCAAATATCTTAAGACTCTTGTTAAGTATTTTTTTCCCTGTATGACTGTGGGATGCGTGACTGATCACCTTTCTTACAGCAGGCTAGAACTCAGATGGTTTTAAGAAAGGCCCTTAGGGCTATGGAGCTGTTTCTGTTTGACAGTCATGGGTTGGATTCCTTCATTTATATTTAACTGTAATCATCAGCTTCAAGAAGAGTTTCTAATTTTAAACACATGGTGCTCCCACCACCCCCTTCTTTTGTCCTCAGGAAAAGCTATAATTTGCTTGAGTGCGTTTTCTAACTACCAATAAGTTTGAGCCCCAGAGTGGGCCTCACACATGAAAACTGCTGCAAAAACTGTTACCTGTGTGTCTTTGTGTTTGTTTGCGTCTGCCTTTTCCCCTCCTCTCTTTCTGCTTGTCTTAAATGGCTTCTCTCTGGATTTTAAGTAACATGCAAGTCAGATTGTACTATTGTCATTGGTGGCTATGTTAAAATATCATCACTTTATTATGGGTATTGATACCTAAATGTCTTTCTTACAAATTTATCTTAAAAATGAACTAATCAATGTCTAAACCACAAATCAGAAATGCAATAAACTGTTATTTCTGGAAGGTATGGCAACTCAGTTAGAGATCTCTTCTCCATCTATATATAAAATAGAGGTACTTTTTTTAAAGAAAACACTGGCTATCTTTTCTTTAACAACCTTTTATCCACACTTTAGTCAGACACACACTTCTTGATTAATTGACCATGTATCAGTAAAAGGTTGTGTATAGAAAAGACTTTACTGCAAAATTACAGCATTTGCTTAGATGTCAATGTATTTAAACATCAAAAGGCTTTGTAAACTGTGTACCTTTACTCTTGTACAGTGTTAACCCCAGAGGGAGGGAGGAGTGAAGGACAACAGGGTTGGTTTGTTTGTGTTTGTACAGATTGTTGTCCTTCTAACAAAGATCAACACAAAACATACAAATCCATATTCTCGGATTTGTTGCTGCCACATTAATTTTACATGTGCTTGCGCTGTAACACAGTGAGAAATAAGATGATGTAGAAAAGGAATTTCAGGACTGGCATCTTTAGAATTTTTTTTTCATTAGAAATCCACATACCAAGATGACTTTTCTGAGAGTATCATTTGGTTAACAGTCTGTGAGAAACACCGTTAAGAAAACATTTCCCTATTACTAGTTTCACCACTGACTCTTAAGAGTCTGTATGAACCACAGAACTGCAAACTGGAAGTAAGATTTTTCAGCTTTGTGAAACAAGTTCATTTATTTGATGTTTTGGCAAGCATTTTGTGGTAAGGCAGATAATTTCGTGGATAAATCTGTTATGGAAATTAAATCTTTCATGGTTCACTAATTTGATCAAACTATCTAAATTTTGGTATCTTAATGCCTAGTCTGTAGTCCACAAAGTCTAGAGACCCATTCAGCATACAATAAATGCCTTCATTTGATCAGGTGAATAACTCTCTAGAATCTTTTGATTACATGGACAAAGGGTTCTTCTCCATACCATGTGATAGGCACCTAACACACCTGAGATTCTCTGCAATGTCAAAAGCATCAACCTGAGGGTAGCAGATTTGCAGGAGATCTTGCCTTTTGCATCACCAGCTGGAGGCTAGGCAGTGTCCAGTTTTGGAATAAGGCTGTGCCAGTCCTTTCTGCTGCAGACATTGCATTTGGTTTTGGTTTTGGTTTTTTTTAAGTAGTCATTCAAATAAAGCACGTGAAAGTGAAGAGGGACACCTGTGTCTTCCAGCTTGAAGGCTAAGGCACTTGCAGTCTAGATCCAGGCCCCAGTTCATGATAGCACAGGAATTGAAAACTGGATTCCTATTTAACTTTTGATTGTCCCTCCCACCAAGCCATTGGGTGCTGCATATGTGCTAACAAGCAAGTTCACAAGTGGTCTGTTCCTGCTGCTAAAACTCTTCCAGAGTGTACATTTTACATACACTTACTTGAGTGTGATAAAATCTGAGGTGCAAACAAAATGAGCTAGCTAATCTGCTGGGGTTTGGTCACTAGATATGTTTGGCATATCAAGGTACAGTTGCATGTGTGTTACTCATCTGAAGTTTTGGCTACTCTGAGATTTGAGATGATTATAGGATTAGGGAAAAATTTAAAAGGACTTTTGAGCATCTCATTTGCATCTGAGCATATCTTCTTAAAAAATTAGGCTTAAAGTAAATATATGCACAAATTATACTGAAGCTTCTATTTCTATTTCAGCTTTTAAGTCCCACCATGTTTAAGCAACTAGTAAGAGATAAGTGTTTGACTGTCTTTGAAGATCTGGTCTGTAGACCCTGATAAATTTCACACAGATATAAGACTTCTGAAAAATAATCAGTTCACTTTAGAACCATAGGTACTCAACAAAATTGGGCCAGCAAAATTAAATATAGTACCTAATTATTTAATTAACTGATTACATTTAGACTGTCCCACTTCTAAAACATCATCCTGAAAGACTCCTTTCCTTGGTTTCGTCATTGGTAGAAATAACATACTGCTTTGGTGCCCTTCACAATATCACTCCTTGCAGACTTATGTAACTGTATATCTGAATACAGTAACAAAATGCCAGTCTGCAGAGATGTACAGGAAATTTTAAATGTCTGTACCAAATGTCCTTGAGGTCTTTCCCCTGATCAGAAGTGTTACTTGTATTTGTTAGTGGAGAGCATTCACAACATACATCATTAAACCTCATCATATGTCTAGCCAAAGAAATCATTTAAGCAGACAGAAAGTGTTCAGCTTCTTCATTGTTACTAGGGGCAATTTTTATTAGAACCATCATAGGGTATCCACATGCCTGGAAAATTCATTTTGCTGTCAAACAGCATGTGTAAGTGAAGTAGCATTTTCTTGTAAAGATTGCTGCAAATTGATATAAATTAAGGTCTGCTTTCTGAGAAGAACAAAGTTAATCAAAGTGGGATTAAAGCTATAGGTTCCTTTCATTTAGTAGAGGTGCTTCACTGATTTGTTAAATAATGGGTTATTTGATGTACTGTATGGTGAGTGATGTAGGTCACTTTCAGCATGCAGTGCTGTAGAATTAAAGAGATTAAAAAAAAAAGGAGGAAAATGCCAGTGTTTTCTAGTTTCCCAAGTACCATGTAGGAATATCTGGACCAAACACATCCTTTCTACCTCCTCTTCCCCCACCCCCCTTTTTTTTTTTTGGTTATTTCAAGGCACAAATTTCTTTTATATCTTGTCCTTATTTGATGGCCTTAACATTCATTTAGAAAAACCTCTCAGGAAGATGGCTTTTAGATCCTTTCTTATCAGAAAGTATGTTAGCACCATCTCATTTAACCAGCAGATTTGTTTGGGGTAAATAAGAGCCTCAAA
The DNA here is from genome assembly GCA_033816785.1 of Picus viridis. Lineage (NCBI taxonomy): Eukaryota > Metazoa > Chordata > Aves > Piciformes > Picidae > Picus > Picus viridis. Next base: position 19,869,837 of record CM066567.1, on the reverse strand, counting down.
TCATTCATATGACATTGACTTACATTTTTGTTGATGGTTTCAGAATATTCAAAGCGATATGGTCCTTCCATATGTTTTGTTAGGTTGGTTTTGTTTTGTGTTACTATGCTTGCAGATTCCATGCCTTTCTGAATACTTTTTACTCTTGAAAAGAACACTAGATGCTTGTAAAAATAAACATAATGCCTAAAGACTCTGACTTTTAAAGTTTATTACCATTTACTTTTATAAGTCATCAACTTCTGTTCAGACATAGATCATTGTGTACAAGCCTCAAAATGCAGCAGTCTGAATTGATATGAAAAAATGAGATATCAATCCAAGGGCTAAGAAAAAACATGAATGGGTCTCAGCTCTCATCTGAAAACATCTGTACTAAGTTATTTAAATTCAGACATCTACCTGTCAGTCAGTGTCTAACCTCACATTATAGTTAATGGAGCTCTAGCATTTGATTTAGTTGTCCACTCCTGGGTGCATCCGTCCTGAAGGGGCAAGCCCCAAAACATGCCTTAACATGGGCTAAGCACCTGTGAATGTGCAATCCTGGACAGTTCCTGGGGTCCAGATAGTCCAGGCAAACGTGTAGCACATGTGATTGACTTTGTAACACACCTGTGAACTGTGTGTGCCCCTGGCCATGTTTGGATATGCCCCATCCTACAGGTTCAGCTATCAGGTTTCTCTGTTACCAAAGGCTATTAATTGTCTTGGGACAGTATTTAAACCAGCTGAGATGGTAGGCAATTTGCCTTGTTCTCACCCAGCAACCAAAAAGAGCTGTATGCTGACGGAGTTGCAGCTCAAGAGCTTGTCCTAGCAGGGAAACTACACCTGTGTCTTGCACTTGGACCATGGCAACCAACACTCCAAGAACCCTGTGCCAGAGGCAAAAAGGGGGAAAGCCCCAAGAGAACTGAATCACAGAAGAGCTACAGAAAGGCTCCAGCCCAGCAACAGAGTGCACGAGAGCCAAGGAAAAGCTCCAGACCATGAACTGGGCATGAGAGGAGAGAGGCCCTTTAGCCCTATCCGAGCCAACAGCCACTTGAATTATAGTTACAGCATCTGGGAAGATACGGGATAAAGGAGCAAGCCGTGAGTCCTCAGCTAATCTGCTACGGAATCCTCCTTGTGGGGAACCGCAGATCGTGGCACCTTCATTTCGAATTTAAATCACTGTATTGGAAACTCTCAGATTTGTGCTTAAATTGTTTAACTGTATTCATATGTGGAATATATACCCACAACCAAATAACAGAACCTGTAGATATACTTTGCAAATTAGTTACAGAGGTGTTTGAAGAAACCACTGCCAGAATAATATATAAAAAATATATATTTTATTACAGTTTCTTGCCAGGGTACCCAAGTGTTTGAAACAGTGGGGTTGGTCTGGCAGATAGGACATAAAATGTGCAAGCTGTGTGCCCTTCTGGAGGGTAAGAGGGAAGATAGGCAAAACTCCCAGTGTCATGCAGAAGGCACACAATGTCCATGAGTGAAGAAGGAAGCAAACTGTAGTCAATGGATTGCAAGGTGAAACTGAGCTTACCTAATTAGGTGTTGTAGTGGTTTGAGCCACATAATATTCCCCACTACCAGAATCATGGATTTACGACATTTTACGATTGTAGGGCATTACCATCCTGGACAGGATATTCTCAAACTGTCTTACTTTTCTGGATCTTGAACATGCAGGTGTGTTCTTGGGGACTTCAATACCATTTTGCATGTAAAAACCACAAGTAGACAAGTAGACATTGGATCCCATACTACAAGACATCATGGGTCACCATTTCTGTTAATGCAGATCTGCACTTCTCTTGGGTGTTTCAACAGAGAGAGAAAGGCTGGCTATCTGGTTTTATCATAGTCACAAAAGATGATACTAGAAACACAATTTTCCTCTTAGAAGGGTGACTGCATCCATATATGTGTTTAGATACATTACTTAGGATTAGAAAGGACTTTGCAGTGGTCTCATCTCTTCTGTTCAGTAAAGAATAAATATCTCAGGGGTGGGTGCCAAGTGGAGGGAGTCAAGCTCTTCTCAGTGGTGTGCAGTAATAAGATAAGAAACAATGGGTTCAAGCTTGAATATAGAAGATTTCACCTCAACATGAGGAGAAACTTCTTAACACTAAGAGTGATGGAGCACTGGAACAGGCTGCCCAGAGAGGTTGTGGAGTCTCCTTCTCTGGACACATTCAAACCCAATCTGGATGCATTCCTATATGGACTACCCTAAGTGATCCTGCTTTGGCAGGGGGTTAGACCTGATGATCTCTGGACGTCCCTTCCAACCTCTAATGTACTGTGATACTGAGAAATGCTTTGCCTCAGTATTTGTCTCAGTTTTAAGATATATATGAAAACTTTGTTCACTAGACAGAATTTCCTGACTAAGTAATAAGTTTATCATGAGAAAGTAGGAATTTCATTGTACAGTCAACCAGTTCACAATAAAAATTTGTCATTTTCATATGCAAGTCTTATGATAAAGCTTACCAATGGAAACATTCTCAAAGGATATTTTTCCCAAAATATGCTATGAAGTAGCAATAGAAGTGAAAAGTAGCAATATTTGTATATATGTGGTTTTAAAAAATAATAAATAAATTGTTTCATTGAAAAAAAAATAACTACAGGTGCCTGTTTAAAATAATTCTTTCAGTTAATTATAGGCTGATTTATTTTATATCTAATCTGGACAAGTGTTCACTGTCACATTTTCTCACCTATCAGTGCAATGAGAAATTGATAAAGTCTAGCTAGGAATTGTAATTTAATTTTATAACATGAAACACACAAAAAACTTGGCTACACATAAAATCTTAGTGAAAAAAATAATATGCCTGACAAGCTGTTCTAGGTTAAGTATGTATTTATGCATCCACTTATATCAGATGACGTAGAATTACAGAGCATTCTTATCTCCTATAAGGAGACTGTAGAGATTAATTAATTATACCAAAAATTTATATTAAGGCATATAAAAATAATTCAGTGTTGCATTTAAGAAGTCAAAAATGCCTACATCTAAAGTTATGCACAATGTATTTCCTTGTCTTTACTGTTTAAAAATATTTTTGTTCAAAAACATGTAGTTATTTCAGTTTTGGATATAGCATGACTCTTTATTGCAAAAGCCTCAACATTAGGCCTATCTAACTGAATCTGCTTTTTCATTGAATTGTTTATGGAAAACACAGCTTATTTAGTAGACCCCCACTGTAGGTGGTTTCAGGCAAAGTGACTGGGTTTTCTGCCTTTATTTTTAAGGATACAATAGCTTGAACTTGGGAGTTTTCTGTATCCAGTAACAACATGCTTTCATATTGAAGACTGGAATCGGACAGCATCCTCTCATTTTAAATGTAAAACTTTAAGACATTGTGGAGTTGTAATCCTTTACCCCTTTAAATAAACAGGTGTTTTTGGCATTGTCTTCAGAAGGACTAGACTATTAATGAAAAATAGGCGGGGGGGGGGGAAGGTCTGTGTGAAGTAAAAGGAATACTTTGGCTTACTGCTCTGGAAAATGTTCATTGATCCTAGGATATGAGAGTTAAAGTATGTCCAGGATGGATCCTTATAACATTAATAGTAAGACTGGCATCCCAAGCTTGGTGGCTGTGTCCATCTGCTAGAGGGTAGGGAAGGTTTACATTGAGATCTGGACATGTTAGACCAATGGGCCAAGGCTAATTTTTTGAAGTTCAACAAGGCCAAGTGCTGGGTCCTGCGCTTCGGACACAACAACCCTAGGGTAAGTTGCAGACTTGGGGATATGTAGTTGGAAAGGGTCCCTTGGAGAGGGGCCTGAGGGTATTGGCCACGAGTCAGCAGTGTGCCCAGGTGGCCAAGAAAGCCAATGGCATCCTGGCTCGTATTAGAAACACTGTGGCCAGCAGTAGCAGGAAAGTGATCATCCCCCTGTACTCAGCACTGGTGAGGCCACACCTCAAGAATTGTGTTCCGTTCTGGGCCTCTCACTATAGGGAGTATATTGAGTTTTCTAGAGCATGTCCAGAGAAGGGCAATGAGGCTTGTGAAGGGCCTGGAGCACATGACCTATGAGGAGCACCTAGGGGAGCTGGGGTTGTTCAGTCTAGAAAGAGAAAACTGAGGAGAGACCTTATGGCTCCCTACAGCTACCTGAAGGGAGGCTGAAATGAGAAGGGGACCAGCTTCTTCTTCTGGATGACAAGCAACAAGACGAGACAAATTGATTACAGGCTGTGGCCGGGGTTGTTTAGGCTGGCTATTACAAAATATTTCTTCACTGAAAGGGTTATCAGATATTGGAATGGTCTGGCCAGGGCAGTGTTGGAATCATCATCCCTGTGGATGTTCAAGCAGCATGTGGATCTGGCTTTTAGGGACATACTTTAGTGTAGACCCTTCAGTGCTTGGTCAAAGATTGGCCTGGATGGTCTTGGAGGTCTCTTCCAATCAGATATATTCTGTGATTCTGTGATTTTACTATCAGTTAATTAAAAATCTGGTAATTACAAATAATTGCCATAAATAACCATAACAAAAGACTAAAGGTGATTAGTAAATGTCTTTGTAGATCTGTGTATTATCCATACCAGAATAACTTTGTTTGAAGATAAAAGTGTACCTCGTTTTCACAAAAGATCATAAATTATCCAGTGACCACAGTTGCATGAAGAAGCATGCTTCCCACTTTCAAATAAAGTATCTTTGAAAAACTATTGAGGCTGTATCATATATGATACAATATAATCTTAGTTATTCTTTAAGCTGTTTGTTGCAAATGGAATCAAGATGCAAATATACAAATTGCAAAAACAAAAAAAAAAAACCAAACATTTGTTGGTAAGGAAATTCTAAGAGGTGTAATCAAACATAATCAAATCCTAATCAAACAATTTAAGTCAGTGCAATAGCCAGCATATACATAAACTCATTTCCAATGGTAAAAAAATCTTCTCCTTCACATTGACCTTACTGTCATACCAACTTGTGCTGGAAATTTCTCACTGCTTTAAACTTAAATGCTAACATAAATATTGAAACTGTGTGACTTTGATGAATGGAAATTATTCAGAGTATTTTCCTTTGGAACAAATAAAAAGTGTGCTTCCTACTTCCTTTATTTAAGTCTTGATATGAAATCATGAATGTGTTTATGGGACATCTAAGAAAAGCTGTGGAACATCACTAAATGCCACTTCTTTGGAGTAATAATATCTATTCTATCATCTGCTATTTCAAAATAAAAGAACTTGGTATGCTTGTGAGGCTTTTGTCCTAAATTATTATTTTGATTAGAAGGCTTATGAAATCAAAGAGCAGTACTCTAATTTTGTTAAAGAAAGAGTAAGGAGTAAGTTGTAAGTTACTTATTCTAGTTCCACATACGAGTCTATCACATAATGAATGAGGATTAAAAGAACAAAATCTTATTTAGTTAGTCTAATGAAAGGAAAAAACAAACAAGTCACTAGCTTGTAGTCTGGTAAATCACCACTTTGATTAGAATGATTTGTCTCTTTAGGTAGTGCAAACTACGATTGATTTATTTTTGGCCATTTACTAAGACAAGCTGATGTAGCGCTCAATTGCAGGTAGGAAAAGCTTTCCTCTTTCTCTCACAGTTATTGGTGAAACTGTAACAACAAATTAGAAACCATTTTAGGTGACTTTTAGTGGGAAAAGATATGGATGCAACTAATGAGCCAACAGTGGTAAAGAAATAAATCATGATTGGTGATTTAGAGCTAAAACATTTGCCAGCTATACAATAAGAACTGGTGATTCTTCTTCAGCCTGGCTTATTCAGGTATCTTTCTCTGAATAGAAAAGGGTTCACCTTGTGGGATAGGATCCAGTATCATCAAAATATGCATGTTTCCAAAAATATATTATGATGCAAATCAAGAAAAAGATCGTGTTATTATACAACAAAGCAAAGAAACTTTTGTCCAGAAGACCTAAATGAAGACTGCGCTTACAAGATATAAAAGTCAGTGCTTACTAAGACCATGCCTTTTGTCAGTCACATACCTGTCTTGTTTTTTACTGGGCTCTTCCTCAAAAACCCCTTTGATTTTTGCCAGAGAAGGAAAACATATTACCTGGTTAATGAAAAGGATAGCACCAGACAATTCTTTCAAGTACAAATCCAGGAAGGCACACTGCATTTAAATTACTTTCAGAGGAGGGAAGCAGGGTATGTTAGTCAAGTCTTTGTATTCAACGTCTGTAAAATAAATGTTGTGTATTCACTTTGAGGCTAGTGGAGGTAGAGACACTGAAACTCTCTTTTTATCAGGGCAGTTGGAAGTTCTTAGTTGTAGCAAAATTCCCCTAGGTACAAATCTTCTTGTCACAAAACACAAAATCAATTAATTTGTACTGTTCCATGTTGTTTTCTAATAAATATTTATAATAAAAGAAAGAAGAGGCATGTATATAATAATTTCTTCCTCATTTCAAAATATTTTATGTACAGTAACAAATCTGAAAATGGTAATGTTTCTGTGGCCTGTATCGTGAAGTTAGACATACTGTGTGTTGTGTTTCTATCCCATAAGTTGAGAATGCTCTTTAGAATTCTCCAAACTGAATAAAAGTTTAGTGATTTAGTAAAATAATTTCTTATGAATACTGCCACTGGGACTTCCCTAGTGACAGCTTTTAATTTAATTTAAAGGTTATCTGAAATTTACTGATAGCCAGTAAGTGCTAAGAGAAACAAACTCATGATTGCAATTGTAGTATCTTTAAGTCAAGAAAGCAGTGTCAGCAGTGCACCAATAAAATTATACACATGCATCTTAAGATCAGCCTTCCATTTGTTAAAACAAAAAGCATTTCTAAGGAGCCAAACCAAAACACTTGCAATCTTTTTAACAATACTAATTTAAAAGATTAGTTTCTAGCTTTGAGGTGCCATATTATATTGATGGATTACTGAGGATAAAAAAAAAAGGCAAAATGACATGTAAGATGCAGGTTTGAAGTGCTGTGTTTTAGCAAGTTGTTTGTAAGCCAAGATTTTTTTTCCCCCCTTTATTCCTTATGTTTCGGCTTTAACTGACAGATACCAGATAAAATCCATGGACTAACCCATGTTACATCCACCCCTCACTGGAAGAAATGTCTATTATTGCCAAGCAACAAGTGTGTTGTGTCTTATTATACAAGTGTGTTGTATCGTTTATATTGTGGAATATATTTTCTCAAAATTCTTTGAGGCGTTAGGCTTTACACTGCAGTATTTTATATAACCTATCAAAGCAGGTAAAAGGAAAATGTTTGCTTCAGAAGGCCTTAGAGTTCACTGTACTCTTCTGCTTTGAGTTTCTTGAATTCACAGACACTCTTGATCTGAAGTAGAATCTTGCAGTGGTGAGAAAAAGCAAAGCTTGTTCTTTATTTGCACTGCAGCTCTTTTGCAGCTGCCAGAGTATTGTGACACTGCAAAAGTGCATCAACTGCATTACAAGGTTGCTAACTCAGGATCGATTGATAAAGTGAAACTGTACTGTCCATGCAAGTTGAATTCAAATTAGCAATTTTTTTTTGTGTTCCCATATTGTCCCAAAGAAGAGGTTTTGAGTCTGCTAGCTTATCTAGGTAAGTTTGATCAGTAGGGCAAATAAAATATATTGCTTCTGACAGCCAAACTTGATTTGTTTAAGTGTTACATAGCATTCCTGGCAGTCTGTTTTGTCCTTAAGCAGTGAAGTGGCTCCTGGGATGGTGGAAACAAAGTTCAGTGAAACTGAAGAGCTCAGTAATATAGTGAAAAATTCAGAAGAAACCACCAAAAAAACAAAATAAAACACCAAAAGCACCCACACCACCATATTTCATTGTAATGTAGTGAATAGTTGTACAGGAATGTTTCATAGAAATGGTCCAATTTGGACAAAATATCAAGAACAGATTAGTCTGGCAAATTATCAACACAGCTCCTTAGCTGCAGGAAATCTGGGTGTTCTGAAGCTGCAGCCTTTCAGGAGCCGACCTTGTAAGCAGGATCTGTTATGCTAATTGCTCCAGGGCTTTAACGTCCAATAAATGTGTTCCTTTTAAATGAGCATTTTAGTATTTGAATTTTGTTGTTGTTGTTCTTAATCAGATTGAAATTAGATTTTGAATATTAAATTCCCCCATGAAATGGAGTGACCTTCTTCTGCATAGATAAAATGGGGAATAATCTTGTAATGCAAGAGAAACACTGTAATTTGCAGCAGCTGGTTAGACTTTCAAAGGTGCCTCCTTTTATTGCCAGCTTATTTGTGCACAGGCTGATGGGGTTCCCCATCAAATGTGTACTACAAATATGTATTTAGATTGCTGACAACCTTATTTTGCAAAATATTATACCTGTGGCATGTAAGCAGCCAAATCATAGCTTTCAGGTGCCTTTACCACACTTTTCTTAGATTACTGTATTGCCCACGATGTCCAGAGAATCTGCAAGTAAATGTGATAAAAGGATAAAATTCAAGTCAGGTCTTGTTCTTCTGCAACAGTAAAGCTAGGAATAGTGGCACTAGAGCCGGCTGCTGTGAGGATTACAGAGTCCCAGCTATATTCATTTACACTCAGTTCACGTTTGGGTGGTTGATGCTACAAAAGAGGCCCAGAGTACATGTTTTCTTGAAATGAAAAGGAGATCCTACAGAATTTGTACTAGACTAAGAAAGAGGTTGCAGTAAAGGTGCATTCAGGTAAGCAGATAATTCATGCCAAATCTTGATGTTATTTTGTGTCATTGTTTTGTTTAAGTATTCAGACACAGTATCATATCACAAACAATCGGATTTGAAAGAATTTCAGCAGTTCCCTAGACTTACAGACATGACAGTCTGTGTATGTTACACATCTGCTAGTGAACCAAGAGTAATAAGATGCAGGAGAGACTATGGATAACCTATTAATTACCCCTGATTGTAACTGCAAGTGGATCGTGTAACAAATGAGAAAGCCTGGCAAGTGTCTTTTATACCCAAACCCAAAGATCATTGAAGCTGCCATCTTGTTTGTGCTGTCTCAGTTTCCTCTCTGCTTTGTCAGAGAGAAATCAGGGGTGATGCTGTACATTTGTACACTACCCATCTCTTGGTAAAAGGGAGGTGAGTTTGCTGTACTGATTTCCTAACCTTTTCAGAGGAAGAGAAAAAAAATAATAATAAAAGAGCAAGCATGAGTTCATGGCTGGTACTTCTTGGAAAAGTCAGATGAAATATTTGTACTTTTGAATGTTTTAACAATGTCTACAAATCTTCCATGACTTCTGGAAAAATACTGATGGTTTTGCCTTATATGGCATGTATGAATTTAAGACTCTGCAGTGGTGTGCACAGCACTTCAGTGCAGTCTCACAGGTCTTGCTCTAGACGATTCATCTTTTCCAGCTGTTAGTTAAAGTAAGCAGATTTCTGCATCAACAGAAACCAAGAAACAATGAACTCCAAGGGGATAAGTGTTGTTTGAAAGACATTAATTTTCCTGTTCAGGAGTATTTATGCCTATATGGTATTTCCAACATGTTTGTTTAATGCGGATGCTTTCTTGTTACATTGCATCCTGGTAATTTTAAAGAGCAGAGAAATGTACAGGTCTTCTGTAAATGGAGAACTAAAGAGGAACACAGTTTCAGCCTTGGCCTGTGATGCAGAAATGTGTATCATCATGGACAGTGAAAGTAGTGGGGTGGGGAAATACTAACCCTAGAATTCTTTCCATCCCTGAAATATCTGGGCCCAAGAAATATATTCATGAGATGCATATTTTGCCATGCGATCAAGTATGTATATGGAATTCTGTAGACATGTACTAATTCATCCTTTTACCAATGAAATGTACTTCAGATTGTCCATAAGTAAGAGACTTAGTAGTACTTGAAAGGATAGTATTGATAGAATTATTGTACAATGTGGTATTTTATAGGAACTGTAGTGAGAGACATGTCTGGGAAATAAAGGTGAAGCTGGGATAGGAAAAGATGAGTGTTGAATAACATAATAGGTATGGAATAAGAGTGGAGTATACAAGTAGTACATCAGCCTGAAGGTCTCCTGCTGTTGTGGGTACTGTTTTTTCCCCAGTTATAACAGATGGGTAGACAAAGGGCACATGTTCAGAAACTACCCGATCTTTGTTCTCACATACACTCACACACTTGCGTATTTTGTTCCAAAATATGATGCAAACATTTATGTAGATGGGATCAGGAAGGGTCTTCTGCACATTCTTTCTATACCTTTCTTTGACACTCTTCTCTATATCCAGTTAAGCATCCTGGACTATTTATAGGTCACTTTGTTTGTTGATATACAAGTAAATACAAAATATGACAGTTTGTAAGATTAAACATGAGATATCTTTTGAGGCTGTATTAACTACTCTCAGGTAACTGGGTTTGTGGCTACTCAACCAGATTTTACTGAAGGCAAAATGTCTTCCATTTGTCACAGGGAAACAAGGAAGAAGATTTGTATGGTGTTAGACTACTCCATAATAGCAGCATATTTGGTTTAATATGCTGCAAATCCTCATGCTTCTTTCCTGTGATAACTTTTTTCAGGCAACAGTATCCAAAGAGCACTGTGGATTTTTTTTTTTTTTTTGAAGGAGGCATTATCTCTTAAAACAGCCTGAAAGCAGCTATACTTGAATTACTGATACTTAATCCCTACAAGCTAATCTAATAGCTACATTTATATATTTGGGATTTAGCCCCTTATGAGAAATTAAAACCCTAGAAAAATATATCATCTGCAAAATTTTCTTGCCCCTCCCATTCAGACTGCTAGCTCTCTGAAAATATGCTGAAGCAATAGGGGAATCTGGAGAGTAATGAGCCAGTCACATAAAAAGAAAGAAGCCTTAAATCTAAGCACAGATACATACCAGACTAAATTCTGGACATCTAATTTTTCAGTATTCTGAGCTTAATTAACATTTCTGCCTCAATTTCTCCGTTAAAACATGAGAAGCAATAAAATGCTTACCTTTATAGTCATAGGGATGCTCTGTTGGTAATTAGATGCTGTCAGACTGAATTACTGTAAATTACAGTAATTACTGTTCATTAATTAATTCTGTCAGTTTTATGTTTTATTGTAATGCGCTGTCATAGTGCTATAGTGTTTAAATTGGATGCCTTCAAAATGAACATTCACATTAAAAAGGAGTGAAAGAGAACCTTTTATTGAAATTAAAAAAAGTTCCAAAGAAATATTTTATTATGATCTAATTTTGGCTGTGGGTTTCTGAAGCTGAAAAGTACTACATACTGGTAATTGCATGTATTATTATAATTAAAAGTTACAGAAAAAATATGAAGAGGCATTCGGTATTTAAACTGAACTGCTTATTTTAGAGCAGCATTTAGTATTTAATTGTAGCATTCTCTGCTGAACCAGGTGTATTTCCAGAGAATGTTTCATGCCAAAGAAAATTAAGGCAGGAGAGTTGACATTTCCCTTGGGGGCAGAAGACTAAATACTAAATCTGTATCTCCCACTGCTGGAAGTGAGGCTTCTTTTGGCTCATACAGCACTGAAATACTGTTCATGTTGGTTTACTGTGGTAGTAGTACAATGTACACTATTGCTACTAAGTGATTGTAATTATGCTATTGCTGTGTAATAAAATAATTTTAGAGAAATTATGTTATGATTTTGTCTCTATTACTGATGTGTAAACAGGAGACAAAAAGGTCTGCTGTTTCTACTCTTAGGTTAAGGCATTGTTGGCAGACTATATCCACTTCAAACATCTAAGCAGAAAAGGGCCCTGGAAGTGAAAATGAAATGATGTTGTAAATTACCAGTGTAGTAGATGTGTGCTCTATATAATGAACTAAGCATACAATGTAGTAAATTCTACAGTAGTTAAAAAATGTTGTAACCATCTTCTGTCCATGGAATCTATAGTGCAATTTAAATAAGATTACAAAGGAGAAACTCAAATTATGACTATAGACAAATGCAGGCTCTGCCTACCCAAGAGTCCTGTGACCCATCAAGTGAGGAGAAACATATGCCATGCCAGTCAGTGCCAATATACAAACTGCATGCAGACTGTTGAGTTTCTCTAGAAAATCTGTGTCTGGGTATATGCAATACTAATAAAAAGAAGCACCTGTTCCAGGCCCCAAATATGTTCTGCAAGGAAAAAATAGCAAGCTGAAATGACCACTTAAGCAAGCTGCACTTCACAGCAGAGAGCTTCCAACCAATGACGTTTTCTAGAGCACCATGCAAAAAATAAATGTTACCTTGCTGTAGGAACTAAATGTTGGAAGCTGCAAAGGACTTGCTGATGACTAATAGAACTGTTTGATGTTTTTTATTTTATTTGTCTATCTGTTCACATACAGCATGTATTTTGTTGAAAAAAAGAAGTGCTGGTTTGAAAGGAGCAGTATTGATCTCTGCCTGGCTCTGTGGCAATAGGCAGATTTTGTGGAAACTGTGAAATCATAGAATCACTGAATGGTTGAAGTTGGAAGTAACCTTCAGGAGTCATCTGGTCCAGCCCCACTGCTCAAGCAGGGCCACCCAAAGCAGGCTCTCCAGGACCATGTCCAAATGGCTTTCAAGTATCTCCAAAGATTTCTCCACAACCTCCCTGGGCAACCTGTGTCAGTTTTCATCCACCCTCTGTCCTAAAGGGACAAAAAGGCTCAGAAATGCTCTGAGTCAGACAGTGGGGCAGGAGCCAGCAGGTCTTTTTTGTCAGGAAAATGCCCACATTGCCCAGGCTTATCTGAACATGCCCTGGAGTCCAAGTGGGCCAGGTGTACGTGTCTTTGGCCACATTTGGAGAAAACTCCTTCTATAGGTTACAGTGTCAGGATTTTATCTCTGAATCTTTGTTGTCACTGGCCATCATTGTCTTGGGAAATCTATAAACACCAGCCCAAAGAGCCAGTGCCTTGCCTTGCAATTGTCCAAGCTCTGGGAGAAGTCACAAGCCTTGATTGGAATCTGAGCTGTGCTTCAGTTTACCCAGACAAGACTTCAAGATCTCTCGCTGTATAGCATTGTAAAGGCCAGGAGCAGGCAGACGTGTCTTGCCGGGCCAAGAGACAAAACACAGGAGGAGCCGAGAGTCCCCAGGACAGTTTTGTTTTATTGGAAGAAGCGATGAGCACTGCTGTGAAGAATATAGCTGAAGAACCTCTCCAAATAATCAAAGCTACAAAGCCAACAAGCCCTGCAAGCTTCAGCAGCAACCTCTTTTCTACAAAGCTTTCAGCTACAAAGCCTTCAGAGATAAATCCTGAATGTGCCTCAGCGACAAGCTGCAGAAGCCAGCAGAAAGCGAAACTGTGTTCCCACAGCTCTCACGTGGTCAGTGCCATTTTGGTTTTGTTTAAACCCCTATGTGTGCTGTGGGGTGCCAGGATCAGTGAGCAATTACAAAATCTGATTTTCATAAGCATCTGTTAAAGGTCTGTTGCCCTAGAGAATTCTAGAGTTCCCCTCTCCTTTGTGGGCAATCACCAGCTCTGGTGCCAATGTTCCCCTTTGTTTTCTTTATAGCTGAAATTGCTGTTTGTTGTTTCTGGATTTTTGCTCATATTGTTTAAATTGTTACATGTTCCTGCTGGTGAGAGATCTGTTCCACAACTGAATATTTTGAACCAGTAAATAGGTTTTAGTAATATTTTCTGCTGGATTTTTTTTTTTATTAATAAATTTGTTAATATTTTTATGAATCATTCCACTTATTGAATACTAATAACCTCCTTACAATCATAACACCCTCACAATGAAATACTGCTTCCTGATGTTTAGACGGAATCTTCTGTGATTCAGTTTGTGTCCACTGCCTCTGGTCCTGTCACGGCACCTCTGAGAAGAGCCTGTTTCCATCCTCTTTGCACCCTTTCTTCAGTTATTCATATACATTGATGAGGTCACTCTTCTCCAAGCTGGACAGTCCCAGCTCTCACAGCTTTCCTTATATGAGAAATGTCGTAGTCTCTCATTCAACTTAGTTTTCTTGCCTGAATACTCTCCAGTATGTTCATGTCATGTATAGGGGACTCCAGAACTGGGTACAGTATATCAGGTGTGGCCCCACCAGTGCTGAGTGGAGGGAAAGGATCATGTCTCTTGACCTGCTGGCAACAATCCTCTTAAGGCAGCCCAGGATACCATAAGCCCTCAAGACTAAGGGCACATTTCATGATCATAGTCAGATTGTTGTCTTAGTCAGATTGTTGTCTACCACAACCTCCAGATCACTGTTTTGCCCAGCTGTTTTCCAGGTGCTTTGGTTTGTTTGTGTGTTTTTTGCTTGGTTTTTTGGTTTGTTTGGGTTTTGGTGGGGTTTTTTTTTTGGGGGGTTTTTGATTGTTTGTTTTGGGTTTGGGTTTGGGTTTTTTGGTTGGTTGGTTTATTATTCTAGTAAAACATACCTTAAAGAAATGAAAGCCAAATATCATATGATGTACTCACTTCAAGAAGACAAAGGAGAGAAAGGTAATTCTGCTTCAGGGATCTGCTTCATTCAGGTCCCTTAGAGCAGAAAGTTTCCATACAAACAAATGTATTGGCACTTAGGTTTCTTTAAACTGGAAGGAATATAGGTCAAGCCTCTCTCTTGATGCTAGCTGTGGTACCATTTCAAGTAGGTGGGATGCAGCACTTTTGGAACTTTTTGGATCAAAGCTCCCTTTAAGGTAAAACCAAAGTGGAAGCTGTGCAGGTCATGAAATCCTAGAGTCTCACTGTTACTCTTACCCAAGCCAAATGACACTTTTTCTCTGATATACTTTCTATGTTGATCAAAATTTAAAGCATCGATTGGAGTGGGGTCTCAGAAGCTATGTGGATATGAAGTCGTAGTACAGTAAAGACAAATGGTAAAATGCATTCTAGAATATTACTGTACTGTTCAATCCTCTTAAAGAAGCTTTGGATGGAGTAAAACTGTTGGACTGACAGTATAATTGATAACTGATAAACAGTCTTCAAGAATCAGTGTGGAAATAATCCTGGTAACAACCTAGCTGCCTCAAACATATAAGCGTATTCTCTGTTTTATCTAAATGGGCACCAGTATGTCATCAGTATTTCAGTGATGCAGTAGGTCAATGATTTTTTTTATGTATTCCAAAATATTTTACACTTTAAGTCCTTTTCAGAAACTAACTAAATAAATAAATATGCAATTGGTAGCAGCTTTTTTTTTCCAAACTGGTATGAGTCTGCTATGCTACAGACTTTGTATCTCTTCTTAAGGAGCAACCCCAGAGATTTGTTTTGATGTCAGATGATGAGATAAATTATTATTTCACTAGTTTTAAAAAGGACTATGTTGCCTAATTTGAAAGTAAAATTCTATTGAACAATAGTAAAATCAAATTCTCTTGGTAACCTGAGATTTTCTCAAAGGTTTATTTTCAGAGACTGCTTGAGAAAAATTTCATAGACTCATCTGGTTCAGTTTATGTAAACCAAAATTATTTTCATTTGTAGAATCCTCTATTGAAAGGCACCTGTTAAGTGAGATGGAAGGTAGTTTTATGTGTTTGTGTTTGTCTTCATTGCTTTGAATTATATCACTTGCACACAGCAATAAATGATAAAACAGCCTCCTTTGGGGCTATGCAAATACTGGTATTTGGCTACTTAATGTTATCAAGCAGATTTTACTTTGGTTTAATGTTGTTTGTTTGTTTGTTTTTCTTAACAAGGAAGACTTTCACCATGAATGGTATCTCAGCTACTGAATGAACTCAATGTATTTCTCATAATTTGACTATTAGTACAGTATAGTACAGTATAGTACAGTATTACCAAGGTTGGAAGAGACTTCAAAGATCATCGAGTCCAACCTGTAACCACAAACCTCATGACTAGTTGTAATGATAACAACCCTTTACATTCAAAAACTTATTTTTGTGTGTCTACAACTATGGCATAAGATATTTCATTGATAACAATGAAATACTTTGTTGCAACAGCAAATGGAGGTTTTATGTTGGAAGTAGTAGTAGCAAATATCTTCTCTCTTATAATTTAAAATTACCCAAGTGGAAGTGTCTCTTCTCTGGCTATAAATATGGTGTTTAGTAAGTCTAGGAATTATGGAAGACCAGGGACAAGTAGAAAGAATTTATGTGATTCAAGGTTAAGTTTGGTGATTTTTGCCTGACAATGAAATGGCAGCTTAAGACAAATAATGCAATCCCTGGTACACCTTTAGGTAATTCCTAAAAAGTAATTCCAGGGGATGCAATGCCCATACCTAACATGCCAAAAGACTGTTTCTATCAGTCATTACTCTGAAAGGGCTCTCGTAAGTAGTCATGCAGAAATTCTTCAGTTTTCTTTAAATTACTAAAATATACATTTTCTTCCATCTGAATATGAACAACAAATTAAGAAAATGAGTTCAGTTTATTTGTAGATCTTTGGGGCTAAGCTAAAGTGCTATTTTCCAGATCGTACGCTACTCCCCACCTAATTTTTCCCCCAATTCTACCACATTTTTATATGATGAAGGTGCTAGTGTTAATACATTGTACTTCCTTTTTAGATGCAAAAATTGGTGACAAACAAGGACAAAATTTTAAAATAAACATTATTAATAAAAATAAAAAATAAATTATAAAGTTATTTATTAGCAGGTCCTGGTAAATAAATGTAAATAGAAGATTTTTGTGTGTGTGTGAAAAACTGTCTTTTAATGTGTAGTGCCTAATATTCTTTGTTCTTAACTTAGAAGAAAATGTTATGTTTGTGGATGATTCATAAACTAAAAGGGAGTAAAAAAATGCCTCAATGGCTAGAGTACTTATAATGGCTTCACCTGCCCTGCTGTGCTGTCTTCACATGACACTTGTGGTGGTACTACATGCTGAAGTACCTTTTTACATTCTTACTGCAAGTCATTAAGATGACCCCAGGTCACTGCATACTCGAAAGAAGAGCTTCCAGGAGTGGCAGATACCCCACAGTGTCATTGCTGAGCCTTCAGTGGCTCTGCTGCATGCTTCAAGCTCTCCCTGTCATGCCTCTCTGAATAACTGATTTATGCTGTTTATCTGTGCCTGCTGGCAGGCCTAGATGAGTAGGACCAGACAGCACCAAACAGAAGGTCCACAGAGTATTTAACATACGTACCAAATAAGGACCATTTCTGTTAGCTTTTCTCTGCTGTGTGTTGTATTGGCATTGGTCAGTGCTGCTGGCTGTCTAAAGTTGGGTTGCAGGTCCTGCTGGCTTCTGGTTGCTGGCACCAGGAGCCAAAGTTGAGTAGGCACCATGTGCATCTGTTTTCTGTAGCTGCCAAGGAACAAGATGATACCATGGGAAACAGCAAACATACTGTGATGACCTTGTAATGCATGCTGACATGGGTGGTTGCTAGACAGATTTGAGTTGCCTGGGAAACCCCCATTTCAGCTCTCAAACTACCATGTCAGGTCAAGAGCCCATGTAAAGACTAGCATTTATAGAAGCTAAGCTAAGCATTTGTAGAAGCTAAGTGCTAGAAGGTGTGATGTGGCTCTATTCTTAGTGATCATTGTGAGCACTTTGTATAGCTGTGGCTGTAATTGTGGCTACATATGTAGTGCTTTTTCTGTTGCAGTTGCATGTGGTGTGCCATGCAGCACTGGGCTCTTACAAGTAAGATTTTTACTACATCCTGCCTGTGAAAAGATAAACCATATGTGAAGTCATGAGGACATGAGAGAATGATATGGAAAGATGATTGTGTGGAATTTGCTGTGTTGCACTGGAGGATTATGCCTCCATGAACTCAAGCAGCTGTAGGAAATCACTTCTGACCATGAGGTGATCCAGAAAGTATGCATCAGAGATTCTTGAAAAGACCAAAGCAATTTCCTCCAAAATGTTTCAAAAGCCAAGACTGAGAATTGAATGGAAATTTATCCATAATGCTGTGGGGTCATTTTCAGAAGATGCAGTGTATGCAGCATGCAAACTATTTTTGTAGGATATTGTGATGGATTGACCAGCCAGTAACTTAGGCATCCACCAACTCTTTGCTCACTGCTCCCCACTCCCAGCCTCTGCAACAGGACAGAAAAGAGAACAGTAAAAAACAAGAATCATTGAATCATTCTGGTTGGAAGTACCTTTAAGTTTATCAAGTCCAACCATTAACTAAGTACTGGCAAGTTAACCCAATCATGTCCCTCAGCACCGCATCTCTGCATCCTTTAAATACTTCCAGGGATAGTGACTCAACCACTTTTCTGGGCACACTGTTCCAATGGTTTACAACCCTTTCTATGAAGGATTTTTTCCCAATGTCCAATATAAATCTCCCTTCACACAACTTGAAGCCATTTCATTTTGTCCTATCACTTGTTAATTGCAAGACCAACCTCTACCTTGCTACAGCCTCCTTTCAGTTACATGCAGAGAATGATTAAGGTCTCCTCTGATCCTCATTTTCTCAAGACTAAACAACCCCAGTTTTCTCAGGTGCTCCTTTTAATACTTATGCTCTAAACACCTCTCACCAGCTTTTTTGCACATCTTTGGACACCCACCAGCATCCTAGTACCCTTCTTGTAGTAAGGGACCCAAAACTGAACACAGTATTCAAAGTGCAGACTCCAGTGCTGAATTTAGAGGCATGGACACTTCCCTAGTTCTACTGGCCACACAATTCCTAATACTGGCCAGGAAAGGAAAAGAAATAAGAAAAATTTGTGGGACAAGGTTTAAGACAGTTTAAGTGAAGGAAAGAGAGGGAGAGAGCAAGATAAATGAAGTCAAACACCACTTCCTAAAAGCAGGGCAATGCCAAGGCAGCATGTCTGCCTTCGGAAAAGTACTCCCTGGCTTTTATTGATGAGCATGCAGTATCTCTTTGGTCAGTTTGGTTCAGCTGTCTGGGTTGTGTCCTCTACCACCCTTTGCTCATCCCCAGCCTATTCACTGTAGGGAGCAC
Organism: Picus viridis; assembly: GCA_033816785.1. Taxonomy (NCBI): domain Eukaryota; kingdom Metazoa; phylum Chordata; class Aves; order Piciformes; family Picidae; genus Picus; species Picus viridis. Next base: position 19,850,895 of record CM066567.1, on the reverse strand, counting down.
AGTGGAAAAAAAAAACAAAAAAAAAAAAAAAAAAAAAACCACAGAAAGGTACTGCTCAGCCATAGCTAAAGCACTAGCTTATTACCAATAATGTTTTAGTGGCAAATCTAAATACAGCACCATGCCAGCTAATGTGAAGAAAATTAATTCCACCTCAGCCAGAGCCTTGGGTGAAGGTGGGAAAACTTACTGTTACACATTTAGGGCATGAGACAGATTTTAACAGACTTGTATGCCCAGTTCTGAGGCTGACAATTCAAGAATGATGCTGAAAAAATTGGAAAGAGTTCAGACAGCAGCCTTGAAGATGATGAAATAAACACGCTTTGCTATACGAGACTTCAGGAGTTCAGTTTGTACTAATCAAGACATTGATTTAGAGTTAAGAGAACTAGAAATCTCCTGAGGCCTTTTCCAGCTCTAACTCTGCAATACACAGTTAAAGGAACTAATGTTATGACTTTGACTTTAAAAAATGCAGAATAAATGGCAGTTGTCATTATCCTTTGGGACAAGACAGTGAAGTTGTTGGTTTAAAAATCTTAAACTCAGGATTTTGTTTGTTTTCCAAAGCAGTCCTCTAGTTTACTACAGCTACTGCTTGCTGTTTTGGTAGAGTGCTGAATGCACAGAATTCCTATGGGTAACATCACACAGGATGTCAGGATATCGAATTACAATGGATCTTGCTGGCATTACAGTCTGACATCCATAGAATAAATTAAAAGCCTCCATTTTTTTCCAGTTTCATATTTTCTTTACTCATCTTGTATTGTTTTTTTTATTTCCATATATAAAAGTTTGATTATTTTTTTCTTTCCTAATCTACTTAAATTCATGCATTTTACAGTTTTGCATGCAGCTGATTTCTGGTTTTATTTGTTGCATTAGGATTGAGTATCTTGGTTAAGACATGAACTACAGGCTTGCATTTTCTTCCAACTAACACAGATTTTGAGCTTTCCAGCTTCTGAGAATAAGTATAATTTTGTTAATTGTAACATACATTTATGTGTATGTGCAAACATAAAATCTTAGTGAAAGGAAAATCTCAATACTTAATACAAGCAGTTCTGAATTTAGCACGGATGTAAAGGGATTTATTTTGTTCGATGGAATTATTCTGCTTTACAACAGTTAAAAAAAAACCATTACACAAATAATCTTTATATTGGTAATGCTAGCCATTAAAGTTGTATCTTGCTGTGGTAGTTTCAGGCTGTGCCTAGGAAATTTTCCACAGATCATGAACAGAAAAGTGTAGAATGTTAATAAATCACTATTGGGTGTGAAAAGGAAAATAGTGATAAGCTCTAAATAATCCCATTGGACAGATAACAGACATAAAACTTAGATAGGTAAACTAACTTTCTCTCTTTTCAGCTTCCTCGCTCTAGGAGATACTAACTTGTGTTTCTGCTTGGCTTTGCTGACCTTGTTATGTTCTTTGTTGTGGCTGAGTATAACAAACAACTCTCTGTTCTTTCTCTCCTCAACGTGTACAAGAGGGTGTGGAGTGGGGAGGGGGAAGCTGATGCTGGCTCCCCTGGTTTGTCCAGGGGGTTCTTGTGCTGCTTATAAATTGCAAATACTTGTATATTTTGTACATATTAATTGCATTTCATTTTAGATTGTAGTTTTGCTTGTAAATACAGCTTCATTTGCTTCCAAATAAAGCTTCATATGCTTCCAACTGACATGATCTGGCAATGTTAATGTTGGGAGGAATTTTCAACCCATCACACTTGCTCTAAAAAGAAATTACATGGGATGTAAAACCAGAGATCTTAAAAACTGTTGTGGGAAGTTTGGAATTATATTTCAGTTATTCTTACTGTGGGATATTCATTGAGAACTGCATTTCTGCTAAGCCTTTGATGTTAAATCAGACTCAATAAAAATGTAAAGAGATTTTTCCTAACCAGGGCTTATTTTATTAGCTGTCATTTTAAGATACTTCTCTTTACCTATCTTAAAAGTCATCTGTAAGAATTCTTCTTCAAGGCTACTCCTGGCCCACTGTTTTAACGAGTCAGTTTTATAATGACAGATTACTTATTTAGTTGAATGAGTTAAGGCCATAGATAGTTTTACTATCTGTGACCAAAGCATGAATCCTGAAGGGCTTGAAATTTTTGGCAGCATATCTCTCTGCAAGAAAACTAGGGAGACTCCTCTTCCAATGACTGTAACACCTTAAGAGTAAATGTCACCTCATATTTATGTTTTACACCACATCTTAAAGTAAATGTATATATTTAGAGTATCTAGAGGAGGCTCTCAGTTTCCAAGCCCCAGCTTCATAAACAGCAGTGATGATCTGTGTATTGATAGTATCAAAAAATATATGAAATTACAGAATTAAAAGTAAATGAATGTACTAAAGTATGTGTATGCGTTCCCAGAGAGTCTGCTGCAGACGTATACTCTTCATTATATATTTTTATATATATATATAATTTTTTTTTCCTAACAGAAAAAAAAAATAAAGACATAGAGCTCCATATCACAGTTCCTCTCTGTTAAATAATGCATTAAACAACTAACAACCCAAGTGGGGTAAGATACTGGAGTAACCCAGTGCAGAGCTGGGTAATATTCGGATTTTTTTAAAACACACTATTTTCTTGTTTCCAATGTCAACACTTCACTTTATTAGCATACACATGGTTTTGTCATCAGAATTGTCCAGTATGGAGGGTGAGAGCCAGAAAGCCTAATGAGAACAATCATGTTCTTTCACCTGAAGCACAAAATAGACTGTGTAGAAGAGCTTTCAGATGCCTGGAATGTGGGGTATACTTAAGAATTTCAGGGCAAGAATGTGCTTTCTTTCAAAATTTGAAAGTTATTTTGAGAGCTACTATAATTGAGAGGATAGATGTTTGCACAAGTGTCTGGAAGTTAATATAATTAAACTTCTATTTATTTGCAAAAGGGGACAGGAATGAGAGTGCATTCATCAGCTTTGTTTGGTGTGTGGTTGTGCTAAGGAAAGCAGACAACAGCCTAAAGATAAGACTCATCACCTTCCACCCGAAGTACAGTATTTGTTTTGTTGACTTGGTTTCCCTAACTTGTATATAGATGAGCATTAATCAAAACAACAACAAAATGTTGAACAAAACATTCACTGTGAGCACTTTTTGCCCTGGGGAGTGAGAGAGCATGAGATAAATGAGAGTCATGATACTCATACCTTGCCAAGAGGCACTGAGTGCTGTATAAGAAGCTGAATGCAACAGAATATTTTACTAGCAAATTGGGCTTATTCATGAAAGATTTTGCATCGTCAGCAGGGGAGAATGATGATATCTAGGTATGACATAACTCTTCTGAGGCAAGCACTGCTGTCTATGAATAAGAAACCTCTCTGATTTCATGATATATCATTTTTTAATGCATTTCAGTCAAGGAAAGGTATACAGTTTGAAAAATTTTCGTGTCTGGAGGAAAATGAAGCAGGAAGAAATAAAGACAACTTTCTTTTTTTGACAACTTTATGAATCAACTATGTGTTCACACATTTTTATGAAATATTAATGGCAAACACAGTAGTTAATGATGTATATAGGCCTGATCCTGAATTATATCTCAGGCAAAATGATATGTGAATTATCATATTTGTTTTTCTGTGTCCTTAATTTTTCTGTGATTAATGTGTGATGCAAAAGCAATGCTTTCTTTATTACTATGGAAAACAAATTACACTTTTTTCCCCCTCAAATTTGCAACAAAAAAAAAAAAAGAAAGGCACTTTTAAATACAAATGTGTGAACATTTTTTTATGTAATCAGTTTAGATCTATTATGACAAATTCTTCTTGGGATAATTTATGATATTATGGCTTACAGTATACCTCAGGGAATCAACAAAGAAGTTAATTGCTCCTCAGAGATATACAATTTCCACCCTTTGCCCCTCAGTCAACAGCTTGAAAAGCAGTAACTGAGAAAATGTAGAAAAACAAGTCTGAGCATATTATTTCTTCTTTGAACAGTTCTTGCTAGAACGTCGAGAAATAGAGGTGGCTGGCTGGTGCAAAGTTTTTACACATCTCTCTGGCTACTTCACAGAGACAAGTTCTTAGACAAGGGTGATTCAGGTCTAATCCAGTATAATAATTTCTGTGTTGCTTACCCTTAGCCTTTGTTATTCTGGGTCAGTTGATCAACACATTAGGAGCTGTAACCAAGAGACCATCCATGTTTTGACCAACTGGTAAGGAAAAGCTTAGCAGCAGGCTGTACTCTGCCTGCTTATTCAGTGTGAAATAAAGGCACACAAGAGCCTTTGTGGCTCATTTCTTTTTTCATTTCTTGTTTTACCAGTGTGTATTGTGCTAGTGGGAACTCAGGGTAAAACATTCTAGACAATGTTAAAGCTGTTAATGTATGAACAAGTTTATTAACACAGGGTTGTGTAGTTCAGGTATTTGGAAATATTCTGACTCTCTGATATTGAAAATGTTTTGTTCTGGTTTGTTTTGGGTTTTTTGACTTTTAGATTCTCATATCTGTCCTACATCTTTATGTTACTATAAAATGTCATGGTACTGCTTATATGCCATTATTGCAAACAGGTTTATGTTCTGTGTTTTTCTGACCAACTCTGCTACTCAGTTTTTGGCCTTGTGAATTTCTTATAAATTATTCTTAGGAAGAATTATAAAACATTCCCATCTTCTCTAATTAATATGATTGTGACATCTTCCGCATGCTGTAAAGGAATAGTGTTACCTCACAGGGAGTTTTAGTGTCCGTCATAGCGCCAGTGTGGCATCTTGACAGAGCACTGGCAATAAAATCCACCACTTCCCAGTGTGATGTAGCTACAGGTTCTCCGTCATTGTCCCTTCCTGCTCTGTATTAGCAATATTTTTAGGAATGACTGCTGTAAATGACACAAGGGTAATTGCTGTCCTGTCTGTGTTTTGTCAGTTATACTTGTGACAAACCTAAAAGTGTTTTTCCTATCTTTTACAGGGGGAAAAAGTTAAGAAAAAACATCCTGTGGAAACACTTCTGTTTCCACACAAAATCCTGCATCTGGTTGTTAATATGCAATTCTCGATACTGCAAACTTCCATAGAGGTTAGAGCTGAGAAAGATCTTTTAGGGCACCTAGTCCTCCCCTCAGTTGTACATACAGTAGATTCACATAAGGCACAGTCATGTCCCCTCTGCACTGAAAGGGAGCATTCTTTTCACATGGCGTGAGTGCTTCACTGATACTGGAAAGACGATAAAAGACCTTTTTCCTGTAAAGGGTGTGTGAGATTAAGTTGTAGCATGTTGGCATAAAAGGCTCTTTGTTAATTGCTATTGTGCTAATAGTGCTTTGAATATGAACGTTTTGTAAGCAAGGAACAGGCAATGATTCAGATGGGCAGAGCCACAAAGAAAACTTGAGCAGGACTGGAAGTGAAAGAAAGCCTTTGGCATTTTGCAGTCTGGTTTTAAATGGGTTACATATTCAAGTAATCAAGACCATACACATTATAAATACAGTACTGAAGCTGTAACATCCACTACAAATAAAACTATTGAAGAATTTGCTGGAAAATGTGTGTGTGCGTTACACACACCTCTGTCACAAGTGAGGCATACATTTTAAAGAGACTGATGTGCTCACTAGCCCACCTGGTAGAAATTATCAGTCTCCATATAATCAAGACTGTCATGTCTGCTTTCATGAAATGATTTCACAATTAGTGAATTTAGAAATCTTTGTAAGATACAGTTAAAAACAATTACCTTTTTATTTGGCTGTCCAAAATTTGGAAACCTGCACGTTATTATAGGATACAAAACATGATGATAATGGCATAAAGTATCTGACTAATCTTCTGTTTACCAACACAAATAGAAACAATTCTGTTCCTGAAGAAAGAGGAATAAAAAAGAACTCTGACCATTTTCCTCCTTGCTAGCTGAAAGCCAATGCACTTACTAGCTCCCTCCTGGGATTTAATCTACATGATGTAAATTTTACACATAAGGGTACCTAAGCTATCTTTAAACAAACTTGCTCAGGCATAGAGAACTGTATATAAAAGCAGCAGGTAATATATATTGATGAGAAACGTGCTAACAGAAGTGCCCCTCAAGCTGTAGAAAGCAGAGTTAGTGAAGAGTGGCTAGTGTGTTGTAAATCCAATATTTAGCTGTTCAGCAGCTAGGCCATGTAAATAGACACTACATTTTTGAACACAGATGAAATTATGAAAGTAGTTCTTTCAGTACAAAAGTAAAAAGCATGCATGTTATTCTGCAGTTTCATAGAAATTACTTCTATTATTCCTATATGACTACAGCAGTTGAACAGAATATCCTGCTAACCAGAGATAAAACATTGCAGAGAAGTGGTGGCAGGGACTTTTATTCCTAAAACAGTAGACATATAGATACGTGCATACATACATGCTTATATAATTATGCATGAAGAGATAATTTAAAAGGCCACTTTTAGATCTTCTGTGTGAAACTGTAGAAAATCTGTGAAATTTCCCGGGGAAGATCTCTCAAAAATGATTTTATTTTAGTATGTTTATCATCTTGAGATTATACAAACACTTAACTAGTTCAGTGGTGTACTTAAGAGAGGCATAGAGTACTAGTAGTTGTGTTTTCTTAATCTGCAAGGGGCTATTTCCAAGCTGTGAAATCAATCAAGCAACGTTATGTGAAGAGGAACCCTCAAGAACACATTGCAAGTTTTGCCTGAGTCAGGACTGTGATCTATACTGATTGTATTGTTTCCAGTATGTCTTCCCTGTTGCATCTATAAAGCAAGAGTTGGTTGAGAGGGCTCTTTTGCAGATAGTCACTCTTAAGAGGAAACAGTGAAATTCCTGTAGGTGAAATATTCCACCTTCTTTCCATCAGCATCTTTAAAATATAAGATTACAGAGATTACAGACACTGAACCAAACTAAGTTTGTGGGTTTTAATCTCATGTCTAGTGTTGATATTCCATTTGTTTTATTTTCATTAAAATGTTTTTCAATCTAAAAAATAAAGCAACATCAAAAGATTTAAAATGTAGATAATTAACCTTTAGGAAAACTGAGTGTTTTGTCAGGGATATGCCTTATTACAGCAGACCACTCAGTCCTTTAGAATTTAGTAACTCTCCTATGAGAGTTAAATGAGAGTCCTATAGAAATAATACTAAAATCACTGTAACTGATGAGTTTTTCCTTAGTTACTGAATTGTATAAGCTGCTCTAAGAGTGAGTAGAAATGTGTAGTATTCTCAGATAATAGTAGTGATACTAGTACTCCAGGTTGTTTAGCCTGGAGAAGAGGAGGCTCAGGGAGACCTTATGGTTGTGTACAACTACCTGAAGGGTGGTTGTAGCAACAGAACAAGAGGACACAGTCTCAAGCTGTGCAGGGGGAACTTTAGGTTTGATCTTAGGAAGAAGTTATTCATGATCAGGTGACCCACCTAGTGAATGTGGGGAAGGCTATGGATGTAGTCTACCTGAACTTCAGCAAGGCCTTTGACACTGTCCCCCACAGCAAACTCTTGGCCAAGCCATCAGCCCATGGCTTGGACAGCAGCTATCTGTGCTGGGTTAGGAACTGGCTGGAGGGCCGAGCCCAGAGAGTGATGCTGAATGGTGCCACATCCAGCTGGCAGCCAGTCACTAGTGGTGTCCCCCAGGGATCAGTGCTGGGCCCCACCCTGTTTAATATCTTCATTGATGATCTGGATGAGGGGATTGAGTCCATCATCAGTAAGTTTGCGGATGACACCAAGCTGGGGGCAGGTGTTGATCTGTTAGAGGGTAGGAGAGCTCTGCAGAGGGACCTTGACAGGCTGGACGGAGTCCAATGGCATGAGATTTAACACATCTAAGTGCCAGGTTCTACACATTGGCCACAGCAACCCCATGCAGTGCACAGGCTGGGATCAGAGTGGCTGGAGAGCGGCCAGGCAGAAACAGACCTGGGGGTACTGGTTGACAGTAGGCTGAACATGAGCCAGTAGTGTGCCCAGGTAGCCAAGAAGGCCAATGGCATCCTGGCCTGGATCAGGAGCAGTGTGGCCAGCAGAAGCAGGGAGGTCATTCTCCTCCTGTACACCGCACTGGTTAGGTCACACCTTGAGTCCTGTGTCCAGTTCTGGGCCTCTCAGTTTAGGAAAGATGTTGACTTGCTGGAACGTGTCCAGAGAAGGGCAACAAAGCTGGGGAGGGGTTTAGAGCACAAGACCTGTGAGGAAAGGCTGAGGGAGCTGGGGTTGCTTAGCCTGGAGAAGAGGAGACTCGGGAGACCTTATTGCTGTCTACAACTACCTGAAGGGAGGTTGTAGACAGGCGGAGGCTGGTCTCTTGTCCCAGGCAACCAGCACCAGAACAAGAGGACACAGTCTCAAACTGCACCAGGGGATGTTTAGACTGGATGTTAGGAAGAAATTCTTCATAGAGAGAGTGATTGCCCATTGGAATGTGCTGCCCGGGAGGTGGCAGAGTCGCCATCACTGGAGGTGTTTAGACGAGACTGGATGGGATGCTTGGTGCCATGGTTTAGTTGATTAGATGGTGTTGGATGATGAGTTGGACATGATGATCTAGAAGGTCTCTTCCAACCTGGTTAATTCTATTCTATTCTATTCTATTCTATTCTATTCTATTCTATTCTATTCTATTCTATTCTATAGAAAGAGAGATTGCCCATTGGAATGGGCTGCCCAGGAAGGTGGCGGGGTCAATGTCCCCGTAGGTGTTAAAGAAAAGCCTGGATGAGGCACTTAGTACCATGATCTAGTTGATTAGTTAGGGTTAGGTGATCAGCTGGACTTGATGATCTTACAGGTCTCTTCCAGCCTGGTTGATTCTGTGATTCTGAATGTCTTTCTTAAAGATTTGTTGTATCTCAACAAGAATCACTGAGATTATTACAGAAATTGCTGGAGTAAATTTTATGGCCTTCATAAAACTGAAGATCAGATTTGATTTGTGTAACTGGTCATTTCTGTCCCTAAAATCTATGACTACATCATGTTTTCTGTAAAGGAGTGCAATACAAAAAAAAAGCAGTTTAAACTCTAAGTGTCCTGGTCAACTGCTTTGTGTCTTGTGGCCTGATTTTTAATAATGTGAGCAGTTGCCACAGCACCACAAGTGCTTGCAGCATCTTATTTTGAGAGTTCATAGTTTATAAAAGTAAACTGTGCTACTACTGTGCCCTTCGGCCCAACCACCCTTCACTGGGCTGCTTTTGACAGGGGTCAGGACTTCTGCTTGTGAACAGTGGCTACAGCATGTGACCACATAGATTGACTACCCTAGGAAAAGGGCAGTATTTTCCCCTTCTTCACCCTATGACCAATCCGTCTGTTCTAGTCCATCTGGTTTCACAGGGGGAGAAACTTCTTTACAGTGAGAGTCACAGAGCACTGAACAGGCTCCCCAGAGAGGTTGTGGAGTCTCCTTATGTGGAGACTTTCAAGACCCATCTGGATGCATTCATGTGCAACCTGCACTAGATTCTATGGTCCTGCTCTGGCAGCGGGGTTGGACTCGATGATCTCTGGAGGTTCTTTCAAACCCTAACATCCTGTGAAATTACATTTTCTGATAGTGGAGACAACAAAGGAGTCTATTGGCCTTTAAAATACCTTCTGTGAGTGTCCATAGATTTGCTGAATGTATTCCAATGAATAAAATATTGCCTATTAAGTGAAGAAAGACTACTCCTTCTAATCAATGACTGTTCCTGTTTAAAAGTTCCTTCTGAACTGTAGTGTATTTACTGCATAAAACATCTGAAGAATTTTTATGAAGTAGAATCTGATGAATCTTTTAAAATCAGTTCCTCTGTGCATTACATACACAAGGTAAAAATATGCACATACTATCTGAGTTTTGGAGATGAATGACTTTATTTATGCATTTAAGGTACCTGTTTCCCGATAATATGTACAATGTTATACAAATAAATTAAAAATAGAAACCTTATGTAATAACTATAAAGCTATCATTTGTACCTTAAATGCTTGCCAAATACTGAGATGTATACAGAGAAAGCTTTACTAAGTTTGGAGACCAGGAATTGCCCAAATTAAGTACAGAAAGGAGGAAAAATATTTCAGATCATAGAAGTTCGGGGTAAGGAACATTAAGATTTTATGTATACATGAAAAGCTACATTAAAAATAACCACATGGCTTCATCTGTCCCTCAGAATTCACATTCCGCATGCTCATAAAGTCAAACTGCTGTCTGTCAAGATGTGTAATTGTGCAGTCAAGATGTAACACATGCACTTGTAACAGGGTTTCCCATAGACAGCATGCCATTTCAGTTCATGTTATATAAACTAACATCTTTGCTGTGTTTAAGCACATTTGTTCCTTGGTTGGTCAAATACTAGCTAATGAAAGCAGAAGTCATGAGAGAAAGCTGGTTTCCACAACACTTAAGGATCAGCATTACAGTTTCCTATGACAAATTTCCTGGAGCACTGACAAAGTGCTATTTACGAACAAAGTTTTGAAAGAATCACAAGTGGTTATATTAATTGTATTTTCACTGTGGAAGGTGATGCCACATAGTTGTCTTCCTTTACCTTTGTTATTTATATTTTTTTTTCCTTTTCATTCATGTATCATTGATTTGGGTTAAAATGCCCAGTTTAACCACAGCCCTTTTTTACTATTTGATCAAAACAGAAAATCATAGGCTTATACTCTAGCACAGCATCTAGTCACACTGAATAAAGGGAAATCACAGTGGATATGGGATAACTACAGCCTCATTCCTGGGTTTGCTTTTCTAATACTTATAATTGTTCTTATAGCAGCAGCTGTTCATACCCTTCTGTGCTAGTCATTGAGCTCGTTTCAACTCAATTTGTTTGCATGTTCTTTTCTTATATATGTGACAAAAGGAGGGCAGAGTTTCCCATTACTGTGGTTGTTGACAAAGGAAGCCTATTGTACTTGAGAACAGCTGAATTATTATCTCTTTCAGTGCACAATAAAATATCACCACTATGTCACAGCAGCAGTGTACATGCTGGACTTGGAAAGTACCAAAAGCAACGAGTGCCAGAGCAGAAGCACTCAGCTTAATGCTTGTCCTCTAATGCACATGGAGAGCACTAAGTAAAATCTCCAGAAAGAGCTTTAAAAAGATTAAAGACTAGCAGATTTCAGTTCTTGCACATGCAGTCTCACATTCTGATTCTCACTGCTTTGTCCATGGAAAAGCAGTTGTCAAATGAACAGTGTTACTTTTTTTTTCCTTTTTCCTTTTTTCTCCTTACTGGGCATGAGCAGAATTCATTAAACACACAAAGTAAGCCTGTGTACATGAGCACTCCACAGCTAGACTCCTATGAAGCCTTGATCTTTTGCCATCATTTTAGCATGTGGTCATGAGTACAGAGTAAGATACTGTGCAGTTAAATGTGAAGCTGCAGATAGGGTGAAGTGTCCAGGAATCCTTTCTCACGTACATCCATAGATAACTACACTCTGAAGGCACAATGTTTCCAGACACTGAAGATTGGTTTATAACCTTCCTACCATTCTTTCTTTACTCCCTACTACCAGCCTCATAATCTTACTCCCAGCTTCATTCGACGACAATAATCACTCTTTACCATGTAACTTAGAGCATATTTTATTCCTGTTGTTTGCAATGGTGGTGGTATGTTGATGGTTGGATTTGATGATCTTAGATGTCTTATCTAACTGAAACAATTCTATGTGTCTGTGATTCCTCCTTTAAATTCATGCTTTACTGTCTTCATAGCTGTTAGCCTGATATGGTCACATGGTTCATAGCTAGAAGTCCTAAGGTTTCTTCTCCTTTTTTCACAGCTGCCTAGTCTTACTTGTGTAACATAGAGGTCAGAATCAGAGACTGTCAGAGGTTGGAAGGGACTTCCAGAGATCATCCAGTCCAACCTCCCTGCCAAAAGCAGGATCACCTAGGGTAGTCTGCATAGGAATGCATCCAGATAGGCTTTGAATGTGTCCAGAGAAAGAGACTCCACAACCCCCATCCCCGGCAGCCTGCTCCAGTGCCCCATCACCCTCACTGTAAAGAAGTTTATCCTCATGTTGAGGTGAAACCTTCTATGTTCAAGTTTGTAGCCATTGTTCCTTGACTTATTACTGTGCACCACTGAAAAGAGATTGGCCCCCTCCACTTGACACCCACTCCTCAGATATTTATAGACATTGTTGAGATCCCCTCTCAGTCTTCTCAAGACTAAACAGCCCCAGGTCTCTCAGTCTCTCTTCATAGGGGGGATGTTCAAGTTCCTTAATCATCCTCGTGGTCCCTGTTGAATTGAAGAGCCCAAAACTGGATGTGATACTCCAGCTGTGATCTCATCAGGGCAGACTAGAGGGGTAGAAGAACCTCCTAGACCTGCTGGACACACTTTTCTTGATGCACCCAAGGATACCATTGGCCCTCTTGGCCACAAGGGCACATTACTGTCCCATGGAGAACTTGCTGTCCACTAGGACTCCCAAGGTCTTTCTCTGTGGAGCTGCCCTCCAGCAGGGCAACCCCTAAACTGTACTGGTGTCTGTTGTTATTCTTCCCCAGGTGCAGAGCCCTGCACTTGTCCTTTTTGAACTTCATGATGTTTGCCTTCACCCAGCTCTCCAGCCGGTCCAGATCTCACTGGATGGCAGCACAGCCTAGTGGGGTGTTGGCCCCCTACCCCCTCACTTTTGTATTATCAGTGAACTTGCTGAGGGTACACTCAATCCCCTTATCCAGGTCGTTAATAAAGATGTTGAACAAAACTGGGCCCACAACTTATCACTGGGGAACACCACTGGCCACAGGCCTCCGAGTTGGTCATGAATATCTGCCCAGTTTTTCCACATTCTTCCTTCAATCACAAAAAATCTAATCTTCCACTCTGTTCATATCTGGAGGACTGAAATTGGTGTACTTATGAAAACTTAAGAAAATACATTAAAAAACAAACACAAAACAAAACCAACCACAAAACAAAACAACAACCCAAAAACCAACCAAACAACAAACATTTCTGGTTTTTAGCCTTCACTTACCCACATTGTCTTACTGACTCCACTGAATAACCTGAGCTAGTTTTTGACTTCATTCATCTGCTTCAATGGCTATGACATATAGCTGGACTTTGTCCTCTGTTCTGTCAATTCTTGCCTTATTCTTTATTTTCTTTTTCTATTATCTATTTTCTTGTTACTATCTGGTATATCCCTCCCTTGTCTTTATCCTTTACTCTTATCTTCATATTCTCTTCTTTGGATCTGAAATTGCAGTCCCTATCCAGTTAAATTTGCTGTTCTCAACATGCTGGCAGGAAAGTGAAATGTGACGAAAACCTGATCTCTGAAGGGTTCTTTGCTGGCATATCACAGATCAGATTTTTAGTAATTTTTGCTTTGCTTCCAGCACACTAATTGAATACAGTAGAGCAGAACAGCAGGGGATAAAAAGAGAAGACACTGAGTCCTGACAAAGGCTTTCTCGAGGGGAAGGTGTTCAATTAGCATCTCTTCTTAGAAGCCAAACACTAACTACCTGTAGACAATGAAGCACTAGGTCATTCACAGATTGAAAATTGGTGAATATGTACATCTGTGGATAATGAGGCAAGTGCTGAAATTCTGGGTAAAGTTGCAATATTGGCATTTTAATATATAGTTAGAAACCACCAGCTTTATAGAAGACAGGAGAATGTTGCATTGTATCCAAATAAAATCAATGTGTAGATTTTATCTATATTTATTATTTCCTATGACTGTCAGGGTGCTTGTTGTAACCCTGTGAAATTTGATAAATGATACTGGTTTTCTTTCTTTCTGTTTCTGTCAGATTGCAGTTGGAAAAAAAAATTGCTATATTTCCTGTGTTCTTTTCCTTGTAATCAATTGTAGCAATTGCCAGCAAAAGTCTAAAGGGTTGAGAAAAAATGCAGATCTCAAATGAGAGCAATTATAAATAGAAGAAAACTATCCCCTGAAAATTAAAATGGAGACATAAGTTGACTGTGAAGCTGATTTGTAGGACACTTTCCATTTTAGAGCACTGCTTCTGTCATATAAATAATTGAACATCTGAACGTAGACAAATCTAAGATACATTATCACTAGATCACTGAGTCACATACTACTAAGGTTTTCAAAGAACTGCAAAGAGAGAGGCCAGGTAAATACAAGCTTGTTTCCAAATTACAAAAAGGTCCTGACCTTGTGTTTCTCTGCATTTACTCTCATATGGTTATTGTCAGTCTTTCTTTATTGTTTGAGGAGTCATGAGGAAATTTGGAGACACAAACAGGAAAAAAGATAAGAGCTGTTCAGTTTCATAAGGGTCCTCCTAGAATCTGGATTCTACATCAGCTTCTGTTTGCTTTTCTTTTCTTTCTTTTTTGTTTGTTTGTTTGTTTAGGGGTTTTATGCTCTGTGTTTTGGGGATTTATTATTAATAATAATTTCTGATTTAAGGAATATCTTTGGACTTTCTCTCTTCTAAGATTCAGTATATATTTATTTTACAGAGTCTCATGAAGATTCATCAAAACATTAGGTACTTTCTTAAACAAATGCCTGGATGCCTTGGTAAATGCAGCAGTTTTAAAGATGAAACTGTGCCACATGGTTTACTAAGTGAATTCTCATATTCACACAAATTAATCCAGCACTCTCTATGGCATAGCTGAATTCTTGGGGACAATTCATGTAACTGGCAGGAGTGCCACTTAGTCCTAGTTTGGGATAATATGGATGACTGCATAACTTGGAGTAGTTTGCCCTTCCCAACTATATGTTGCCCGTGGTGCAATCCGCACAGTGTTTATAAAAAAGTAAGCCAAGATGTTAATTCTTTTTCAGGGAACGGATCAATATTGAAGGTCTCTTTTCAACCCTGAGTTTGCAGTAAGATTTCTTCCTTACTGGAACTATGATTGGTGTGAGCTGCAGGAAAAGCATCTGCCCTGTCTTTTACTCTTCATCTAGTTATCTGGTTTCAATTTGTAGCCTCTCTGTAGCCTGCAGGAGATCATTTTTTCCCATATATTTCTCAATGACAGTTCAAGTATCTGCCCTGAAGGGACAAAAACCCTCAAAAATACCCAGAATCAGACAATGGGGCAGGAGCCAGCAGGCCTATTTTTTTTTCAGGAAATTGCCCACATTGCCCAGGCTTATCTGAACATGCCCTGGGGTCCAAGTGGGCCAGGTGTGTGTACCTTTGGCCACGTTTGGAGAAAACTCTTTCTATAGGTTACAGTGTCAGGTTTTTATCTCTGAATCTTTGTTGTCACTGACCATCATTGTCTCAGGAAATCAATAAATACCAGGCCAAAGAGCCAGTGCCTTGCCTTGCTCTCGTCCAAACTCTGGGAGAAGACACAAGTCTTGCTTGGAATCCAAGCTGTGCTTCAGTTTACCCAGACAGACTGCAAGACCCCTCACTGTATGCATTGTAAAGCCCAGGAGCAGGCAGACATGTCTTGCCAGGCCAAGAGACGAAACCCAGGAGGAGCCGAGAGTCCCCGGGACGGTTTCGTTTTGTTGGAAGAAGCGACGAGCACTGCTGCAAAGATTGCAGCTGAAGAACCTCTCCAAATAGGCAAAGCCACAAAGCCAACAAGCCCTGCAAGCTTCAGCAGCAACCACTTTTCTACAAAGCTTTCAGCTACAAAGCCTTCAGAGATAAATCCTGAATGTGCCTCAGCGACAAGCTGCAGAAGCCAACAGAAAGTGAAACTGCATTCCCGCAGTTCTCACGTGGTCAGTGCCATTTTGGTATTGTTTAAACCCCCACATGTGCTGCGGGGTGCCAGGATCAGTGAGCAATTATGAAATCTGATTTTTATAAGCATCTCTTCCAACCTGGTTTATTGTATTGTATGGTATTGTATCTGTTAAAGGTCTGTTGCCCTAGAGAATTCTGGAGTCCCCTTCTCCCTTGTGGGCAATTTCCGGCATGTTGCTGATGTTCTCTTTTTCCTTTATAGTTGAAATTGCTGTTTGTTGTTTCTGGATTTTTGCTCATATTGTTTAAATTGTTACATGTTCCTGCTGCTGATATTTCGAACCAGTAAATAGGTTTTATTAATATTTTTTTCAGGATTTTTTTATTAATTGTTCCACCTATTGAATATTAATGACCTCCTTACAATCATAACAGTATCCCTCCCAATCCTGACAGCAAGAGCTAAATGATAAAATTGCTGTCTAGACATTGCTATATTGCTGTTCTTAGAACTAAATACTCTTTGGTCTAGATGCCCTCAAAATAACTGAGACAAGCTAACTCCTTGTGAATTAGCACTGCTTCCATTTCTTTTAAGCAGGGCAGAATGCCTGCTGTAAAAGGTATCCAAGGTTTGTGATGTTTCCTTGTTATAGAGTAGAATATATTAACATTTGGGGCTTATACACTATTGCAGTCAAATTGCTGCTCTAAAGATAGTTCATGATTGCGATGTATTTTTAAAGTGCTGTGGTTCAGTTTGTGTTTCCGGTGGCCTTTTTCCTACTGCTGCAGTTTCACTGAGATATGTTTTTAAAAGCCAATTACATTGCATATTTGTCTGTTCAATTTCTTATATATTGTATTGAATATTATATACTGTATTGAATATTATATACTGTATTGAATATTATATACTGTATTGAATTCTTATGTGTTGTATTGATTTCCTTGTATATTGTATTGCAGCATGATGTCTTTCTGAAGGAAAACAGGACAAAGAAAGGTCTCCAAGCTAGCGATCATTAACAATTCAGAGGTTCTTTTTCCAACTCTGCAATAAATTTCTTGTGTGACCTTGGTCAGGTTGATTAACCTCTGTTCAAATGAGGACAATGAACAACATTTACCAGTCATAGGTAGAAGTAGCTAAACATAATAAGTTCTACAAAAAATTTTGAGATCTTTGATAGGTCAATAGTATATGTGTACTGAATCAGGCAGGTAAGAGAAATGGTTGGTGCAAAAGCCTACATCTGAAAAAAAAAAAATAAAGGAAACAGTACTATGAGGTTAAGAGAACAGACAGGCTGGGAGAGGAGTGGGATGCTGAAAACAGCTGAGATCCCTTGCAGGTGATTAATACTAAAAGATTATGGGTCCCGTTCAGAGTTAATAGGGCAAGAAAGGAACATTAGGAGAAATGCATTTGTCTGCCTACATCTAAATTGATGAATCCAAAGACATTTCTGAACTCCTGGAATCAGTAATGCTGATCAGCTTTCTTCAAAGTTGAATGAAAACAGCACTGAAATAATGAATGAAAATCTAAAACAAAATATTTCTTCAATTCATACTTTACTTCTGGCATTATATCTAAGAATGCTTGCATTTAAGAACCATCTTTCAAAATAGCATATTCTGCTTGGGAGGAATTTCTCTCTACTCTCCACTACAAAGAATCTCCCATTCACTATTTCAGGCGTCTGGAATTGCCTGGTAGACATCAACTTTGGTTTTTTTTAATGCACTTTATTTAGATTCTTGTACCATGGTTTTCATTATCATTTGTAAACATCTATTTCACATTCCACCTTTTATGCATAGGAGCACAATATATTCTGACATCCTAAAGTCTCAGTACCCAAAGACTGTTTTAATCAATATTATTGATTAAAAAACAAACAAACAAACAAAAATTTTTACTTTTATTTCCAAGTTCAATCCAAACATTTAGAAGAAAAAAAAAAAGGAAAATAAACTAACAGTCTGTGTGCTTTAATCTAAGGTACTTTAGATGGCTGTAAGTTTTTGCATCTACTGCTGATGAACAAGGTTTATCTCACTTTTTTAATCACAAAAAGTTCTTGATTTCCAGTTATGAGATTGACTAGAGATGCAGCAGTTAATAACTGCCTGAATGCAGAGTGAGTGTATGAAAAGAAGGTGTAGAAAATAAAGCTGATTTTCTGCAGGCAAGTATGTATATGTTAAACTGGGTGAGAACTTAGTGGAAAAAAATATCTAATTGAAGTATTCAGCAGAAAATAAACTGTGGTGTTCTGAAGCACTACTCAGTTGAATAGTCTTAAACTGGACTATACACATCACAAATAGAGGTGTTTATTTATTTTTACTAATAACTGGAAATCCATTGCAAACTGCTCTGTCTCACAAAACAGTTGGTGGATATCTTGGTGTGTTGATATAACCTCTGCCTGCCTGCAACACCTCAGAACTGTTTGTATGGAAACCCACTTGGATAGATTCCCTTTGTTCTCCAGTTCAAATAGTATCACCTAGGATAGCAATTCTACATGTGCTGAGCACTATCAGTTCCTATTAACTTCAGTGCAAGTCAAGGGGCACAGCCCTTTTTAGGAGATGCAAAGTAATGTCAGCTCAGATTCTTAAGATGAAATCCGTGTTTTTTCAGGCCTGCACAAAGGCTATGTATCATTTAAGTACCACTTATTTCTTTATAATGGTGCTTGGAGTGAATTTGATAGGTTTTTTGCTGTCTTGTCTGCAGAGAAGTGAATTTCATCCATGGTGAATATACACAAGAAAAAAGCAGCTACACTGCCTTAGGAAATAGATTGTGTTTCCTTGCTTTGACTAGTGCAACTCAGTTTCAATTACTGATAGAAATTCTTGATAGTATGTTGATAAAATCTTGTATACTTTGCTTCCTCTCTTTATCTTCACTGTGATACTCTGGTATAATGGACAAACAGCAAAGTGAAAATGCAAAAATAGAAGTAATCCCGCAGCCAGGAATATGGCCTGCCTTTTGCAGCTGTGACTGCACGTGTGTAATGGAACAAAGTGTCTGTGTAGACTTCGCTTATACGTAAGCGTGAGGTTGCCCACCTGGCAAACTGCCCAGAGAGCAAGGCCTGTCCAGACGGGAATGTGAGAGCCTGTGTGTTCGCGAGGCTTCTGAAACAGAGCGAGGGTCGGGCTGAAAAGCGGGACAAAACCGTGATGAGATCTTTAACAGCGGAGGAGAGGCACCCGGGCCGAGGGCGGGAGAAGGGTGCAAGCTGGCCGGCAGGCAGGCGGGTGGGTGGGTGAGTGGGTGCTGTGGGCTCTGCGGGGGCTGCTTTATTTTGGGGCAGGGGACACAACCTGGTGCCGTTCGGAGCGGCCGCGTTAGCTTAGGGGTGCGAGGGGCACCCGCATGACTCATAGGAGGGTGTATTTAAAGAGGTTGGGATTAGTACTGTGAAACCATTTGGGAATTTCCAAATGTAAATGAGCATTTCCTGTCTAATACTATGGTGTACTTTTTTGTATTATTGGTAGTTATCCTGCACTGCTGCTGGTTAGGTGATAATAAATTACTAAACTAGTTTGGTGCTGATTTGATTTAAACCCTATGAGCTGAGGTAGTTTTTTCTGTGCAAAAGAAGTTGTTCCAATTCTCAAGGCCTAAATGCATGAGCTAGTTTATACACTTAACACAAAAGTAGTTTAGACTTTATGTTCTGTAAATTACTCATGGCATGTTCAAAGTTTGTGTAGATACAGCCAATACCCAGACCAAGGACTCCGTATATTTGTGATACTACCTACAGCTACATTCTGAGATAGCAACCAAGCAAATACTGAGAGTAATTCATAGAGGAGAGGATTTTATGGTTTTTGTTTGTTTGCTTGTTTGTTGGTTTGTTTGGTGGGTGGTTTTTGTGTGTGTGTGTGTGTTTGTGTTGTTTGTTTTTTTCCCCTTGGGGGGAGGGGTGTGTCTCATGTCTAGTTACACTATTTGCACATCAGGATAAGGAGTGTCTGCATAGGTTTACACAGAGTCTAACACAATGGATCTCACTCTTAGGTCACTTTTAGGCTATTATAATGATTTGTTAGGATAGTAAATCTTCATTTGTTAGCCCCTGTTATGGGTTGAATTGAATCTGCTGCTAATATTCAATACCGTGCTGCTATCACACCAGCTTCAAAATGAAAGTGCTGGCTGGAGCAAAGTATTCTGGGGCTTGAAGTTCAGACTGTCACACAAAACGCTAACTGTTGTGGTGGCCACTTCCAGTTTTCAGGTTTAGGGTGCTGTTTTATTTTCCATTGTGTGGGCTGTGGGTCAGGGGGTGGGAGAGATCGATGGCTTCTGCTGCTGCTTCTTCCTTTTTCTGCAAATAGGCTAAGGTAATTGTGTATCTAATCATCTCATTCAACTCTCTATCTTGACCCAGGAGTTTTTTTGTGTTGCTTTCCATCCCATCAGTGTGTAGAGAGGCAGGGTGAGAGCAGGCTGTGTTAACACAGGACAGCCCCTAAACAGTACTTCCTTGACTGTAAAGATCATGGAATTAGAAAATTAGCTAACTTCTTCTTTCTCGTTACATCAGAAGTGTCTTTTGGTTCTTTTTGTGATTTTGTTTTGTGTTTTGTTGGGGTTTTGTTTTTGTGGGGTTTTGTAAAGTTTTGGTTTTATTATGAAATCTGTTAGCACAGCAGATGTTATAAGTAATTTTGTAAATTGCCTGGGGCTGTATACACCGTAACTTATTGCTGCATTATCAGATGATGAAAATAGACAACTCAAATGAGAAAGTGTTTAGAGATAAGTGAAATGTGAATTCTCCTGCAAATGGTTTTTGGTTGTTTTGTTGTTTTTTTTCTTTTCTGTTCCATAGCACGAATTATCAAAACAAAACAGTGGTGTGAAATGCTTCCATGTTTAGAAGGAGAAGGCTGTGATTTGCTAATCAATAAATCAGGCTGGACCTGTACACAACCAGGAGGAAGGATAAAGACAACCACGGTAGGTAATTTCTCTGCTTTATATTCACTCTCTCATTCACTTTAGTTTATTGAAAAGCAAAGAGTGAGATTTCTAATTGGTTTTCAGTAAAGATGTATAAGTTATATTATTTTATTATTAAGCTATGTGCTCAGGCATGCTTACGAAATACATGCAATATTATCACAAAGACAAGGAAAAAGTGTAATCCCCACAGTTAGTAAGAGGAAATTCTATCAAGGTTTTCTTAACAGGCACCAGTGGTTTAACTAATACTTGTATTCAGCCTGAAGACAGTTTCTTATTGCTTCACTGTACAAGAATTTTTTTACTCTGAGGATGTGTAGAGTATAAAACTGAACACATGGTTTAGCAGGGCAAAAACGCAGCTTTCATTGGGAATTGGGGGAAAAAAAGTTTTTGCTATTCCCACTGTACTGGAAAAGCAACATGCACAGATAGATCTTTATTTTTCAGTGAGACAATCAGTGAGACCTATAGGAAACATAGTAAAAGATAACTTCTTTCATCTTCCTTTTGGTTCTGGTTTGTTGATAAAATCTTCAACTCTGATTTGGTGTCCTGGGGTGTGTGCCTGTAGTGAGGCTGAGAATATATATGACAGTAATAGCTTCTAGGGCTTGTAATATATCAAACAGATTTCTAGAAAATGTCCTCAAATGCCAAAAATTCTTTGACATAAAAAATGGAAAAAATCTGAAGAGATATAATGGAGCAATATTCTGATAGCTTGCTAGACCTCTTGAAATTATTTCTCCACCCCCAATCTTTTTTTTTTTTTTTTTTTTTTGTTAAGATTTATATGGAGCTTGAGTGTAATTTAAATCAGTGCAATTCCAAGAATATTTAGTCTTAAAAGTACTTATCAGTGAAGACTAAATTAAGGCCCATCATCGCTTGCAAAATTTGTCTGAGAAGACAGAGAGCAGGAGAAAATCTTTGATTGTTTTAGAATGCCAGCATTTCAGGAAAGTGACATGTTTTTCACTTTTTAAAAATGAAGATTTCATAGTGATTTATGAGATACCTTCAAGACAAACTTTATGAAATATGATCATTGATTTGATGCTTCTCTGTTTACAAGACATAACATTCATTATGGACCAGGCTATAAAACTAAACTCAGTCTTCTACTTAAATTTGTTTGACTACGATCTTTCGCACCAAGTTATATAAGAGGGACATAAAAAACCCAAAGGAAATAATTTTTTTAAACATCAATGCTAACTTCCAATGTCAAGGAAACCTAATACAGTAACCTTGATGTACTCAAAATATTATCTTAAGAGTTACCAGTTCGGGGCTATTTTCTGTACCTAAGGTAAATGGAAAACCCATGTACTGTGCCACATTGATGGCTGTCATTATCGTTCGTTATTTGTTTTTCTATGTTAATGGCATGACTGAGTAATGCAAAGCAAGCAGAGGATCCTTCCTTTGGTAGTTATGTTTAAGGAAATAATTCAGATATCCTTTCAGATTAAATACCATAATCCTGATTCTGAGCTCTTACTTGTATGTATAGCTTTTTATTGCTATTGACACAAATGGAATGACTCATGATTTTTATCCACATAAATGAAATCATGATCATGACCCATCAGTAAGATTAAGGCCATGGCAAGTGTAATATTATAAAACAGACTCTCAACTCTCCCCCACACAGAGACATCATTGTCATTGGTGAAGAGAGATTCTGCCAGAAAGCCAAATGTAGAACAGCTCTGAGCATAAGCCCTCATTTAACATCAAAAAGTCTTCAACAGTTGGTATCACACATGCAGACACACAACAAACACATAGTACTTTTCAGTCAAGCCAGACTAGCAACTCAGAATACTTAAAAGAAGTGCTAAATCCATAAGGAGACAGGAGGGAAAAAGAAAAGGAAAAAGAAAACAAAAGGCCAAGAAACCCCAGTCTGTAACACAGTATTACTAAAATATTAATTAAAAAAAAAAAAAAAAAGTTAATTGGTTCTTTCGCTGCTCGGTTGAAGGGTAAGATTTGGACAATGGTAATAGGTTTGTGAACTTATGACTCTATGAAGTGCATGACTATGATTAAGAGAAAATAAATTCTCTAACAGAAACCAAAAGACATTATTTACTGTATCAGTACTCTTGGGTCAACAGCTGCTAATGTAGGGAAGTTGATACTCCCAATCAACACGCTTGAGTTGCCAGGCCCATGATGGCATGTAAGTGTAAGAAGAAGGATTTCTGTCTGGGAAGGGCAAGAAAAATGGTCATTGGGTAGTATGCGGAAATAAATGTCCAAACATACCGAGTTAATTATTATACACTAAATGTCTGTTATTAAGTAGAAATAGTTCTTGACTACATCTCCGTCAACAGCCAAACAAAATACTTAATTTGTTAATTATCATTAATCTGATGTTTGCAGGCCTTTCCTGCTAATATTAGTCTGTATGTTGAGGATACTTGGTGGTAGCTCTTGCATCATCATAGTGGTGTTAAATCATATAGAAGAGCTACCACTGTTTGGTGAATGCTGAGACAATAACTTGCCACCCATAGTAAAGCCAGAACAGTACTGAACTCTGATGGACTGAGAGTAGCTGTTGTAATAGTACCAGCTTTCCCAATGATTCCAGGACGCTGTGTAGAAGTGTAACTTTCTAAGTAGTAGATTTATCGATAGCTTGTAGAGAGGTAGAACTAGTGGTTATCTTATATAGGGTATGACTTCCTTTTTATATGAGAATATACTTTAGGACACACAGTTCACCATGTTTCTATGTAAAAAGGAATAAATAGGATTTGTTTTCTGTAGATAAGTTTAACATTTAGTATTTTTTTCTATGAAAATGGCATCAAACAGCAAATGAAAATACCCTCTGCTCCAAAGCAGAAGTGTAATTTCTGTAAATTGTTTGGAAAGTACTGCTGCTTCTTTATGCTTTGTGTCAAAATTGTTTAGGCTTTCTATGCAGAGCCAGATTTTTTCGCTGCCTGGCAGTTTTTGTGATCACCTCTGGAAATAATGCAACCAAATCAGAATTCTCTCCTCACATGGGTAGCTGTGTTTTATATCCATTTTATGCGCACTTTGCACAGCTATAAATGACTACACAAGGTGCAAGGCAAAGGAAAATCAGACTCAAAGTATACTCTAAATGGATCTGGATGTCACTTCTGCCCTGTCATCCTTTCTACAAGGTGTGAATGAACCAAAGGCTTTTCATCTGCTAAGAGGCTTTTAGAATTGAGGATTGACTGGGCTCAGTGCCAATCTATGTATTAAGCAGCTGACTGTCAATACGAGGAAACAATATGGCATCTTGTAAAAGAAGATAGCAAGAGAATATGACACAGTTGTTAGCACTTTCAACATACTAAGTACTTTCATATAATAAATGTCCTTACAGTCACTTCAAAATCACCTGCCTTAAAATTTTCTTTTTTTTGCTATCCTCATTACTCTTTCTTTTTAAAAAATGAGGCTATGTGTTAGGGTTTTTTAACAGTATGTAGTAGTTTCCATAGTGCCAGAAATTATGCCTTTTTAAAAAAGATAGTGCTGAAGGGCCTGTCCACTTTATATTTCAAGTATAAAACCTACTAGTGTATAGATGAGAAGATATACAATGTATTGGATTTACAGGGAAGATAAATTTTAGCACCATAGTGTGTATATGTTGTCAATGATCCATCACTACCTAATTGTTACTTAATTAATTCCTTCTTCTACATGATGTGATTTCACTGCATTGAGCTTAACAGAACATTTATGCACCAGTTCCTCAGTAGCTAACCTTTCAAAACCTTTGCAATTTTACTGCTAAATTAGCTGGAGTGGGAAATTAAGGAGTAAGAAGCTAAGAGAGAGCTCACAGTGGATAAAAGGTGTAATTACTCTGACATGGAGCTCAGTGCTTAGCTAGTAAAATTTACTAAGGATCTAGCTTCACCAGGGGACATGACTTTCTTAATAGAGTTTACTTACAGACAGAGCAACTTAGCATTCTTCACCATTAATATAAATGACATGCTGGCTGGATTGGAAAGGCAATTTGTTCCTTACTCTGAAAAATACAATAGCTGTTTGTATTGGCTGCAATTTAAATCCAGATTTTTCTGCAAAGCTTTATCATACACATATGTATGGTAAAGATAACTCAGATAAAATTTGCTGATTTGCTTTTCATCACTGATTTAGGATCAATGTCTTCTCATTCATACCATTACATTCAAAGTTAAAGGAATTACATATATATATATATATATATATGTTACATATTTGTAACATGCTTGAGAATTTACCTTTTTTTAGACTGAACACCAGCTGGAAATGTCCTGTGGCCATGGTCTAATGGTCTGAGCTTGGGACTGGGAGCCAGAAACTCCTGAGCTCTAATCCCGGCTCTTACCATGACTCCCTCTGTGGCCTTGGGTAAGTCACTGAACCTCCCTGCCTCAGTTTCCCCAGCAAGTAAAAATAAAATCTACAATCCTCGGCTACCTGCTTTAGTGAATTTGGGGGTCCTGAGTTAATATTTTTAGAAATTCAGAGTAACTAAAAACTAAAAATGCTGTTCCTTATATATGTTCTTATTGGCAGTATTCATGTTGTTGTTAGAGACTCACTTAGCACTAGCATTCCTGTACTTGTCTTCACCTACATTCCTGTTCTGAGTTTTTCTAGATGTTCATTTCACATCTCCACGGGTCAGGTGATTTTATTTGGTTAACCTGGTTTGGGAACTTTTTTGACATCTTGCCACTTTTAGTTCCATGTCATTCCAGTACACAATACTCACCAAAATAAAGCTTTCAGGCAGCACCATATTAGAGCAGCGGAATGATGCAAGCATACATGCCATGCCAAATTAAGTTTCCCTTTTCTCATTTGTCAAAAGTGGTCAACTTATGAAACACATGCATTAAATCCACTTGTCAGCAGTTCACCTACTACGCTCCCTCACTGCTTTTAACAGTAACAGGAACACTATGTATAAAACCAAGATTATGGAGGATATTTTTGATGATGCTGGTATATCCCCTCATTGCAATTCAAAGAAATGCTTTTAGAAACAAACAGGAAGTTACAATCCTGAATTTTCTGTCATTCATAATCAAGATTCATAGTCAGGACTGCTGGGAATTAGAATCCCTGGCTATATTTAAGCTATGGGACCAAGAGTACATCCTTGCTTCAAAGTAGATATGCATGTCCAATTGTGAGTCCCAATGTCTCCCTTTTTTTTTCACATTGTGGCCCTCTTCATTATGTAATGCCTGTCACTGCCTTCTGAGAGATGTTAGCAGTAGCAGAAAGGGCTCTCACAAATACACGTATGTAGTGAAATAGATCATTAATTCAGCCTGATTCTTTTGCAGATCATACTCAGCCAAACTCACTCTGAATTTCTTGGTGAATTTATCAAAATCTGGTTTAAGAAAATCACTACCCTTATTGCCACTAAGAACCACCTGACTGCTATATTTTGTACAAGCTACCACAGAGGCTTCTGCACTCGGTTGGCTGACCCGGCATGCACCGCTAGCTGCAATCCAGCCAGAAGGCTCTCTTGCCAAATGGCGCTTGTGTGGCTTTGCTCTCCCTTGTTTAAATTTCCTGTGGCTGTTGTCACCCTCTCAAGCAGGCATGCAAGACGACGACCTGCTGGTCCTCACTGTCTGCTGAGGTCCTCCTGCCCTAAAAAGCCCCCAAAAGAAACCAAAATGGAACACCTCTCAGCTCACCTCAGCTCGAGCATGCCAGTCCCAGTGCTGGTCCTGAGCAGCTCTCTTACCTAATGTCCTCAGTGAGGCTTGTTTTTCCCTCTTCCCCCTTTGAAATTAGCTTAAAGACCTATCAGTCAACCCTGCCAGTTCTTGTCCCAGAATTCTTTATCACCTTAGATACAAGCAGTTTTTTCCTATAGTCAGCAGGCCTGGAGTCTTGTAGAGTAGCCCATGATCAAAGAACCCAAAATCCTACCATTGACACCAGTCCTGCAGCCAGGCATTAATCTGCTGGATTTTCATGTTTATTCCATCATTAGGCATAGCTAGTGGGGGGACAGAAGCAAATACTACTTATGCTCCTGACCCCTTAACTATTCATCCCAGGGCTCTGAAGTCCTTCTTCAACTGATCTCAAACTTGGTTTGGAAATTTCATCATTGCCTACCTGGAAAACCCACAACGGGTAGTAGTCAGTTGGGCAGACCAGGGTAGGAAGCTCTTAGCATAACAGATAAACCTTCTAAATGGAATTTAGTTTCCTTAACTTACTATTTTAATGCATTCAGATGTTTAAGGATATGGAAGGTATCTTCTGCAGGATGAGCATAAACCTGCTCATGGAACCTGTAGACCAGTTCCATTGTAGGGCAGCAGCTGGAAGCCATGCAGGAGATGCTAGTTCACTAGTTCATGCTAAGCAACTAAATCTCACTCCTCATTTGCTGAACCAGACAACTTGATACAGTGCTGCCCACTCCTGCCATGTGTGCTTCATGATAGATTGACATTGTCTGAAGGTTCTGATTTCTTGCATGAATATGAGAGAATAAATTTTCATTTAAGAAATTATTTCAAAGAGAGCCTGAGGAAACAACCCTGAACGTTACTTGTGCAGTTTCTCAATTTGCTCAAAGTAGCACAACACAGTGTTTGTAAGAAGTGATTCTTATCACTGCTATATGCCACGTTGTTGAACTGAAGGGTACTACAGGATACATTGTACATGTAGAAGAAAAACTCAATTTGATAATGCAAATGAGGAAGAAAGCTAGAAAAGACAACATGAAACTGGATTATATGGTTTTAAACACGATGTTTGTAGGCATATAATGGAAAACTGTGAAGGCTGGAAACCAGTATGTCACATCAACACCAAGAATTTTAAAAGATGCTAAAATTATTACACATTTATTTCATACAGTGAGAATCTTCATGGTACAAGTGTTAGAAGATGAAGCTGTTGCACATGTATATACATTTTGGAACATTTCTTTTTAAGAATACCACCAAAGATTTATGTTAAATCATGCAAAGAAAGCAATAATTCTTGGACTGAACAAAACAAGCAGTGAATAAAGAAAATTAAATAGATACAGGGAGTTTTATAATACATTTGACACATTTTTTTCTTAAAATCATACTTGAATTCAGAAAGGGTTATTACATTGAAAACTGCCATTTCAACAAGGTATTGATGGAAGGCCTGTGAAGAGCACATAATAACAGTGAATATGAATATATTGATCTAGGTCAAGGTGGCCTAGGAAGTGACAGATTTGTAAGGTCTAATGCTATTTTATTAAGAATGGATTCAAAAGCACAAAAGATGTTAAGCTATTGTTATTGAAAATTTGTGGAGGGCAGGTACATAACAGACATTTCTGTTTTCTGATATTCCCCTGCTATATTTCCATTAAGCATCTGAAGTATAACTGATATTTAGTAGCGTTATGTCTGCACACAAATTTCTTTTGGGGGGCAGATCTAAAGGATAAGGTTGTCTGAGGGTTTTTTTTGGCCTAGTTAACTACTGCCTGTGAGACTTTGTTCTTGTTTGCTCCTCCTGTTCACTTGCATGCTGGGGTATACAGAAAGACAATTCTGTTTACAATCATGGTAAAGTGATAACCCAAAGATTGGCTATTCCTGTGTTCGTTAGAGATTAGCTCATTACATGGCTGAAACAGCAGGCTGGAAGTGAACAAAACTGACTGATCCTTGATCCAAATAGAAGTAGGCAGGAGTGAGACAGTAAAATTAACCACCAAAATATGGAACAACAGGATCTTTTCTTTCAACTGGCAGTGCAGCTTCATGGTAGCCTAAACAAATCTAAATCCAGACTGCCCCAGTTCCATTGTCCCACCTCACTCTGGCTGTATATGCTTATGGAAATGTCTGGGGTGCAAAACAGGCATCACATTGTGCCAGGTTAGTTTTCAGCTGCATCAACTCTCTGTTGCAATAATGCAGATTAATCCACAATAGCATGGACACAGAGGAGTTTGAATTCTTGTAAACCAAACTCTCTGCAGTACATTTGCCTCTATTACATGGTTCCAATGCCTGTTGAACCATCAACAACTGCTGCTGGATAAGTAGTTCTCTTTTTTTTCTCTAATTTTTTTCTTCCATTTGCACTTACCAAACCATTCTAAAAGTTGCCTCTGAAGTGCAGACAAAGCATATGAAATACTTTCCCTTATATGAAATAAAATTATGTGCACTATCTGAAGGTGATGAAATACTTGAAAGCCCATGTCCTAAACTGTGGAGGATGCTGTGCTTTTCTGGAGTGGGGATTTTAAAGGTAGCCTCTCCACTCTCTAATACTCTTCCCCAATTACAGTAATGCATATATGTCCTGGGTTACGTAAGTGGTTACATAAGTAAAACCACAGGTAATGCCATGGTGTGTACCTCCCAGATTCTCTCTCTTGGACAGGAAGTGCCTGCTCCTAATACCTGAAACATGGGACTGTACAGGTGGGGAATAGAACATGTTCTTTTTGAATTTATGGACCTACCAGGACAGTTTCTTCACAGCTGAAACACAAGCCTGTACAGAGGAAGAGAGGCCTCTCTTGCATTGCTGGAACCTGCTAGCCATTTCGTCTGCCATTTGTCATTGACCATCTTCCGAGGCCAGAGATAAAGACTGAGGGACCACCTCTGGCTCCTTCTCTTGTTCCCCCATTGACCTTGATTCATACTCATCCTTTGCCAACAAGCCAGTTTCCTTGTGTATTTCCTCTTCTGTATAGGGGTGACTGATACTGGCACAGCTTGGTCTTCTGGTGCAGCTGCCATGCCTGCTGTTGGGTTCTGAGAGCCACAGTGCCTACCGGTCTGCCTGTAGGCCTAGACACCTTCTTTTGCCCCTGCATACTCTGAACAGTAATCAGATGGGTTTGACAGGCATGGGCCAGGCCCCAGCACATTGCAGTGATTCATGTTTCTCAGGAACTTCAGGGCTGACAACAGACTTTTTCCAAACATTTCACTAGCCTGGCGGGATTTTGCACTTGTTAAGGGGTGAAATGCCAAACCACTGCAGGTGATCACCCTCCTAGGCATTTGCCTGTGCTGTCCTGCATACCCTGCCACTCATAATTATCCATCCAGGTGCTATTTTTGGGAGAGACCTGTATTGCGTGGACAAAACCTGGTGAGATAACATCTAAACCAAATGGCTAGTGGAATAACCATATGACAGGTTGGACTTTATGATCTTTGAGGTCTCTTCCAACCTTGGTGATTCTGTGATAACATGCTGGTAACCAGCATAGCAACAGCACAGTTCTAAGCTGTTCCCCTAAGGTTATAAACAGCACTACAGAGAGCATGTACAGGACCCCAGCGCATCAGCCCCAGCCACCTCCAGAAAGCGAACACAACACAGGAAAACAAAACATATATAAAACTCTCTTAGCCTTAGCAAGCCTTAATTGAATCCTCTTGTTATCTCACTTCTTAGTATCCCAACCCTTTCATCTCCTGCTGTGGTAGTGAGAAAAGTTCAATTCTCCCACACACACAAACCACAGCTAACTCAGTCGGACAAGCGGATGAAAAAGGCTGTATTATTATAAGCAGAATGAAGTGCAATGAATTAAACTGTCACACCTGCCAAAAAAGGCAGTCTTTGTTTACACAGCCCACTTTTGAGCCCCACATTGGGAACCAAAAAATGGACTGTCCTGGGTTAACACAGCCTGCTCTCACAAACAAGCCCCCCACCCCACACAGATGTGAGATACCAGTAACACACAAAAAACCCCTCTGGCTGTACTTTTCTGGAGTGGGGATTTTAAAGGTAGACTCTCAACTCTCTAATACGCCTCCCCATTTACATTAAAGCATGTATGTCCTGGGTTAATATAGCCCACTCTCACAAGCAAGTCCACCTCACCCACACATGAGAGGGAAAGTAACATAAAAAAAACCCCTCTGGGTTGAGATGAAGAGTTTAATGAGATCATTCACTATACAATTACCTTAGCGATAGCAAAAGCAGCAGCAGAAGCCATCAATAAAATGGTTCCCTCCACCCAAGCACTCAACAGCCAGCGTAGCAGAAAATACCAACATTCCAAAACCAGAAGACAGAAGAGGCAACCAGAACAGGAAGCCTCTAATGTTACAATCTGGACTTGAAGTCCCATGATATTTTAATCCAGGCAGCACTTTTATTTTGAATCTGGTGTGATGTCATAATGTCATAATGTTACTGAATGCATTTCAACAGATTCAATTTAACCCATGACAATATATAAGAACATATATCACATTTCTAAACTTGTATGCTCTCCCTCTTTGAATAATGTGGTTACAGATTGCTTTCCGGAGAAATATTCCTGTTGATGGATGTTAGGTATCTCTAGATTCAGTAAGGAAATCTGGATTTCTCCTTAGACTGAAAGATATGCCTTTAAGGAAATAATTTTAGCTGTTGGAAAGGAAGCAAGATGTAGCTGTGGGGAAACTTCTGGGGGAACATTCCTGAGAGCTAGCTGGTCATAGAATCAAAGAATCATCAAATTATTTTGGTTGTAAGAGACTTTTAAGTTCACTGAGTCCAACCATTAACTAAACACTGCCAAGTCACCATTAAACTGTGTCCCTCAGCATCATGTCTACACATCTTTTAAGTATCTCCAATGATGGTGGCTCCACCGCTTTCCTGGGCAGCCTGTTCCAATGCTTAACAACCCTTCCAGTGAATAAATTTACTTAATATCCAACATAAACCACTCCTGGTACAACTTAAGGCCATTTCCTCTTGTCTTACTGCTTGTTACTAGGGAGAAGATCCCCACATGTGATAATACTGACAAAACCAGCTTTCATGAAGCCAATTCTAACCAGTGAGTAATAAAATACAAAATGGAGAGAGGGAAGGGAAAGTATGGTATCAGTGACAATTAGATGTTTAATGTCTGTGAGTAGCAAAAAAAGAAGTTGGCTGAGATCTGCAGGTCCTAATTGTATGCAAATTTTGGAGGCCAAATGCAAATAATAATTAATACTCTAAATGTTGTGAAAGAGGCCAAACTTAGAAAGATAGTGCCCATAAGGAGAATAGAATAGAATAGAATAGAATAGAATAGAATAGAATAGAATAGAATAGAATAGAATAGAATAGAATAGAATAGGTTGGAAAAGGTCTTCCAGATCATCAAGTCCAACCTATCACCCAACACTATCTTTCTGTTCATATATACGCTGATGTAATCTAATACTTTTGTAGAGGAGGAGTAAATATTATGTGTAAGTCAACTAGAAAAACTCTTCCTGCTTTTTTTTTCCACTCCCTGTCTTATCTCTTGGTAAGAGGGGAGGGAGCAGGTGGAAGGAGAGAAAGGGGGTGAGCACTAAAACCATAACAATAGTCTTTTTTGAAATCTGTACAGAAAGCAGTTCAAGACTGATGGGTCCAGATGACAAAAGTAAGTAAAAAGAAACCTGAGTTTTGATTAAGAAGGTGACTCTAAGTGAGAAGGAAGCACTGAATACTGCTGTGCTTCTACTGTTGTGCTTTTCCTTTTTTTCCCTTTTTTTTTTTAATAAACACTGAATATAATACCTCAAGTATGCACTCCACCCCTGTGGTCATGTTTTTGTGCAGGATTCAGAGCTGTAAAAGTGATTTATGCATGGATTGAGCACTGGTAGTGCATTAGGTGTCATCTGGGGACTCAGTCATAGATTAGGTGCTGAAGCATTCATTTCAGGTAGTTTTGTTTTCCTTCTCAAACCAAGGTATTTCTGGGTATGTCTGGAACTTCTCCTCAGGTATTTGGAATCTTCATGTCCTGTTCTGTCTGTCCCTAAAATTCTTTTGCTTCAATTTGCCTTGAATGGAAGCTTGGTAACTAGTTTTACTAAATTAAAATTTAAATGAAATGTAGAAGAAGGATGCCCATAAAGAGTGAAAGATAATGCAACTCATGAAAATGTAAATAAGCCACATCCTAATCCCACTAGAGAATCAAACCAAACCCAAGTAGAACTATCTGTGTAGAGTTTCATAAAGCACAAACATTTGCTGAACTGACTGCAATGTTGGTTGACAGTCTCTTTATAAAAGACATAGTAGAATAACTCATAACCCATGTGAGAGAAAGAATGTTATACTCTAAGACTGCTTTGTGCTATCAGGTAGACTTAACTTTTCTCACAGAGATTAGTTGACAGCCAGACACTGGTTACAGGACCTTGTCATTGAATTATGCTGTGGAGTAATATTTTATCTTCTTTTCTATGACTGAAAGGGTATGGCTAGGTAATAAGATTTGTTCCAGTATTACATAAGTCTTTATGCATCCTGTAGCCAGAATTAGACCTTCAGTAAAATAAGACTATAACCACAGTAAGTTTGGATTTAGAAGTAAAAGATGTGCAGTTGAGTCTTTCAATACAGAGTGGAGGATCTTTTCAATAAATTGCAGGAAACAGAATTCCCATTGATGTTGAAGGTGTTCTCTTAAGGTGGAATGAACTCACTTCCTATATCCTTGAAATCATTAACAATTATAAAATGACCAACTGGTTACTCTGCATCATAGAATCAAAATTGGTTTAGTTTGGAGAAGACCTTAAGATCATTGAGTCAAACCTGTACACAGCTTACTGTGGTGGTTTGGCCCTGGCCTGGAGGCCGGATGCCCACCAAAGCTGCTCTATCACTCCCCTCTTAAATGGACAGGGGAAAAAATATAACAAAAGCCAGTAATAGGATAGAAGCAATTTTAATAACACTAATAAGCAAACAGCAACAGACCATGCAGAAGCAAAAAGGCAGAAAGAAAGACGTTAGTCTCTACTTCCCATCAGCAGGATGATGGTCAGTCTTGGGAAGCAGGTCTCTCTAAGCTTGGTGGTTACTTGGGAGGATAGATGCCATGGATGAATCCCCCACTTCCTTCTTTCACTTCATTCTTATATCTGAGCTGACATCATATGGTATGGAATACCTCCTTGGCCAGTCTGGGTCAGCTGGCTCAGCCATGTCCCCTTCAAAGATCTTGCCCACCCCTCAATGTACTCTTGGGGTAGGGAAATGTTGAAAGGATACAGCCTGGATACTCATTCAACAGTAGCAAAAACACTGCTGTGTTATCAACTGCTGCTGCAAAACACAGCACTAGAAAGATGCTGTGAGGAGAATTAATTCCAGCTCAGTCCAACCCAATACAGTTATATATCGCCAGAAGTCGATTAAATCTTGTCAAGCTGGTTTTTATCCAATGTCAGTTAAAAAAATCCTTATATGTTCCATGGAGAGAGGCTTGCATCCTCTGTTTTATTGTGTCCCCTGATAACTGTGAACCACTGGGTTTGGACAGACTATGCTGTCTGTTCTTCAAGGGACATGAAGATTTGCTGCATGGTGGTTAAGCTTTCAGAAGAGTGAAAAATAGCCTGATTTGAGATATTTGCCTGGTGATTGTGCCATTTTCCTGGAAAGCAGTAGCTGGGGATTCAACATTCTTTGTGATAAATAGACCTAGGTACATCCTAGATGAATGGTTTAACTACCAAGCTTACAGTCAAAGATGAATAGCCCTGTTGTCATCCTCCTTGGTTGAGGTACAGCCATGTCTTTTCTAACTCCTGGTGGTTTAGCCAGGCTTCATATTCTTGTCTATCTAAAGCCTCTCTCTGCTAAGTATAGCAGAAAGGCCTTAGTTTAGAAAGACAGATGTCCATCTCCTCAGAACAGACACTTGTAAGTATGCATTACCAACAAAAAATTTGAATTTCATTAAAATGTAAATTTCATGATAACTTCAGAGATGTCTAATGAATATAAATTCTAAAAGACAAATAAATTAAAAGACTGGATTTGTCAGGTTTGGATATTTATGACCTAACCCAAGGTTTTAGACACCTTGCCTTACCTCTTCATGGTACTTGTCAAGTGATCCATACATAGTTTTTCATTCAGATATTTGAATGAATCCAGTCTTTGGCACATCTTGGCTACTGCAAACAATCCAGAGAATCAGTTTTACTTGTATAGTGCTGGAGTAAGTGTGTCCAGTGGAAGCTAAGGGAGTGAGGCAAGACTGATTCAAAGTATTCATGCTTGATGCTTAACTTTGTTTAAATAAACACGGGTTTTTTGTCTTTATTTTTGAGTCAGAGCATCCCTTGGTGCTCTAACTTCAGGAACTAATTTTATCTGGAAAAGGAAAGCTTTGCTTTCATGTCTCTCATTCATTGTTTCAGAAGAGAGTTTAAATGCATACTCACACTTTTTAGGTATGGGAATCATCCATTTAGTAGGTTGTGTATTATTATTATTTTGTTATTCAACCAACTTGACAGCCTTTTATAAGATCATAACCAGGTGGATAGGTGATGTTAGGCCTGTGGATGTGGTCTATCTTGATTTCAGTATGGCATTTGACACCATCTCCCACAGCATCCTTGCAGTTAAACTGAAGCATTGTGGTCTTGATGATCAGGTAGTGAGGTGGATTGTGAACTGGTTGAAGGAAAGAAGTAAAAGAGTTGTGGTCAATGGGACACAGTCTAGTTGGAGGCCTGTAACTAGTGGAGTCCCTCAGGGGTCAGTACTGGGACCAGTACTATTCAATATATTCATCAATGACCTGGATGAGGGAACAGAGAGCACTGTCAGCAAGTTTGCTGACAACACCAAACTGGATGGAGTAGCTGACACACCTGAAGGCTATGCTGCCAAACAGTGAGACTTAGACAGGCTGGAGAGTTGGGCAGGGTGAATTTGAATGAAGTTCAACAAGGGCAAGTGTAGAGTCTGACACCTGGGAAGGAACAACCCCATGTGCCAGTATAGGCTGGGGACGGACCTTCTGGAGAGCAGCGAGGGGAAAGGGACCTGGGGGTCCTAGTGGATGGAAGGATGACCATGGGCCAGCAATGTGCTCTTGTGGCCAGAAAGGCAAATGCCATTCGGGGGTGTATTAGAAGGGGTGTGACCAGTAGGTCGAGAGAGGTTCTCCTCCCCCTCTACTCTGCACTGGTGAGGCTGCATCTGGAATAGTGTGTCCAGTTCTGGGCCCCTCAGTTCAAGGAAGACAGTGAACTGCTTGAAAGAGTCCAGCACAGAGCCACAAGATGATGAGGGGAATGGAACATCTTCCACACAAGGAGGGACTGGGAGAGCTGGGGCTCTTTAGCTTAGAGAAGAGGAGACTGAGAGGTGACCTCATCAATGTTTATAAATATGTAAAGGGGTAGTCCTGAGAGGATGGAGCCAGGCTCTGCTTGGTGGTGCACGATGACAGGACAAGGGGCAATGGATGGAAGTTGAGACATAGGAAGTTTCACGTAAATATGAGGAAAAAATTTTCCACTATAATGGTAATGGAGCACTGGACCAGGCTGCCCAGGGCGGTTGTGGAGTCTCCCTCCCTGGAGATATGCAAAACTCGCCTGGATGCGTTCCTGTGTAATCTGGTGTAGGTGGCCCTGCTCTGGCAGGGGGGTTGGACTAGATGATCTTTCAAGGTCCCTTCCAGCCCCTGAAATTCTGTGATTCTGTGATTAAATGTAATAATGCCTTTCATCTCTGTTTTAACTTTGTGAACTGCTATATTCTCTTCTCATTCTTGATTGACTCTATTGAAAACAATGGTATTACATCAAGAATAAATGTGTGTATTTATATAATAATGCATGATATTAGGTTCTTTAATTACAGTATGAAAATTATGTCAAAAGGGTATGTTACATCAGTAAGGTCTTTATGCTTTTGAATAGCTGATAAAAATATAGGACCACTGGCAGATGTTTAAAATTACATTGGTAAATGAAGCCAAGAGTACTTTGGTAGCATAGAATGCTGCTGCTCTGCTCAGGAGAATGTTCAAAAGTCTCTACCTGCATGACTGAAATAGTCACACCATTTTGATGGGTTATCATTTGAATATTATGAGATCAGTATATATACTCAGTAATGCATAAACCCAGTATCATTCCATCCCCTAGAAGTCATATTTTATTTTTCATTTAGTAAAATAAGAAGAAAACTGGATCAGACCATTCTCTCACTGTGTGCATTGTTCCAAGCTTTTGGTTTTGATTCAACATATAAAATAAAGCTGTAACACTAATAAAAGAGTGGGTATGTTGTCTCTTAATGGTGAACTTGAAGGAAATAAAAGGATGTGTCAAAATCACATGCTTTTCAATAGAAACATTTCAATAAGAGATAGAAATGCAGTGTGTTATATATATTTTAAATGTGTGAGATTAATGAACTTTAAAATGAAACAAAAAATTTTGGAGCATCTCCTAAAGTGCTGCAGAAGTTGATGACAAGGCAGTCTATATTTCAGTGTTTCTCCTATTGGAAGATACAGTACTGAGTGTATTTGTCAACTCTTAACAAAACTGTTAAAGTATAAGGAATTTACATAGACATAGAATAATTTTTGAATGGAAAATGAAAATTAGGCACACACAAAACATCTGCCGTATAAATATAATTACTAATACAAAGAATTCTGCCACAAACCCAAGCATTGTATACAAATTTGGCACCATAGCCTAGAAGAGTATTGCAGCTGGGTTGTAAAAAGTGAAATATATGCACAGCAGGGTTTATATGTCTTTTCAAGGACATCTTCCTTACAGTGTTATAAAGCTTAACCCAAATCACGTAATCTAGAGGGGAGGGGGAAAAAAGACAAGAAACAAAACCAAACCACACTTATTTGCAGTTACCAGATGGAAAGAGTGGTTTTTTTCAAACTATGTGTTACATTACAGATTCAGTTGTGCAGTTCTAGTTGTAAAGTTGTCGTGTGAACTGTGAGACAAATGAAGCAATAGTCTTTATTTCATAGAATCATAGAATCATAGAATCAGTCAGGGTTGGAAGGGACCACAAGGATCATCTAGTTCCAACCCCCTGCCATGGGCAGGGACACCCTACACTAGATCACGCTGGCCAGAGCCTCGTCCAGCCTGGTCTTAAACACTTCCAGGGACTGGGCCTCAACCACCTCCCTGGATAACCCATTCCAGGGCTTCACCACTCTCATGGTAAAGAACTTCTTCCTCACATCCAGCCTGAATCTCCCCATTTCCAGCTTCATTCCGTTCCCCCTAGTCCTATCACTACCTGAGATCCTGAGAAGTCCCTCCCCAGCCTTCCTGTAGGCCCCCTTCAGATACTGGAAAGCCACAATGAGGTCACCTCGGAGCCTTCTCTTCTCCAGACTGAACAGCCCCAACTCCTTCAGTCTGTCCTCATAGGAGAGGTGCTCCAGCCCTCTGATCATCCTCGTGGCCCTTCTCTGGACACGCTCCAGCACGTCCACATCTCTCCTGTAATATGGGCTCCAGAACTGGACGCAGTACTCCAGGTGGGGTCTCACCAGAGCTGAGTAGAGGGGAGAAGCACCTCCCTTGACCTGCTGGTCACACTTCTCTTGATGCAGCCCAGGATCTGATTGGCTTTCCGGGCTGCAAGTGCACATTGAGAGCTCATGTCGAGCTTCTCGTCCACCAGCACCCCCAAGTCTCTCTCCTCAGGGCTGCTCTCCAGCAATTTCCTGCAATGGATTTCCTGCAATCCTGTCTACTTTTCCTTCATAGTCACTCAATAGTCCAAGACCTTTGGCCATTTTCAGAATCTGCAAATACCTCTAGTTGTTTTCTGTGTCTCCTCCCTCCTCTCCTTATATATCCTGTGACTCTTCCCTCATGCAATACTCTGTTATTTTTGGTTTGCTGGCAGCAAGATCAGACTGGTAGTGCTGACTGACCATCCAGCTACAACCCTTCCCATATTAGAAGCATCAATAAGCTTTAATTTGTCATTAGTAATTTTTTAACTCTGCTGTATTCACCCACCTTTCAAGCATTCAGGGACTTAGTGTTTTTGAGATATCTATCCAATTTAGTTGAAAGTCGTCAGCAGACTCAATAGTTGGAGAAGGGAATATTAAACTTCATGAGCTCTCAATGTGCACTTGCAGCCCAGAAAGCCAGTCAGATCCTGGGCTGCATCAAGAGAAGTGTGGCCAGCAGGTCAAGGGAGGTGATTCTCCTCCTCTACTCAGCTCTGGTGAGACCCCACATGGAGTACTGCATCCAGTTCTGGAGCCCCTATTACAAGAGGGATATGGACATGCTGGAGCATGTCCAGAGAAGGGCCACAAGGATGATCAGAGGGCTGGAGCACCTCTCCTATGAGGACAGACTGAAGGAGTTGGGGCTGTTCAGTCTGGAGAAGAGAAGGCTCCGAGGTGACCTCATTGTGGCCTTCCAGTATCTGAAGGGGGCCTACAGGAAGGCTGGGGAGGGACTTCTCAGGATCTCAGGTAGTGATAGGACTAGGGGGAATGGAATGAAACTGGAGGTGGGGAGATTCAGGCTAGATGTGAGGAGGAAGTTCTTCCCCATGAGAGTGGTGAAGCCCTGGAATGGGTTATCCAGGGAGGTGGTTGAGGCCCTGTCCCTGGAAGTGTTTAAGACCAGGCTGGATGAGGCTCTGGCCAGCATGATCTAGTGTAGGGTGTCCCTGCCCATGGCAGGGGGATTGGAAGTAGATGATCCTTGTGGTCCCTTCCAACCCTGACTGATACTACGATACTATGATACTATGATCTCCAGGAAATCTTTCCGTAGCTCTTGTGATATAATTGCCACCGTGGAATTACATACTTTGCTGCCTACCTGACCTGTGGATGGGACTGGATTTTGCAAGTGAGAGAAACAGGAACTGACCTGAGGGATTAGAAAAAGGGAAAAATATTTATACATTAATTAAAAGTATTAATACAACTACATACATGCCAATGCCCTCCTAACATGTTTTTTTTCTTTGAAAAAAATCCTTGTGAAAGCTTCCTGGAAAATCTTAGATTGCCTTACTGCTGCCTTATAGCTATGTAAAGCCTGCAGTATCATCTGCCAACTTTCAGACAGGCTTCAAGTGAGATGGTTATTGGTCCACAGGCAGACATCTAGGGTTGCTTCAGATATGATCTTACTTTTAGATCCTCCCTACTGCTTTATCATGAACAGTATCTTAAACATTAACACCTCTGAGTCCCCTGAAGATAGCGCAGCACTGATAAGGGTTGATCACCCAGTTTTCATCTGCAACATGTAGCTAGTCCCTTGGGTCATTTGAGATGGATGCTCATAGAGGGCAGTGACCCAGTGACCCCAATTTAATGCTCTTCCAACCTCTCCTAGAGCCTGAGGAAGCTGACTTGCTTGATTTGGTCAAATGATAAGTTTGATCGGGGTGAGAGGGTGGGGGGAAACAATCCCTGTTTGATTAGAATGCAGAAAGCACAGGGAATGTCAGAAATCAAGCAACTGTAGTTTCATTGATTAAAAAAGGTATTTTTCCTATAAGCCTCAGCTATCTCTCTCTTGCCTAGTGGCAGAGAGTCGCCTCCTGTTAGCCATGGAGACTGTACTGCTGTTAATATTTTTGGATGCAAACATTTCAAAGTGATGCATCATAAATATAAAAGATCCATCTTGGTAAAAATTCATGGTAAAACAGGAGAGAAGGCTGTATCTTGTATGTCGTTGGTAACACACTGTCATAAAGGCAATAAGTATGGGATTGAAGATCCTAGGATGATGATATCTCGCATTAATTCATGTAAGGAATGATACATTCACATTAAAATTAGTTTTTGCATATATTTAATTTTTGTCCTTGGAAAAGTAGGAAATACTTCTGAAACTTATTTTTTAAAGCTTGTGTTCTTAAGAGAAAGCCCTAAGTTACACAGGATAAGTGGTCAGAATGAACTTATTTTTGGCCAGTAATATGCTGGGTTTCAGACTGATCTGAGGACTGGATATTTTTGTAGGTAATTTTCTTTGTAGGTAGTCATAGTGTATAGTAATGCTTGTTGGAGCAGTGTGTTGGCATCTTAGATAACCAGAAGGTCTACCCCACCTTGAGGCTGAAAACTATGTACTCAGCTGCCTCCCTGAAGTGTTTATACACCAACACACACAGCCTGGGCAATAAACAGGAGGAGCTGGAGGCTACTGTGCTACAGGGAAACTATGATATAGCAGCCATCACAGAAACCTGGTGGGATGACTCTCACAACTGGAGTGCTGCAATTGATGGGTCCCAACTTTTCAGAAGGGATGGAAGGTGGTGGAATGGCCCTCTACGTTAGGGAAACATGAAACTATGCAGATTAATGAAGGTGATGATAGGGTTGAGTCCTTATGGGTAAGAATCAGGAGTAAGTCCAGAAAGAGTCATATTGTGGTGGGAATCTGTTATAGACCACCCAACCAGGATGAAGAGGTAGGTGAAATTTTTTATAAGCATTTGAGAGAGATTTCATAATTGCTTCCCCTCATTCTCATGGGTGACTTCAACTTCATACAATACAGCAGGGAGACAACAGTCTTGGAGGTTTATGAAGGGCAGGTCCTGCCTGACCAACCTAATCTCCTTCTATGACAGGATGACCTAGCTGTTGGATGAGGGAAAGGCTGGGGATATTGTCTACCTAGACTTTCTAAAAGTCTTTGACACAATTTCCCAGAGTATTCTTGTGGACAAACTTGCTGCTCATGGCTTGGATGAGCACACACTCTGCTGGGGGTGAACAGGCCCAAAGAGTGGTGGTCAGTGGAGTTAAATACAACTGGCAACCAGTCACAAATGGTGTTCCTCAGGGCTCAGTATTGGGACCACTTCTGTTTAACATCTTTATTGATGACCTTGATGAAGACATAGAATGTGTCACCAGTAAGTTTGCAGATGATGCCGTTAGGTGGAAGCGTTGATCTGCACAAGGGTAGGTAGGCTCTACAGAAGGACTTGGATAGATTGGATCAATGGGCCAGTGTTAATGGGATAAGTTTCAACAAGGCCAAATGCAAGGTCCTGCACTTGGGTCACAACAACCCCAAGCAATGCTAGAGGCTTGGGGCAGTGTGGCTGGAGAACTCTCTGGCAGAAAGGGACCTGGGGGGGTTCTAATTCACAAGCAGCTGAGTACGATCAAGCAGTGTGCCCAGGTGG
Source organism: Picus viridis (assembly GCA_033816785.1). Classification (NCBI taxonomy): domain Eukaryota; kingdom Metazoa; phylum Chordata; class Aves; order Piciformes; family Picidae; genus Picus; species Picus viridis. The sequence goes on along the minus strand of CM066567.1, from coordinate 19,809,151 downwards.
TCAAGAGAGCCAATGGCATCCTGGCTTGTATCAGAAATGCTGTGTCCAGCAGGAGTAGGGAGGTGATTGTCCCCTTGTACTCAGCTCTGGTGAGGTCACACCTTGAGTATTGTGTTCAGTTTTGGGCAATACAGGAGAGATGTGGAGATGCTGGAGCAAGTACAGAGGAGGGCAATGGAGCTGGTGAAGAGCCTGGAAAATAAGTCTTATGAGGAGCTACTGAGGGAGTTGGGGCTGTTTAGTTTGGAAAAGAGGAGGCTGAAGGGAGACCTATTGCTCTGTACAATTATCTGAAAGGACATTGTGGAGAGGCTGGTGCTGGTCTCTTCTCCCAGGTTATTAGTGATAGAACAAGAGGGAATGACCTAAAGCTACAACTGAGTAGGTTTAGACTGGACATTAGCAGAAAATTTTTCACAGAAAGAATGGTCAGGCATTGGAATGGGCTGCCCAGGGAGGTGGTTGAGTCACCAACCCTGGATGTGTTTAAAGGTCATTTAAACATGGTGCTTGGGAATATGGTTTAAGGCTGAACTTTGTAAAGTAGGGTTATTAGTTGGACTTGAAGATCCTGAGGGTCTTTCTCAACCTCAATGTTAGTGTGACTCCGTGAAATGGTTCTTCACCTGAAAAAGGTGTGCAATAGGGTGTGGAATATACACATGGAAAGGGGAGGAGGTGGCTCAGGCAGAGACGATGGTGGGGCAGGAGTATGCTGAAATGTTTGCAGCTGAATTGAAGAGGAAGGTGGACAGACAGTGCAACAACCAAAAGAATTGGTATCCACTCAATATTCAGTCCAGCAGCTGCCACTGCAGTACTGACAGCTGCTCCAGCCCAGGGGAAAGTGGTTTGGTACAAAGCATCTGGCCTTTATGGTTTCAAAACTACTTTGCAAAGGTTAGAAGCTGAAGATGTAAGCCATTTAACTGAAGCTTCCTAAATCTGAATGCTCATTTTTGGTACAGTGCCTTTGTTGTTTGTGCAACCTTGCAAATGCATAACTTGTTTCATTCAGCTATTCTGAAATACAAACAGGAATCTCCCTGGCTCTTAGTGAGGCAGAGGGATGCCTAGGGCAAAGGATGTGGATAAAGGTAAAAAGTAGAGGCAAAAAAACTTGTGGGTAACGAGTTGCTGCCTCAGTAGGTCTATGTAAATAAAGAACAGCAAATTAAAGAGCTTGTCAACAGCTATTTGTTAGGTAGCACTTCAAAGAGCAGGGTGGCTTTTCAAGGGGAAAAGGGATCTGAATTGTCTGATTTAAATAATTTGAGATGGGCATACCATAATTTCAAAACATAAGCCTTTTACTATTAGATAAGTTGCACACTCCACTCTAAGTAGAGAAAGACTACAGGTGCCTTTTCAGCCTGAATAAAGACTTTACTATTTGATTTCTTTCATACAAATGGACATTGAATAAAATACCCTGGCTGAAGAAAAATCTGGCAATTGCATGTTATGCTGGGCTTTCTTTTTTAGGCTTTAAGTGAACTAGAATGAATGATACTTACTGCATCTTCACATAAGCGCACCATGAATATAATTGTAGTGTAATTGCATTTCACACTGGTAGTTGGCAACCTTCAGAATAGATGTAAAATTGTGGCAGATTTTTATTGATTTATTTTTGAGATTAAAACCAAACCCAAAACATTTTCCCAGTTGAAGGTAACAAAACAACAATGTCCATCTAAGTAAACAAGGGTTTACTTAGGCTCAAGGTGAGGAGAAAGTTCTTCACCGAGAGAGTGATTCGTCATTGGAATGGGCTGCCCGGGAGGTGGTTGAGTCGCTGTCCCTGGAGGCATTCAAGGGGGAACTGGATGTGGCACTTGGTGCCATGGTCTAGTTGTGAGGTTTGTGGTTACAGGTTGGACTCGATGATCTTCGAGGTCTCTTCCAACCTTGGTAATACTGTGATACTGTGATACTGTAATATGAGTATGATGGTTTCAGAACCTTCTGCATGTCCATGTACATATTTTTTTCTTAGGAAGAAGTATTTTCCCTTGTTTAAAATTCTACTGTTCAGTCTTGGTGATGGAAATCAAAAAATGTGAAAAATGCCAAGGCAGGTGATGCTGTAGTCTAGGTTATTTATCTTGGAGCCTCCCAGGACAATGAATTGTTTTCTGATGGAAGCAATTTCTTGTTCTAGGTCCTGGGCTAACAGATTATTTGAACTGCTCAGCATCATATTTCCATCTTCACCCTTTTAATGTTCTCTGCTAACACACTGTAATGGCACTCAGTGGCTTCTTGTTAAATGTGAAATAGAAATATACTGTTTCATTCATTCTACCAAAGGAAAAAAAAATATATAAAAAAGGCTGCTTTCATCTTCATGATATGAAAGATGATGGGGGATTCTATATCACTGCAGGTGTCAGCACATTTACAGCGTGCAAATTGAGTATGTTAATGATGTTCCAAAACGTTCTAATCAGTGTTTATTTTGTCCTATTTTATGTATAGTTTTTTTATTATTTGTTTTTCATGTATGTGTGTGAGATACAGGAATCTTGAAAAGCACAATAAAACAACCAGACTGAAATATAGGTTTCAAGTTAACTACAGAGATATGTGTTTTAATGAAAGTATTTGATAAACACATATAATGGATATTCAGAGTAGTCTTTCTAATCTGGTTAGGAAAGTGGTGTTTTAAAATATTATAACAGAAATCCTGATTTTCAGCATAAACTAGAGAGTGTGCTCTCTAATGATCAAGGTAAAACACATTGACATGCTTAAAAATGTACCAGAGAATTCATATTTACAAGGTTTTATTTAAACTTCTAAGCTGAGCTCCTGGAAACTTTTCAATATGTTTCATGCTGTGAACATAAATTTTTATAGATGTATTGCACAGAATATGGATGATAGCCATAAAGTTGCTACCCAGAAGTTTAATACTGTGCTTTCCATTGCTTTCCAGGTTGTGAATGACCATAAAAAGTCTTGCAGGCTTTCTAGGGAAGTTAGGTGGAATTTAGATTAGGCACTATAGGTCATAGACAAGCTTAGGCAGAAGAATGACAGAATTCTCCCCAGAACACACGCTTCCCTGTGTATCAGTGTCACTACACACACATTGATAGTTAATATAACAACACAGGGAAAGTTGAGATCAAACTGAGAACTCAGTAAAGAGTGCAAGTGCTTTCACATAAAACTGATTAGTAAATGATACAAAAATTCTGCCTTGATGTAAGATATCTAAGTATTACTTTAGACAGAATTTAATTTAGCCTGATATTAATGTCATCATAGAGATTCCTACAATAAGGAAATAGCTGAGTTTGTTTTCTGAGTATTACTGCACATCTATACTTTGTAGTATCTTCCTTAGATACCATTGGATCACGGTAAGCCCAAGTGGCACTGAATTAATGTACTGCACTTGTACTGAACTTGCTAGTGAGTTGTTTCTGTCATTTTGAATTTTTTTTTTTTTTTTTTAAATAAGCAATCACTAAAGATTGCAGCCTTTGTATACTTAGCTCTCACACAGACAGGATGTATCTTTGGTGATATTTGAAGACCAAAAAGGCAGAATCGCTTGCTTTTTATTTAATAGGCAAGTATGCTACACATTACAGAACAGCTTGAATTGTATTCTCTTTTGTGTGAAAGAAATTATTTTCAGTTTGTTTCCACACATAAGCTGTTCTAGGGTTTTTTGATTTTATTATGGTTTGGTTTTCTATCTTTTTAATATTCATCAAATGCTTGCTTTTATTATTTGCTTAAAGATTGTCTACATAATTGGCAATGATTAGTGATTAAATCTCTATTTTTTGGCATTAAATTAATTCATGAATGTTAATATACTGAACTTGTTCAAGGCACTAAATGATAGAAGGTATTATGGTGCAGCCCCTAGGTATGTTTTTTTAATAGAGTTTGTGTGTTAAATCACGATCCCACAGAAATCAGTGGAAGTCTTCACCTTAGTTTGAAGAGCAGCTCAGTCCCTCTAGTGTCACATGGCATTTGTCGGTGATGCAACCAAAAATGTGATATTAAAATTAAATATATCAACAAGAGTATTTGAGGCAAAAAACTAATGGGGAGATGGATTTGCTGAAACCTAAATGCAGTTCCATGGAATAGATTTAAGCAGAAACAGGCAGAACTGAACAAGCTATTTAAAAGTCTGACTGTATATGACAAAACTCCCAGTTTTAATTCTGCAAGTTTGATGGAAAAGTTTTAGCCATCTTTAGGTCCCGCTTGAGCTAACACTAGTCACTTGTTCAGCAGATAACCTCTGCAGACAGTGACCTTGATAATACTTCAAAGGTAATATTTGTGCAAGGATTAACAGTTCTGAAACACCTTCCCAACTAAATGAGAAACAACCATGTTTTTTTCTGTGAATACCAGATCATTTGTGTCCACTGTTTTCTTTCAAACAAAACTCTTTTTCTGACTGACTAGTGAAGAATACTGGATTCTTTTTTGCCAGACTGTACCACAGCTGTGTTCTGCATAACAGGAAATTAAAAGCTTGTATTGTGGGAAAATGGCAATACGAACACTTGTGATAGAACGTGAGAATTCTACAAGATCCAGCCTAATGCCCTAAGAAGAGCATCATCTCAGTGTAAGCAGTAAGATGACGCTCTAGAACCGGCACTAGAATTTCAAACTTTGTTCTTGGTCATGTCAACTTTTAAGATATATTTGATTCCTAGATTATCTAGAAAAGAATAATAAAGCCCAGACATTTTATTCATGGCTTCTGATCTTTGCACATAGAGATTGTTTTCCTTATCTTAACATCTTACTGCATGTGTCCAGGGCTCAAGCTAGTAACAGCCTGGAGTTTTGGTTGGACCTAGAATTATCTGCAATGTTCTTTCATTCTTTTCTTATTCTTCTGCTTGATAATAATTGATCTTTATATAGGTGTGGGCAACTAAACTTTCTAGCAAATAGAAAAATACCAAGTTCCAATTCTCCTGTTCGTGTTTGCAGTTGCCACTATTATATTTGGTATGTATTCAGTATCGTTTACTCAACCAAACGACCCAGTCCTCCACTGCAGACAGAGGTCAAATATACAAGGAACTAAAGTCTGTAAAATTTAAACCAGTCTTGTTCATGGGAACAAAACACCTATGTGTTTGTACTGTTTGCAACTTTAATTTTCAAAACCTCAAAAATTATTTTCCTTGCAATGCAACTGAATATACACAGTAACAATAAAGATAATTCATTTTCTAATGCATTTTGAATACCTTTCTTTCTGTGTATCAAACTGGGGTTTCACTGCAGATTCTGGACTTGACTGAGATATCACAGTTGCAAAGACAGTGAGCACAGCATTTTATTACTGCAGAGCACAGAATATGGGGAATTGATCATTTTTCTTCTCTCTCCCATGTGGTTCAGCTTTTGGCAGGTTGGCTTGCTGCATACAGAGACTGATTGATCTCTCTCCATGTGGAAATGGCAGGTGCTTGTTAGGCCCCCAGTGGGATGTACTTCAGTCAGCAGTGATTTCTCTTCTTTCATACTGTATTGTTAATAGTCTCTGTCTTTTGGTCTCTCGATCTTTAGCCAGCAAACAAAATTGAACCTGTTAAATATATCCAGCATTCCATGTTACAATTATGGTGCTTTAGCACACAATCACAAACACCAAGATTTTGAAAGTAGTGAGTGCATGACACAGCGTAGATGGTTTTGTTGTACAAGGAATCCATACTCTACATCCTACCACTTTTCAACAAAAACAAAGGCTGAATAGGCATAATCCTAACTCAGAATACTGCCTTTCCAAATGATGACATTCCAATGGATGCCATTTTTTATGGAACTTTGGACTTTCTGTTATTCTTGAGTAATAGAATAGACTTCTTGACAAAAAAAAATCATCTTCATTTAGGAGGTTTTGCAAAAAATGTGTTTAAGTCATGGACTGTTAATGAAATACAAGTTTATAGTACTGATCTGTTTTACTGAGGGCATTGGTATTTTCTCTGAATTATTTACTGAATGTATTTACCCTGTAATGTTGGAAGCACTAGTTTCAGTTAAGTTGTCTGTAGATTATTAGTTTGGAAAAAGCATTGTATTTTTAATAAATGCTCACAAAAATAATAATTAGGAAAACTTAGGTTTAGGGAGCGAGACAGATGCTTTTTAACCCTTCTTAAAGGAGTTACAGAAAAATGTCCTACACAAGATTGGAAAGAAGTGGAAAGATTAAATGGAAATATTGTTCATAACTACATATACAATACAATACAATAAACCAGGTTGGAAGAGACCTTCAAGATCATCGCGTCCAACCTATCAGCCAATCCAACCCACCCAAACGACTAGAACAGTACAAATGTGTACAAAATACACAAATCCATAGTCCACCTCGGCCATGGTATCCAAAACACCTCATTAGGCCAAAGCTTTCCACAACTTCTCTCTAAACCAGGCCAAAAAAAAACAAGCCTCAAATGCCCACACCCCCACCCACAGACCCACCTCCTTTTAAGTCCCTATCCAGCCCTGAATTATGCAGCTGAAAAATCAGCTTGCCAGCAGCACTGAGCCCCACAACCCCGCAAACCCGAGATAAGGGAGCCCATGCTGGGAAAGGAGCAGGGAGAGAAGAAAGGGGCAGGACAGCTTTTGCTGAAGAAGATGCAAGCATTATGAGAAAGGAATAACAAAAGTTTACACTTTCTGGTCCATCCCTGGACCTTTCTGGTCCTCCTGGAGGTCCTTAACTCTGTTTTTCTTAAAGGCATCCAGCCTCAAACTGTAACTTACAAAATAGATTTTAAAACATCAGGTGGTGACACTGCGAAGTGCTTATCTAGATAAGTGCTTCTGGTAGTCTTCATTTATAAGATTGTACTACAATTCTAGGGCAAGCTTGTCTATTGTCAGCTGCCACTATTGTTGCCTGCCAGTCATTGGATCTTATTTTATCTTGGCTTGCTAGATGGGAAAATGAATGATAAAGACGATACAGATCTTCACAGGCTGTGACTAAGACTCTTCTCCATTAATCTTTTCCTTAGATAAGATATGTTAACTTCCTGAACTGCTCAAAAGTTCTGTTTTCATCCCTTTAATTATTTTCTCAACTGTTCTCTGTAACTCCTCCATTTTAACAGATCTCCTAGATGACAGCTTTAGCGAGGATGAACAGACTGTTCCAAAACTGGTTGTATCTTGGACAGCAATGCTCTACTGATTCAGTAGCGAAGGTCCTTCCTTTATATGCATGTTAGGCAAGTCTCTTACAGGAAGATTATGTTCAGCTGGGTCACAGTCCCACAGCAATTTGCAGAGCTATTTTAGCCCAGAATCTAGTATAAGATCTTTCAAGAATGCCAGTCATTCTTTATTCATGTTGATATCTTATTTTTGGCCACACTAAAATTCTGTCTTTTTTCCTTTTTTTTTTTTTTTCCCTATTCACACCAAGCAATCACAAGTGCTCTGTAGCAAGGGTCACACCTACTCATTTACTTGCTCACATTATTTGTGTTCCTGTATATTTTACTGGAGGAAAGGTGGGGTATTAGTTGCATTGCAAGTTACTTACATATAGGTTAAAAATTATAGGGCCAAGGAGTGACCTATTTGCAAGAGAAAAAAGTTAAGGTTTCTAGACATGCAGACAGTGAAGGTGCTCTATTTATAATTGCAATTTTCTAGGCAGCCAACTAGCTAGTGTTAGTTTGTTTCATTTTTTTTAACCTTTAAAACTTAAAAAAATCCAGATGTCTTTCAAGTAGGCACAATTTCCAAACTGAAGGTTATCATCATTTTGATTGATTCAAGGATTCCTTTGCATGCACAGAGAAAATGTAAATGCATTGAAAATAAAAGTTCATGTATAATGTATCTTTCTTTATGATCTTCCAGTTTAACAGTAGGCTGGATAGAAACACAGTTAAGTGGGGCATTCTATTTATACTACATTAAAAATCTCATGTCTTCTACATTTTAGAAGCTGGTGGGGCAAACTTCTTCCTTTGTAAACTTAAAAATCATAGTCTCACTTTTAGTAACCAAGAATATGATAGCTTAATTATGAATGGTTGTTGACTGCTAGTAATTTATCCCAGAGATTTTTAGATAGCATTGATTTGTATAAGATCTTGGTGATGCTTCATATAACCAGTAACAAACTTCTAGTCCTAAAAGTGGATTAGTTACTAAAATTCTAGGTTTGGTTTTGGCTTGGTTTTGGTTAGTTTGTTTGGTTTTATTTGAAGAACAGATTTGTAGACTTCTGTATTAAAACCAGTAAGGTAGTTAAGATTTGGCTTTGCTGTTCGAGTATCTCATGCCTTCAGCATAATTTTACAACTTAAAGCACACTGCTTTTCTTATGTGGAAAGGAAGAGAAAAATTCATAGAGCATTAGTACATTGGAGATATTTTCTACTTTGTAAAAATATTGGAATAAAAGTTTTTACCAATCCTTGAGCACTGCTTAGGGAGTCTTGACCGTCCTATGCCTGCCCATCCTGATTTTATTATAGGAAAGTGTTCCTTTAGATAGTTACCCATGACTATGAGAAATGCAAAAAAGACAAAAGTTATTGTGTGAGATGAAAAGTTGCACTATGTGAAATATTCACTTGCACTTAAGATACATGGAACTGAACGACCTCATCAGTGGGGCTCAACAGATATAGATCAGAGGTATGGAAAGGAGGTAGTATTTCTCTCATCCTACTGAAAGCATTTACCATCAAATTATTACATTTACAAAGTCTACCTATGTATCTCAGATTTATGCCAATTTAGGACAGTCACAAACATTCTTACCATTATTTCTATCCACTTATGTGCTTAGAACTGTTCTGTTGGATTTCTACACTTAAGGTGGCTTACGAAACTGAAATTTATCATTATGTTCCTTGACCCAAAATATCTAGAATATCACTCCTGCCATTGTACAAAGTACTTTCTCCTCCTTTCTTGCAGAGTGAGTAACATTTAGAAGGTTACTACAAATTTCTCTGTGTGTGGTACTGAACAGAAAGCTGGAGATTCAAAAACATGCAGAAAGATTTATATTCTTCAAAGAGACATCTTAGTCTCTATGCATGGCACATAGCATTACAAATCCTACTAATCTAGATGTGAGATCTTGTCTTATTTCAATTCATGCTGCTGCCCATGGGAAATGGCCTGAATGAGCACTAAATAAAAATGAAGTAAATTCCTAGGAATTTGATCCTTGTTTTATCTGTTAAAGTCAAGAGAATGAGCCTGGATTCTCTTTCTTATGATTTGTGTAGTTTTTTAATGTGCCTGAGCTGTATTGTGGAGAGATCTGCTGCTAGCTGGATTTCTGTGTTCCAGCTTTGTTACACCACAATATCTTCAATTCACAGAACAGAAATTACATTGTAAAGGTAGCAAAATGAGGTCTGTTCAGGCTAATGTGGAAACACTTTTCCTGAATTCTCAAAAATTTCCTCTCTTAGCTTAGTTATTTCTGCTTAGCTGTCCTCAACTGCATTTCAAATGCAAACTTAGTACCGACAAAGTAAAAGAAATTTCTTTATTGTGATTATTAACAGTCACTTTTAAAAAGTAGTGCATTAATGTTGCCATACCAGAGAGGCTGCTGTAGTAATAAAAGAAAAAAAAAAAAATTTAAAAACCCAGGATTATACAAATTGGTCAGTTTGCAGTGTCCTTACACTCTGTTATGTCAGCAAGTTAGTTTTCACACTCTTAGCAAGCAGAATAAAGGATAATATTTATATCTTTTATTTCCAAGTTGTTGATGTGTTGGGTTTTTTTAAAATGTTTTGTATTTATTAAATTAACACAGATTATATTAATTTGTTAATAGCATTCTTTATTTAGATTACAACTTCTGAGAACTGTATTATAAAAGCAGGGATATTAACTTCTAGGATGAAAAAACCTACCTGAAAATGACTGATAAAGCTGACATTCATCTGTGCTCTAGTTTGCTAGACAAGGCAATGCATGTGAAGTGCTTAGCTTGGTAAATAAAGAGGGATGTTCTTCTACAGGAAAGCAAATCTTGCATGAAGTTATAATCACTACTGTACTGTTACTTCAAACCCAGCTTATGTGCAGCAGCATAGGAATCAAGTCGGTTCACGATTCCTTCACATTGAAGAGCATTTTCAGAGACAAAAGGCACTGCACTTAATAATTTTCAGAACCTAATCTTCTGAGTCTACTTCAGAAATGACAGATACGTTCCTGTTCTAACAAAATGTGCAAGCTGTCAGACAGTAAGTGTACTTAACGTGCTGCACTGTATAAAGTGCCATCAGGATCCGTCTGTATAGTAGAACACACATACTCTCTGCAGTTCTGAGAATTTATTTTGATTTCACCTGAGGCAGAGGATTTTATTCTGGCAAAATTAGAATGCAAAGGCACTTGATTTTCATCCCCTTTGAGTAATGTGAAGTCAGGAATTGTTAATGTTGTTCATTTTAAAACTGAAGAGTGGTATTAAGTACTTCATGTCTAACATCAGGAGTGCTTTCACAAAGAAGAAACAAAAGATGTGATTCTAGTCCCATTTCTAAAAAGTGAATTCAATCATAAAGACTGAAATTAACAGAACTGACAAAATTTTAACATTTGAAAGGACCTTAAAAAGTTAAGGTAGTTTATTCCTTAAAGTTTAATTTCTGATAAAATAGTTCTTTCTATCTTACCTACTTACACTGTTATAATATAGACTCATAGAATCATTAACGTTGGAAAAGAACTCTAAAATTATCAAGTCCAATCGTCAAGTTAACAACACCATTAAACCATCTCCAGAAGTGCCATGTCTTCACATTTTTTAACACCTTCCTGGATTGTGACTGTATCAATTCCTTGGTCAGCCTGTTCCAATGTTTGATCAGTCTTTCAGTAGATTTTATTTCGTAATATCCAAGCTAAATCTCCCCTGGTACTACTTCAGGTGATTTCTTGTGTTCTATCAGTTGTTACTTGGGAGAAGAGACCTAACCCCACCTCGCTACAGCCTTCTTTCAGGTAGTTGTAGAGAATAATGTGGTCTTCCCTCAGCCTTCTCTCCTCCAGACTAAACAACCCCAGTTCCCTCATCCACTTCTCATAAGACTCCAGGCCCTTCACCAGATTCATTGCTCCAGAAACTTAATGTCTTTCTTGTAGTGAGGGGTCCCAAACTGAACACAGTATTTGGAGTGAGGCCTCACCACTGCCATGTACAGAAGCACAATGATTTCCCTGGTCTTGCTGGCTGTATTATTTTGTTGGCCTTATTGGCCACCTGAGCACACTGCTGGCTCATGTTCAGATGGCTGTCAGCCAGCACGCCCAAGTCCTGTTCTGCCAGGCAGCTTTCCAGCTGCTCTTCCCCAGGGCTGTAGGGTTGCATGGTTGTTGTGACTCAAGTGCAGGACCTGGCATAAACTACAGAGTAAGCCTTAAGGTGTATGCTTTTACTGTGAACAGGAGTCATCATTAAAGGATCAAGATTGCTAATACTCTCAAATATTGCAGAATACATGTGTTTAACATCTTTGTTGGTGGAATTCAGTGCCTCCTCAGGAATTCTGCCAATGACACCAGGCTGTGTGGTGTGGTCAACAGTCTGGAGAGAAAAGATGCCATTCAGCAGGGCCTTGACAGGCTTGAGTGGTAGGCCTATGCAAACCTGAAGTTTGACAGGCCAAGTGCAAGGTCCTGCACCAGGGTTGGAGCAGTCCCAAGCACAGACATGGGCTGGGAAATGCATGGGTTGAAAGCAGCCCTGCAGAGAAGGACTTAGGGATGTTAGTGGATGAAAAACTGAATGTAAGCTAACAATGTGCACTTGCAACCTATAAAGCAAATCACATCCATGGCTGCATCAAGAAAAATTTTGTCTAGCAGGTTGAGCAAAATGATTCTCTCCTGCTATGCACAAGACCCCACCTGGACTACTGTGTTCAGCTCTGGGGGTCCAAGTGTAAGAAAGACATGGAGCTGCTTGAGGAAGTCCAGAGGAAGGCCTTGAAAATAATTAAGGAGCTGGAGCACCTCCCATTTGAGGACAGACTCAGTGAGCCAGGGCTATTTAGCCTGGAGAAGAGAAGCCTCCAGGAAGACCTTATAGCAGTCTTCTAGTACTTCAAGGGGGCTGCAGGAAAGATGAGGAGATTCTCTTTATCAGGAATTAACAGGATGGAGGTAACAGTTTTAAACTGAAAGAGAGTGGATTTAGATTCACTATTGGGAAGAAATTCTTTATTGTGATGATGGTGAGACAGTGGAAGCTGTTGGTACCCTCTTGGAAGTGTTCAAGGCCTGGTGGATGAAGCTGTGAGCAACCTGATTTAGTGGAATGCATTCCTGCCCATGGCTGAGGCATTGAAACTAGATGATCTTTAAGGTCCCTCCCAATTCAAATCATTCTATGATTCAATACCATAACTTTCTGTTCTAAGAGTACAATTGAGTTGTAATTGTTGGCAAATTCTACTTTTTTTTAATGGTATCTCAATTATATACCAGCCTTTCAATTATATACACTAGCAAAAAGCTGTTCTAGTAACCCAGGTGTAAATGAGCATTTTGAAGTGTCACATGAAATAAGTGGTGAATAATAAACCAGAAATATGCTTAAGGAATCGCTTTACTATTGCTACCATGTACAAATTATAAAGGAAGAGCTGAGGGCTGGCATCTGTTTTTTAGCTCACTTCTGTGCACTGCAAGCTTAATATTGTTGTTTGCCTACAGCTATTTTTGCACTTATTAAGAATCAGTCAATCATACATCTCCTAAACAAAAGAAAATTATTTGGTGTCTGCATTTACTTAGATGGGTCTTGAAATGTCCAAATTATGGTTTTCATGCAAAAAATCCAACTTCCTACATTTCTCCTAATGACATATATTACTATTTTTTAAAATCTAGCTACAAACCATTAATAATGCTTTGTAATTTCACAGTTTGACTCATGAGAAAGAGAGGATTTGGTGTCAGATCAACTACATTTCTTACTTACAAATTCCTAGAATTATATGTAGGTTTGCTTTACCAGTATTCATCCAGCAATACCTTCACTGAAATGCAGGTGATATAAATTGTTTCCAAGAAATATATCTGGGCTCCACTGAATTTTTTGTCTTTTGTATTTGTTCTTCCTGAATAGAGAGGACTAAAGAGACTAGAAGTTGCTATATATTTTCAGTATCTTTCATTTGGAAAATATTTTTTGAGAACATTATGACTTCAGTGTTTGGTCACAGAATTTCAGGGTTTTTTGTTTTGTTTTAGGTTTTGTTTGTTTGTTTGTTTTCTGTTAAGATCACTGACCCATGCAGTGCAATGCAAGGCTACACACTGCCTTTGATCTTCATTCAACTCTGTAAACTGCAACCTGAGCAAACCTTATGTATGTATCCTATTTTTTAGAAATTTTACTCTCAGAACTGATTCTTCAAAACAAAAACTAAACCAGGCCCAAACACCTTTATTGTGGGAAAGGTGAGAGAAGTAGATTTGTATTTCATATTCTTAGTGCTGTTGGCTTACAGTACAATTCTAGTTCCATACATTCCAGGCAACATCAGAATGTTTATGCTTAATCCCCAGATTATTAGGGAAGGCTCCTCAAGAGCTGTTATATGAGGAAAGATAGATACTATGATTTGGAAAGGTCCTTGAACTACTGATCCGCATGAGAGTTCCTTTCTAAACATTCCAGATTTCATTTTAATATGTGAATCAGAAATAGGTGTAATTCTTTGAAATCAGCATGGCTAAATCACCTAATTAAATATGATAAGAGGTTTTAGTTTTCAGTTGTTGACTGGCCTCCTGTAGAGTGATGAAGGCACAACTAAATTGCAGATAGATGAGTTGTGGATGAAAAAGACAGACTCAGTTAAGTGTAGATATCAAGACCTCCATTTAGATTTTGTGGAGAGAAGAGGACCTTAGCAGGGGGAGACTTCTCTCATCCTTGAAGTGTCTAGTGTATATGGGTAAATTAATACTTTTCTAGTTTTTGACTGTAAAGAGAGCCTGAATGTGACTGTGATGAGGTGAAGATAGATAACTGAAGGGAGATTGTAGACTGGCAGATGTTGGTCTCTTCTCCCAGGCAGCCAGCACCAGAACAAGAGGACACAGTCTCAGGCTGCACCAGGGGAGGTTTAGGCTGGAGGTTAGGAAGAAATTCTATACAGAGAGAGTGATTGCCCATTGGAATGGGCTGCCCAGGGAGGTTGTGGAATCACCATCATTGGAGGTGTTCAGGAGGAGACTTGATAGAGTACTTGGTGCCATGGTTTATTTGTTTAGGTGGGTTAGATTGGTTGATGGGTTGGACGCGATGATCTTGAAGGTCTCTTCCAACCTGGTCTATTCCATTCTATTCTATTCTATTCCATTCCATTCCATTCCATTCCATTCCATTCCATTCCATTCCATTCCATTCCATTCCATTCTATTCTATTATAAGGTGAAGTCTAACTTGACTTAAAATACAATAGAATGTGTCATGTGAGAGACATCCATAATAATTCAAAAGAATCTTAGATTAAAAAAAACTAAGTATATATGCAGTGCAGCACAGGTATATTTAGTCTACAATGCACAGCGTTCACATAAGCAAACAGCACAAGGAATAAAATGGCATTCCTGAATGACACAGCTTGATGAAGAAGGAGAACGTCCCCAGAAGTGACAGCCCTTCTAAAGAGTGGCATGGCTGTTGTGTATTGCTGCCCTTTTTATTTTTTCCTTGGTAAGGAATCTAGTAAAAATAAATCTGAAAAGGAGTTTTTAATTAGATCAATATCCCAATATTAGAAAGTTTAACTGCATTTCACTTCAGTGATTCTTATGCTGATGAAAGAAGTGATGCCACTTAGCGACAGATCAGAGATAAAGTATCAATAACTTTAAAGGAAAACAAAGCCTCCCGAAGTTTCTCATGACATATTTTCAAATAAATTGAAACATTCTCTTGACTTTAGGGTTAAAACAGGACATGGTTCTGTGGCCCTCACTAAGGAAAAAAAAAAAAAGCTGCTAATGGCAAAGCAGGCTTTCTGCTTTTCTCACAGAGTAACAAAGAAGAATTTGGTGTAGCCTTAACAGTAGCAGTGCCAAGAGGAAAAAAGTATTAATTCACTTAGGGTTTCCTATGTATTATTATAATATCATTTCTTACAGACTTAAATAAACCAAATCACAGTGATTTAAACTGAAAGCGCTAGGGGAACAGAGCAATGATGCAGAAGAAGGCTACTGAATGCTGAAAATAAGGACTTAAACCCCAGAACTAGATTTTTTTTTCTCTCTGAGATGATAGCGTCAAATGTTTCTTTCAAGAATAATGGATCAAAACAGTTCATACAGAACTGTGCATTTTTCCCCAGATTTGTCCCTTTTAATGTTTACCTAACAGGCAGTCTGATGGAAACCTACATCAGAATATTGTAGATATAGATGAGTATGTATATATATTATATATGTATACATATGTATGTGCATATATATAACATATCTGTATGCACCTATACAGATGGTTGTGAAAGACACCAATTAGAAAGTTAGAAATAAAAATTAATCAAGCCTTCCTGTTCATATTCTTGCAATCTGCATTTTTCAGTAGCAGTTTTGGTTTAGAGAATGAATGCTCACAGCAGAGAAATGGTCCTGAGACAGATTTCCCAGTACAAGTCAAAGATGTTTTGTTATTGATGATTCAATATGTTGTCCAAACAAAGACAATCAGATGCTATTTTGAAATAACAGCAGCATCTACTGCCACCAGCATTGCAGTTGCTGTGGGTATGGGTGCTAGCTGGGCAGCCTCAAGATGCAGCTGATTGTCATGTTACAGCAGACTTAGTAATCAACAATAAAAGTGCAAACCCTGATCTGACTGAGGTGGTCCTACCAATCTGTTTTGGTCCAAGTGAAATGATGTAGTATGCTATGGTTGGTCTCTCATCAGAGGAGCATAGCAATACCAGATGTCATCAGTCTTTCTTTGTGGCCCCACATCGTGATTTTAAAAATAAGAAGGAAACAAGTGATGTAAAACTGTGCTTAACTGAGCAGTGCTGTTCAGGTGGAAACAATGGCAGGCAAGTGCTTACAAGGGCTGCTTGATAACGGGCTTGTAAGGAAAACAGTGTATGGTTCACATATATGAAACAATGGCAGGCAAGTGCTTACAAGGGCTGCTTGATAACAGGCTTGCAAGGAAAACAGTGTATGGTTCACATATATGAAGGGAGCAAGAACATATCATAGGAAAAGTCATTTCATGAAAATGTTAATGGTCATTTTTAAAAAGAATTGCAATGTCTTGAAATTAAGGAAGAAGATGGGGAGCTTTTTGAAACACCTGTACAACCCAGGTCTTATGTGTTCTTTTTTCCCTTTTGTGCTCCAACTCTTTTTACGTTGGAATGTAAGCCAGGGATTTTTCATGTTTGGTTTTGGTTTAGTGGTTTGGCAAGGGGGAAGGGTGGTTCCTTTGGGGTTTGTTTTGTTTTGTTTTATTTTTTAAATATGAGAGTGCAGGTTTATCAGGGATAATGCTGAATATCCAGTAAGGTTCTCAAACACTGTTTTTGTCTTCTGGTTGGGGTTTACAGAATCACAACATGGTAGGGGTTGGAAGGGAATATATTGTCTACTTTGTCCTTCAGTAATATTCTACCAAGGACAGTAAAAATGCAAGAGCAAATGCACAGGTCTCCTGCATCACTGAAATAATTAAGCCCAGCAAAGGACCTCCTAAAAATGCCTTACTTATGCCAAGGGCCAGTTTGGTTCCCAGCAGCCTTAAAAAAATTAAGAAAAAAGGTGACAAAAAGGTTAAGGAAAGCATGCATGACTTCCAATGATTGTTTTGCTTATGGCATTATATGGAGTATATTGCACAAGCTGACCTCTTTCTGAAGAGAATCACAGCTTTGGAGAGTGCATGCCACAGGGAAAACTGTCTTTTTTTTTTTTAAGGGTTGTTAAAGGCCACTGCCTGACTAGGTGGGAAAATGAATGAGAATTGCAATACCCTGCCCAATAGAACAATTGCTGTAACAATTATTCTTACAACAAAGTTTTTGTTGTACATTTATTTTTTTTTTTTTTTTTTTTGGAAAAGCATAAGGCATTAAGATTGAATTTTTGGGGAGCAAGAAAACATTAAATGTACAGAAAATAGCAAATACTCTCCAGCCTCTGACTGGCCACATATGTGAAAAGAGATGTGTCCCCTTCTCTCTTGGTGGAATACAGGAATAAATTACCCTTTGAAGCAGTTTCACTCTCTAAATTGATTGTAGGGATGATTTAAAGGACTGGATTAATTGACTTCTTATGACTATAATGACTAGAAGTATTAATCTTGTGAAGTCCAGCAAAGGGAAATGTGGAGTTTTATAGCCAAGGAAAAGTAGCCTCATACACCAATACAGGCTTGGAGCTGACAGGCTGGAAAACAGCTGTGCAGAATAGGGCCTGGGAGTCCTGATGGACAAGCTCTGCATGATCCAGCACAGCTCCCTTGCAGCGAAAACCAATGGCTTCCTAGGCTGTGTTAGACAGATCATTAGTAGCAGGTAAGATAAAGGTGCCTTCCTCTCAGCTAACTACTGGTATGAGACATAACCATTGTCATACTGTATCCAGTCTGCAGGAGACATGGCCTTGCTGGGGCAAATCCAGCAAAGAAACATAAAGATTAAGATTGTGGATCATCTGTCATATGTGAAGAGTCTGAGAGAGCTTGGGATTGTTTAGCCTGGAGATAAGAAAACTCTGATGTATCTTATCCATATCTCTAAGTACTTGATGACAGGGAGTCAAACAGACCTCATTCCTGCTCAGTGAAAGGAGAAGACACAGAAGGCACAAACAGAAATACAGGAAAAGTCACTTATACGCAAGAAAAAAAAACTGCTTTGAGGATGGTCAAATACTGTGGGTCTGTGGAATCTCCATCCTTCAACATATTCACAACTCAACTGAGCACAGGCCTGAGTAACTTGCTTTAGCTGCTCCTGTTCTGAACAGGATGTGTAGGGCTTAAGTATTTCCAAATGTCCACACCAACCACAACCACTCTGCAATCCTGAGAATCTGTGACTCTGTGGTAAAGTCTCTTGTAAAAAGGGTGAAGGATGAACACAAGAGCACATTTTTTTAACTGGCATTGGACGTTTGGGGTTTTGCTGATTTACCTAAGCACAGATATAAAAATGTAGATGTACAATGCATCCACCCTAGCCTCTATCTGTAATGTACAGAGAAATGAGCACTTCGGAATGTGCTGGCCTGTCTCAGATTCTTAACTGATAATAGGATGGATTGCTTTATGGAGGTAGGGTTTTTTTTCCTCCCAGTGACTGCAATGCAAACTCAGTGTCCAGTTTGTTCCAAGGATCTAAAAGTCAGATATCAAGAAAACTATATTCAGTCATGAAAAATATGCAGATCTGTGCTGGACTTTATTAACTCTCATATACCTACTGTAATACTTGTTTCATGCTTAAAAATATGTAAGATATGCCCCTATTGCTATATTCCTATATTCCACTATAGAGAGTATTTTAAAAAATCACTAAACTATCTGGGAACAACTGAAATACTGAAGAATGGTACTTTAATGGTTAGCATACACAGACTGTTGATCTGAGAACTGTTCTATGAAGTTTATCTGAAGTCACAATGCCTGTTCTTCTTTTTTAATCAGACATTAAAGGGTAGAGTCATTATGAACATACTCTAAAAAATGGAGGTGTATTCTTTATGCAGATGCAAACATCTGTATTTGTGTGCAAATCAAGGGTTTGAATATATGAACATCAAAACTGCATGCACTGTCTTACCCTAGAAGGAACAAGAGACAAAGAGGAGCTGTGCAACAGTGGAATTCCCTCAAGAAATACTCTCTGATTCATCTGTCACAAACTGAAGCCTTTTCAGAGGGTGCCAGACCTCTGGAGAGGGGTTGCTGGAGGAGGAGCTCAGCCACAATTTTAAATGGTTGAGAGCTTGTTTATCGCTGCTTAGCTTGATTCTGACAACCTTGAATTCCCTCCCCAGTATTGCTGTGGTTCTCACCTACAAGAATAGCTTTTCTGTTATGTGCACGCCCGTGTGTGGCTAACCACATATTCTTACTTATTTTTCATGCTGAATATACCTGATTGAATGAATCATCAGTGTAATCCCACTGAATTCAATATCTCATGTGTTTAGCCCATTCTATCCAGTAGCTATCAACAGCTAAAACCAACTACACGAGAACCACTGTTTTTGGAGAATTCAGGCTCCCCCTTTTCGTGCTCTGTTGCTACACAGCAAATGGAGGGAGCTAATTTTAACTAACTACATTCAGCACCAGTCTTCTGCTAATGTCAAGGTCAATATGCAGAGAAAGTAGGAAAGTGATGTTATTGTTGAGCATCATTAGAAATGAAAGCATATAGAAAAAAACAAAACAAAATCCACACATTTTCCAGCTGGAAAATAATGTATTTTAAAGCATTCACCAGGTGCTTGTAAGAAAAGGAGAGAGAAAACCTTTGAAAATATAACTGAGTCATTCATAAATTGTGTTGGATTCTACTGAAAATAAATCAAGTAACTTAAAAAAAGATTCAGGCATTACATAATTCTTGTTGCAGTTTGTTTCTGCCTTCAATTACAGTTGGAATCAGTGCTCTTGTTTTACACTAACCAGTCTAAGACAGCAAACTCAGGCCATGAGCGGGATCTCATTTCTTGGCTATATTTTTAGTTGCATTTAATTTTTCTGTAGAACAGTTTCTTTAAATCATCATCATGGCTTCTCAGGTTAACCACAAGGGTTAATGCAAGACTATGTGTATACATATGCTTTAGGCCAGCCTGTGTGTGTAAAGCTGATATGTATGTAATAGGTATCACACTACTGTTTTATTTTTTCAAATGTGTACCAGAAGCAGAGACTGATGGGGAAAAGAGAAGGAGGGATGTGGAATGGCAGGAAGTGTTTCTTTCAAATCTTCACACTTCATCAATTGATGTGACTTATCTGAACTGCATATGCAAAAGTCACTGTAGCTACATTATGTATAGGACTGCAAAACTAAAAGAATAATTAAAGAGTAAAGGATATGGCATCATTTTATTACATGATTTTAATGTAGCCTCTAAGCGAAATTTTGAACTTCACTTGAGAAAGTCAGTAATAGATGTGTTAATACAAAATTTCATTCAATGTTTTCAAAAGTGTGTTATGAGTAATAGTAGGAAACATTGTCATTCCCTACCCCCCACTGCTCTTTCTTGGGTAAGACCTATTTTTGAGCTGTTCTCATTCAGAGAATGAGTCGCTACTTTTGGCTTTGTTCCCAGAGTACTGCATACTTGGTGCTGTGTGAGGCATTGCCTTTTGGGGAAAAGGGAGGAGAGGGACTGAATCACAGCATTTAATTCTTAATGATTGTTCTGCATGGTCAAGAGGACACAGAGGAGGCAATGCTCTTTATTTATTACTTACTGTTACAGCTATTGGCAGCCAGCCCTTTTAATTTAGTTATCAATACTCAATGCATTTAATCTTTTACTTTAAAGCCAATCCAAAATAAGTACTAGCCAATGGGCATCTGCTGAACAGAAATATTGGTGGATAGAAATTATTTAAGGCAGTGCTGCTAAGGGCATACCAGTACAAGTTCTAAGTAAGAGTTTATTTAGTATTCTCTCAACAAATCTCATTTCTTTATCAGGACAAAATATCTGACACCTAATATATGTGGGAAAAATCATAGGTGCTGATAGTAGATGAGTTTTTCAGATTATCCCATCTGTCTTCCTGTAGGTACAGGACGCTCTTATAAAGTGTATTTCCTATTACTAAATCAAGCTTGGATTTCAGTATCCCATGGAGTGGGATTGCTACATTTCAGAGGTTACGGAATAACTGGAAAAGTGTCAGTGACTGTAAAGTTTCTCTTAATAATTCTTGTCTTTGTTTGCACACTATTTTCTCATTACATCCTAGAGTACTGTATGCCATATACTGTCTAATTCCATTCTTTTATTGGGAGATTTGCTATTGCAAGATGTTGCTATTCCTCCTTTTCATCACTTGTCCATGGTAGTTAGAGCACTAAGTTCTTTGGAATATTTAAGTGATTTAGGAAGTAAAGACCTGTGTATTTATTACCAATCTCTTTTGTTCTCTGAAGTACTACTTCAATTTTGACAGTCTACTTTTAAGTATGGAATTGATCCATATGAACACAGTATAACAAATAAAGTGGCTTCATAAGATATTGTTTTTCTTTCCAAGTATTTACCTGCTGGATTGTAAAATTTACTGCGTGGAACTTCACTTGCTTAACAATGAATCCAAGGCCTGCATCATTTGTAGAATATGCACTGCAGAAGAAACTTTAACCAACCTCTTAATATGTATGCATAGAAGAAAGAAAATGCACAGCATTCAGTTTGTAATGCTGATTTCATCCTGGTCCCACTTCAAGGTCATATAGGGAGTGGGTTGAATAGCTCTGTGGATCCACTGATCAAATGGACCAAGGTTTCACTTCTTTTCTCCATGCATATGTGTCCAATGCTATTAGACATGTCTCGGGTATACCCGCCAAGCTTCCAGCCTCTTCTTCACAAGAGTGCCCCTGAAGACCTCTGTTATATCTGCCAGTGCCATGACAGTGTCTGTAATTCCCTAAGAAGGCATTTTAAGTAGAAAGCAATTGACATGTGTGTTTAGACAGCTGACTGAAACTCCAGTATTTTACTGACTAAAATGTATAGCTAATTCACATGTAGATGCCTAAATTTGGTTTATCAATCTGTGCGTCAGATCTCGTTCACCTCAATGTCTACAGCTAAATGAGAGGAATCTCATCACTACCCGGTAGGTATTGAGTAGAAAAGGACATTTAAAGAAATAGATTTTACCACCTGGCTTACATTTTGTTACCCTTCTTTTCCATTATCATAATTTGCAATGAAATAGTCTGCTGCAACATTGTGTTTATTAGGGCCACTACATTTTGTTCTTTTAGTTGCTTATTTTGTAAAGAAGATACTCTGCAAGTGAGGTGAAATAGGACAGCTGAGACAGTTTAATGGTATAATGTCTTATAAACTGGTATGCAATTGCTTTCACATTGTTCTTGGCAAAATCTTGGCTTCAAATTGAACGGAATTCTCAAATAGATTAAGGATATACTTTTAACAGCAATTCCAATAGTACTATTGCAAAATAAGTTCTCTGACTTACACCAGTATATTTACTTTCCATTTCTTTTCTAACAATCTATTTCTCATAGTGAGTTAAGTACTGTCAGTTTGGTGCCCCACAGAACTTAATAGCAGCTTCACTTAATGTTTGCTATAATCAGAAAAGCAGCATCAACCACACCAAAGGGAAATGTAGGGATTCTCATTAAAATTCAAGTGGGTTTTTTTGAAGCTCTAAAACATATCTTTGCATTCCTCCTGGAACTCTCTGACTGTAAACTAAAGATGAAAACACACCCCAGTTTAGTACCAGATCACATTTGAAAAGTTATCCCCGAATCACAAAGATTATGAAATGTGAATGTGTTGTGCTAGAGAACCTGGTTGTTCTCACTTGAGAATATTTTCTTATTTCCATAGTTGAGCTGGTACCTTTTCAAGGTATCTTGTCTGCTTTTTTTGCCTTTCATCTACCTGGAGAATCCAGGCCATTAACAGTGACTCCAGCATCTTTGGGAGTAGTTTAGCCATGAATTGAATCTTACGCCCTGTTTCACACACTTCTGCACTCCCACAGGGTAGCTGTTCTGTCCAGCTGATTAGCTGATGACGAAAAACTGAGTTCAAGGAAACAGTTGTTTAAAATCTTGTCTAAAATGTCATTTAAACACACAGCACAGGCAAATTCTTCACTTAAAATACGGGTTTGTGTTTAACATGTTTAAACAGATTTCCTGCACAAGGAAGCATCAGACAGCTAGCTGTTTGAGTAAAGAAAACAGTGCTGATTGTAGGTAGAGATGAAGATTAGCATCTGCTGAAGTTTGTGGTTTTCCACTTCACTCATTCGCTTTCCCTGTATTATCACCCTTTTCCCTACATTCCTGTTTAAAACATCACAAGTATCAAATATGACCTCCAGGAGAACTTCTTTGATGGAGCATTGTTAGCTGTTAGTCCCTCGTATGACAGGGGCAGCTAACTAGGGCCAGTAGTGTCACCAGACAATTATTTATCATGAAAGAATCATTTTATGATGTGCCTCTCCTAAGCAGTTGGTTGGATTTTTTTCCATACACAAATTATCTACATTGGAATAATCATGGAATTCTTCCTCCAGAGCCATGTGTACAGCATCAGCTTTAAACTGAGTGCCTGCAATGATTTTTTTTTCCCCTTTAAAGAATTTTTAAAATATTACCTGGTTTAGGGAATGAAAACGTCTCATACATTCAGCTCTTTGGTAGCCCAGTGGGGGCTGGTCTCTTCTCCCAGGCAACCAGCACCAGAACAAGAGGACACAGTCTCAAGCTGCACCAGGGGAGGTTTAGGCTGGAGGTTAGGAAGAAATTCTACAGAGAGAGAGTGATTGCCCATTGGAATCGGCTGCCCAGGGAGGTGGTGGAGTCACCATCATTGGAGGTGTTCAGGAGACTTGGTTGCGTTGCTTGGTTGCATGGTCTAGTTGATTAGGTGGGTTGGATGATAGGTTGGACACGATGATCTCTAAGGTCTCTTCCAACCTGGTCTGGTCTATTCTATTCTATTCTATTCTATTCTATTCTATTCTATTCTATTCTATTCTATTCTATTTACTTTGGTGAATCTTCTATAGCAAAAAATAAAAATAAAAAAAAAAAGGAATGGTAGCACACCTAAGAGAAGAGAAGCTATTGTTTAAAGATCCACAAACATTTTCTTAGGAAAGTTAAAATACTTTCTATTTTTTTAAAGTATCCATTAAACAAAAAGAATGTCAGTCACTATATAGAGTACTGGAATTATGTCCTGTCAGCTTCTCTCTCTGTCACTTTGGTTGCACTGTTTGAAAGAACTTGTGCGTAATGCTTCAACCAGAGATGCCTTGGGAATCTCAGGGCTACAACAGAGGAAGCTTGTAAATAACAGCTTCAGAGGGTGACATTTATTACAAGAAGAAATTGGTGAGTGTTCTGCAGCTAAGCCAGTAGTGTGGCTTCACCACCTTCTACTCAGAGTTTGACTTCTTCTCCTTTACAGAGAGGATACACTGACCTGCAGTCCCAGGAACTCTGGTAAATACATTATGATGAAACTATCATAATTTCTCCTCCCCAAATGAGTACTTTCCTGTCTGTCAAAGATTCCCTAATCACAGTGCTCAAAACTGTTGGATTTAAACAGCTATCGATAAGCAGCTCCTTTTTTAATGCACTTCAAACAACAGTGTTTGTAAAATTAAGTATTTGTAAAAGAGGTACTCTTGAAAGACTGAGAAATCTCTCTAGTCAGTTTTAAATTAAGCTCCCTTATTGTCTGTGTGTATGTGAAGTAGGTGATATTACACAAAAAGCATGGGCTTAAAGTAGCTTGATACAAATACTTATTTAAGAGCTTAACAAACCTCCAAGAAAAATGATGGTCTTGATAAACATTGGAATAGCTCACTTACAAGCTTTTTTGTTTAGTTGTTTTTTCCTACTTGCACTTTTAAGGGAATGATGAAATGCACAGAGTAAAGAATCTTATTACAATATCCCAGTAGAAGGGAAAAAATTATTAGTTCTACTAATAAGTTTAGCATCTCTTGAAATATTTTATCTGCTGTGAACTAAAACATTCAATGCCTGTTTAAAAAAAAACAGTGAGAGATTATGTATGCATATTAAGATCTGTTATGCTATGTAAGTACATCTCTATCTATATAAGAATCATTTCTCCAAACATCATAACTATATAGCTCATTATGAAATGTAGACTCCTATTGTATGTATATAATTTTGTCTGGACTTCTGTTATAGTCAGTAATTAAATAGCATAGTGATGGGTTTATTGCAAGTATGAGAAAGTGCTAGGCAAAACAGAAATTATAATGAAATTTGAGATGTCAATGACAATTAGCTGTGTTATGAATATTCATTTCATATTCATTCTGAATAGTGCCATTTTTCACTATCTTTAATGACTGAACAGTGTTTCAAGAAATAGCAATATAAATAATAGTCATGTGATAATTAACATGGTCTTTCCAGAGTGTTGTAGCACTTGTCAAGTGCCACGTGGGCTGGAGCAATGACTAGAAAGTTAATTTTCAGACATGGCCAGCTCAGTGTGTTTAACAGGACCATTTGACATTCTTGCAGAACTGCTAATTTACAGGAAGATAAAAACCTACTTGTAAATGGTTTTACTCATGCTGCAGCCTCATTACAGAGGCTGAGTGCTACACTGAAATTACACAAGTGTGAGTCAGGACCTCACATGAAAGCTGAAAAGAAATGGAGTAGCACTGAAGCAATGCCCTCAAAGAGCAGCCACCTCCAATTAGTCTTGGGAAATAGGATTCTCTGTTCTGTTCTCAGATTGTCACATGGATATTGGTGGAAAGCTAATTATGTGCTTAAATGTTGTGGGTTTGTTTTTTCAGTCAGGGTGGAGGCATCCATGATAGTGAAAAGGGTAGCATTCTTTGTGCAAAAGGTAGTCTTTGGCTATGTGATCTTAATCGTTTTTTCCATACTTAATAGCATTCTGCTGCCATCCTCTTAAAAGGTTGTAGCATAACCTACTAATGTATTTCATGCAATACCAATGTGTGAAACCACACAGTCCATAGAACAATAATGGGATGTTCCCTGGATGTTATGAAAAGAAAGTAATGGTTTTAAAAAAAAAAACCCACATAGCTGAAAACCAAAAGCCCTCAGAGAAATAGCATCACGTAGAAATTTTCCTTTTAGATTACAGAGCAGTGCAAAAGAGCGTAACATTTGTTAAGGTAATTCTAGAGGAACTCCTTTGTATAAGCCTAGTATGAAAATAAGTAAGACAAGTGTATTACTGGCACTCCTTCTGCATTTCATAGATACCTGTGTTGTATTCAGTATGCTGCTTCATCTTGCGTGCGAGGGAATTTGAAATGGTTTTGCATTTTTATATTTGGCCTTTGTAAGTACTGAAAACATTATGAAAAGGTCAGTTGTAAAAGAAAAAAAAAAAAAAGACTTGGATTGCATGATCATGAAGTAATTTTGTTTAAATGGAATAGTAAATAGGGGCATCTAATGAAGAGTGTCAGTGTAGAATAGGGAAGCTGAGGTAGACAAAAGTGTTTAATTACTCATGTAGACAACGGAGCTCATATTAACATTTCACTTAAATGTGAAAGAGGCCTAGACTCTGGCATGTCCAGAAATGTTCCTGAACATGTACTCCAAGCAGAGAGCTAGGTGAAAAGCTGAAAACTGGATCAACAACCAAATCTTACATTAGGATTATACAGGGAAACTGCAAAGTATGTAAAACCTTACATCTTGTAGAAGAAAATAAGTTGCAGAAGTCAAACTGAACTTAAACTTTTATGGGGCATTAGACTTGACAATGTGCTTACTTACCATGAAAATACAAAATTAAAGAAGGAGGGGGAAAAAACATCACTCAGGATATGTAAAGTAGTATAACTCTTGCCCTCAAAATTAATTGTAAAGCAGGAATTAGCAGCAAGCCCATGCAAAGCCTGATACAGTCTAGCCCAATTTATCATCTGTCCTTCAAGTACCAGGGGGCAATAGGAGGAAAGAGTAACAGATGTAACCATGTGTACAGTATCGAGTGGGAAATAACTCTGAGAAATGTTTTACGTTTAACTTTAAAACGTTAAGAGAATCACTTGAGTGACTGTCAGGCAGAAGGTCATTCAATCCTTGGAGAAATAAGGAAAAATGTCCTACATTGTGTCTGGAGATAGCTGAGATACAGATGGTACTTTAAGCAATCTCTCTGACCCAGAGGTCTAATTCTATTTTGAAGCTGACTCCCAAACCTAAATATTTTCTATTTAGTCTAACAGGAATCTGTAACTTGCAAGATGGTATGGATTTATACATTTAGAATCCAGGAGGGATCTGTGCTACAGACAATGTATTGCAAGTATCTTTCTTCCTGTGCATGTCTAAGATATCCACTTCTACAACAGTTGAAAATTATTCTTACATGCTGGGATATATCTTGATACTATGGGGATACAATGTGGAAATGAAAGGCTTACAGAGTTTTCCAGCCTTTTTAGGACTGAGTGAAATTACAGTTCTTGCATTCAAGGAAGTATAAAGGTTTTTCCAATTTGACCTAATATCCTGTGAGTTAGGAATAAGGTCTAGTGGTGGTTAGTGGCTGGTATCCTTACAAATTTCCAGAGGTGAGAAGGGCACAATGAGAAGCAATTACTTGGTAAAACAGCAAAGCCTGATACAGGCAAAGAGCACCCTTAAAGACTTTGCCCATGAGGGAAGCTCAGATGTCCTGTGTGTGGCAGCAGTGAATCAGGTGCCTGAAATGTTACAGTGCAAAATGCCACTGAGCAGTGTAAGAATAAAGCTGGTCAAAATCTCTCGCTTAAGAACTGACACTGTCAAGCTAGAAAAGCAGAAATGAGGAATAGTGATTATAGTGATTGCAGTAATCAAATATCCACATGACTAGGTCCAACCATGACATTGTCCAGTGCTCTGTAGCAATATTCCTAGGCAGATCATGACCTGAGCTTCCAAATAAGGATATGTTCTTTTCCTAGTACTGTTTACATAATCTACTTTTTCTCTGTGTTTATGAGATTACTGTTCTTTTTACCTTTGCTCCTTTTGCTAATAGCATCTACAGTTTGTATTACAGAAAGCTGCTGCTACTAAATTTTGCATTAGTTTACTTCTTCACTTTCTGTTTACTTCTTCCACAATAATGTTTTCACATTGTGTCTTTACACTTTCCCTATGCAGTGGTGAGGATTTTGCTGTTGCTTTTATATGCAACCTTTTCAGAGAAATTTCATTCAAAATAGTTGATGTTTTCCTCAGAAATATACCAAGGTACAAAGCTCCAAAACCATCACAGCCTGATCCAAAAAATAAACACCAGGAAATTTATTTTACAATTGACAGTTTTGCTGTATTAGCAGTTTGATGAGAGATTTTGCAAACTGGGGACTAAAACTAGTAATAAATGGAGTATGTGCTAGACAGCTTGCATTTTCCAATTACAAAAATAATCTGATCAAGTCAGAAAGAGCAACACAGAACGAAGGGTATGAACAAGCCAGGAAAAGGGTTATAAAGTATAGGCTCATTATGGAAGTTTGTTAAGATACTTATATTAGTAATGATCAAGTTTGAGAAAAAACATGATACACAAAGATTTTTGCCTTACATTATGTAACGAGATCAGAACAGTGAAAGGCCCTTTTGTATTAGAAATAGGAAACATGGAAGCAGCACTTCTGTAATGATTAATGTGATCATAACACATACTCTTGTGTGTACGCACATAGCTTAAGAAAATACTTCCCTCAAACTAGAAGGATGCAAGGATATTGAAAATGCTTGTCACTGGGGTAGAAACACTACTTTGATAACATTTAAAATTCTAGGTCTAGATGTACACATGAAATACCATATACATAGTACTAAAATTGGCCAAAAGAAACTCAGTTTTCTGCTGGGCTGTTGCATGCTGTATATGGTAGATTTATGTAACCCAGAATGATCAGTATATTAGTTTAGCCTGAAAATGCCATTGGAAGGTAATGCAAGAAAGAAAAAACAATAGTGAAAGGATGCAGAAGTAAATGATATCAAAAGCTAGCTAAAAAAATCAGCATTGTACCTTCTTGGTCAGTACGCCTAGTATAATTTGCAGAAAATCCTTATTTATGGTGTGCAATATAGACTGGAAGTAGCCACGCATACAAATATCACCTTGAAAAGTGCCATTGAGCTGGCACACCAAATGCACCCACTGTAGCTGCTAACACCGACAGCACTCATTACAACCTATCATGACTGCGTTGTGTGTGCCTTTCAGTCTCCTTGGCAGCTTGTTCTGTTTGAGGGGTGATTTGGAAAGGGACTGTTTTCTCAAAAAAGGCAAAATGTTCCAATGATGGGCCAGGGGAGAAAATGGAAATGCAGAAATATGATAAGAAATATGATGTTTGGCTTTGTTTCAGTCACTTCAATACTACATTGTGTAGCATGTTCAGAACTGCTAGGTCCTGAAAGAACGGAGATTTCAGCATTGTCATGGTATTTAAAAACAAGACAAATGACAGCAAACAAAAAAAGCCTTCATATTTTTCAGTCTTGGTGGAGCAACAACATTTGATTACTTAAACTGGCACTGTCAACACAAATTCCTTTCAGGTATTTCCTTTGGTGTCTCTGCGTATTGTATTAGTGTAAGGTATGTGCCGTTCCAGAAGTTTATCCTATCTTGCACCATAGAATGGTTTCTAAATTTATACAGCCTGAAGCAGCAGTTGAATTGAAAGCAATGTCTTTGTCAAAGAACAATGCTTTATGTCATAGAAGATATAGTTGATCTTGAATGCAGAAAAAAATAGCTACATAGGAATTCAACTCAGAAAGTTAACTTTTACATCAAGGTCTGAAGTTTCTTATGGAACAGTTTGCCTTTTTTAAAGAAGGTGAAAGTAAAGTATTTCAATAAACCAGCAAAAATTAACACCTTCAGGTGATATCACAGTAGCACAAACCAAATGGCAACACATATGAATAGTAACCTGATTACATGGATTTAAAAGCATCCCTTAAGTTCAGTATTGCCAAGTTCTTCTTGCTAAGCAAATAAAAAGCACCATCAAAAAGGTAATTCATGTTCCTAGCTAACAATATTAATTTTTCTGAGTACTAATAAACTTTGAAGTCTGTGTAATTTATTATTAACTGTATCACTTTGTCATGACATGTCCAGAGAAGGGCCATGAGAATGAGCAGAGGGCTGGAGCACCTCTCCTATGAGGACAGACTGAGTTGGGGCTCTCCAGTCTGGAGAAGAGAAGGCTCAGAGGTGACCTCATTGTGGTCTTCCAGTATCTGAAGGGGGCCTACAAGAAGGCTGGGGAGGGACTTCTCAGGCTATCAGGTAGGGATAGGACTAGGGGGAATGGAATGAAGCTGGAGGTGGGGCGATTCAGGCTGGATGTGAGGAGGAAGTTCTTCCCCATGAGAGTGGTGAAGCCCTGGAATGGGTTGTCCAGGGAAGTGGTTGAGGCCCCATCCCTGGAGGTGTTTAAGACCAGGCTGGATGAGGCTTTGGCCATCCTGATCTAGTGTGGGGTGTCCCTGCCCATGGCAGGGGGATTTGAAGTAGATGATCCTTGTAGTCCCTTCCAACCCTGACTGATACTATGATACTATGACAAGAGCTCTTTCTGATAGAAATGCCTCATTTGGACTGAAAGATAATGTGATTTTTTGAGTTGAGGGCAGAAATGTTAATTTTTATGCTTTATCAGACATGTTCTCTCACTTTTTGCTGCGTGTGTTTACCTAGATATCTGGTGTGTTTACGTAGATATCTTGGTCATGTAAACTGAACAAATTCTCTGTAGTGGAGTATGATGTTGATAAACAGCAAAACTAGCAGCCATTGAACAACTTGGAAATTAGGCTTCTTTAGAGAAAAAAATAAATGAAAAAATATGAGATTTTCTTAGTTTAAATTATAGTGAAGGAACTGAAGAGCCAACAGGAAAACATCATGAACTCGTTAATCATAATCTGAGGGACTTTCAGAGACATCTGTGAGAGTGGTTTTTCTATTGATCCACATAGTGGAAAGAGGTGATTCACTAATCCTTTCCCTTTCATCCCAGGTGCTGTGGACAGTACAGAACAGGCTGAGCCATCACAACAATAGCTGACAAGCTTGACCTCTGATAAGATAATAAATTCAAAGTTCTTTAGCCAGGAGCTGGATCTGCTTAGTCTGTCTCTGAAGAAAGATTGTCCCGCTTGAGTTATAAACTTTTTATCTACTATTCTGTGCTGTAAATCAAAATGTTCTCAAGTCCCTGCAAAGAAAATGAAACATTGTTAGCTTGTTAAATGAAAAGGACTGAAGGCCTTCATCATTAAACTTTATTTGGAACATCTTCTATGGATGTTGGATGACTCTTGTGAACCCTCTTTAAAATTACAAATTACCTTCTTGAACCTTGATATCAGCTGCTACTTCTAATACTGAAAATCAATGCAGATTAATATATGTCTAAAATTATCAGCAGCCATTATGTCAGCTCTTGTACACACCTAAGATGAATGCTACTTGTCCCTATAACTTGCCATTCCAGATGAGTGAAGAAAGATATGTTAAAAAGAAGGGGAAAGGAGATAAAGTTAAGAAAACCACTTGTCTGATATGCAGCATTTGTAAAGTTAAGTTAATTTTAGCAGATTAGTTATTACATTGTAAAATATGTAGTAGCAGGCAAATAGCTGTCTGGTTCCTAGGAAGATGGGAAACCCTGTCCTCCTGAAAATGGCATTTTTTGAAGTAATGTCATAATTGTTTCAAATATAACAACCTTCTTCTGAAGGTTACCTTACAAAGGCCAGTTCCAACATGAGGAGCCTACAGATCTGATGAAATGGTTTACGTTGTATCCTTTATGTACAATGCCTCTTAGAAAGCAACCATTATTTTGCTTATGTAAAAGGTAAACAACTTCTGATCATTGTGGGTTTTTTTTCACATGTGACATCTCCTACTCAGTACGCAACCTTTACCACTAAGCAGCTAGGACAGCAGGGCAGATTTATTTTTTCTTTGATACATGTATCATAATTCATAGAAGTGTCCTTAGTTTCCGACCTTAACGTGACTACAGCTCCCAGTAGCCACACAGACCTACATATGGAATGTTCTTACTTTCATTTTTTTTATTAAATAAAGATTATGTGAGCAGTATGAAATTTCATGAGCCTCAGTTGAAGTTTTGTTGTTGATTTTTGTTAGGTTTTGGTTGTTTTGTTTTCATACAACATGAATGTTAAAAATGGTCTTGCCACGGAGGAAGTGCTGTTCAAAACTACAGACATTTTCAGTACATCTGCTGCCCTTGATAGCTGCTCACCCACAACAGAAATACCTTAAATTTCACTTTCCTTCTTTCCAAGAGTAAAATGTGACTCTGAAACTAGAAAGCTTCTGAAAACAGGATAGTAGGTTTTGTCCTCTTAACATTTATTTTCTTAAGCTTTTCTTAGTGGTCAGTCCATCGTGCACCTTTTATACCTTAATTTTTCCATAAAGAGTAACATCATTTCCATTTACATCCCAGAGATCAAAACAAGGCTAGGAAGTTTCTATGTGCCTGATGCAATGGCTGGAAAAAGGGTACTTTTCAGGAGCAAAGTCTGTCTCTCTGTCATCTCCTGTCTGTCCTAATGAGTGGGAAACTTTCATTCACTTCATGGGCTTGAAACTGTTGGGCAGTATTGAGTCCCAAGTTAGCTTTAGAAATAAATTGGAAAGACTGTGCTGTAGTATGCAATGTGCATCAGTGACAGGGATAGCTGTGTGAAACTGGAAGGTGCCTTAAGAGGTGCTGACCTACACAGAAGCTCCTTGTCATATTCCTGTGATGAGCCACACACACGCAGTACTTTTCTTCAGGCAGCTGTATGGGACTGAACAATGCTTAACTCCTTTTGTGCCGTATAGCCCATTGTGGGTTAATGGTGAAGAAGTTGGAGCTGAGCCTCCATTCCGCCCAGATTCTGAATTTTTTCGTGTTTGTTACATGTAAAATCCAGTAAAAAGCATCCATTTATGTCTAGTTGAGTTTAGAGCTGGGATGCAGGACAGCCTGTAGGCTTCATACAGGAGCAGCATGTCCCCTGTGCTATTGTGGACAGTTTAAAAATGACATTTCAAAAAAAGGTGGTTTAGATGCTACCCCCAGTCCAAGGGAAAGAACTAAATGTTGGGGAAATTTTAAAATGTAATTATTTTAAAAGATGGAACAAGATTACCATGAGAAGTTGCTGTCACCCCTTTCAAGAGACCCTTCCCCATGTATTTTCAATTACTCATTTTCTACAGGTAATATGGAAAAAATGCTGCAAAAAATGCATTATTCTTAAATGTAACAAATGTCAGGATGAAACTAGCAATAAAGTATGTATTAGTGGGTTGTAAATGCTGTACTCAGAGGGCATGAAGCATTTATGAAAGTTTCTATCTTCATCTGGTCCCATCTAGTGTTTCCAGAACACCTTACAGAGATTATCAAGAGCATCTGGTTGAGCTCTTTGAGAGCACATCTAACTTTAGTCATTCCAATTCCTCTTGCTTGCCTACAGTGTAGTTTTTCTATGAAAAATACCTGCAAAATGGCTTTGCAGTTTCCAGTCTCTGTGTGCTTCAGGATTCCAAATCAAGTTAACTTCATTAAGAATAGAAACCTAGGCCTGCTTCTGAATTCATTCTTGAAGAAAACATCTTTTGTGGGGACACCTTCAAACACAATGTGGAGGGTCAGTTTGGTGAATGAGGATGAAGAGGTGTATAGTAGGAAATCTGCTCGCTCATCGTGTGCAAAACCTTTCAGTATTTCTTACTCCTAGGGAAGGCATTCTTCTTGAATTTTGTAATGCTGTATTTATCATATTTACACTGGAAGGCACCTGAATGATATTTACTAAGTAAACAGTCTGTTATGCTACAGCATTCAAAATGTTAAGGATCGTTTTCAAAAGCAGTTTAAGCCCATAGGTGCTAAAACCTGTTCAGCTTTATTCTCTCTGGCTTCCTTTTCATAATTCCTAAAGAATATAGCCCATGGTCAATGGAGAGGTGAGTACTTTCTAACAGTGAGGTCAAGAATGTGTATTTAAAAGTGGTTTTCAATAGATTCAGTGTGGTGATTAAGGCACAAATAGTAATGGAAACAGATTATTCAGCAGCAGCACCCAGGGAACAGAACCATGCTTTACTTGAATCCTCAATATATTTGTGTGTATGCTGTTTCTGGTTTATTGACAAGGCTTAAATTCAAAGCTCTGTTCTTGCCTAGTATCTTTTGTCTTTGTCATTTGATAAACAACCACGTTTTCTCAGTAAAGTTGCTTAGAGGCATGTTATTTTATTTCTGCACATGCCCAGAGGTCTGGCTACTGTGGCAAAACTAAGCAGTTTAGTGTCTTTTCTTGTAGCTAAGTGTGTGTGGTATCTACTGAGCGCATGTTCTCTCACTTAAGTCTTAACTGAGGCTGATCCAGTGCATATTGGTACTCTGGGCTTCTGTGCAAAGCACTGAATCCAAATGTAATTTCTTCCAAAACCAGAGAACAATTGCACCAGCCACCTTTTTGTAACAGTACCACAGAGGACTCAAAGTCCAAGCTAGAATCCAGTTCCTCAAGAGTTTTTCTAGAGCCTGAATGCCGTTTTGCAGTTTAACTACCTGGGGATTAATAGTTTGGGGAATCTCCGGAGTTCTGAGCTGTCCAAATTTCTAACAGGTCAATTTGTTAAGTGTCAGTATTCTGCTCTACCTCTGCCTGTGCAGACTTTTCCAGGAGATTGCAGAAGATTGATTCTCTTCAAGGAAGTGACTAGCCTGCTGCAATTTGTTGCAGTGTGAGGTCATTCCAATGGCTGCCACCCTGATTTGCTACTGGGAGCTTCAGTTTCTGGTGAAGAAATGTATGCAAGTATCTGTCATCACTGGAATCTGTTCAGGTGTATTGACATTCAGTACACTGAGGCCTCCATACATGGTGTACTGGGGTTAATGAACTGAACCCTTAGGCCTAATTAGAAGTAGTTACTGAAGAGGCAAGAAACTCAGGTACTGTTCTCTTTTCAGTGTAGGAATTAAATTAAATTTGTCTCTTGAGTTAAGGTAAGGGATTGCAAACCCTTCTTGGTTTACTTGTACTACCATGCAGCCAAAAACATTGCAAAAAGGTGGGAAAACGTGATACTGCAACCTAACAGAGAAAATGTTATTTTGTAAAAATCCTTTTTTAAAAAATGAAACAAATAAATAAAGGTAAATACTTGAATCTGTGAACAGGTTGCCATTGCACTGTGAGATGTCCACCAAAGAAGCAGTAGCCACAACATGCAGACTCACACAATTCAGCTAAGTGCTTCTCTGATGTAATAAAATTTAGTAACTCTGCTATGCTAACAGCCATACTTCTTCCAGATATTGCACCTAAATATCTCATTAGTCCCCTTACTGCTTTCTATGATTCTAAGTATTAAAGTCTACACCCTCTTCCCTCTTCAGAATCCCAGTGTCTAACTTTCTTTTCGGTTTATAGGTAATAGCTATGAACTATTTTAAAGGTAGAATATGGCCATCAGCTGATCTTTTAGATATTACAGCAGGCCATTATGCCTTGTGTATGATGGGAAGAACTGAATTGTGAAATCTATAGCTGATTCAGAAAATTGATTAGTCATGAGTCAAAAGCTTTTTATTATAGATATTAAACAGCAGAAATTTAATCAACAAATACATAATTACATTTATTTGGCAAAATGAGCAAGGTGTATTTATTTTAATTATTTGTCACATGGTAAACCTTAAGGACATACCCAGAAGTTTAGTTTATCTTTCCTGAGACTGAAGCACTTTTCTCCCTTAACAAACTTGCCACAGTTTGCAGTTAGGGACACTATATGTTATATTTTCTACGAGCAGAGTATCCTTTACAGAGATATCTGGGAAATAAGCCAGTTATAATGGTCTCGGGAGAATCTGCAGGACTGCAGAAAAACAAAAACCATACAGTTATGTTTAAGTACATGGATGTCTCAAATTAGCACAGCAAATGGCAACTGATAGCTTTTGATGAATCTTGGCACTAATTTCAGATCAAATCAAATCTGGCTTTAAATCAAAATCTCTTCGTTGACATGAATACAGATCTGAATCTGCAGCTTCTGAATTATGGCTTATAATTGATTTATAATCCATATTCTTTCTTTTTCAACATTTTAATGCTATTTGTGTGGGTTTTGGCCTATGGGACAGCTGTGTATCTCATAATTGAGCAGACCAGTGTCATCACTAGGAATGGCAGGATCATTTCAAAGTCACCCTGATGGCAGAGTGTTCAAATGCTGTGCTCAACAGCCTGTCTGTGAGTGCCTGCTCCATCTTTGAGAGGGGTGACCTCTAGCAAATATTGATAATTTTGGTGGTGTTTTCTTTTTCATCTGGAATCAACCCAAAATGTTCCAGATGTCAGAGCTCTGATTTACTGCAGTGCCAGCTTTTGAACAAAAATTCCCAGGAACAAACCTTATTGGTGAGATATGCAGATACTCTACTATTTATAGAACAGTAGTGTAATCAAATACCAATGTAAGTACACCTTTAAATGGAAAATCATGGGGAAAAGCTCTTTTATGACCCATTGATACAGCTGTTTTGCATTTTGAAAGTCTATCTGAAGAACAAGTACCACAGGTTAATTAAGCATACTTTATCACAGCAAGTTTAAAGACTTGATGGTGCATACATTATTAAAAAAATGAACCCTTCTTACTGCTGCCTTTTAGTCAGGTCATGTGCTGGTGTGGAGATTTTAAAAGGGAATGGGGAAGATTCAGAAATCATTTCAAACTGTCCTCACTCAAGTGTTTAATCAACAATCAGAGCAATAACGAATCATGTTTGTTAAAAGCTGAAATTATTAATTCTTTCTGAAGTTGACAGGATTAAACACCTTTTAAAATTTTATCACATTATTTCTTATTTTTCTTACATATCACATTGGTTTATGGCATATCAGTAGCAATTATAATATGTTTCATTCCGGCTTATGTGCTATAATAGGATATATTGATCAAATAAATTTTTAGACATACATTTTATTTTGTTATTATCTTGTTTTTAAATTATTTGGGGCAAATGCTATCTAACACTGATTAAAATGTCTAGATCAAAGTGTCTCCTCTCTATGCTGTAACGAAAAGAGGCTAAGCATCAAAAGTACCAATTAGAAAAAGCATCTGTTTTCCTGTTCATTTTAGCTTGAAATATTTTTTTCTAAGGAGATAAAAACATCATCTTACCTTTAGGAGTTGTATAGCATACACTTTTCATTAAAACCAAGCAAAAACAAAACAAAACAAAACAAAATCACATCCAAACCTAAAACCATAAAACCCAAGGAAGATACCTTAATAAAAAAGAAAAAAGGTGATATCCTTATTCATTCCCTATATAAGGCACTTAGCAGTTAAGTGACTTCAGAAACTAGTTATTGGTAACCTTCTCCATCATCAATGGAGAGACTTAGCTCCTTCTGAAAGGTAAGGTTTCATTACATTTAGGTGACAAAAGCGATTGTACTATTTCCTTGAAAACTATGAGACTATACATTATTAGAGCCTTTTGTATGATTTATGTTTTCTGACTACAGGCATCCAAATGAGATATCCAAGATATGTGCATGTAGTTCCACTGGGAAAAAAATGTATTCCACCTCAAAATGTCTGGTTTTCCATAAAAAGTGCCCTGGACTAGCAAAAGCCTAAACTAGGCTTTTAGAAATCAAAAGGTCAATGGGATAATTATTAGAGGTCAGGTTTTCCATTTTTCAGGTAGAATTGCTGCGTAGTTTCACCACAACACAAAAATACACTGTGACACTGTAAATGAGACATCTCTGTCAGTTCTTACTCGCGAGTGATGCTAGTTGTTTAAGTAAGTTATGTCAAAATTAATTGTATGTACTTCTCATAGCATATCTTATTACACAGAAGTACTCGTGGGGTACAAAATCTAAAAGTAATTGATCCACTTTAAAATGGAAGTTTAACTTTTTCAGTATTTTTTTCTCTTGAAATTATTCAAAATAATTTTATATGCTCATGTACCTATTGAGTCTAACAGTGATAAACTACTTCATGAGCAGAGTTAATAACTGCATGTAGGGGAGAGTTGCACCTGAGCCTTACAAACAGATGTTATTGCTGGGGCAAATTCTAAGCTGCCATACTGCACATCTGTTTTTCAGTATCATACTGCAATTCCACAGTGATCTCTGTAAATTTGACAGAATCTGGGGAGCACACTCACATTACCTCCTACATGAAGT